>CATOUR010000032.1:2953750-4375000 GCA_951848785.1 Callosobruchus maculatus
TAATATTGATATGACCTTCGTTCTTTTGAATTCCCGTGGGAGGTTTCCCGTATTAAGGAGGTTCGTGAAGAAGAGAGATAGCCACACTCTTGTTTGCTGACCTGCGTGAATGAGAAATTCCGGCAGGACGCCGTCGAAACCAGGAGCCCTTCCAGGCCTAACATCTGATATGGCATTATTAATGTCTTCGATCGAGAAGGGTCGGGAAAACGTTGTTTGGGTAGGAGCGTTCCTCCTCAGTAAAGTCAATCCCTTCTTCACGCGTTTTGTATGCTCTCTATCAGAAGGTGCTCTTGACGTTTCTACAATATGCGCAGCAATCTTGTCTGGAGTTACTCCCGACGGTGCCCGTGTGGATGGCGTGCTTGAGCCTAGTTTTCTAAGAAGGCTCCAGGCCTTTCGACTTGAGTGTTGGAAGTTCATTTCCGACGTAGTCTCCTCCCACTTACGTCTTCGTGAGCTGTCCAGGGCAGAGATGAGTTCGTCGGCAATATCTGGATTGTTGGTTTTCTGAAAGTCGCCGTATAGGAGTTCGCACCGCTCATCCCACCCAGGGATATATTCCTTCCTGTATCCCCTAGGAATGGTCCTTTTTGCAGCGCTCATCACTGCTCCAACGAAACGTTTGTAATTGTTTGATGTTGGCGGTATCCACTGTACCAGCCGGTCCAGCTCCCGTGAGTAGTTACACCAGTCTGCCTTTGCAAGATTCCATCGAGGCCGAGTGATGGATCGTATTAGGGGTATTTGGATTCCCACCTCTAAGAAAACTGGCCTGTGTTGGCTGTGTGGGAAGGCCTCTGCGACTTTTCTGTTAGCTGGTATAGGGATCCCTTTCCGGTTGCAGCTCACAAAGCACAAATCAGGGTTACTTTCTGAGTTCCAGGCTGCTGATTTGAAAGTGCCTTTATCTTTGGCGTCAAATACAAGAAAGATATCATTATCATCAGCCCAGTCAGCCAACCTTGTGCCATTTTCGTCACAGTCGGGGTATCTCCACCGTTGGTGGTGGCTGTTAAAGTCTCCAATATATATAGCCGGATGCTGTTGTACTGGAAGTGGTTGTTCAGGCCACTCCGCTGCCGGTGGCTTATATACGTTTACAATTGTGACTTCTCCCACTTTTACTATTACGCTGTGTATGTTGTTGTTTGTGTCATTGGAAATGAGTTGGGCATTGTCAATATTGTTGCGAATATAAGAGGCTACGCCGTAAGTATGGTGGTAAGTGGCTCCCAGTAATGTATAACCAGAAATGTGTCCCCGTCTGGTGAGTGATTCCTCACTGTCGGCGTGAGTTTCTTGGATCGCTATGACATCAACCTTATTGTCCAAAAGTAGTTTGGAGATGCATTCGCTTTTAGCTCTGCTTATGCTCTCCACATTTAGCTGACAAATACGAATAAAACTACCGATATTTCTAGTCTGTAAGTTTTTAGCACTTATGTTCGTCATGTTTTAACCAGGAAATCTCAAAAAAATCTTTTTTTGAGTCTGGTTGCCAGGTTCGCTCTAGCTCATTTAGCGTTTCCCAGGGTGCACGTGTAGCTTCCTGCTACGGACGCGAGCTAGTCTGCACCCCAATTTGAGGTAAATCACTTCTGTTGGTGTACTTCTGTACTTGAGTCCAAAAAAGCGTCCAGTCGTTGAGACAACGTCATAAATTATGATCAAATTTGTGGTGTCATACTGTGTGGACTTGTAGCAGGTAATGCCCATTTGCGCCAGAGCTATAAGAAAAAAATAAGAATTCTCTAAACTTCTCCAAACATAGCTCTTAAGCGTTTCATTTCTGATCATTTTTCATTCTTTCGGGACGTGGTGATATTGAAGCAATGACGACGATGGTAAAGGGGTACTCCAAAACCTTTTTGTACAGTTATCATTTGACCTTCCTCAGCAACTTCATGTACCTCTTTATATCACAGCAGCGCCTCCAAACTCCTTGCGTTATTCGATGTTGAAAACCATGCTACAACAATCCCAGAGCTGAAGTAAATCACCGCTAATATCTCCCATCAAAATTTATTGTCAGCATTGTACCGATCGTACTTTATCGATAAAAGCTATTTGGAGTTCGTGTTCATTGCGCCGGATCTCTGAGAAATATTTTTACTCGGCAGCACCTTAAATCCAGAGATATTTTCAAGCTGGCGTGGCGATATCGTAAACATTCCCTTGGGATAGAGCCCGGTGAGCAACTGCAATCGACGTCTAACAGTCTTTATAGATCCGCCAGGATGGTCGACGCTATATTTTCAATAATTTCATTTCGTCTTTCTGTTTTTGGGGCATATATACAGGGTGTTCATTTGAAAGCCCATCCCGGATTTCTCGAAAACTGCCAACTGAAACAAAAAACGCCGACACATGTCAAAAGATTTGTCAAGGGGGACAACTCTTCAACCAAAAACTACTTCATCCCCTTTCACCCTTTCCCCTCTCCCCAGGATAATCCCCTTAAAAATTTTAAATGACCAGGGGTGTCAAGTAATATCTTGTTTTGGAGATATTTCGAGGTACTTTATTTTAACGTTTAATTTTTTTAAATCGATGGATTTGTTTTCGAGAAAATTAGAACCTTTATATACATAAACTAACTTGTTCCAATAGAACAAAAACACACGAAAACATCACATTTTATTGCAATAATGTTGCCGGTTATTGCAGCTTTCGATAATGCGTTGACGAAGATCATCTAAACTGCCCGTCAGGGATTTGAAAATCGCCTATATCATTGTTTGGCCAATAACAGACAACATTTGGGGGGTGGGTTGGCCCAGTGGTTAGGGTCGAGGGCTCGTGACCGGGTCCCGGGTTCGATTCTCGTTAGAGGCGGAAATTTATTTCTGGTTTTTTCAACAAAAAATAAATATCCATCAAAAAAAAGCTCAGCGAGAATCCCCACCTGAGCATTCACTGTTGGCTTCTAATTAACAGTGCTGTTCCTAAGTGGCGCCGGGAAACAGTAACAAAGCCTACACAGGAGACGAGGCTAATGACCAAAGTAGTCGATGCCGATGACACAGAAGTAAAAAAAAAACAGACAACATTTGAACATTCAGTGCAATAAAAATTGATATTTTCGTATGTTTGGTATCCTATTTGAAAAAGTTGTCCTTGTTGACAAATATTTTGACGTGTCTCGGCATTTTTGCTTTTAATCAGCGGTTGTCGTGAAATCCGGGGTGGGAAGTCTTCAAATGAATATTCCTGAATGGCACGAAATTATCGAAACAGTGTAAAGCCACAAAAGTAAAAAGACAGCGTCAAGACATTGACACGTGCTCGTTACGAAATGAATATTTTCGAGTTTCCCTACCTTACAGCTTCTTTCATGCTACACCAATTTGGCCAAAGGTTAAAGAACTGCAACCACAAGAAAGTAACAGGTAATTCCAAAGATAAGCTCCCTGCTGTATTTCGATCTGCACCGGGCATCATCGTGAACGATGTTCTTCTCAGTGCGAGACGAGGTAATGATTATACCATTGGGAATATCCTTTTACCTTCATCTAATCATGTAGTCGTTCCCTCAGCTCATTTGCAAGGAGGATTATGTTGACCATCCCATCTATGATATCTCCATGCCTTTACGCTGGACAACATCAGCTTTAGTTGGAAGGCCACGTTAGCTCTCTTGCTCCATAGGCCTCTGCCTCTATTTTCTCAGCAGCCAAGTCAAGCTTATAATCCTCAATCTTATGCAATTTATCCTGTGATGCTCAAATTCTGCCCCTCCTCCATCAGCTCCAAGGCTTCAGCATCAGCAAGTACAAATTCCATCTAAAACAAGAAGCACATGTTGAAATACAACACGAGTTTTTCTTCCGTTGCCATTCAAACAATAATTTATCCAAACACAGCGTACATGTGCCGGGTGTTTCCCCATAATTCGCCACCACTCTTATCTTTTTTATTTGTAGAGATAGAAAAAAGGTTTTATATGAAAGTTTTATAGTTTTCTCTTGTCATTTCGAATTAGATACGAACAAAAAGAAAAAATAATAGAAAATCCTGTTTTTCGTTTAAAGATATATTTTTAAGGGACGGAAAGAAATGTTGTCAAAAATATAGTGTTCGATCACCTTATTTTGAAAGGTTCTGAAATATCTAGCTTCAAAGTTTCTAAAACGTGGGAGTTAACCTCAATCCACTATAGCCATGGTGGCTGCAAAACAATTAAATACGGTAATGTTTTGTGTCATTCTTACATTTTGCTAAGAAAAGGCTATAAAGCCTTCATATAAGGACTTTTTTCTATCTCTTCAAATAAAAAAGAAAAGAGAGGTGGCGAATTATAAGGAAACACCCGGTACACAAGTTGTGTGAACCTGACACGCAAATGTGTACGGCTTGGTTGTGAAAATACGAATACCTGAGGAATACAGAGACCAAAATACAGCAAAATAGACTTACCCTGCTTTAAAAAACTCACTTAAAGGTGAAAACGATACAAATATGACACGTTGTTAGCAATGACACTAGGTCTAACCGCACTCGGCGCGGCTTTCCGCGGCTATGAGTGCAACGGAGCGTGGAAAGTGGCGGATCGACAGCGGAAAGTGCACGGAAGCTTAGCGAATGCACGCGGCGGTAGCCCGTCCGGAAAGTGACGTCACTCCCGGGCAGTAGGGGACTTTCCGTGTCGATCCGCGCGGCACGGGAGATAGCACTCACTTGTGCACTTGTGCTTAAAAAATGCGCCATAGACAGAAGCGCAAAGAGAAACTGCCATCTAAGGTCCACCTAAGTCACAAGTTGACCTTAAGTATTACCAGTGCAAATAGCTGTAAATAATTTAGCCCAACACATAACCTAACCAATACAAAGTCCTTATCCATTCTTCCGAACACTACAAGCCTACTCACTACAAAGTGACCGACTATTGTGGTAGTAACCACGGAAACGTAAACGGGAACAGAAACGGATCGGCGGCGGGTGGCGGACGGCGGAACGGGAGCGGGGGAAGCAAGATCGACAGAGTTACCGAATAGGGTTCCTGTTGTCTAGGTAGTATGGAAACGTTACTAATATAATGAAGAAATAGTTGCTGAAAATGCAACCTATAAGCTATCTATATATGACAGCCAAGTAAACAATATGAAAAGAATTTTAAAAATGGGTGAATAGATACATGGATACCATTTATAGATTAGATAGATAAGTTGATGAACTAAAAAATATAGATTACTCAGAAAAGTAAAAAAAAGTCCTTGCCTGATATTGTTTTTACAGTCTGCAGTTCGCTATGGAAGTAATAATTGGCATTACCCCTTTAGATATTTTCATCAAAGAGGTTGTGTTACAACTGTCAATGCTACGACTTCGCACGGTTGGTATTAATTCCGATGTAGGTACGGGACGTCTGAGGGAGCTGGTATGGCGGAAAGCGCTAAACGCACTACCCATGCTACAAGCCACCGGCGAATAAATTCAACCAGCATTCGTTTTTAATAAACCCTACAAAGTAGACATTAAACAGCCTGCTACGCCAAATGTGACAAATGCAATTTGCATATACACAGATGGTTCCAAAATAAGGGAAGCCGTCTCTAAACCTAAGAAAAAAGTGGGTTACGGAAAAAATGCTAGTGTCGCCCAAACAGAATTGCAAATGAATTTGCCATGAGATATGTATCTAGCAAGACTCTAATAATCTGCACGTATAGTAGACAAGCACTCCTAACCCTGAAAAGACCTTGCATCACATCAGGGCTAGCAATGGAGTCTCATCAATCTTTGGCACATGCTTCAGACAACAACTATATTGTCCGGGTTAAAAAGCACAACAGCAAAGGAAACCGTATAGCGGATGGTCTAGCCAGAAAGGCTGCTGAAGGAAGAATTTTAGGACCATCTGACCTTTATGGAATGTCGACACTACTACAAGGATGTCGATTTTCCAAGGAAACCCTTGCAGATTTTAGCATGGTAATATCCACGGTGTACTTGGCGATGGCCAGGTTAAACCCACGTATTAGGATTCCTGACTGGCCATTCTCCACTCAGGAAACACCTCCACATTACGGGGTTAAGTGACACATCGGTATGTAGAATGTGTGAAAGTTAAGACAAAAGTGTGGAACACGTCATAATTATGTTAGTGCACAGAGTTATCTTCTATTAGAGAGTGTGCGTTCGGCGAATCTTGGACTACACCTATCCGCCTTGTTCACCTTCCTAAACAACTCCCTGGGAGGATGCACAATGGGCGAGTTCTGGCCTAAGTGCAGTGGGACTACTCACCTTCCCCATTCCATAGATACAGATCGGCAGTTGGCAGGTATTTAGCGTTTAAGTTTCAATTGTTTCATACTACAGACGTCGTTTAACTGTTTATTTTAATTGTTTTTTATTAGTTTGTGATTGTATTATACATATTGATATTTTATCTATGTATCTATTCTACGGTGTCCCTTTTTATATTTAATATTTAGATAGATTCTGTCTGACGCGTTCTATGTTTCTATGCAAACCAGTGAACAAACAAAAATTTGAAATTGAATTTCGTATCTTTAATTCGCTATCATACTTGGCATGAGCATTTTGAATCTTTGCAGAAGTACTGTAGAACTGACGAGTGCAAGGAGGCGATCTACGTGACGCTATACTTTTGGCATGATCACATTTCCCGATAAATGGTTTGGTCTAAAGCCGCACATACACGAAGTATAGAGAACGGTGCCCCGCGTAGGAAATACATTATTATTAATTCCCGGACAATCCATCATCATTATAAGCAAATCCTTTCATTAAACGGATTGCTGTCTAACTTTATGGAGTATTAAAGTTGAAGGGAACTCCAATTTTTCATTCGGGCAGCCTATGGCTACATCACCATTGGCCTGAAACGTAATGCCCTGTTCTTTAATTATCGTTTGATGCCGGACTTTTGTTTCACGCCATATTGGAATGAATAGCTGAGGGATTTAATGAAATGAGGGGACTGCACAATTTTTTATGATTTTGCCTATCGCGTAACAGCACTCTCGGTGGTACAGATTTCCTTCAAGCCTTAGTATCAGGGCGAAGTTATTTTTGATGGCACAAAGTAATAGTATACTGTTGAAAGATGCAGTAGTGACGGTAATAACTCACGCATTGTCGCCTACGAGCGAACTAATTAATAGTACGACTTAAATACATAATAATTACGAATTATTCACAACTTATTACATTACACCATTACATTAGATATTACGACGGTAATCATTTCATTTATGTTGTACAAGGATTACATTTCTTTTGTAGAATTGAAATTTTTCGTTTGGTTACGCTTGAGTGGCCATTTGGCCAGACTTTGCCTTATACACATATGATATGCTAAACTATTATTATTATACCGATTTTCCTAGTTTCTCTCGCATGACTGTGGTTGCAAGAAATGTTAACGGGCTGTATACCTGAACTATTATTGATCTGAATTTAGGAGAATCACATACTATTGGAATATTTTGTGTAACCTGTCATCCAGGCCTAACTGTAGTATCATCATCATAGTCACAATGTCTTAGCAGACATGTTGTGAACTCGTAAAATGCATTAAGTCGGAGCTAGAGTATTGCCGACACGAATATTATCAATAGTTTTGAGAACTGTAGCTCGCCATAGTTCGCGATTTACTGCCAGTTCAGTGGCGCTCTTGATACTTATATCTAGCAACTGTTTCGTCGTATCCACCCAGCGTGTAGAGGAACGGTCACGGCGCCGCCCACTTGGGGCGTGACCCTGAACTACAAGTTTCTCCATATTATCGCTTCTGTGAATATGCCCGAATGAAGCATTCTCATCGACACAATGGAGGATAGTCTCTTTGGATTACCGAGCACATCCAGTATGGAAACATTAGTTCGATGGGCGGTATAAGGAATTCTCAGCATTCTCCTTTACGTCCACATTTCAAAAGCATCTATGCGAGCTCGATCTGCCTTTTTAACAGTCCAAGTTTCCGAGGCATACAAAAATATGGAGAACACAAGAGACCGAACCAGTGACATTTTGGTAGCTTTAGTGATTTTATGGTCACGCCATATTTTAGTAAGCTTTGTCATGGCCACCCGTGCCTGTTGAATGCGCCGTCGAATCTCATTCTCACAGCTACCTGAATTATCGATCAAAGAACCGAGGTACACAAAACTTTGAACTGCCTCACAACGGCCTATTGACTTTATTTCTCGATGGTTGTCATGCTCTCTATCTACGATAAGGACCTTGGTCTTGTTGTAGTTAATACCAAGACCATATGCTGCACTGTGTTGTTATAAAACGTCCAATAGAGCTACTAATACTTCCTGAGAAGCAGCTATAAGGGTTGTATCGTCAGCAAATCTTAAGTTAGATATTTTGCTTCCGCCAATAGTTATACCGCCATTCCAGTTGTCTAATACCTGTCTCAACTGTAGTAGGTGTGGTGTAAATGTCTTTAGTATAAGGCCTGAGACTATTGTTATTAACTTAACCTTTCTTCTGTAAAGTAAGTCCTGTACATCATCGAATTAGCGTTTGACGTCTCATGGCATGGCCACCTCTGCAGTCATTATACCTTGTATTCAATCATAACCGTTTCCAAGAGATGGGTACTGGTAATTAGTTGACGTTGTCCATAGTAGTAGTAAGTGGTGTATAATTAATAGGAAGTGGATAAGCATATTAGTTTCTTCAATTTAGAACATCTGTCGTGAACTACTAGCTTCTTACACGTTTTGCACGTTCTTCTTCTGCAACAAGTAACAGAATGGATATTCCACGTAGCGAAAGTAATTTTGGATGGTGGTTTGAGCCTACTAATGGCTTTGGAAAAAGTTGTCTATTCTTCGGTTAAATACTTGCTTCAAATGAAAATTAGAGGTCGTGGAAGAAATATTTTGACTTAGCATTTAAATTCAATTTACTCATAAGGTCCTTGCGCTCGATACATTAAGGGATGAAAGAAGAGATCATATAACCTCGGTCGTCGGATTCATTAGCGATAGTGTCAAAGACCAACCACTGCATTTTATACAGCAGCACGAAAGTTCATAAAATAGGTTTATCCATTGATTTCAATATATCTTCGAGACTAAAATTATACAAGTATACTATAATCGGAGTTCAATGAACAAAAAGGTCATAAAGTCGTCCAGTAACTAGTAAAAAATATATTAGATTAGATCAGATCTTTATTGGCCACAAAAGACAAAGAAAGCATATGGCAAGTCAAAATGTACAAGAAATGATAAGATAAAATTACAATACAATGTTTAATATGGATGCAACCAAGTGTTACATAGGCATCCTTATAAACATATACATATACATATAAGTCTCTTCTCACCGTATACAAAGTTTACGGAATAAATATAAGTTGGATCACTCTCCGTCGGCACTTTGAAGATCTCACATCAAAGCGATGCCGCGGCCGCACGCGCTAGTTAGCTTTTGCGTTGGTTTTTGCCCAAGTACGAGGGCCTTTTAGCGGGGGCTTGATAACGAGGGTCATTGAAAGACTATGTATTGACAGCCGATTTAGACATACAAATACAAATATAAAGTTTATTTTGCTAATACACTAGGTAACTAAAGTAAAGTAAAACTATTACTAATGAATCTCAAATGATTTCACATATTGTAGCTGTTTCGTAGATACGTAAAAATTGGTTCAAAGGTGCTGAAGTATATTTACCTTAATGTTTTGTTTATTTGGCATATTTTTGAGACCACAGCTTATAAAATTTATGGTATAATATATAGGAACTCGTATGTACAATTTTAAAAGATAATGATCTGGAAATGCTTTACATGGATGTGAATAAATATTATTGACATTTTGCTTTTCAGTGTCATTCTAATTGCTACTGTAGAAACGAAATTGTTAAAGTTATCAATAAAAATATTTCCGAGCTCTAAAATATAATTCAGAATGTCTCTAGGTGGTATGGTAAGACCACCGAATGAATATTTTATCTCACTATATGCTTTTAGCGTGATACAATCCTTTAAGTACCTGTAGGCCTGTAGGCCTCGAATTAATCACTTTAGACGTGTGCTGGTTTGTTGGAATTGTTTTATCGGGTGAAACACAGAAAGGCACAAATGTACAGGGTGTCCCATTAATAATTTTGAATCGGACGTCACGTGACCAAAAACAAATACCTTCAAAATATTACGATCAAAATCATCAGTGAAGAAAAGGCTACAAATAGAAATTGGATATTATGGAATACTAAGAGGCTCTATGTATATCCTGCAGATAACTTGACATATAAAATGAAACAACTCAAACACCAGTGGCAGATGATGGCATGAGGCGAAGTAGCAGCATGTAGGTTAGGGACATAAATTTCAGTTATATATAAATTACTTCAGCCAATGCTCTACACAAGGCATAGCCTTCAGAGTGGCACTATTTGTATAGACCAATACGAATAAAGTAATAATTGGATATATAATTCTCTACTACTGCCCAGTTCCGACCTATTGCGCCGTGAAACATGTATTTATATCCTTTATATTTCAAGGTTTACCACAAAATAAGGATGGATCTGATTGCCATTTTCCATCCGTTAATAAATTTAATTGATAAAATCAAACTTCTGAAAATATTATCCATTTCCTGCAAACAAATCCGAGATAACAAAATCCGATATTTTTGAGACACTGTATACACTTCGCGTTACACACGTTCAACCACTACTTTCCGCCGCCCCATATCTCCCGGCTGACGTCGGTACACTGCTACCGGTGGACCGGGGAGACGGGGCAAGGGGCAGGCTGTATTGATATTTTTGCGGAGTGATCCAACTTATATGTATTCCGTAAACTTTGCCGTATATGAGCGAATAAATGAATGTAAGAATTAATAATAAACACATATACACTGGTTTGTTATCTTGACGACATTGAATGAAAATTTACAGAAACCAAATCTTGAAGTCTAAATCCTATGCAACAGACTGTAATGGTTTACCTGTTTTGAAAATTATTTCTATATTATTTACTTGGCAGTCATACATAAATAGTTTATATTTTCCATTTTCAGCAACTATTTCTTCACTGTACTAATAACGTTTCCACACTTGTTCGATTGTACCCCTTTTTATATCTTCCTTTTTTCCATCTCTATTAATTTATTTCAGCTGAAATTGACATCATATTATACAGGGTCGTCCAGTAAGCGTGCGGTGCTCTCTAGCGGTTTTACCGTTCAAATTATAAGAAATGGCTTTAATAAGAAACGTCTCTTTTCAGATAGTCTACTTGAAGAAGATAATTTCAAAGATCGCGGACATCCGGATATACCGGATACAACTACTCCTGGGGCAAATACTCCTACCGGCATTGAATTGCACTATTGGCTGGAGTAGGTACTTTCTTTGGAGTAACGTGAAGAAAATGATGGCCACCTTACCCAAAGTGGAGTCAAGGATGTCGCAGTCCTTGTTTGGAACATGTCTTCAAAGTCCCGGTCAAAGATTCGTAAGCACAGGCCGCACTTGGTGGCTACTAATTTAAAAGTTTATGTTTTACTTTCCGCCGCCCCATATCTCCCGGCTGACGTCGGTACACTGCTACCGGTGGACCGGGGAGACGGGGCAAGGGGCAGGCTGTATTGATATTTTTGCGGAGTGATCCAACTTATATGTATTCCGTAAACTTTGCCGTATATGAGCGAATAAATGAATGTAAGAATTAATAATAAACACATATACACTGGTTTGTTATCTTGACGACATTGAATGAAAATTTACAGAAACCAAATCTTGAAGTCTAAATCCTATGCAATAGACTGTAATGGTTTACCTGTTTTGAAAATTATTTCTATATTATTTACTTGGCAGTCATACATAAATAGTTTATATTTTCCATTTTCAGCAACTATTTCTTCACTGTACTAATAACGTTTCCATACTTGTTCGATTGTACCCCTTTTTATATCTTCCTTTTTTCCATCTCTATTAATTTATTTCAGCTGAAATTGACATCATATTATACAGGGTCGTCCAGTAAGCGCGCGGTGCTCTCTAGCGGTTTTACCGTTCAAATTATAAGAAATGGCTTTAATAAGAAACGTCTCTTTTCAGATAGTCTACTTGAAGAAGATAATTTCAAAGATCGCGGACATCCGGATATACCGGAAAAAGGTATCAACTTCCTTATTTTAAATAGAATACCCTATATATTATTACGTTTTTGAATTTGGCATCGATTTTTAGACCAAGTTAGTTAACCAAAGTTTATGTCTACGAAGCCTATTTTTGAAGTTATTCAGCAATCTTTAGAGAATTTGACGTTTGTAGTACTTTACAAAAAATTATAATATCTCGAAAAATAAGTAAGATAGAAGGATGCAGCTTGCGGCTTTAAAACAAACAAGAAACTTAATTATGTTTCGGTAAGAACATTGTTTCAAAAGCATATTAAATCAATGGCTCTTTTTTTCAAATGGGATGATATGATAAGTCTCACACTAGTGGATCCAAAATAAAATTTTCTTTCACTTTTATTTAGACATATGTGGTTCTATCTTTGATGGTTTACAAGATATTTACGGTTTTGTAATTTTTCCGTAATGACGCGTAGGAATTGGATAATTGTAGGTGGCGTGGCTCGCAGACGAAGCAATTGGCAGGAAACCTTTCATCCAAAGTATTTTGACCTCTAGTACTAAAATGTGCATTCGCTCTATCTAACTGTAGCCATATTATTCTTAAAAACTCCAGTGGTAAATTTTCCAGTACTTAGCTTTTCCAAATTTTTATTTAGAAAATTTTGGAAAACATTAGTTTATTATGCAGTTTCCAATAATACCACCCTAAATCTTTAGACTCCGTGCTGGTCGTCAACAGGCCTCTCAAAATTTGGATTTTGGATTCATTAGTAGAGGCTGAAGCGCTTTGCATAAAAAGTTTCCTGACAACTGCTCCGTCTGCAAGCCACGCCACCTACGATTTTTTCAATTCCTACGCACCATTATGGAATAACTACAAAGGCATAAATATCTTGAAAACCATCAAATACCGAATCACATATGCCACATATGTGAAACTTATCGTATACCATCTGATTTGGAAAAAAGAGTTTTTAACGTTTTAAGCTCTTCAAACTTGAAAATTGCTAGTCTATTGATTTAATGCGCTTTTGAAACAATGATCTTACTGAAACAACAGTAGGTTCCTTGTTCGTTTTAAGATCGAAAACCGCACCTTCCGGTCGGACTTAGTTTCCGCGATACTATCATTTTTTGTAAAGTATTGCAGACGTCAAATTTAAAGGTTACTGAATTACTTCGAAAATACGCTTCGTAGACATAAACTATAGTTAACAGAGTGGACCTAAAAATCGATGCTGAGTTCTAAAACGTAATAACATAAAGGATGTTCTATTAAAAATGAGGAAATTGATACCTACTTCCGGTATGTCCGAATGTCCGAAATTATTTTCCACAAGTTGACCGTTTAAAAAGAAACGTTTTTTCTCCTAATTTGAACGGTAAGGACTTTAGAGGGCACCGCGTGCTTATTGGACCACCCTGTATAATTTATTACTACTAATAAGTGGCGAGTGTGCTATCCCTCTCTACGAATCCAACCTGCTGAGCAAGCACGTAGAACTCTCCCCTTTTTACGTCTGCAAGTCGAGCTGTATACAACTATGCGTCTGTAAAATAGTATAATTTTTGTTTACAAGTATGTCCTAATTATTAGGGTAAGAAATTTGCTTCTCAATGTAAAATCGTAATGAATTGATTGCATGTTTTTATTGCTTCTGCTTTACTTTACACATATGTGTAGAAATGTGATTTTTAATGAATATGTGATTGCAAATGTTTTAGCTTTTGAATATCAAGTTAATCATGCACTGCATAGTTGTTAATCATCTAAAAAAGAGTCGCTGAGCGTCAGTCGTTATTTCTAACCATACATTTTGTATTTTATGTGTATTTTATATTTTACATTTGTCGCATAACATCTATGTAACTTCTTTCCTTAAGAATACGTAACAGTCAGATTTACTAATCTAGAACGTACTGAAAGATCTGAAGGACACTCATTTTGTTTTAGTAGAGGTGAGAAAAACGTTGTAAATTCTAGAAGATATTTTATACAGTTTTCACTACTGTATATCTGAAAAGGTCCGGTAAGACTATAAGTATAAAGCATTTATGGATCATTTTTTCTAACAATTATTTTATCTGTTCTGTATATTTTGTTTATTTTTTTACCATGTGAACATATGAAAAGTGTGCTCTTCGACTTTTAAATTTTCCCCATTATCTCATAGATTCGTTCCTAAAGTATATGAATGCAATTTTTCAAAATGTAAGAACATATCATGATCCATACCTCAGAAACAGATCGTGAAATCCTGTGAAGTTCTCCATAAGGTGACTAATATCAACCGTAACCCATTCGCAGGAAACCAACCTTCTTTGTGAAGGTACAAGAAGAACCACACCTCCTGGCAAGATTTTTTTGACCACCACCACCTTTTTTACTATCACTATACTTCGGCGAGATGGAGAGCACTTCATGGTACTACCATTCTTGGCGATTTCTGGGTGAGAGATGAAGACCATACTTCTTGGGTAGGAACAGGGCTTCTCATGGTTGAAGGCACCATTTATCAACCACTTCATGGACTCCAATAATGACATCGAAGATAAGTTGCTGTTTAAAAAATGAATCTCTATTAAACCATTGTTATCCTGTGTTTTCATTTCTTGAGAGCTAACTAGGCACACGCACGCATCCACATGCCCTAGTCATGGCTCAACAAACAATCAGCTGTCTTACTCACGGTTGGTTCCTTTTTAATGACGTGTTGCAAATATCTGACGTCAGCGACACCATTTTGGGATAGTTTCATTCGCCTTGACAGGGGCGAAGTAGAAAGAAGTGTACAACAGGGCAGAATTAAGAAATAATACTCCACCTATGCGGTGTAAAAGGAAGGTGAACATTAAAGATAATATAAGTTTATGTTGTCGTTAGTGTTTATCTCCCATAAAGTACTAGATTTGCGCTGTGATCTATATTATTTATCTCTATACTAATATTCTATGTATATAGCTTTGACCCTGCCGTGCCGCCGCTGTTGAAATCTATCTCTCTCTAACCCAAAACCTCGATGCGCGAAGGGATCAGCGCAAAGCATCCCCAGACCTTGAGTAAGATAGCTGATTGTTTGTTGAGCCGTGCCCTAGTCTTATGCAATCCTTCTGAGCAGCTGGTTGCTATTAACAATATGTTGGTTGATGGCTCAGTGACCTAATCCTTAGTGACCTAGGGATTAGTGGTCTGAATCACCAATTAGCATTCTTGTTACAAGTCTCGTTTACGCCTGTGTCTGATGTGAAGTAACTGTAATAGTGCTATAGTGGAATATTTAGAAGCCGCCGATGTCTATGCATCAAAGTAGGAGCGATTGGGCGACCTATATTTCCACATCGGCATACCTAATGCCGATGTAAAAATCGCTCACGACTCCCTTTTCGACAATACCGTGAGCATGTGATTCTGGTAAATTTACCTCCTATTTTACCTACTACCAACGGCTACTTTTCGTTCTATATTTTGTCTCTTATGGTGTCCCCAATCCCGGTTTAATAATAATGGTGATAGATAGTGGTACATTTCGACTGGTTTTCTGAGGAGAAAGCAGTAAATCAACAGAAACAACTACTCCTGGGGCAAATACTCCTACCGGCATTGAATTGCACTATTGGCTGGAGTAGGTACTTTCTTTGGAGTAACGTGAAGAAAATGATGGCCACCTTACCCAAAGTGGAGTCAAGGATGTCGCAGTCCTTGTTTGGAACATGTCTTCAAAGTCCCGGTCAAAGATTCGTAAGCACAGGCCGCACTTGGTGGCTACTAATTTAAAAGTTTATCTTTTACTTCTAGTTCACGTTTTATATTGTGAACCTGGTCCTGCTTATGCGCACCCCAAAATCATCAACATTGAAGTCATGCATAGATTAATCCAAGATAAAGAATACTAGTTGATAGCTTTCTTGTTTCCCATGTATTTCCAGGAATGATTTTCAGGAGTTATACACATTTTCCATTATTAAAAGTGTAATACCAGTGTATTGAACGGCATGTATCTACATACTTACCGTTCTCTATTGCTATCTATCCAGCTCTCAGATATCTAGCACGTTAAAAAGCAAATACGTAGGGTCATCTACTCATCGAACATGTATGTCTCTAGGAATTGAATATTTAAATAAAATGTATCATGCGCTATCATTAAGAAATAATCTACAAACCATTTTGCGTTGATAGTCGAGGTTTTTTTGAGTTTCTCGCAACTATAATGCAAATGTGATGAACAAAGTAGTGTTGAAGAACTCTTTTAATTCGACACGTAGTCGTACTTTTATGATAAATATGACTCTCACAAGCAAAAGCATATTATAAAACTTTTAACTAAACCGAAAATACCCTACCAGGAGAAATCTAGCCTAGTCAGGCAACCCCGACATATCGTGCGCCATAGAAAGAGATCGAGCTAGGGGAAAAGATGGGGGATGAAAAGCGTTAGGGAGAATCGCGTAGTCGGTAACAGGTGTCGAGTAGATCGATCGTATGTTTGGAGAGAATCGCATGCGCATTACAGATATCTCATACGCTGTTTGTGGCGTCGGTGAGCAACGTTGCCTAACGCTTCCAATATCACTAAGTCTACGACAATCTTAGTTAGAATGATGGACTCAAACAGCCGGACAATGTATGTATATAAGCAAAAGTCCATATTTTTTTCATATACACAGTGAGTCGAGAAGAGTGCACCAAACTCTGGCAGTGAAAATAATGCAAAAAAAAACATATGTTCTTATTCGATTCTCGTTTGTCTTCAAGTTATAGCTAATAACAAATAAACAAATTTCACACATTATCATTTTCTCAATCATAGCCTTCTTATAATAAATGTTCAAAAGCACCACCGCTGACCTCTAAGCAAGTCTTGCTTCATCTAGGAAGATCGCTTATTGCTCTCTTAATGGATTAATTTCTACGTTCTTTATATGAGCTGCAGTATTCTTAATTCGTCGAATTAGTGTATCTAGCTTTCTGCACTACATAATCACCTAAACGTTCAATGACTGTCACTGTACAGTGTACACTGACACTTCATCAAAATATCAGAGCTATCAAATGCTTTGAGCCTCCATCATGGCGTACCTTGATTTGACAAAATGCAGTGTAAAAGTGGAAAGCTAGATAAATATTTCTAGTTACGCTATAACTTGAAAACGTATGATATTCGGATAAGAAGATATGAGTTTTCTTACATTATTTATATGCGTGTAATGCAATCCTAGGGTTTAGTGCTTTCATTCCGATTCACCCTGTATACGCTTACCTAAAATTATACATAGTTTTTAAACAGATCGTCGTTAAATAATGCCGACACAGACGAATAACGAAAAGTTTTATCATTCAAACTACGAAGGATCCGAGAAACTATCTAGACTTGTTACTAAAAATACAATTCCTTGTAAATGACAAAACAACATTGCATTTGCAATTCTGCGTAATCTTAATCTTGGATTCTTGTAAGCCAAAATCAGCTCTGTATTAGTCTAGTAGTGCCCGAAAGTATTTTTTTTGTCCATTTTTTATTTTTATTTAGGCCACACATGTGGCCAACACATCAATAAAGCTTATATTTATGTGGTATTTTATTGATGGGTCAGTGAGGTGCGATTAAATTCTTGAATTGGTTGAATCCTCCTTTTTACTTTTGAGTAATTATATTACGGCAACTTTCTTGCAATTTGATGCTTGAACATTACCTTCTAGGTTACCTATATCTGTTGTTCATAGCGAAGTAGTATCAAAATATATTTTTCTCATATCTGGAGCTATATCTGATTCTGACAACAGAGCAAAACATGAAACTTGTGGAGAACCACACCACTCCAAAATATATGCCATGTCACGAGCTGGCGCGACCTTTAAAATAGGCCACCGTGCTTCCTCGCCGAACCCGGAACCCCGGAAAAACCCGCCGGCCGGCATATGCCCGGAAACTTGGCAACGTCGCAGCGTCGCGTCGGCGTCAGGACGCACTTTCGTCCTGGGAGTGGTGAGAGTGACATTACCAAATACACGTCGGGGTCGCGTTTTCCTCCACACCGCTCACATGCTTACATTATCGCTAACAAATATCCGCCATGTTAGGGCAGTACAACACGGTCGTGTCCTTGTGATGTGCCTTTTAGCGCGCGCTTGTCTCGAATGGTGATGGTCCAGCTTGTCTTGGTTGGTAAACAACCTACTTACCTGTGGCACAACTTGTTGCTCGTCGTTAGGTCCCACCTGTGATCCAGTGTACAGTTAATCAGAAGATATGCCCCGGTGCTACATGGTAAAAAAACAAAGCAACAAGTATCAGAACTGGGATCAGAGCGATGGCGCCGCGACCGTCCTGGAAGTACCAGACAGCCCTACCGAGGGATCTACAGCGCCGCTCTGCTACACATCTCTCACCAATAGATCTGGTAAGTCGAGTAGATGAACTATTGTTGTTCTACACCATTCCCAGCTGTAGTAGGATCAAATTACATTTCTAAAGCGTCAACTGTAGTTTTAAACAATCAATTATTGTAAATTCTAACTCGTCAATTGTAGCTTCAAATAATCAATTGAATATTCAAAAGCATCAGATCAATTTTCGAAAGAGTCTAATTAAAGTTATTGTGCAAGTCATTCATATCTACACACATGCATAATCTCAATGGCCCGAAAAGACAAGTAGATTTATTTGCGATCTCATTTACTCTCCCGAATCTCGAATGGCTTCTGTACACAGTTGTTGTCTCTTACACATAAAACTTTAAGCAAATCAGACACACAGTCATCTCAGAATTGCGCTATGACGTTACCATAAAGTTCGAACAAGACGCGTTTTAAAGCTCTTTTTTAATTTCACTTCTTGGTAAATACTTAATTTAATGCGGCGTGCATGTAAAATGGTTATATTCGCAGCGCGAAATAAAATGATATCATGGATATTAATATTACTGTTTTAAAAAA
Organism: Callosobruchus maculatus; assembly: GCA_951848785.1. Taxonomy (NCBI): domain Eukaryota; kingdom Metazoa; phylum Arthropoda; class Insecta; order Coleoptera; family Chrysomelidae; genus Callosobruchus; species Callosobruchus maculatus. The sequence continues at coordinate 2,972,776 of CATOUR010000032.1, forward strand.
GTGAAAGCCAAAGGCTCGTTGGTTCAGTGGGTTATGTTACGTCTTTCTAATCCTAAGATACAGTACATACTGCAAAAAGTAAGTAGCTTAAATAAAAAGCCTCAAGCTCACTGCCCACTTGACGATATTTTGTATGATCTTACCTTCCGCCATCTATTGGGCAATAGCGGAATTAAAGTATTATAGGATTGAATAAGAATGCAAGATTTGTAAATTAGTCTAATAAAGTTCGATTAAAAATCACACTTATTTCGATCGCAGAAAATTCTAAAAACGATGCCTTGTAATTTAAAATTGACGCTTTTGAATATTCAAAAGATACCTTAGATTTTACAATTGACTATTGGAAATTACATTTGACGTATTGGAATTTACAAGTGACTATTTGACTTTACATTTGATGCTTGGGAATTTTCAATCGGCTCTTTGAAATTACAAGTGACGAGTTGGAAAATTAACCTGACCGTTTTGAATTATTACTTGACTCTTTAGAAAGTATTTCTAGAAGTGGTGTATAATAGATTTGATTTGATAATTAGAATAATTAATGTCCCTGAGCATAGAACAACAATCTTCAAAAGCTTATTTTCATATGTAGCTTCAAAACTCTACAATCAAATTCCATCCGCCCTCAAAATAAATGGATAATTCTGGATTTTTTAATCCAAAATCAAGAATATGATTAATCACTCTTGATGTTCTATGATGAATGTGGTATCATTAGTCTTAACTTTTTGTCATGTATTTGTCTTATTATTTTTTGGGCGTGCATTTTCTGTACGTACATTTTTTTTCAATTTTAATGTATTTAATCTTCATATTACTTACTTTTTTCTTTTACCTCTAATAGACCAGTGCCGAAGCCTTCAAAAATAATACAAAGTGAAAAAAAATTACAGTAGGACGAAACCCATTATAAAAAGAGGAGAATATGATAAAAATGAAAGGAAACATAAATTACGGTCGATTCGAGATCGGGAAGTGGGAGGGGGTGAGTTTTTAAGGGTAGAAAATGGTTTATCTTGATTTCTGGCAAAACTACACGTCCTATGGAAAAAAGTTAAATGGCAAAGTTGTAGGCAATAAAAAGGTCTACAACTTTTGTATTTTCAATTTTTTCACATAACTTCAAAATTTTGGTGAAAAATTCAAAAAACCAAGTTTTTGGTCTTTTATTTTTATCTTTTCCAAAAAAAATATTTTTTTTACGAAATTTGGTGAAAACTTACCTAATTATGTCCCAAACACACTGTAATTTAATTGATTCAAAATATTAATTTCTTCGCCTTATTTGACCTTAAGATAAAAAATGCACCCCAATTTTCAATCGAAAATTCTCGCGTCAAAATATCAGCTTTTTTCAAAAAGTTTGGGAGCCTTTTGTTCGCTGAAATCTCTATTTTCTGATGGTGTAAAAAAAATATACATTACTATAGAAAATCTTCTCAGAAAATGCAAAAAACTGAAAAAAACTCAAATTCGAAAATTTTTTTTACTCACTATGTACAATTTTGAGCTATTTATTAAAATTTACACTTATTTACTTAAAAAACGTGAGACCTCATGTTACATTGATAAACGAAAAAATTGCAAATTGGAATATCCTACTATAATTAACAAACAAATAAGTTAATATTTAATGAGACATCTAGAATATTTTGAAAAAGTTGTAGAATCTTCTTTAAATACTATTTGTAGATGCCTATTTATTGCTGTTGTAAGATAATTTATATACCTGAGTGACACACGGTAAATGTTAGCACATTGTAAGGTATTTCACGGAGAAGTGGGGACGGACTTAGCAGGGTCTGCGCCTTACTACATACCTGCTATTTCGTAGCAGCTGTAAAACCGCTAGTCAGTGGTCATGGGTAACGCAGACAAATTAAATACGCTGATACTATAGCGCTGGCGCATTTCCTTGTATCAACGCAATGCGTTAACTCAAATGCGCTATGATACACGATACAGTTGAGAGCCAGACTGGAAATAATATTGGAGACGAAGATGATTGTCTTGAAGATTTCGACGATCAACTAGAGACAGAAAGGTTTATCGAATCTAACGATGAAGAAATGTCTTCAAAGAGACAAAAACTAATGAATAACTAATGGGAATTTCAGATAAGATATTTATAAATGACAAGATTAACGTTTTCGAAAAAAAATATAATGAATAACGTAATCAGAATTAAGTATCTAAATTCAATAGTGCGATTTACATGTATATTTATATTTTTTGAAATTTTATATGACATGAATGTAATTCGAATTTAATTAATAAACCTTTCAACTAAAAAAATTGCAGCAATCACATTTTTTTGATGAAATTGTGCATAGTAATGTATATTTTTTTACACCGTCAGAAAATAGAGATTCCAACGAATAAAAAGCTCTCAAACTTTTTTAAAAAAGCTGATGTTTTGACGCGAGAATTTTCGATTGAAAATTAGGGTGCATTTTTGATATTAAGTTAAAATAAGGCGAAAAAATGAATATTTTGAAACAAATAAATTACAGTGTATCTGGGACATAGTAAGGTAAGTTTTCACTAAATTTCGTAGAATTTTTTTTTATGTTTGAAAAAGATAAAAATAAAAAACCAAAAACTTGGTTTTTTGAATTTTTTACCAAAATTTTGAGGTTATGTGAGAAAATTGAAAATACAAAAGTTGTAGATCTTTTTATAACCTACAACTTTGCCATTTAACTTTTTTCCATAGGACGTGCAGTTTTGCCAGAAATTAAGATAAACCATTTTCTACCCTTAAAAACTCACCCCCTCCCACTTCCCGATCTCGAATCGACCGTAATTTATTTTTCCTTTCATTCTTATCATATTCCCCTCTTTTTCTAATGGGTTTCATCCTACTGTAACTTTTTTGGTTTCAAAAATTATCGACCCTGGTCTATAACACCGATAGGTGAGGGGAGTATTGTAATCGTGAAAATTTTCGTCTGTCAGTCTTTTGGCGTTTTTCTATCCTTGTAATCTCGGCGACGGTGGCATGGATTGTGATGAAATTTATACAGCGATATTAGGTGCTTTCCTTTTTCATCTGCACTAACTCAGATCACTTAAAAATCAGATGGCTCAGCTCAGTTGGAAACCTCAGATGCTCAGATGAGTTAACGGAACGTGTTTGTGCAGTTAAATGTCAATCCTCGAAATTTTGTAATATGCTATGGTTCTATAATCTGTCGATCCTTTCCATAACCTGTTTTTTTACGTTTTTCGTAGCTCACCATATACTATATCGACTATCTATACACCACAAAACCCGGTAAAATTCAAACTTACAAAACATTCTAACCTCATTTATTTATTTATTTGACATCTAAATGATCTGAGACAACTGATCTACCTTTCGATCTTGTGCATATGGGTTTAAGTGGGGGTAAAAATATCTCACTTTAGACTCAGATTCACAAGACAAAAGGAACGTACATCGAAATGAGTCATGACGTCACAAGTGAGATTTATCAGATAAATCAGGTAAAAGGAAAGCGCCTATTATGTGGGGTAATGTTGCTATAATTTTGAAAATCGGTGCATGGGCGGTGGAGTAATTGTCAAAAAACGAAAAATTTCAAATATTCCTCAAACTTCGTTTTTAGACGTTTCAGAAGTTCCCGATAATTTTCTACTGTTTTTGATTGGGGTTGAAATTGGGGTGGCTGGGGCGTGGGGTTTGTAAAACTGAAAATTTGTTGTATTCATAATAGGCTTTCCATCGACCTGTGAAAAAATACCTGGCGGCATAAAGCACTTTTTAGGATCATCCGAACGTTGCATTGCCTACTGAAGGAACCGAGTGACAAAATTTTTTAATGTATATTGTATACTAGTATTGCCTTAGATCGTTCTGTATTGTGTAACGTGGAAATTATCGACTTAATTTTGATGAAATTTCAACACAGTATTACTAACGTGGCGAGGATGGAAGACGCGTATGGTTTTTAGAAATTGTGTCAGTGGCGGCGCAGCAATAACAAAACAATTAAAAATATAAAATATTTCAAACTTTGTTTTTAGGTGATTTGGAAGCTCCTGATCGTTTTCGGCATTTTACTTCCCACACCGATATCGGATAGGGGAGTATAAATCCCACGTCAGTCACTTCCGTCGGTCCGCTTGTCTATTGATGTTTTTATAGCCGCGTCATCTCAGTAGCCGCTGCTTGGATTGTGATGAAATTTCGGTAGCAATATGCTGTGGTGTCGTGGTAGGTTTTGAAAATCGATGTATTGACGGCGGAAAAATTGGTAAATACCAAAAGATTATCAAAACTCCTCTAAACTTCGTTTTCAGGCGTTTCTGATCCTGAAAGATTACAAAATAGCTTAAGCCTCGTTTTTAGATGTTTCGAGGGTCCCTGATCATTGTCTGCTTTTTTGATGAGAATGAGGGGGGTAGGGATAGAGCAACTCTTCTTTGTTAGGACACGTAATGTGTGGGAAGTAGAGAGTCAAGACACTTGAAGGCATTGTTAATTTGTATATTACGTAGGTTAAGTAGGCGATGTCTATTTTCAACTATTTAGCTCTGACAACAGGATAGAAAATTACAATTTTAAAGGTCTAGAAAATGAAAGTACCCGATATTTATATCAGAAAAGACTTAGAGAAGAACTAGAACATGTATCATCAACAGAACAAAAATCCACTGAAGAAGAACTTTAGAGAGATGCATCAAAGAAGCTGCAAGGGAAGCTATTGGATACAAAGACAAAGAAGCAAATAATAAACCATACTGGTTGGGCCGAGATATTGAAGACAAAATACGCAAAAAGAAAGAACTACATATAAAAAGAATGCAAGACAAAAGTAACGTAGAAATACAAGAAGAATACAAAAAATTGAATAGAGAAGTAAATAGAGAAGAATACAAGACAGAAGTAACGTAGAAATACAAGAAGAATACAAAAAATTGATTTTGAGCAGGACGGTCTACAATAGACAACGTATTCTCTCTTAAAATAGCTCTCGAGGATAGAATGCAGAGAAATAGAGAAGTTCATATTGCTTTGATCGACTTGGAGAAGGCATATGATAGCGTTCCAGTGTCAAAGTTGTGGAACGGCCTTGAAGATCTTGTAATAAACAAAACTCTTATCAAAGCAATACAAAACCTCTATAAAGATAACACGATGAGAATACGAAACGCACAACACTTCTCATCAGCTTTCTCCGCCTCGAAAGGTACACTGCAGGATTGTTGTCTATCACCTACTCTTTTTAAAATATACTTAGACAAAGCCTTACAAAGCTGGAGAAAGAAAATCAAGTATATGAGGCTGCAAATTGACGAACATAATTTATATAGGTAGTCTCTGTTTCGCCGACGACCAAGTAGTTATAGCTGAGGATCGCGATGACTTACTTGCGCTGTATGACAAGAAAGCTGTTAGAAAGTTACCATGGACTGATCATCAATACGAACAAATCCGAATACTTAGTTATCGGAAACGATGGAACAAGATTACATAAGAGGAGTTAAAAACCTGTAAATCTTTGGGACTGATATTCAACAAGCAAAGAAATAGCCAGGATGAAATTAAAGAAAGGATAATTAAAGGAAAACAAGTCACACGGTCTCTCAACTCTCTACCATGGGACAAGAACATCACCATAGAAATGAAGAAAACACTACATATTTGAAACTGTTATCACGTATGGGACAGGAACATGGGATATCAGTAGTAGTAATCCCAATAAACTCTTGTTAGCTGAAATGGACTTCCTAAGACGGAGTTGCATAAAGTCTAGATTAGACAGGGTTAGGAATGAAACAATTCGGGAAATGACGAAAGCAGACCCAAATCTGATAGATAGGATCCACCAAAAGCAACTGACGTAGTTTGAACACACAAAACGAATGGGAGAACATAGATAGCCTTGACGAATACTAGAATGAGAATAGAGAGAATAGAACGAGAAAGAAGAAAAAGAGGACGACCGAGAAGAAGCTGGAGGGATGAGATAGATGAAGCCATGGAACTGAGGGATTTGGAAGAAGACATGTGCTTCGATCGAAAAAATTGGAAACTGGGAACGGTGAAACGATTAAGGCCGTAAAACAAATCCGTATTATATATATAATGTAGTTAAATGGATATATAAATTCTATACACTGGTTAGCATGTAAGAACAGTTTTTGCTGAACGCCCGATAGGCATATTATTATTACTATCGTTATCAATTAGTTTTTGGTGGACTCTCACACGTCAACCGACGCTGTCTGTGTACCACGTACGTATTACCTATGACCACGTCTAGGAGCGTTTTCTCAATACTATAGCCCACTTCGTCATCTGACTGCGTCATACCTGTTCTCTGTTAGTGATTACAAGAGTATAGAGCTATAGATGTTGTGATCATGTCCAGCAACATAGTTCCTTTGTTGATTCACCTGCTCATTTTGTATGTATGGCTGATGAATCGAGACTTTTACCTGCTATTAGGACCCTACAGGAGTTTATTTATTTAAGGCCAGCACACAACCAAAATGAATGCACGCGGAGTAACGTAGGTAAAGATAAAGGGTGATTCATTGGGGAGTCAGCAATTCGACACGTCAATACTATCTCACTTGGTTTGTATTCAATTCAGTTGGTTGAGGATTCTAACATTTTATTTCCCTTACAAGTAGGCGGAGAAGGTGTTATAGTCACTAAAAGTCATATCAGCCATTTCAGTGAGTCTGCCTGCTTAATTAGCATCTATCGGCTAATACTTGGCCCGTCAATAACTCTGAAAGCTATGAAGCAATTTAGGTGAAATTTTTAAAGTGCCTTATTATTGCTGCGGCAAGAACAAAAAGGCTTTATGGTTTTCCAAAATCAATATAGCGGTGGCGGAGTGATAATAATACTGCTAATACCCTTTATCTTTCCCATTGTTGAGTTGAGTGTATATAAGTAAATGCTAAGGTTAGTCTTAGTCGTAGTCTCATAGTAGTGCTTTGAGGATGTTGCGTGCAGCCGTGGACAAAAAGATTGCTAGTGAAAATGACTGTGGACATTTCCAAACAAAGATACCTTAGAGAATCTGTTCGAATATCTTCATTAATTCTTGAACAGCTATGCAGCATTTTGGAACCAATTTTAATACATTTTAGATAAATTTATAACAAATACGATTTCTGCTTTTTAACCATGTTCTACTTTTATTTCTAAGATCCAATTTCACAACCGTCAGTTAGCCAGTAGTAAGTGAAAAGGGTCCATTTCAAAATCGTCGGTTCACGTTATAACTTCTTGTTGAATAGTAATTAAGTTAACCCAAAGATAAAGTGTGTTAAGACTGAAGTTTGTTATGGTTAACCAACTTTGGAAGTTATAAAAACATATATATTATGATACAAATCAAGAACATGAAAACAAAAGTTAGGTTGACACCACGGAACACAGTTACGACAAATAGGCAGTTTTCGTTACTTACAAACTGATGTTCCGTTTAACGCTATTTGACAACTTTGACATTTGCATTTCGTTTTACGTATATCGTAACCGCTAAATGCCGGTATTGTACGGACGATAGCCATAGCGATTAACGAAGAGACACGCATGCGCAGCACGAATAAAAATTAGATCATAACCTGTTTTGGTTTTGACAGTGACACTGCTTTTGACTTTTGAGTAGATCTGCAACAATGATTATCCGTCATTTTACAAAAATGCTTCCAAATTTGTCAAGCTCAAAGAGTGTGTTACAAATAATAAAAGGAGTCAGAGTTCGTTTTACCGAGGAAGACGACCAAATTTTATTAACAGAAATAAGAATAAAACCAACTCGTCCATCATTTTAGGGCAAAATACAGCGAATACTATTGAATTATGATTTTCCTTCAAACAACAACCTTTACAATTGCAATACTCATCTTCTATTTTGACTTTATGGTGTAAAATTTGTAGCTCAAAATACGGTTAGGGGGCATCTTACAATGGTGTCTTTCTCCGAAAACTATTTATTTATCTGTCAAATAGCGGTTCTGACAACGTATTTGTTAACCGAAGTGGTAAGATTAATTAAGAACAACGAAAACTACCTAATATTCCGAGACCCATCCGCTAAAAATTTAGTATCAAGGGTGCCAACTTGAAGCTAAATAAGCTCTGCCACTGGTTTTTTTGTCAAACAGAGCTCCACGATAAATACTGGTTAACTTCCACCCGTAGGTTGAAGTGACAACCCTCTTGACTGCCAGAGGTTACCAATGAACGTAAATCTGGGCGTTAGTCTATTTGTATTCAAGGCGGATTACCAACCCAAGAGATGGTGGAGCAGTGTCATCAGTCGAACATATGACTGAAAATGAGGGATTGGCTGAATTCATTTGCAAATTTGAAAGGTCGTGTGGTCATTTGCCTAAAGAGTCCAACTGAAGTTCTGTCGCTGAGCGTGTGTCTTCTCTGATGTACTTGTCTGTGGTAATTCTACAGGTCATCATCATCATAGTCACAATGTCTTAACAGATATGTTGTGAACTCGTAAAATGCATTAGGTGGGAGCTAGAGTATGGCCGACACGAATATTATCAATAGTTCTGAGAACTGTGAATATGTCCGAAGAATGCAAGCATTCCCGTAGACATTTTGGTAGCTTTAGTGATGTTATGGTCACCATAACTTTGTCATGGCCACACGTACCTGTTGAATGCGCCGCCGTATCTTATTTTCACAGCTGCCCGAATTATCGATCAAAGAACCGATCTACAGAAAACTGTGAGCCACGCACAACGGCCTACTAACTTTATTTCTCGATAATTATCGTGCTCTCTATCTACGATCATAATCTTGGCCTTGCTGTAGTTAATAACAAGACTATATCCTGCATATTTTGTTGTTCTAAGATGTTTAAAATAGAACTACTAGTCCTTCCTGAGAAGCAGCAATAATGATTGTATCGTCAGCAAATCTTAAGTTGGACATTTTGCTTTCGCCAATAGTTGTACCGCTATTCCAGTTACCCAATACCTGATGTCTCATCACAAATTCAGAGTAAATGTTAAATAAGATCGGAGATAATACACATCCCTGACGAACTTCTTTTCTGGTTGCTGTTTGACCAGACAGGTTATCATCAATCCTTACACGAGCCAAGCTAGACTCATACAGTTGCTGTATGAGAAAAAAAGAAAACGAACATTAACCGATGGAATATGCTATCGCCTTCTAACTTAGGTAAGAAGGGATGTGAAATTTTCATCATACCAACCCCTGAGATGAGGTACCATCGCAAGCTATGGTGAAATACGGTCACCATTGTTTGACAGCATTGTTTACCTCATATATATGAATGTGATACAAAACTATTGTAAGTGCGTAATGTGGACTGTATACTTCTTCTATTTCACTTTATTAAATTTTTTACATGTAGATTCAACGGTATACTAACAATTTGTTAAACGTCTTGTCGGGGATGCTTCTATGCCAACTCGCTGCGTAGCAATGGGACGACGGCTGGGTAGACGTTCACGTTGATGGTGGGAAGGACGGTGTTGCCGGGTCTCGCCGTGGTGTTTCTTTTTCATCGTCTCGTTCATGCCCCCGGGGTTGGAAGTCTCCACTTTCAAGAGGTAGAGGACACAGCTTATTGACGCCTCTAGTGATTTCTCCATCGATAGTAAACACTGAAGCAATTCTGGATACGCCATCACGACCTGGACTCAAACTGCATACCCGACCTATCCGCCATTTCATAGGTGGGAGATGGTCATCCTTTACAAGGACGAGCTGATCAAGATGAAGTTCTCCTTGGCTCTGCTTCCAACGGAATCGCTGCTGCAGCTCGTTGAGGTAATGCTTACTCCATCGTAACCAGAAATGTTGTTGAAGCTTTAATATGTGCTGGTACTTGCTAAGTCGATTTTCTCCAAGCAATGTAAAATCAGGTTCTGGTGTCGTCAGTAAGGGGCGTCCAATTAAAAAGTGAGCGGGTGTGAGGCAAGACAAATCATTTGGGCTGGATGATAAAGGATGAAGGGGTCGAGAGTTCAACACGGCTTCAATTTGCGTCAGCAAAGTATAGAACTCTTCAAATGTAAATTTACAATTACCTGCTACTCTACGTATATGATATTTAGCGCCTTTAACGCCTGCCTCCCACAGGCCACCGAAATGAGGACTATTTACAGGATTGAAATGCCAGTTTATACTGAGTTTTAACGCCTCCTGTGTGATGTCACTGTTTTGTTGGTTTAAAAAACGTCCAAGCTCACGATTGGCTCCAACAAAATTAGTGCCATTGTCTGAGTAAATGTCAGTGGGTTTTCCGCGTCTAGCCATGAATCTCTTAAGTGCTTGCATAAAGGATTCTGTACTCAATGAGGTGACTAATTCAAGATGTACAGCTTTCGTGCTGAAACAAACGAATAAAGATATCCAGCATTTGCTGATTTTGCTACCACGACCTTGCCTGTCTTTGATTTGAAATGGCCCACAGTAATCCACCCCAACCTTACTAAAAGGGAAGGAAGGAACGACCCGCGATTTCGGTAGGCTGCCCATGACAGGCTGTACTGGCTTTGCTGAGAATCTGAAACATCGCACACATTTTCTAACAACAGATTTTACGGCATTTCTGCCTGAAATGACCCAAAATGCTTCGCGAATGTGGGACAACAGTAACTGAGGACCAGCATGTAATAGATCCAAATGTGCGCGTCTTATTATTAATGTTGTTAAATGATGAGACGAACTTAAAAGAATAGGATGCTTACTAGAGAAAGGCATGTCTGAATATTCTAGCCTACCACCTACTCGAATAATATTCCTTTCATCCATAAATGGATTTAAACTTAAAATCTTACTAGTAGGGCTTAACTTTCGCCCATGTTTCAAACATTCATAGTCTGCTGGAAACGATATAATTTGAGATACACGAATCAATAGTTCAAATGCTACATCTAGTTCTGAAGAACTCAAATCACCCCGCATATTCTTATGGGTTCTCTTACAATTGTTCAAAAATCGGAGAACGAATGCTGTAGAGCGCTTCAATTTATTTAACTCTGAAAATCTTTCAAATAGAATGAAATCTACATGTGATACAGTCGCAGTGAAGGTATGTTTTAATTCAGGTAAATCTGAAGTCGAATATTGATTCTTTGGCCAATGTTCATCATCTGATTCAAGCCACGCTGGCCCGAACCACCATAAGGTAGAAGAATGGAGATTTTCAGGCCTTACGCCTCTGCTTAGTAAATCAGCAGGATTGTCTTTCGTTGGTACGTGCCTCCAAACGAAAAGTTCGGTAAGCGACTGAATTTCCGCCACCCTATTGTCAATGAAAGGTTTTAGCAAGTTAGGGGGCGTTTTAAGCCAACCCAACACAATAGTTGAATCTGACCAACAAAATGTATTTTTAAACTGAATGTTCACTGATTTTGTCACCTTTGTAATAAGCCTGGCCAACATTAGTGCGGCGCACAACTCTAGTCGTGGAATTGTCAATGTTTTGAGTGGCGCCACTTTGGACTTTGCTGTTAACAATCTCACCAAAGTATTGCCCCTTTTATCAGTAGATTTAATGTAGACGCACGCACCATACGCACTGCTTGATGCGTCTGCGAAGCCGTGAATTTCGAATACAGTAGCATTATCACAAATAACCTTCCGAGAAATTTGTATCGAGCTTAATACGTTTAAGTTAGAAGAATAATCTTCCCAAAATTTATGCAAATCCTGTGGAAGTGATTTATCCCACGTAAGTTTTTCGACCCAAAGTTTTTGCAAAAATATCTTGGCCAACGAAATGCATGGACCTAACAATCCTAATGGATCGAATATGGTCGCAATTTTGGATAATATAGTTCGTTTGGTGACTTTTTCTGGTCCTGATGAATGTGCTGATATTTTATAATGTAATGTGTCTAACTCTGAATTCCAAGACAATCCTAATAATTTGGAATCATTTTCTTTGTTCAATGAGAAATCGAGGGATTGTGATGCACAAGAGTCTTCAAATTGAGAAATGGACTCATTGTAGTTAGAACGCCATTTTCTAAGTTCAAATCCACGGGACTTCAAAATGATATATATTTGATTAGAAATACGTTGCGCTTCTTCAATGTTACTTGCTCCTGCTAAAAGATCATCAACATACATATTCTTTCTAATGATCTCCGCAATGTCTGGATAATCATTTTCAACTTCTGAAGCGACTTGGAATAAACTTCGTATTGCTAAAAATGACCCTGATGTCGTACCGTATGTAACAGTATTTAATTCAAATGTTGATAATGGTTGTTCTGGATGATCGCGCCAAACTATTTTTTGATATTTTCTTTGATCAGGATTGATTAGTACCATTCGGTACATCATTTTTACGTCGCTAGACAAAACAACTTCGTAAAACCGAAAGCTTAACAGAATTGAGACTAATTCACGTTGCAAAATTGGACCATTCATTTGTAGCATATTCAATGAAATACCAGTAGAACTTGGGCAACTAGCATTGAAGACAGTTCGCAGTTTAGTTGTAGCGCTGTTTTCTTTTAAAACGCCATGATGTGGCATGTAGTATTCAGATTCCTCGGGTTTCGAGCTGATTTTAGTCATATGACCTAGTTCTTCATACTGATGCATGAAGTCAATGTAAAGATTTTATAATGTAGGACTGGATTGCAGTTTCTTTTCCAATTGAAAAAATCGTTTTTCTGCAACCTGGCGTGAGTCCCCTAATGCTGATACAGCACCTTTGAACGGAATGGATACGACATATTTTCCGTCTGATGATATTGCTAGATTATCAATGTAATGTTTTTCGCACAGCTTTTCCTCTATTGACCTAGGTTTATTTGAAGTGTTAACTTCTTCCACTTCCCAAAATTTAGTTAATGCTTGATGAATACTGGCAACATGACAAGAAGACTTAGTAGCTACTTCGTTATTATTATAAAATCCTGCTATTACCCATCCTAGGCGTGTTTTTTGAAGTAAAGGCTTGTTTAAACCAATATTAATTTGGCCAATGCACAGAAGGTGCCAAAAGATGTTGGCTCCCAAAAGGATGTCAATCTTTCCTGGCTTGTAAAAGTTAGGATCTGCCAATCGAATGTTGCTAGGAATATTCCAGCCTTCTTTATGTATTACAAAGTCTGGCAGATACCCTGTTGTTTTATCAATGACAAAACATGACAAATCAAAGGTGAATCCATTATGGCAGGACTCCAATGTTAAATCGCATTTATGATGAGCATATGATACGTTATTTGTTATACCAGAAATACAAAGATTAGTATCGTGCTTCTTTACCTGTAATTTATTTGCTAGGTCACTTGTGATAAAGCTGGATTGTGATCCGCAATCAAGTAGAGCTCTGGCTGGATGTTTTTTACCAGTTTTGTCATAGACAAATACTAACGCTGTTGATAAAATGGAGTTACTATTTGTTGCTAATGTGCAAACTGCGTGTTCTGATGCCTCAGGCTGTTGACTGTCAGTGTCTGAAGCATTTGTACGTAACCGAGCTCCTTTGTTTTCTGACTCAATGGCTGAATCGTGCAAAATAGTATTGTGCTTTCGCTGACATATCTTGCAGTTTCCGAACCTGCAATCTTTCATTTCATGATTTCCTCTTAAACAGTTAATGCATAGCTTTAAATGTTTAACCTTTAACATTCTGTCCCTGACTGAAAGCTTCAAAAATTCAGAACAGTAAAATAGGGTGTGTTCACCTTTGCAAAAATGACATTGTAAACCACTAGATGCGTTTGAGCTTTCTGAATTATTTTTAGCTACTAAACCTCTGCTATATTTATGCCTTGAATCATACTTGGTATGAGACCTTGTTTCGCGTTTATTCACAGAATTTGGCTGAGATTGCAATTTATTTTCAAATGTCTCTAAGAAATCTGATCTGCGGTTTAAAAACGTTTTGAAGTCATTGAAGTTTGGTTTATCTAGTTCAAAACTTCTTCTTTGCCATTCTTGGGAAGTTTTGAAGTCAAGCTTGTTAGCTGCCATGTGAACAATCAATGTGTCCCAATGTTCAGTGGGTTCGCCCAACTGTTTCAGAATCAACAAATGTTTTGAAAGGTCATCCCCTAAACGACGTATGTCCGTCGCGGATCCTTTTTGTAAAGTTGGAAGATCAAAAAGAGATTTAACGTGGTTATGGATTAACATTTTTGTATCATTAAACCTATCGCAAATCATTTTCCAGGCAATGTCGTAGTTTTCTGAGCAAAACTCTAAGGACTTGATAGTTTGCGCAGCAGATCCATCGAGAGATGCTCGTAAATAATGGAATTTTTGGATCCTACTTAAACGATCCCTGTTATGTATAAGAGATTCAAAGCTATCTCGAAACTCCATCCACTTTTCAAAGTTTCCGCTAAAACTTGGAAGTTTTATTGTCGGTAATTTTATGTCATCAGTATTATCAATGTTACGTCCGGAATGTGCACTATTTGAGGCGACAGAGTTTTCTACATGCGAAATGTCTAATGCATTTGATAAAAACTGGTCACACAATGTTCTGGCTTTAGCCATTAAGCTAAAATAGCGTGCTTCAAAGTCCTCGCGATATTGAGCGTGGTCATCAAGTACCTCCGCATAACATTCTATCTCGATTTGGATTTCCTCAAAATCGTCTAAAGTCTTACTGAACCTATCAAGACGTTGTTGCAATTCGTTAACACGTATTATATCAATGTTTTGGTTATCACTGTTAATGTCCGCTTCCATCGCTGCAATGAATTTCTCAAAATTTGTTATCCTAGTTCTCAAAATACCGCGCTTTTTCACTAACGTAGCAATATCGACTGATGTCATTTTTTTTGTTTGATATATGTATATATTTACGTAATGAATAATAAGTATCCAAACGGAACAAATAAAAAATGTAGTCAATGCAACTGGCTTAATTTTCTCAATGCAAAACAATGTCAAATGCTAATATACAATGCTATATGTTTTAATGTTACATCAATGCTAAAATGACGCAAATATACCGCTGAACGAATAATGCAATAATGTATTTGTACACAAATGAACTAAACAATGTGATCGCAAATCAAATACCGTGTTATATGCAATGAAACTTGGAACAAATGGGAAAGAAGGAAAACCCACTTTAAAAATGTAAGTTTGGCAACATCGGTACGGTTGCTATGCTGGCGGTCCGAGCGTCTGCGTGCGACGACAATGCGACTCTGCGGCGTTATACGGCCAGTGCTGCCGTTTCGGTACAATTGTACTGAATTCAGTACGTTTTCAAGTAATTCAATACGTCAGTACATTTTTTTCATAATTTGACTATTTTCAGTACATTTTTATGGATATAGAACAATCCACTCTACTCTGGGATATATTGTCATAATAGTTATTTTATTGGGGTGTCTAATTATTTAATTTTTAGTTAGACAGCGTGACTGTGCCGTCACCTTACGACTATTTTGCCAACTTTAATTGTGATGGACTCTTTGGTACAGATATAATCTCTTTATCGACGTCGCCGAGCTGCTCGATGGTAATCGTGAATTTTCGCTGTCGCTGTTGTTCCGAAAGTTCGCGAATGATCCAGCTCTGTTCTTTACAGCAGAAAGGGTATTTTCCCAGCTAACTTTTATTAAAAACAAGTATAGAAATAGTTTGAGCATCACAAATCAATACAGAATTTATTATTTACAAAATACCTTCTAAAGAACAATAAATGCTATGAACGGGAGCCCGACTCTGATCTTGTCACCGTCAAGAAATGAACTTAAGAAAAATGAATAAAAAGATGCAGATGGAATTTGTATCTGTTTTTTTAAGTTATCAGATGTTTTTTTGATAATAACTCTATAGGAGGCCTTTGAAAATTGATTTTTTTATTTGTATCTGTGATGTTTTGTTTATTTGAAATTTTTTTTTGATAATAAGTATTTTTTTGTTACCTTTATGGTTTATATATATGCATAATGTTTTCTTTTGTCAAAGTTAAAGTTAAAATGTATTTTTAACGCAATAAATGACATTTTTTTTTCGAATTTCCCGCGGTTTGATTTTCAGTAGGTACGCTATCTGTGAATTCAGTACGTTTTCTGTGTCAAATTCAGTACGCACCAGCGAACGGCAGCGGCAGCACTGTATACGGCTCGTAATGAACAATGGCGGAGTGGTTCTCCAAGCAATGCTGACCAAATACCTGCTTGTAGCTGCTCCTATCCGGCTCGGTGGACCATGTAAGTGCGTAATGTGGACTGTATACTTCTTCTATTTCACTTTATTAAATTTTTTACATGTAGATTCAACGGTATACTAACAATTTGTTAAACGTCTTGTCGGGGATGCTTCTATGCCAACTCGCTGCGTAGCAATGGGACGACGGCTGGGTAGACGTTCACGTTGATGGTGGGAAGGACGGTGTTGCCGGGTCTCGCCGTGGTGTTTCTTTTTCATCGTCTCGTTCAACTATACTAACAATTTTAGCAATCATGTGACATTGATGAGCTACTAATAAACTATTGGCGCCTATTGCACCTATTCTTTGCAAGCTCTTCAAAGTATCGTATCAGTGACCCATCCCTGTGAAGGGCAAGAAAACCAATCCCACCAACTATAGACCTGTCGATCTTCTCAGCATCATGTCTAAGGTTATCGAGACTATCATAAACACACAGCTCCTGAAATACCTGGACAACAATAACATCATAAATGATCGCCAGTATGGCTTCCGTAAGCACAGGTCTACGGGAGACCTCCTCGCCTACGTCACTCACTTGTGGAATAGAGCAATAGGAAATCATGGCGAATCCCGTATTGTTGCACTTGACATATCGACAGAGTGTGGCATGAGGGACTTCTGGTCAGGCTCGCTGCCTATGGACTACCGACTTGCCTGCGCCAGTGGCTGAATAGCTTTTTGAACGACCGATCTCTGTTTGTTGTAGTCGTAGGCTGTTCGTCAGACGTATTTCTAATAAACCCCGGTGTTCCTCAGGGACCTGTTCTATCTCCTATACTGTTTCTGCTATACATCAACGAGCTGCTGGAAATAACATCCAATCCAATCTACAGTTTCGCAGACGACAGCACATTAATATCGTGCATGGAACCAGGCCAGCCATCTCAGGACATGGTACGTCGGCGACAGCAGCATGCCTCGCAGATCAACGCAGATATCAAAACAATTGTCGAGTGGGGATTAGCAAATAAAGTACCACCGTTCAACGTACAGAAAACTCAGGCAACAACACTTACAAAGAAGTCTCACGTTGGCTTACCAACTGTGGAAATGGAGGGTCAACCCATAGTCGAGTCACCTTTCGTTAGGCTTGTGGCGATCAACATCATCAGTAACATGTCCTGGCATGACCAGGCCATCAGTATTGCTAAAACGGCATCCCAGAAGCTTGGAGTTTTGTTCCGCTGTAGGAAGCTGTACACACCGGAGCAACTACTGCTGCTGTACAGGGCACAGATTCGGCCATCGCTGGATTATTTTCCTATGTGTGGAGATGCGCTCCAAAGCACCCTAAAGCTTCTGGACACTAATAGAAAGCAACTTAAAGGGTCGCCGTTTTGCACGCATAGACGACATTAAAGGCGTATTGCTAAAATAACTGAAAGCTATCTCAAAGATTGAATTTGAGAAGTATTTCGAGAATTGGAAAAACCGCGGGCACAAGTTCATAATATCTGAGGAGTAGCCCTATGGCTAGAATGATAATTCATGATGCCCCGTGCGATTCAAATTGGAAGACACAGTGAGCATAACTTTCATGTTTGGATGGATGCACTTGACGAGCCTTTCGCTCTTGACGAGCCAAAATGCTTCCACTGGAAGAATGAGCCTTAGTTTTTATATCGTATGCATATACTCATGTTACGGCATTATAAGTTTCAGTAATTCTGCATCACTCTTGATGGTGTCTCAGTCCTGAGCAACTCCCATTCATCGATGTTTTTGTTCAAAGTTGAACAATTTTGGAACAAATTTTGCTGCCGCGCGTTTCATCTCAAAACTTTGGATAAGATTTTATGACTGGAGTTATGCTAACATCATCAGCATTTTCTCTGGCTTCCATCGGTTGGTGATGTTCTGGACGTTCGAAATCTGCAACGTCTTAATAGCCTCCTTGGAAGCGCTTCACGAGTGCGTAAACTTTTGTTTTATTCATAAAAGCGTCGCCAGATATTTCACACACTGTGTTACACATTGTTTTATTTTTCACGCAAAATTCAATACAAATTGTGTAATCCATTTCGTTGAACAAACGAAAATCACAGAGTTCATGAAAATACGATTAACCGTAGTATCCGCCGCAGACAAAGTAAACAATGTACACCTGAAAATTTGTTACACTTTAGGGGCATGTTTACCAAAGTAATAAAAAATTAAACAGTATATTTAGAGATCTCTATTTTCAGTTAAATTTTATTTTGTAGTGTGTGCATGTACTTATTGTTTACTTAGAGGATACGGCCCACTGTGAAATTTATTCCGACCTATCACAGCAAGCCTCTGAAAAAATTGTTATTTATATCACACACCAATCTAGGAGTTACTCCTTCTCGGTTTCCACTTTCAGCAATCAAGTTTCCGTGCTCAGTGTATATGAGCTCTCCGAATTTTCCCCCTATTTCCCACAAAAACCGCTACTCCAATTACGAACCCGGCCGGCGCGGCATTTTCGTGCCGGGAACAAAAAATCTCTCCTTTTTAAACCCCCTTCTCACCCCTTCAGCCGTGCGGATACTCAATCGTCGTGGCCATAGACGCACACGTTTCAATCTGCCAGAGGGTTTAAATCACTGACGTCCTATTTTCAGGACAAAATGCAGTGCATATTATGTAAATAGGTAAATAATAGTATTTATTGACATTTGCTAGTTCAGAAATGTAAAATGTATGCAAACAAGTATCATATAGCTCCAATAAAATCGGATAGCCTACACAAAGCAAGCACTACGCTTTGTACGGGGTAAATATCAACTAGTCATACCAAAACAAAGTTGCGTATTACCATTTAGGTTAGGAACAAGGATTAGACACAATGGGTATTATGTGTGAAACCACAAACCACCATATACTCGGAATAATCTCGTACTCTGTGGTTCCCCAAGCGCATATGAAAAAATCCTACAACGTCTTTTTCCCAAGAAGAGACGAGTGTATGTAATAGGAGTGACAGTTTCATGTCACCCTCCAATTTTGCGCCATTCACGGACGGCTCCAAGTCATAACTGGGGACAGGAGCGGGATTAGTTGGTACTAATCCAACAGTTGAAATTTTTGTAAACATTGGGAGGTAGGGGACAGGCGGGCAAAATGGGGTACTTAAGGTTTAAAGTGAAAGTTTAAAAAAATTAAAAATTTTTAAAGCCTGAAAATAAGGCAAAGTCATTGTTACTATATCAACTATTTATTAAGAACATATGAACTCGAATGGAGTAAACGTTTATGGTATATAGTGAAAAAATGAAAATAATGCAATTTGCCCCATTTTGCCCTTTGTATAGGGCAAAATGGGGGTAACATACTCAAACCCAAAGAAATTTATTTACAATGTTCACAAACAAGGATTGCTTCGTCGTCTTCGTCGTCAACACCAGCACATGAGTTATGCGCCCACTTGAGGCAAATAGAACAGCGTATCCATCCCTCTGTGGAACTTGAATAAAAGTCTCCGCAGTAAAAGCAGTCAGTGTCCCTAACTTCACCGTCTGAATCGGACGCTACTTTTTTAGTTTTTGTCACTTTCTTGTTTCTCTGTGATTCGCTTTGATCATCTCCTATCCTTCGTTTTGCTGCTTTCACTTTGCTAGAATTATTTTTTTCCTGAGCCAATTCTAGTTCTGTTTTATAAGGTTAATATGGCGGTTTTTCCCTTTTTTCTTGACACTCGTTTCTTGGATTGATTTATTTTTGGCACTGCTAATATCGCTTTGGGGCTCATAAACTCAAAACTGGTGTCATTATCTTTTGAAGATCCTGGTTGAGGCTCCGGCATCTTCTCTCTAATCAGTTCTACGTTTCGACTGTCCCCTTCTTGTTGGATAGGCTCTACTTGACTTTTAGGTACAGTGGGATCAATTTCCAAATCAGTTGTAGCCGATGGCAGAAAATCTGCTTCAGAAAACGTGGAAATATTCATAGGCCAGACCCCAGTTGCCTTGAAACCATTCATTGCAGTAACCATTGAAGCTGCTCTTAGATATGCAGCACTGAATAAGGATGAAATTTGATGGAATGTTACTACTCTTCCAGGATTTGTTCGAAGCCATTTCCGTACTTCGTCTTCATAATATGCACTTAATGGCTTCATAAATGCAACATCTAAAGGTTGAAGGCGATGGGTACAATGGGGTGGAAAACACAGCATTACCACCCCGTTTTCTCTGGCATAATTGATCACGTCTAGGTTTTTTGTATGCGAGGAATGACCATCTAGCAGGAGCAAAACTGGTGAATCCTTTGAAGCTCTCGAAAACTGGACAAACTTTTCAAACCATTTAAAAAACAGTGCTTTATCTATCCACCCTTTTTCATTTAATTCAACCCATCCACCAGGCACAAGACCATCCAAAAATCCCTGGTGCATTCGCTTACGGGGAAATATTAGCATGGGCGGCATGTAGGCTCCTGATGCAGAGAAACAAATTTCTACAGTAACAGTTTCACCCCTCTCGGCAGATGTCAGCGCTCCAAGTTGGCGTTTACCCTTTAAGTATAAATTAGAGTGCGGTAAGGTAAGAGGTAACGTAAGACGTAAGAAAATAAACCTGTGGAATCAGATGAGAGTGTTTATAGTCGTAACGTAAGAGCTAACGCAACACTCTCATCTGATTCCACAGGTTTATTACCTTACGTCTTACGTTACCTCTTACCTTACCGCACTCTATTTAGTCCCTTAAAGCTATTATTTTTGAATTCCCTTTTGAATTGACCGTAACTGCAGTTTCATCAACGTTGTAGATTTTTTGTGCTGTTAGATGATATTTCTGGACAGTTTCTTCTAACAGTTTAAAGAATTGTTGTACAGCTACTTTATTAAAGCCCATCGCACGGGCACCGGACGTAGCTTCGGGCTTTCTAATTGACAAGTCTCTATGTCTATTAAGAAAACCTTGCATCCATCCCATCCCAGCCATTTTATGATCTGTGTTAAAAGGGTGTTCAATCCCATTTTGCTCAGCAAGTTGAAAGGCAAGTTGCCTACATTCCGTTATCGTCAGTCCAAACAATCTCACTTCCATATCCTTAAGATAATTAACGAGTTCTTCTTCTTGTTCGATAGTAAACACTGGCCTCTTGCTGCCTAAAACCTTTGTAACAGCATAATGTGCATTATCTCTTTGTCTTTTTACGTGACGCTCCAAAGTAGTTTGAGGGACAGAAAACGCAATAGAAGCTCGATAGTATCCCATATCACCGCTAACTACAGCATTTACAGCACGTTGCATACTCTCTAATGACCAATTTTGACGTTCACTCTTTCTTTTGTACTTATACACCATCTAGAATCAAAACAAAAAAATATTTACTGAAAAATTACATGAAAATGGGGCAAAATGGAGTACCCCATTTTATTCCTCCTGCGTGTACCCCATTTTGCCCAGATGAGGAGATTTCAGGTTATATCTAAGTTATTTCTTCAATAGACATATTTTTCAACACAATGGCAACTGAAGTCTTTAGGAAACATCTACCTATGGATAGTGAAAGCAATATTTATTAGTAAATTGATTTAGTACTACTTACGCTTTATTTATTTTCTGGAGATCTTACAACTGACTACACTGATCAGCTCACATGTGCAATTCTTAACGATCGATAAGTAAACTACCTATTTTGCTCGTAAGCGAAGACCGTTACACGCGTGTAAGATATAATTTTGACCTTGTCGCATAGATGGAGCTGGTCGTATAGAAAAAGAGGTGGGGTACCCCGTTTTAGGCACGTACCCTGTTTTGCCCGCCTGTCCCCATCACAATCTTCCAAGCAGAAATGATAGTCATAGAGTTGAGAGTCAGGGAGCCGAACAAGCGATCTCTGATACACCTATAAAAGCATTTTTAGATAGCCAAGCTGCCCTGAAAGAACTGAGCTCCAAATGGGTTGACTCAAGAGTAATATGGAGCTGCATACATCTCCTCAGCGATCTTGGAGCAAGGAACAAATTAACTTCGACTCCTGAACCAACGAGATACATTAGGCCTACTTCACCCGAAGGCATTTATACCATACCCCTTTAGTCAGGCCCCCGGGGATCCTAGAATGGAGCAGGATCATTCCTGAATTTGAGAAGGGAATCATTCTGAGCATATAGTCGATCTGTTGACAGGACATTGTCGTCTGAGAAACCACTTGCGAAAGATAGGTCTGGAACAAAGATCTAATTGTCTTCAAATGGGTGTGAGCCAGAATAGACACAATAGGGACGCAGTGGGATGAGGAATAATCACCCCACTCAGTACCAAACTAACCCGAACTAACACTATCATTTAGGTTTATGTAGCAACACAATAAAGTATACATATCTATCTATATGTTCATCATCATAACCACAATGTCTTAACAGACATTGGGTTGTGGACTAGTAAAATGCATTAAGTTAGAGCTAGAGTATTGCCGAAACAAATATTACCAAAAGCTTTAAATACTGTAGCTCGCCATCATTCGCGATTCACTGTCAGGTGAGTGGCGCCCTTGATACTCATACCCAGCAACTGTGTGGTCGTATTCAACCAGCGTGTAGGAGAACGGCCACGGCGCCGCCCAATCGGGGCGTGACCCTGAACTACAAGTTCCTCCATATAGTCGCTTCTAACGAATATATCCGAAGAATGTAAGCATTCTCATCGACACAATGAAGGATAGGCTGTTTGGATTACCGAGCTCATCCAGTATGGATACGTTAGTTCGATGGGCGGTATAAGGTACTCTCAGCATTCCCCTCCACGTCTACATTTCAAAAGCATCTATGCGAGCTCGATCTGCCTTTTTAACAATCCAAGCTTCCGAGGCATACAAAAATATGGAGAACACAAGAGACTGAACCAGCGACATTTTGGTAGCTTTAGTGATGTTATGGTCACGCCATATTTCAGTAAGCTTTGTCATAACCACACGTGCCTGTTGAATGCGCTGTCGAATCTCATTTTCAGAGCTACCCGAATTGAATGAAAGCATTCTCGTCGACACAATGGAGGATAGTCTGTTTGCATTACCGAGCTGATCCAGTATGGAAACGTTAGTTCGATGGGCGGTATAAGGTGCTCTCAGCATTCCCCTCCACGTCTACATTTCAAAAGCATCTATGCGAGCTCGATCTGCCTTTTTAACAGTCCAAGAAGATTGACTGATGGCTGCAGTAAACTCTTTCAATAATAAATTATATTTGATATAATTTGAGAAAACTTGATTACATTGTTTTGAGTTCAAATGACGGCAACGTGGCTAGTGAATCGGCAGAGTAAGTTTCACAATGAGTGACCTATACTCCTGGTAATAATATACTATTTCCATCCAAGATTGCTTTCCAATTGAGACCGGTTCAGTGCCACTAAAAGCCCCTTAGAGCTTAGATACAAATAAGGGGCTCTCTGAAAAGAGGAATAAGGACATCTTGGAATGCTTGTATAGTTGACAATGGCATTTTTCATCATATGTCTTTTGAAGATGTAGTTTATTCTTCAAATCAGTTTTAGTTATTTTTGAAAAATACATTATCCTAAACTAAAAACTGAGAAGGACACCAACATACCTCAAATATCTATGCCTTGAACCATAGTTTTTTCGTTGCATCCTCTTCACCCTATACTTTCTTGAATAGTAGGAACTCAAAGGAGAGTTTTCAATCCATATGTGTTCAATCTTCGGTTCAATCCTTCAGGTATAGGAGAACACCTCTCACCCCTTGCTACCCCGTTTGGACACCCAATCGCCGTGGTAAATACACCGCACGTCGCACCACGCCGTGTCGATGCCTGTCGGCCAGAGGGTGAAATTCGCCACCGCCGCCGCCATACCGCCCCCTGCCCCCTTTCTCCCATCTCACCCACACTCGTTCGTCAAAAGCACGATCGCTAACACTCCTGTGCTAACGTGTGTAAGTGCACACGTATTAGCACACGCAGAGACGGACTACAGGGTGAAACGAGAAGGTGACAAAAGTCGCAGAAAAAACATGTATCGAACCGTGTTGTCGTATGGAATATTGCTTTCCTACAATGGCTCTCGATAAACAATAACTGCTACCTACTACTACTACTACTACTACTACTACTACTACTACTACTACTACTACTACTACTACTACTACTACTACTATTTTTTTTTTTCGGTAGGGGAAAAATATCTTCCTGACACCAGTCGTATGGCGAACGGAGCTCTCATCCGCTAAAAAAACACCCTACCCCTCACCTATCTCGGTACGAGGTTTCCATGGCGCTCCTACCCGAGTACAGTCTGTAAGACGTCTTTCTGCTCTTCCTACACCGGGTATCGTCGGGGTCGACATTCTTCGCAATGCAGGGCGAGGTAATGCGTGGTGCAATTCATGTTGGACGTCCTAGTCGATAGAATGCCGTTCTTCAGTTCCTTTAGCGCTCAGTATCTTGCGGATCATGGTGTGAGTACACCTCCATGCTGCTTCACTGGCCACCATAGTTGGGATCATGTCGTCTGGGGTTATGTCCCTGTTGATTTCAGCCCTGACATCACTCCGGTAGTTGTGCCACCTAGCACATACAAAAATCGCGTGCTCCACCGTATCGGTGGAGTGTCTACAGGTCTCATCTGCAACTCTGCCTATTCTGAATCTATAGGCTCGAAAAGGGCCATGTCCCTACAGCGCTTGGGTAAGGAAGTAACACGTGGTTCGGTGCCTACATCCCACCCACTTCCCTATCTCTGGTATTAACCTCTTGGTCCACTGCGCTACTTCAGTGGTTTCGGTCCATAGGTGCTGCCACTTCTCCATTCTCTCTAGCAGCATGGCGTCTTGTTACCAGTTCTCCAGTGGACGAGTGGATTTCTTGCCTTTCGGCTGCCAGAGAGTGCAGTGGTGGTATTGCCGAAATCACTTGCAGGGCTTTCGTCGACACCGTACGGTAGGCACTTGCCACCCTTAACAGTGACTTTCGTTGCAGGCTATCTAGTGCATTCCTGTATTTTTTGCGCTGGATTACTCGGTGCCATACCGGGGCACCATATAGAACTATATAGATTGAATGACCCCATTCAGAACCGCTCTCCTGTTGCTGCTTGGTCCGCCTATGTTTGGCATTGTGTGAGATAGAATTGCAGCTATCTTTTCGGCCTTCTCAACAACTTTTTGGATGTGTATGCCAAAACATCTCTCATTGTCAATGTGGATGCCCAAACAGACCAGAGACTTTGCTGGAACAATCTGCCGACCCTTGATCTGGAATATTATATTCTTCCTCTTTATCCTGTCCCCACGAAGGATAACTGCCTCTGTTTTTTCTGGAGCGAGTGTCAGATAGTGACCTTCGATCCACTGATCTATGTTCTCCAGTGCGTCGTTCACGACACTATTACAGAATATTATAAGGAATACGTGTTTTTAGAGATAATATGAGATAAGTGTTGTTTTGGAGCTACTATGTGATGGATGTAACGCCAACCATATAAAGGAAATGTGCTAACCTCAACTCTTTCCGAGACCCTAAAAAGTTGACCCTAGAAGCGAGTGCCCTCCAGTTTGAAATTCAATGCTGTGGAGAACATCAACAAACAGGGATATACAGGGTGGGCCAATAGTGCGTGGATGGAGGATTGTGGGCTTACTAAAAAATATTTCAAAAATCTGTTACTTGATCGTGGTAGGTACCGTTGAGGGCTATAACGTAAAAATATTTTCACTCAAATTTTGACGTTTATACAGGGTGATTCATATCAAACTTACATTTTTTTTAATGGACCCCCTATATATTATTGCATATTTGAATTCATTGGTTAATTTTAGTGTAACTTTATGTATCACATATGGAACTTTAAACGAACCGTTTAGGCGAAAATCACCATTCTTGGTATAAGTAGGTATCAGAAAAAAATTGAATATCGCAGCGATTATAAAACATAGAAGGTCGTGACTTTGCGGTACGACTAAGCATGAAATGCGTCACCTTATGGGTCAGACGGCTAAATTTGAATTCTTTTTGCACTTGGAGAAATCAGTATATTAATTAAGGAAACTTGAATCACAGATAACTTGATTTTTTCAAATGGGAATGCCTATTTTGGTTTAAAGAGTAAAATGTAAAATTTGATTACCTTTCTAACGATATAGCATTCTCGATATCAATTTTTTTTGGTTTTCATTTTATTTCAAATTTTCAGTCAAATCGGTGTTTTTCAATTTTCCTACGTGCAAGCCACCTAGCAAGCCCTGAAAAATAAACAAAAGCTCGTTACTATGGAAGAAACCAACTAACTTAGTAGAAAGATGCAAACTAACTAGAGCAACGAGGCAAGATTATGAAAATTCCTTACAACATATTAGCTCTAACCGGATAGAACAGCCCAAGATATCTAATGTCAATGAGTAGCTGGGCTATGACAGAAGTGTTTATTTTTCACAGCCTACTAGCTATTGAGGTCTACCAGAGTTTGACAACCTTCCAAAAACGATTAAAAATTTTGAAACAAAAGGAAAACTACCAGCGATTTTTGCTTACAGTCTAACATGTTTAGAATGAAATTTCACATTTAGTAGGATAAAAAAATAGCCATTTCCATTTAGTTAAGTCAAAAGTGAAGATATCTCCAACTGGAGCATTCTGAACATCTATTGAAATAATTGCTAGAATTTTTTAAATACGCTATGTTGTAATTGTCTTTATTTCATGTAGTTTTCTGCAAACTAAATTATGTTTTACAATTCAAACACATTGCAATTCAAGTTTCATTTTCCGCGGTTTTACTAATAAGTAGAAGTACCTACTAAAGAATTTGAAGGGTTGCAGTCAGAGGTATCATTACTTTTGACTTACGTAAACGGTTACTTTTTGATAGCACTAAATGTGAAAATTTATTCAGAAGACGTAGATATTATACTGCCAGCAACAATCACTAGTAGTTTTCCTTTGATTAAATATTTTTTTACTGACTTTGGAAATTGGCTAATAGTTAGTAGGCTGTGGAAAATGAGCGTTCTTGTTACCGCTATTGTTTCTGGTTAGAGCTAATATGTTGTAAGGAATTTTCGTAATCTGGCCTCCTTGCTCTAGTTAGTTTACATCTTTCTACTAAGTTAGTTGGTTTCTTCCATATTAACGAGCTTTTGTTTATTTTTCATGGCCTGCTAGGGTGCTTGCATGCAGGAAAATTGAGAAACACCGATTTGACTGAAAATTTGAAATAAAATGAAAACTAAAAAAGATTGATATCGGGAATGCTATATCGTTAGAAAGGTAATCAAATTTTACATTTGATTCTTTAAACCAAAATAGGCATTCCCATTTGAAAAAATCAAGTTATCTGTGATCGAAGTTTCCTTAATCAATCTACTGATTTCTCCAAGTACAAAAAGAATTGAATCTTAGCCGTCTGACTTAAGGTGATGCATTTCATGCTTAGTCGTAGCGCAAAGTCGCGGCCTTCTAAGTTTAATAATCGCTGCGATATTCAATTTTTTTCTGATACCCACTTATACCAAAAATGGTGATTTGCGCCGAAACGGTTCGTTTAAAGTTCCATGAGTGGTCACACTAGAATTGACCAAGGAATCGAAATATGCAATAATATATAGGGTGTTCCATTCAAAAAAATGTAAGTTTGATATGAATCACCCTGTATAAACGTCAAAATTTAAGTGAAAATATTTTTACGTTATAGCCCTCAAGGGTCCCTACCATGATCAAGTAACAGATTTTTGAAATATTTTTTAGTAAGCCCACAATCCTCCGTCCACGCACTATTGGCCCACCCTGTATACATAAACGAGGTGAAACACCACACATCCTCTGATACGGTCCGAATTTTTTTTCGATTATGATACTTTTCCATCTACAGCATCTCAAATTTTCCAGTTAAAGGTATTATTTACTCATTTATTAAGCATATTACTTAGGGGCTAACTAGCCTACAATTTCCCATAGCTCAGGTCTTGTTGATAGTGTAACTTCTCCTTTGGAACATTGTATGCGATTTAGTTAAAATAAAAACTTAGTTTAGTAAATTTCTGTTCAGCAAAAATTGGAGAGTATTTTTGGTACACAATTAGAGTAAATTCTGTTGCAAGGTTATTGTCAAATTCCGCACAGCAAAGTTAGTACGTTCTGCGAACTAGTTCTTTCAAATGCAGTCAAAATATGTGAAGCTTGATTTTTCCAGTTTCAAAGCTGTCATTTTCTTATAATAACTTATTTGCAAAATTTACGTTTCTGTTCGGAATCACAAGAACAATACGTTTGTTGTCTACGTAATTTTAGATTACAACTTTTCGATTGATCTGCTATCTCCAATCGTCTAACTGACGACGCGACGTGTCGTTTTTTCGTGGCTTGTTCTGACCGGTTCTGGTTCAGTAACGTCGCTTCTTACTGACGATGACGTGGTCATTCGATGGTCACTCTGTCTCACGTTTGTGTCCAAGTTTGTTCTGTCCAATTTTGCTTTTTCTATGTTTCTTATAAAGGCTGCCATATTGGTCTAATTTCCACACTAGGCTTTCTGTACACGTTTTTGTTGCTGAGGATGTAAGCTGCTTCCTTGAATTTCCGGCGATACCATTTAGGTTCCTTGTCAATAACCTTAGCATCTTCCCAAATAATTTTGTGGTCTCGGTCCAAGCGTGATCTGCTATTCTGGACTTTTCTGCCTCTGCTGTATCTGGGTGTTGAGTCGCTGCTCCTTAATTCTCGCTTCTATGAGATCTTTTCATTTCTCCAATGTATACTTTGCCGCATTCACATGGTACTTCATAGATGTAGTTTTTATAGTCTTGGTGTTCATTCTTGGGTTCTGTTTTCGTTAGTAGACTTCGGAGAGTGGTGCTTTTTGAGAATCGTTTTTGAATTTTGCAGTGTTGCCGTATTCTTCTGACTGCATCTGATAGTCCTTTGACGTATACTGTGCTCTTCAGTATTTTTATTTCTGCTAGTAGGTACCATTCTCTTGTATTCTTGCTTTCACTAGTCTCTTGGGATATGCGTTCTTTGAAAGATCTTTCAGTCCCTGCTGTGTGCTACAAATGTTCTTGGCTCGATCGACCAAGGTTCGAATGAATCATTTCTTTGTTGATTTTGAATGGTTTGAGGTATAATGCAGGTGCTGTCCTTTATGTGTGTTGGTTTTCTGTACACGCTGCTTTCTATTCCAGTGTTTTTTCTCATTACCAAGAACTCCAAAAAGGAAAGGCTGTTTTGTTCTCTTCCTCTTTTGTGAACTTTATGGATGGTCTCATGTTGTTAAGATGTGAAAAGAACGTTTCGAGTTGTTCATCTCCATGGTTCAAGATTATGAACGTGTCAACACAGCAAAGCCATAACTTTGGTTTAACGTTTGAAGTTTCAATGGCAGTTGATTCGATCCATTCCATGTAAAGGTTGGCTATGACTGGAAATAGCGGTGATCCTCCTTCTTGCATGTAAAATTTGATCTTTTCTTGGCAATAGTTGTTCTACAGACAGAACTCTAATCCAGTATCTGGCGAGTGGGCAAAGAGGATCCTCAAGAAAGCTAGTTTGGCACTTGTGTGATCCCAAATTTTACACCACCGTTGGAAGAAGGAGAAGTTACTAGAAGACGCTATAGCCAGGTTTCAGGAGGTCCGAAACAGACCTTTTGAAATATCTACCTTGTCTACAAATTTCAAGCAACAATATGTTTATTCCAAATTCACATGCGAAAGGGATTTGAACGAAAACTATTTGAAAGAGCTCTTCTAAGCTTCGCCAAAGGTTCATTCCCTAAAATGTTGCGCCTAAGAGTGTTAATGACATTAATTTTCACTATACCTATAATCACGGAACCGTGTTTTTTTGAAGATCTTGGGAAAAATAGTTGTCATTTCTCTGAATTAGTCCTACCAAATGCAGACAAAATCTTGTAAGGCTTGATTTCATTATTTTATTATCTTAACTAATCTGCAAAGCTACATTCTTCGGAGTCACTTCATTAACCTGAACAAACACAAAGTGTTTGTTTCAGATTCAAATAACTGTAAGTAGATTGCAAAGGGATTTAAACGAAAAATATATGAAAGACCTTTTCTAACCTTCGCCGAAGGATGATCGCCGAAACGTTGCGCACGTATTTAAATAAGCCCCCAGAAAAACTTCCAAAATGTATATACAAATATCATAGTAGTTGTTTTACGCCTTCCTGTTTTTTAGTTGCCTGCTACAAAAATCAACTTCATATTCATTCGATAATAATCTACGGTTACACGCGCTAGCTCAGAAACGTAAGCCCACAATGTCATCAGAGCTTTTCCATCTGCCTAATAAGCATAACGATGTGCCTTCATTTTCCTCAAAAAGCCACTTGTTTAATGTTGTTAAATTATGGTAGGTTGCGGCTTAAAAGTTTTCCAGATATTGCCGTGGTGGAGTGCTCGTTCCGTTGAAGAAATTGCCGTGGAAAAACTCGTGAAAAACAATATTAAATTCGCTTATTTTTGGTATGGAAGCAGATCCTTTCAATAGCTTGGTAATTTTAGATCTGACTGTTGCTTTCTTGAGGGCAAGGGCAACATAAAAATAATTTCACTTAAATTTTGACGTTTATACAGGGCGATTCATATCAAACTTACATTTTTTTGAATGGAACTCCCTATATGTTATTGCACATTTGGATTCCTTGGTCAATTCTTGTGTGACTTTATGTATCATACATGGAACCTTAAACGAACCGTTTAGGCGCAAATCACCATTTTTGGTATAAGTAGGTATCAGAAATAAATTGAATATCGCAAAAATTATAAAGGCCGTGACTTTGCGGTATGATCAAGCATGAAACACGTCACCTTAGATTGGACGGATAAACTTGAATTCTTTTTATAGTTGGAGAAATCAGTAGATTAATTAAATAAACTTCAATCGCACATAACTTAACTTTTTCAAATGGGAATGCCTATTTTGTTTTATAGGATCAAATATGAAATTTGATTACTTTCTAGCGATATGGGATTCTCAATATCAATCTTTTGTGGTTTTTATTTTATTTCAAATTTTCAGTCAAATCAGTGTTTTTCTATTTTTCTGCGTGCAAGCAACCTAGCAGGCCATGAAAAATAAACAAAAGCCCGCTAATATGGAAGAAAACAACTAACTTAGTAGAAGTACTACAATACTACGTTCCAAAATCCCATCTGTCCAGTGAGCAGATGAATTTTCGAGGATAGTCACGTGATTTCAGATGTTAGGGATGTTGGAATATTTATGAAACGGCAAAGATCTTTCTTTGACAATTTTGACATATCACATAACCTGCGCTGTTTTCTCAGAGTCAAAGTGTCAGAGTAGTCGTACCCGTTAGAATGTCAATACATACAAATAAAGCAGAATAGGTTATGTTAAGTTGTTAGCCGTCAAGTGAAAAATATCTCATGACAGTCTTGAAACTCTTGACACAAAGGTCGCTAAATTCTCAATTTGATTTCCGAGCAAAACGATGACATCCATGGCCTCGGAAATGCAATAACGGAACACAGATTTTTGTTGACAGTTTGATGTTGAGCGAATACTGAAACGCTACAGAACAAATCGAGGTCTTTGATGGGATTTTGGAACGTAGTACAAGAATGGTGATTTGCGCCTAAAAGGTTCGTTTAATGTTCCATGTATGCAATAAAATGTATGTTTGATATGTATAAACGTAAAAACTTAAGTAAAAATACTTTTACATTGTAGCTCTCAGGGGTACCTACCATGATCAAGTAATTTTTGAAATATCTTTTAGTAAGCCCACAATCTTCCGTTCACGCACTATTGGCCCAGCCTGTATATCGGTGTGCCACTCAACTCTATAATATGGAAGTATTTCCTGAGTTGACAGAGGCCTGTCATCCTACTATAAGACGTTGGTTTAACTTGGTCATCGCCAACTACTTCTTGGCTAATGCCATGCCATAGCCTGCAAGGGTTTCCCCGGCAACTCCGCATCCTTGTAGTTATCCCATCATTTTACTGTTTGGGCATGGGAGGTTTTTTTGACTACTTCCGCAATTGCATTTCATCCCAGAAAGCTCACATGGTCCATCAACTACGGTTGCTGTTGTGCCCTTTAACCCACTTCAGGACAATCATTTGGATTTTGATTATTTGATGACTGAAATAGTGGTCCGCAAAAACCTAGTTACCAACCTTCAAGGTAATAGAAGCTTCAATATTTCTCCATATACTTCATAGCTCTTGAGGTTTTGGTAAACTGTGGTCTAATTTGGAACATAAATCAGTTCTTCAGTTTATCTAATCTGTCTAGGAAGCCAAGAAATAGTCATTGTCAGCGGATCGCTGTCATGATCAATTAATTACAATACTATATAGAGGATCGATGCCTCCCCCATGTCAGTAAATAACGTATTGTATTCAGAAGCCCTATCGTTTGTGAGTCTATTTCTAATATCTGAAGTTGCAAAGATCATCAAAATTCGTTCGCTTCTTTTGATAATAAGCAAGGATCTGTTTATCAGAGGACAGGGTTGTCAAAATTACGTTTCTATATAAAACTGCTGCCATACAATTTGGCGCTTTTACTATTACCTTGTTCTGTTCGGTTAAGTCTATACCATTTTCAAATTACATTTCTAAAGCATCAGTTATAAATTCAAACTGTGAGTTGTAATTTAAATCTGATAGGTTGAGCTTACAATTAAGGGGCATGGGTATACACAGTTATACATATGTATTTGCCATGTTAAAACACGGATTCCCATTTCGAACAGAACTCACTTGTTTTTCAAACTACATACACAGTATTTTAGATGGTGATAGTTAAGACCTTAATAAATGACAACTATTTAAGATTTTCTCAAAAAAGTTTTTTATTGTGCAAAAAACTCGCAATGCAAAATCATACATTCTTCAAATGTATGTAATTTAAGAACCAAACGCGATATCAAAAAAGGCCAAATAGGTGACAAAGCGCAAGCTGTCTTCTTCAATTTGCTTTTTGGATCATTACTGTAAGTTTAAAGGTAACGTTAGGAGCAAAATTTATGTTTATGCTGACCTTTGAACCTTACCTTTGGACCTTTTGACCTTACCTTTAGATTTTTGGACTTATCTAAGCTCTTCTTAGACACACACGCTGGAGAAAGATAACAGGCAGCCAAGCCTCCTCGCTAACACGGGAATACATCTTTTCTTGGATTCTCAATTTCGCGCGCTATACCCTAGACCCTTAATGCTTTGGAAATATAATTTGTTAAACTACTGTGCTGGCAATGGTATAATGTTTGCTATGTGTACATTCTAGGGTTAATTTAGTGACATGTGGGCTTTACTGTTACTACAAACTTTCCTTTTTTCCAGCAACATCCAAAATTCAGTTTCATATGTCGTTGAGTGAGGATAATGTTAAGATTATTCTGAATATTTTTAACAATATCAAGAAATGATATATCAGCAAAACGAATGCGGCAGCACTCGCCTACTGTAATTTGACCAATTTGCAAGTTGGCTGAAACACGTTTATTACAAAAGAAACCTGACTCCAATCTAATAGTTTTCAATCTCTTAAGACGAACTTTTCCAATACATGTTAAGCACAACTTCTGTCATTTCCATGTCTGTTTTTGCGCATATATTTCTGTTCACTACTTCTGAAATTTAACCTACAACTGTTCCTCTCATCAATAGTGGTTTAGCGGGCTGTAAATGAAACCACACACATCTTAATTTGGAAAATTTTCAGCTCTAAAGCTATTTCATGTTTTTGCTAACGAACTATAGTATCTAAGTATTATGGTTACTTTAAGGGTACAACAGAATCAGGTTCGATAATAGATTTCACCTTATTAAATCAAATGTTCATAATAACTGCACTATATTGTTATTTTTGGATGGGAGCAGCCCATTGAGGCAGCGTATGCAAATTATATGTGCATATAAAAGTTCTGATGTGTAATAGGCAGTGAGGCTGAACAGAAACTTAATACTTTTTTCTTTATTACACTGTTTTTCATCAACCGCGGGAATATAAAGTATCCTCATCTTGTTTCCCCACGATATCTGCAGAGGAAATATCTGCAAAAAATTTAATTAGAGCTGCTTTTGGTTACAAATTCAATGGAAACCTATTCCTACTGCTGCCTTTAGATATGGTTAGCTAATGCATGATACTGGATTTTTATGTCTGGTTACTTTTGAATGCTGCTCCAGGTTACTGGGTATATAATATAATACAGGGTGATTGGTAATTCGATACCTTAAATTGGGGAGATGATAGTAGAGGTGGTAAGCTAAATAAATTGACCATATAATACCATGCTAATTCCTCTAATCTTTAAGCTTTTAACTAAAATGCAGACCTCCAAACGAAAACCCTAATAAAACAACATTTTTATTGTCGGATTTTGAAATTTTCTGTATTATTCCTTAGAAAAAATGCTCTTAAGTTATTATCACCTAAAAGAAGGTTATTATGTATAGTGTCGAAATCAGCATATGTTAAAAGATGAATTTAAGAAACGTTACAAAAAAATGTTTATTTTAAAAGTCAAAAAAATAATTAACCATGAGCTTTGAGATGAGAACATGCCAATTTTTCTATTTATCCATTGCTACCATAGACTTGTTTTAAGTGTGGTAAACACAGGGAGTAATATTGCATTTAAGCTCTAAAAGCATAATGGACCTCCTAGAGCACAAAATTTCAAGAGAGGTTTTTCTAATTTTTGTTATGGGGGCTTGAAGAATATGCTATTAGAATATGATTAGGCATCAAAAGTGATCGGTTAACGACCTCTCATTTTTACTTGAGTGAAGACCTACGGATACAAGATGCTTTATTTTCCGCTTGCTTGCCTAGCGTCATTTTCAGACGAATCCCTTTTAAAATACTTGAATACTTGAAGTTTTCTTTTAAAATCATATAACTTTGAGAGACTATAACAGAGTTTTGGTTAACCGATCACTTTTTATCACTAGTCATGATGTAATACTACATCAATCAAGTACCCATCACAAAAATTAGAAATCCGCTGCCAAGTTTTTGCTAAACGCCCTGTTGAAATTTTGTTCTCTTGATTGTGCTTTTAGGGCTTAAATGCGATATTATTGTACGTGTTTACAACATTTACAACAAATTTATGGTAGCAGTGGATTACCAGAATGAGGGACATGTTTTACAGCAAAGTTCCACATAACAAAAGTATGTGCAATGTACATACAGTGGATATCGAACCAATGGATACTATAAGTATATCCTAAAATGGAGCGGGAATGTCCAGTAGATGTCAAATAGACATCAAAAAGATATACGTTCCATGTACGTTTGTCGCGGACTTTCATTTCGATGCCATATCCATAGAATGAGCATATATGTACGTCTAATGTACATGCATAGTATATGTAAGATAGACCAGGTATGAACATATTATATTCATAACGTTTACCATGTAAATACTTATATACCAAAGTATATATACAATGTACATACACTGGATATGTATATCCACAAATGGAGTACGAACGTCTAACGGATGTAAAATAGACATAAAAAAATTTACATTTTCATGTATGTTTGTCGCGAATTTCCACATCCATGGTATATCCTTTAAACGTACATCCATACACTTTTAATGCACATGCATAGTCTATGAAAGTTCAATGTATAGGCAGAAACATAAACAAACTTTATAATTTCATCATGTATTGTTATTAATTCACTTTCTAGTTACAATAATAATACTTGGCAAAATCGATTACTGTGATTGTCATCTCTTTCCTGTTGAACGACTTACGGTCAAACGCTGGATGCGACTGTTATCAATAGCCAGAAGATAAGTAACATTTCACAGTATTTCACTCCATCAGGAAATCAGGCACAACAAGCACCAGCATACACACGCTAACTACGACTAAGGACGCAAACGGCGGAATGGCTAGAAATCAGCAATGGCGGCACTAGTTGTGCTTTGCACAGGCGTAAACTACTAGATGTATATATGATACTTAGACCAACATCTTATGTATATTCACGTATGAATATATTATATATGATACTTAGACCAACATCTTGTATATATTCACATATGAATACGCCTACGTGAATATACATAGTATATTACACTAGTGTATATCATTTTATTATTATAATATTAAAAATAAACATGTTCAAACTGGTATATCTAATGTACACTTCGTGGATGTACATATCAATATAGTGTGATGTGGAGTGCACGCTTAATTATTTGGTGACTTTTTGAGACAAACTCACTTTTTAAAACGTTTTTGAATGTACTTCTCAGCGCATGCTGATGTTGGGACTATCTCGCGAAGTGTTTGATACATGATCGCTTTCTTTTAGTCGATAATAAAGAAATCATATTTCCTAAGGACTAAGTAAAAAATTCCAAGGTCCAATAATAAAATTTTGTTCTATCAGTTTTTCTTTTGTTTGAAATATCCTCATTCTTTGAAGTTTAATTACCTTAAAGTTAAAAGATCGTATGGTTCACCATGCAAATAAGCGAAGTCGACTTTAGATTTGAAGTAGCGCGCCTTTTAAACATTTTGTGACATCACAAGTATGAGTTCTAGCTATGTGCTTGTCTTTCAGTATGTCGGTCTCTCCTTATATTAAAGTTCTGTGATCCATCTATAGCTTAGGAAGCACTACTCTGGTTTCAGTGACATTTATTTGTACTGTACAATACAAATAACGCTACCTTGAAGGCTGCGCCCTGTATGAATGCTGCCTGTCTTTGGACTACTGTGTTCGTACGCGTTTTAATTATTTGTTTTTCATGACCTATCCTGAGCTGCAGTTTGCATTCTTCTTCAATCTTATTAATGATTTCATCATTTGAGACTTGAAATTTAGATGTGTCGCTAAGACTATTTTACATAGCGCAGCATGAACAAACTCTGATCCTTTTAAAAACTGATCGTGGAGAAGTTGGGATGAAATAGAAAACTAATAACACTCATTTTATATTTTATCTTTGAATACTTTACAAGGTAACTGTTCAAAATAATTACATTCGATTAAAGTTGGGGTAAATTACCCCGTCGCATTAATAAGAAAATTGCCTAAGTCCATTTGAGTAAAGTTTTCAGGAGAGATAAAAAACTACTTGTAGCTCTAAAATCGCATCATAATAGTGATTTTATACTAAAAACCGCTTAAGTATGTTGTACTGAATAGTTGCCAAGTCAGTTTTTGTCTTTAGTTTTTGTTTTAGTGGTTAGGGTGGAGTTAGGCAGATATATAAAGAATATTTTGTATAATTGAGGAGATAGGCAAGTTTCATATCGCATTAAATAATTGTACACAAGCATGCGTAAATTGATTTATTTTGACAACATACAAACTGAAACATTATTTTTTACAAGAAACAACATAAAATAGATACTTTGTGTGCGACTAGTAGAAAAGATTGCACAAACCGACAAAATAAAAGTAAGTTCATCTTTTTCATAACACATGGAGCGTCTGTACCTTTGGGCCTCTATGTTATTGATGCGGAAGGTTTATGTAAAAATCATGATACTCTTGATTAATACCTTTGATGAGCACCATAAGATGTTGATATTTATCCGCCTTTATTTTCAATCTACCTTCATACAGTCTTGGTAGAGAGTCAAAACGAATTTCAGATGAAATGTTTTTCATAATTCGCCTGGGTAAATCACTCCAAAGGTCTGCTGTATGCCTCAGCTTGAACTGGACGGAACCGTTTTCATATTTTAGAGACCCAATATCAACCACCATTGGATCACCCACAGTTCTTCCTGGCCGTAGAGAGTTATAGTACCGTAGTGAAGAAAAATTTTTGAAAAAATCATGTGTTAAATACTTAACATTATACGGAAATGGATTATGTCTTGCTTTTTTGCAGACTTCTATGTAATCTGCTGGCAAATTTATTTTTAGATTTCTAACTTTTCTTTCTATGGTAGAATGGACTGAATCCACTTCCATCTGCGTATGCCCCTTTAAAAGATATTTTTGTATAATTATGACTTTGTCTAGAAATGAAACCTGAAGGAGAGCATTACTAAGAGTTATATTACGGTTCTGTCCTGTGCAGCCGTCACTGTATATTATTATTTTCCTGACAGAGTCTAATTTAGGGATAATCTCTGTTTCTAGGAAATATACAAGGATAGATGAGAATTCGTTCGAGGTCAGTTGCCCTTCAGCCTCATTCCATAAGTAGCAATAAGTCTCCTTGGTTTTTAAGTTATAAATTGTATAGTTATGTACAGTCAACTTCGTTTTATAATACATACTTGAAACATTTGTCTTCGGGCTCAACAAAACTGATTGTAAGTCGACACAGAGCACAACTGCATCGTTCGATAGCTTATCTTCAGACTTCTGTGCTCTTGCTTCTTCTTTCAATATTTGGTGGAGCTTGTATTTTTCCTCACTAATATTGGATGTGCGGTAGCCCACACAAACATCACATTCATCCTTTTTTGGGAGAAAAAGGGACAGATTGAGATCATCAAAGGTTGTGTGAAATTTTGCAATCGAAACTGGTTGTAATTCATTTTGTATACAATAATCGAATTTATAAAATCGGTAAAGTGATAGTTTTGATGTCCATAAAGGCTCTAAATATATTTTTTTGCTGGTTGATCTGCAATAATGGCTCTCCATTTTTGCGAGCTCATCAAAAAACTTTATCAATCCAGTGTTTAATGATTCATTTTTTGCTTGTCTCACTAGACTTTTCCTATTTATTGCTGGAGCTTCTACTATTTCGGTCCTTTCTACGTTTTCTAAGTCTTCCTTCACCCATTCTACCACAGTTCTTCCTTTCAGCCCCAATGTACCAACAAACATGCTTTTACGTGCTAATACATTATCTAGTCCATTTTTCAACGTATATGTTATTGAGAAATTCCTTCGTGAGATCTCATTATTTCCACGCCTTCTCTTAACTTTTTCAACTTTAACCAAACCCTTCACAAACATTTTTTTCTCAGGCCGTGTCATTTTATTCCAAAATGTGCTGAAAATCTTTCGTCGTCGTTCTTCAGCAATGATACTGCACTTCAACTTTGATCGCTCCTTGTTTCCTCCTTTACAGTGGCACGGATCAGCTAAGAAACGACCAGCTCTTGGTCGGTCATATAGCCAACCTTCAGTTTGTTTTTTCTTGCCTTTATATGAGACTCCTTTCTCCCTTCTCTTCTGATTGACCTTCTGCTCCCACGTGTTCGAAGAATTTCTAATTTTTGACCTTGTTCTGGCATTTATTTTGGTGAGCTCTCTGTTGCTCACATTTTCGGATCCTTCCATTTCTCCCCCTTCTGTATCGTTTTCCTCAAGCCGTCTGACGTCTTCTCCATCATCTGATGTTTCCTCCCTCGAGGATTCCAATTGATTGATCAGCTCGTCCTCTTCTTGCATCCGAGTTTCTTTCATTCCTTTCCCTCCTTCAATGTTCTCCTCGAGTTCTATATCATTTTCTTCGCCATCTGATGTTTCCTCTCCTTGAGATTCCCACTGATTAACCAGCTCATTTTGGTTTTTTTCTTGAATCTGAGCTTGATAATGACCATTAATATAACTACAACCCGCTTCAGGATATTCATTTGTATTGGATGGAGTTACTCGTGGCAGAGAGACCTGATTTTCTTGGATTGAGTTGCTTTCATAGGTATAGTCTTCAATTTCGAATGGCCGCTCAGCTACTTCCCTCAGAAGCTGTAAGTTTTCATCAATAATCTCCAGTAATAGATCATCAGACATCGAACAAAATGTTGGTATTTCATTTTTTTCAGCTATTTCACTAGTATTGGAAATAATATAGTTTTCTGATGAAACAATGGATTTATCCAAACCGGTGCCAGCACCAGCACCAGCGTCATGTACTGCTTCTGTAATATTTGTAGCTGCACTTACATTGGCATTATTGATTAAATTGCCTGGACTGGTAAGAATATAACCTGTTGATGTACTGGAACACTCTATGCTCAAGTTTTGAGTAGTACCAGACTCCAAATCCCTTGATAAATCTTCGTCTGAGGCAGTTTTTTTTGCCAGCAGAACCATCTTCATGGTCCGAGAAGCAGGCCTCCACCTAAAATCAAATAAAACTTATTTATTTACATATTCTTATTATAAGATCAAGTAATGCAGGTTAGGTATTCAGCGATCTTTACTACAAAGAAAAAATAGAAGATTGCTTAACTCCACCAAAAGTGTACATGGAAAACTGCTTAACTCCATGTCATGCTTATTAATTTTATTTAGACAAATCATGCACTATTTCGATAATAAAAATTCACTTAACAACTTACCGTTCTTCCATTTCTCCAGTTTTCATCAAC
Source organism: Callosobruchus maculatus (assembly GCA_951848785.1). Taxonomy (NCBI): domain Eukaryota; kingdom Metazoa; phylum Arthropoda; class Insecta; order Coleoptera; family Chrysomelidae; genus Callosobruchus; species Callosobruchus maculatus. The sequence goes on from CATOUR010000032.1 coordinate 3,013,193, forward strand.
ACTATCACTATGATATCACAGTAAAGGCTAAATTCTTGCTAGGAAACAACACAGTCGCAAGATCATGTGTGAAATGTTCACAAAATGGTGGATATAGGCTTTTTTCTCCGCGAATTTCAGGTACATGGAGATAGGCATATTTCTGCTTCGAACATTGTAAGAGTACAGATTTCTCTACAATCATATCGCTTAGTTGGCGTATGCATTGTGACATTTTCTTTAAGATGGCGCTAAAATATCGATTTGGCAAAAAAGTGGAGATAGGCAGTTTTCTTATTAATGCGACGTGAATGAGAAAGCGAAGTGCTGGAGCGTTCCAAAATTAATTTACTCCTGCAATTTTTGCTAGTGATGAAAATGTGACAAATGTGACTTTACTTTCATGTGCGTTCGCCGACGATGTGTGCGTTCAAAAAAACAAAGTTATAGGATAATCAACAATCCAACTATAGGCTTATAAGCGTAATATGCTTATACACCAATCTTTGGCTACACTCACACTCACCTCTGAAAATTATTTCGTTGAAATTTTCACCAATTCTTCTAGAGTAAGGTCAGAAAATGTGAACAGAGATCTCTGGTGTCCATTATTACATATTTTGGGTATTTTTAGATGCAGTGGTATAACTTCTGTGGCAAGTACTAAGTCAATCTAAATGACGTCATTATTTTCGAAATTTGCTTCCAGGAAATCTATTCCAAAAAAGTAGAGTGAACATTTTTTTATATAGTTCAACGAACTCCTCCAATTTTCTCTCGAATCGCCCCTGATCATTATGATAGGTAAAGTGAAATTAGATATTACTTCCAAATCCACGATAAAAATAGAAGTTTTCTCTCGACATTGATCTTGAAACAGCTCGACATGAGACTTGAGGCTAGTAAATCGAATTTCTGTCAGAAGCCTTTTAATTAAATTCAAACGAAATTAAGAATTCTAGCGTTCAGGCACTATTGCTTGATAGACTTTTAGATCATTGAAAAGTTATATAGGCTCTGAGGCATATGAATTGCAAACACTCTTTTAGCGGACTTATTAGTAGGTACATCATATTCTTGACGAGATTACAAAATTCATGGAAACGCAAAAAATCCTCTTTTCTTAAGTATATACGAGGCAAGAACTTATACAGGATGTTTTCAAAGTTGAGACTTTCCTTTTCCAAAACAACTGCTTTTGAAATGAAAAAGCTAATGTACAGTAAATCAACAGCAGAAAGGTGAAAAAAATGGCAAGAAAATACTTACTTTTCGTTGGCTGCGAAGTTTTAAGTGCGGTCCTGTCACATGAGTCTTATAGATAAGGTTCGAAGTTGGTGCCGCAAGACGGAATAGTCAAGTACTTCTTCGATTTGGACCATTCGAGGTTGTCTAGGTCGTCCAGCGTGTCCACTATGATGTGAATACAAATATCCTGTGTCTCTAGTTGTTTGCACGAGACGGACAAATCGACGAAGTGAAGAATAAATATGGTCACGGAAACGATCAGCATAAACTCGGGAAGTCCGAGAGGCATTTTGACCACATTCACCTACACAAAAATCATATCCAGCAGTTCATTACTAGTTATGCCAGTTGCACCATTTTTGTTGTTTTTAAAGTCCGATGTAGCAAGTCAGCATTCGAGAAACGTCAAACGTGCGCTGCTACTTGCATCTATGCTCTGTAGTTAACTGGGTCTTTTCGTTTTTTGTCCGTGTTTTGATCTAATCGCACAAGGACGGAATTAGAAATGAGGATTTCATTATCGGTCAATCACTTGATATCCCTGAACATTTCGGTTATATCCTACTGGGAAAAGTCACTCCTTTAGCGAGTACCATATGCCCTATGGAAAAAAGTGGAAAATACCCTATATACAATTTGTGTAGAATAAATCCTTCCTTGTTAACTCCACCTCTGACTTTTTCCCGAAGACCAACTTTATCCAATTCGAAAACCCTCTCCAAAGAAGTGGTGCCATATTTTACTAGAAAGTTATCCGTGTTCGTTGTGTTTGAGTTTTTGAGAGGCACTCAAGGCGAACGTTAGCTTTTTATATGGAAATAGCTTCTAATAAAACTGGAGGATGAGAAAGATATTTTTAGCAAATTGTTATTTGAGAAAGGGCAGTTAAAAAGTCATTGACCTTCGTTTGAGTGACGCAAATACGCTGCTCCTATCTATGTGGGAAGCGTCTAAGCCGATTCGGAGTTGAATGGAATTTTCCCTCGCTTCAAGGGCACTATAGATGTACATGGCGGGCCCTGAAATAACTTCCTTCTTGACAGATATATTATTTCCCACGTCATAGTACCATGATCACGAAAAACTTTGATATTGTGATACTAACCTTTTTGGGTACTTCCTAATCTTTGCCACGAAAATTTGAGTCTCTCCTTAACGTAGATATGACTGTGGGGCCGTAATAACAAATACTACTAAACAGGGTGAGTCAAGCTCAACGCCTCATGCTCTTTTAACCAAACGATATGTCTTTTCAGAAAAATAACTATGCTAGTGTATGTAAGTCGAGTTGGACTATATTTTAAAAATAATGACTTTTATAGGTTGTCTAATAGGAGCAATTACAAAACTTTCTGTGACTTTGCCATATGACTAATTACTTCTTCTAACCTGTTCGAATTCGTTATGTCCTATGGACAGGTTTGACAGCTAACGACGAGTAATGATAGTTTTTTGTAACATAGATGCCATAAAACGTTAAACAACCTATCTCAAAATTTAAATTTCATCGCAATAACAACACTTCTTTCGCCTTAGGAGTAAAAAGTAAAAATTAGAGGTGACAGGTAACCATTATGATACGCCTTTGCTTCTACCTCTATCTCATTACAAAGTCCATTAGCGTTTAAAATATGAGCCGTTTAGGTAATATAAACTGGTTAGCTCAAATCACTGATTTTACTAAAGCGTTTAATTTTCCATTCGTAAAAATATTTCCATCGCTGCGAAATACTTGTTTATCGGAAAAGCTGGGTAAAAAGGTAACCAGTCAATTTATTTTTTGCAAAGATTCCATTCAGGAATATAATCGACAGAACAGAATGCAAGCTGCTCTATAACTGGAAATAAATCGTATCAATACGAGCTCTGCCAGTGGCGTGGACAGATCTATTAACCCGCGTATTGGATATTCGAGTGATTTGATTTGAAGCAGATAGTGCAGTCCGCATAGCCGTAATAGAGCAGTCGATTTAGGTTTGCATTGGTATTGGCAATTGTCTTGCAACAACAGCTTCAGTAGTTGCTAATGTTTGTTAGGAACATAGCGTCAAGAGGCTTGACTTTCCCCGCATTCACAAATTTTTACAATTACCAAATTCTTCACCCTCCACACGACCTCAATTTCACTCACTGTAGTAAACAGTTAAATGTTATTGGATTTAACTCAAATCGAAGAATGCCAATGAGCATTAATTTTCGAAATTTTAAATACGTTGTGCTGCTATACCTGCATACAAAATGCGATATGCTGGAGTGGTAAATAAACGTTCACGTACAGATTTTTTGCTACACTGACTTTCTAGTTATCATAGACTAACCTATTGGCTATATACGCTAAAACAATGTCCAAATACTAAGTAAACAATCTAGTGGTTTTTGCATTACAGACTATAGAATTACGAAATATAATATATATAAATATAAAAGTACACACATGCAGAGTGAGTCTTCAGTGAGGAGTGCCTTCATAGCCTTGTAAACGGTTTGCAGAATCTTGATTGGATTTTGGGGGGTTTTATAATACGGCCGATTGTATGGCAGTATCCACGTTGTTACCATATCTTCTGTTTTTCTGGGAATATGATGAAATTTTATTTCAGATGGATCACCCTGGGATTCTTTCGTTCTTGAAATCCTTGAACAATCATTATTATTATGTTTTATCAAATATTCTCAATACCCAAATGCCATAATTTTCTAGTTATAGTTAACTTTACATTATATACACCCAAGTTAAAATTTATAATAACTTCAAAAATATATTGTTAAGATGATTGCAGGAGATGCTCAAAATATTGGCCGTTCACGTCAGTATAACAAGCCATGCGATCCTTGAATCTTTGCGGTACATTTTTCAATATGCCTGACTGCTCAACTCTTCTTACCTCTGTCATAGCCATATTATAATTATTTTAACTTGAGCGGATACAATGAAAATTTAGCTGTAACTTCGAAACTATGACGTTCAGGCATAGGAAATATTATATAGAAGATAATCAGTATTTTTCAGGGATTTTAAGAATATAGAACAATGCATTTGAAGTAACAAAGTTTATTATATTTAAGGGGGAACGGTGGTAATGGCAACGTTGTAAATACCATCGTAAGATCGGTCGTATTGTAAGATTCTATCAAAGTCGGAGCAACAATTACTAAGATTATAGGATTTCAAAAACACACGATACTTGTCTTATGTTTCGTATATAACTACAACTCTACGCTTTGAAGGGCAATGTTTGAAGACTTCTATAATGTACAGAATATTACCAAGGTAAGTTTTTGATGTAACTGTGAACACAAAAAAATTAAGTTAGTTCCCTCAAGCCCTCCTCCCTATCACTCCAATTTAATACCATTCTGAGAATTTTAATTTTTCGCTAATTACTCCGACGCCACTATAAAGATTTCTAAAAATATACCATATCATATCACGAGTCTCATTACTGCGATTATACTGTTAGAGGAAAAAAAACGCGATTTCAATACTCCACTCACCTCCGAGGTGGGAAATAGAAGTTTTTTTTTTACTTTTGTCAATATCCGCAACATCTCGAAAGTTAGATACTTGGACTACTGTGAACACCGTCCAGACAATTGAACTAAGGCAGTAGCTTTTTCCTTTATCACTATTAGACGATTAATTCTGGAGAAAAGCTCTCAAAATTGTTTTGAATTTTCCATGTAGCGTAAGGGCTGTGAATTGCAACTACTTTTCGGTAACAGTACTTTAAATTATCAAGGGGGTTGAATGAACGTAGGTATTACTTAGATCTACTTTCGACAGAATTGCTTTGATATTTCGAAGAATATGTAGTTTCTTAAACCATTTCTCTAGCATTTACTGCGTAATTCTCTAGTAGTGTCTCTGATTCGTCCCGCTTTACCTATATACATATTGTAACATAAACTACTTACCTCTGTGTGCCTTTCGCAAAGTACAAAATGTTCTAAAAAAATGATATTTTACAAGTTAGATTGATGAATGCATACATCAAATCTTATATTGGCGAGTCCTAAAATCATCACCAATGTGGACTCAAAGAACATAAAGTTACATAACTAGAGGGAAACGTCAAAGCCACCGCTGAATAACACGTTCGGGAGGTTGATGAGATCAAGTTTCTACACGACACAACGAAAATAACGGTTATAAGAGCAAGGTAAAGAAATATGTGGATGAATTTTTATTATATAATAATATTGATGAATTTACTACAGCCCAAAGACTGGTCCATAGCATTTTCTATGCTTTCTTATGGTTAGTTCCGAGATCCCAAATATACCCAACTGTGACTTTTCGTCACATATTTCTAATTCATTTTTGTCAAATACTTTGTATCTTGAGAAAGGCACGATGCGTTAGATCCGTTAGTTAAGGGTATATATAAAAAGCCACGATTTTAGTTGTGTTCTTGGAACTTTTTTGGTAATAGGTGGTAAGATCATATATGTTTTATAACAAAACTATTTCAGTTACTTTTTTCACAATAATTCAAAAGTTACATCAAAATAAAAATTGAATTTTGCATCCAGTACTGAAGAGACGCCGATAGCTCCCGAACAAAGCTATACGCGTGTGACGTCAAAATTTCGTTTTCACCAACGACAAGTTATTCCATCTTACTGCGGTAACTTTTTTCTATAAACGAAAATGCCTAGCTTTTGCAATATACGTTTAGCACAATACGGTCTTCTCTCAGTTGCGGAACTGCGGTGTTGTTTTCTTGCGACCTGATTATTCCTGTCTTACTTGTGAAAGTTACCCGTTTTGGACCAAAAAAATTGTGAGCACGAAAACGTAGTAGACATAACATGTGGAATCAACTGCCAAATCCTGACTACTAGTCAAGATTACCAAAAGCTTCACAATTATGAAATTATGCAGCAAGGGAACAAAGTAATCAATAGGCAGTCATTTGTTCATAGCCAGCCTCGCGCTGTAGAAGCACTGCGAGACTATAAGTGTTGGTGCACATTAGATTTGAAATGCTGCAAGTTGCAGCTGTCGGAAAACAAATTCCTCGGCAGCTCATCCCACAGTGTAAAGGTTCCCCAAGGGAAGAAATGCTGGAGTAGAATGGTTTGGGGAGTGGGGACTTCGACCTGCTAATGATGAGCTTGCAGAGCGTGTCTAGTGTTCCTCGTTCGGACGGCCCTTGGTGTTATTATCTGGGTGAGCTCACTAGGACATCTTCCGTGACAGAATCAGTATAATAGGGATAGGTGAACCACCCTTCTTCGATGTCCCAAGCTCTGGAGGTCCTTTGTGAGGGTAGGCGTATCGATAGGTCTAACTGCTCTCTTCTGGATAGTATCCAGATGCTTTTTAGAGGGTGCTTCGAAGCGCATCCCCTCACATGGGAGCAATACTCCAACGATGATCGGACCTGTGCCTTATAGAGCAGCAGTAAATACTCTGGCGTAAACAGCTTCCTACAGCGGAACAAAACTCCAAGCTTCTGGAATGCCATTTTAGCCATACTGACGGCGTGGTCGTGCCAGGACATGTTATTTTTCATGTTGATCCCCAAAAGCTTGGCGGAAGGTGACTCGACTATTGGGTGACCCTCGAAGCTGAGGCAGTCATGCAAATATAGATTTTCAATAATACTTTGCCATCATTTCTTTCAAGCTCAAGACGTCGCTTAATTAACACCAAACTCTGAACTGCCAAATCTTAGCGGAACAGGGTAAAAATCATCACGCTTTTATCAACAGCCTTTTCGCATGCTAATGTGGAAACTTTCCACCGGTTTACGAGATTCATTAAAACTCTATCTGACGCAAACTTTCTTAAATGTTTTGTTGATACTAGGTTGCATCTAACTAGAAATGCAGTTTGGCGCGCTGTAAGTGTGCATTCTAATGGGCCAGCTTGAAATAATCGCTGACCTGAAAAGCAGCTGATAAAGTATCTCCTCGAGTTTTATCTGGAATGTCCGTTTTCGCTCTCTCGTCCTTTTTTGAGCACTCCCGTAAAGTTAGTTAAATTCCCTGTGCGATTCTGTTGTTCCAGGGATTTTGAAGGAATTTAGTCTCGCGTTTAATTCCTTTTGCCTTAATGAAGATCAGTGAACGAGGGTGAGCTTATTAAGTTTTATTTTTTGTACGACGGGCGCGTATTAAATATGAGGTGAAGAAAATGATTAGCTGCCTTTCCGAAATAAAAAGAATCTTAACAGTACTGGGCATTTATATAATATACATGGTGACTGGTGATTCGATATAGATATTTGGGGAGCTGATAGCAGAGGTGGAATGTTATAAAATTCGCCACTACCAAGTCCAATTCCTAATAGTTTCCGTGATAAATTGATTTTAGAGATTTTCATTAAAATGCAGACCTCCCTACGAAAGCTCTAATAAAACAAAATTTTATTGTCGGATTTTAGAATTTTTGGTAATAGTCCTTAGAAAATATGCTATAACGACATTGTCGGCTAAAAGAATGTGATCATGTTTCAAACACTTCGCGAGATAGTGTCAAAATCATTATGCGTTGAAAAGTGACTACAAGAAATGTTACAAAAAAATTAATGTGTCTTAAAAAGTCACCAGATGATTAACCGTTCTTAAAAGCTTTTATTTAACTTGCAATGTATGTACGCTTGTTCGGGTGGGATCTTGCAACTCAATTTTGGAGCAGATATCTTCAACGGATTGAGCTGAAATTTTGTATACAAGTTTAGTTTGGATGACAATGCACTAAGTTATATGACGTCGTTCTAAATCCAATAGTGGAATAGTTATTCAATACATATCTACAATATGGGTATCCATATTGATATGAGAACGCCCAGTAGATGCTAAGGGGAGTGACAATCTAATGAGAGGAATGTCATCAATGACAATAGACACAATAGATCCACTGATGTTATTTTTAGTCAAACGATGCATTTTGTTGTGAGACCTTGGGGAAAATACTATTCAAAGCCGGCAAGTTGTTTTATCACTGCATGTACCTGACGACCTGAGAGAAGAGAGTTTTTGCATTTGGCGCTCAACTAGAGGCTTGCGGTGTGAGCAAGAATCTGGCAGCAGTCACAGGACATTCTGGATCGAATTGTACGAGTTCCTTTGTACAACCTACGCAGTGGTCATCACCAGGTTGTATCGACGACGGTAACGACATGACATCGACATGAAGTTAGGGGGTAGCTAACGAATCGCTGGTGCACCGAGCACCAGGAAGGGTAGACTGGACAGCCGGTGTGTATGACTGTGACTGTGACGTAAGTGGTAAAGAAGATCCGCGGTAAGGATTTTCCAATAATAAGTTGTAAAGGAACATTTGGGGTGCTGGACTGACTTTGAAAAAGTAATAGGGATAAACTCGTGTTGTTAGTGGACTCTTATCACCAACACAGTTTTAAGGTTATGTCTAGAGTAGGTCTATATTTTTAGTTTAGTTTAAGGTTTCCATGATGTCTAATAAAAGGAAATCTACGAAAATGGGTGGATATCAAGATATCGCAAATTCTAAGTTAGAAACTGTCATTCAAATGATGGCAAATAATATGTATTTTTAGATATAATACGATGATGTGTTTTGTTGTAAGGGTTTGGGGAAAATATTATATTCAAAGTCGGTGAGTTGTTCTATCTCTGCATGAACCTTGTTTACGACCTGAGAGAAGAGAGTCTTTGCACAGTGAAAGGGCTTGTTGAGAGTGACTTGAAAAATAATATGACGTCATTCCAAATCAACTATGGTGGACCATCCAAGATAGCGAAATAGTTCTTTTTAATGCACTTCTGCAATACGGGTATCAAATAAATGGGCCTGCCGAGAAAAATAAAAATTTTGTTTGATATAAATGCAAGTTAATAACTAAAAAGTAAAAAATAAATTAAAACAAAAAAACTTTTAAAAATAAGCTTTTATTTAAAGGTTCTAAAAAAAATAAAATAAAATGTTCCTTCAGAGTGTTAACTATCAAATTATAGCCTCATTATATACAATTTATATGATCATAAAGGTTTGTCTCGCGATATACTTGTGTAAATTCACTAGTACCTATTCAATTGACTAACTTGGTCTGCTAAATTTAAGTGTGTTAAAATTTCAGTTTAATTGAATTCCTATAGATACTTACGCAAACCTCGCGACATGCTTTTATGATCATATAAATTGTGTATAATGAGGCTATAAGTTGATAGTTAACACTCTGAAGGAACATTTTATTTTATTTTTTTTAGAACCTTCAAATAAAAGCTTTTTTTTAAAAAGTTTTTTGTTTTAATTTATTTTACGGTGAAAACATGCCCACCTGTCTAGTTATCCACTGGTACCATAAAGCTGTTGTAAATATAGATGCAAAAATACTGCATTTAAGCTCTAAAGGTATAATGGATCTTCGGCAGTACAAAGTTTCAACAGACCGTTTGACGAAAACTTGTCATCGCATTTCTAATTTTTGCTATAGGTACTTGAATAATGCGCTATAACATCATGATTACTCATAAAAATTGATCAGTTATCCAAAACTTTGGTCTCAAAAATTATATAATTTTAAAAGAAATATTCAAGTTGTGCTTTAACTCTCATCATAACTACTCATCTCAAAAAATCGCTAGGTAATAATCAAGCAAAGCATGCAAGTTACGTTATAAGGTATTATGTACCCGCAGATTTTCATTCATGTACATACAAACGAGAGGTCTGGAATTATCCAGAAAGAAGTGAACACACTATGGATCGATCATGAACGTACGTACGCTGTGAAGCTGAAACTGTAAATTTTGTACTGCAGATCGACAATAATGAACGTACACCTGCGCAAGTTAAGATCAGCTGCATCTCTACTCTTAGAACAGGTAACGCAGCCGTTGTTCACGCGTGCCCGGAGATCATCTACAGTCTCAGCTAGGTCGTATGTAGGTTCATGATTGATCTACAGTGTGTTCACTAGTGGTCATTGTATATATTTACAAATGAAGAATATGTGGGCGTTGTGTTCATATACGGTTTATGCAATGGATGTGCGGTGGCTGCTCGTGCGGAATACAGGCGGCGATACCCTAAGGGTACAAACATAGTGGAGCGACGAGGCTAGAGGCACCGCGACGAGGTGAGCGACGCGACTTGAATTTAACCGTGCATTGGAATTGAGTCAAACATAGTAGAGATGTTACCGCAGCGTTAAGCGACGAGACAAGCGACGCGACTTGCGCCGGGATAAAACTTGGCATTATCTGTCACGTTGACAGTTTAGTTTTGACAAACAGCGGTATAGGGCACGAGTATAGATAGTCGCAACTTTTGTCTAGGTACTCTAGGTAAAATCGCAAAACGTATCACTCTACTATAGAATATGTGTTTCATCGCGTTTTTCATCTCGTCGCTAGCCTCGCCGCTAGTCTCTAGCCTCGTCGCTCCACTATGTTTGTACCCTAAGCGCAACCAAAGAGCGTTTTCGATGTCTACGCGAGACAAGAACCTTTCAACGATCTCCCAGTGATGCCGGTAGGTCTGGTCTATATGATCCGGAAGATGGGGACAAAATTATTCGAAATGGTGAACAAGATCCAACAGTATCCACCTACACTGTTGAAAGTCATCACAATACGGTAGAAGGCGTGGTTCACTGCGCAACCGACTAGTCTGTATTCGTACCATTACTGGCAGTACATATATTGTGTATGTGTTCAAATGTTGCTCGTTATTGACCAAACAATGATATACGTAATTTTCAAATTACTGGCATGCAGTTTGGATGACCTTCGTCAACGCATTGTCGAAAACTGACATGATATCCCACAAAAATTTTTTGCAACTGCCTGTCAGGGATTTAAAAATTGCTTATATCATTGTTTGGCCAATATTTGGACACTTATTGCAATAAAAAGTGATATTTTCGTGTGTTTTTGTATTCTGTTTGAACAAGTTGCATAAAGATTCTAATTTTCTCGAAAACGAATCAATCGATTTTAAAAAATGAAACTTCAAAATAAAGTACTTCAACATGCAACTCGACGCCCCCTGTCATTTAAATTTTTTAAAGGGCTGATCCTTGAAGGAAGGGGGTACAAGGAGATGAAGTAGTTTTTGGTAAAACCCTTGGCCGTACGCAAAATCTTCATAATGATATGGCTTGCTGCATTCCTCGGTAGTGAGCAAAGATGTCTTAACACTTCAAGTTATAACGGTATACTTTTACCCTTACCTTATAACGTTTCATCAGATACTCAGCAAAGGTAAGAAGGCCGACCTAAGTTTTTCACTGATTAAATCTATCCTTGTTCTTTCATAATTGTTTAGTATTCGGATCCATCTAGTATTGACAAATTTCCGTTCATGGCAAATACATATTCTATAAGTTTAGTGGAATATCGCAGTGATAAATGGCATGTAAATGTAGCTGTTCAACACAAAACAGCAATTAAGATGATGGAAATAGTATTTACTGACTTTTCCATATCAAATGGTTTCACGCAAGCAGCGATATTTTTAAATATTGCATGTAAGCATCGATTTATTGTAATATCGGGTTTCCATGCACATCGTTATTTATGAAATTGGGTCCTCGGTTTTCTTTCTATTAAATTACAGCCATCAGTTAAGAGGAGTATAGAACGAAGAGCATAAAAGCCTCATATTTATATGCGCATAAAATAAGGCTGTTTCTCTAGACTTGATTCACTTCAACAAATATACCGGCTGCCCCAAAAGTTCACGTTCAGAAAAGAGAGAAACCGCTTCCAGCCTAATCAAAACTTTACATTATTATCCATTTTTGTTTATAGCTTAGGAAGCATTTTTGTCAGGAAAGTGATTTCCACCTTAACCAAAGAGAACTCAAGGATATCACAATCCTTGTTTGTAACATATCCTGAATTGCATCAGGCACGATGACCTTATTTCTTGACAGTATTGTTTCGATCTTTAAAATCTCATCTGGTGGACTTGAGTAAAGCGCGGTATTAGGCTAATATGAAAATAGTGAACCAATAGAAACAACTACTCCGAGGGCTAATAATACCTCTCCGGCATTTCGGTTGGTTCACTGCTGTCAACATTTTTATATTACGATATCGACCCATATATTGATCATGATAACGTATCTTGAGTAGTTCTGAAAATAATGCCGTATTTTTTGTTGTTATAACGTCTATTAAGATAGATTCCTAAAATTGAATTTTATTATAATAGTATTTATAGTTGAAAATGCCATTTCTTGAATAATTATGTATATTACTGTTATCTTATATAATTTATGTATACTATTATTATTAACATTTTTCTACCAAAACTTGCTATGGGAGTAGGTTTTCATGAAACGGATTTATTTAGTTATTTATTTAGTCATTGGTCTATTATATGTTTATTTGTGCAGCAGAAATGTGTCCTTACAGAGTTTGCAACTAAAATCATCGGCAGACTTGTCAGTCAATAAATTTAAACACTTTAAATCACTTTTTCAATTATTGTTCTTTAAATGCGATCAGAGATAGTTGAGGTCATAATATTTTGTTAAATAGATGCACTGTAACTGAGGCGCTACAGTTGAGTAGTTCAATTTTCAGAAATACCATTGAAAATACATTATGAAATCCTGTTCGTTTAGTTGGTAGTTAATAGGGTTAGGTAAGAATGGTTGAGTGGAAGAACAGTGTTGTAGTGAACTCCGTCATTTGGGGTATATCTGTATATCTGTATATGCTTCAATAAAGACTATTATTATTATTATAAATAATTATTGAGTTCACTTTCCTCAGAATTTGCTAACAATTAATAAAGTAATGCATTAGAACAGCTTAAGGCTCACGTGATCATGTCTATAAGATATTCTTGATCATGTTTGTCGACCTTGGAAAAAATAGAGAGTAATCCAGAACTTTAAGGGCCGGTTGTACAAACACTCAGTGAACTCCCGATCACGTAACCTTAAGTTCAGCGATGAACACGGTTCAACGGTTGACGCGTTGTACAAACTCCGTTCTGGGAAGGATCAGCTGAACTGGATCAAAAGAGGATTGGTATCAATGGATATAGGGTATTTGGTGGCGAAACTAGTTACTTTTCGTTTTTAATGTTTAATGTTGTGCAGGTTATGTTAATGTCACGTCTACGAATGTCCAATTCTGATATTCATCAAATTTTGTTGTCGGTCAAGAAGTATTTTGCAATTTTATAATGGAATCCAAAAAAAGGGCGACTAATTTTACGGCGAAAGAAGAGGCCGTATTAATAGAATTTGTGAAAAAATATGAGGCTGTTTTGGAATGCCAGAAAACGGATACAAATATTCATAGGATCAAAACGGAAAGGTTGAACTTCTCTAGCAGTTTGCGTGAAGAGACATTTCGTGAAGCAAAGGTACTGAAAAGCAATTACTAAAATTTAAAAAAAAAAGGACAAAACAAAAATTTGCCGATGAAAGACAGTACGTCCATAATACCGGCGGTGGACGCAGGATTTCAAGATACAGGACTTGGACATATCAATAAAAGAAAAATCGGACCCCATATAATAGGATTCACATCTACATTCGACGATGATGCGGAAACTTTTATTGCTGATGTGCCTACAATTAATTGAGAATTTGTTCACGATACATTAGGTACAAATATCATTTGGCATTTTTTAGGTCGTTTTTCCTAATAATGTCATCCTCGGTCAAAGGTTCGTTAAAGTACTCCATCATGTAACTCAAGTGAAAATATCGCATTTGACTATGTCACTCACGTCGGATATTAGGGTTAGAAACTGATCAGCTGGTCGTGAACATCGCCATTTTAAACCTTGAACCGCCGTTAAACGCTCCCCGGTGGCCGTTCAACTTGATCCGAGGTTGAACTGAAGTCAACGCTTGAACTTTGTTGGTACAACAGCGAATTAGGGTTGAACACGGTCCAAAGTTGAACTCGAGTTAAACTGTGTTTGTACAACCGGCCCTAAGCAGCTAAGACGGTATCTGTGCTTCTCATTTTTTTTCTTTCGGCTGGTTGGTTCGCCGTTATAACAATTGCGTGATTTTCAAGAAGTGCTCGAAGGCCGGATAGGTGTGAAAATCGTAATCAGGGTAACATTCTTAGAGCAGCAAAAAGTAGTCCATATATACAAGAAACTTGCAAAATAATAAAAATGAGACGAAATATTTAGCACTCCTGGCGAATACACCAATTTTTGAAGATATAGCAGCCTCACTTACTACAACTGTATAGCATATCGATTTCTCAATTTAATCAAAAATGGTTTAGCGGCTGCGGATAGTACGCAACTGACCGAGAGACCAAAAGAGAAAACATGTCAAAAATCTTATTATCTCAATAACGAACATTCATACAATTACGACATTTTAGAAGTGATCGGTTACAAGCGCGCACGGGTTGTCTTCGAAACGGGTGCCTTAATCGACACCGGTCACTTGCGCGCCGGAAGAAAATTGAACTTGGATGTTCCTAATGACGACGTACCTTTTATTCTTAATAATTACGACCATAACCTAGTTATATTTTCTTACGAAACTAATTCCAATTTTTTGTGCTCCTGTAATAAGGTATACGTAGATGACTACAACATTTTTTTGTCAATTATTAATAATCCACACTTTCAAAAAAGGTCGTTACATACCAATGCTGTTTACGTTAGTACCTAACAAACTAAGTTCTACACATTTTTTAGGTTTGAATTGTTAGTCAATTATTGTGGAGAAAAGAATTTATCTTTGGCCCCTCACAGATAATTCTTCATTTGGAAATCGCCATACATTTAGAAATAAAGCAAGTAGTTTGGCCTAACTATACAATAATAGGTGTAGATTTCATCTAACACAAGCCTGGTTCAAAAAAAAAAATACAACTTAAGCTTAATTAAAAGGCTAATTCTGAAATTGGGCGTTATTTGAGATGGACTTTCGGTTTATTATCTATCTATTTCATGACAGGTTGCTGAATGCTTTTTAAAAGACTTTTATGCCACTATTCACTTGATTCACTGGATTCGAAACATCTACTATTTATTTAAATACATTGTTTCAAGAAATATAGGTTTAAAATTAACTTTTTATCTTGTTTCTAAATGAATATTACCAGCATTCGACAAGTTAGAAAAAAACCACGTTATGCATTTCAATGCGAATTTAATGCTGACAGAAACTGCTGCTAATCTATGATATTATGTATTTCAATCAATGGTATTACGACAAAAGTAAACGAGCGCGAGATTCAGAGACGATGCCAAAGAGATAAGAACTCTTCTATACGGCAATTGTGCCAGGAAATAGAGATACATGCCAATACTAATCATCCGAAAGAGATGTTTTTTGAGGTGAAATGCCTCAGTCGGGATTTGAAACCCAAATCTTGGGCTGTTAAAAATCCCGAGGGACAGCTAATTACCAACTTGCATGAGTTTATTGAGGTATAACGAAATTACTGCGAAAACCTGTATCATGAGGATGGCCCTCAGGTCTTCTCATTGGATTTTGAATATGAATCTGATATTCTTTTGTCTGAAGTGGAACATGCCGTTAACAAATTAAAAACTAATAGAGCTACAGACATTGATGCTATCTTTGCCGAAACATTAAAATGCTTGGGTGAAGACGGCATCTCTCTTTTATATGATATTTGTAAGAGGCTCTGGTCCTCCGGTGTTTGGCCAGATGAATGGTGCACATCCATTTTTGTTCCACTTCATAAGAAAGGATTTCTAACAAATCCAGACAATTATCGCCTACTTTCGTTAATCTCTCATGGAAGCAAGGATCTACTATATATTTTACAGTCTCGTTTGGAGGGTTTTATTGGCTGGCAAATTTCTCAGGCGCAGGCAGGTTTCGTAAAAAGACGCGGTACGCGTGAACAGATCTTAAACTTAAGACAGATTATTGAAAAAGCTAGAGAGCATTATTCTCCCGTTTTTATCTGCTTTGTGGACTATTCTGAGGCGTTTGATAACGTAAAGTGGCATAAACTGTGGGAAATCCTTATCTCCATGGGAGTCCCTTACCACTTAGTATTTCTCATACAGCAACTCTATGAGTCTAGCTCAGCTCGTGTAATAATTGATGGTAACCTGTCTGGTCAAACAGCAACCAGAAAAGGAGATCGTCAGGGATGCGTATTATCTGCGATGTTATTTAACATTTACTCTGAATTTGTGATGAGACAGTTATTGGACACTGGAATGGCGGTATAACTTTGGTGGAAGTAAAATATCTAACTTAAGATTTGTTGACGATACAACCCTTATTGCTGCTTCTCAGGAAGAACTAGTAGCTCCATTGAACGTTTTAGAACAACACAGTGCAGCATATGGTCTTGGTATTAACTACAACAAGCCCAAGATTATTATCGTAGATAGAGGGCATGACAATCATCGAGAAATAAAGTCAGTACGCCGTTGTGAGGCAGTTCAAAGTTTTGTGTACCTCGGTACATTAATCGACAATTCAGGTAGCTGTGAGAATGAGGTTCGACGGCACATTCAACAGGCACGGGTGGCCATGACAAAGCTTACTAAAATATGGCGTGACCATAACATCACTAAAGCTACCAATATGTCACTGGTTCAGTCTCTTGTGTTCTCCATATTTTTGTATGCCTCGGAATCTTAGACCGTTAAACAGGCAGATCGAGGTCGCATAGATGCTCTTGAAATGTGGACGTGGAGGAGAATGCTGAGAATTCCTTATACCGCCCATCGAACTAATGTTTCCATACTAGATGAGCTCGGTCATCCTAAGAGACTATCCTCCATTGTGTCGATGAGAATGCTTACATTCTTCGGACATATTCACACAAGCGATAATATGGAGAAACTTGTAGTTCAGAGTCACGCCCCGAGTGGGCGGCGCCATGGCCGTTGCCCTACACGCTGGGTGGATACGAAGAAACAGTTGCTAGATATGAGTATCAAGAGCGCCACTGAACTGACAGTAAATCGCGAGTGATGGCGAGCTATAGTTCTCAAAACTATTGATAATATTCGTGTCGGCAATACTCTAGCTCCGTCTTAATGAATTTTACGAGTTCACAACATGTCTGTTAAGACATTGTGACTATGATGATGAAACTAGCGCCACCCCGTGTACGTGTGTCCATATAACTGCCTCTAATCCGAAATATTTTGCGGGCTTTCGGCCAGTGGGACTACGACCAATCTGACCGCGGCGCGCGAAATTGTCGTAGTGATTCGAATTTGAGAAAACGAAAAAGAAAGGTTGAATAACAGCGAAAACCAGAAGGAACCCGTGACATGATATATGACTAGTCAATTAAGTTGATCAGGGGTCATCATCATAGTCACAACGTTTTAACAGTCATGTTATGATCTCGTAAAACTTATTAAGTCCGAGCTAGAGTATTGCCGACACAAATATTATCAACAGTTTTGAGAACTGTAGCTCGCCATCGTTTGCGATTTTCTGTCAGTTCAGTGGCGCTCTCGATACTCAGATCTAGCTACTGTACCGTCGTATCCACCCAGCGTGTAGGGGAGCAGCTACGGCGCCGCCCACCCGGGGCGTGACCCTGAACTACAAGTTTCTCCATATTATTGCTTCTGTGAATATGTTCGAAGAATGTAAGCATTCTCGTCGACATAATAGAGGATAGTCTCTTTGGATTACCGAGCTCATCCAGTATGGAAACGTTAGTTCGATGGTCGGTATAAGGAATTCTCAGCATTCTCCTCCACGTCCACATTTCAAAAGCATCTGTGCGAGCTCGATCTGACTTTTTAACACTCCAAGTTTCCGAGGCATACAAAAATATGGAGCACACAAGAGACTGAACCAGTGACATTTTGGTAGCTTTTGTGATGTTATAGTCACGCCATATTATAGTAAGCGTTGTCATGGCCACCCGTGCCTGTTGAATGCGCCGTCGAATCTCATTCTCACAGCTACCCGAATTGTCGATCAAAGAACCGAGGTACACAAAACTTTGAACTACCTCGCAACTGCCTATTGACTTGATTTCTCGATGATTGTCATGCTCTCTATCTACGATCATAACCTTGGTCTTATTGTAGTTAATACCAAGACCATATGCTGCACTGTGTTGTTCTAAATGTTTAATAGAGCTACTAGTTCTTCCTGAGAAGCAGCAACAAGGGTTTTATCACCAGCAAATCTTAAGTTAGATATTTTCCGCCAATAGTTATACCGCCATTCTAGTTGTCCAATACCTGTCTCATCACAAATTCAGAGTAAATGTTTAATAACATCGGAGATAATACACATCCCTGATGAACTCCTTTTCTGGTTGCTGTTTGACCAGACAGGTTACCATCAATTCTTACGCGAGCCGAGCTAGACTCATCGAGTCGCTGTATGATAAATACTAAGTGGTAAGGGACTCCCATAGAAATGAGAATTTCCCACAGTTTAGGCCACTTTACGTTATCAAACGCCTTAGAATAGTCCGCTAAGCAGATAAAAACTGGAAAATAATGCTCTCTGGCTTTTCAATAATCAATAATTTTCAATTGATCAGGGGTGGGGGATTATAATACTTCTATCCAAAAAGTTTCATATTAAGGTTAGAGGAACTAGGTGAACTGCTGTATAGCATTCCGTAGTAACCAGAATATCGAGCCAAATAGTCAAAAAGTTGACAAACTTACTCGCGTACTTCCGACAAAAAACTAAATACAGACAGTCTGAGCACTCCAGTCGGGTCCAATTCGGATCATAACGGCCTATAAATTGTTTTTGAGCCAATATTTCCTTCACTTTTTACACATGACCTCCCTTGCTTGCAACTGTGAGGTCTGGACTGGATACTATTTCATTTAAAAACCCAGGCTCCAGCAAAAAACAATGCGACGCCCTGTGTGAGGTTCCGCTAGACGGTACTTGTAGTCTACAGGAAAATCGGCCAAGTATACCAGAATTACCTTTAGCAAAGGAATTACTCGGCAAAAATACACTAAATCTTTAAAATCAAAAACCGACATAACATTTCGGGAACTCTGCATATAAAACTAAAATAATTAACGCCCAATTCGGGCAGATTTTTAAAGTGAATTATTTCAATATTTTCCATATTTGAGATAGAGGCGGCACTGTATTCCTGTGATACTTAAACTTTATAAACAATAAGAAAGTAAAAATGCATTTAGTCTCCGTGTTATTAGGCAGGAAGTAATTTAAACCCAGTCACGAAGTACTTTCAAAGTGCACTTTATCCAATAAACATGAACAAATGTACTTTGATTGGGATTTGATTTTCGTATATTGTAGGTACGACAGGAGCTGAAATGGTTGGCTGCAATACGTGAAAAAACTGACAAAACTGGTGATGAAGACGACGAGCACGAGCATGGCATGTTTGTGAATGCACTGAATGAGAACAATGATAATGCTTTTATTGAAAGAAAATACAAAAAATCGCCTATTGTTTCTATTACACTACTATGACACGTATATTTTATTGTTTTAACATATTTTCGAATATTTTACTGATTTTTGTTTTTGGTACTTAAAAATGAAACTCAAATTATATTTTGTGCACTAGCAACATACAAACTGATTGTGTCCAACAGTTATTTGAATTTTTCTAAGTTGTTTTTCCACTTTTTATATCAAATTTTGTGATCAAATTCCATACACATTTTAGTTCATCTGTGACCCATTTATTCAATACATGTTTGTCTTCTGGGAAATTTCCAGAATATTTGCAATGCGCAAAGGTGGTTCCACTCTTTTAAAAAGGAAACAAATCATACCTCAATTTTTGGAAAACTATTAGAGATCATTTTAAAGGAACTGCTTTTGGATAATTTAATGGACATATCTGTTTTTAGCTAAAGGCAATGGTGATTCCTTCCTAGTAAGTCAACCGTGGACGCTGATTGCGTGGTCATATCTGACATAGTAGAGAACCTTGAGAAATGCAATCACATACTGCTAGCACTGTATGACGTCTCAAAGTTCTTTGATTGCGTCAGCCATGATCTTCTAATTGACAAACTCATTACAATAGGGATATCAGAAAAAACACAAAAAACCTCAAGAGGCTACCTTTGCACTCATTCCGAAAAAAACTGAAAATATATGTTATTGAAAGTTATGATAAGCTAAGCTTTCTGATTTAAACAAGTAAAAAAAAAATTAACATTAAACAGATTATCTCATTCACGTGAATTAGGTTAGTGTGCTTTTGAAATATTTACTTTTCTTGAAGAAACAGAAATTAAGTTATTTGAGCGTGACTGACCATAGAATCTACTCATCAGTTACTACTATGATAAGGTAAAATTAGTTAGTTAGTTTTCAAATATGTTTGTGGAAAATGTACAACCTATAGAAGTTTGGACACAACACAAGATTTTTCTTAGGTGTCCTTATTATGAACCGATGTTGTGTCTATGTTATGTTAAATACTGAAATAAATACAAAAAATACAAAAATACAAGTATTATTTGTAAAATTGTACTTCGATAAGCGCCTTCAGGTGGTCAGTATAAATGGCGCTGTATCTTCTGTTTTACCACAAAGGCACGGTGTGCCTCAGGGATCTGTCTTAGGCCCGCTCTTCTTCCTCATTTATATTAACAAATTTCCCGAATTTATGAACCCTACGAAATGCACTTTATTTGCAGATGACACCACTGTTACAGTTAGAAGTCCCGATACAGGCAACCTCTGACGACTATCTGATGAGGCAGAGGAGAGGGCACGGCAATGGTTCGCTGATAACAGACTCCTCTTGAATCGTGACAAAACACAAAAACTTATAATCTCATCAAAACCATCTGTTTCTGAAACGAAAAGTGTTACTTTACTTGGTATAACAATTGATAATAGGTTAAATTGGTCGAGTCATGTCGACATTCTATGCAATAAACTCTCATCTGTACTATCCATCCTCAGAAAGTTGTAACAAAATGTTGATATACATGTTTTGGAAACTATTTATTCTGCTCTTACTATCTGGGGTGCCTCAGGTGAAGCTACAAGGGTGTTTAAAATGCAAAAAAATCTTGTAGGTCTTCTTTTTCTGAATTACAAATTATGCCACTGCCATCTCTTTACATGTATATGAGTCTCCTAGAAATACGTAACAATTTGGCTGATCTTACAATACAGGCAGACTTGCACCCTTTTGGTACCAGAAATTGTCATCACCTGTGATTACTGCGTTACCGTTTGAGCAAATCACAGAAAAATAGCCTTAACTTTTAAAATGTAGTTGAAACAACAATTTTTAATAAACAGCTTGTATAGTTGCGAAGAATATTTCAGCCGTTTTGGTTAAACATGTGGTATACCCTCTTTGTTATTGTTTGTGAATTTTAAGTTGTAATATTATAATAATAAATAATAATAATAAACTTTATTTTCCCAGTAAGTTTTAGATTTACAGAAAAGAAAATTACATCCTTAGACTATACTAATCTACTGGAAAAACCTCATGGAGGAGTTCACTTAAACAGTAGTCTTCCACTCAATCCGTGTTCATAGTAAATGAAAAAAAGTATAAATGGAAATATGAGAACTGAAAAACTAAATCTACAAACTAAACACATCGATACTGTCTGTGGGAGCTTTAAATGTACTTGTACTGGTACTATGTACTTATGATTTGTTCATGAAATGATCTTTGACTCTTTCACGGAAAGTACCTAAGCTACAAGATTCTAAGGAAAGGGGGAGGTTGTTGTATAACTTACTTATACTGTACTTAAAGCTATGCTCGAATAAAACAGTTTTATGTGACGGCACATCTAACAAATTCATGTATCTAGTATTAACGCTATGTATATTCGACCTAAATCTAATTTTACGAAAAAGATATTGCGGCTTTTTGAGAACGATTAACTTATGGTACAGTGACAAAGCATTGACGAGGAACAATTTTTTTTTTTGGTCAACAAAATTTAATACACTAAAAATTTAGGAAAATTTATTTTTTTTAGAAGGCCCATAAATTAAAGTTTTGCTTTGGCTAACAAAATTTATTACCTATATCTAGTTTTGTTGTGTTTCTTTTGACTTGTTGTAAATACTCTTTGTGTATAACACAGTGAAATAGATTATCTAGCTACCTACCTACCTACAACCTACATCATTATATTAGATTTTTCTTAATAAGTTGGTTTCCTTGTACGGTTTCTTTTTTCCTTCCTGGAAATATGTGATAATGGACAAAATGCAGTTTGCAAGCATTGGTCGTCCAATGGTATGTTCCAACCATATCCTTCAAGACGGACCTCGACACTCCTTCAATTAAATAGGAGCATAATGACACTAAGGAAAGTGAAATCGCACAGCGATGAGCAAGTAAGGCTGCGGATTACACTCGGGTCAAAATTAAGTGTTACAGTTTTAAATGATACTAACTTTTTTTATAAATATCGAACCTCATAATTCAGCTTTTCAAAAAAACTAAAATTTACCACTCCTAGTCAACGTTATTAGGCTTCACCCTCAAACCGACTCACTTCCTCCTCTTTGCTCTTCTCCTTCTATCCTTTCTTTAGTCTCTGTGTAACCAGACTAGACAAACCGATGGACAATCATTCAGGAATTGAATGAAATGAATGCAAAAGATCTCAAGAATATATGTTTTAACTTCAGCAATAAGTTTGACTAAATCCCGTATAAGACTTCGCCAGTAAGGCGTAATCTGAAATTCGTAAAGTCGAATTAGAGTGTTATAGGTCCAATATATTCCAGCTTTATTCAAAATTAAGACACTTTTGCGGAGCGATCCGCCGAGCTGCCGGGAGCCGAAGCGCGATATATTTTAAAAGGAACATTGACGCCGGCCGTCTACCCGAACAGACGTTATGGGATGAGTCGACTTCGGCCCTTTCATAGGGCTATTCAAAGGCGCAACAAGAAACCAAATTGAACGGAAATTTCTTCATGGCTTTAATCGGGCGGCCAAATGCCAGTAGCTGCGTAAAAGTCAGAGACGGAAAGGTACACGCTTTCGGGTTTCCCTAAGGAAAATATCTAATTAACATTTATTCACTAGCTACCTAGCGGCTAGTTAGATAACAGACTACTATTATTCATTGAGTCAAATGATGTAATAAGTATACTCAGTCCAATAGTTCAACTCGATGCCGGTTAGTTGTTTTTGTTGCTTCACTGCTTTCGTATCAGCCTGATGCCGGGCTTTACACAGTAGTTCTTTCTGTTTTGTATCAGCCTTTACCAAGGTCCACTTAATGACTTTCAGAAGATCCAAACAGCTCTGTCGTGGACTAGGGACATCGTGCCTGATGCGCTTCAGGACATGTTTCAAACACGGATTGTGGTATCCTTGAGCACTTTGGGAATTGTGAAAATCATTTTTTACAAAAAGTATACTCTTTTGACCCTTCCAAGCTTTCAGCAACTTGGACTCCTTCTTCAAGCTACAAGTTGGCGAAACTGAAGCTCATATATTGCATAGCAAATTACTGGTCAAGGTAGCGGATCTTTCAACTAAAAATCACACAGTTAGGAATACAAACCTTTTTACTGACGGTTCGGTGATTTTTGTAACTTCTATCAAAGTACAAAGTATTGTGCAGTGACATATTTTGATAGTTATGCCAGGAGATAACTTCTGCATCCGTTGAGAAATAACATCCAACAGCTTTCAGTCAGTGATTCTCAAATATTAAGCAATATCTGCGTTGCTCATAAATCCAAAGTGGGACCCCTTAATATATCAGTGTCTTAAGATCGCGAACATGTCTATCCGAAGAGTAAATACGCAAGGACTGCAATATTAGAAACGAGCATATCATTCGGTACCAATAACAAGCCATAAAAAAACCCGGAAAATCTTAGTTGAAGTTGTCTATTAGTTGATTTGAAAAAAACTGATTACAGTCCACTAATAAATTAGAAGTGCATCTTGGCTCTGAGGATAACAGTCTCATAAGCAGTACCGTGACCTTAATACACTTACAGCTGTCAAACGACGTGATTAATTCTAAATTAATTTTTTGTAGTTTGATAAATGCTACAGAGAAAACCAAAACGCCAGTTAAAGTTCATCTTCCAGAATAAGCCATGATTATTGATGAGCAAGTAAGAGACAATGGATCAGAATAAGAATCGCATGATAAGTTTTAAGAAATTTAATTATTTTAAAATATATTTTTCTTGTTACTCGCTGTTGTATACCTATTTATTATTAAAACATGTTTATAACTTTTTTGCACGATCGAGCTTTGGTCAGCAGTTCTTCGATGTAAACCCTTTTGAGCTCCAGTCGCATTGACTTTTGCCGCATCCGAATAAGTAGTAGCAGCTGGTCCCTCCTTTCAACAGCAACTACTTCCCACTTATCTAACCGGAACTCAAATGACTGCGTTAATTGCATTAAACAAAACCTTAGTTTTATGGGACACTTTGCAACAAGGCGTCATCAAAATCATCCAAATAATGGTCAAAATATTTATATAAAGAGCCACAAAAAATTGATGACGATTTTACTGTTATAGCTTACTTATCTTCATTTACTTTCGTGAACGTTCTTTTCACTTCAATATTCTCTTGCATGAGACACTATTATAGAACAGGACTTCAAGACCACTTGTATATTATATAGACCAAAAAATATACGGATAATAATACATCGCTCACCTCCTAACCCATCAGCAGCCATTTCTGATAGAAAAAACATATGTGAAAACATATCCTTTTACGTGTATTCATTTGAGTTTACATATTTGTATGTATGTGTGAAATGTGTATTGTACTTTATACAGCATATCTGCATTTGTATTGTTGGTACTAATCCCTACGCAAATGGTTGCTACCATGCATTAAATGATTGTGGAATAGAGAGGATAGTAAACAGTATTGACAAACATGTTTTTAAATATAACGCCCCCAACAATAGGGAGTCTATGAACCACCCGAAATAACGAACTTAGTGGCTATCGTTATTTTGACGATGATAAGTAGAGAAAAGAAATAGGTAAATCACTCCCAATAACTATAACGAAGGTCCACTATTCACGGCGAATAAGGATAACAATTATTGTTGACATGGAACATAAAATGCTTTGTACAAGACAAACGATTGATGCTTCCAAATTCCACTTTACACTTTTTCATCCATATTCAACCTCAAATGGATCAAATGTTGTCTGGTGGTAAGCATTCTTGGGGTGAATGGGGAAACGAATGGGTGGCCTGTTTCAAAATATTTCATCTATAATCAATGCTATAATGAGATTAATTAACTCTTTAAATGTTATAGCCAAACACAATTTATTAAAACGTCAAATAACGAAAAATGTGGTCTTTTACTGGTCCAAAAAGTCGTTCTTATCTAGCAGTAGTTAGCACTGTCGTAAATAATGTCCGTGAAGATTTTTGTTATTTTTGACCTTATTCTGAGTGGCTTTAAGGCTCTCTGATAGCTGTGTGTGTAGTAATGTAAATGAAAATGTTAATAGGTAGATCAAACAACCGCAGGCTGTTCCCAGCTACTACTACTGACTATGATGATCTATGCAAACCACTGACCCAGAAACATTGTTCTACACAATGACCAACCGTTCAGTTTCTGAATTATTTCCTAGCATTCCCTCTGTCCCATCGCGCTACACAAAAGCAAGATAGAAAAACTACATGTTCTGAAAGGTAAATATTACTGACGTTTCGGGCATCAATTTAGCAGTCTTAGGACCACGATACTGTCTGTCTTTCTAGTGAACAATGTGATGCAACTACAAAACGAGATTTTTCTCATCTTAGGGTTGCACTGCTGTACGTCCTATTATTCATTTATCAAATATCATCGTGATCATTCTGATACGATGCTGGTTCTCAATTTTAAACGATCAACAATGCTCAATGGTGTAGCAGTAGTAGTAGCAGCTTACTTAATCCAGTTATGATAAAGAGTACTGGACATGTATAGGAACAATATTGCATGATAAGTACATATTCTACACATGCATATTTTTTTATGGTCTGCCTCCCGCAAAGGCTGAAAGCCTATGGCGCTGTAGAAGCGCTGCGAGGGGTACGTATCGGTGCACGTTATATTTGAAATGCTGCAGGTTATATACGTCGGGAAACAAATTCCCCGGTAGCTGATTCTACAGCATCAAAGTTTACCAAAAGGAGAAATGCTGGAGGAGACTGGTTGGGGAGGTAGGGACCTCGACCTGGTAAGGATGCACTCTCTCAGCCTCTCTAATTTTCCTCGTTCGGACGGCTTTTGGTGTCATTATCTGGAAGAGCTCACTCGAACATATTCCGTGATAGAATCTGTAAAACATGGACAGGTCAGTCACCCCTCCTCGATGTTCCAGGCTGTGGAAGTCCTTTGTGAGGTTAGGCGTACTGATTAGTCTAGTTGTTCTCTTCTAAATAGTGTCCAGAAGCTTTAGATGGTGCTTCGGAGCGGTTCCTCACACATTGGTACAATACTCCAACGATGGTTGGATCAGTGCCTTGTAGAGCAACAGTAGTTGCTCTGGTGCTTCATTTCCACAGTTGGTAAGCCAACGTAATACTTCGTTGTCAGTGTCGTTGCCTGATTTTTCTGTACGGTAAACTGTACTTTATTTACTAATCCTCACTCGACAATTGTGTCGCCGACGTACCGTACAGTATTGATGTACTGTCGTCTGCGAACCTGTAGATTGGTTTGGATCTCATTTCCAGCAGCTCGTTGATGAACAGCAGAAACAGTGTAGGGCACAGGACAGATCAATGAGGAACGCCGGCGTTTATTGAAAATACTTGCGTCTGGCGAACAGCCTTCGACTACAACAAACAGAGATCGAACGTTCAAGAAGCTATTTAGCCACTGGCTCAGGTCAGGTGGCAGTTCATAAGCAGCGAGCTTGACCATAAGTCCCTCATGCCACACTATATCGAAGGCTTTCGATATGTCAAGTGCAACAACATAGGGATTCGCCATGATCTTCAAATACTCCGTTTCACAAGTGAGTGACGTAGGCCAGCAAGTCACCCATAGACCTGCGCTTTCGGAAGCCATACTGACGATCATTTATGATGTTATTGTTGTCCAGGTGTTTTAGAAGCTGTGTGTTAATGACAGTCTCCATAGCCTTAGATATGACGCTAAGAAGTGCCACAGGTCTATAGTTGGCGGGACCGGTTTTTTTTACCTTTCTTAGGAATGGGTTGTATGCAGCCAATCTTCTATGCAGCAGGAAACACGCCTCACTGATACGATAGTTTGAAGAGCTTGCAAATAATATGTGCAAGTCCAGCAGCACAACGCTTACAAGCAATGTCTGATATCTGGTCAGGACCACTAGCTTTCTTAGTGTTGGATGCTTTTTACATCTCGATGTTGAAATTTGACCTCTGCCAATCTCGAGTTTACGTTTATGGTGGTGGTCGGAGCATACGGATGTATGTACAATTAAAATATAAATTTAAAATACTATGATCTAGTATAAATTATAAAACAATAAAAAGCTAAAGGGTGATCATAAGAAAAACTGAATGTTATGACTAGGAATTGGGGTATTCATCAACACTATGAATCAATGGCCATCAAGGAAATTGTTCAGACATTATTTTGCACTTACGAAAACTACCTTCAGCTCCAAGAGTAGCAGGTAGGGAATTGTGAAGCTTATTTCTGATATAATGCGGGCTTTCTTCAAATAGGGCTAAGTGATGTTTCTTATACTTATAGCGTAGGAGGTCACCATCACGGGTTAAATATTTATGGTAATCATTTCATTTGTTGTACCTATCTCAATCATTTCTCATAAATAGATGTAAATCAATATAATAGTAAATATTCAGCAACTGATCTGTATGTAAATACCTTTTCAACTGTACTATAACATAAAAACTTCTATTTATTTTCTTATAAATACTACCTACGTTATGTCTCCAACTTAAATTATCGCTAATAGGCCTGCGGCCTGCTTGATCAGAGTACCATATTGCGTAAGAATAGCTTCATTTATTATTTATTTTTTATTAATTATAAGTGAGTCTTTCGAAATGTTGTTTAGGATATCTGAATCACCAACTCAGGAAATTCGTTCCTGGAAAAGCAACAATGTTTGCTGGCACAGGTTCCGAACAGTGTCATTTATTCTAAATTAATTCTCTGTCAAATATTTTATACTTTGATAAATGCTATAGAGGAAGCCGAAATGACAGTAAAAAGCTTAACTTCGAGCATATATGATTTTATTGATGGTCCTATAAAGCGTAATGTCTCACGAAGCTTTGTATCTCCGGCGACACTGTTCTGTCCCGTCTGGGCATATCGCTCGTCATCACAACTTTATTTTTTTCCAGCAATATACGACGTCTACATGGGGCTTTTTGCCACAGCCTATTTGAGACTAGTTGCCCGGAATCATTGGTCCCTTTCTATGTTTAGTCGAGCAAAAAATGTCAGGCAGGCGACCGAGAAAATCCATGTTTATACACACAAAATATTTGGGGCGTCAACCGAAGGCACATTCCTGGCATGTTTCGAGGTTGTCTGCTCAGTGCTCATGCTGCGTTTGAAATTTTGGCGGAAGCGCAACCACTTTGAAATATGGTGGAAGCGATGCAGATGTTTACGCTGGCTGCATCGAACGACAGCGACGCGGACTCATACGGAGATCCCAGTAAACTTGTTCGAATAATATTAATAAATCATTTAATACGGTGACAAGAAAAGTTATATCAAATCCGCAACTTTGTGAGCGCTCTATTATATTGAGAGCAACTCTCGAGTAAAGAATGATACTGAATAATGTTTTGTCCCTAGGCAACTGAGAGTAGTAGCCACTGTAGCCAGAATACGAATTCAGGCACAGAATTAGTTCCTCATCGCATATTTTCGAGTTATTTATATTTATATACAGGAAAAAATAAAACTATCGGTTTTCTGATGGTTTATAAAGTTATGGCTATCTATCGCCCAAACTGTTATATTGCTCAAAGTTAAAGATCATATCATATGCTCCCATATAGGTTCCGTCAGACGATGAGATGATGATCAACACTGTGCTGCCATCTCTGGTTGGTATTTCAACCAAATTTTAAATTCTGTTTGTGTCTTTTGAACTAGACACCTTTCAATGTTTAGGGTTTAGACTACGCTTATTTATAAAATATTATTCTCTTGAGTTAATTAATGTTCCATATTGTATACCTTGACTTATTTTCTTGTAGTAAGGTGTTATCTGTGTTCGGAAAGAGCACCCTTGATCTTAAAAAATCATTACATCTAAACATAAAATTATTCATATTTAAAAAAATGGTTTTGTGAATTTGCTTTGTTTACATTATAGAATAAATTGTGCGGTCTAACAGTTTCCAGGAGAAATGCCATGAAAGTCACAAGTAAATAAAGATGCGTATCCCATGAGTCATGACATTAATTGAACGTTTTCCGGTAACAACAAGCTTCGATCTTTTATTTTTCATGCCATCGATGTCTAAACATGGATGTTTTTTGAACAGTTGCCATACCTAGGTGCATCTGTAGTATTAAGAAATCGAAATGAGAACCAGTAATTTATGGTAATTTATCTCTTTTCTATAGTTCGCTTATATCTACCTGCTAAGTTAGTTGTTTTCTTCCATTTAAACAGGTTTCTGTTTATATTTCATGGCCTGCTAGGTTCTCTATAGGTAGAAAAATTGAGAAACATCGATTTAATTGAAACTTTGGAATTAAATGGGAACTACCAGAGACTGACAGTCATAACCTCGTATTAGGCATTCATGTCTGAAGAAATCTCTGATTGAAGCCTCAATAATTAAACAACCGTTTTCTCCAAGTACAAAAATAATACAAATTTTATCGTCCAACCTACGCCGCCGCGTTTCATACCTAGTCGCATGGCCAAGTCATAGCCTTCCAAGTTTCATAATCGCTTCAATACAATTTTCTTTTCAGATATCTATTAACACCAAAAATGATGATTTGCACCTAAACGGTTCATTATAAGTCCCATGCGTGTTACATAAAGTAACATTAGAATTGAACCAGGAATCTAAATATGGAATAATATACAACGTGTTCCGTTTAAAAAATATAAATTTGATATGTCACGGTACCCTGAATTCATTATTTTCAAAATGTTGTCCTACTTCCAAATAATAATCATATACTCAAATACTCTCAAAAAATCATTTTTCTGAAAAGAGATGTTGTTTGGTCACAATAGAGGCGTTGAGCTTGACTCACCCTGTATATCGGCATATCAGATAGAATAGTTTTATTATCAATCTGAAGACTATATAGCTTCACATTCTGGAGTTTATATGTGTGTGTATGTATATGCGAGAAAATAGATCCAGTGTTTCCATACACACATCAACAAGTGACATAATTATGTTCTAATATTTAATTTTTATACAGACCTGGGATGAAATAATGTTAGGTTGACTCTATGTAGTTGTCCTTATAATAGAATTAGCAGTCGCGAAACAGTGGCATACTTGAACATAAATCTTTACACGACAAAGCTTGCGGATTTTCTCTTATCAACAAACCCCTACAGGTTATTTACAAGCAAATCATTTATTTGAAAGCAAAAACCAACCACTGAAGTATAATAAGATGTTATTTGCATAGCCATAACGATATTATTAAAATAAAATAGCAATAATCACTCCTGTCTTCAAAAAAGGTGCGCGAAAGAATGTTGAAAACTATAGAGCTATTGTTATAATGAGCAATATAGCCAAAATCTTTGAATCTATAGTACATAGTGTAGTGTAGTAATCTTATTTGTTAAATAGAACACTTTCTGTTAAGTATCGTGGTTTTAAGTCTATCGATGTAGTAGCTACGTCTGGCGTTCCTCAAGGATCTGTGCTTGGTCCGCTAATGTTCACCATTTTCATCATCGAGATCTCTGCCAAACTCCGTTGTAATCACTTGCTCTATGCAGATGATTTAAAGATAATGACGAGGATTGTTACGTTCGCTGATTGCATTTCACTTCAGAAAGACCTATCAATTTTGTATCAGTGGTGTAATCTTAATAAGCTATACTTGAGTATTGAAAAATGTCAGACAGTGTCATATACACGCAAAGTTAGTCCCTTAAAATACAGTTACAACATCAATGGGGAATTATTACATAATTGCATGCTGGTCAAAGATTTAGGTATTACTTTTGACTCTCAGTTAAATCTAGTTGATCATATATGTAGAATTGTAGCTGATGTATCCAAAACTATGGGATTCATACTCAGGCAAAGCAAAAATTTCGTCAGTACAAGGACTCTACTGCTATTATTTTATACGTTTGTTAGATCCAAGCTGGAATACTGTAGTGTAATTTGGTATCCTGCATATGATGTACATTCGAATAATATTGAAAGGATTTTGCGTCGTTTTGTTAAGTATTTATGGTTTAGGAAAGATGGAGTCTACCCTGAGAATGGAATTCGCAACGATGTACTTAGCAGATTCAATATGGTAAATTTATCTAAGCGCAGGCAGTACTATGCTACTGTGTTTTTATACAAAATAATTAACAACAAAATTGATTGCCAGTATCTTTTAGAGGAACTTTCATTACATGTGCCGCGCATGAGTACTAGATCTAAAAGCATGTGTTTTTATTTACCTGTGTCTCGTACCAATGCTTTGTTATTTTCGCCCATATATGTAATATGTAGCAACTATGAGAGAGCGACACACTTTGTAGATATTTTTTGTTGTACAATTCCGGATTTAAAGAGGTGTTTCTTAACCATAGGTTAAAATTGTTACTAATTAGTTTACATTTAAAACGCTTAGTTATAGGTAAGTACCTACTGTTTTCCTGCTCGTTTAATGGGGTATTCCGTTCGAGCAGTGTATATTACCTAAATAAATAAATAAATAATTTGAGACAAAGAAACAATGACAGAAACAAATTAAGTCATATCAACAGTACAACTTCGCTATTATCATTAAGGAAACCTTACATCCAAAAGCAAGCTCTAAAGGAAAATTATTTTCCTTGTAATAATAATATTAGTTGCGGTTCACGTGGCCCGAACGTTCCTCAAATAACTCTCGTTTATTATTCCATAGAGCAGATAAATACGTAATAGAGCCCAAAGTTTATTATCGTGACAACAAATCCAATAGGCCGTTCGAAAACAAGAAGCGCCATTAAACTATGTCAATCACATTTACATTACTGCAAAGCGTTCTTTTAATTGTCGAATCGTAATGAATTTGTGACACGCACATCGCCGGTGGACGGACTACAATTTTTCGCTATAAATAGTCTTCTATTAAGTCGATCACAAAACATTAATTATTATAGAGGAACTGCTGTATTTGTTAGCTGAACCATTTTCGATACCAGATCTGGTAATAATTCTACAATTACTTACTTACATTATACTGCCTTATTAAACATTTTAAACTCCATAGGTTTAGTTTCACCTGAACAGAAAACATGAGATGACATAAAATTATCAAATTAGTACAGACATAATAACTAGGCTGTGGAAGAGACAGACACTTATCTTTCCTGTAAACAGTAGTATTAATAATAGTAATGCAAGGTGCTCCACATCAAAAAAGGCTGATGGAAAAACCATCCCGGAAAGGAAGTAGTAACTGGCCAAACGCTGGACAACATGGATAAGAACGAAACATACAAGTACCTGGGTTTCAATCAGAACGTTAAGATAGACCATGCACAAGTCAAAGCACACTAACACAAGAGTTCAAAGATCGCCTCATTAAACTATTAAACACAAAATTGAATTCTAAGAATCTCACTAAATCCATTCATACATTTGCGATACCGGTACTTACATACTCCTTTGGCATCATCAAGTGGTCACACACTGACATAGAAAACATCCAGAAAACTAGGGGGCAGAGGAATTATAGACTTACACTCACTTCGCACAACACAAATGAAAACACTCAGATGTTTCTTCCACACCAATCAAACCAACTTACATAAGGCAACAGTAAAAGCACACAAAACACACCACTTAACCTCTCTTGTCCAAATCACGTAGCAGACACATACAATCACATCCAGTCACAACAAGAAAAAATAAACACCTGGTCGCAGAAAGCACTCCACGGCAAACATAGATACCGTGTCACATAAGACCACATTAACTAAAAACATTCATACACCTGGTTGCAGGTTGGCCAGCTATTCCTAGAAACGGAGGGTTTCATGCTTGCTATCCATGACCAAGTGATTCCAACACGAAACTATAAAAAGTACTAATTAAAGATCTATCCATAACAGAGGATAGTTGCAGAAAATGTCACCAACAAAAAGATCACATAACAAGCGGATGCAAAACTCTTGCCGGTACCGAATACACAGCCAGACATAACTCTGCGGCTAAGGTCATACACCAAGCACTAGCCATAGCACACAAACTAATAGAAAAGACAGATCCATACTACAATTACACTCTGCCATCAGTATTCCAGAACGATCGGTACAAACTATACTGGGACGTTGAAATACATCAAGACAAGACTATCTCAGCCATCAGATCAGATATAGTTTTCCAATCAAAGGCCGACAAAATTACCTATCTGATAGATATTGCCAATGATGTGAATATCCAAAACACCTATGCTGGGAAGATACCTAAATACACGAACCTTGCCATGGAAATAAAACGACTTTGAAAAAAAAAACAAAGTCACTATTGTCACCCTCATTATGTCGGTGTCAGGCCTTAAAGGGGTGATACACGTACGAGCAAATACGCATACTTATGGCTCGACGACCTTTTTCGCCTGTGTGTCACCGTAAGCACTCGTACTTTAAAACCGTCGCGCAAACCGCCGGCGATCCAACTGGTTTGAAATCTTGCTCGTAGCTTGTCTCGGCTCGTACTGCGAGCCGCGAGCCACCACCTTGTTTCGGCAGACCATCGATGCGCAACGCTTGTTGTGTTTGGTGTTTGTTAAAAGTTTTGTCTATTTAGGAAAATTATCAAAATGAGTGATTTCAGCTTCACGTGTGTCACCGACGTCGATCCGAGTAAGTTCGCGAACTTAAAAACCGCGTACCTTAAGTTCGTACGTGTGTCACCCACTTTACACCAGGCATGTTTGCGCAACACCTTGAACAGTTACGCCTGGACGAAAAGTTACAGACAATACTCCAGAAGTCTGTAATCCTAAAGACCTGTAATATTATGCGATCCTTCTTAAATTCCGATCAATAATAGTTCGGGTGTTAACTTGGCACAGCCCGACAACACTTGTTGCTACCTCAATTATGGGAGAGGAACTTAGAAGGTCTGATAATAGTAATAATAGCAAGCAAGCACGACATAGTCCTCCTCGACCACCAAGAGAAGACAATGTTCATTGTAGAATTTTTGGTACCTTCCGAGTTGAGCATCATCTCTAAGGAGGAGGAAAAGCGGACCAAACCCGTAGGCAGACATTTTTGGGTCCTTCGACTACTTAGGGTGCACGATTCGAGGAACCAGTGATTGCTCACCTCAAGATGTGAGGAGCAGTCACTGGGAAATGAAACAGCAGCTCGATGTGTCAAAGCCCAGGCGGCACCTCTTTGTTATCATACATAATAATTTTTATTGGTACTTATGCACAAAATGTGATTAGCACGTAAATAAAATTCGTAAAGGAAATAAAAAACAGCATACATTCATATAATACACAATCATAAATACATAAGCAAGACGAAATTTGACAAGTACCATTTGTGCCATATAATTAATGCCATTCCTGATTCTAGTGAGTTCGCTCTAACTTAGATACCTGGGCTGTTTTCTGGCGCCCATGCATTTAAACCGTATTCGTCTGGGTTTCAAATACATTCGTTCTGGCGTTGAAACGATGACGTCATAGTAACATAATTTCAAAATGTATTCAAAACGATTCCAAACCAACCGATCGTTAGTTTCAAAGCAACATAACCTAAAATTATCGCTTGTAATTGTAATGCTGTCATGCCATCGAACTGTCTTGCAGTTTAAAAAATTTCGAATGAACCAACACAACAGCGAAATAGAACAGGATATGATGGAAGTGCAGTTGGGGTAGTTCTTAATTACTGTCGATTTGGAAACGTACAATTCTTTGCAGGGTAGGTAAACTTCCTACTTCTGTCACAAAAATACATCGAAAATACATAGGTTACTTGTTTGAAGTTTGGCGCCGTTTATGAAGTGTTTTCAAAACTGTTAATTCTAGCGCTGGTTGAAGTCTATGATGTCGGCGATTAATACGTGACAAATATGTATTCGAATACCTAAGGTCGCCAGAAAACGCTTCTGTTTTTCTTATACATTATATGTCAAATATTGTATGACAGTTCCCTGCTGGATCGTATAAGCCAAGTGGTCGTCAAGGAATGTCATAACGATTTTACCAATTATCCTCTACAAAAAACTTTAAACTCAAAATAAGCTGGAAAGTCGCCTAATTTCACTTAAAACTTGTAATTTCTATTTTCTAACAAAAGCAGAAATGTTTACGTAATTTGTATTGTATTGCTCTTACTTTTTATGCTAAATATGCTAAAATGACATAACTAATGGGTTTCAGATACTTGTAAAATAGTAATATTATATGGAATCTAAAAAGATATTGATATTGCGAAAATATATCAGCAACAGTCATTTTTTTTTCGATTTTCCGGAGAATGAGTCAGATGTCGCAATATCTCGACCAGATACCCCAGAATAAATAAAAAATTAAGGTTCCTACTTAGCCTAGAACTGGAGATATGAACATCAATGAAAATCAAATTACGACCATGAACAATACACAATTAATCCTTCATACTTGATGGATTATTTTTGACCACCCCCTCCCCTGCCAAGTAAGCCATGACCTCCAGTGGTCTGTAAGATAAACAAATTGGATATTTCGTAAACTAACAAACTTCAACTGATGGGTTGAAATTTCGCACACCTTTGAAGACTCATAATGGAGTTATTTTCCTCGTATTTTGTATTATTTATAATTATCATATCAAAATTCATTTACAATAATAAAATTAGACAAAATATAGTGTTTTAATCTCGAAAAATTATTTATGGATGTTAGTGCTTAAGAAATCTAACTAACGGTTTATTTAATAGCAAGAATTCTCATTTTGACAATTTTATTCAGAAACTTAACAGAAAAATGATACAAGAAAAATATCCATTTTTATAACTTTTTTTTGAACGACGATTTGTGAAAAAAGTCACTGCAAACATATTTTTGCCTCATCCGATATTATAAGCTGTTTCCTGAAACCGAGAATCAAAAAGTTGCGTTCTATTCATATACAGACTAAACAAGGGTGGGTTAATTTAATTTTCAACTCAGGTTAGGAACAGATCAGACAACTGGTTCATCCGAAGCTCTAGCAGCACAACAAATCCATTCTCGGAAATAATTAATCACAGTTGGCAAGAGATTTTATATGATTCGTGTGTGACGAACTAATTTGTCGAATTTCGCGAAAGCACCAGACAACCATAACAACGTTAAAGCGACAATAATTAGTTTACCTAACTAGAAAACC
The DNA here is from genome assembly GCA_951848785.1 of Callosobruchus maculatus. Lineage (NCBI taxonomy): Eukaryota > Metazoa > Arthropoda > Insecta > Coleoptera > Chrysomelidae > Callosobruchus > Callosobruchus maculatus. Next base: position 3,049,821 of record CATOUR010000032.1, read on the forward strand.
AATAATAACCAGGGCAAACAATTCCCTGGAACCAAACTCGCTCGGATAATTTTATCACAAACTTTTGTGATGCCAGCGAGGTGAGCTCCGCTATAAATCTGCCTCTAATGTGAAGGCTAATGCAGATGAACGCGTTTTAGAGTGCCATTTGCGCTCTGGATATCGCAGATTGCTGTTATACCAACACTGATAGGCAAGTTACCTATACTTTGGAATTATCACCTTGTACTTAATACTGTGATGATGTGTGTGGTAGAATTCCTAGGCATCATTTCGAATAGCTATCTTAGGTGGCACCTACACACTGATAATATTTGTAAAATGGTTCCCTCTCAGATCCAGTGCATTTGTCAACTGAGTTTTATGGTTGATAGGTCTTTGTTGTTGTCATTCTACTTTGCATAATACACTCTTTAGGCCCGATTTTATCAACACAGGTATTTTAACAAGGGGTTTGACCAATCAGAGCAGCCCATTTAAGAAAATGCATCTGTCAAAGTTCTCTGAAAATTATTGATTTCTCTTGAAATTTACTTCAAAAAGGTGAAAAGAGACATGCTTTATATATAATCGACCATTGTGAACCCTCTAGTATCTTTTCAACTCTGATTTTCCATCCTAAATGGGTGAAAACATGCATTTTCCTGTTTAACAACGAGTTTAGCAATTGTTAATCTCAACCAATCAGATTCCACAAAACCAATACATTTGATCACTGGATCAAATGTACTGTTAATGTAATCATAATGATGACAGGAAATTGAAATTACTGCATTATTTTTATAAAACAATAATTTGCAATCGATAGTAATTATAAATACCTGCTATATACCTTTGTATTATAGCAAAAAGGGGTGAAAATAATATTTTATTGCATCTCGCAAAGCTAGATATACACGATTTAACAAGTGTGCATTAGTGGTTGCCTATCCTTCTTACCAGCAAAGCTTGCGAGCTGGCAAAAGTATAACGTACAACCTTATTTTTCCTAAACTAGAAACCTTTCGTATAGTCAGAAAGTGAATAACGTGCTTTATATCATTTTCAGGAAAAGAGCGCTACGGTGCCTTTTACGCAGTGCCTTTACAATCTTTACATGTGAATATTTTATAAGAAGGTCTATAACCAACATGCATCCAGTCTATAATCAATCTGACTGCAGTTGCAATTGGAAATTATACAATAATTATAAGGTAAACCTTAAAAATCTAGCATTAATTTGCAAATCAGGCGCTTTGTTCTGATTTTCTGCTATGATTTTGATCCATGAATCCTAAAATATTTTTTACAAAAGTGTCATCCAGCTTTGACGTTTTGTTTCCAATATTTATAAAATACTATTGAACGATACTTATTAACATAGCCCTCAATACCCAATAGAAAGCTTTTGCTAAAAAGCATCGAATAGAAAAGCTTTGTCAAAGTCTTTGTTAAATATGCATGTTGATAAAATCGGGCCTTAATGTCCTATGGAACTATCCCTTGGGAAGGGTCCAATTGTACAGGTTCTTTATTATGCACAAACAGGTGTTACGTTTGTAGGTATTAGCAGGGGGATCAGCTATCGAGATTCATTTAGGGAATTGGATATATTATCACTGCCTTGTATTTATATACTTGAATTGGTAGTTTATATTTTGTGTTTATTTGTACATATCTTATATACATATACAGCTACTACAAAGGCTGTAAACATGCAAAGCGTCCAAAATCTAAATGATCACAAAACATACACAACTATTGATCCTCTCATCATCCAGATTCCTAAGCACAGATTGTCTAAAACAGAACATAGCCGTAAACTTATGGCTGTAAAACTATCCAAACTATCTGAAACTGAAAGTTTATGATTGTGTAGATGAATATCTTCTAGATGTCCAAGCTCATATTGTTTAATATTGTTTTTAGCTATGTTATTTATACATATTTTTACCTATGTAGTTATTGGTTTGTGTATGTATTACGTGTATATCCTATTATCTAAGTACCTGCCTTTATCTGCGTTTTTGGGTGTATTGTGTTTTTCTACATAACTTGCCTCACACTACAGTTAATTGAATTAATGTATGTGTAATTGTGTATATCTTTGGTGTGAGCGTTTGTGATGATTGTTACATGTAAAATTGGTTGCTCCTTTGTTCGTTTTAGCATAAATATTAAAATATCCTACATCACTCTGTGATCATTGAGCACTAATAAAATCTATCTATCTATTGACGCATAAAGTGGAAAAGATTACTGTCTCAAGCCCTGCCGTTTGCTGACATGCCAAATGATTGCAGCACGTTCCTGTTTATCTGGTACATGGATTGTAAGCGTCAGCATGACCACTAAAATGTTTATAGTATGAGTTAGAGACAAGAGGGGTGATGATGCCGTACATTGTATAACACTAGTGATAGACAGGTGGACTTGTTCTACAGCAAGACGTCTTGCTCTATAGGTCTCATAGCCCAGAGGCCAACGACTCGTGGATATATATTTTCAAAACTGCTACAGTTAAAAAATTAAGAAAACTCAACCACGAGTGTCTTTTGCAATGTAAAGTAGGTATATCGTTCAGTTACAGGAGGTCCGCCATAACTCTAAACGAGAAGTGTGTTGAAATGTGATAAGGAAAACGTGTAGCCTATTTACCACCTTTCTCGTAAATGGTTGGGTGCCTCGTAATAAGAAATATGACGTATTACTTTTCTACTAAGATAGTGCAACAGATTGTAAAATAAATATTTTTCAAGAATTATTGGAGTTGTATGGTTAGAAGGAAAATTGAAGGCATAGCCTTACACTAGACTTACATTGCATAAAAATAAACAAATCTACAGCAACGTTTGAAACATATGGATGCCTCTATCATTAAACTACCACCTGGTTAGTCTCATTTATAGAACAATAGTATACTGAAGAATAAGACAAGATGTTTGTTCCAGTATCGTTAAGGAAGTAGCCCTTTCCTCTCCTTCCTCTCTTTCTAGTATATTCCGATCACTATTAGTTTGAAAACCGATTAGTATCCTTCTTCTTTTTATTATTTAGCAGGTATAGGTGAATTAGAGATAGGTGAGGGGAGTACTGTGATCGCGAAAACTTTTTATTTTCAGATAATACGCTTTTTGAGCATTTTATAGTATTTACATAGCGAAAATCCACGTCACTAATCTCCGTTGGTTTGTCCGTCGGTCTACCTGTCTGTCGGTCTGTCTGTCGGCCTGTCTGTCGGTCCGTCTGTCGGTCTGTCTGTCGGTCTGTCTGTCGGCCTGTCTATCGATCTGTCTGTCGGTCTGTCTGTCGGTCGGTCTGTCTGCCGGTCTGTCTGTCGGTCTGTCTGTCGGTCTGTCTGTCGGTCTGTCTGTCGGTCTGTCTGTCGGTCTGTCTGTCGGTCTGTCTGTCGGTCTGTCTGTTGGTCTGTCTGTCGGTCTGTCTGTCGGTCTGTCTGTCGGTCTGTCTGTCGGTCTGTCTGTCGGTCTGTCTGTCGGTCTGTCTGTCGGTCTGTCCGTCGGTCTGTCTGTCGGTCTGTCTGTCGGTCTGTCTCTCGATCTGTCTGTCATTGTATTGGCAAGGTCATTATCACCTTAATGGTAATATACTTTACTACTAATTTAGCCACCTCTGTTGCCATTATCACTATTTAAGTTCAGTGATATCGCAACTGCCAATTCTGCATTCACCGCAGCGCGCATTGCCACAAAACGAGTAAAAATACATAAAGTTTTTTCAAAAATACATGTAGTCCATCCCATGCTATGACGGCATCACTATACACCGGTATTTTTTTCGATTTTTGCATCCCTACTGATACAATCAGTATCTATACAATACGTCCAGTTGATTTGAAATTCGTGTCTGTCATTCAAATATGAAAATGTATGTACAAGCTATTACTTTCGCATACAGTCACCCCGAAAACGACCAGCATAGCGGTGCGATCCACCGGCAGTCAATTTATCCTAGCTAAATCGAGTTGCTTTCAGTAATATTCCATTTCGGCCATGATATCTGTGACCTGTTTCCATCGCGCGCAGACAGCACGGAAGCGGGCGCGGTATCTGTTTTAAATTGAACGTGTCCCATCTTGATTTATAGGACTATTGCGAACGATTTCCGACTGCCTGGGACATACTCGCAATTATAATATATCGCCCGTACACAGCCCGGAAAAAACTGCCGACACGAAATGCAGAGCCGTTGTGCAGAAATCGAAAAACACAGGGTGATCGTTGAGTAACAGGTTGCGGTATAGAAGGAGTGACACAATTGACTCTGGATATGAGCGAAGGCTTTTCCTGGAGTTCAGAATTTTTAGTAATCGACGAAATTAGTGCCCACGACACTCGGTGGGGAAATTATTGTTACAACGAATCTCAAAATTCTGTTTGGGACATTCAGACAATTTGTGAACTATTTTTATTGATTAGCGTGGTAGAAAATAAAAAAGCAACCCGATGTAACTTGTACAGGTGCCTGGAACATATTTAGCGGTTTGTTTCGGATTTTTGGAGATAGGTTGAAAGAAATGGGGAACAGGCTCAGCTTGCTTGAATCTCTGGAAATCTTGGGAAAGATGGAAAGATTTCTATAACCCTATCTTGGAGCACTGTGTCAGGTTTGGTTTATTAAAACCCTTTTTGTGGTAATGTATCTTGTGAGGTACCTTCACAGTAGGCATTGTTTCCGTGGGATTGTAGAGGTTTTCGGACGTTTTTGAATAAAATATGTAGCTAAATATGCCTACATGTAGAGAGTGCTAGGTGTGGCAATGACTTTCATATAACTATATGCCAGCGCAAAGTGGTCTCAGATTTTCTGAGACAGCGGTAAGTTTGCCATATTTATTACATGCAGTGAAAGTTTTTAAAATACGAGATATCTACTAGGCAGTTTATAGAATAAGATACTTCACGATTGCGTAACTACTGTAATATTGCCAACAAATATTAAGCAGCTTCTCCAAATTAATGTATTATACAATGCACATTGCCAGATTCACAGACAACGTACCTATAAGGTACGTTGCCGGCTTGATCTTTGTAGATACATTGTCAGGTTCTCTAAAGGCTTACTCGTGCCTGGCTGATATTTCTGGAATATTACTTTTTATAATTATGCTTTGATTTTGAATGTATGCAACAGCTAATTTTGCTAATAACTGTAATTCAATCATGTCGGTTTGACTTGTTTATACAAACTAACTAGTTAAACACCACAGTTCCTTTTTTCGACTTTTTGGCGTTTTTTATCAACATATTTCACCAATTCAGTAACATAGCAATATCTACATATCAGCTCACAAATTTCATAAAAGTGGAGATACTTAGAGTGCGTTGAGGCCCCTTTTTAATTTTTTTATAGATCGTTTGAATTTATTTATTATTTTGATTAAAGGGAGTATCTTCAAACCATAAACAGCTGAAACAGATTCGTGCGTTCGTTTCTTGCATAATGTCCAAATTCGCTCACATCTTTGTTTCCCAAAACTAGCTAGGTATAAGTATACTACTTTGTGTACTAATAATCTCCCCTTCAACCACATAGAGGCATACTTAAATTTTCCCAGCCCTGGCAACATATCTTAGTAGGCAGACTTGAGGTCTGTTTTTACAGAGAATCACAAACCAGTCAGAGCCAATCAGTATTCCCCATTGCAGTTGTCAAACTATTTCTGACTAGTACTGGCCAATCAAATTGACGCTGACTAGTTTGTGATTGCTGTAAAAACAGACCTTTGTTCTTTCTAATTCTTTTCTCAACAAACTACCTAATAAGATAAAGTCACTTCATTTGAGTAGTTTTCATGAAAAAATAAAAACAAGATTGACAAAAAAGGCATGTTTTAGCAGCATTTGTGTGATATAATATAGTTTGTTTGTTTTATACGTATACCTGTTTATTTCTATTATATGTATCTGTTTTTCATATGTGTATTTACTTCGTTTGTATGTATTTATGTTTTTATTATTTATTGTCCATCTTGACTTGTGTAAACACATATGTGTAATACTGCCAATAAATTATTACTACTACTATTACTTTCTTTACCCTGCCGCTGGCAATTTAGCAAGAGAGTTTGAAAAATACTATATTTCTGGATGGTAGTCTTTTTACATCATTTCTGCATAATATAATAATAATAATATATACGTAAGTGTAGTAAGAACAATGCATCTCTCGTCGACGTGTGAGACGCGTACCGTGGGACTGCTTTCATCTGTCGTCAGAACGCTGCCCTACGATTGCTCTACTATCATATAAGGCACTCATACGGTATCGATGAGACACCGGTGCTATACTCCAGGGAGTACAGAGTCCGTTGTGAAGAATTTACTGAAACTACTGTTCTTCATGGTCAGGCTTGTAAAGGCAAACAAGCCCGACATATTCCTCCTCGCCGATGTTCGAGTTTTCGGCATCTGCCGAGAGGAAGATCGCCTCTAAGGAGGTTAAACGGACCAAATATCAGGAGTTGCTCGGACAACTTCGCAGCTCTTGCCAGACTACACTGTAAGTCTGCTGGTTATGGTCATCGGATCCCTAGGTGGAATGAATAATACGCTGCTCTCTGCACTGCGCGCAATGCCGGTGTTCCGTACGGCGGCGCACATCCTAGCTGCCAGAATGCAGTCATTCTTAAGTCCCTTCGTCTATAGGACGCACAATTCGCGGGCCCAGTTTTTTGTTAAAAAAAAAAATAGGAGCCATCTGTATTCATTGTTTGCGTGCCATGGTTACATACTGGTATAAGGAAGAGGCGAAGTTCAGATGCCGTTCAGTAGAACGGCTGGTCTTCCACTCAACCCTGGTTAAATAAAGAATTAAAAAAAGGATAGTAGACTCAAAACTAATAGGTATCCAATTATAATTAACATAAATCAGTTCTTAGTAAGGCTGACACTAGGAAATAAAAAGTACATATATAAGTTGAACGGTATGATGTAGAGAAAATAGAATGAAAAGAAGAAAATAGAGAAAGGAAAAAGAGAAACAAAGCCGTTTGAGAAATAGGTTACAGAAATACCTAGATAAGTATATACGAAAACAAAAGAGAGCCATAAAAGGGGATTACAGAATCATTTTCATTAGTGATTACTTGATAGTGAGATTTCAGGAGCATGACGTAGTGTTGTGCAAAAGTTTTCAATGATTTTGAGTTTATGGGACTGAATTATAAGTTTTAGAAACATACATAAAAAAGATCTCCCAAACAGAAGAGTATGATGAGCTGGTAGTGCGGTTGTAGTCTTGTACCTTATACTTACAATGTATACACAGTGCCGAAAAATCATCGTATTATTGTATAGGTTGAAAAGAGCTTCCATTGTGACAACCTTGTGAAAAAAACGTGAACTGTGGAACACTCCTGTGTCTTTCATATTGAGTCAGTTTGTGCAATTTATTATTGATAGCCTCATAAATGTTTTCTATGTCTGCCAAATATACGGTTAAACAATTCTTTGAAGTTAAGTCAAATGAGAAGACTCCTACTGTGAGTTTTCCACAAACCAATAAACATGCGGTATGATACCTCATCTTTCCACATCGAGTCTTCACTCAACTGGATACAATCGTATATAAATTCTGTCCGTCCGCGTTGGGTCAACGAGACGCAATGCCGGATTCAATTGCACAGAAAGCCCTTTCGATTAAAGGATTATACTTTCATTATTTCAGTATTTGCTGCCTCTGGTCCGCGCCACCAAACGGTAGAGCTGTCGCTGGAATCAATTCTGTCAGATCAGGAACACTCTTCTTTTGTGGATTTGATTCAAATTAGCGGTGGATAATGGAAAGGCTTACGGGCTGTATGAGGATACTGGTGATTATTTCGCTGTTTCAAAACCTTAAATCAAATCAAAATTTGTTAATGCTAGTATACAGATTTGTATTTGACAGATCAAAATTTCTCCACTGTCACGATATATGTTACAAGGTACTCATAACATAAAATTTGACTTTCCGTGTAACAATTTTGACCTTCTGTGACGAAATTAGTTGTAATTTTTTAGGGTAAGGTCAGCAACAAAACAAAAACTTCTTATTATTCTTTATCATTTCGCCTAATATATAGACACCATCAGGCATCTAGAAATAATTGATGGTATAGATTTCATGGTGATTAAACTTGGAATAATTCGCATTCAAATTAAAAAAAGGAGAAAAGTATTGAACTAGCAATGACTATTCAATAAAAAACGTTAGGCGCCACTTGCCAAAATGCAGAAACAATAAACCCACTTTGATTGAGTAAGTAAATTATTGCCAAATACATATACATGGAGTGCAAGAGCAATTTAAAAATAATTATTTCCATTACACTTCACACTATAACTGGGATGGTATAATTATAAATGGGCAATGCATTAACAAGCATTAACAACCTACGTTACGCTGACGACACGGTTATTCTAGCAGATACTGCTGAAGCACTGCAGCGACTAATCAACAGGGTAAAAACATGTGAAGAGTTTGGAAAGGAAATAAACATAACGAAAACAAAAACGATGGTCATCAGCAAACATCAGAACAAAAAAGTCAAAATTAACGTCAACGGAAAAGAGCTGGAAAGAGTAAGAAGAATAAATTACCTTGGAAGTAATCTTGATGAAGCTTGGGACCATTCACTAGAGATAAGAACACGCAAAGAAACAGCACGTATCGTGTTTTATAGAATGCAAAAGGTACTATGTAGCCGCCAACTTAATATCCCATTAAGAGCTCGAATACTGGAGTGCTATGTTTTCTCCACTGTACTGTACGGTGTTGAGGTTTGGACAATGACAGAAGCAACACAAAAAAGAATACAATGTTCGAACCCTGGTTTTACCGTAAAATGCTTAGAATATCTTACGTGAGTTATACGACAAACTAGGAAGTCCTGCGGAGAATGAACAAGACAACAGAGCTTATGGACCTCATAAAAGAAGGAAAAACACAATATTTTGGCCATATTATGAGTAGTTAAAAATATGAACTGCTCCGTATTACCATCGAAGGCAAACTCAATAGCAAGAAGGGACTAGGCTCAAAAACCTGCAACAATGTTCAAATATGACCTCTATAGAATTATTTAGAACCACCACGAACAAGATTAAATGGGCAAATGTAATACCCAACGTCCTCAAGGATAAGGAACCTTAACAAGAAGAAGAAGAAGACTTATTTTATTTTTGCTGGACTCCTTTGAGGTATACTTATTTATATATAACTAGAAACTAATATAATATCGAATCTTCTCCACTTTCTAAGTTACCGTCTCCAACAGAAGGCCAACAGCTGGTAAATTCTTGTAATAATGCTAAAATTCTTTAGGAATGGGTGGGGTTTCGTCTCTACATAGGTTTAGTAGACTGTTATTTTTTAAAGCACCAATTGGTCATACCCTAGAGTATGCTGCCAAGATCTTTATTTCGGTTACGTTACAAGAAGAGTCTTTATGTTTAGGAGGTATAAATACAATGGAAATCCCGGACAAAATCAGAAACATCCGCTTTGGCGTTAAAATGTTGTCATTTTCAGAACATTACTGCCAAAACAAGTTAAGCGCCACAGAATAACATAAATGTGTAACAAAATTCTGCATTCTATGATTGTTTGATAATAACAAAAATAAGATAGCTGACAGTAATCTGGATATAAGCACAGCAAAACGAATAACCCCCCTTTGGCAGACGTGATATCAAAATAACGGCATATTTAAATAGTTATATGCACTTAGCATATTTTCAGTAATCCTATTCAATTAAAATAGAGTGAGTTTATTTTTATTCTGTATCATTAACTCTCGTGCTACACTTATCTTGTTTTGGCAGAACATAGTATGAACAAAAATAAATTTGAAAATTAACTTGACACCAAAATGAGAAAAATAAAGTCACCTTGTTTTTGCAGCAGCTCGATGCTATACTCATATCTTGAAATGGGTCCAGCGTCAGAACTTCACAGTTAAGGGGCCTGGATACACACATTTATACATACGTATTTGCCAGAAGGAATCATGTATTATAGTGGCAACACAGACCCAAGCCATCGATACGGTGTCGGTATCATTGTGAACAAAGATGTGAATAAAGCCGTTACTGACTTCATCCCCTATTCAGATCGAATTATCATGCTTAAATTGGAATCAACCACGCACCCTATCAATATAATTCAGATATACGCACCAACAGCAGATAAAGATGACAACCTGATTGAAGAATTTTATGAAGACCTAAATAAAATTATGAAGTCAACTAACAAACGGGACATCAATATAATATTGGGCGACTTCAATGCCAAAGTGGGGAAAGGCAAAGTTGAAGGATGCGTTGGTGAGCATGGTCTAGGGAAGCGGAATGAAAGAGGAGACCGACTGATACAATTCTGCCAAGATCAGGATTTTATGATAACCAACACTTATTTTAAACTGCCAAACCGAAGACTCTATACATGGACAGCCCCAGGAGATGGAAAAGATGGAAAAATTGTGCGTAACCAAATAGATTTTATCCTAATAGCAAAAAGATTTCAAAACGCCGTGAAATCTACAAAAACATATCCAGGAGCTGATATAAATTCGGATCACAACCCACTAGTAGCTATCATAAACGTAAAACTGAAGAAAGTTAAGAAAAAAGAATCACAGAAAAAAATAGACACCAGAAGACTAAAAGAAATGAACACATATACAGACACAAAAAATGAAGTAAACAGGGAGCTACAAAAACTGAAAAATAACCAAGAACTAATTATAGATGTCAACAAACAATGGGATGTAATACAAAAAACCTTAAAAGAAATAGGGCAACAAACACTCAAACCTATCACGAATGGTAAAAAAAGATGGATGACGGACGACATACTTAAGTTGGTGGAAGAAAGACGCAAACTCAAACAAAAATCCAAAGAATATAAGAAAATCAATAAGATCATTAACAAACAAATCAAGGAAGCAAAGGAAACATGGTGGGCAGAACAATGTGAGGAAATAGAGGAGTATGAAAAGAAGTACGATAGCTTCAACATGCATAAAAAGCTAAAGGAAATGGCAGGTACTAGGAGTAAACACTGTAGTATACTAAAGGACGCAAGCGGGAACGTAATAACAGATACAAAACAAAAACTGATAACTTGGAAGAATTACATACTAGAGCTCTTTCATGATGATAGACCAGCTCTGACGGAGATAGGAGGGGAGACGGGACCTGATATCTTGAAGGATGAAGTTATTCATGCCATAAAAAATGCAAAGAACGGAAAAGCGACAGGAAACGATAATGTACCGGCAGAGATTTTAAAACTAATAGATGAAGACCATGTCGATGTCATGGTAGACTTGTTTAATGCAATATATAGGACCGGCATTATACCAAGCCAGTGGCTATCCTCCACTTTTATTACAATCCCAAAAAACAGCAAAGCTAAAAAGTGTCCTGAATATAGAACAATCGCCTTGATGAGTCACACTCTGAAAATATTTCTAAAGATAATACATAATCGTATACATAGGAAAATCGAAGAAAACCTAAGCGACACACAATTTGGCTTCCGTGGTGGCATGGGCACACGAGAAGCTCTATTTGGCATAAATGTAATGATACAACGATGTCTAGATATTAACCAAGACATGTTTGCCTGTTTTATTGACTTTGAAAAGGCGTTTGATAAAGTCAGACACGAAAAGTTGTTACAGCTTCTAAAATCGAAAAATATTGACGAACGGGACATAAGAATAATAGCCAACCTATACTGGGGACAGACAGTGAGAGTGAAAGTGGAGGATCATTATACTGAGGAGGTAAAAATTCTGAGAGGTGTGAGGCAGGGCTGCATATTGTCTCCACTCCTGTTTAATATGTACAGCGAAGTGATTTTCGAGGAAGCTCTTGGTGAAGAATCAGCGGGTATTAACATTAATGGACGCATAATAAATAATATCCGATATGCCAATGACACGGTAATAATTGCGGAGAGTATCGATGACTTACAGTACCTGATAGAAAAGACCAACAATCTATGCAAAGATTTTGGATTAACAATGAACATCAAAAAAACCAAGTGGATGGCTATAACAAAGTCAAACGTGAACGCTAATTTAACTGTCTCTGGTGTTCAGATTGAAAGAGTTCGTAATTATAAGTATCTCGGTGTCTGGCTGAATGAGGAGAACGATCAAACCAGAGAGATAAGATGCCGTATTGAACAATCGCGAAACTCCTTTACTAATATGAAGAAGGCTCTGTGTAATCGTGATCTTAGTTTGCAGCTCAGAAAGCGGCTTTTACATTGTTACGTATTCTCTGTTTTGTTGTATGGAGTTGAATCATGGACCTTAAAACAAACAGACTTAAATAAACTCGAAGCCTTTGAAATGTGGTGTTACCGAAGAATCTTGAAGATCTCGTGGGTGGAAAGGGTAACAAATAGAGAGGTCCTGCAGAGAATCGGAAGCGAATGTACAATAATAAAAACCATTAACACCCATATGCACCGTAAGTCAATTGCGCGATTAGTTACGTAAACTTGGATTAGATTACTTATTTATTATGCACCGCAAACTGACAATTTTGACCTGTCACTGTCAAAACAATCTTGCGAACACAACCTTGCCGTATCTCCAATCTGGATTAGTTAATCTTTTGACGGTGCATGGCTAGATGTCAAAGATTAGCAAAACGCGTTTAGGGAACTAGGATTAGAATCGCCAAACGCTGCATACGGGTGTTAGAAAAGAAAACTCGAGTACTTGGGTCACGTAATTCGAAATGAAAAATATTCTTTGCTCCAACTTATTATGCAGGGAAAAATACAAGGTAAAAGGAGTGTTGGTAGGAGAAGGACGTCCTGGCTTCGGAACTTGAGAGAATGGTTCAGCTGCAGTTCCACGGAACTATTTAGAATGGCAGCAAACAAAATCAGGATGGCCATGATGATTTCCAACCTCCGTTAGGAGATGGAACCCGAAGAAGAAGATTTGCCATGTAAAACACGGACTCACAATTTCACATAATATATCAGAAGGCGATAGTTAAGACCTCAATGAATGACAACTATTTTCGATTTTCTCAAAAAAGTTTTTTAATGTGCAAAAAAACTCGCAATGCAAAATCATACATTCTCTAAATACCTGTAATTTAACAACCAAACACGATATCAAAAAAGGTCTAAACAGTTGCACAAGCCCAAGCTTTCTTCTTCAATTTGCTCTTTGACTCATTACTGTAAGTTTAAATGTAACGTCAGGAGCATAGAAATGCGAAATTTATTTGCATGCTGACCTTTGGACCTTAACTTTGGATCTTTTGACCTTACCTTTAGATTTTTGGACTTATCTCCCCTCATCTTAGACACACACACTGGAGAAAGGGAATAGGAGACCACGCCTCCTCGCCAACACAGGAATACGTCTTTTCTTGGATTCTCAATTTCGCGCGCTATACCCCAGACACTTAATAGAGAATATCAAGAACAGACGAATGTTCCAGGGATCCGACACTCCGGGCTGCTGTTCCACTATCCAATGACTACTCCTCACACCGTGAGGTGAGCAATCACGGGGCCGCGAATCGTGCGTTCTAAATAGAAGAGGGGACCCGTGCCTACTGCATTTAGGCAGCTCAGATGAGTACTGGGTACGTTCAAAACGGATATGGTTGAATCGGGAAAAAATATCGCCATTAGGAGAAAACTGGTATCAAATTCATACATCTCAAATAAAATGGAAAAGATCTAGACCCTATTGCTTTGAACCCTACAGACAGAGGTGACATCGAATTCAAACAGCCTTACCCATCCCAGTTCTGTCAATCCCTGAGGCTTTGCACGCAATATCCACTTACTTCATCATCCGTCTGGTGACAGGTGGAGAGATAACAAAGGTGGAACTATTACTTATCGCAGTGATTGCTATCGATTTTACGTCACAAATTAATAATCATACAGAAATTCCATTTACCCGCATCCGGTCGATGATATGCGTTGGCGGAGTCAATTGCCGGGAAAGCCTCCGTGATTAAGGGACTTTATTTTCATTATTTCAGTATTTCTGGATTGTGCGCCTCTGATTCAGTACTGTCGCCTTGTTGAAACTGATAGACCCAGCATGCGTTAGTCTTATTCTTCGAGCAGTACCTCATACATTTGATTATTAAGGGCCGGTTGTATAGGGTGGGACACGTAAGATAATCCACTACCTTATCTTAGAAGCTATATGAAATAGAACAAAAGGTCAAGTATAATAGTTGTTTGATGCGAGTTAGACTTTAGTTTTATTATAATTTTGTATATACACATAAACACCCCATATATTTTTCGATTTTCAGATTACGCTCTTAATTCCAAATATTTCTGCGATTATGTTTTTTTTTAATTCTATCTGTGCAGATCGTTATTACACTTTTTTTTTCGAAAAATCGGTGTTTCCAAAAACCACATTTTGGCACACATATCACTACTACTATGGTCTAAAAAAAATCTACTAGAAAATACAGTATAACATTTTTTGTATATTTATTGAGAAATAATATACAGGATGCAGAAGCAGTACTTTGAAAAAGTATTGGTTTGCCATCTATCTACCAAAGCCGGTATTTGAGCCTTTAGTTTGAGTATCCGAGCACTGTTTATGTGACCCGTTTGAAAGCATCAGGTATAGAAACCTGCGGGCGACCTGATGCTTTTAAACGGGTCACATAAACAGTGCTCGAATACTGAAACTAAACGCTCAGGTACCGCCTTTAGTAGATAGATGGCGAACCAGTACTTTTTCAAAGTACTGCCCGAGAATAGCCATCACAGAGAAGCGACGTACCAGGGACCGATTTTCATAACGCATGCGCGGGGTTATTCTGGACAAATGTCAAACCGTCAAACCCCACGTGCGGCCGCCCAATATCAGCTGATCAAGACGTTTGAGAATACCGTCGTGGAATTGCTCTATATTGTGGATGCGTGTCAGTTCAAGCCGATTCAAGGTCACCAAATAATGACCCGCCGAACATCGAAGGTGCCGACAGGTTGTGTCGCTTCTCTATGGTGGCTATTCTCGGGTACTGCTTCCCAATATCTATATGTTGCTACTACTAGTACGAGTTTTGCCAGCTAGGTACTATCTTGTAATTTCATTTATTCGTCTGAGACCTAAATCACACTGGCGAGCCTTAATAAAAGCGAAACGATATCGTCTGTGCTTGGTTTCGCAATTTTCGCATAAATGAATGAGATTGCTACTCTTTAATTGAGTTAAGTTGCTTTTTACCATACACCGAATGTCGGGAGTGTTAAATGAGTGTTCCACAAAAAATAGTCTGTTTGTTGGCGTGCCCGCAGGTTTCTATACCTGATGCTTTAAACGGGTCACATAAACAGTGCTCGGTTCCTCAAACTAAACGCTCAGGTACCGGCTTTAGTAGATAGATGGCGAACCAATACCTTTTCATAGTACTGCTTCCCAATATCTATATGTTGCTACTACTAGAGTTTTGCTAGCTAGGTACTATCTTGCAATTTCATTTATTCGTCTGAGACCTAAATCACACTGACGAGCTTTAATAAAAGCGAAACGCCGTCGTCTGTGATTGGTTCCGGATGAATGACTGAGATTGCTACTCTTTAATACCGGTATCTTAACTATTTCAAATATCTTTCTAATTTCTTGGACGGTTGGCACCTAACTTGTTCGTACATTAAGGGATGCACATAATTTAGAGAGACTGTGGATCTGCAGTGTCGATTTATTAATTTTATATGCTGAGCGTACTGCATTTAGCAGCTGACCCTGGTAAACAGCGAGCTATTTACGGAAGCGCTTACTTCCCAGTCGTAACTAGAACAAACACGATATACCAATTCTCTGAGTAAACAGCATAAACGAGTCAATATTCATTTAGGAGGAGGCATACTGCTTGTTTACTTACCCATTTGACAATCTTTGCAACAACAGCTCCCTATTGACTAAGTTCGATCGTAGTTCTACATATATACGACAGATTAAGACAATACTTACCTTTTAGAATCACAAGTACGTTTCTGGGAGATTTATTTAGAACTATTACTAAACATTTATGAGCGAAACGACGTTTGGTTTCTCAAAAACTGGAATACCATTATTGCGATGTGAAACTAAATAACTTCAGTGCTTACCTGAGACTGCTCAGAAATTGTTGTCTCATTTTTCTACTTCGCTGGATTAAACCACGTATTAGATATTTTGGAGAACTCTACTTAAAGTCAATCTTTTGCAATAGTTTGTTTGGATGATACGTGTTCACGGAAATTCATGTCACGTATTTCTGTGGACCATTCACTTCCCACACCTATAGCTGAGAGAAGTCTTGTAATCGCGAACATGTTCGCTTTTGAGATATGCTTTTTGGGCGTTTTATGATGCCCACATAACTAAAATACACGTCACTCCTTCCCGTCGGTATATCTGTCGGTTTGTCTACCAGTGTGTGTCAGTCTGTCTGTCGGTTCGTCTGTCGGGCGGTCTCTCTGTCTGTCCATCTGTGGACGTTCTTCTAGCCTCGTAATCTCAGTAACTGCTCCACGGATTGTGACAAATTTGTGTAGTGATATGCTGTAGGAACGTACTAGGTAATGCTGCTATAATTTTGAAAATCTGTGCACAGGCGGCGAAGTAATTAGCAAAAAACTAAAAAATTCAAATATCCCTCTAACTTCTTTTTTAGCGTTTTAGGGGTTCTTGACCATTGTCTACATTTCTTTGGGTGGAGGTGAAATTGGGGTGGTTGGGGGATTGTAACGGCCACAATACACATCTTAGGTCCAAGATTGGCTTGCCTTTTACAGAATCCACGGTAACGTTGATTTGATTTGACACAAATGTTATTACCGTAGCGAGAATAAAAAACGTGTATGGTTCTAAGAAGTCGTAGAGTGGGGGAGGGGTCAGTAAAACTGAAAAATTTATTGTATTCATAATAGGCTGTCCAATGGCATGTGAAACAAAGACCTAGCGGCAAAATACTCTTTTTTGCGGACGGGCGGGCCACGATTTGGTTGCAAGGGGATCTCAGACTACCTGTAGCTTCGTGCTATGGAAAAATAATAAACTGGTATCACCGTGATGTGTGGAAAATACTGAGGCAATCAACTTGACGTCATTCTTTTTAGACAAATTGTCAATACAATACGAAATATTGCCTGAATTTTTTAAATCGTTCTACTTAGTTATAGGAGGGTAACGACCTAGAAAAGATACAAGTGACCAGGGCCGAAGCTAGGCGTTGACCATGGAGGGGGTTCATGGTGACCTTATAAAAGAATATGTAATGTCTTAATTTGCTTAAAATCTGTATCGATTGTATCACTGCTAATGTGACATGAGCGCCGAGGGATTGGTTAGTAGTAGAATAAATCACTAAGCTTGGAGAAAGCATCCTTGATTATTTTTATTTTGTATTATTTTAGTAGTAATTTCATTCATGGGAATACTCATGGGGGGGGTTTGAACCCCCCAAACCCCCTCTTATATACGGCCCTGCAAGTGACGCTTCACATTTAGGCACTTTAAATATGCTTAATGACCTGTTTCCTCTTTTAGGAAGATCAAGAGTTTGTTATATACTTTCCTGACGGTACAGTGATACTCGTTTACTTAAAAAAAGGAATGATATGACTTTACCCGAACACTCACTGTGTGTTTGATAACCCTGTTACTATAAGCCTGCAAGTTAACACTTTTTGTGAACGCCTGAGATACTTTTAGTTACATGCCTAGAGCTGATTGAAGCATTGCAGGTCATTAGTAGCAGAGATGAAGAAATCAAGTATTAAAAATTCCTGAACCTACACATTAGAAATTTTAGATGTCCCTCGGCATTTTTTATTTTTTTTTTGTGATCTAGTCAACATTTAAGGTTTTTTGTACTAATTCAGTATTATTAATTGGTTTATAAAAATTTGACTATTAAATTTATCTACCTTTCAAATAGATCCAAACGTGTAATCATTCACTGCAGTAAAAGGAAATGGAATTTTTATTATCTACAACCTTTATCTCAGAATAACTGGATATGTATTATGTTTGACAACCCCATAACTTGGAAAGTCGTGAATTGTTTTTAGTTTCATTCTTTCATCCGCATATGAATTTCTCAAGTTACATTCGTACCAGATAATGTCGGAAGAGATACGAATTTAAATTGCAATGACGTATTTTTGGTTGAAAAGTTACACCATTGACAAATCTTTTGACGTGTCTCGGTGTTTTTTCTTTTAATCAGCGGTTTTAGAGACATCCCGGGTGGGAGGTTTACAAATCGACGTCCTGTATATATTTGAGAATTTGCAGTAAGCATCTGCTTTCTTTGTTCCAGCCCTCTCCCCCGACTTCATCCCGAATGGTTCGTCGATACCTTCAGCCAGCGATGCAGAGGCCGACGTTCAGGTGGTGGACAGCAAACGAAGTGCCGCGGAGACGGAAGCTGCCCACGATCTGCTGTCATTATCGCAGAGCTTGCCGCCCCTGCCCGCCCCTAGCGTCGTGATGATCCACCACACGGTGCCATCGGAGGACGACCCGCCCAGTCCGACGCACTGCTATAGGCCGCTGTCTCCAGAACGCAACGACACCAGGTAAAAAATGGAGTCAAGTTGATTGACTCGGTACTTCCCACACACAACAGTGGCAACCAAATCATCGCCCGCCTGTCGTCAAAAAAAAATCCGACACAAAAACTAGTAAACAATTTCGTCCGTTTCCGTAGGTACGGAAACGGACGAAACGAAACAATCAGGAACCCCTAAACTGCTCAAAAACAAAGTTTGAGCTATTTTTATATTTTTAGTTTTTTATTATTGCTGCGCCTCCACTGATACGATTTTTGAAAACCATACCCATTTTTTATCCCTGCCGCGGTAATAATACTGTGTCTAAATTTTATTAAAATCAATTCCATAATTTCCATGTTACTAAATTCAGAACGATCTAAAGTAATACTCGTACGTATACATCAAACAATTCTAAGTCCCTTGATTTCTGTAGTAGCCAAGGCAATGTTCGGATGGACCTAACAAACGTCTATTATGCCGCTAGGTCTTTCTTTCACAGGTCAGTGGACAGCCTATTATGAATAGAATACATTTTTGAGTTTTACAACCCCTCCGCCCCCTAACCATACAATTTCACTTCCACCAAAAAAAAAGTAAAAAGATAATCAGGAACCCCTAAAACGCCTAAAAACAAAGTTTGAGCTATTGTTATGCTATTTTTATATTTTTAGTTTTTTTATTATTGCTGCGCCGCCACTGACACGATTTTTCCAAAAAATAAGCGCTGTCCATCCTCGTCGCGGCAGTAATACTGTGTCAAAATTTCATTAAAATCCATTCGATAATTTTCGCGTTACGCAATATAGAACGACAACACTCGGATGTATGTATCACAATTTCAAGTCCCTTGGTTTCTATTATAAGCAAGGCAATGTTCAGACGGACCTAAAAAAGTGTATTATGCCGCTAAGTCTTTCATTCACAGATCATTGGACAGCCTATTATGAGTACAACAAATTTTTTGGTTTTACAACCCCCCACCCTCCATCCACCCCAAATTCACCCCCACCCAAAAAAAGTAGAAAATGATCAGGAACCCCTAACATGCCTAAAAACGAAGTTTGAGGAATATTGTTAACATCACCTACTACGACACCACAACATATCGCTGCCCAAATTTTATCACAATCCATGCAGCGGTTACTAAGATTACGACGTTAGAAAAACGCCAACAGACAGACCGACAGACAGACAGACCGACGGAAATGGGTGACGTAGATTTTCGTTATGTAGATGTCATAACACGCCCAAAAAGCGTATTGTCTCAAAATCGAATATTTTCGCGACCACAATACTCCCCTCACCTATCGGTGTGGAAACTAAAAGGGTTGTCCAAATCACATCACAGTCTTCAGAGGTAGTACTCTTGGGGGATTTCAACGTTCACCATGAAACCTGGTTGGGCTCCAACAAAACTGACACAACTGGTGAAAGAACCAAGTTGTTTTCCTCGTGTCTCCTCTTACTCCACGAGCCTGCTGGATTTTTTTCTGACGACTCACCTTGTCTCCTACAAGATTGACATACAGTCTCCTTTAGGCAACTCCGATCATGGCTTACTCGAAGTTACGTTCCCTTCTGCGACAGACGTGTCTTCGGAAATTCGCCCAAGCTGCAAAATCTGGCACTACGGCCATACTGACTGGGATAGTCTGAGAGACTTTTTTCCAGTTTTCCCTGGAGCGAGGTTTGCTTTGCAAAACACGACGTATCAACTGCCTGCTCGGAAATCACAGAGGTTATTCATGTCGGCATGGACGCATACATCCCGCATAGAACCAAATCATACAAACTAGATTCCAACGGCTGGTTCAACAAGTCCTGTGACACAGCTCGTCTGCAAACAGTTCTGGCCCACCGAGCTTACTTACAGAACCCCACCGTCAAAGAAAGACATGCTGATGTTGAGTCCAGGAACATACAATGAAACCATCCGGCATGCAAAACGCCAATACGATACCAAAATAAAAAAAGTCGGTTATGCGGTTATGTCACACCCCAATGGCAGCCGCTTCTTCTGGACTCTGGCCAAACAAAAATAGAGGGTAGCTTCTCGAGGAGTAGCTTCCCACCAGTCGCTTGTGCGGATGGAACAGTCACAACTGCTTCGAAGGACAAGGCCGGAATATTTGTCAAGATATTTGCAGCAAACTCCACTATAATAGTCCCATCCAGTGCCCAGTTACCATCCATATCGAGAGTACCCCCAATGAGCGAAATGACGTTCAGAACAAAAATAGCTCGGAAGGTGCTGCAACCACTTGATATTAATAAGACCAATGGGCCCGCCATGATCCTCTACATTGTTGTGATGAATTGCGCACCGGAGCTCACTCCCATATTTACCCGCCTTTTTTGGATGTCTTACGATTCCGGCATTTTCCCCAAAAGACTGGAAAACAGCCTGCATCTAGCCGGTGCCAAAAAAGGGATCCAAGACTGGTTCGATCAACTACAGACCTATAGCTCTGCTCTCTGTAATCAGTAAAACGATGAATGAATGAAATGCGTCAACCAAGAGCTCATGAAATACCTAAGCCCCATCACTTAGTTAACGACAGACAATATGGATTCCGACACCAAAGATCAACTGGAGATCTCCTGCCTGGAGCAAACTCATCCAGTCATTTGGCGAGGCTCACGTCGTTGCTCTCCATATGTGAAAGGCATTCGATCAACTGTGACATGCAGCTCTCCTAAACAAGCCCCCGTCTTATGGGCTCCCTGTTAAGCTTTGCGGTTGGCTGTCAGACTTCCTATCAGATCGGAAAATCTCTGTCGTGGTAAACGGCTTTTCCTCTTCTTTCCATAGCATCAATGCTGAGGCTCCACAGGGATCGGTATTGGCTCCGACATTGTTTCTACTTCACATGAATGATCTTCTTTCTAGCGCTACAAACCCAATCCACAGTTTTGTGGATGACAGTACGCTACATGCAGGCATCATTAGCAATAGACCGATCTCTGTGGTAGAGCTGGAACGCAGAAGACTGGTAGTGGCAGATTCACTTTCAAAGGATCTGGATACCATTACCGCTTGAGGGCTCAAGAATATGGTAAAATTGAATACTTCCAAGATTGTATTGTACGCTATCAAACAAGAAGTGTCCAAGCCAACACCAGGTTCTAATGAACAACCGGGCTCTGCCAAGGAGTCACTCAATCAAGCTGTTACAATATTTGTCAACATTACAGAAAATCTGATCTGGCACATTTATTCCAAGGGTGTCCAAGGCTTGGAATGGACTGCCAGGAGATGTATTTATTGGACCTGCGGGTATTGGCCCATTCAAATCCTGCGTTAACAAACTTCCCCTAAATAACCTTGTCACAGCTGTCGCGTTACTCTGGTGTTTAAACTCTGCGTACGTGGTCTGTTTAGTTATAAAACACAATAATGATATCATATATTAGTAGCTTCTCAGCAAACATTTTTCGTGCGGCCAAATAATTTCCGAGCGCCTCATGCTGTAGTATTATATATAATACTACTCGATATTGGCATACGGCGCCGATCAGTATACCGGGTTGGTAAAAAGTACCGGAACTCTTAAATACCTCCAATATGTCAAACCTGGAGCGACAAAATCCAATACTTGGGTTTTGAACATGCAAAATTCAAAGATGCTATTTATGCCCTATTTATTTTTGTTGCAGTGAATTCCGCGTGTTGAATTCAGTAACGTCTCCAATTTAAAAAATTATTTTCTATTAATTACTGAGATACGGTAAAAAGTATGAGGAAGCTTAAATATCTCCTAAAGTGCCACAGTAGTAACAATAAAATTCAATTCGTGGGGGTTTCTCAACATGCAGAATTCAAAAATGCTAAAAGCAGTGTTTTTAGATTTCCCATCAGAGTTTGAAATAAGTGACGAAGTATTAGTGCGACAGTATCCAATATCATCTGCTCTGAATTAGTGGACAAGGACTATACGTCGATCTTCTTCTTCTTAAGGTGCCTTATCCTTGAGGACGGTGGCTATCACATTTGCCCATTTGATCTTATTTGTGGCGGCTCTAAATAATTCTATGGAGGTCATAGTTGACCACTGTCGCAGGTTTTTGTGCCGGGAGTTGCGTCTTCTTACTATTGATTTTACCTTCTATGATAAGACGGAGCAGTTCGTATTTTAATGTGGCCAAAATATTGTGTTTCTCTTTCTTTTATGAGGTTCATAAGCTCTGTTCATCCTCCGCAGGACTTCCTCATTTGTCGTGTGACTCAAGTAAGATATTCTAAGCATCTTACGGTAACACCAAAGTTCGAATGATTGTATTCTTTTTTGTGTTATTTCTGTCATTGTCCAAGCCTCAACACTGTACAGTACAGTGGAGAAAAACGTAGCATTTCAGTATCCAAGCTCTTAATGGGATATTAAGTTGGCGGCTGCATAATACCTTTTGCATTCTATAAAATACGTTACGTGCTTTTTCCAAGCTTCATCAAGATTACTTCCAAGGTAATTTATTGTTCTTACTCTTTCCAGCTCTGTTCCGTTGACGTTAATTTTTTCTTTCTTGTTCTGATGCTTACTAATAACCATCGTTTTTGCTTTCTTTGTGTTTAGTTCCATCCCAAACTTTTCACATGCTGCTGTTACTCTGTTCATCAGTCGTTGCAGTGCTTCAGCACTATTTGCTAGAATAACCGTGTCGTCAGCGTAACGCAGGTTGTTGATGCATTGCCCATTTACAATTATACCATCCGTGGTGTCTTTTAATGCTCTCCTGAGTATCTCCTTCGAGTAGACGTTAAACAATAGGGGTGAAAAGATGTGTCTTTTCACCTTTCTCGTAATCAGTCTTTTCAGATAATTCGCTTTTTATTCTGAATCTAGCTTTTTGTTTTATCCTGTTTCACCATATCGAATGCCCTTTTAAAATTTATGAAACATAGACACACATCACAATCGACGTCTGTACGTCTTTCAATCAATACACGTATTGAGAAAAGTGCTTCTCTTGTTCCGAGGCCATTCTTAAAACCAAATTGTGTTTGACCAGGGTGTTCGTCTAATTTATTGTGTATTCTATTGTGTATTATCCGGAGGAAAAGCTTCAATACGTAATTCGTCAGGCTAATAATCCTGTGTTCTTTACACTTCCTGGAGGTTTTCTTCTTCGGTAGTGGTATAAACACCGATATCAGCCAGTCATTTGGCATTACGCCTGTTTCATATATCTTGTTGAATAGGTTCTCCATTATCTCGATGTGGTTATATTATAATCATAGCTTTATTATTTCGATTAGGATACTATCTTCCCCAACAGCTTTTCTGTTCTTCAGCTGTTCTGCTGCTTTGATAATGTTCTCCTTTGTGATATATAGTCCAGTCGACGGCTCCTGTACACCAATGTTTAATCTCTCATGGTCTTGAAACATTTCTTCAACGTATCCTTCCCATCTGCCTGTTTGATCTTCAACAGTAAGGGTCTCCCACATACATTTTCAACAAAAGACGAAGAGTTTTGTTTCCCTATTCCAGCTACTTCTTTTACCTTTTTATGTAAATTGAAAGGGTCGTGTCGTTGTCCTAACTCTTCAATTTCTAAGGATTCCTTGTTTAGCCAATTTACCTTCGCTTGTTTGATTTTCTTTCTGATGTCTTTGTGTATTTGTTTGTATATTGTTTTGTCTTCATTTCTGTATTTTCTTCTCTCCTGCATCATGTTCAGAATTTCCTCAGACATCCAAGGCTGGCTCCTCCTTCGTGCCTCTTGGTACGTCGATAGGCCGTCATAATATTAAACACTTGAAGGACTATGTTAGTTATGAAGGCTTACGTTAAAATTCTTATTTTATATTATTAGAAGAATTAAATTCCTTCTTTAAAATTGGTTTTTAGTACGTGAAGTGCTATGATGGGTTTTTTATTTTGTTTTGATTTGAGTAGATTAGTCATGTGCTGGGTTGACGGCTCGACAGCTTAAGCTTAACTGTTTGGTTATCTAGGTTTAGTGAATTTGGTCAGTAGTAGTAATTCCAAAGCTAGTTTAGAATTATTAAGGGGGTGATGCGATGCGCCACTGTGTGTTAGGGTAGACAGTGATCTTAAATTTGGAAATTTTGCAATTTTTGAGCCATTCCATACGTATTTTAAGAGTTATCGGATCCTGAAGTTTCCTCAGTTTTCTAGTGTTCGTCTTCTGTTCGTCTTTTCTATAATTTCCAAAATAGGTGTGATTTCATGCACGTGTACTATGAATAAATGCGCGGGAAGCACCGTGACAAGCAACTTCATCCATTGTTATTCTTTGCAGCAGTCGGCGTTCCTCAGGGAGGACCAAAGCAACACCTGTACCACCTAAAGCTCCTGAGGCTTCTTCACCACCTCCACCACCACCCCCAGCGCAACATCAACAGCCAACTGTGATCGTCCAAAATTCTCAAGTAGTGGTGCCCTGCTACACACCCCCTATCGTATATGTGGTTCAAATGCCATCTACCGTACCCACACCCCCTACATCCGAGTGTTCTAGCGACGCCGAAAACTTACAGGTATGTTACAAGACATAGTTCTTCTAGTTTGTATTTTTTATAGCTAAGCAGCAACGATTATACCGCACCGCGAGTGTTACGAAGAAGTTAGATTACAGAGTGTTTGTTGACCTGGGCTCTAAATAAGCCAACGCTTGAATAAAGACTCGGTTTCTTGCTGTGTCCATCACGTATAAAGTATGGTTGTCTTGTCAACGAATTTAAATAGGTGTTTAGTCATTTTCTATTGTTTAGCTCTGTCATCTGCTTGCTTTCTGTTGTTATGAGCTGTTTTCTGTTCTATTCGGTTGTATTTGATCGTTTTCTATCTTTTACAGTTATTATCTGCTTACTTTCTGTTGTGTTTAGCTGTTTTCTGCTCTTTTCTGTTGTATTCGGCTGAGTTTAGTCGTTTTCTATTGTTTCCCGCTGTTATCTGCATGCTTTCTGTCGTTTTGAGCTAGTTTTGACTCTATTCGGTTGCATTTGGTCGTTTTCTACCGTTTACAGTTGTTATCTGCTATGCTGCTGTGGTAGAAGCAAAGCCCATGCTCTTGCAGGCATGCGATTATTTGCAAGATCATCTTGTTATTATTTAACAAGTTCTTACCGATGATAATGTCTGCACTGATTACACTCAAATCGTCTCTTACAAGTCGTACAGCACTTCATCATTTTGTGGAAGACCTATTTCTTACTCATGCACTGATAAAATTCAAAGTTTGCTCCAAAATGGTTCAATAAACAAGAAATAGGCCAAACAAGCTCTGCCCTTCGAATATTAAAGGTAGATAAAATTAGCATGCGTCAAAGTATAGGGGCAATGAGGAGGTATTCTTATCCGTATGAATAGCAGTCCTTGTATTTAAATTATGTGGATGTTGTCAGATTTTCCCTTTAAATACTCTACAACATCAGCTCGTAGGCAACATTGGAAATATAACAGAATTTAACTCATTATATCACAATGTGGCAACGCCAACTGCACTTAAAATTCAGTAGAAATGTGACCGTTTCTCCATTTTTGCTGATTGGTCGGGCGACAATATTCTCCATCTCTTGATTGGCTACAACGTAACGTTTATCATTCCCAATGTATTTTCCACAAACATTGCACCGTTTCGTCATTGTTTTTTATCATAGATCAACCTAAACTTCACTAAGACGCATAACAACAGATACTAATCACAACACCATCCGCCATCTTTAATATAATGTCACTGAATTCGGCAACACGTCGCGCCGACTTGTCGGTGATCGGGATCCATGCACCCCCCTTACTGTTTATTTTTAATCCTATCTACCTTTAATATTCGAAGGCTGTGCCAATACATAATAACAATTATATTAGATCATTATCTTCCTACCAAGCGATAGGCAATTTTTGGGATCTGCCTCACAATATGAATCTTTAACCATTTTACTATTACTACAATAGAGAGATATTGCAAGCCTGTGCCGTATCAAGGACAACCTTATTTTGACATCTGCGCAAGCGCGGACGCGATTTGCTGTGGGGATTTCCTTAATAAGGATAAGACATGGCCTTATTAAAAACCCGTTAAGAGCTTCCCTTATTTTTGCCCTATTTTACAATCTCCGCTGATCGACATCAACCGGATATGTTCGTGATTGCTTTATTTTCTACCTGGATTTAAAAAGTATCATCAGATTATCACTGTTTTGCTACGAATTGTGATTTGAATTTCGTAGCCCTGGTTTGCAAACAATTTTTGTTTAACGCAGTTAGCTCTCGTCCACTTATCACACTTACTTGGGATTTGTGAATCTGTTTAGTTCAAAATGGAAGAAAGTAGAATTAGATTCACCTATATGAGAATAAACTAATGTAACTAGTTAAGTGACTGCTTGTTGTGAACATAAATAAGAACGTATCTTATAGCTGCAACAAAATATATTATCTATAATGATATGAAAACCAAAGCAGACCCCAAAAACAAACTTCAAACGATGAGACTAGAGAATTGAAATACAAAAACAAACTTCAAACGATGAGATTCGAGAATAGAGCTACGAAAATGAATGTCGTATGTCAAAATAATGATATCATCTGTTGCCGTGACTGCAATAACTCTATTTTGTGTCCTTATTAAGGTACCCATAAGGCTTTCCTAAATAAGGTAGGGCGTTATTTAAGTCCGGCTTGCAATAACTCTCTAATATATCGTTAAACCAGCTTTGATGTTTACATTATGAATTAGTATACAGGGTGAGCCAAGCTCAACGCCTCGGACTGTTGTGTAAAAGTAAAATGTTGACACCCTGTATCTTGAAAACTGAGCATTTTAAGACTTCAGGTTCCTATCTCAATGTTCATAAAAATGTAACGTCTAATATCACCTGTCAAGCGTTGTCGGTCCAATATACGGCCATCTTGTACATTGGAGATATCTGGAATGTCAATTAAGCTGCATTAGTATACGGCACAAGAATTGTTACTCAGTTTGAAGATTATGTATCTAATCAAATTCTCCCTTCCACTACTAAAACCGGTGTATGACACTGGGCTGTTTAATTTAGGTACTTTAATGTTTATAACACTTCAAACAGCGCCTCCAGTGTGATATTATCGGTTCAAATTATTTTGTTCTCCATATCATAGGTCTGTAACATTGAAAGGATAGCAACCTCCAATGATGACATCATCATCTTACCACTGTCTCCGGAACCGGAAAACCAAACGAGCCAAGACGGCATTCAGAAGGTCGACGTCGTTGCCACATCACACGTGGAAATTCCTGATAGAAGAAAAAGAAAAAATAGAGGAAAGTCCAGATCGAAGAGTAGCTCCGAAGATCTCGAAGTCCGTTCGCCAGACTTCAATACCGCCGCAAAAGTTGTGAGTAACTTTTAAAATCTATACAGCGTGTTTATCAGACCTACGGTAAATATAAAGGAGTATTCCTTGAATGTCACTAAGTATGTTTTGACCTTGGAGGGTTTTTTGTTTTGAAAATTTTCTCTGTCTTGATTATAAAGGGCTAACGTAGCTTTCGACAGCAATTTTTTTTTTCAAAAGTTATATGTAAGCTTCCTTATTCTATAGGAACTGTTGAAAGTTGCCACCTCTAGCAAATATGCAAAAATCCAATATTCGCCTAATTGATAGCCTGTTTTAAGAACAGCACGGTTATTAGACCTTAAGATGTTTTCAAATGTTCCTATTACTTACACTCAAGGTATTAACGATTACAGTAGACATACCTGGACCATTCGCTGTCATATTTATGAAGGCATACAATTTTTCAAAATCAAACAGAACAAAATAGTTATCAAAGCACTTTCCAATACCTACCAAAAGTCCCCTCTACAAATTAGTACCCAAAGAAGGAAACATGTAACATTTTTTACGGATACGCTATATGTATACTTTTTTTATCTTCTCAATGCTCATGTGAATTCTCTATACAATAATTTCCCATGTATAATGCTGATCAAACGATAGATAACCAAAAAAAAATATTTTACATCCATACCTGGTGAGTACCAAGCGTGCTTTGAAATTATTTAAACCAACATCAACAATAACATGCCATGGCACAACCACGCGTCGTCAGTATTGCTGTAACGGCATCTCAGAAGCTTGTAGTTTTACGAGTAAGACAGAAGGAATTCTGCGCTTGTAGTTTTGTTCCGCTGTAGGAAGCTGTATACAACAGCAACAACTTCTGCTCTACAAGGCACAGTTCCGACCACTGCTGGAGTATTGCTTCCATTCTGGACACCATCCAGAAGAGAGCAATTAGACTAATCGATACGCCTAACCCCACAAAGTACCTCCACAGTCTGGAACATCGAAGAAGGGTGGCTGAGATGTCCCTGTTTTACAGATTCTATCATGGAAGATGTTCGAGTGAGCGCTGCCATATAATAGAACCAAAGACCGTCCAAACGAGGAACACTAGAGAGGCTCTGCGAGCTCATCCTTACCAGGTAGACCTACTCCTGGAACCAGTCTACTCCAACATTCCTTCTTTTGGACAATTTCGACGCTGTGGAATGAGCTGCCGGGAAATTTGCTACAACTTGCTGCGTTTCAAATCTAACGTGCACCGACACTTATCCTCTAGTAGCGCTTCTACGGCGCCATACGTTTTTGGCTTTTGCGGGACGCTGACCAAAAAATATTCATACCCGTATGCGACAAATAACAAAATTCCAAAAATAGAGAACAGGAAGTGGAAATGACATTAGTTACAAATTGCAACCACCCTATTTCTATGAATTTAGTGATGGCTGTGTAATAAAATGCTCAACGAATGAATGATGTGGGATTTGGAACTTATAGCCTCTGTAAAACATCCTGGAATAGCCGTTATATTTACCTATATTATCAAAGGTTATTCGAATGTTCCAATACTTAAGGATTTTTTTGTTTCAGAAATTCTACAAGGTGGTAGATGAAGACCAGGAGGAAGAAATAGACGTAGAAGGCATTGAAGACTCGTTGAAGAATCGGTATATTTGTACTGAATGTGGGAAGCAATACGCTACTTCAAGTAACCTTTCTAGGCACAAACAGACGCATCGTAGTCTTGATTCGCAGGTAAGAATAATAATAATTTATTCACCAACAATACAGGGCAAATAAATTGTTTGACCCACAGAAGGTCCTGACCTTGTGCGTGGGTTATAATACTTACGTATATTTTACAATACGTATATTAAAACTAATACTAACTATATTAAAAATTTGTAAGTGTGTCAGTTCAAAATCGTGTTAAAAACATTTGAAAAATTATTTCTGTTTGTGTCCATTATCCATTTTTTGACTTTTTTTTTATACAATATGAGATTTTATGAATTTTAGTGAAGCAGGAAGTAAATCATATATGCAGCAGCATAAATATATTAAACTTTTTTGGCCTATTGACTTAAATATAGGAGGTCTTAAGGTCCTATTCTTGGTTCGTGTATTATGTTGGAAGTAAATCATATATGCAGCAGCATAAATATATTAAACTTTTTTGGCCTATTGACTTAAATATAGGAGGTCTTAAGGTCCTATTCTTGGTTCGTGTATTATGTTGATGGCTATTGAAGTTGATGTAATTTTTATGTTTGTGGTTGAAATTCAATGTTATAGCTGTATAGTTGTCGGACATCAAATTTCTGGGATTCTTTAAATAAATTATTTGAGGGTTAAGTGGGTTCTTTATAATAAATAACCTTCAAAACACATCTTTGCAAGGAACTGATACTCTTCAAATGAGTTTGATGCACTCCTCCCCAACCTAATTGTTCTTCTTCTCAGGGTGCCGCCTCTCTTCGGAGGTTGGTAGTCATCAAGGCAATTCTAATTTTCTAATTTTATTTAGAAATTCAGTTACTCTTATTCATGCGGATGTACCTAACAATGGTTTCAAAATGAATGAATTTCATGAAGGATCTACGTTATCAACATATCTGTGAATATTGCACTTAAAAATAATAGGATGTAGTCTCGGGTGTAACGTAATTTCTGAAACTCATCGTTCCGCATACAGAGTGAGTCCCAAGTTGACAGTTTTTTTCTGGGCATTGAAATCGTTAAAATTTACAAATCTCTCAAACAAGGTCTTTCAGAAAACTCAAAAATAAGCAAGAGCAGAATAAAAGAAGGTATATCTGGGCTTTTGTGTCAAGATGTACCTAGTCTGTTTATGTTTAGTTTTTAGCTCGGATTTTTGTCAAATCGATTAGGCATTGTACCTATCATATAGTGCAGCAGTCACGTTTCCTTTATGGTTGTTGATTTTAAATTGGCAAATTCTAAAAGTGGCACATTATGAAACAACTTCTAGGATTTACCAATTTACCAATTAAAATTAACTATGATAAACACTGACAGTGACTTTGCACTAATTGACAGGTACAACGACTGATCGATAGGATAAAAATCCGAGCGAGAAACTAAACATAAACAGACTGGGTACGTTTTAATACACAAGCCCAGATTTACTTTTTTTTAATCTGTATCTCGTGCATTTTTCAGTTTTAGAAAAAAGTTATTTGAAAAAGTTGTTTATTTTAACAACCTCTACACTACTTGAAAAAGTATCAACTTATGCCCCCTGTATATATGGTTTTAATGATGAGCCAGTCAAGTGCGTTGAATTCATTGAGTGTAGTTGCTTTTAATTATTTATAGTCTAGCTAGTCTGGGCTGCTATTATCTGATGCGTATGTACCGATCCTGAGTTTAGTTTGCTTGAATGTACTTTCTTTTCTTTTTCAGGCGGCAAAGAAATGTAACACGTGCGGCAAGGCATACGTCAGCATGCCCGCACTTGCAATGCACCTGCTCACGCACAAACTAGCGCACGGCTGTGAGATATGCGGCAAACAGTTCTCAAGGCCGTGGCTGCTTCAAGGTCATCTGAGGTCACACACCGGAGAAAAACCGTATGGCTGCGCGCACTGTGGAAAGGCTTTCGCTGATAGGTACGTTTCTTTCCAACTTAAGCTGAAATTCTAATGACATTGTAAAATGAAAGGGTGGACATAATTTTTTACATCGCGATCTTACTCGATAACTACCAGGCTACTTCTAAAAGCTGACTCGAATTTCTTTTAAACACAAATTTGCGATGTATAAGGTCATATATGAAATAGAAGAAGAGATAAATCTTGGGGAAGTGGTCAGATTTTTAAAAATTGGGTCACTGGATAACGACTCTGGTGTCTAGTGTCAAAATTTCCTTAATCGTTTTAGATCACACCATGTTCACGTTTTACAGCTGTTAGTCTGATTGATGTTTCTTGTTTTTTAATTTCTGCAGTTGACAATGTTAGCTGCCACTTTGTTGTTCCATGTCGATCAGTTTCCCTCTTTCACAGTCTGTCTCTAAATATGTCGAATGTAATGGCCATATCACCTGACCAGTAAGGTCTTATAACTTTTAAACCACAAAATGTTTGTCTTAAAAATACGAATTTAGTAATTTCATTCAGTGTAATGTGTTAGCTTTGTATTTTACATCTACTCGTATGTGTGGTTGCTTTGTGTTGACCAGTGTTATGGAAGATACCGATTTAAGACCAAAAACTGGTGGCCGTTGTTTCTTTAATTTTGACAATTCAATTTTTAGGTTGTGACTCATTCCACATTATTGTTTTTGGGCTAGCAAGCCTCAACGTTGTAAGTAGTGTTTATAGATTTATTATATTATTGATCTTAGATGAAACTTCTGCTGTTTTTCTAACACATGTTGAAAGCACTGAAGGTAGAAAGAGTGCCGAAAGCGTGGCAGTTAACAACAGAGTATCCTTAATGCACTGACAGTTTTTTCCAAATGCTGGCCACAACTTCAAGATTTCCCTCCTCTACACCATACGCCTCTCTTGGTATCAACATTGGAGATGTGCTATGCAGCAATAGTTTCAAAAGAATAAAATTACATTTCTAAACCGTCAATTTTAAATTCAAATTGTTAGATTATTACAACTGACAGTTTGAATTCACTTTTGATCCTTTAGAAATATAATTTGATCCTATTGAATCTGCTGCTATAAAAAGTATAGATTAATAGAATTTAAGAATTGTCAGATAATCATTGTAACATGATCTGTCGATGACTGTACATACCGCAAACCAAGGAAAATTATCAGGAAAGAATGAATCTATAAATCTATGACTAATTGACAGAAACAATTGCAGTGCTGAGATATTTCACGCACGGCATAAGAAACATATCCGGAGATTTCTCATAACTTTGAAGGAACAAAAAATACTGTTCGGACCATTCTTGACCGAATGTGATTTTGAACGTACTAAACCAGTTAACGTTTTGTCAAATAACTCGTTAAACATAACTTTGATTAACGTTTCTGAAACGTACAAATATCTTGTGGTTGTCTCTATGATTCATGGAACGATAAAATTTATCCGCAGTTATTTTACAGCTAGATAAATGTAGAAAAATTAATTCGATGATAGCAGGCAGTTAATATACCTCGCTGTAGGTTAGCTGCTGGTTAGCTGCTATGAAAATAGTCATCCAATCTTTATTACTTTCCAGATCAAACCTCCGCGCACACATGCAGACACACTCAACAGACAAGAACTACAGCTGTTCTAAATGCAAGAAGACCTTCGCTCTTAAGTCGTACTTAAATAAGCACCAAGAGTCGGCGTGCACCATCTACACGAAGTACTGCAAGAGAGCAACAACAGCCCATGCTGAGACGCAGACTGTGCAAACAATTACTGTGGATTAGTTTAAAAGCTGGTGAGTGACAACATTAATTACTATTTATCTCGGTGAAGTAAATTTATGAAAGCTACGGTTTGAAAAATAGCTATAGAATTAGCAGATGACAGAGAAGTTCTGCCGGTGCGCCATCTGGTACCCGAAGGTAACGGCAACTAAAGAGAATCGCTGCTAACAGCAGCAAACTTTTTGCTGGGACCACACGGCTCGTCCGCTTTCAGCCACCAGAGGAGCGCGGGTTCTATACGCTGCTGCGTATAGAGCAACTCTCGTATAGCTATAGAATGTTGATTGCATACTTTATGACCATACCATGTTATTTGTTTATTACACCGCAAGATGGAAGTGTGAAATTATAGCAGAAGAAATGGCATTAAGTGGCTTATCTTAGTATTTGTCGCGCGCTCTGCAATAAAAATTATGTAATACAGGAGAAAGTAAATCATATCCCAGGCTTTTTTACTATTTAGTGGAAAAGGTTCTTCGGATTTTGGGATAATAAGGTACTGCAGAGATTTCTTAACTCAAAAAGCTGCGGCGTTTGTTTTACGCCTTCTTCGGGGCTATCGATCACACCCCTGTAGCACCAAAGGATGACATGTTCCTTTAGGTCAAACAACAAAAAACGTTCCAGAAGGTTTAAAAAGGATAGTACAGCAGCAAATACTAAAACTCAGATGTGTTGACAAACGGCATTTATTATTCTTTTTAAACATCTGGAATGTTTTTTTTTGGTATTTGACCCAAAGGGACATGTCATCCCTTGGTGCTATAGGGGTGTGCTCGATAGCTCTGAAGAAGGCGTAAAATAAACGCCAGCTTTTTGAGTGAAGAAACCTCTGCAGTGCGTTATTGTGCCAAAATCAAAAGAACCTTTTCTAGTAAATAATAAAAACTATGGAACTACCAAATTCAACAATTTTTTTTATTCTTCAAACTTAAACTGACCTCTGATGACGCTAAAATTGACGGAGTAGGCACTGTTCGGAATCTTCTATGGTCGAATATTTGAAAACAGAACCTAACTGAGGTATCAGGCTACAGGGCTGGACGTCGGTGTTTAATATGGTTGTTCATACTTGAAGTATTCACTGCTTTCCCGTGTGTGAAGTTTACATACGATTTTTACCTCCCACACCGATATGTGAGGGGAGTGTTGTGATCGCGAACATTTTCGATTTTGAGATATTACACTTTTTGGGCGTTTTATGATGTCTACATAACAGAAATCCACGTCACTCATTTCTGTCCGTCTGTGTCTGTCGGTCTATCTGTCGGTCGGTCTGTCAGTCCGTCAGTCTGTTGGCATTTTTCTACCCTCGTAATCTCAGTAACCGCTGGATTGTGACGAAATTTAGATGGCGATGTACTGAGGGGTCGTAGTAGGTCATGGTGCTGATAATTTTGAAAATCAGTACTTTGGCGGAGGAGTAATTAGCGAAAAACCAAAAATTTCAAATAGCCCTAAAACTTCTTTTTTTGTCATTTTAGGGTCTCCAGATCATTTTCTACTTTTTTCGATGGGGCTGAGATTGGGGTGGTTGGGCTTTTCGGCCCAGAGACTTAGAACACTTCGAATAGGTGACAGCTTATACACAATACGGTATTGGGAAAGTAACATACGATTTTTACTTCCCACACCGAGAGGTAAGGGAAGTGTTGTGATCGCGAAAGTTTCCGATTTTGGGCTATACATTTCATATTTTTGGACCTGTTTGTAAGGTTCTTTACGTAACAAATCTGAAATAGAAGAAATACTGAAAACGTCATATCTTCGTAACTATCCATATTTGAGATACGCCGTTAAGACGATAGCTGCAGGTTACCATTTTGATGCCACCCAAAGGTCTAAACCATTTCACCCATTTCTTGAGATTAACCCTTTTGTAAGGAAGGCGACCATATGAGAACGCATCAAAAACAAATTGATTCCAGAGAATAGGACAACGAGGCAGGTTAGATTAGATATTTTTGTAACGATGTAATTTTAATTTTATCACATATGGATAGAAGCTATGTGGACGAATTTATTTTGATTTCCTTGTGGAATACTTACTATGATCGTTTAATTTTGTAAAGTCAGATTACTGTGATATTGTACAAGGTAGAAGAAATACGGACCAGTGTCTTTGTTTTCAATTTGAGAAACTCCTTCAGGAACTTGTGCGTCTTTGTAAACAGAAATAGATTTAATTGTCCTCCTCATACCATTATACCTTATGATAATATGGAATGTATATAAGAGACTGGGTCCTGAGGACAACATTATATAAATGACGTTTATGCCATTAGTTATGATTACAAGATCGTTAGGTACATGCAAAAATTATAAAAAGAAAGGTGAATAAAAAATCAGTAGTAAATCATAATTTATAGGTATAACGTGCAATGGGTCTTAATTCAAATTCAAATTAAAATAAATAAATTGGACATCAATTTCTCCACAGGTGAGGCCTGCGGGAAGATTTATGTTGATTTTAAATGGCTTCACGTTAGTTAAAGGTATTTTAATAGTCTACAAATTACCGAAACTGCCGATAGTTCATACCCTTCTTGTGTAGTCGATTTTGCTGCTCTACTTAAATATCGAAGAGCTCAATGGCTGAGTTATTTTTATTAGAATTTTAATCACGGTCAACAGAAGAATTTTAATGTAATACTTATTAGCTACATTTTTTACTTTTTCGCTAATGGGCTAGTCTAATAAAAAATAAAGTGGGAAAATATATTACAGATATCTGAAAGTTGTAAGTGTTAAGGGGGACCTATAGAGTGATGATTGTAAGTATATACGGCTAAATCTGCTCTTCCTTTCTATAAATCCTTGTTTAAGTTGTAAAAATCAATCTGTTGCTCGTAGCGTCTTTCTTTTAAGTTTTTCAATGAAATTGTTGGAATGAAAGCTGTACCTATTAAAGATGATGTTAATTTTATTATTTGTCCATTAAAATATATCAATAAATTTTCGAGAAAATTGGAAGAACGACGTATTTTGCCTAATTTAACGATTGTTAATAACTTTAGATATTGTGATTTCAAATAATAACTAATACCTCGAACACAACGCCATTATAAGTCTCCATAACTGTAGAAATTTTCAGCCAGAGTAGTTTGCTTAGCCGGTTTTCCATTAAACGGACAAACCAATAACAAAACACAAACTACTGTCGAGGAAAACAGAACTGCGACATTTTGCTTACTTTTTGAAGACTGACTTGTTTTGCGACAGTTCGAGTTTAGTTTCCCGGGTCCCGCTTAGAGGCGGTACATCAAAGGGTTTCTACATGTCTTGGAACTCGAGTCTGTCTGATGGAACTGGTTGTGTTGTGTTTCTTGAGAGTTTTAGACTTACATATATAGACTTATTTTCGTTTTGCATAAATTAAATCTCTAATGTTTCTTATCAATTAATATTACTCGCTCTTCAAAGTCAGAGAGGAAAATTCTCAAAAAATTATAAACTGAGAAATGTAGCTCCATGCCAGTCTCATGCTATCTTTTTTGAAATCGTTCATCAGTTGTGCAAGTAATTATTCATCTAGAGAACAACAATCGAACCCAATATCTGAGTTGGCGTCATTCTCTCCTAAAATAAGTAAGTACTTACTTATACTTCCCACACCGGTACATGAGGGGAGTATTGTGATCGCGAAAATGTTCGATTTTGAGATAATACGCTGTTTAGGCGTTTTATGGTATCTACATACCGAAAATCATTTCCGTCGGTCTGTCTCTCTGTCTGTCTGTTGGCGTTCTTCTAGCTCCATAATCTCAGTTACCGCTGCATGGATTCTGATGAAATTTGAGTAACGATATGCTGTGAAGTCTTAGTACTATAAAAACAGCTAAAACTTCGGTTTTAGGCGTTCTAGGGATTCCTGATTATTTTCGACGTTTTTTTGGGTAGGGGTAAAATATAGGGTGGTTTGAGGATGGGGAGTTGTAAGACTGAAAAA
Organism: Callosobruchus maculatus; assembly: GCA_951848785.1. Lineage (NCBI taxonomy): Eukaryota > Metazoa > Arthropoda > Insecta > Coleoptera > Chrysomelidae > Callosobruchus > Callosobruchus maculatus. The sequence continues at coordinate 3,087,017 of CATOUR010000032.1, forward strand.
ACTTATTGTATTTATGATGTATGTCCATTGACCTGTGAAATAAAGACCTAGCGGCATAACGTTTGTTAACATCTTAAAAAGGTGTTTACCTTTTTTTAGTACGGGCGGGCCATGATTTGGTTGCAAGGGGATCTCAGACTAGCGATTATTGAAGAATATAGTATGGCATGCTTGATGGAAACAAGAGTTTTAAGTTTGTTTTAGTTTTGTTTTTGGTTTTTCAGATTCCAGAAAACACAAAGAAAACATAAACTCAACCGTCCGTGTTTATTTATGCCAGGGACTAATTGCTTGAACATTTACTCTTGCCCATCCGATGTTCCCAGAATTATTTAATAGAACGGAGTAAATGCATTAAAAGTTAAGATTCAAAGCAACTTAAATATGTTATTCATTTATGATGAAATTGTTGTTAAATAAGGCCGTTTACAAAGGAGTCACATTTTTGCTAATAAACAAATTCAACAACTTTTACGTTAAGGGTCACATCTCTTTGAAGTCTTGAGTCTTTTGGCACATTCTAAAACCTTCAATTTGATAAGAAAGTGATGCTCTACGACCAACAGGAACAAGGATAGGGAGTACGGTACTGCCCGTATCGCTAAACAGCATTTCCAAATTGGTCTTGCAAAATTGCAGTTTTATCAAAGTTATGTCAATCTATAATTTTCCAAAAGTGGTGAGATCAGTTAATAATGTACTACGGTCCATTTTCGTTGGAGAAGAGGCTCCGTAGACTGTGAGTACGGATTTTACCATTTATTTTGTCATCCATACTATCGCTGAGAACCTTACTGAGATAAGATAAGATATTGCCTAGATAAGAAAATGATAAAACACCAGCACGGTAACAAAACGAAACACAGATCCGGCCTCAGGTACATAACACCTGATAAGCCACAACTCGTTGAACAAGATGGAAACTCAAATAACCCAGCAAACACACAACAAATCTACTCAAATATACTCACACAGCTGTCTGTAGTCAAACCACCATCAAAAAATCATGCAATAATCCTCACCTCCGTAGAAGGCCTTAAAATCTGATAGCCGTTGGCGTTGGTTCAATCATTCAACCCAAAAACATGCTGTTCACTTCAAGAATATCCAATAATCGAGCCTGTATCTACCTGACAAGCCCAAACTTAGTCGATTCGTTTGCCCAGAATTACAAAACCATAAAAATTCAGGACCATAACGTCGAAATAAGGAGGATGATAACACCTGCCCTTAGATTGGTGATATCAAACATTTGCCCGACCGTCCCAAATAGCGTTATTGAGGACCACCTGAAGAATTATGGAATAAAACTTCTATCACGAATAACGTACCTCCGAGTAGGCATGCTGGAAGCAGAATACTCCCACGTCCTCAGTTTCCGCCGAGCAGTTTATATAGCACCATCCGAAATGACTATCCCAGGCATCACAGCACTGTCATTTCAGCATCAGCTGCTCATATTGCCAACAACCAGGACACTCCCAAACGCAATATCCAAACAAAGCACCATCTTCAGAGGAAAACATCAATACAAGCACAGTACATCAATCATCAGCACCTACACCTCAACCAAATGAAATACAAGAAACCCCATCAGCTCAATCATCCGATGAAGCAATATCACAATCAACTACTGAAAACAGCCACCAACCACCAAAACCGACGGACAAAAACCTGCTCCCCAGCACCAGTCAGCAAGTGAAACGACAGCTTCCCATCTCTTCCGAAATTACAGAAAGCAACACTATCAACCTCAGCCAGACCATGGCACAGATAAAAAAAGAAGAAAACATCAGGGGAGTTAGAAGAGCTCCTGAAACCAGCATACGACTTCATAAATTCACCACAGAACACAACAAAACTAAACACAACAGAGATAGCTGATTACATATAAAACGCACAGAAATCTAAAGATATAATATCAACTTCAAAAAATTACACAGATGACTTACCTGAATCAGAAAAAGTCTTATCAACCCTTCATAGGCTCGTGAAAGACAGAAGTTTGAAGATCAAGCTCACTAAAATAAGAAAGAAGATAAACCGAAGTCTAGCAACGGATACTTCCGAAGAAAGCGACGGACCTCCAAATTCCACCGCAACGCCGACCGCAACAAACTGACTTTCTTACAATACACTTCACATGTAAAACATACACCGTCATGTCCTTGATTAAGAGGAATGTAAATGGCTACTTCTCAAACAAAGCAATGTTAGACCTTATTATCAACAAACAAGACCCGTGCATAATTGGCCTCCAAGAAGCGCATCTTAAAGACAACCTCAACCTCGTTCCACCAAGAAACTACAAAGGTTTCTTTAAAAACCGGCCAGACCAAATAGAGCAAGTGGCGGCGTAGCCATATTTACCAAAAGCAGTATACCAGCTACACAAATACCACTAACAGCTAACCTAGAAGCGATCGCAGTATCCGTCACCTATCACACAGTAATAAACATCTGTAATGTGTATATACCACATTCAAATATTATAAATTTTGACGACATTGAAATCCTTCTTAAGCAAATTCCAATGCCAAGACTAATAATCGGCGACTTCAACTGCCATAACACTGTATGGGGCTCAGATTTTACTGATAAGTATGGCGAACAACTAGAGAATATACTGCACAACAGCAACCTAATACTATTGAATGATGGACGTAATACTCGTTTTAATTCCCACAATGGCAAATTTTCGTGTTTAGACTTCAGCTTTAGCGACCCAAACTTAGCCCTTTCGCTTACTTGGAATACCCTCCCTGATCTACACGACAGACACCGTTTCCCTATTACCGTCTCACACCATAAAGACCTCTCAGCAACAGGTGAACCATTACAGAAATGGAAGCTAGACAAAGCTAATTGGGAAAACTATGAACAAATTATTGAGAAGAATACACAGAACTTTAAAATAGAAGACGATGTAAATATAACCGTCAAGAAATTCAGTCACCTACTAAAAGAAGCTGCTATAATCGCCGTCGGAAGAACTAAACTCTTTAATAACAGACATCCAGTACCTTTGTGGAACAGCCAAATTGGATCAGCCATGAGGAACTGTAAACATGCCTTCAACGTATTAAAAAAGCACAATACTCCGGGAAATCTTGCCACCTTTAAAAAATGCGGGCTAGAACTATGTAGATACTTGGTGAAAAAAGGGATAAAGAAATCTTGGCAGAAATACGTCGCTTCCATCAACGCCTCAACAACGTCAGCAGAAACATGGGATAGAATAAAAAAAAATCAACGACTCCCACATATTCCATCAAGTCCCAGCACCATCAGCTACAGCAATAAAGTAATTTCTGATCCGAATCCGAAATCGCAGAAGTATTCGCCAACGTATACCAGAAAATATTTAGCACCGAAGATTATACCAGTAACTTCAGACAACAAAAGGAGGTAGCAGAAACCCAGCGCTATCACATCCCTTACGACAACAGTCCACTTGACAACAAAATCACAATTGACGAAGTGGTAGAAGCAGTGAAAACTTCAAAAATACTTCCCAGGGACCAGATGACATTCCTTACCTATTCATAAAGCACCTACCAAAAAAAGCACTCTTAATCTTGACAAGAATATTTAATCTCATACTCCGCTCCAGAAAATTTGCAAGTATCTGGTCAAAGGCCTTCGTGATTCCTTTCGTCAAGCTAAATAAACCACCAGACGATCCCGAGTCATATCGACCAATAGCTTTGATCTGCTCTATGTGCAAACTAATGGAAAAGATACTGAAGAAAAACGTAGTACTGGACAGCAATCAAAATGGATTCCGCTGCAATAGATCAACGATAGACAACATAGTACTGCTAAAATCCAATACCAATCAAGCTTTCCGCAATAACTAAAAACTAGTAGCGATATTCTTCGACATACACAAAGCTTTTGATACAACAGGAAGCCGCCTCATCTTAAACACGATGATCGATATCGGAGTAGCAGGAAACTTTCTGGCCTTCATGGCAAATTTTTTAAGTCACATGACCATAACGGTGACAGCAAATGGAACAACTTCCACTGAAAAGCAGCTACAGAATGGTATCCCTCAAGGTTCGGTCCTCAGCACTACACTATTTCTCATAGCCATGAATAACAAAAATCCTCAAGCCACCGGCCAAACTTATGCTGTATGCAGATGACTTGGTTGTATACATCGTGATAAACAATTTAACAAGGGGACAAAAAATACTACAGAGCACCATGCATAAAGTCGATCAATGGGCAGAGAGTTCGGGTTTCCGATTTTCGAATGATAAAACCAAACATGTTATATTCTCCAAATTAAGAACAAGTTCATCCGGGATGTCACTAATGCTCAATAATATCCCCCTAGTATAAGCAGATCACATAAAATTTCTAGGAACGGTATTCGACTCTGCGTTAAAATGGAACCTACACATTGAGAATTTACTCAAGGTCTTATCAAACAGAAATTGGGGAAGTGACACTACCAACCTGCTAAGAAAATACAATGTGATGATAAAGGCCAAAATTGATTACGGCTGTATCAGTTATCAAACAGCAAGCAGAGCACTACTCGAAAAACTAAAATCCATCCTACTGGATGGATTATACTTAAAGCTATCAGAATCACCACGGGCGCTTTACGAACCAGTCCAATCGATAGCCTACACGCCCTCGGGGGAACCTCTCCCCTACGCACCCGAAGATTATATGTCATCGTGTTTTTTTTTAACTTCTGTGTCATCGGCATCGACTACTTTGGTCATTAGCCTCGTGTTCTGTGTAGGCTTTGTTACTGTTTCCCGGCGCCACTTAGGAACAGCACTGTTAATTAGAAGCCAACAGTGAATGCTCAGGTGGGGATTCTCGCCGGAAAAAGGTCATGTTTTAGAAACCATCTAACATACCAGACCGTCTTCCCAGAAAACCCCCCGCAAGCAATTCACGGAAAGCACAACACATTCTCAGAAAGAATAAGGGGCACAAACTTCAACACAGAATACTTTAAAGACACATCACCAAATACATTATATAACCCTCCATGGACAATCCAAACTCCAGAAATCAACACATCACTATGCAAATACTCAAAAACCGAAACAAACCACACACTCGTCCGGAATAAATACGAAGAAGCTATGTCCAAATATCATCAATACAACGCGATTTTCACAGATGAATCCAAATCTGCCGTCGGTGTTAGCGCTGCAGCTATTACCCAAAACCAGGAACTAACCATAAAACTCCCTTCCCACTGCAGTATCTTCACAGGCGAAGCCGTGGCTATCAGAGAGGCGCTGAATATGGCGGTAAACTACGACGACAAACATACACTGATAGTTACTGAATCTATGAGTGTATTACTAGAACTTAAGCGGATGTACCCAAAAAATCAAATAGTAAGAGAAATTAGAGAATTGGTGCGCTTATTGAATAACACGAGCAAAATTGTCAAATTCCTTTGGGTACCCTCACATACTGGAATTGTAGGCAACGAAAAAACTGACCAAGCCGCTACACGAGCAGTCACCGGTCATTCAAGGATCATTCGACAAACCCAGTACCACGATCTCAAATCGTTAATAAAGCAATTTACCCTTGATCAGTGGCAGACACACTTGACATCCAAGCACTGCAAACTAAGTGCGATTTTGCCAACATTGAAGACAAAATTGGAACGTCCAACGAAAAGAAGGGACCAGATCGGCCACACCCTCCTCACGCACAACCACCTCTTCGAGAGAAAAGAACCACCATTGTGTCCAACTTGTAACACCGCCCTTCCTCTGGAACATGTTTTAGTGCAGTGCCCTTTCTACTAACTACCGAAACACCCTTCAATTTTTAAGACTTGCTTATTTATACAACACAATTTAGCACCATACCATCAAATGTCAGAACCGTAGTCCACTAATAACCCTGCGCGGTTGATGTGGTTTTTTCCAAATAAAAAAAAGGAACAAGGATAACGTTTTTTGTTTCTAAAATCATATCTCGGCTGGTTATTAAACATTTGGAGCTGAAATTCTCACATAAGAACTATATTTTATAACGCGATTTATAGATCTATGAATTATGCAGATGTTCCGCACCTGTCCTCCTTCAAAGTGAAGCTATTTTCAAGTGCTTGGTGGCACGGTGATGGGGATGTCATGGCGAGTTGTTTCGATTTTGAAATCGATTTTGAAATGGAGCGCGCTGCAAAATTTGCAATATCTTCAGTTCTGGATCATGTATAAACCCTCACTTTTTCCCTATTCTGTTGTATATCGTCAAGATATCAACGTCTTGACCGGAATTCACGAAAAACAGCCATAATTTATGTCGCGATCACCAGAAAAATAAATTCAAAATTTCAAATATCTGTAATAAATTTTCACGTGAAAGCAATTAATTTTGTACACAACGACTATAATAACTCGCGCCTCAAATATCTTATTTCTTACCTTTCTTTCGTAACCTCTCTATCAGGAGAAAGCCCCGCAAGTCAAATTTTGAAATAACCGCGAACCACATTCAGCTTACACTAAGAATTATTTTTCGCGTTTTAGCACTATAAAAGCTATATTTATTTTTATCTTCGGTGTACAGAGTGAAAACAAGACTGTTTTAGATATATAAGAAAGTAGGTTTGCAGTCTTGAAAGCAGAATATATTAGAGACTCTTGCTAATGTGTACAAAAATACATTATTATTATATTTACAAACAAAAAGGTACACTGTATCCGCAAATCGTGCGGGGATGACTGCCTTCTACATTCTGGCAGCTAAAATGTACGCCGCCGCACGGCACTCCGGCATTTTGTGCAGCACAAAGAACAACGTATTCCTCATTCCACCTAGAGATCCAATGACCATAACCAGCATACTTACAGTGACGTCCAGCTAGAATCTGCGAAGTTGTCCGAGCAGCTCCTGATATTTGGTCTGCTCTTCCTCCTACAGCGTACGTCTTACACGCTGACAAGGGATGCATAAGCATCCCTAACGTCTGTCGACAAGCTCTAAATTGGATGTCGAGTACATGTACACCCATAGCCATATTACGGTATACCAAGGTGTTGAGACACCGTCCTGGCATGCCATTATAAAGCCCTATTATACCTATATTCACATTTCAACAATATGTTATCATATTGCTGTTATCTCAAAATTTCAGCTAAAGCAAGCCCTTCGACTTGTGACTATATAATATCGTATCTTATCAGTCAAATATGTTTACGCAAACTAGGACTTCTATCTCCGATACTATCAATCCTGCTTCCAAGAATTCAGCTCAGCAAAGCCTTTGAAGGGCTGTTAAGTTACAAAAAACTATGAAGTCTGATGCTGCTCTTTATGTACATCATTCCAGATAGCTTTCCCTTCACGATCCTTATTCCAACCGTCCGACGCCCATTTATTTTCTAAATTAATGAGCTTTTCCCTTTTGCTCGCAGTTTTTAAAATATATTACGAAAACTGAAAGCATAAAAAGCCATACATAAAGAATAAAATGTAATGTTTCAAAATTTTTACATTTGTTACTTACCTAAATATAGTGTTAATTCACAAGGTTGGGATAAAGTATGGAACCAAGCAAATACCTTTGAAATGGAAAGGGTGATATTGCTGAAAATTTGCAGGTAAATGTAGTGACGCATAATGCATCCGAATACATTATGTTAGCTATTAATGTACCTTCGCTCTAACCGGAAGTACCGTCAACTATTTTAATTTAAATGGGACACCCTGTATATTTTTGCAGATTCCAATCAATCTTTTTTTCCGAATACGTCCATAGTGAGTTTAGTATTTGTTTCTGTTAAAATTTGAAAGATAAAGCTTTCTTATTTGTTTCACAAATTCGTCCGTGGCGGTCTGCGGTCTTCCCGTTTTAGATATATTTTTAATATTCCCTGTTTAATTAAAACGTTGTAGTGTTTTAGTCACCGTCGAACGTGTTATAGGACCCCTGTCGGGATGCATATCATTAAAAAGTTGGCACACTTCATTGTGAGTCCTCACGCGATCGCCAAAACCGATCATCATTAAGACTTCAAATGGCCGGCAATTTCAAACATCTGAAATGATAAAGAAACTTTATCTTTCCCGTTTTTACAGAAACTAATACTAAACCCACTATGGACGTATTCGGAAAAAAGAAAACCTGCAAAAATATCAGGGTGTCCCATTTAAATTAAAAAAGTTGACGGTACTTCTGGTTAAACCGGAATCCATCAATAGCTAACATAATGTCTTCGGATGCATAATACGTCACTACACTTGCCTGCAAAATTTTCAGCAATATCATTCTTTCCGTTTCAAAGTTATTTGCTTGGTTCCATACACTATCCCAACCCTGTATATTTCAGAAGTAGGTGCAACTAAGAACCTGACCTATACCTATATGTCACGTTTATCATGTTTCAATTAGTTTGAGACCTTCAGTCATCATCATTTGGAATATTCATTTCAATTTTGGACATATCGGATAAATAAAATGCCTGAAAAACAAAAACCATCCTGCAAACTTACCTGGCACGACTCTTAGATATAAGGTAAATACAACGCCTTTACCTAGAGAAGGTCCAGTTACATCCTGTATCACCATCCACCGCCATCAAACAAGAATGATTCAAACAAATGAAATCTTTGTTTACTTCTTCTAACCTAAATTATAAAGTTCATGTGCTGAGCATCCACCAAAATTTTAAACAGTACCAGTAAACCTGACCGCATTCACCATTTTTTAACTAAACGGACGCTATTCCAGGGATTTTGTTTTGTATATCCAAAATCATTATTAAAATATGGATACAGTAATTGATGCCCAATATGACTTTTGAAAATCCAAATTAAATTGTACTTAATTAAGATATCGAGGACGATAGGACACGGTAAATACAGGGTGTCCCACGGCGATTAAGACAAGCAATATATCGGAACTGGCCAGTGGTAGGCAATTATAATTTTTGGGGTGTAAAGTAGAGCAAATATAGTATCTTTTCTTATTATTGTGTCACCCAATGAGGTATTTGTTTTTGGTCACGTGACGTCCGATTCAAAAATTTTAATAGGACACCCTATTTTACACTCCCAAATTTATAATTCCCTATTGCTGCCCAGTTCCGATATATTGCTTGTCTTAATCGTCATGGGACACCCGGTATATTTTTGTTCATGAAATAGTCTCAATTGCCTTGAGTAAGCTATCTGTAATTGAGAAGCTGCTCGCTTGTCTGCAATAAAATTTTGACACCATCACACTACCATGGTATGAAAATCAGGTACTTTTGATATCCGTGCATTAGCGGCGTTAACATTAGAAAAAAACGATACCTACAATAAGGCGTTTTGTTGGGTCCTGGACACTACTGTAGAAGAATGTTTCTTTTCTCGAGGGAGGTTAAATTGGTATAGTCAGAAGGGTGTGAGGAGACGATGGAAGGTTCAAGCATTTTTTGCACTATTTTTTGAGCAAGGCAACTGTTTTCTAAAAGGCTGAAAGAACAATGATGTTGCTAGTTTTTAAAGCACTATCCAGTATACCTGGGAAAGGTTAAATATGTGTTTGACATATAAACAATAAAAAATACCGGTCATTTCACTAGCCTAAGAAATGACACATACCCAAAAAATGTTTGCTAAGGAAATACCGTCACATTCAAACCCAAGATGATCAACATATAGCGTTTACAAGCCGTTTAGGCCCATCATAACTTTGTGATAGATTTCCATTGCTTTTTGTCTCTTGCCACAACCTCCCAATGTTCAATCCTCTTTTCTTTCAAATCGTCTAAAACAACTTCCATCCACTTTTTCCTATGCCTACCCCGTTTTCTTTTTCCGTCAACTTTCAGACCGATATTCTTAATGCCTCTCAACTTCCATGCGCTTTAACTGTCCTAACAATTGAAGGCGGTATGTTTTTGCCACCTGACCTACCGGTACCTCACCAAGCAGTTTGTTTGTTTATTTGTCCGACGAACCCAAATATCATCTATTTTTCTGTCTCCCAAAATTCTTAAAATGTTTCGTTCCCATACTTCCAATTTATCCTGAACAATTTTCGTCATCACCCGAGTGTTGTCCTTGACACTGCCGTATATAGCCTTATTTTTGCCTTTCTTGATATATTCTCAGTGTCTTGTTGATTGACCTTGCCCTTCTGTTACTCTTTGGTATTCTCAGACTCACCTCCGAAAGCTCATTATAGTTATGATCTATTGAACACCCCAAATACATAGATTTCTCGGTTGGTTGAAATTCCTGTACCTCCTCCTCTACAATTTGATTCAACATCAACATATGGCCAGTGATTCATCATAGGCCTTAGTTTCTACATCTCTTTTAACTTCAAGAGACTTTCCAGGATTTTTTGAGTACCCTGTCTTTTTCTAATGAGTGTTGGGTGTTGACACTGTAACCTGTAGCTCCAGTTGACATGAACTGACATTTGCAATGCGCTTTCCACCTATCTCTTTAAACGCTTTTGTGACCAGAATGGGGAAGCCGTCGCAGAGATCCAGCGGACATATATCAAAAGCCAAAATAGAATGCAAAACAAAGCAACAGCTCAACCAACAACAGCAGCAGAAGCCTTGTCCACCTCCTAAGGATACCAAAGATACCAAAATAGAGTTTCGTTTAGAAGCACCAAGAATCATGAGGATCATCGGTCCGAAACACATAGAAATTTTTTCAAGGTATATTCCGAGTCTAGCTACATATGGAGCGGCGTGCTTTGTGGGCTTAATATACTTTACTGATTGGAAGCCTGTAATTCGGTATATACCATTTTACGGAGGAAAATTAAGAGATGAGGAGTAGTCACGATCAAGAGTGGTCCTAAAACGCTGTAGTAGAGGTGCGGAATGAATAATGTTAGTCAAAATATACATCATATATAATTTATACAAGGTAGAATAAAATTATAAAAAAGAAGTACGTCTATCGTCATCAATCAGAACGGCCTGTAGGATATTTCTTCTTGGTTGGAGTCTATCGTCCAGTCTTACGTAGACGTGGACTGGTTTGATTACCAAGATATCAACGGGAATGAGGGAGAGCAAGAATAAAGGATGTAACTAGGAGCACAAAAAATTACGTCAAATGATTGGGGTACTTCCCACACGTTCTAGGTAGTAAAAGGAATTTTGAAGTTACTTAAACCTCCACCCTCACCGCACGCTCAATTTCATCCCTGAGAATGTGGTCACTGTTATAAATAATCAAAGTAAATAAGCGTTCAGACATAGTTTTTATACGGCCGATATAGACCAGCATTATTTGCAACGATACACGGGAAAGGTGCCCGGATATTGAGCAACCAAACTAGTAGTTTTTGAGCTAAAGATTATAAACTGATGAATATGCCTTACAAGATTCAGGACATATGTCTTCAATAGCAGAGGCAGAGGAGTAAGGGATGTTCTGTCTAAGAAGATGCTGAGGGCAATCTTGTGTTCTGATACAGCAGATGCTGTTAAATTGAGCAGGAAGGAAGTACTAAAGATGGTTGATTAATAACTGGCCATTGGATATTCAGTGCACGTCTGCAAAAGTTGCAGATCGATGTGGCAAATCCTTTGTGCGGGAAGTGTCGTGAGACAGAAAAAAAAGCGAAGCACGTTATCTTCGACTGTCTTGCCTTGAATAAAAGCAGGAACCTCTATCTGAAGGTACGCCAGGAGAAATGACGGGAGAGTATAATCAAACGCATCTCAAAGTTCGCAAAGAACTTGGGATAGGACTCCGTCTGAGTCTGATTCCTTTCAGTGGGTCGCACAATAAGCCTTAAGGCTGAGCGGCAACTATTAGGGTAACTTAACGCTAGCCCCCTAGCTACTAAAAAAATCAGTGTTTAATTGTATATAGATTAGCACTGCAGGCCTAGTAGGCCCATGGCTTGTGAAGTGAGTTCTTCTTATTTTCAGCTTTCGTCCTCCATCCCTTGATTTTCAAGATGTTCATATCCGCTTCAACTTCTTTTTTCCATCTAGTCCTTGTCGTCTCTTCTTCCCACCGACCGAACTTATCAATATTCGTTTCGGTATTCTTGTCCCATTCGTTCTCTGTATATGTTCCAGCCATCGTAATCTTTGGGCTTTGACTGTTCTCACGATATCAGGTTCCCCGTAGAGATTCTGCAGCTCCTTCTTTGTTCTCCTTACCCATACTTCATTCTCCTTCTTCCCACCAAATATTTTGCGCAAAATTTTTCTCTCTCATATAGCTATTTCATTTTCTTCACTTTTATTTAGCGTCCAAACGTCGCTACCATATAATCAGCAGGCTACAGTAGGCCTTATAATACGAGGGCTGCTCTATACCTCCGTCAATCCACCAGTACGCAGACAGCTGTTTCACGCCTGTTAGCGATCATCAGTGCGCCATAGGTCGATTGACGGAAATAGAGAGCATCAATTTTTCCATGTTTAATAAACATGTGAAACATGTGCGAGCAGACAGAAAGAATTCTGCCGGTGCGCCATCTAGTACCCGAAGGTAACGGCAAACCAAGGAAATCTCTGCTTAGCAGCAGTAGACTTCTTGGTGGGACGCGTATGAAAGCCGTATATCGCGGCGTATAGAACTCGCGCTCTCTAGTGGCCAAGCGGATGCACCTTGGCATCCCACCAAGAAGTCTACTGCTGCTAAGCAGAGATTTCCTTGGTTTGCCGTTACCTTCGGGTACTAGATGGCGCACCGGCAGAATTCTTTCTGTCTGCTCGGCCTTATAATAGTCTTATAGATCCTTATTTTGGCGCGTTGTGATACGTCTGTGCCCTTTAGTATTCAAGTCAGTACATACACACACCGATTTGGCATCATCAGCCTATTCTGAATTTCATATGAAGAGTCTGGTCTCCTTTTGAAGATAGTCCCTAGATACGTGAAGCTTGTTGCTTCTTCAAACTGATACGTTTTACCACGGTCTGTTGTCACTGTTAGTCCCCTATTTCCTCTAAGTTCATCATCAGTCCATCGCATACATTTTGTTTTTTCCTCACTGATACAGAGACCCAAATGCTCAGTTAGATTTATAAAGTACGTGGTCACTATTTTAAGGCAATAGAGATTCAAGTATGAATAGTAAAATATTGCATTTCCACTATCCTCCCAAAAAGGACGTGATTTTGAGTGGGTGTGGGGACGATCGTCTTTTTCTAGTTACTCCACTGCCAATGCAACGATTTTCACAAATGTAGTAGCATTACTTTCTATGCTACAACATGATATCCGCGTCATTGCAACAATGAGAAAAGAGAAAAGAAAAGTAAAAAGATATACTACACGAATGGAAAAAAGGTTCACAGATATGTATGCGATTAGGATATTTCTATAAGGTAAATAACAACAACCAGATCATTCCTTTTAGGATAACGGGCAGCTGTGTGTGAATACAAAAAATATTTGAGTTTTCTCTTTTCTCAATTTTTACCCACACAAAAAAACCCAAAGATGAGCAGGTACCCACAAAACCGACGTTTGGGGCAGTTCTGAAATTATTCATTTCTAGCTATTACTAACGCGCTTCTACACCGATTCCAAAAAGTAGTGATTTTCAAGATACAGGGTGTCAAAAAATGAATTCCTTTCCACATTTTGGCACCCTGTATCTTGAAAACTAGACTTTTTAGAGCACATGTTTGAACTTTTTTAATTGTATTATGATCAGAAATACGCCCTTGGAATTACGACATGTGAGTGAGAAGAATAAAATTATCCCGTTTTGTTTTAGCATTTTTTCGACAGGCTATGCAGTAATTCTTATGTTTTTCCTCAAAAACGAAGTGAGATGCGAGGAGACATCAAGATACAAAAAAGTTTTGTTCTTATCCGTTTAATCCGAAAACCAACATTTACTTTTTTAAAGATCAGTGCTCACTACTGCATTGAACAACAATAATAAATTGATAAAAACGGAACCTTTATTCCAAACTTTGGCATCCTGTATCTTAAAAACCAACCTTTTTCGCAACCATGTTTATATGAAATTTCCACCTTAAAATCAGTTTTTCTATCGGGTATTAAAGCCCGGCTACTAAAAAGTGGACCACTCTGTACAATAGCGAAGAGGTATTTAAAAAACGTCTGCGATGCTTTGAAAATAAAAATGGAGTCACGTTGATTGACTCAGTAGTTCCAACATATAACGGTGATATAATTTTATTTTTTTCCCATAGCATGAAGCTATAGTCTGAGATCCCCTTGCAACCCAATCATCGCCCACCCACCCGCAAAAAAACATCCAACACAAAAACTCTCGCAAATAGTTTCTTGCATCTCTGAGGAACTAGGATGACACAGTTTATATTCTGCAAGCTTCAACTGGATGAAACATAATGATCAAATCGCCTAAAAACGAAGTTTGAGCTATTTCTATATTCTTAGTTTTTTTTATTATCCCTTCGCCGCCAGTGATACGACTTTTAAAAACCATATGCATTTTCCATCCTCACCTGGTAATAGTACTGTGTCGAATTTTCATTAAGATTAATTTCAGGTTACACACTACAGAACGATCTAAAGCCATAGGTACTCGTATGTACGTATACATTAGAAAATTCTAAAAAAGTCATTGGTTCCTGTAATGCGCAAGGCAATGTTTCGGTGGACATAAAAAAGTATATTATGCCGCTGGGTCCATCTTTCGCAGGTCAATGGAGAGCCTATTATGAGAATGAAAACTTTTTCAGACTTGCAACCCTCCACCCCCAACCCCCCGCCCAAAAAAAAGTAGAAAGTAATTGGGAACCCCTAAAACGCCTAAAAACGAGGTTTGAGCTGTTTTTATAATTTTTTCCTTGTTGCTTTCCATAGTAGTAATACTGTGTCAAAATTCCATTAAAATAAATTCACTCATTTCTACGTTATTTAATACAGAACGATCTAAAGCAATATTCCGATGTACAGGTACATCAGAAAATTCAGTTTTACAATTCCCTAACCCCCAACCACCCCAATGTCACTCAAAAAAAAAGAAAATGATCAGGAACCCCCAAAACGCCTAATTACAAAGTTTGAGGAATATTTAATTTTTTTTGTTTTTTGCTAAATAGTACGCCGCTCATGCACTGATTTTCAAAATTATTGCAGCGTTACCTACTACGACCCCACAGCATATCACTCCCCAAATTCCATCACAATCCGTGCAGTGGTTACTGAGATTACGAGGGTAGAAGGATGTGAACAAACAGACAGACCGACAAATAGACAGACATACCGACGGAAACGAGTGACGTAGATTTTCGTTATGTAGACATCATAAAACGCCTAAAAAGCGTATTATCACAAAATCGAAAATTTTCACGACCAGGATACTCCCCTCATCTATCGGTGTAGGAACTAAAAAGGTATCGAGGATAGTTTTAAATGTTAGATAAACGGAAACGTCATCTTGTTGAAACTGTTATGGTCAGAAAGTGTATAATCATACGCAAAGTGCGCAGACTATTTTATATGCAAGCGGTATTAGTAATGGAACAATTCTTTACAGGGACAACGCATCACTAAGCGCCAGCTAGAAGGGAATGCGTTATCACCAAATGAAGTTACCTGATGGATTGACAAAGCTCGGTATGCATGTTTTCAATGTATCTTATACATACATATACTCACTTTTTTAAAACGAGTCGGTGGCGTATACGTACGAACGTGACAAGATAATGTGATACTTGTTTTACATTGATAATTTCTTCACAGATTTATTCATGTGAGTAAATACATATCACAGCTTTTTGAAAATACAGCCCTTGTGTTGTTGGATGCTGATATCCAAGGATTTTGCGACAGTACCCAGAGCTGTTGGTACAGGTTTTAGAAACGCCTTAATTCTTTATAGTTCTTAAGGTCAGTCAAAGTTGATTACAAGACCTTCTTAGAGCTTTAACGAGGTATATTGCTTACCTTTGATCCAGGAATGATTAAACAAAAGACTAGGACGCACGTAGCCCATCTCACATAAACGTAATTAGGTTAGGGATCAGCTTGGCGCATCACACTTCAAAGTTGATATTCAGCTTTGGCAAAAATCTCTAAAATCTTTACGCAAAAGTAGAGCAAGAAATTCGTCTAAGATATCGAAGATATTGACGAATTTCTTCCTCTTCGATTCATACTGATCAAGCTTGTCCATGAAGTTTTGAATAAATCTATGGATTTTTTTTATCAATGTAGAATGGATATAAGGGTGGACGTATTCTTGGAAGTGATTTACCTAACAACATAAAATATAGCACGAGAAGATTAGATAAATCGAAAAAACTCATAGTAGAGTACTTCACATTAGTATAAAAACGTAGGAAACGCTTTCAGAATTTCCAAACCATGTAATATGCTGAGGTATGGATGAGTTGCATAAAAAGATAATTATAACAAGTAGTCCACCACGAAATCTGCTACCAACAAAAAAAGGTTTTTGGCTCGTCCGCAATGCAGGACAGATCAAACTTATTAATGTTCCCAAGCAAGGATGATTTCTAGTGTTATCAAATGTTGAAGAAGTAGTCGAACTTAGCAGGAGACTTATGTTACAACTTATTTGCATGAATGATCGGGTTTATGAACTGACAAAAGCTTGCTTAGAGGGGCAGGGAAGCAAAAAGGTTTATAGAGGATGCGTGGATGCACAGGTATGCCTTTTGAACAAAAGCAGGCGATCGCTCAACCTATTGGAGGGATCTCACAAGCAATTTCTGGCTGAGCAAATGATTTAGCTGTCAGGAAGACTGCAAAAGACTTTATCTTCGCCAGCTGCTTGAAGATGAAATTCCGTTTCACTTTCTGCGCAGACGTGCTATATACCACAACCTTAGGCTTCAGATATTTGTCACGAAGAGTTTGAAGAGAAATTATATGTAAATTGTAATAAACTCATATGATGCACAGAGCTCCACCAGATGTTATGGTAGAAAAAGGCTGTGTAGCTTCTCCAAGAGGTCATGAACGTCTTTACTACCGATTCCTAATAAAGGTCGCCTACTTGCGTGGCTTCATCCCACTTTGACTTCACTGCTGCGACTACTACTAATTTGTTATTTTTATATAGGTGCATGTTGGTTTTGAGTCTCTTTTGTTTTCACTTTAGGGATGTTGAGTTTCGCTACGAGGTACTGTTAAAGTATTGCCTATGGCTGAGACTTCCTAAAATCATGAGTAACAGCGGTCATCACGTCACCTACCTAAATAGTAGTACATCCATTCTGATTGGTCAGGTATACTCGTGTTTTGTTAATATGAAACGACATCTCATGCTAACACTACATCTGCTGACTCATATCACTGGCCACCGATGCATGGCCTGACAGATCGCTAATTCCAAGAACACATCCACATGATCGCATTCATCTTGAGTCACTAGTAAATTGTAAATACATTGTAAAATAGGCAACTCAGAGTAAACGGTAAAAAGACTTACGGTTTTCGAAAGACCTGCAATAAAAAGCAATACAGATAATACTGAACTTAAGGATAACGCTTATACTCTTTACGTATATTTGATTATAAGAATGAGAATTTAAGTATGCAACGAAACAATAGCTGTAGACGTCAATTCTTAAAATTAGAACGTTTTTGAGTAGCTAAGTACCGCTCTTCAAACAGATCCATTGATTTTGTAGAATGTATATGTACGGAACAGAGGTAACACACATAATTATATGAAAATATGCAAAGCGTTCGTATGCCACATATTTCTAGTTTTTTATTATTTATCTAATCTACTTGGCTTCTGATAGTTTCAGACTTCGAGGTGAGTCAACATCAAAACATTGGCCACTTCAGTATATAGCTATTTATAGCTTAATGCACAAAACGTGTAAATTTGTCCGTTAGTTAAAGATTAACTGGACTAACAAAGGTTTTGCAGCCTATACAGACAAAAAAAGTTATTGCTTTTGACAATATACATGGTGAGTTTTTAGTATTGGGTCCACTACTGCAGAAGATAGCGAACAGAGTTCTATATAAACATGTAGCCAAAGACGTACGGTCAATTGACTGTGATTTGGATATAAAAAAGGTCATAACTTTTATAATACTGTTACAATACCTAATATTTTAAGAACTGGAATCGTTAGTAGAGTCTAAATATGTAATAATATATAGAGTGTCTCATTTAAAAAAACATATGTTTGCATCACCACGTAGTTATGGATCACCCTCTATCGAACAAAATAGTCTTGGCTATAACTTTTATAATATACAACTTTTTTCGCTATATTCTGCAGTAGTGGAGTTACCAACCTATCCGGTACTAGATACTCAACCTGTATATATGGAAATCGCAATAACGAACGGTTCAATTCCAGATGAGTGCGTAATAACATAGGAATATACATTATATGCACGACATCTTTTGTCTTCAATGGCTACCTAGAATTCCCACAATTTGTCAGTCATTTATCAATATTTGAGCATAGTAAGCTACTGAGCTGTTAGAACAGTAGACCAAATCAAATATTATAAAATTTGGACTTCAAATTTGGAGATTCGTAGAAGCAACATTGCGCCCATTTTTGACTGATGGCCAGTTTCAGTCATAAATGTCAGATAGCTTGACACTTTACATAGAATGTGTCAAAAACTTACTTAGGCTATCTGACACCTATCAGGATGCTGTGAAACTGGCCCTTAAAATTGTTATAGAACTTGAATTTGGTACCTGAGAGACCAATGCGAGTTCTTGACTTTTCTGAAGTATTCCAGATATTTGCAAAACTTTAAATTGTCCTTATATTACCTTTTGATGTCTCGGTAATACATATGTACGCTAGTATATTGAGGATTAATGTGATGAAAGTACTACTTGGATGTTTTTCAAGAGCGGTACTAGGCATACATTCCAATGATACTGCAACATATTACTGCTTTCATACAAAGCGGTGTAGGATACTAGATCAAAATTTACTGTATAGAAAATTATTTATTTATGCGTTTAATTTATTTAATCTATTTATTGAACTTATTTATACGTAACTTATTCATATTTATACCACGTAAGATATTTGTTCTGTGTTATAAGTTTAGTAAAACAACGAATGTTTCGTTCATTTACAAGTCATTAGATGTTTCCGGGAAGCGACAGATATACTAGTATATTTTTGAAAGTGAAAATATTTTGATATGAATTTTTAAAAAGCCGGGATATGAACAGACGGAAACATTGGATGGCTTGTTGCACTGAATTTATGTGTATGGAAACGAATTAATTATTGACAAGAACGTAACTGTTTTGAAACGCCATCTAAATTCGAAAACAATTTCAGTGACATGCTGTTGTGTTCTGTGTTTGTGTAGCCTAATTATGTGGTACATACTGCATTATTGGTTATACTTGCACCATTGCTGTTTTCCTTTCGTATATCGTATTCTACCTAACAAAACGTATTTCTTGGATACGCTGCTTTCAAATGGGAAATCATGCTAGTTTCGGTGTGACGTTATTGCAATATACAAATTAGGATGCAAGTTACATCCAGGTTATTTGAATATGAATACAAGTCCTGGGGTCTATGGACCAAAAACAAAGCTCTCCCTCTCTCTTGGGGGAAACACCACGGTATTCCAAGCAGAGATATATGCGATTTTAGCTTGTGTCTTTCGCATTTACAAAATTCAGGGGCCAAGCAGGCGGATCACCATCTGCTCTGACAGCCAGGCAGCATTAAAAGCATTAAGTGCTTGCAGGTTTACATCAAGGCTCATTCTGCAATGTATAAATAAATAATAAAAATGACATTTCGGCGAGACATCAGGTGTCACTTATGTGGGTGCCGAGTCATGCTGGAGTTAGTGGTAATGAAATGGCGGACGCGCTCGCAAGACGAGGGTCGAGGAATAACTTCCTGGGTCCTGAGCCGGCTTTGGGGCTGGCAGCAAGTACCATCAGAAGGAAAATAGAGGTGTGGTTGAAAAATCAGCATCTTATCAGAGAGGAATCTCCGGACATCTCCGTCAAGCTAGAGAACTTATTTCAGGACCTCTGAATAAGGTGGGATGGTTCTGTCTCTCGCTGAACAGAAGCCGACTAAGGTTACTTGTCGGCCTGCTATCCGGCCATAACACCTTCAAACGCCATTTGTATGTGATGGGGGTGGTAAATGAGCCTACGTGTACACGCTGTGGCGAGGAGGAAGAATCCTCGGCACACATTCTTTGTCGTTGTGAAGCCCTTGGGTATCACAGGCAGACTATACTCGGTTCAAGGGTCCTTGAACCTACGGATATAAGATGGGCAGGAACCAAGGCCATCCTCACCTTTGAGATGAGGGCTGGACTTGGGAACTACGGTAAGGAGAGGTGCAAAAGGGCCCGTTGGTAGGCCTATGAACTGGTAGTTCCAGCCACCAGATAGCCTCTCTCCCTCTTTCATTCATTCATTCATTATTTGAATATGAATACAAGTCTACAAGTTACGTATCAGCTTTGACAGTGAGGCGAGTTTTGAAAATAAAAAATGAATCACACCTCTACGTCTTCACTATGAAACACCTTATGCTATAGAGACGTTTTACGGAGAAGTAACGTTTTCAGTTGACGTGGTGCATGAATTTGTTATAACCTGATCTCAACTATCACTGCTCCTATTTTGATACAATTTGGAAAGTCATGTTATACGATGGCCTATTTTATGCAAACGTTGCCTAGCAACGAATCACTTCAATTATTCCCAAAAATTCAATATTAGTACATTTCTTACACTCTATACGAATTGACTTTGCACAGGTTAAAAGGGGCTATGCAAAATCCATCCTGTTCAGCGATTGACCCCTTTACCGAAGTTGAGACTAGAAGCTTATACCAAATATTTTTTTCCTTGAATAAAAAGAACTCCTTGTTATATCATGTCCTCTCACTGGTCTCAAGTAACTGTCTTTAGAGCTATATGTGATTAATCCTTTTATCAATGTAATCTCAATGATGATTTCAACCTTTTCAAATAATTTTCAGAAGGTGAAAGCATGCCTTATTTCTGTGCAGTGTAAAAGTTCCCCTTGGCTAAGTTCTTATTTTTCTGGCTGAAATCAGTCAACAAAAGAGCTGTCACTCAGTTAAGCATGACATTTTTTGCCCTGTAACAGAGTCGATACTGTAGTCACAACATCTATTTCCTAGCCTTCACCAAACTGTTTCTACATTCTTCTCAATAACCTAATATCCTTGGAGAAAAAGTATATAATCACCAAATTTAGTAAAATTTAGTACAAAAATCATCCCCTGCCTAGACGCAGGCTGTTTCAATGACAGGTCAAAATCATTCATTATTTCATCTATAACATATATATTAGGGTACATTAATTACATTAGAGTATCGTCAGATATTCGGCACCACGTCATTTGGGAAGGAGTCACCTTAGTGAGATAGTCGGACATACTAAACTTTATCAAGAGGTATGGTAGGTTCGATAAGGATAACGTCCTCCTTATAGGGTTTTTAGATTTTTCAGTGTTGGTTCCGTGGGTAAAGGGTAAAAAGGGCCAATGGTTGCCTACTTGCCTGGCTTTGCCTCCTCAGCACTGCTTTTGCACTATTCAGAGTATCATATGATGTTCCCTCATAAGAAATTAGATTGCAAGTCAAATTTTGAAAACAAGTGCAATTTGCCATCACAGAGCAGCTGTTCCTCAATGATCTATCTCTTTGACTAAATGATTGAGTGGGACCAAAAATAACTCATTTCAATAACTTTATTTATTTCAAGAGTAACTCGAAGTGAATCTAAAGTTCTATACGTGCGTTATATTTGCGCGAAAGACTTTTGCACTTTTTGCATTTGAATAACATTTACCTTAACAATTTTTAATTCGTTTTCCTTTCAACGTCTAGTCATTACGTGTGGTAGCTGTGTATAGTATATAATTTGCAAGGCACGTTTTTTATAAGTATACGTATATACATAATTATTAAAAACATGAGCGGTATTTTACGAAGCATGCATACCCTATTCCAGTGAATATACAACCTCAAGGAGCACTGCTTATTTAGCTCTTTGAGTAAAAGTTTATAGTGCCACACTTTATATTTCTTCATTACTGTAATTCAGGTTAAAGTACCAGTGGCGACGAAGTTCTTAGGTAGCTGCTACAAACAACAATTTGGGCTTTAGGACTGAATCATCTGAGACAGTCCTTTAATAATATGTAGTTTTGGAGATCCTAAATAAAAATGAAGCGAAATATAACTCATCCGGATTATAGTATACAAATGCCATCACCTTCACTCATCTGATTGTATTCTGATCTCTCTGCTTGAGATTCGCAGTTTCGTCTAATTTCGTCACTATACCCTGATATATTATATATAGCTATATTACACCATAAAATGTGAATGAGCTAAGCTACCAACTTTTATTGAAGTTACTTAAGGCAGACCTCTGTATCTAGTGGCACTGATTTCATCAACGCCTCTTTAGCGCTAAACGAAGCAATCACTACACTATTTGCAAATGTGACTAGTTACATAAGAGGTAAAACTAATTTGGGTGATTCAACTAGTCGGTGTCAGTTTGTACCTACCAGTTTCAATAACTGGTACGTTTTTGCATCCGAAATTTATAATTTTTGATCCCCTTTGTAGTGCAATAAACCAAGTTAGTTGAACTAAGTTATGTGTATCGTACCACTTCGAAATACATTACTTTCCTGGTTTAGTCTCATGGCTAAGAAATCCTACGTAATCAGTCCCAGAAATTTTAAGGGTAATTACAAATATTTTTTCAAATACCTTCTAATGCTTATGTCATTTTTTACATTTACACATACAGAAAAGTATTTTGAAGTATTGGCAAAGGAAAATGATAAGAAATGCGAAACTTTTCAACTAACTGTGTAGTTTGTATAGTAGATAGAAGTATTAAACAATATGCTTATTTGAGCGAAAACTAGAGTAGTCGGTATTTCGTATACACCTATAGGAGTTCTCAGTACACTAACAGTCGACCTTGACGAAGTTGTAAATTTGAAAAATATTCAGTAGACATACAAAGCTACTTTTGGCTTCTCAAACTTCATATCAGATACTCAGGAAATTTTAAAACGGACAAAAGTAGAGCCCAAGCTTTAAAAGATTGATGTGTATGAGTATGACTACTGCTCTGATAATAAAATTGGAAAACATAAAGTTTGAACATTTCTGGGATACTTTCCAGAATTCTGTTCAGCTAAATCATGAAGTAATCACGAATTCCTATACTACATCTTATCTGAAATAAGATAGTATCCAAAACTTGATGGTTTGGATGTAGGAACATATTAATAGTTTATAATCTAGCTTACGCATTTTAATGGCGGTATAATATAATTGAAGTTATATAGTAACATTATAAACCAACTTCAGTCAGGGTTTCAAATTTCAAGGGCAACAACCATTCACAATACGCTAGAATGTGAAAGTCACAACCTATTATAGCAAAAAATTATAATAATGGGTTTCATTCGATTGCGACCTTATAGAAGAATTTTATAATAATCCAAGGAAACTAGTTATTTCCACCAACAGCTGTAGTAATCCGTACGTGAATAATACAAGCTAGGAGAATTAAGGTTATCTGGATAGCAGTCTGTACACGAGGCCTTGTACTTGATGATTGCTCTACCTAAAAATAATATACGGAAACTCTTAGCTATTGGTGAGTCAATTTTTTCGGCAATAGGTGGGATACTTTTTTTGCAAAATAAAAACGATTTCAACTGTAGAAAAGTCTAAGTTTCCAAATTTCAATATCTTAGCCTGGAGCCGTCCGAAATTTGGGAACCTCCTTGCATCCTGTTCATATGATAGAAAAGTCATAATATGTAAAGAACCCTGAGAATGGGAATGAGAAGTATTACTATCTCATCAATCATGATTCTAGCGTGAAATTTATGTAGGTTCATATAATGTTCTCCAATCATTTTTAAGGCTAGAGGCTTCTACAGTTTATGTACAGGGCTATTCGAGTAAGCTTAGCCTTTTTATGAGCTTATTAACCCAAGTGTTATCAATAGACTCAGTCTTTACAAGGGGCTTCATCTCAACTCAATTTTCCATGCTCTTAGTGGAAGCTTGAAAGATTAAGGGTTGGATTTCTGCAACTTGTCATCTCAATCGATGGGAGGGCCACAAAGCCCGATGAGTTCCAGATAATAATGGCTTGTCAAAGCTAACATACATGGCCCCGTAGATGTCTGCGTTTTGTACTTACTTATGTTTAATGTATGCATTATGTACTAATACTAAAATCAATTTTTATCGAACATCATTAGTCCCGAGCCTCTTTTTTTATGGAAAACTGTATGAAGAGTAACCCTGAATATAGCATCGCGGGCCAAAAAATTCAATATATTTCTCTATTTTTCTCTTAACCCCTCTTACTGTTAGGCAGTTCAAAAGAGTGGGGTTGGTCAAGTAACAAAATTTTCTTATCTTGAAATATTTGGAAAGATAAATAAAAAAAACTATGTTTAGGTGCCCAACTTCAACGTATTTTAGCCTCACGAAAAATGTCCCGATTAATATTCGTGAAAAGTGTTCTGAATATTTTGAGGTGGATACTTAAGGGGCCTGGGTATACACAGTTATACATATGTATTTGCCATTTTAAAACACGGATTCCCTTTTCGAACAGAACTCACTTGTTTTTCAAGCTACATACACAGTATTTCGGAAGGTGATAATTAAGACCTCAATGAATGACAACTATTTGCGATTTTCGCAAAAAAGTTTTTTAGAGAGCAAACAAACTCGCAATGCAAAATTATGCATTCTTCAAATGTCTGTAATTTTACAACCAAACACGATACCAAGAAAAGGCCAAATAGGTGATAAAGCGCAAGCTTCTTCAATTTGCTTTTTCATCATCATTAATGTAAGTTTAAAGGTGACGTCAGGATCTTGGAAATGCGAAATTCATTTTTATAGTGAACTGTGGACCTTTTGACCCTTCTTAGGATTTTTGGACTTATCTCCCCTCATCTTAGGCACACACACTGGAGAAAGGGAACAGGCGGTCACGCTTCCTCGCTAACAGGGGATTACGTATTTTCTTGGATTCTCAATTTCGCGCGCTATACCCTAGACCGTTAATGCAAACTCAATTCCACTCTTTCGGTCAGAATCTACCTCCTTTAAATCATCCTCATGCCATGTTGGGCATACGTGTCTGCTAAATCTTTGGTAAAAATATAAATTTTATTATTGCCATAGTGTCTAATCATCAATTCTGTAAGGAAATCGTGAGCTGTTGTATACACTACAAGTAAGTCCAGAATATTGGATGTTCTCAGAAAAGTATGCCATAACGAGAAAAAAATAGTCCTGCACTATAAAACCTTCATTAATTTTAATTTTCGGCTCTGAATGCTCACGGCACCGTCTATTTTTACAAAGCACGGTTCTGCTTTGAAACGTATTCTCAGAATATGACGATTCAATTCAATTACGTGAAAAGGGTGATATTTATGACGTGGGCAACTGAATTGCGGTCGGATACTTTTGTGTATTCATATGGCCACAGGTGTTTCACTTATGGATACACGCTTGCTACAAGTAATACGGTTAATGTACAGTGGCGTAACTGTATAGCTAGGGTAATTAAAGGCCGCAGCACAATTGCCCGGGAATGGAAACAGTAACGAGAAAAAGACACAATGGGATCCCAGCAACGGGAATGGAAGCAAGCCCGGAACGGACCGGAAGGTTTGGTCAAGGTTCAACTTTCCCTATTGGGACCCTATTGTATCGACGGATTCTGAAATATGCGTATAGCATGCGTCATTGGTTGTTTACCTAACATACATACCACTCGCAATCCGAACACTGAGAAAAAAAAGAGTTGCGGTTGATGGAATGCTGAAGGACTAAATACAATAATGAACTCATTCGCCATAATTAGTTTATAAAAAAATACAACAGATCAATAATGGGTGGGCTCTCCATGTTGACGAATGCTCTCCCAAGCTTCCCTCACAGTATGTTTCAGTTCGTCCAGCGCGGTCGGAGTATTGGGTAAATCGCCTATGTATCGACCCATCCAATCCCATAGTTTTTCAACTGGCGATAAATCGGGTGATCGTGGAGACTAGTTTCCTGTAGGAACCCGACACCCTTGCAATATAAGCAATATGAAGATGGGTATTATCTTGCTAAAGGAAACCCTCTTCGAGGTCTCGGACATATAGAACGGCAATTGGTTCTCACCTCATGCACATAACGTTGCGCAGTCATTCTGTCACGAATCAAATGTAAAGGTGACTTGCTGTTGAATGCAATGGCACCCCAAACCATCAAACCAATAGGATGGTGTACTTGGAGCTCAACAGCAAACTCGGGATCACGCCGTACTTACGCATTGACGTCCATCATGTGCCCCCAGACAAAACCTGGACTTGTCGGAGAAGGCCGTCTGATGCAACTCAGCGTGCCATTGTCGGTGTTCATGGCACCAATCTAACCTTTGATGATGATTTGCAGTGAGCGGAAGCACTAGATGCGGACGATATGATCCTAAGCCCATTTCAGTCAATCTATAGTACACCATGCGGAGTCGAATGGGCCTCCCTATAGCTGCATACCAAGCGCTAGCAACAGCTCGAGTGGATCGCATTCTGTCTTGATGGGTCAGTAGTCGTAGATGACGATCTTGCCGGTCTGTAGTCCTTCTACGTGCTCCAGAACCTCTAGTCCGCTGCACTCGCCCTTCTGCGATCCATGCGCCATGCTGCTGTAATTGTAGCCATGCAACACCTCATGGTTACAGCAGTTGCTCTGAAAGACGCACCGGTTGGATTTTAGATGATAAAATGTCATGGAATCAGCTGGACGTTTCAGTACCGTCAGATGTGCGTCAACCAAAGCTCTTCATTCACCCCAATTATATGCTTGGTGGTAATAAATATTAAAGGTTCCGTGGATCTCACGTTTTAATTGTGCATCTTTCCGTGCTCGTTCTCTTTTCCGTTACCGTTCCCATTCTCGTTCCCAGGCAACTGTGCAGCCGTCTTAACTGGGATGGGTGGGGTGGCAACTGACTGACCAATCGCACAATGTACAGCTTAAACGTCTTTTCTATTGTGGGGAGGCACCTTGGCTATTGGGTTGAGTATGCTTAGTAGAGGCAGAAGGCACAATTGTGAGTCTCGTAGAAACGCACATCCTGGGATCAAGTTATGTTGTTTTCAATTAATATTATCATGTTCACTTGGTTACCAGATTTGCGTCGCGAAAGTCAGAAGCTCAGACGTTTGAAAGAATCAGGTGAAGTAAATGCCTTAAATTTTCTTTTTTGTATACGAGCATGAGAAAAGCGCAAATATAGTTTCGCAAAATGCTTTTGCCAACGCAGTTTTAATAGCCCAAAAAATATTGTTTAAAGAAAAAGATTTTTGGCTTTTTTTGACCTCGCAAATATTGCATTTTCCTGTTATACTAAGCTTGTAGAGATTATCCGGCTCAAAAAATACTAAGAATAGTGTAAGCTTTCTTTTCTGTGACATTACCGTTTTTCACTAACATCCGGAATGTCCAACATAATGGGCCCCATAATATTGATTCTATTTGTCGCGTCACATATCCAGATCAGTATGTCGTTAAGAATACGTGATTCTTGTATCTCCTTTCAAAGTGAAAAACACTGTCGCATGGAACATTATTAAAGCGAAAAGAACCCTTTTTCAGTACATTAATTTCACTGGTTATACTAACCAGTGAAATTACACTAACCAGTGAAATTAATGTACTGAAAAAGGAACGAAGATACTTCTCCGTTCTACAATATCGATGGCTTGAGAAAAATTCAGATGGGGAAAATCCACTACATTTTTTGTTGTCGCAATTTTTTTTAAAGTACACAATTTCGGCAAAAATATTTTCAGAAAGTTATCTAGTATTTTTTTTGTTAGAGCTTATTAGAAGCATTACACCAATTTACGGTTTTTTTGTCACGTTCCTAATTACCCTCAATTTTCCTGATATCAGAAATATAAACAGCATAAATAAAAGCTTTAAGTTTATAGGAAACATATGTGAGGTTGATTTAACCGACACCCTTTTATCTGAATTAGTTGATATTATCTGCTAGATGGCTATAGACTTAGTACGTACAAATTTGTTGCTATCCATACAGTGCAATATAGGTCAGAGAAATGGTACTCAACATGATAAAAAAAATCCTAGTGATCGCATGCCTAACAACAACCATTCTAATTAATCTACCGAGGGGTATTTTAGAGACTACTTTCAGAAATTCTATTCAAATTCTCTTACGATTACAAAAAATTATTTTACTAGTCTGCGAAAGGAGTGTTGCATGACATCTGGAAGAATGTCATTCGAGCTGACGGCTCTAGTTTTCAGCTTTGGAACCGTAATCTCTTGGTATTGTAATTTTGATCAGCTCAACTGTCGTTCAATTTTTCTACCAGGTTGTATAGGTTTAGCATAGTACCGGAGATGTTAAAGCCATGAAGTTAAATAGAATGCCAAACGTATTCCATCATCCTTATTAGGTCTTGGTATTCTGACTGTTGAAGTAAGCCCTAGCTGTGGATTCCTATTCAAGGGTGCCATCAGTTTATTCTTTACCTTTAGGACATAGGACATGTCGCTACTGTTTGTACTTAGTTCAAGAAACTATAGACTAGATTGGGTACTATTGCCAGCAGGTCGTTACAGTACGTTAGTACTTCAGAAAGAAGTCCGACGTAAAGTTAACGGTTCTTTCATAAACATCACTGAAACTTATTCGAAACGTATTCGTGGCAAATAAGCAGATATATATTCTATATGATATGGTGGCAATCCATGACTAATAATTTTGAATGGCAGTTCGCAGACCACAATTTATCCAAACCTACGATAACTCTCCATGACTGTCAATTGATTTCATCCACATATAAATGGCGCAGGAAAACCCCTCGCTGATGTGGGTCCCAAAAACTTTGCACAAGGCTAGTAAGCCTATAGAGGTTTATTGTGTGATAGTTTATAACTTAAAAAAATTAATTTACAAGTAGCTAGATTATTACAGATTATTTTATTACATTTTTTGTTCGAATAGGTAATAAAACATTTTTCTCAAAGCAAGTATAACACTATTTGTTGCTCTCTAACACGCTTGGGTATCAGTTTGACACTGTTTGTGTATTTATCGATAGTAGTAATGAATATTGCAATATCGCACATACCTTTTGACTACTTTACATGACTCAGCTCTATTTACATATAAGCAGGCAGTTTGCTTCAGTTTCCTTATGGTAATTTAGAACTTCCAGCTATTATTAAAAGTTAGCGTATTCTAGTAAAAATTACCTTCCCGGCAGTAACACGTAACCTGTTATTTAATGCAACAGCAAATATTTCACAAAAACGCCAGAATTTTGCTCGAAAATTAATTTTAATAGCCACCTAGCATGTTATCTGCATAACGGCAAGATTGGTATATAATAGCTATGATAATAATAGTGCAAATGCCTGTGGATACTTTTGTACAAGGAGTTGAAAGATAAATTTGTCATTTTTGCGTCTAAATTGTATTGTGTAAGAAAACTCTGTCACTATTGATATTATCATTATCATTATCAATCAGCAAGTGTCATACCTTTCCGTAGAATTCAAAGCCTTTGTGGATCAGTGTTTATTTAAGGAACGACTACTCCGAAACTTCCAATAATATATGGTAAAGTAGTAGCAATAAATTTAACTCTTATTATCAGTGATCCATTTCTTCATGAAAAAATACAACTGGAAAATATTTCACCCTAGTCTGAGATGTGCTCAATGGGATTCTGAGTTTTTGAGTTCATAATTTATAGCAAACTTAATGTACGTAATTAGTTTCTTAGTAAAGTGTTCTCGAGCTCAGAAAACCCGTTACATTTTATATTCCGCAAGATACCCGTGCGTGTCCAAATTTTTGCAAACCTGAAATGTAATTTTCGGCCAATTTTTTATGCTTACCTCTTATCGAACAATATTGTTGTACCGACGCAAAGTTCAAATTATGTATGGAAAATAAATCATCCTGTTTGTAATTATCTATTATTTCTCCCTCGAAGCTTAGAGGAGCAGGTAACAAGACCAGTGCCAAATTTAAACAAAAATAACTTAAGAGATAGTCCAATATCTCTTCATAAGGGCGCCATAGATTTTTAGAAAATTATCAGATACCTTCAGACTTATAATAGAGTGGACACTTGCCTTCTGATTATTCTACTTTATAGGTATCGAGTTTTGAAATCGAAAAGATGCTTTTCTTATTTGAAAATATAGCATATAGCAAAACTATGTCATTCATTTCCGAGCTATAGAAAGGCTGACAATTATCAGGCAGACGTCAAACCATCGGAAATAGTTGGTATGCTTTTTGCAATGCAGATCTCATGAGTCTAATGGAAAAAACATATTTCAATTATTATATTTTCTGCGACTACGAAAGAAGGGATTCAGAAAGAAAAACTTACTAGCATTTTCTTGTAGTAGTTATAACTTCTTATAGATTTTCTCATCAATCTTGAAAAACTACGTATATAAAAAATTGTTAGTTATTGACCAGAAGAGGGTGATGGCATTTGCATCGGAAACTTTATAAGAATAATCCCAAGCAAGCAATAATAACCTGAAGGAATCATGTTGACCTTTGCCTACGTAAAATACAATAATATAAGCTAGTTTTATACTACGTTGTCAAAATCCAAGGTTTTCAATACGTAGAAATGGATCAAGATAGCTTTATAGCGTATGCATGTATTTATTTAGTTACCTATACATATTGTATGGTTAAATATTTATTCACTCACCCTAGCCCGGAACAAGCAATAAACTATTTTTAATCTCTAATATATCATTTTATTTTTCCATTTACGTCTTCTACATACACCTTACACAACACGTTCACCAAGTTTGAAGTTTACGGCACACCCAGAGTACAACACGAAGATAGAACAAGCGTATGTTTTAGAACTTGCACACAGCAACTTCAAGAATTTGAGCGCAACAGAACCTCCATCCAACAACAACATTGGTTCACATCACAGCACTGCTTCTGAATATTTGCATATTGGTAAGAAACTTCGTAAGGTAACTACTGTCAAGCTATATTCTTTAATAGATTAAATAAAAGAAACTAACCAGGGTTGGCTCGTTGGGTAGAGATGAGGGCTCGTCATCAGAAGATCCCGGATTCGATTCCCGTCAGAAGCGGCAATATATTTCTGGTTTTATCAATCAAAATTAAATTTCCATTTAAAAAACTCAGAGAGAATCCCCACCTGATCATTTATTGTTGGCTTCTAATTAACAGTGGTGTTCCTAGAGTGGGGCCAGAAAACAGTAACAAAGCCTACACGGAACACGAGGCTAATGATCACAGCAGTCGATACCGTTGACACCAAGTAACACAATCATAACAAAAATCATGAGTAGTTATCCAAAACGAAGACAGGAAATTATTCTCAAATTACAAAATAGTAAGCTATTCTAATAGCACTAACTTATTTTTTAGAGAATAGAAGTCGTAACAGTCTTATTCTCATCAGCTTAGCTTTGAGTATCTTCAGTTAATTTTTTATATGCATAAAAATCACTTAAAGCCTTTGAACAGGTTCTGAGCTTTTTGGAAAAACCTACAATTTTCAAGCGTGCTTACATCCCTTTTAGTTAAAGCAATGACGCGTCATTTTAATGTCGAGAGAGGAACCGGAGGACGCTTGGTATTTGAGTTCTAGAGGCAGTTTGGTGAATTTTGTCATTGCATCATAACCCCAAAATGGGAGGGACCTTAGATAGGGGGGGGAGTATTAAAACGTGGAAAAAAGATCGTTAAGTAACCGAATGAAAATGTGGTAAAATTTGAGTACACCTACCAGCTAACCTCCAAAAAAATCGTCATCCGAAATCTACGGGCGGTTCGCGCGTACCGATTTTTTTAAAACTCAAAATAAAAAAAATGTCATCCGTTTCTGCTGTGCAGTATATGAGAAATTTGAGCTTAAAGTTCTGCTTTTATTATGTTTTTGGGCGTTTTATAATTTCTACATAACTAAAATCCACGTCACAAATTTCCGTCGGTCTGTCTGTCGGTCTGTCGGTCTGTTTGTCTGTCGCGTTCTTCTACCCTCGTAATCTCAGTAACCGCTGCATGGATTGTGTTGATATTTGGGTAGCGAGATGGTGTGGGTTCGTAGTAGATAATTTTGAATATCGGTGCAAGGACGGTGGAGTTATTATCAAAAACCAAAAATTTCAAAGATTCCTCAAACTTCGTTCTTAGCCATTTTAGGTCTTCCTGATCATTTTCTACTTTTCTTTGGGTGGGGGTGAAATTGGAGTGGTTAGGGAGTGGGGGGTTGTAAAACTGAAAAATGTGGTGTATTCATAATAGGCTGTCCTGACCTGTAAGCAGAAAGACCTAGCGGCATAATACACTTTTTAGGTCCATCCGAACATTCCCTTACATATTACAGAAACCAAGGGACTTAGAGCCTTTACCTCCCACACCGACAGGTAAGGAGAGTATTGTGATCGTGAAAATTTTCGATTTTGAGATAAGACGTTTTTTGGGTGTTCTATAATATCTGCATAACGAAAATCCACCTCTGTCGGCTGTCTATCAGTCGGTCGCGTTCTTCTACCCTCGTAATCTCAGTAACCGTTGCATGGATTGTGCTGAAATTTAGACAGCGGTATGCTGTGGGGTCGTGCTAAATAAACCTGCTATAATTTTGAAAATTGGTGGAAGGGCGGTGGAGTAATTATCAAAAAATAATAAATTTCAAATATTCCTCAAACTTCGTTTTTAGACGTTTTATCTGTTCCTGATAATTTTATACTTGTTTAGGTGAGGGTGAAATTGGGATGGTTAGGGGGTGGAGGGTTTTAAAACTGAAAAATGTGTTGTATTCATAATAGGCTATCCTGACCTGTAAGCAGAAAGACCTGGGGGCATAAAACACTTCTTATGCCGGCGGGCGGGTGAGGCGCCGGTGGGGGCGGCGGCGGCAACGCGGCGATTTAGTTGGAAGGGGATCTCAGACTATAGCTATATGGGAAAATAATAAACTGGTATCATCGTAATGTGTGGGAAGTACTGAGTCAATCAAATTGACTTCATTTTTTCAACCCCTATAGAGGCTGAACGTCTTCTGAAAGGATATAGACCTTTAAGCTCAAATTTCTCAAAAACTGCCCAGCAGAAAACAAGTAATTGTCTATCCAGTTCTGACCGGTTTCATCGCGATTTTTTTATTTTCATTTTAAAAAAATCGATACACGCAGACCGGCAGTAGATTTCGGATGACGATTTTTTGGAAAATTATATGGCAGGTGGACTAAAATGCTACCGCTTTTACATTCAGTAACTTAAAGAATTTTTTTCACTTTTTAACTCCTCGTCTCTCTCAGATCCCTCCTATTTTGGTGTTATGATGCAATGACAAAAAAATTTCCAAACTCAAACTCTAGAACTCAAATACCAGTGTCATCCGGTTTCTTTCTCGACACTAAGTTAATTGACGCCCAGAAAGTTCAATATTTTTTTAGTTGCAAGCTTCTAAATGCTTTTCTGAGTGCAATAACTAATTGGTGCGCTATGACACATGCTAGAATATAAACATTGAGACTAAGCCGTAAAGACGTCGGAAGCAGCTAAATAAGTTGCATCACGATTTCATAATTCGAAGTTGGACGTTAAAATAGCCAGTCCTCTAAGTAGTAATGAAATATTTATTCGTTCAATTAATATCGATTCAGAAAAGCGCAATAAAGTGCTTTTAATCTCTACGTGGGTTGCTCGCTCTATCTTTCTATCCGGCTAATCGGTTTAAGATGTAATTTTCGTTACTCTGTTGATCCTATATCTTGCCAGGGAAAATAATAAGATCAGCACTAAGCGAAGGATTATTCTGCGAGTGGATCGTGTGGTTTTATTCCAAATATAGATATCCAAGCATTACTCATATTTTATTTAACTATTAGCCATTTAGAAAAAGAAATTAATTTCTGTCTTAGAAAACTTCATAATCTCGCAAATTGCTCACAAAGTACCACTTTGGGAAATGTTTGTGCGTGTAGATGACAAATTTGACCTGATAGATAGATATAGTCCACAAGTAATTTACCATCTGCAAGACATACTTTAGCTCTCAGAGTAACTTATACAGGATGAGTTTTTAGTAACGGCTCGGTCGATAACTCCACTACTGTAGAAGATAGCGAAAAAAGTTGTATATAAGAGTTGTAGCCACGGATATGCTCCTTGCTCAGAAAATATTTTGATTTATACAGGGTGATCCGTAACTACGTGGTGATGCAAACATGCATTTTTTTAAATGAGACACCCTATATATTATTCCATATTTAAATTCTCATAATGATTTCCGTTCTTCCGATATAAGGTATCGTTACATTACACAGGGTATTTCAAAAGTTATGACCATTTTTGTATCCAAATCGATGTCAAATGAACGTACTGTATAGCAAAAAGTGGTGAATCAAAAATCATTTTTTTACACGGATGGATAAAAAATATAATCTAGTCTTAAAATCGGCTATAAAAATAGCCCGCGACGCATATTCTTATACAGGGTGATCTAGAATGCAAAATCCAGATTTTCTCTTTTTTTTCAAATATAACCCCCAATATTTTATTATCCCAAAAAATTGCTCTTAATATGCTCTTTCATCTTTGTATAGCACTTGTTGAATCTACATCCATTATTTTCCGAGATATTTCGATTTTTCGGTAAATTTAAAATATAGCTTCTATTTGTGTACTGAAATTTATTTATTTTGACAAAGTACTATCGAATTTGTTTTTTGTTTTACAAACAACTAAATTATAAGGTCATGATACTATTTGATGAAGTCAAAATCCTAAATTAACGAGATAATAAAGTCAAGTATACTGAAGAAACAATTTTGTAGGCGTGATGCATAATTATCAAGCAGATTTATCAGGTAGGCTTTGAAAAATTGACAGTTCTCATAACCTGCTCAATAATTCTGTACTGTATGAAAAACCAGCTTTAAAAATTAATTGTTCCATTGGGGGTATTTAGGAGAATCTTTGAAAAATTGCCTACTTGCCTCTAGAATATATCAACTATGAACAGCAATATCCAGAACGGAGGCACTCTAAAACTAATGCGTTTGAAAGTTTGGAGAATCGTTTTATTTGGACTGTGTCGTTTAATATTTCATAGCCTACCTAATAGATCTGCTTGATAATTACGCTTGACGCCTATACAATTGTTTTCTCAGCACACTTGACCTATAATATCTCGTTAATTCCATGTTTTGACTTGATCAGGTACTATTATGGCCTTATATTTTAGTTGTTTGTTGAGCAAAAATAAAATTTGATAGTATATTCTCAAAATAAATAAATTTTAGTAACCAAATAGGAGGTATGTTTAAAATTTGTAGAGAAATCTAAATATCTCAGAAACTAATGAATGCAGCCATAACAAGTGCTATACAAAGATTAAAGAGCATAATAAAAACAATCCTTTGGTATAATACAATATTGGGAGTTACATTTAAAAAAATAGAGAAAATCTAGATTTTGCATTCTGCATCACCCTGTATACGAATATGCGTCGCGGGCTTTTTTTATAGCCGATTTGAAGACTGGATGATATTTTTTATCCATCCGTGTAAAAAAATGATTTTTGATTCATCGCTTTTTGATATCAGTACGTTCATTTCACAGCGATTTGGATACAAAAATGGTCATAACTTTTGAAATACCCTGTATAATGTAACAACACCCTATATCAGAAGAACGGAAATCATTAGTAGAATTTAAATATGGAATAATATATAGGATGTCTCATTTAAAAAAATGCATGTTTGCATCACCACGTAGTTACGGATCACCCTGTATAAATTAAAATATTTTTTGAGCAAGGAGCATATCCGTGGCTACAACGTTTATATACAACTTTTTTCGCTATCTTCTACAGTAGTGGAGTTATCGACCGAGCCGGTACTAAAAACTCACCCTGTATACAATGTGTCCCAGCTAGAATTTGCCACCCCTTCGGCCATGATCGCCATGACACGTAGGAGGAACTCTTCCACCGAATACGTCATCACTGTGCCATCAAACCCTTCACCCCCAGCAACCCCTACTTCAAAATATTAAAAGAGACTAGCATACTTGTGATAGATCATTTTGACGGAAATTCATTGACAAATACAACACTGTAGTCGGATTGAAGATTGATCCAATATTAAAGTAGGCTTCAAAACACCTATGTCCAATAGGTAGCTCTGTGGCGCAGTGATTCACTAGCTCTCCTCTCTTGATAATCCACTGTTTTTTTGTCCAGTTGGTATTTTTATTTGTAAGCAATAATACGGAAACAGAGTGTTCAAGTAAGTGATTCACCTCGCCTAGCGCCTGAACGCTGTTCGCTTATCGTACAGTATGACGTAACGATCAATCACGACGCGTGTTTGGCCGCTAGGGATAATTTGAATTTAGCCCCACATTTTAAACTTTTTAGGGGCAAACAGGTAGTTTTTGTTGGTAACATGTGTACGTCTACAGCAGCTTATATTAGGTACATTTTCCCGAATGGACTAGTATCACGAGGTTAAGAACAATGATTTAATTGTTATGACCGCTTAGTGCATACAAAAATAAACGTACTGCTGCATTTCGTTACTTTCTACATCATTTTGTTTTTTAGTAATTCCATGCTAAAGTTTAAAGAAAGGAATTCAAATTCAGCCAATCAGTGCCAACCGCGCGAATCATCAGCAGTGCGTTGTTGCCAAGAACAGCGCCGACTCGCAGACGGGGACAGAAGACAAGATGGATGAGCCAGCCCGCGTACAGCTCCGGCATTTCGCGCGCCATCAGAATGCGGCGACACAGCACACATATCTGTCTTTTGATTGGCTGTTCGCCTTTAGGGCAGTGACGTCAGTGCCCTAGTTGAATTCAAATATTTTCCTTCTTGTTACGGCTTTCCTGTGCCCAAAAAAATCGGAGAAAAAAACGAGATGCTTTTTATGACGTACTCTATCATATGCAACCAAAACAAAAAATCATGATACTAGTCCATTTAAAGGTTTGTCAAGTTCCCTATTAGATTTCTGTGTCACCTTCTTTAGAAGGTTCTGTTTCAGAAATATTTCTATGATGGCTACTTGTCTTATGAAGCTAATTTCGGCCAGCATGTAGATTATTTAAACCTTCTCATAGACAAACTTTCAAGCCGCAGCGGCACCAAAACCGTACCCTGCAGGTGTCCATAGAATCTCACGTTCATGTTTCTTATCTCCAACGACGAACATTTGATTGTCGAAGAAACTCGCGTCTATTAAATATATCGGTAATCTATAGATTTTCCTGTGGAAATGTGCAGAAAACCACCGAACGTTAGATCAGCTGTCTTTTTTGTAGTCTGCTAAAATTTCTGTGTTACAGTTATTACCTATAAGTCTGTACACGGTTGAGGCCTGTAGAGGTGACATAGTATCATATTCGAAGACCAAGAATGATTGGGAATTTCGGCTAGGCAAAAATTTCAGGGGGTAATATCGTGCTCAGTACTAATATATCATACATGAAGGATCGCTGGACATACTAACTTTTTAAAAGCTTTCGGAACTGTCTAGCCAGAACGTTACATAAAACGCTCATTCCAATACGAATCTCGGTATAGATGATGAAAAACAAATGTTTTATTTCAGTGGACTAACAGGAGCTTTCCCGATAGCATTTATTTTTAATTTGTAACTAGCGCTAGCAATTTTTAATCAGGAAGGTTAGTTACTCGTAGACTAAAACACAAGGATGGAATATATTGAGCGAAGTGAAATAATTAACCAATGGGAAATAAATAATGACATTCAGAATCAGTTGAAGGTAATCTTTCAACGGTAGGTTTATTTTGTATACAGATATTATAATTTTTATTCATTACAGTAGGTTTTCTTTGTATACAGATATTATAATTTTTTTCATTTGATGAAATATTCATAGAGAAAAATGTTTATGCTAGCTACAGGTATACTGGGTCACGAATCAGCCAAATAGTGCCCCACTTTTTAGATAATAGATATATTTATAGTTTTTTATGGACAGTCTCCTGCAAAGGCTGAAAGCCTATGACGCTGTAGAAGCGCTGCGAGAGGATAAGTGTCAGTGCACGTTATATTTGGAACACTGCAGGTTGTATCCATCGGAAGGAGACTGGTTTTGGGAGTAGGGACCTCAACCTGGGAAGGATGAGCTCGCATAGCCTCTCTAGTTATCCTCGTTCGGATGGCCTTTGACGTTATTATGTGGGAGTGCTCACTCGAACACTTTCCGTGATAGAATCTATAAAAGAGGGACAGGTCAGCCACCCTTCTTCGATAATCCAAGCTGTGGATGTCCTTTGTGGGGTTAGGCGTATCGATTAGTCTCTCTTCTAGATGGTGTGCAGAAGCTTTAAAGAGTGCCTTGGAGCGCATTCCCACATATGGGAGCTATACTCCAACGATGGTCGGATTTGTGCCTTGTAGAGCAGCAGTAATTGCTCTGGTGTATACAGGGTGGCCAATCGGGTGACGATAATAATTTTTTTTTTAGATAGCCCGTACCGAGATCTATCCAAAACACCCCCAATGTGTACCGATTATTGATAGTTTTCGAGTTATGATTTTTTTTTTGAAAACGTCAAAAACAAAAACAAGAATGCTTTTTGGCTTTTATTTTTTTCTGCAATTATACTCAGTATTAAGCCTATTTTGATATCCAATAAAGAGAACCTGTACATCCGAACAATAATTAGGTATATTTTGGGCCCAAAGTTTGAAATCTCTGTTTTTAGTCAGGAGACCAAAACCTTCAAAATAAAATTAAAAATACTTATGCCTGGTTCTGGAGCTTCAAACTACTCTTAAAAACTTTGCAACACATTGCGCTTTCGAAATGATAATGAAAAAGTAGCACTTATGGGGACATTTTGCGCCGTACGTGAGTGTTAAAGGTAAAAAGGTGATAATTCGCGAATTTCCAAAATGATTTAAAAAACTATTATTTTGCTTTATTATGACAAATTGAAGAAAAAAAAACTCGTAACAACTAATACACCCGATAATCATTGATGTTTTGATGACTTTTAATAAAAAAACTAATACCCAAATTGTGATTTTTGAAGTATTTTTGCTATGTACCATTGAACTTCTGCTAAATTAAGTTGTATGGAAAGTTAACAAAGGAAAGGAGTGATAAAACAATAATCTGACTTCCAATTTCATGTCAGAATTACCTGGGAAGCGATGTCGTAGCATACGCCATCCCTTTCTTTCAGAGTAGCTTTTTGCGAGCTCATGTCGGCGAAGCGCAGTTGTGTTAATTAATTTTCGGTAATAGGCAAGGCAATGTTCGGATGGACCTAAAAAGGTGATTTATATCGCTAGGTCTTCCTTGACATTCAGGTTTTTCAGTTTTTCAACCCCCCCCCCCCAAACCCCCCAAACACCCAAATTCCACCCCCACCCAAAAAAAAACGCAGAAAATGATCAAAAACCACTAAAACTAAAATTTTTGTTTTAATTACTCCGCCGCCCATGTACCGATTTCCAAAATTATAGCAGCATTACCTACTAAGACCCCACAGCATTTTGCTGCCCAAATTTCATCACAGTCCATGCAGCGGTTACTGAGATTACGAGGCTAGAAAAACGCGTACAGACAGACAGACCGACAGGCAGACCGACAGACAGAACGACGGAAATGAGTGACGCGGATTTTCGTTATGTAGACGTTATAAAACGCCCAAAAAACCTATTATCTCGAAATCGAAAATTTTCACGATCACAATCCTCCCCTCACCTATCGGTGTGGGAAGTAAAAGGATGGCGTATGCTACGATAACGCTTTCCAGGTAATTCCGCCATGGATTAAAAGTCAGATTGTTGTATTATTATTGCTTTCCTTTGCTAACTTTCCATACAACTTAATTTAACAGAAGTTCAATAGTATACACAGCAAAAAGCACAGGTATTAATTTTTTTATTAAAAGTGATTAAAACATCAATGATTATCGTGTTTATTAGTTGTTATGAGTTTTTCTTCTTTAATTTGTCATAATAAAGTAAAACAATAGTTTTTTAAATCATTTTGGAAATTCGTGAATTACCTTTTTACCTTTAACAGTCACGTACGGCGCAAAATGCCCCTATAAGTGCCATTTTTTCATTATTGTTTCGAAAGTGCAATGTCTTGCACAGTTTTTAGGACTAGACTGGAGCTCCAGAACCAGGCATAAGTATTTTTAATTTTATTTTGAAGGTTTTGGTCTCCTGACTAAAAACAGAGATTTCAAACTTTGGGCCCAAATTGTACTTAATTATTGTTCGGATGTACAGGTTCTCCTTATTGGATATTAAAATAGGCTTAATACTGAATATAATTGCAGAAAAAAATAAAAGCCAAAAAGCATTCTTGTCTTTGTTTTTGACGATTTCTTGAAAAAACTGGAAAATCCCTAAGTTTTCAAAAAGAAATCATAACTCGAAAACTATCAATAATCGGTACATATGCATGGGGGTGTTTTGGATAGGTCTCGGTACGGGCTATCTAAAAAAAAATTATTATCGTCACCCGATTGGCCACCCTGTATGTTAAGCTCTACACCCGAATTCGGGCAATGCCCGAAAAAAATACGCAGAACTAGTTTTGAGGAAGGAATATTTCCCAAACCCGAAATATTAATTTTATATGGCTATTGAGCATTACCAAATACGCAGAACTAGTTTTGCGCATCTTGAAATGCACAGAACTAGTTTTGCGCCACTTGAAATGCACAGGACTAGTTCTGTATATTTTGGCATGGTGAAATTTAGAATTGTAGAGGAGATTTTTTTCGATACATTGTTGATGCATTTTTTATTACAGAGATATGAAGGTTAGGTTAGGTTGGGTTCGTTCAATATAGTGAGGTAATGATCTTTTGTCATGAGATTATGTTTTTGTGTACTTGAAGCTTCAAGTAGCCGAACTAATTTGGATTCGAATTTAGCTTGCATTTTTTCCTAAAACAGAAACAAAAAACATTCAAAGCAACAACATAAACATAACCTTACCCTTTTAATGTAACTACTGCTGGCCATTCAGTACCACAGAACTAGTTCTTTGCATTTCAAGTTGCGCAAAACTAGTTCTGTGGATTTCAAGATGCGCAAAACTAGTTCTGCCTATTTGGTAATGCTCAATAGCCGTATAAAATTAATATTTCGGGTTTGGGAAATATTCCTTGCTCAAAACTAGTTCTGCGTAATTTTTTTGGGCTATTAAGTGTAACATATACAGCTTCCTACAGCGAAACAAAACTCCAAGCTTCTGGGATACCGTTTTAGCAATACTGACGACGTTGTCATACCAGGCCATGGTCTAATTTGTAAATCCCTGCAAATCTCCTTCATATGACTACGCCCATTGGCAAACACATTCTAGAAATGTTATATAAACTCACTTGCTGGTCATTGTTTATTAAATTAACGGTAGCAAAAAATAACTCAAAAATCGTTCAAAAAATGAGTGCTAGAGATTTGCTCAAAGAAGGGAGTATTTATCAAATAATATTTCTTTATTTTTATTTCTATTTCCTATTTCTACCACAATGGCTTTAATAGTCAGCAAAACTGCCATAATTTGGAGCATAAAAAAATAATGTGTCAAAGAGCAATGCATTCAAAACGTGTCAGTTTGGTGGACTGTAACTTGATCGTAGATATAAACATGTTTGCGCACGAAAAATCTTTATCAGACACCGTAAGACCCAGCTTAAGAGTCACGGGTGGTTTTTGAATTTTCGATCCGAAAATGAGTATCCGTGCTTTTCATTAATCAACTTCACCGTCATATTGGTAGCATTTCAATCCGTCTGTAACAACAGGCTCAGTGCAAAACACCATTCATTACAAACTCCGGTACATACACAATCACTGGCCAAGTCAACTAGTGGCATTTTTAAATTATTCAACCCGAACACGAAAAGCTATTTATATGCACAAGCGGAATTTTTATTTCCTCGCCGCCGTTTCGGCATTCCTGAAGCACACATGCCGTGTGGGTACCTGTAACTCGGTTTGCTTGGAATATATGGCGATTCTCAGGCAGATATAACAGGGAAAACAAGCAAAACGGACGTGTAAAATAGCATACGGAATCTCTCTGTTTCTGAATCCATTCCATGTTATGAAAATTTTATGGTTTTAGACTGTAAAGTAAGATAAAAGCTCTTAATAGTTTTTTCCTGGATGAAACAAAAAAATGTGGATGTTGGACGAGGTGTACCTCGTTCTAGGAACTTCCCCGACTCAAGTGGTTATCTTTAAGTTATTTACGACTGCCTAATATCAGATAGTTCAGTGCATAAATAAATCAGTTAGTGACATTTGAGTATTTCAATTTTTTTAATTTTTTTTTAGCATCCATTTCAGAAAAACCCGATGCGTTGCATCTTATGAAGATTTTATGGTTTTAGACTGTAAAGTAAGATAAAAGCTCTTAATAGCTTATTCCTGGACGAAACAAAAAAAATGTGGATGTTGAACGAGGTGTACCTCGCTCTAGGAACTTCCCCAACTCAAGAGGTCATCTTTAAGTTACTTACGACTGCCTAATATCAGACAGTACAGTGCACAAATAAGGCAGTTAGTGACATTTGAGTATTTCAACCTTTTTAATTTTTTTTAGCATCCATCTCAGAAAAACCCGTTGCATATTATGAAGATTTTATGATTTTAGACTGTAAAGTGAAATAAAAGCTCTTAATAGTTAATTCCTGAATGAATTAAAAAAAATTGGACGTTGATCGAGGTATACCTCATTCGAGGAACTTCCCCAACTCAAGAGGTCATCTTTAAGTTACTTACGAGTGCCTAATATCAAACAATTCAGTGCACAAATAAAGCAGTTAATGACATTTGGCTACCTCAATTTATTTAATTTTTTTGAGCCATCCTTACAAAAAAAATTAACATGTGATATATCGTTTTAGACATAAAAACACATTCTCTTTCAACTGGTGCTATCAATAATGTATATGTTGTATTACATTTTTTGTGCACCCCCACCCTTTTCCCCCTCCCATTGTCATATCAGCACCAAAATCTTTTCAACTCGAAACGACCTTCATTAATTGAAGTTGGCTAATTTTGAGAGCAATCGAA
The DNA here is from genome assembly GCA_951848785.1 of Callosobruchus maculatus. Classification (NCBI taxonomy): domain Eukaryota; kingdom Metazoa; phylum Arthropoda; class Insecta; order Coleoptera; family Chrysomelidae; genus Callosobruchus; species Callosobruchus maculatus. Next base: position 3,130,131 of record CATOUR010000032.1, read on the forward strand.
TGGGGCGTTTTTGAGTAATCCTTGGACTAATTTCATTTTTCAATGAACTCAGAAATCATTCCAAGATTTTGGCCAACAAAATTTAGTACTTCAAGAACGAAATCGCGGACTTAAGACACACAGATCAAAAGACCAAGTTTTTCCAATTTTCTTCATACTTGGTCACTACGAAAAGGTTATCATTAAAAACAAAAATCTAGTTTGTGATCGCGCTGCGAGGACAAAAAACGGGTGGGAGTGAGGGTAGCTCAAAAAATAATGTCATAACCGTGAAATGCTAATGCTACCACAATAAAGAGGATATTTTCTTATGTCGGAAACGCTACCGCGCATGCCGCAAAATTTTCAAAATGGCGAAATAAAAATTAATCATGATTTTTTTAAATAGATCGATCGTTTTCGAGAAAATTAGAAAACCCATTATTGGCCAAACAATGATATTGCGTTTAGCACCAGATATTCGGGGAAAATAGTTTCGCATAGGTATGTTTTGGGCTTTATTACGAAATTTACTCCAATTGCATCTCTTACAAATGAAAAAGGAGGGTTCTGGACGAAGCCGATCAAGTTTAAATTTTGGGTCATTTTGGCACAAACCCGAATACTTCATTACGCAAAATTGTGGATCCAACAGATATTTCATTTTGCACGCAGTTACTAAACTTCATAAATTTTATCCATGCACTATTGTATTGTTTAGTCCAAGAGTTAATCGAAGACGATTTCGATCGGCAAGTTAAGTTTTGTGAACAAATTACTACAGCGATTATTGGCAACACCACTCATGTAAATAATATCCCTAACTGATGAATTCACTTTTTATCTAACTGGATTTGTTAATTTGAGGATTACTGCAGGTATTAGAGCACGAAAATCCTCATGCTTTTGTTTATGCATCGGCATACCCAGTAGTCCCAAAAAATTAATGTATGGACTATGGGCCGGCATTTTAAGAAACAAAGTGACTGAGCCATTATTTATTAACGGAAATTTAAATGGAGACATTTATCTGTCTGAATTGAGAAACACCATGAATCTATTTATTACTGAAACGATTGAAAACCTGATGGATGAAGATCAGTAACGGCTAGACGACGCGTCTCCAGATAAATGAATAGGGCGGAGAGGGAATATAGAATGGCCTGCTAGATCTCCTGATTTCACGGTATAAGACTTTTTACTATGGGGCCGCTTTAAGCCTATTAGTATGTGTTTAGTCTCCAACTTGAAAGTTTAGATGACCTTCATCAACGCATCATTGGAAGCAGCCATGATATCCCATGACATGTTTTTGCAACTGTCCGTCAGGAATTTAAACATCACCTATATCATTTAACACTTATTGCAATAAAAAGTGATATATTCGTTTATTTTTGTTTTCTGTTTAAACAAATTAAGATACATATACATTTTTCTAATTTTATGAAAATCGAATTTGTCGATTTTAGAAAATCAAACGTCAGAATAAAGAACTTTGACAAGCCTTTGAAACGAGATATAAATCGATACCCCTTGCTATTTAAAACTTTTAAGGGGATGAGCCTGGAGGCAGGGGATACAAGGGGTGAAGTAGTGTTTGGTTAAAAAGTTATGCCCCTTGACAAAGCCTTTGATGTGTGTCAGAGTTTTTTTCTTTTAATCAGAGGTTTTCGATGAATTCATGGTAGGAAGTTTTCAAATGATCCTGCTACAGAGATGAAAAAATCCCTATCATGGGGAATGTGACTTGATGCCTAGCTTCTCAGGTCATCTCACTACCGAACTATTTTGGTAGGTATTATTATAGGATCATCTTGTGTAAAATAATAATTAACCACTTGTATTGAGGATGCTAATGATGCTAATTTTAGATGCTGCAAATAGATTGCTTTTTGAAACCCAACTCTTTCTAAAATTGAAAACACTATAACCAATACTTCTTACGCGACATTCCCAATATGGAATATGGTGAACCTATAAGTATTAAATATACATAGCTTACTTGGCTAAACTCTTTTTCTTCCTCTTGATTCATTAGCCTAGCAGATAACTTACCACTCTTGGCTTCCAGAACACCCCTAAAAACTACATTAACTACGAAGTCGCATTACGGAAGGGCTGTGAAACTTTTAATGTAAAATCTTGGTATCTGGGTCATGAGTCCTAATGAACTTTTTACCGAGTGAACCGTTCCAAAAAATTGTCCCTAAACAATTGTAATTATCGGCGTTTCCAAACTCGGCTAACCATCTGGACCATGTATGCGCGCCCGTATTCCGTTTTAGGTCAAGAGCATTCAAATACCAGATGCTAAAGCTCTGTTTTTTATATTAGTCAGGTAAAGCTGGCCCTTTTGCTATAATAAAAATAGTATAGTGATATTTATTTTATTTAATCGTGTCTGACCTACACTTGAATTAATTGGTTAGTTTTATATAAATTTTGTTTCTAATTTTATTTTACTTTTTTGTCTTTATTTTTATACATATTAGTATAGGTTAATAGTTTTATTAAATTTATTAAAGGAAAAAAAGAAACATATATGTGACGATCACAAAAATAGAAATGTATCAGGAACCCCTCTGAAAGGCCCAAAAACGAAGCTTGGGGGGTTATATATTTTTTTTCTTTTTTACCAATTTCTCCGTCGGCAAAGGATATCGCTCCCCGTGTGGGGGCGGGTCAGAATATCTCCCATCGTATATCCTGCATGTCGTAAAAGGCGACTAAAAGGAACCGAAACTACTGTCGGTACAAGCAGTAACCTCTTCTCAACGAACAGCTTTGGGTGGACAAGTTGAGAAGAGTCAGGACACCTTCTTGTCCTTGGGGTGAGAAATTGCCCCTAAAGGCGGATGAATCAGTAGATACCATCTGATCAACGGCATGAGGATGCAGAAAGCAAAAGGGAAACTACTGCATTAGAGATCTTAAAGATATCCCAAGAGAAACTCGTAAAATGAGTAAATGCATTTTACGAGTTCACAACATGTCTGTTAAGACATTGTGACTATGATGATGAAAAGATATCGCTACCCAAATTTCATCAAGCAGCGGTTACTGAGATTATGCGGCCAGAAGAACGCCAAGAGACACATAGACCTCCAGACAAACCGTCGGAAATAAGTGACACAGATTTTCGTAATGTAGATATAAGATTATACTTTTAGTTTGTTAGTTATTGCTGCGCCGATGCTGACACGATTTCTAAAATCCATACGCGTTTTCCATCCTCGCCGCGGTAATAATGTTGCGTCGAAATTCTTGTTCTGCATGTGTAGGCAAGGAAATTCTCGGATGAACCTAAAAAGTTCTATTATGCCGCTAGATCTTTCTTTCACAATCAATTTAAGTTTTACAAACCATCACTGTCCCCCCCTAACCACCCAAATTTCACCGCTACTTTTTAAAGTAGAAAATGAACAGAAACCCCTAAAACGCCTAAAAACGAAGTTTGAGGCATTTTTGCCAATTACTCCACCGCTCAACGACCGATTTTCAAAATTATAGCAGCATTAGCGCTACGACCCGACAGATTCATCATAATTCATGCAGCGATTACTCCTGACTACGAGGCTAGAGGAATGCCAGCAGACAGACAGACCGACAAACCAACAGAGTGACAAACATACAGATTGACAGAAATAAGTAACCTGGGTTTTCGTTATGGAGATATCATAAAAAGTACAAAAAGCTCAAAATTGGTCATTTTCGCGATCACAGTACTCCCCTCACCTATCGGTATAGAAGGTAATAAGAACTTCCAACTTCACAATAGTAGTTATATGGGTTTCAGAATACCTTATATTATAATACCTTATATTATACTCACTAAATTTGTTAAAAGGGCAAATCTTTAAGGCGCCACATTTCACGAAAAAGTTCATTCCGCATAGAATTTTGATTTTCAAGTAACCAAAGAATAATGTTGAAAATCAGATCTATTATAGGTATACCCATTATATGGAAGCCATGTCTTCAACTATTTATGAAGACAGCACTACATCTATACATGCAGATAGCCATATTATAGCCCGTAGTTCCATGTTTATGTAAGAAAAGGTCAGATGTATCATGTTTAATTTGTTGCTGTTAAATTTGCGACAGAGTAGGTTATTTTATAGAGATAATATCGACGATTTTACCTCAAAATGACCTAAATAGCTGTAGAATTTGTATATGCTATTCTCGACCTGTGGGTTATAAATTCCTCGTCGTCCTTATATTGACCTCTGAATTCATCATCATAGTCACAATGTATCAATGTGTCAGACATGTTGTGAACTCGTAAAATGTATTTACTCATTTTAAGAGTTTCTCTTGGGATATCTTTGAGATCTTCAATGCAGTAGCTTCCCATTTGCTTTCTGCATCCTCATGCCGTTGACCAGATGGTATCTACTGGATCGTCCGCCTTTAGGGGCAATTTCTCACCATAAGGACAAGAAGGTGTCCTGACTCTTCTCAACCCGTCCCCCCAAAGCTGTTGGTTAGAAGAGGTTACTGTTTATACCGACAGTAGTTCGGTTCCTTTTAGTCGCCTTTTACGACACGCAGGATATACGATGGGAGATATTCTAACCCGCTCCCACACGGGGAGACCTCTAAATTACTTTAGTTTTATTCCCCACTTTAGGAAAAGTTGAACATTTAGAAGTAAATAATCTTTGTTGAAATTAGTCACGCAACCTCTATAGTGAATGTAAGATAATTCTGACCTAGAATGCTTGTTGGGATGCCTCTTAGGACATGGTCTTTGCTTTTTCAAACCTATTTGGATTCGTTGAGTTTTGTCACTCGCCAAACCAATTTTTTCAAATCCGAAACATGTTTCCTGGGAAATTCGTAGTTATTATTATTCATGGGACAAAGAGGGAGGCAGACAACACATAGTCGACAGACAGCTCGACTGTTCTATATTTTTGTATACTATAGAAACATGCGACAAATCGTACTATTTTCAGATATCGACAAGGGGACGTTATCAAATATTTCGCAAAAAAGTGCTCTAGCCTTTATAGGTGGTAAACACTCGAAATGCATATCTGAAACAACAACCCCACGAACAATGTGACTCGACCATTTAGTGTCATTTAAATGGATGTCCTCTACGTGGTATCAGTACGATCACCGAAACGTCAAAACAAAACTACAGATATACATATATTTTCGTATAATTGTTCCACAAAACGGCCAAAATATCCATTCGGTGGGACGCACAGTCGGTCGGAAACAATTAAAACGTCAGCAAGTTGGCAGGGGACAGTAAAATATCGAACAAGAGACAAAAACAAGCATTTGCGCTGCTGTCCGAAAAAATAACAATGAAAGGGACAACTGGTAACCAGAGAGCGCTCGTCGTATGAAAATATCCGTATCTGACGGCCAAATTTCAATTCGTTTTACAAAGGCGTATTAATATCACATTTTATGTAAAAGCCAGAGTGGTAAAACGTAGGTAACCTTAAAAGTTACATCCCCATCGACCCAAATGCAGACAAAGAGCAAGAGTTACCTCAGGATTACCAAACTAGACAGCTGGCCTAGTGCTTAGTGTATGGAAACGGCTTTAGTAAGAATTTTAATTTTGTTTGATACTACTAACATCATCATCATAGTCACAATGTCTTACCGCGGCGAGGATGGAAAAACGCGTATGGATTTTAGAAATCGGCGCAGCAATAACTAACAAACTAAGTATAATCTTATATCTACATTACGAAGATCTGTGTCACTTATTTCCGACGGTTTGTCTGAAGGTCTGTGTGTCTCTTGGCGTTTTTCTGGCCGCATAATCTCAGTAACCGCTGCTTGATGAAATTTGGGTAACGATATCTTTTCATCATCATAGTCACAATGTCTTAACAGACATGTTGTGAACTCGTGAAATGCATTTACCCATTTTACGAGTTTCTCTTGGGATATCTTTCAGATCTTCAATGCAGTAGTTTCCCATTTGCTTTCTGCATCCTCATGCCGTTGACCAGATGGTATCTACTGGTTCATCCGCCTTTAGGGGCAATTTCTCACCCCAAGGACAAGAAGGTGTCCTGACTCTTCTCAACTCGTCCACCCAAAGCTGTTGGTTGAGAAGAGGTTACTGCTTATACCGACAGTGTTCGGTTCCTTTTAGTCGCCTTTTACGACACGCAGGATATACGATGGGAGATATTCTAACCCGCCCCTACACGGGCGGACATACCTAACTGAATACTTATGGGAACTGTGTATACTATTAAAAAAATGTATCTGTCATCTCAGGGTTAGGGGTGAAATGAGACAAAGTCATAGGATATAATATGATGTATAATAAAGCCGAAAATGGAAAATGCAGAGATTTTGACAACAATTGGTCTTTTGAATTAAAAAAAATATTTTGTGATAAATAGAAAAATCATATATAAATTTTATAACAAAACTATTTTTGTTTTCTTTTTTTTTGCAATAATTCAAAAGTTATATCAAAATAAAGATGGTACAGTCCAGTACCAAAGATACGCCGACAACTTCCGAATCCGTGTGACGTCACAAGGGTGGTCACGATGCTTCTTTGACCAACGACGTCCTACTCCGATTGTGGATTCTAGATTCAAGCCAAGCGTGAAAATATCTACTTGTAACTAGTGTATATTTGTGGCAACATAGACGGTGCATGAAGTTTTCAACTCGAGACGAAGTCTACGATCGAGAGTACCGGATCAATTATGTTTCGTTGAAGTGATCTCCTTCGCAAGGCCGGATGGCGCAGTGGTTTAGAGTGTTAGATGGTGAATTTGTGTTCGAGCTGATGTTGGTTCGAAACCCAGGCCTTGCAACTCATTTTTTTTGTACCAAAATATGTATTGATATGCTTTTTACTCATGTTACACACATTTTTTTCTACCATCGAAATAAATATGTTCTTAATTGATTAGATATTTTACAAGTACAATAAAAATTACGAATAATTTCAATTTTTTGGATTAATTTCATTTTTATAGATTGCCATCCTGATAGGCTGTGAAATGTTACCGCCGTTGTTTCTGATTAGACTTAGATTAGACAACTGTTTGTTGTGAGTAATTTTTATAATCTTGTCCCTTTCGTCTAGTTCGCGTGTATTTTTCTGCTAAGTTAGTTGTTTCCTTCTACCTGAATAGGTTTTTGTTTATATTTTATGGCCTGCTAGGTTGCTTATATGTTGGAAATACGAATAACACCGATTTGGTTGAAAATTTGAAATTAAATAAAAACTATCAGAGATTGATATAATAACTAATCGACCAATTTCTCCAAGCATAAACGTAATTTAAATTTAACAGTCTCATCAAAGCTGACACATTTTATGCTTAGTAATACGGCAAAGTCACAGTCTACTTTAGCCATAATGCTCCGTGTCGAATAACGTGAATAACCCTGTACATATAACCTTAAATCGGCGACTGCAGCTTGAAAATTGTGTCTGTAGGATAAAGGCAATCATTAGGAGTCAAAATTCAGTATAAATCTCTAGCAACATGCCAACATAGCAAAACATATGACGGATTTTAAAAACAGGTTTCGTTCGTGGTTTCACTGCGTAACGTTTGAAGATAAGGCTAGGCAAATTTCGAATCATGCATGTCTGTATCGCAGCGAGTGCTATCTATCTAACAAAAACATTTTTATGCTCAAAAATCTTCAAAACATGTACTGTACAGCACGAATTTTTATTCCAACGAAATCATCTGGTAAAAATTGGCTGCGCTTGCAAAAGTTTTGCAATAACCACCAGCCTGCATTTTGGGCGGAATATCGGAGCGCTAATGAGTAGTCGCCAGCTTACATGTTCCGCCTTTTTAATTACGTATAGCCCCTAATGAACAATCGACTAAACGTCAGTGGAAGTGATAATTTAATTTATTTGGCAATTTATTTTTTGGCACGTTCACTAAATTCTGTTAAGTAGTTAATCGCATCAGTTTAGGGTCAGTTAGCGCTTATTTGTTCGTTATGCAGGCCAGTCCGCCATGTTGTCACGTTTACTTCGATACCGACGATAAAAATACGTTATATTACTTTAGTATTAAGATGAGAATAAACTGTGCGTTATTAATAAGCCTTGACATGGATAAAAACAAAATCCTACATGATACTATGCAACAATCTTCAGGCATTCAGAATGTCGAATTTTGTTTCCCTAAAGGTGCTTCTCTTCAACAAAAATAGGAATCGTTTTGTTAATGAAAATGTTTCTAAAGATCATGTGCGTTTTCTGTTCTCGCCACGCCACTGTGTCGAAATTCAACGAACTTAATTCAATGGCTTATACCATACAGAACGATCTAAGTCAATACCCATGCGTATATGTTACCCTCAATAGCCGAATTCGGGCAATGCCCGAAAACAATACGCAGAACTAGTTTTGAGCAATATTTCTCAAACCCGAAATAATAATTTTATACGGCTATTGAGCATAACCAAATAGGCAGAACTAGTTTTGCGCATCTTGGAATACACAGAACGGGTTTTGCGCATCTTGGAATGCACAGAACTAGTTTTGCGCAACTTGAAATGCACACAACTAGTTCTGTGGTACAGGATGACAACCAAAGTGAACATTCGTTATGCATTGTGTGTCAAAAATCAGCAAAAACCTATCGTTTAGGTTAGATTAGGTTAGGTTAGGTTAGGTTAGGAAAATGCACAAAGAGGTTTGGAAGCACAAGCCAATTTGATGCTCACACAATCAAATAAAAAATTTAAACCAGCCTCAATTGGCGATTTATTATTTGTTAGTATTTATTAAAATATATTCAACTTCTCCAACTTTATATTTATTTGAGTCCGTCGCTGGCGCTGATTAAATGGAAGGAGCAGAATTTGTGCTGGTCATTCAGAAAGTATACAGAATAGTCCTGTCCATTTAAAGTTGCGCAAAACTAGTTCCTTGTATTTCAAGATGCGCAAAACTAGTTCTGCCTATTTGGTAATGCTCAATAGCCGTATAAAATTAATATTTCGTGTTTGGGAAATATTCCTTGCGCAAAACTAGTTCTGCATATTATTTTCGGGCATTGCCCGAATTCGGGTATTGAGCGTAACATATACATAAGAAAATTCTAAGTGCCTTAACAGTCATGGCATTGTTCGTATAGACCTAAAACTCACTCGGTCTTTCTTTCACAGGTCTTTCACAGACTGTCCTATAATGAATGCAACAAATTTTTCAGTTCTGCAACCCCTCACCCTCTGACCTCCCCAATGTCACCCCCACCCAAAAAAGTATAAAATGATCAGGAACCCCTCAAACGCCTAAAAACGAAGTTTGAGGAACGTTTGAATTTTTTTATGTTTTGCTAATTAAAGGGTCCAATGCAAGATGTACCCAAGTCACATTTTCATCAATTATAGACTATCAGTGCCATTTATGCGAACTTTTTGTTAGCTTTCTGAGTGAATGAGTGACGTGGATTTTCGTGATGTAGATATCATAAACCGCCCAAACCTATCGGTGTGGGAAGTAGAAATGTCACTGGGAGTTTGTATAACTAATAACTAATAACGGAAGGCTATTCTACCACTATTCTATTCTATATAGTCTGAACTGAACGCCACTGTTAGTCCAAGCCCCACCGCAAGAGCGTCGCTACCTGTGGCGACGTCATAGCTATCCTGATCCTCATGAACCCCCTATCATACACCACAACACCTTCACAATTAACTTGGTGTCGAGTCGAGTCTGAGAATAGAGGTAAAGTACACTTGTTTACTGCACGTCGCGCATATATCCTGATATGCACCCCGCACCCTTGCCTTCCTTTAAGTGGATGCAGCGCCGCACGAAAGGCGGACGAGAGTATGTCTGTGTGTGTAGAGTTGGGACATACGTTTGGTAAAACGTGATCTAGCCACTATTAGGGTGATAATGTAAGGATATTAATGTTTATTTATAAAATTTACAATACGTGTTCCATATATGCAATAAATCAAATAAACATCAAAAGCCGCAGAAGGTGGAACACCTTGAACGCAGCAAACATGTAAATTGATGATACTATTTAAGTTTACATTTACATTTTGAGGGATACTTAATCCGAATGCATTTTAGTATAAAACGTAAGCTAACTGTAATTTTGACGGATGATTATTTTTTATTGAGTTCAATAAATTATATTTCTACTAAAGCTCAATATATTTGTGTATTTGAAAACGGGGTAGTTCATGAATCCAATTTTTTATTTGTTTCTTGAAATGGCTTAACCTTCGAATTTCTTTAATAATTGATGATAATACATTGTATAGCTTTGAAGATAGGTAAACATACGACTTAAGCATTATACTTTTATGCGATTTGAAAACAAGGTTGGAGGATAATTTATATCTTGTTTCATAGGTGTGTATAATTTTTGATTGATCATTCTTATTCTTATCATAATGTAAATTGCAATGTAAGAAATACAGCTGTCGGATGTCATATATCTTGGTGTCCTCATAGAGAGCTGTTGTGGGATAAAGTCGTGGTTTATGAAATATCATCTTAACTATAGATCTTCATATAATATCCAATTCATCTATATGGTTTTTGCTAGCAGCTCCCCAAGCTAAAATCCCATATATCATATGACTTTCTACTAAAGCAAAATATAATATACGTAAATAATTTTTAGGAAGAATATTTGATATATATTTTAATTTGTGTAAAATGAATCTGTTTTTTACGGGTGATTTTATAGTTCCAAAATAATATTATTCACGGGTGCAGTTACTCACATGCAACGTAAACGCGATACGATAAAGGCAAATATATTGAGGAAAGTGAAAAAATAAAACCGTTTTTAAGATAAAGAAATCATCACCCACTCTGTATCTTTTTCTAAACAGTGTGATGTGCTTCACAATAATTTAGGCTGTCCGTCACAACGAAAATAAAGTCCGAAATTGCATACAATATCTGTTTTATACCTGCTCGAAATTACATCACTCCACAGGATTATTTTTTCTAAATATTACTCTGAATCTGAATAGTATCAAGTTGTTTTGATCGCTTGATGAGGCATATCGCGAGTTGATCCTTAATACCGATGACCCTAGTGATGTTGTTGGATGTTGGATGTCTGATTTTTATGACTACATATTATACATTATAAAATAACTTACTTATACATACGATACAACCATATGTAGCGGATTGATTCGCTAATTCCCCCAAAGTAGATACAATTATGTTACAATGTTAACATAACTTATTGCAGTTGTTGCACATGTCATAAACGGGAGACTTAATTAACAGATTTAAACCTAGTCTACTACATCTAAACGTATAACTTAAAAACAGAACCGCATATGTCTAGATAAAAAACAAAACATTTTATTTCGCATCCACTGATGTGAAACTTATCACACCATTACCATTTGAAAAATTTACGCTTTAAACTTATCGAATTTTAAAATTGTTAGTCTACTGATTTCACATACTTTTGAAACAACTGCAAGACAAGCACGCGTCTTGCTCTCTTTAAAACAGGAAGCCACATCATTCTGTCGTGGTTGATTTCCGAGATATTAACATTTTTTGTGAAGTGCTAAAAACGCAAAACTTTCTAGGGATTACTGAATAACTCCACAAATAGGCTTCGTAGACATAGAGACTATGATTGATAAACTGGAATTAACAATCGATGCTAAATTTCAAAACGCAATAAAATAGAGGGTACTCTATTTAAAATAAGAAGATTGATGCCTACTTCCAGCATACCCGGACATCCGCCATCTCTGAAATTATTTTCTACAAGTAAACCATTTGAAAGGACACGTTTTTTATTGGGAACATTTTCTTCTTGAACGGTAAGGGTAGTCTGTCTAAAATAAGAAGTTTGAAGCCTACTTTCCGCTATCTTTGGAATTATTTTCTCAAAGTAGACAATTTGGAACTATTTTTTTACTAGGACCATTTTCTTCTGATTTAAACGGTGAGGTCGCTAGAGGGCACATTGCGCTTATTGGATAACCCTGTATATATTGGATCCAGCATTGAAGAAGGAGTTCTTTAATACCTAAAATGTCATCTTGTAAGATACGCTGGCGATGTCGAACTAACTATAATAAAGAAACATACATACATGCATACATACATACATGAAAATAGTCTCATCTCTATGAAGTCATATGCATCGCAGCCGTGCTATTATTACCATGCACCCCCTCCCTATCACCCCTCCCACAATCCCTGAGGCGACGTCGGCGAGTTTCCGAAGGATAAGCGACTTCCTGCTGGTACCGACGATGCGACAAAGGATACGTCTACATTGAGGGTGAAGTCGCGAAGAGACGATGGAAGTGGTTGCTTTTCAAGGTTATGCTGCATCAACCGACGAATAAGTTATTCGCATTGTGAACTGGATAAGAGGCAGTCCATGTGTGCTTGCTTCATCTCATTATCAAATAGATGCTGCTTTTTGCACTGCTACTATGATAGCGAACATGTCTAACATTTGAAGAGAAACTGAGAAATTTTGAAACAGTCATTGAGAACCTCAATTTTCTATAAAATAAAATGAAAAACAACGCTTGCAGGACAGTGCCTATATTGCACTTCCGGTTGCACAACAGGACTATCTCTGATCCACACAAGCATCTGCAATACAAAAATGGAACTAAAAGGGATTGCCAAACAAACAAAGATCAGTTAAAAAATGGGTGTTCTAGAAACTTAGTAAGAAAGATACCAGAAAATGAAGCTGATAACAATTACATAATGTTCGTACCAGATCTCTAATCGATACTACCCTGTGCAGTAAAAAACTAAATCCGCTTGTGTAACTTTCTGGTAACGATAATAACAGATAATTATTATATCCATGTCATATTCAATTGCAGCAAGAATACACAAAAGCAGTATGAACTTTAACTGCAGATTTAAAGAAATGTATAAGAGATTGCTAACAACATAATATAGATACAGCCTCGTACTTAAAAAGTACCGCATAAGAATTTTCTACTTCATAAAGAGAAAAAAATACATTTATAGCGATAAAGGAAAGTATTTTAACAAAATAATGCAAATATGATCGAAGGAGGTCGTAAAACGTCACCTTTAATTGCAAATTCAAATTGAGATTACTTCCAAAATTAACATAAAATCGAAGTTCACTAATGAGCCTAATATTTACAATAAATGAATTATTATGATCAGTATTTTCATATAAATGCAGACATCTTGTGTGTAGGTATGATACTAGTAACTTGCATTTGTTTACTTCTCCTAACCGAGCAACAATAAGTATCCATTTCAAATTTCAACAACTTCCATGTCTAATTTTTTTGAGCTATCTACAAATACAAAAAATAATAAATTGTGCTATCGATGAACCCAATGTACAGTACTAGAACTAAAATAATTCTAAATAACTACATATCTTTTTGTAAAACAAGCGTCGGGAGTAGGAAGCGCCACCTTTTATACAGGGTGTCTTAACAGACATATTGTGAACTCGTAAAATGCATTAGATCGGAGCTAGAGTATTGCCGACACGAATATTATCAATAGTTTTGAGAAATGTAGCTCGCCATCGTTCGCGATTTACTGTCAGTTCAGTGGCGCTGTTGATACTCATATCCAGCAACAGTTTCGTCGTATCCACCCAGCGTGTAGGGGAACGGCTACGGCGCCGCCCATTCGGAGCATGACCCTGAACTACAAGTTTCTCCATATTATCGCTTCTGTGTATACGTCCGAAGAATGTAAGCATTCTCATCGACACAATGGACGATAGTCTCTTTGGATTACCGAGCTCATCCAGTATGGAAGCGTTAGTTGGATGGGCGGTATACGGAGCCCTCAGGGCTAGACTTCGTTTTAGCGGAAACCGAAATGGGGGTCAAAAGTAGTGTCAATCGACTCGGTTTGACGTCCTGAGACAAAGGAGATTATTCTCAGACCGAGGAAACGCTCGGGTGAAAAACTACGGCACTTTCAACTTTCAGTACCTAACCTAACTTAACCCGACCGGTCAAATTGTTGAGGGCAAAATGGGTTAAATGGGGTTTAAAGGAGTGTTAATTGACTCGGTTTGACGCCTTGAGCGGGATTAGACCAAACCCAGACTAAGAAAGCGGCCCGATAAAAATCTACGCCTCTTTGAAGTTTCCAACTTAACCTAAAAACGACTTCAAAATTTCGATATTTTTTCCACGAAATATATGGTATTTTCGACAGTACTTGACGAGTAGGGTACAACAACACCACAAGCAACAGCGAAAAATGAAAAATAAAAAAGCTACGATACTTTGAATTCTTAATGTTCCTAGAAATTGGGTAGGTTTAAGTTGAATTAGGTTTGGTCACTTGCATAGATAGGGGGGCCTAGGGGGGCTGCCCCCCCCCCCCAGACGTTACTAATTTTGTAAATTTTGAATACACTATGCAACATAGTCCCAGGTAGGTAGGGTAGGTCACCTGTTCAGTTTTTCAGTGTGCCGGAATAGGTCCCAGGCGCAGACCCTCGAAGACCCTTTTTCAGGACATCAAACCGTGTCAACTGACATCCCTTTTTAGCCCGACCGTATTATTTAGGTATTGAAATTGCCAAGTTTTAAATTAAACTGGCGTAGATTTTCACCGGAATGTCTCCTCACTTTGGAAGTTGTCAAGTTCGAGTTATGATGTCCAGCCAAGTCGATCAACACCCATTTTCAGCTCAACAAGTAAACTTTTTTGGATAAGTTAGGTTAGGTAACGAAACTTAGTAATACCGTAGTTCTTCACCAGAACGTTTCCTCTGTCTGGGATTGGTCTTGTTCGATTAAGGACGTCAAACCGCCTCGTTTGACATCACTCTCGAGCATCGATCCCCATTTCAGTTTTCGCTAAAACGAAGTCTTACCGCTGTCAAAATTCTCCACTGTACACGCGAAAATAATGCAAAAATACTTATATTTTCTTATCGGATACTTATTTCTTTTCAAGTTATAGCTAATAACAAATCAACAAATTTCACATATGCTTTCACATATGCTAGGCTAGGCTACCTTAACATGTTCTTAATCATAGCGTTCTTTTAATAAATGTTCAAAAATACCACCACTGACCTCTAAACATTTTCTTCTTCGTCTGCGAAGATCACTTGTTGCTCCCCAATTAATTAATTTATTTCTCCTTTATATGGGCCAGAGTATTGTTAATCCGTCGAATTGGTGTATCCCGTTTACCTGGATTTTTGCGACAAATAATCACATAAACGTTCAATTACTGTCACTGTACACTGACACTTCATCAAAATATCAGAGCTCTCAAATGCTTTAAGCATCAAACATGGTGTACTTTGATTACGACAGAATTCAGATACAAGTCAAAAGATAGATAAACGTTCTTAGTAACGCTATAACTTGAAACCAAATGAGACTCGAATAAGAACATATGAGTTTTTACATTATTTTCATGCGTATAATCTACCCCTAGAGTTTGGTGCGTTAGCCCAGACCTACGAGTATCTTGTATATGTAAAAATTATAAACGCTGACGTGCTTATTTGAAAATGTCCAGTCTAAGTAGTCTAACTCACAGTTTCATTGCTGATCCAATAAATATAAGGCTGAAACTATGAAACCTATCAAAAACACAGACAAAAGGCATGACGATGTCATGAAAGAAATTGTTATCTGATAGAGGCCCTTACCAGGATCCAGTTTTTGGTTTCTAACTTTTCACGTGCTTAAGTACAATACGTTGAGATAAAATTGTTGCAAACAGAACCATTACGGTCGTGGCTTGGCATATTCTTGATATATTCATCGCGGTTTTGGCTCACCATTGAAACAATGGTGAGAGAGCGTTACTTTCTAAATGCCTTGGTAGTTGTATAAATGGTAGATGCGCATATATGAACAAAGCGATTCACACAAAACGCTTGTACCCGTTAGAATCCTTCGTACATGTAACCGGAAATTTATTTTTAAAATTTCAAGACAGGACTCAGTATTTAGTCCAAATTTGGTTGGTTCTTAGATATAACGCCTTTTAATGGATCAGTAGATAGAGTGAACTTTATTTCGAATAAGTTGCCAAAGTTAGACGACAATGCTGTTTAACTAGCAGATGAGGCAGCACGTCAAGCAACTAATTCCAGTATAACAAACCTACCCCTCCGCCTAGAAGATGTCAAGGCATCTATAAAACAAAGGGTCTTTGACGCCTGGCAACAAGAATGGAATATATCTAACAACTATTTGAAATTGCATAAGCCAACAATTCAAAAGCGGCATCTGCCACCCTTGACACGCAGAGAGCAGGTAGTACTTACCAGACTGAGAATTGGACATACATTGCTAACGCACTTACATTTGCTACTTGGAAATCCACCAGAATTATGCCAGAGATGTAACGTATGCGATCGCCAGAGTACTGTTCAACCTCCCAAATAGCATGAAAAGTTGCCTGTCTAGCAACATAAACTCCACTTTGAAATTTCTCAAAACCATCAAATTTTTCCATAAAGTGTAATCATAACATCTGTGGTATCGTACAGGTTTTTTCTACTGTGACACTCATTACTTGCCCTTAATCTTAACGTTCTCAACCTGCTCAAGTAACTGTACCGAATCTTGTTTTCAAATATTTTAGACGGCGCCGAGACGGCGCCGGCGGCTAATAACCACTGTAGTTGATGCCGCACGCACAACAAATAAAAAAAAAAAAAAACAGTAGTTTGGTATCGTCTAACTATTGTGAATTGAATCATCTTAAAAACTAAATCCTGACTGACAATCTGTGTTTTCTTTGAGAAGCATGGGCGGCGAGACAGATATGTATGTTTCATTAGGAGATTAATCATTTACTTATAAACATACTACATTGAAAATGTTTATTGTAGTTTCACATTTACTATTTCCAATACGCTTGTTCAGTTTGCGACTCTAAAAGGCTTTTTATATGTTTGTCTTTTCATCGTTTAATAAATTCTACAATCAGTATACCCCGCACTTGTTTACAAGGGGTTTTCAAATATTTCATTTTCTTGGATATGTAAAGTGCTAGTAGTGGTACCTACTTATTGCAAATCACAGTAATGTAACTAGGATGACAATTCATGACTGCTAAAATAACAGTGACTATAAACTGTCATAATCATAAATAAAACATTATATGCTTACCTTCTCGAATGTTTGCAGCAAATGACTGTTAAAAATAACATGTTATGTCCCAGCTCCCTCAAAACAAGCGACCTTATGTCCTGTTAGTTGTCAAATTGACATTCCATAAATTTGAGGAATTTAGGTTATACCATGTTGTAGCACTAATAACACTCTAAATAAGTCTGCATGATATTATTTGATCTGATATTGGACTACTTTGTGATGCATGCTACAACAAAAAAATATATTTGAAAACTAGCGGAATACATAACTATTATAAAAATAAATTGTATTATACCACCTCTACTTATAAGCGATGTTTCACATCCCATGATTCTTTCACAAATATTCAAAAATCACATATTATATATCATAGCTGTTGCTATATCTTCAAACAAAGCATGTTTTGATACGTGATTTTAACACCTCATCCACCTCAGTCATCTCGAGTGTGAAATCGTCCTGCATCCGGTATTGTTATATGTTGCAATCGCTATGCTTAGAGGTAGAAACTGTTAACAGTAGCTCAAGTAAATATAGGTATTTGATATTGCGAACGATCATAAATTGTTTTCCGATAGAGTAACAAATATAAAAATATACCAGTTGCGCTAACAACTGATGATATATAATCAAGACAACGCATTGGCGATCGCTCCAAAACGCCATTTTGATATCTAATACTGTTATTTCAATAAATTCGCTAACTGGTAGGTCAATACGCGCTGCGCTAATGAACTTCCCAGTAATAGGTAAAACTGATACAAAAAAAGTGTCTTCTATCCACAGAAAAAGTACTGTT
The DNA here is from genome assembly GCA_951848785.1 of Callosobruchus maculatus. Lineage (NCBI taxonomy): Eukaryota > Metazoa > Arthropoda > Insecta > Coleoptera > Chrysomelidae > Callosobruchus > Callosobruchus maculatus. The sequence continues at coordinate 3,148,003 of CATOUR010000032.1, forward strand.
ACATTTTCAATTATATGTTAGTATTTGGATGTTTTCCATCGCTTTAAATATATTTACAGTTATTTCAAATCTATGCTATTGGAGGAATGTAATGCTTATACTGTTGTTAGAGAAATTGGTAGGTAGTATTCATACCAAAAACACCATATATCTAATTCAATGGCCCTTGTTGTTCGCTGAACTATAATCAGTTTTCGGCGGGACTGATGTCCCGATTCAATGAACATAAAAAGAAAGAAGAGGGAGATCATCTTAGTATTATTATCGGCGCCAACATAGACGAGGTTGTTTTTTTGTTTGCCGTATCGTATTGTGTCATCTCGTGGTTTTGCGTATTGCATCAGTAATTGTGTGATTTAATTAATGTGTCCAGTTATATATTAAATGGAGGACCTACTGAGAAATTGGGGCTTAGAAGAGGTGACACCCACATTTGAATGTAGGTATTTAGATTAGTCAGACAGTTGTATTTTAGGTAAAAACAACTGGTGCAGGCTTATCTCTAATTCTTATATCATGCTCCTTATAGTTTCATACAATATCACACCATTAAACATCCAAACGAATCAACCAGCTGTCCTCGCAGTAAAACGTGTTGGTCCAAGGAAAAGGAAGTAGTTTAGAATCAATTATACAACACAGGTTCGATTCAACAACAGGCTGCGATTGAATCATTCATTGGAATCCAACGACATCGTGTAGTTGACTCGATAATACGATATAATTCGTTACCAACTATACACTTCCCATTGGATAAAACCTCGCTGTGTTTGAGGAATTCTGAGTGATGTAACGTCCCATTGGATCAAAGCGTAAGTCTTAGAAAAAACGACGCGCCGTGCGTGGTGGATCTGCCAAATATTATTATCGCTTCTCACTTATGCAACATTTCTTTGGTTGATTGTATTTGAGTATAGGGGGCCTTCAGATGGTTTTCGAGCATATTTTGCATTAAGCTATTACGTGATTGCGCATGCAGTTAATGCACTCTGATATAACAGCCTGAATAACATCTAATTCAATGCTCAATAGTTATAGGTACTCTACAGTGTTTTGCCGACATTGCTTGATTCATGCTTTTTGGGGATTTCCCAATGCCAGAAAACCGCCTCGCACCCTGATTCCCCCCACCCCCTCGCCCCATCGGCGCGTACGTGATAGATTCAGGAGGAAACACCGGCTGTAAATCACAGCGAACGCTGCGGCGCGGCCGTGGCCCTATCAGGATATAGCGCGTGCCAGCTTCTATCAGATGACCTGCGTGATCCCTCTTGATGGATCTCCTCCCCCACCCGCTCTCCCTATCGCCCCCGCCTTTGAGAAATTGCCCGGTTAATTACCGGGGAGCGGGGCCCCGTCACCGTTCGAGATTTTTTGCCTTACGTGGAATGGGATGGGGGCTAACGTCAGAAGGCGCTTTGCTGTTATGTGTTTTATTATAAATGACTCTTAATTATTGCTTGGAAATCACCTCACTAAATAGTAGAACTAAGTAACGTCCACAGTGAAAGGCACTCAAGGGTGCACCGATGTGTCGTGCGTCGGCGCAAATCTTAGCCGCCAGGATGCAGAAGGCAGTCATCCTTGGGTCCCTTCGTCCACTTAGGCCACACAGTGATTGCTCACCTCACGGTGCAAGGAAAAGTCTGTGGGTAATGGAACACTAGCTCGGTGTGTCGGAGCCCGGACTGCACTTTTTTTACAATAATATTATCTTTATCAATGAAGTGAAATAAAAATGCACATATTCCTTCTATTAGTGAAGTCTGGATAAAATCTACTCTATCCAACATATTTAAGCAAAAAGAAACGAATCACCTATAACATCACTAATTTATTTATACAGGGTGGGCCAATAGTGCGTGGACGGAAGATTGTGGGCTTACTACAAAGTATTTAAAAAATCTGCCACTTGATCAGGGTAGGGGCCCTTGAGGGCTATAACGTAAAGATATTTTCACTTAAATTTTGACGTTTATACACGGTGATTCATATCAAACTTACATTTTTTGAATGGAACTCGCTGTATATTATTGCATATTTGGATTTCTTGGTTAATTCTAGTGTGACTTTGTGTATCATACATGGAACTTTAAACGAACCGTTTAGGCGCAAATCACCATTTTTGGTATAAGTAGGTATATGTATAGTAGGTGAAGTTGCGGTATGACTAAGCATGAAATTCGTTACCTTAGGTCAGGCACTAAATTTGAATTTTTTTTATACTTGGAGATATCAGTAGATTAATTAAAGAAACGTAAATCACAGATAACTTGATTTTTTCAAATGGGAATGTCATTTTGGTTTAAAGAATCGAATGTAAAATTTGATTACCTTTCTAACGATATGGCATTCTCCTCAATCAATCCTTTTTGGTTTTCAGTTTATTTAAAATTTTCAGTTAAATCGGTGTTTTTCAACTTTCCTGTGTGCAAACAACCTAGCGGGCCATGCAAAATAAACAAAAGCCCGTTAATATGGAAGAAACCAACAAACTTAGTAGAAAGATGCAAACTAACTAGAGTAACGAGGCAAGATTATGAAAATTCCTTACAGCATATTAGCTCTAACCATAAACAATAGCGTTAACAACAACGCTCATTTTTCACAGCCTACTAGCTATTAGCCAATTTCCAAAATCAGTAAAAAATATTTAATCAAAGGAAAACTAGTAGTGATTGCTGCTGGCAGTAGAATATCTATGTCTTCTGAATAAATTTTCACATTTAATGCCACAAAAAAGTAGCCATTTCCGTAAGTCAAAAGCAATAATACCTCTGACTGGAATCTAAATTCTTCAGCAGGTACTTTTGCTCATTAGCAAAATCGCGGAAAATGAAACGTGAATTGCAGTCTGTTTGAGTTGAATTTTCCTGATCTTGCCTCGCTACTCTATAGTTTGTTTGCATCTTTCTACTAAGTTAGTTGGTTTCTTCCATAATAACGAACTTTTGTTTATTCTTCGTGGCCTGCTAGGTTGCTTGCACGTAGGAAAATTGAAAAACACCGATTTGACTGACAATCTGAAACAAAATAAAAAACTAAAAAGATTGATATTGAGAGTCCTATATCGTTAGAAAGGTAATTCAATTTTACATTTGATTCTATAAACTAAAATAGGCATTCCTATTTGAAAAAATCAAGTTATCTGCGATCGAAGTTTCCTTAGTTAATCTACTGATTTCTCCAACTATAAAAAGAATTCAAGTTTATCCGTCTAACCTAAGATGACGCGTTTCATGCTTGATCATACGGCAAAGTCACGGCGTTCTAGGTTTTACAATCGCTGCGATATTCAATTTTTTTCTGATATCTACTTATACCAAAAATGGTGATTTGCGCCTAAACGGTTTCTTTAAGTTCAATGTATGATCCATAAACTCACTCTATAATTGGCCAAGGAATCCAAGTGCAATAATATATTGGGGGTTCTATTCTAAAGAAGTTTGATATGAATCACCCTGTATAGCTGTCAAAATTTAGCTGAAATTATTTTTATGTTATAGCCCTCAAGGTTCCCTACCATGATCAAGTGACAGGTTTCTAAAATATATTTTAGTAAGCCCACAATCTTCCGTCCACGCACTATTGGCCCACTCTGTATAATATGGATATATCACGCAGCAGTATTATTTGCAAGGATATACCAGAACGGTGTCTAGATGCTATAGACAATAGGGACCTTTTGCACGGCTCCTTCCAAACTATCAGTAGTGAGACGTTAACGGTTATTTAGGTCATCTAACGACTCTAACTTTATGCTATGTAGAGTATAAAATTTTGACTCTTTGCATACACCGTTGTTTATCGTAGCGTAAAAATAAATAAGGTTCGCGCTTTAGGCTTTCTGTATCTTTTTATTGTTTTTATAGTCTTTGTATGGCAAATCCTCAAAATGGAACACGCTTTGGACATCGCTCTGAGACATCAGCGGCATATTGAACTTGATCTTAAACAAATAAACACCATACACTAATAATATAGGTTTTGCACTATTTTGCAGGACCCCCGAAGCATGACATTTAACTCTCATGGTTCAGTTCCGTGATGGTAACACGCTGTTGCTGGAGACGCCAAACTTTGAAGTTTTTAGTGGAAAACCAAAACACTGTCTAATGAAACTGATGGAAGAAAACGTGATCCTTTTCTACAATGATAAACCAGAAAATAAGTATTGTTGATATCAAAATCATCACAATTTTCTTCTCTTTCTACAACATAACGTTTTAGACCTGGCAATACCGTACGTAATCATATCGTACCGTAATCTTCCGTAGATAACGGACAACTTTATCGGTTATTGGCAGATTCGGTGACTTTTAGAGACCTACGCATGTCAAAAATAGCCGATAACATGAAACAACGCCTAAAGCGGACTTGAAAAAGGTCCCTAGTATTGTGCTTGTGGATAAATAATTTTCCAAAAAGATCTCCTCATAGGTTTGGGAGCCTACAGAACACCATTCATCTAACGTGCTCCTGATTTGAAAAATCATCGAACTTTTCTACGCTTTTTACGTAGATAACTCGAAAAACCGAAGTTTTTACTTAACACACTTTCCTTTCACTAAAGCGATGTTACCAAATACTATGATTTTATGTAAGATAGAGTATGCTGACCAGTTGTACCCAGAGTGAGTCTTGAGTTCAGAAAGTGAAAAACTCTTGTGTACGCTACGTTTCAGGTGTATCATTCACACACACAAAGTGTCTCTCCACATATAGCGAAGCTGAAATTGCTAAATATAAAGCATAGGTCTACTAATTCACTTGGCTAACCTAATGCATTCGGTACTCTGCAGGAAAATGCCTGCATATCTGAGCAATAACTATTTCTACGTTATGAGATACAAAAAGCTAGGCTCATATTTGTAGATCATACTCTACATGTTCCCAGGTCCCAGGCAGAGGATAAGTTTCTAATAATAATAGATATCTATGACATGGTGTTCACGTGTAGCGATTGCCAATTTATTTGATTTTTTTTTTTCAGTTTAACGTATTGTCCTTTTTCTTTCACGATACACATACATTTTTCTTATTTTCGCCATGATGTTATTATTTTGATGCTATTGTTATTGTAAATACTATACTCATATCATATGACATATTATATTGACTCTCAATTTTATTGTTGCCCTGGTTGGAATGTAATGCAGCATCTGATCTGACTCCGTGCCTGGTAAAATAAAGGCTTTGTTACTAGGTATTATTATTAAAAAATATTTAGGTTCAACCAATCTCTTCTATAATTTTTTATTCATTTACCATTTTTGAATGCATTCCATACGACTCAACTACAATGGTCACATGGTATCAAAATGTAATACAAAATATTAATATAATAAAAACGAATAGTAGTATCCAGTTGTACAATGCAAGCTTAGGCTTCGGCTTAAGGTAAGCCGACGTTAAACCACGTCAGTTGCAAAACGCCCATTGTACCATGCTGGCTTAGCCCCCCACTCCAAGCTTAACACGAGCTTACGTAAACCGAAGCTCAACGCGAGCATAGCTGAGGTTTAAACCTAACCTGATACAAATGACATGATGTGTCAAGGAGAAACCTTCAAACTGCTTTTCACTCTATAAGGTTATATTTTTTGAAACATTCTGTATTAGTTTAACAAAGAGAGCAAATAAAAGAATAGAGACAGAAAGGGCCATTGCCCGAATTTGGCACAAACCACAGAGTTAACATCTATAGAGGGAGTGCGTGAACAACAAAATGCACAGGTCGCTGACCAGCCAACATGTAACGGAAATTTTGACAGCTTGAGGGCATTACCAGCAGCGTGCGACTTTATATTAAAATTAGATGTTCATTAATAGATGCAATTATTACTGTGATGTTACAAACTGATACAAATAAGTTGTATTCGAAGGAAACCTACACAGATGCACATAACATACATTAAACAACCATTATTATTCCTCAAACTGGAGTGAAGTTACTTTAGTTCCCAGTTATCCCCATATATTATGCTACTGAAAACTAAACCAAAACCTATACTCACCTATGACAAGAAGTGTTCACCGATTCGTCGCTATTACAGCAAACTATGCACCCTCTATGTTGTCTCATCATGCAATTATGACAATATTGTTCATAAATAATTTAATTCACACCACAAATAGTCACAAGGTCAGTCAAATATACACTAAAACCACAAAAATCTCGACAAACGCAATAACCACAACTACAATGACAGCCACATGACAGCTTAAGGGCACGCCGATTGTAGGTTGCTAGATTTATGACATATTAGAAGTTATTGCGACATTCCGCTATGAAATTTACCATTTTTGCGATTTCATTAAATCAATACAAATTATCTTCACGAAAAATCAGTTACATTGCAAGTATATTGGAATGTATAGTTAAATACCCAGTTAAATACTTTGTGTTCAAACTGCGGAAACTGCCAGATTTTGAAGAAACGGGAAGCGGACGAAGAAGAGTGGCAATAGCGCTATAGATGTTGGCTGGCCAATATTCAAATTAGACTCCCTCTAGAGATGTTAACTCTGTGGCACAAACTGTCACAAGTGACTAACCAAAAATGGTAATTTTTCAGACGTATAGCTTCATTGGTGCCAACCGTAGTGAATTTCATTATCAACCAGGTTTAACTAAGCCGACGATTGTACAACGGATGTCGACTTTAAGCCTGAGCTTAGCTAAGCTTAGGCTTAACAAAGCTTGTGTTAAACCCGCATTTGTACAACCGGCCCTAAGAGTCATGAAATTTGATCTATTTTTGGTATTTTTGGTCAAGCGCCATTCAAGTTTATTCCTTTTCAGCGAAACTGGTTTTAGTAGTAAGTAGTTCGGTATCCAGTGTTGTACCTCTTCTTGTTTGAAGTCAACAAATCATATAGTTTCCCTCATGAATATTTGGAAAAAGTGACCATTAAAAATAATATGAAAATTCTTAGCCGCTTTAAGGCAATTAATTGAAATTGCTTGTGGCATAGGCATTCCATTTTTGAGTAATTTATGTTGGACTGTATGATTTAAATACCTATTCACCTTATTAAAATTTCGGAGCTATAAGAATAGTATAACGACAAACATGGACCTAGTGAGACTCTACCAAACCAAAGTACAATGTATGCTTTTACTTTTTTGTTTAGTGATTAATCGATTGTGAAGATTGTATTGTCAAAGGCCAATCTTTTTACTAGATTAGTGAAGCTGCAGGACTCTTAGAACAAGTCGCTTGTTTATTAGTTTCATATTCTCGAAACAATGACACAAAAAAATCAACTAATAGCCGAATACAGCCATGTGACAGCCACCAACAAAAAAATACCCAGCGCTAGTACCACCAATTTTTTAAATTAGAAACTGGGATAGTATTGTCAAATGTCTTCACCTGTACGATAAACACCTGACGACCGAGAGTCTCAAAATATTGGTCGAGAGGTTCAGGGAATGCCGCTTTCCCTGACAAGAAGTTTTCACTATATAAGGAGGATCATATTAAATGCCAGAAGGTGCACCCAACATGGAGAACTACGTCGAAACTAAGTCAGTAAGCCAAGAACAGTAGCAGTAGTTATGGCATTAGTAATAATGGGAGGCGATACTAAACAAAGCCTCCTAGATTTGCGATGGGGATTCAGGGTGAATAACCACTAGGTCTGACGCCGACGGTCGCAAGCGGTCTGTGCTGGATGTGGCCACAATTCGAGGATTTACTGTGATAGCTTCCCTGGCGAAACCGCAATCGGATTTGGTGCCGAACGACACACTCCATGTGACGCTGTGTTGCCGGAGTTTGAACTCCTCTTAAGGCTAATGATGTAAAACAATAGAAATATTTTGCATGTTTCATATAATAAGTATGGAGGGTACTGTTTAGGCAATATTATGTAATTCAGTCTGTGGATGATTTATTATAGGTATTTACATTCGCAAATACGTCACGAGCTTCTGTTTGCCTATCCCTAGTCTGCCTATCACTCAACCACTCTACTTGTAAGAATTTCTATTCGTATGTCTCAACGTTTAAATAATATGTACCATTGGCAGACTGTTTTATATGAACAGTCACCTATGTAATGATACCGAAGAAGATTAAATATTAGGTACCTATATTGCCGGGTGATCAAATAAGGATCCAAAGTTCTGTATCACGAAAACTTTTCGCCAGAAAGACTTGCGGTAAAAAAAATTGTTACTGAAATGTCTACAACAAGACCCTGAGAAATATTTTCAGATTTCCAAAATGGTCACCAGGGGGAGTAACCGTCTTCGTAAACATTTAAACTGATTTTCTGAAATGCCTTTAAAAACTAGCATTAACTGAAGCAATTTTTGTTTACTACTTTTTGACATATCTATTAAGATAAAGTGGTGCGGGGTAATTTAGTGTTTGTTTTTCTTTTTTTGGAATAAACAGCTACACCTCCTAAACTGAACGGTTCTCGATAAACTTGGTCTTATTTAAAAAAAGAATTTATTTTTCCATCCAACCCATCTTACCTTTGATAGGTATGTCTAAATCCTAGTAGTACCGTAATAGAGCCCGTTTCTTGATATAACTGCAAAATTCTCAAAAAAAGAAACACAAGAGTACGACATTTTTTCCAAAAGAATCCAGAGAAATGATACCTAAATAGTTTAGCGTCAACCGTATGTCGATATCTTTTCCCTGACGTGAAATATCGGAGAAAAAATATATAGTTATCACATAATTCAATTACGACACTGTTACACATGTACCTATTTTTATTTATTATCTTTTTTTGAGATAATATTCCATAATTTAATAATCCTTAAATATTAATAGTATTCTTAGTTCAAGAAATTACGATAAGCGAGAAAGGAGTCAGCTATGGAGAAAAAACAAATGCCTATAAAATCCTTATTTTTTCTCATTAATTTCCAACTTGTTTAGTCTTAGTTTTTAACTAGAAATACTTTTATTATTATAAAATTATCACGCTATGAAACTTCATCGCTAAATCGTGAAAAAGTCTAATAAATAAAAATAAGTACCTTTTTTGAAATATATGATAACTAATTATTTCTTTAATATTTCGAGCTAGGAATAAGACACCGGTACACGGTTTTCTCTAGGCCTATCAGGTTTCTGTCAAAAAGGTCACATCATTGCATTTATTTTTTTTTTAGATAGTTTTGCAGTTTTCGTTTCTTTTATCAAAAAACGCTTTGTTGCGGTATCACTATGAAATAGACTTCTCATAAGCGAGATGAGGTTGATGAAATAATAAATGCTTTTTTTGCTTAACAGAAATTACTCAAGTGAATGCTAGCTTTAAAGAGCACATATGTTTTGGTAAAATTTACTACGCGGATTTCGGTGGAAAATCATTTCACATGTTTAAGACAGCGGTTTTTGCTCAAGGTGATTATCTTAGAAGTGTTTTCATATTACGACGGTATTTATCATATAAAAAAATGATGTTCCATATAGCACTGCAACCCCAAGTCAAGACACAACTCATCTCAGTGGGGTACCAACAATACCCCATAAAAAAATCTGAAAAACGTAATGCCCACATTTTGCTTCGGAAAGCGTTTAGCATATTTTTTCAGAAGCATGTCACAGGCTACTGATGAATAATAATATTTATTTACTTTTGAAGTAAATTGATAAAATCATTGGTAAAATGTGTAAATGACAACATTCATGAAAGGACTAAGCCTGTGCACGGACCAATTAGTGTTGCTATAATTTCTATAATTATACATATTACATATATACCTACGTATGGTAGAAGGGGGGGTAGTCATTGCCGAAACAAAAACCAGTTAGGTAATAAACGGTTAATAATTGGGAATGCGGCAATTAAACGCACAAGTGGACTCTTTTAACTTTATTCCAAGCTTTCGGAAACTTATGATTCCATCTTCAGGGCTACAATAGAATTTGGAATAAGTCACAATCTCAAAAAGGGGATGTTAATACTTACAAAGTTAGTGAGATTGCAGCGAAATGATGTTAAGTGGGAGAGTTTTCACAAAAACTAGCACAATTTGTGTAAAACACAAAATCGTTGTCACGAAACAGTGAATGTTGATACAAAGGACTTTAAACATTAAAAAACACATTAAAATCAGATATCTGTAGTAAAATCGGATATTAATTTCTTAAAATAACCACGTTTAAAGTCTTTGTAGTCATTTAGAGATAGGTAATTAAGTAGGGGAAGTATTAATTTTGATTGCTATTAGTTATAACAATATTTTAACTGCATTATTATATTGATTTTATACATTGATCGGAATAACCAATGATGATAGTATATGAGTTAGTCAAACCCAAAAAACCGTATAAAATTATTTTAATATTAGAATTTTTGAAATTGTTTTAGAAAAAAGGGGGGAATGGACTTAGAGGTTCATTAATCAGACATAAATATGTCAATTGTGGGAAGGAATCTCTAATTTTTAAAGCGAAGTCAACTATTATGGGACTAAATGGTGTGGGAGATAATAATAGTGAAATCTAACTTTGCTTACACATGTATATTATACTTATCAATTTTTGGGGAGAATAGTTATTATAGTTGTATGTCTAATACACTCCTTTCATTGACACAGTGACACTTAACATCATTTCGCTGCAATCTCAATAACTTTGTAAGTATTAACATCCCCTTTTTGAGATTGTGACTCATTCCAAATTCTATTGTAGCCCTGAAGATGGAATCATAAGTACCTACGTATGTATGTGTACGACGTATATATAGTAATAAATAATTGATTGGAAATTTGAATACCAAATTATTAGATTAGTTACGCATTCAGCTATAATATGATTTTTGGATTGATTTATGTATTCCTTTTCTGTCTACTATTCTTTATGATATTTTTTAGGCGTTTATTGATATGCATTACCTTTATTCACTAAGTATTTTTTATATGGGTTTCGCGCCAAATAAATATATGATTTATGCATAATTGAATTCCTCGTCTTAGGTATAAATGCGTGTAATTTATGTCTTGAGTTACGGCTGCGCTTGATTAAATCTTATTCACTTGAAATTTTGTCATAAGGTGTGACACGATTTTGATTTTCAAAACATACATTTTAGAATTGCTTTTTAGACATGTCAATATACCATAAATGAGATGGGTTTTAATTAGTACATAGTATAGTGTAAGAGGACACTTACCTTTTAAAATGTTTGTTAGTGATACTAATCTTATGTGAAATAAATCTAATTTTTTTAATAAATTATTAATATGTACATCCCTACCTTTGTGTGGTTCTGAATATATTCTTAAAAACGCTTGGCTTATTTTTTCTACCTTTTTCATGGCTCGTCCGATAAAGATATTTATTCATCACATTGGAATACAACTCATTTGTTACTAATATAAAACATAAATGAACTCGATGAACACATATAAATATACAAAAAGCTTCTGATGACAAAAAACTCTCCGAAGCATAATAAACTTACATAACAATAAACAGCTTAAAATGGGGGTAACTGATATGTTACATGATTACAACAATAGAAATAAGAAACAACAAGAAATGGAAACTCAAGATAGGGTCAATTAGTTTTAATATAATTAATGTATATATTAATAGCAACTGTAGCAATTTGATCAATAACTATCACCACTGTGAAGAAGTAAATTTGCAGATAGGCATTGAAAGCAGTTCCAAAGTTTCCAAGTAATTATCATCAACGCAACATTGTTATAAGCAGCAACGCAGTTGTAGTTGTGGCGCCCTACTAAGTGAGCCTAATGGAACCTTTCATTGACCATAAAATTAATACGATAGTTTTGTACGTGACGTTCAGTCATTATAGACAAAGGTGAAACCATTTGCACTATGTAGCTATTACAGCGTTACAGTTTGGTGAAATTAGCACCTTGGAATTTTATACACCTCTATAGTAAAAATAAAAATACTCAAATTATCGACCTTTCGGCTGATCGCTCGCCCATTATGATCACCAAGCAAATCTACTTGGACCGAATTTCATTATATAAACAGGTTATTAGTCTCTCCAGTGACATTTAAAAATATATTCCGCAATCCCATTGCTCAGCGTGTTTCAACAACGCGGGATATATTTTTATACACCAAACGCAAGAAGCACATGATATTCATAAAAGAGTACATCAAATCAACGTACCCCAACATAAATATTACGCTGATGAAGTAAGTCATTACAGCACTAAACGATGTACGTATATGAGTCATTAACAGCTGTGCATTATACGAGCATCAATAAGCAGCGACCGATAATCTATGATCGCTGGTTACTAATATCACGAACGGCAAAACTATTCTTTCCATGATCAACTCTCAATGAATGGGAATCACTGAGTTCGTAATATCAATGGGAGCTCATTATATACATAAAGAAAATTGTTCAATAATCGTCAAGCGTTGACTCAATGCAAGATTGCCTTTTATTCGTGAAGAAGGTAGTTATTTCCTCATCTTTTTCGCTAATATCTGAATGTCGGTTCTTCTACTGTTTCGTCATCAATCTTCGTTCAGCAACCCCCAATTTGTAGAGCTGATGTTCAACAAATAGATGACAACTATTCACTGACCCTACATATAAAGGAGAGTATGCCCTCATAAAGTATCCTAAGGCCTCCGTGGTAGCTACTTTTATCGGATTGAGTCCATTTTTTCTGATCTACAGTGAGTACTGTAGCTGAGTTACGTGTGATAAGAGATTTTCCTCGAAGAGAGAAGACCGAGTAGAGGGAATAAAGGAAGAACAGAGAAATAGACAACCACAGATCAAAAATAAAATCAAAGAAGCAAAAAATAAATGTCTAAATGAACACTGTGAAGAGGCAGGAGAGCTGGATCATAAACACACTCTCTTAATTTCCATAACAAAACTTAAAAAAAATTACACACATCTTTAAGTAAAGGAATGTCTCAAAAATCACAACGAGCGACAATGTAATAACAGACACCGATCAAATAATAAAAACCTGGGAGAATTATATACAGAAACTATTTAGAGATGACAGAAATTACTAAGTGGTAGATCCGCAGATGTATCATCAGGCCCACGTATACTTGAGTCTGGAGTATATCAGGTAAACAAAAGAACTCATTGACAAAATAATATAGTCTCAGAAATGCTCAAATTAGTGGACCCGAAAGAATTGTGCAGACTTTTCGACACGGCATAAAAAACGGGAAGAATACTTACAGATTTCGGTCAACGAGTTGAGGTTTGTTAACAAGAGACTACAGCGATTAATAATAATACCGTTCATGTGAAGAATATCTTCCTCTCTGATGAATGCACATTTTGTCTAAATGGATTTATTAATAAGCATAACGGCAGGTATCTGAGCAAGGGAAATCCTCATGCTTTTGTTGAAGGGCATAGCCAATACTCCCAGAAAATTAATGTACTTTTAAGAAATAGAGTGGTTGGGTCATTGTTTATTAATGGAAATTTAACTGGAGACATAAGGCTGAAATCTATTTTCCAGCAAAGCGGCGCTCCATCTCGCTATATTTTTCCGGATGGGCAATGGCTAGATGACGCGTTTCCAGTCAATGGATAGGGCGAAGAGGGCCTAAAGAGTGACCTGGTTTGATGCCATTCGACCTTTTCTATGGAGTTGTTTAAAATGTATTGTAAATGTGTTTACTCACCAATCTGAAAGTTTGGATGTCCTTAGTCAACGCATCATCGAAAGCAGCCATGATATCTCATAACATGCTTTTGCAGCAGTTCGACAGGAATTTAAACGTATATCGTCTATATCATTGTTTATTGCAATAAAAAGTGATATATTAATGTGTTTTTGTCTTCTGTTTGAACAAATTAAGGTACATAAAGATTCTTCTAATTTTCTCAAAAACAAATCGATCGTTTTTAAAATAGTCAAACTTAAAAATAAAGGACTTCGACATACCTTTGAAATGAGATATTACTTGATACCACTTGCCATTTGAAGTTGTTAAGGGGATAACCGTAGGGGGTAGAGGGTACAAGGAAGTGAAGCAGTTTTTGGTCAAAAGTTGTCCCCCTTGAAAAATCCTTTAACGTATTTCGGCGTTCTTTCTTTTGATCAATGGTATTCGATAAATCTGTGGTAGGAAGATTTCGAACGAGCACTATGTGTATACAGGGCATTTGAAAATTTCCCACCCCAGATTTCTCAAACTGCTGACTAACAGAAAAAACCCGGACAAACGTCAAAATATTTGTCAAGGAGGACAACTTTTCAACCAAAAACTACTACATCCCCTTGTATTTCCCTCCCCCCCCCCAGGATCATCCCCTTAAAAATTTTAAATGACAAGGGGTATCGGATAATGTCTTATTCTAAAGGTATGTAGAAGTACTTTATCCTGACGCTTGATTTTTTTTTAAATCGGTCGATTCGTTTTTGAGAAAAGTAGAATCTTTATCTATCTTAACTTGTTCAAATAGAATACAAAAGCACATGAAAATATTTCTTTTTTGTACAATAAGTGTTCAAATGTTGTCCATTGTTGGCCAAATATTGATACAGGCGATTTTCAGATTCCTGACGAGCAGTTGCAAAAACATGTTGTGGGATATCATGGCAGCTTTTGATAAAGCATTGATGAAGGTCGTCTTCCTATATCATTGCTTGGCCAATAACTAGCAACGTTGGAATACTTATTGCAATAAAAAGTGATATTTTCGCATGTTTTGTATTCTATTTAAACACGATACATAAGGATTCTAATTTACTCGAAAGCAAATCGTCCGATTTAAAAAAAAGTAACGTCAAAATAAAGGACTTCTATATACCTTTGAAACAAGTTATTACTCGATACGCCTTGTCATTTAAAATTTTTAAGGGAATGATCCTGGGGGGCAGAGGGTACAAATGGCTAAAGTAGCTTTTAGTTAAAAAGTCAACACTCTATATGTATGTATCTATTATGTCTATAATTTATATATTTGTATGTATGCGAAAAGAGCTATGGTAGAATAGTAGGAGTATGCCTAAGCTAAACTTCGCCCATCTATAATGTATCATTACAAATAAATCCGTCTATTATGTTTTAAAAACAAAAAAGTTTCAGCCCGGGCTCCAACACACCAAGCTGTTATTTCATTGTCCCGTGACTACTCCTCACACCGCGAGGCGAGCAATCAACGGGTCCGCGAATCGTGCGCCCAAGTAGACGAAGAGACACAAGAATGCCTGTCTTCTGCATTCTGGTGGCTAAGATATGCGCCGGCGCACGGCACACCGGCATTTTGTGCAGAGTAGAGAGCAGCGTATTCCTCATTATACCTCGGGATCCAATGACCATAACCAAATTTTTTTGTGGTTATTATACTTCATCCGCCTAGCAAGTAAAACCAAAATCCATCTGAGTACAGTACAACCAGGCTATGTGTAGTTATAATTGCAGCAGGGCGTATGTTATTATGCAAATAAAGGTAGCGCTTAATGTCTACTTGACGTTCAACACAGTGTAGATGCTAATAAATTTTAACGACATGGCGAATGTGTGTTTGGATTTCGTACGTAATCTATGAGATTGTTTTAATGATGGCTCTGCCATAGTGTCTGCGGTTTCATGCTAGACATAAATTCGTATGCTAATGGTGCCGAGCAGGATTTATAATTGAATATAAAAGCAACTGGCTATTTTTTCGCATGCCGAGAGAATGTGTGGAAAGTTTTAGGACTCTAAAGTACTTATAGTATGTGTAGCACCGAGATTTGTTCCATGGTCTATGAGTTTCACTGGAGACACATAAAACCAGACCCCATGTGATTAAAAGTGTTTATTGTTTCATTCTTTGATCGTCGACAGATAAAACCTCATTCATATATATTTTTTTTCGAAGTACACCTTTTATTAACAGTAAATTATACTAAAATGGCGCTGCAGCTAAGTTATATAGATTTTTGGCTTCAACATAGGAGTTTTATCTGTCGGTAAGTAAAGCCGGCGCCACATATGCGGGTATTTGCCGAGTATCAATACTCGCCGTTTTTCAACCTTGCTCGCCGAATAGCGAGCACGTATCGCCCTACATGTGCGTAGTTGGCTATGTTTAGTTTCGAGAAGAAAGGGAATGGGAAAGCCCGAATATTCGTAGCAAATTGAAACTTATTTATCATTAAAATTTATCGACAGTAGAATCAACGTCATCATCAATGGAAAATAATAATGATATATTTCTTCTAATTTTCATGCTTTTTCTGTACCTATTTGCTTACATTGAGCAATTTTCTTCGTAGATTTGACGGAAGGCTGAAAGTTGAGCATATTTCGTGGGATGATTGAAGACGACAAGGATGTTTATTATTATGCACCATAGAGATGCGTCGAAATATACAGGGTGCTTCGGGAAAGTAGGATAGTGATCAACTTGATTTTTTTATATGGTACTATTACTTTTTTTTTAATTCTTCTAGTTTTCATCATTGATCTCTATTAAACCCTAAAATATTATTGCGATCTTGCCAAGTTATAATTTATTTTCTATTAATTTCCGGATTTGCAAGGTCGCAAGTAATACCTCCAAATTGATATATTCCTTTAACTTTTCTCAATAATATTATACAGCGAGTTACTTAAATATTAAATAAATATTATTTTGGATGACACCAGCAGTGTGCAGGGTGTTATTGGTAGAATTTTAAATTACGGTAATTTGAAGGTCATTTTACTTTGTTTTTTCTAAATGTAACACCCTGTACGTTTTATTTTAAATCGAAATATCTACTAATATCCTATCTCGCCTTGTAATTTTTTTCGCGTTTGCGACATTGCCAAGTTATAGATTATTTTTCTAAATTTATAAACAAATATCCCCGATTTTTATTAATAGAACACACTGCATATTTTATTTAATATAGAAGTATTCCCTAATAATGATTTACAGCATGAACAAGTTTCAACTGGTGTCCCTCACCGCCTTCTCAGTAAACAGTACCGGAAGGCTTAAATATTTCCAAAACTTCCACAGCTGGGGCGGTGAAATTCAATACTTGGGGGTTTTTGAACACACAGAATTCAAAAATGCTAACATGCTAACAAATAAACAATGCGAATAAAGTTTTTGATTCTCTAGTCCGGCCCTGTTCCTGTTTCTGTGTCAGTATTCGGGTACTTATTTGTGTTCGGCAAATTCCGACCATTCGCACAAACTGCTCCAGCCACACTAGTAGGCGTTTGCCGAATTGTGAATATTCGCTGTTCGTTGTTCCCTAAATGCCGCATGTGTAGCGCCGGCTATGGCGCCGGCTGAATGCTCGGTGCTCGGCATATGGCGAGTATTCGGGTAAAATCCTGCAGCCACTTAGCCGAATAGCAATTAATCGGGGTTCGTTGCTCGCCGATTACTGCATATATGGCGCCGGCTTAAAGCATGACTTATCAGAAAGACAATCACTGAATGACATATACAGAGTGAGTCGTAAGTACGGAACGTCTCGAAAACGGGCCGCACGATTTTCATAAATTTTGGCGTATCGGGGTTTTGCAATATGGCCGATTTTATGGTAGTATTTATATTGTTGTCATGTCTCCCGTTTTTCAGCAAATATTATGAATTTTTTATTTAGAAAGTTTATGATTCTATAATTATTAGGGACATTGATAATATTTTTTTCTTTAACGTCCCATGAATCTTTTATGTAAGAGGGATTTTTGTTAATTATATTATTCGGGATATCTTTGAGGTATTTAGAAAGTTTGTTGAAGGGTGATTCTATAGTTGAAACAATAGTTCTTAATGGAATGCCTTATTTATGTAATTCAGTTAACCATATATTTTTGGTGGAATGGTTAATTCTTTGGTTACTTCAGGTGATAACTATTATCTTTCCATTTTTTTATGATTTCGGTATTGGTTTTCTAAAATTTATTTGTAAAGTCAATTTCTGTATAATTGTAAGTGGTTTCATCTTGAAGATCACAAACCTTGTTATGATGGTCATTTTTTTCATAATAACCGTTTTATTTGATTTGTCAGGCCTTAGTATTATGATTTCAAGGTGATTTTTCTTTTTGGAAATTTTTTTGTTTTGTTATATTCCGTCAATAATTTTTTATGTAAATTAGATGGAGGAACATTGTTTTTATTTTTATTATTATTAACCTGTTTCTTTTTACGATTTGTTAAAATATTGTTACAGTTACCTCATATTTCATTTTTGTTATCAGTGGGGAGTTCTTTTATGGCATATTCAACATCTGCAATTATGTTTGGGATTGGATGTACCTGCTGTTCTTTAAGTATCCTCCAAGTACATGAAGAAGCCGTATTTGTCTGTCTTGCCATATTATTACTTATGCTAACCGTTGGATTTTGATCAACTAAATGTAAAATAATATTTTCTTCATCGATGGTTCTTGTTGTTCTTGGCCTACCAGAATCTCTCATTTTTTTTTGGTCTCACATTCCCAGTTTTTCGACAATGTCATTCAACAGCTCTAAATGTATTTTTACTTGGTAGGTTTGTTCTAGGAAGCTTTTTTGCATAACGCGTAACAGCTGCGCTGGAGTTTCCTAAACACTCGCCTAAGGTTAATAACATGTCGGTGTATTCAACATTTCAGTACATTTTGAGTTACAATATCTAATTTCACAAATAATGGTTTCAAAAGTCTAATTATTATTCTATTATTGTCATAACTATCAATACATGTCAGATTTCCATGGCAATCTTAGGCAAAATCAAGATATACCGATTATCCATTTTATTTAGCTGTATCCATTTGATCAATGATGTCTCATTTGACTGACAAAAAAATTTTATTCACATTTAGCTTTACCAAGAGTACTTTTTGGTATATAATTGAATGATGTTTAAGCTTACCTAAAATTTTAATTTATAGATCCAACCTCAAATAAGTTATGTTCAATACTACCTGGTATGAACCGTGTAACTAGCATCCTCTATGAGAGTCAGGTATGAAAACAAATTCATAGAACTTCCAAAACATATTCGTGTGAAATTTCATGACAATGTTGCCAGTAGTTTCGGCAAAATAGTAAAAAATGTGTATAATTTTTTTTCTTTAACATCTAGGATTCCTAGAGACCTGGTCACCATGTATAAGTTACAATCTAGCCCGACAGACGCTGTTCTGTCTTAGCTATGAATATTGAAATTGAACTCGAATTGGGATAAATAATAAAACAATGATTATTTCGAATCTATACAACATTTTTGTTTTATTTTCGGGTACGCGCTCAGAAGCTGGGCTGCTCAGTTTTACGGAGTGGGCTTTGACCAATAATTTCAATTTTCCCAGATTGTACAGATGTTACAAATTAAAAAAAAACGCTCACTAATAGCTCAGACATTGATTTTTTGTTATCCTCAAGTGACATAGCAAAATTAGGTCCAAGGCCCTAGATGTCTTTTGCATAGTCGGGAAGAGGTGTGTTTGAGATGTTTTGCATCCAAGCATCAGGAATGGTAATATCTAACATATTTTTCCTTATTATATTTTTAAGGATAATAAATTTTCTTAAATTTTTATTTTTAATATTACAAAAGTGTATATTGAATTCTTCTTCTTTATTTGGTAGGAAGGAATTACGATTGCATTTCCAGTTCATCAGTTGCCCGCGAATGCTTCAAGGAAACGTCTGTTCTCGAAGCCATAGTAGTTTTCAGGCTTCCTATATATTGAAACGCATCAGCGAAACCTATTGAACCAAGCAGAGCTCTGCTTCACTATGTCAAAGAAGTCTACATTACCAGTACCTACTTACCTTGATCTTTGTAAAGTTCTTTACAGATTCTTTAATTTTTATTTTGTGCTATGAAATAAAGTTGGCCAAAGTCCATCTTAAGCAACGCATTCAACCAATTGTCCATTTTAAATAATGGGTTAGTAGGTTAGATCGCCGGTGTAAACCAACAAGGCGTAGCGACTCGAACAGGATAAGATGACTAAGGGCCGGTCTCTCAATGTCCAGTTAAATATTTATCTGGAAGTTATCGGGTAACTGTTAGACAAATTGTTTAAACAATGGAAAGTTAAACTTACGAAGTCACGTAAATCTTATCTGACAGTTGTATCCATAGAAACGCTAACTGGCAGATACCTATTTTACACTTTTAACTGGACATTGAGAAACCGGCCCTGAGGCGCGTCAGTAGAAGCAGCTTCTGTTCATATATCACCTATAACCCTTTGGTTTTCATTGGTCATTTCCAAAGTCGGTTGATGTATGACTCACCAATGCGAGTGCTCAATAACGTGTGATTGACCAATAGGGGAGCTCGTCTGACGTGGCAATGGCCTTGGTGTGCTGCGAGTGCCAGTTTTTATATTCTAACTTTTTTTTTGGCTTTTGCTGATGGGGGACGAGCGGCATTTCGCCTTAAGGAGGAACCGCCCCTGCTTGTTCCACATCAAATTTTTTTCAAATTCTTTACTTTCATAAAGGCCGCCGAGATGGCCGAAACGTCAATGAATTTTATCTTCAAGTATATTTGGTTTTAATAATTAGCCAGTGAAGTATGGTAAAATGCTTAAGAATGTCCTGTTACTCAGCACCAGATAATCTAGTGCATATTTTATCAAATTCTGTTTCATAAAGGCCGCAGGTGTGGCCGAAACGACAATGAATTTTATCTCCTATTTTTAAATTGTGAACCAATATCGGTTGGAGAAATATTTGATGCTGGCAGAAAGCTGAAAAATAAATTGACTGCGGGGCCTGATCAAATTCCGTCTTTTGTTATTAAGGATTGTATTAGAACTTTAGCATATCCATTGCGCATTCTTTTCAATATAATTTTGACATCAGGCATTTTTCCTGATAAGTGGAAGGAGACCAAGGTATGCCCCATTCCAAAATCGAATAATCATAACATAGTAAGTGAATGTCGTCCAGTATCTATCTTGAATAACTTCCCAAAGGTCTTGTATCTATCATGTATAACCGCATATACTTGTAGACACAAAAAATCATATTTCGATCCATCAACATGGGTTCATCAAACAACGCTCAACTCTCACTAATTTAATGGTATACTTAGCACTTTTAAATTCTTACCTGTCTGAAATAAAACAGTATGTATTTTATAATGGCTATTGTTCAAATGTTTACACTCCGACTAGTGGTGTTCCGCAAGGGTCAAATTTGGGACCCTTATTGTTTATTCTATTCGTTAATGATTTATGTGATTCTTTGACCTGTTTTAAGTTAATGTTCGCGGACGATCTAAGGTTTTATTCAGCTATCTCCTATTTACAAGACTGTATTACTCTTCAGGAACAGATAAATGTTGTCCAAAGGTGGTGCGTAAATAGCCAACTGAGCCTGAACGTGGCCAAATGTAGAATAGTAACATTTTCTAGAAAAGCTAGTTGCATTTTATACAGTTACCCGCTGGAAAGCTGTGTTCTTCCACGCAGTGAACTTGTAAAAGATTTAAGTGTCTACTTTGATCAACAACTAACATTCAATGATCATATATATCAAATAGTACAAACCTATGGCTTTCTTATAAGAAATTGTAAGAACCTTGGCAACATTTTGACACTAAAAAATGTATTCTTTAGCCTTATAAGATCTAAACTCGAATACGGATCTCTTATACGGAATCCAATTTACAAGCAATATATTGTCATTATTGATAAAGTGCAAAAGAAATTTTTGAAGTTTTTGTGTTTCAAACTAGATGGTATATATCCTGCAATAGGTTCGGACGATGGTGATTTGATTAGAAGATTTGATTTTCAATCCTTAGAGCAGCGTCGAAACCGCATGTCAGTCCTGATTTTATATAAATTGTTGCATGGACAGATAGACTGACCGTTGTTACTGTCGCAAATTCAGTTTTCTGTCCCAAGATTGACATCACGTTACAGTGTACCTTTCGTATGTCAGAGGTCATACAAATTTAATGTGTAAAGCGCCAATTACCCATATGTGCAAGGTCGCTAATAGTATAGCTTAGGCGTGTGATATATTCTCTTGTAGCTTAGGCGAGATGTGACACACATTACGTGCTCATCTCTAACATGATATTTTGTTTTTTCTCTGAAACCTCATGGTTACCTTTTTTATGTTAATTGCTCTGTTACTAGCTGCAATAAAGGCTTATTATTATTATTATCTTCAAGTATATGTAATTTTAATGATAGGCCTGTGAAGTATGGTAAAATGCCTAAGAATGTTTTGTTACTCAGGACCAGATAAGCCGGTGCATATTAGGATCCCTACAACCCTCTACCTACGCTGTTGGTTTATCCCTATTGCAAACTTCTAGATACCTCCAAACTTCATTCCGGCTAAAGAGCAGAAGTTTAACATGATTGCTTCTCTCTACAGGTGCTATTGATCCTGAGGTAAAAGTTATCCTCGTACTCGGTCTAATCCCGGGAATATTCTCAAATTTAATACGATCTGCGGGATTAGGCGGGGAATAATGCCTCTATTTAAACTTTTTGTTGCTCAAAATTACTTTGGAAGTTTAATTGAAGCTTTCAAGCTTTCTATTTAAAATTTGTTAAGGTCGACCGATGGCACTCCTGAGGTATTCCATCATTTTCGTTAACTTCGGGAAACAAGTTAGTGGTTGTAGATTAAACACAAGGTTGAGAGCGCTTAAGATCGTGTCGAATTCTCAACTTAGTTAAATATATGCAACAACGCAGAATGAAATGAGGAGGCGCACCCGAGAGAGTAAAGTTGGGAAATGTTCACTGTAATTTGTAGTCCCGTAACTTAATGAATGACGCAATCATACGAGTAGAGCTCATATCAATGATATCTGGGAAATATAGTCTAGTAGAATGAGATGTCCTCTATATTTTGCATCTACTTAACTAAAAAAAGTGTAAAATGACTTATTCTTGAGCATTTATTCAACTCAATCACAAGATAATCAAAAAGTGTGTCAGACAGTTGTAAAACATTAAAAATATATCAAATGACATACAAAGGCGGTGTCACACTTAAGGAGACTACTCGGAGAACATTTTTTATAGAAAGACCCCTAGTCCGACATGAGCTGTTTTGGCTACAAATTCGTTTTTAGTCACAAAAGTGTTGTTACCTGCTCAAGTCTAAAACAAGTATCAGTTATCACCCACTATACTGGGCGAGCCATTCATAGATCTGTGATTTATTATTTTCATACATGTCTATGGCACGAAACAGGAACATTCATTCATAATTACTTCGAGTTGTTTCTCGGTTATTCCTTCGTCTGTTTGGATTGAGAAAAAAAACACACATTTGCTTTTCCTAGGATGTTTCGTCTATAGGCAACTAGACTTCATCAGCAATTATATTTGCAACAAACAATTTTTTTACTTCCCACACCGATACGTGAGGGGAGTATTGTGATCGCGAAAATTTTTGATTTTGAGATATGTTTTTTGGGCGCTTTATGATGTCTACATAACGAAAATCCACGTCATTAATTTCCGTCGGCCTGTCTGTCTGTCTGTCGGTCTGTCGGTCTGTCTGTCGATCTGTCTCTCTGTCTGTACGCGTTCTTCTAGCCAAGTAATCTCAGTAACCGCTGCATGGGTTGTAATAAAATTTGGGTAGCAATATGCTGTGGGGTCGTAGTAGGTAATGCTGCTATAATTTTGGAATTCGGTGCATGGGCAGCGGAGTAATTAGCAAAAAACGAAAAATTTCAAATATTCCTCAAACTGATCATTTTCTACTTTCTTTTGGGTGGGTGAAATTTGGGGTGGTTGGGGGTGGGGAGTTATAAAAATTTGTTGCTTTCATAATACACTGTCTACTCACTTGTGAAGGACAACCTAGCGACATAAACATCTTTGCATTGTCTTGTTTATTACAGAAACCAAAGGACTTTGAACTTTTCTGGTGTAAACATAAGAGTATTGCTTTAGATCGTTCTGTATTGTGTAACAAGGAAAATATTAAACTGATTTTAATGAAATTTTGACACAGTATTACTGCTGTGGCGATATGATTTTTATAAATCGTGCCAGTGGCAGTGTAGAAAAAAAAGCTACGAATATAAAAACAGCTCAAACCTCGTTTTAAGCGTTTTAGAGGTTCCTGATCATTTTCTGCATTTTTTTGGCTGGGGGTGAAATTGGGGTGGTTAGGGGGTGGTGGGTTGAAAAACTACAAAATTTGTTCTATTCATAACAGGCTGTCCACTGACCTGTGAAGGAAGACCTAGCGACATAAATCACCTTTTTAGGTCCATCCGAACATTGCCTTGCCTATTACCGAAACTAAGGGACTTTTCTGTATACATACGAGTATTTATTGCTTCAGATCGTTTTCATTTTCTACATTTTTTTGTGTGGTGGATAAAATTGGAGTGATTGGGGGTGGGGGGTTGTAAAAGTTTGTAGTATTGATAATAGGCTGTCTATTGACCTGTGAAAGAAGGACCTAGCGGTATAACACAATTTGGCGATAATTTGGTTGGAAGGAGATCTCAGACTATAGCTTCATGCTATGGGAAAATAATAAACTGGTATCGCTGTAATGTGTGGGAAGTACTGAGTCAATCAAATTGACTTAATTTTTTTAAACCACCCCCCTCCCCCCCTTCCAATTGTCGATAGGTTACTCTTGACCTAGTTTTTTCGACTAAAGAGATACATAAAAACATAATTAGTATATTATAATAATATTTAGACATTTTTATTGTTTACCTCAGGCAAAAGTTCGAAAAGTCATTTATCCATAGCGATTTCATATAAAATATTGCTGCGAGGCAGTCCACTGGTTATTTGCAATAATCTTTTCTCTTTTTCTCTATTTTGAAATATTATGATTTAAAGACCAGCTTGAGAAACGGAGATTTGAAATTTCGAAATTAATATGTAGGATCTTAGATAAGGAAAGAGAGGGGATACCGCACGCCCGTTTGATGCTATATGAATTAGCTGTGACCGAAAATGGATAGCTATTTGACACACGTCAAAACATTTTTTTATGGTATTTAGCGTTTTTAAGACCAATCGTTGTAAAATATTGTGGTGTGCATAATGGTAGAGTGTGCAGCTTACGGTTGTAAAAGCCACAGCAGCAGAAAGGAGCCAGTAATCACGTATCATAGGTAAATTTAATGACGTTTTGGTACATTTTTGGTGCCATTTGGTAACAGAAATGTCAGTCGCGCGTTCTGTCCTCTCTCTTTCCTCGTCTAAGTGTAGGATCAACTGTTCACGTGGCAGATGACAGGTGACATAACGTTGACATGATAGAAGTAGGGTGTCTAAAGCCGCATTCGTTTCACACAAAATCGCAGATAATCTTATCTCACTTAACTTCAGTCAGTTCAATACGTGTTCTTTTTATCCACTCAATTCAAATGACATTAACTAAAACTGTTAATTTTAGGTTATAATCCGATCAACTCTAGTTATGTAGCAAATGTCACATTTTAGACATTGGCGGATGTGAATGCGAATATCTGCTGCCAACAATGTTCAGTTTTATTTTTGTTTGCTTAAAGCTTAAACTCTTATGTAAAACAACTCTATTTATAGATTATTTCCTTCCTGCACCCTCGCCATCTTCAAAATATGGTAGCTCTGGGTACTTAAGATGACCAGCCACGGATACAGTTTTTCCAACGCTTTTTGTTTCACTAAGGACGGCTGCTTCAATAGTCGCAGCAACAGAACATGGGAAGACGACAATCGTCATGCTGCAGAGGTTAGAGCTCGTCAGCAGCAATTTGCTATTAACTTGTGGGCCGGTATTGTTGGCGACTTTTTTAAGTGGTCCATACCTACCTCCACCCCGACCAACTGGTAACATCTATTTGCATCTTCTACAGGCCGTACTTCCTCAGCCATTGGACAATTCACATGTTCCTATGGGAATACGAGCTAGAAGGTGGTTCCAACTTGACGGTGTACCTGCAGATTTTGCCTGCATTGTACAGGATCACCTAAATCAACAATTTTCAGTGCGGAGTCAATCAAGTTGAGTCTATTTTTTGACTGAAAGGCATGTTGTATTAACTTTATATTAACTGTATTAAAGCATGAACTTGATGTATCTCTTTTATTTAATGAACCCTACGCCTTACTCAAAGTACCCCACATAAGTTATTTCGCTTATTACCAAGGTTCTATTACTGTGCCACAGCAATATTTTATTTTTTATTCCTTTGACGATAGTTTAGAATTTATTTAAATATAATTTCAGTCTTTTCTGACCTATATATCCACTGCTCTGTAATAGCCTATATCCATAATGATTACTGTAAATCAAATTGGCTTTTTCCAAAATTACCATGCGCGTTTATGATTTTGTTTCGTTTTTCAAGGGCAAAAACTATGTCAGCTTCACGAAGTGTCGAGTCGTGTTTTCGGGGTTCTAATATTTTTCATATGACTTTCAAATGCTTAAGCAACATTAAAACTAACATCTAAAATTTAGTAGCGTGCCAAAAAGTGTCCTTTCTGTATTAACACTGGCTTTTATTATTAAGTCGGTGCCACTGTTGAAGCCTACTGACACCAGTTCGCAAAAATACTTATCGTCCAGGTCACCATTGTTCTTCAAACTTCCTTCAACTTTTCGTCTATTGCGTATCTTCCACTACAGTATATTTCACATGATTACTTTGGTATTTCAACCCGTAACCGGTGACGTCCCATTGTTGTTATATTTATGGTGACGTGGAATCTTGGAGACTCCTCCCATATCACTGCATATTTTATCAATTCCATACATTATCGTCAGGATTTGAGTATGTTTCTTTCAATTTCTAAGCTATTCTGTTAAACCTGATGCAAAAATTCTTACATATCCTTTGCTGCCAACCAATGGAACGCTGTAACGCGGCGGTCTAGAACGCGGCGTTCGGCGTTCCATTGTATTGTTAGAGAACGCCAGACCGCCGCGTTCTCTGTTTGACCGGGCCTTAAAGGAAACTAGTAAAAGGGCAGTCTGAATAATAAAAATATATTAAAAACCTCTAATCCCGTTGAACATTACACTCTCTACATATCTTCTGACATCAGGGTAAACAAATAGGCTTTCTGCAACACGCACATAGATAAGCTGTCTTTCTATGTAACTTTGAGGAAGATAGATAACAATATCTCCTAAGTTCGAGCCGGTCTTGTTGATCAGAAGGTGAGGAATCTAAGTGCGAAATGGTTTGTTGAGCTCGGTTCCTCATCACGGAAGACTGGAAGTTTTTAGTTTTTTGGCATACCATTTTTTTCGTGTGGGCTACGTTCACCCTCGAACTGTTCGGATAATGAATTATGATCCATTTCTTTTGCAAAGTCGGGAGCAATATCATTAATGTCCTTGTTATCCGAGTCCTAGCTGTTATACCAATCTAAAAATGTCTTTTCAAAGTTAGGATCTGTTGCACGAATACTTTGTGACGTACTTGGACGATTAGCCATTACAGTGTTTCAAAGGACACAAGCAAAATCCTGAACACGCGATATATACAACAGTCGCACTAATGGTGACGTGGAGTCTGCTAGACTTCGACGCGTGGTTTACACCAGGTTTACGCAACAACGGCGTCCTAAGAACTGACATCACAAGCGATGCTGCCTCGGACGGTGGTTGTAGAAAGCTACCTGACGTTGCGTTTGTCAAGGTCATCTATAGTTTCAAAATTATAGCTATGTTTAACTTCGAAGGAGTCTGTCAGACTCCATGTCACCGGTTACGGGTTAATACCAAGTTCTTATCACAATTTTTACTGACACTAGCCCTTTAAAGAAGCTTCGCACTTCGTACTGACAAAATGTCCAACATAGCATCTGTATTGTTGAGGGACGTGAAGGAAAAATACCGGGCATTTTTCAGGCGTGCCTTCAATTTTCACCGGACGTGCGAAAGGTGGCCGCGGGTAATTGGGGTTTTATTAGCGCACTTTAATTGAATTGGGCTACTTAATCTAATCTCGGGCGTTGCCGGGGCGGCCGGCACAGAAAAAGCGGCTGATAAAGCGGCCAACAGCCAGTCAACAGGGATGAACGGAAAGGAACAGGGCTTGTTTGGAACACGGTGACCTATTTTAGTATAAGGGTCGTATGTGAACAACCTACTTATACGTTTACTTTTGACATCATATGTGAGGAAATTTATGTATTGTGATTTGAAGAATTTGTTTTGAGATAATACGTTTTTTGAAGGCTTTATGGTGCCTTCATGACAATCTATATGCCCGTCTATCGATCTATCTGTGACAATTTTTCCCGCCATTTTTATACCCTGGTAATGGTAATATCACTAACCGATCTACCAATTGAATCTTCTGAGTCTAATGGTTTTAACTCTGCAGTTAAATGGGCAGGAGTTTGGGCGACCCAAACACCAGAAGAAGTGAACAGTAAACTAACTTTTGGTCAAGAACTCCTTGGTTTAGAACTCCACCAAAAGGAATGGTCGACCCAAACAGAATTCGCACGTCGCGTGGAGTGTGCGCTGATTCGTTGTTTAAATGGAGCAAGCGCGAATTTCCACGATGCGAATGTACAGCGAAACGACAAACTGTCAGAGATATAGTGCAAGAACGCGACCTTAGAGCATATCCAGGCAATAACAACAACGACTTCCTCCAAGCCAAACCATCGGCCGTAGAATGGATTTCCAGGCTCGGCTATACAACTATACGCCAAATAATAATGATTAAATCTTAACATCCGTTGTTAATTCATATGCAAGATGCTTAAAATTGAATTACTTTTTTACTTGGAGGAATCGGTAGACTAATTAAAGAAACTTCAATGATAACTTGAATTTTTCAAATGGTGCCTAATTTTTTATACAATCAAATGCAAAATTTTATAGCCTTTCTTGCTCTTGTAATTTTTATTTTATTTAAAATTTTCAACTAGTTCTCAATGTATGTATTTACATATAGCAACCTAGCAGACCACGAAATATGAACAAAAACCTGTTCAGATGGAAGAAAACAACTAACAGAAATATACAGATGAAACAGAGTAAAGAGAAGATCATAAAAACTATTTATGACAATTATATTCTGACCACAAATAACAGCGGTAGAAGCTGGAGTTTTTTTTTATGGTCGGCCTCTCGCAAAGGCTGAAAGCCTATGGCGCTGTAGAAGCGCTGCGAGAGGATAAGTATCGGTTCACATTAGATTTGAAACGCTGCATGTTGTAGCCTTCGGGAAACAAATTCCCTGATAGCTGATTCCACAGCGTCCAAGTTCTCCAAAAGAAGGAATGCTGGAGGAGACTAGTTCGGGGAGTAAGGACTTCGACCTGGTAAAGATGGGCTCGCAGAGCTTCTCTAGTGTTCCTAGTTCGGACGGCCTGTGGTGTTATTATCTGAGAGAGTTCACTCGAACATCTTCCGTGATAGAATCTGTAAAACAGGGATAGGTCAGCCACCCTCCTTCGATGTTCCAGGCTGTGGAAGTCCTTTGTGAGGTTAGGCGCATTGATTAGTCTAATCGCTCTTTTCTGGATAGTGTCCAGAAGCTTTAGAGAGTGCTTCGGAGCGCATCCCCACACATGGGAGCAATACTCCAGCGCTGGTCGGATCTGTGCCTTGTAGAGCAGCAGCAGTTGCTCCGGTGTATAGAACTTCCTACAGCGGAACAAAACTCCAAGCTTCTGGGATGCCGTTTTAGCAATACTGACGACGTGGTCGTGCCAGGACATGTTATTGTTAATGTTGATTCCCAAAAGCTTGACGGAAGGTGATTCGACTATGGGGTGACCCTGTATTTCCACGGTTGGTATGCCATCGTGAGACTTCTTTGTAAGTGTTGCTGCCTGAGTTTTTTGTACGTTGAACTGTACTTTATTTGCTAATCCCTACTCGACAATTGTTTTGATATCTGCGTTGATCTGAGAGGCATGCTGCTGTCGCCGACGTACCGTCTCCTGGGATGACAGTGGCTTGCCTGCTTCCATGCACGACACCAATGTACTGTCATCTGCGAAGCTGTAGATTGGATTGGATGTTATTTCCAGCAGCTCGTTGATGTACAGCAAAAACAGTGTAGGGGATAGGACATATCCCTGAGGAACACCGGCGTTTATTGAAAATACGTCTGATGAGCAGCCCTTGACTACAACAAACAGAGATCGGTCGTTCAAAAAGCTATTCAGCCACTGGCGCAGGCCAGATGGTAGTCCATAAGCAGCAAGCTTCACCAGAAGTCCGTCATGCCATACTCTGTCGAAAGCTTTCGATATATCAAGTGCAACAACACGGGATTCGCCATGATTGTCTATTGCTCTGTTCCACAAGTGAGTGACGTAGGAAAGGAGGTCACCTGTAGACCTGTGCTTACGGAAGCCATACTGGCGATCATTTATAATGTTATTGTTGGCCAGGTATTTCAAGAGCTGTGTGTTAATGACAGTCTCCATAACCTTAGACATGATGCTGAGAAGAGCCACAGGTCTATAATTGGCGGGATCAGCTTTTTTGCCTTTCTTAGGGATGGGCTGTACGCAGCCAATCTTCCACGAAGCGGGAAACACGCCTCGTTGATACGAAAGTTTGAAGAGCTTGCAAAGAATAGGTGCAAGCTCAGCGGCACAGCGTTTAAGGACAATGGCTGGAATTTGGTCAGGACCAGTAGCTTTATTGGTGTTCAGTTTTTGGAGGATGCTTTTTACATCTCGATGTTGAAATTTGCCATTCTCGAGTTCACGCTTATGGTGGTGGTCGGAGTACTTCCTTGAAAGTCTACAGTAGTATTGGCTGCGAAGAGCTTCCCCAAGATGTCTGATTTTTCTTTAGGAGCAGAAGCGATGGATTTGTCCTCTCTGGTCAAGGGTGGTATTGGCGAATAGGAAAAGTTCTGACTAACAGCCTGAGCTACAGACCAGAATGTTCTGGACGAGCTAGGACATGCGAGGAGCTTTTTCTTAATTTTTTGGTTGTGTTCCTCCTTGCTGCTGTCAATCACGCGTTCACAGTGATTTCTGGCGTCGATAAAACTGCGGTGGCTCTCAGAATTTGGATTTTTCCTCCATTCTCTGTAGTGTTGGTTTTTAGAGGTAACTGCATCTCTGCAACGCTGATTGAACCATGACTTGTTTTTGGAGGGATGCTTGACGACATGAGGAATATAGGCTTCCATGCCGGATATTAATACCTCTGTTATTTCTTGGGCGCAAGCTGATGGGTCTCGTGACTTGAAGCAGACGTCGTTCCAGGGAAAGGACTGGTAGTATTCCCTTAGGTCGTCCCACTTTGCTGATCCGTAATGCCAAACCCGACGAGGCTTTGCATGGTAGAGATCTGGAGAATGCATTCTGCATAGTGTCGAGACGGTGTTGTGGTCAGACGATCCCAGTGGGGCGGTTACCTTCACTGTGTAGACCAAGGACGTTAAAACAATAGGGGGACGCAGCATGTCACAGTCTATCCTGTATTAATGGTGAAGCCAAAGTATTTACGTCTGCGCTTTCTTTTGTTTTCTGTGAAATTGTTGAAGTTGTCAAAATGCAGTGCAGTGCATTTTTCTGGGGTATCACAACAAAAAATAATAAATCACCATAAGTGGAATTGTATCTGTATACCGGGTGTCCCAGAATTTCCTTGACATGTGATATTTTCGCTTAATCCATGAAATCGTAAACATAAATTAATTAAAACACATGTGTGGAAAATATTTTTTTTATTTTCATGAATCAACTAATAAAAAAAATATGACAACAAAACTAGGTGCAAAAAATGGAGTCAAGTTGATTGACTCAGTACTTCCCACGCATTACGGTGATACCAGTTTATTATTTTCCCATAGCATAAAGATTTAGTCTGAGATCCCCTTGCAACAAAATCATCGCCAGTAACCCCCCCCCCAAATTATTGTCATATGCCGCTAGGTTTTTCCTGCACAGGTCAATGAACAGCCTATTATCAATAATACAAACGTTTGTATTGAATTTCACCTCTTCAGCTGTGGCAGTTTTGGAAAAATTTAAGCGTTCCGGTACCGTTTACTGAAAAAGCGGTGTTGCCGTATCTCATTAATTAATAGAAACAAAATTTTGAAATTGTGAGATCTTACTAAATTCGACATGCGCAATTCATTGCAATAAAAATAAGTAGAGGATTCTATTTAAAATAAATTAAAATCGGGGATACTTGTTTAAGAATTTGGGAAAATAATTTATAACTTAGCAACGTCAAAAACGCGAAAAAAATATTACAAGGCGAGATAGAGTATTAGTAGATATTTCGATTTAAAATAAAAAATACAGGGTGTTACATTTAAAAAAACAAAGTAAAACGACCTTTAAGTTGCCGGAATTTAAAATTTGCCAAAAACACCCTGTAGATACAAATTGCTAATAGCATCCAGAATAATATCCGCTTAATATTCAAGTAACTCGCTGTATAATATTATTGAGAAAAGTTAAAGGAATATATCAATTTGGACGTATTACTTGCGACCTTGCAAATGCGGAAATTAATAGAAAATAAATTATAACTTGACAACATCGCAACCGATTCCAAAAATATTTTAGGGTTGAATAGAGATCAATGATGGACACTAGAAGAACTTGAGAGAAAGTTATAGTTCCATATAAAAAATCAAGTTGATCTCTATCCTACTTTCCCGCAACACCCTGTATATTTCGAAATATTTTTAGAATATGCGTCTCAAGTAACCAAATAACTTTTGTATTTGAGATTTTCTTCTATCAGCTATACCTTGCGAGATATCGAAGAATTACACACTAAATGGACAGCCTGTATACATCGGAAAAATTCTAAGTCCTTTAGTTTCTGTAATAGGCATAAGGCAATGTTCGGATAGACCTAAAAAAGTTATTTATGTCGCAAGGTCTTCCTTCACAGGTTAGTGGGTAGTATATTATGAAAGCAACAAATTTTTCAATTTTACAACCCCCCGCCCCCCAACCACCCCAATTTCACCCCCACCCAAAAAAAAGTAGAAAATGATCAGGAACCCCTAAAACGCCTAAAAACGAAGTTTCAGCAATATTTAATTTTTTTTTGTTTTTTGCTAATTACTCCGCCGCCTATGCACCGATTTTCAAAATTATAGGAACATTACCTACTACGACCCCACAACATACCGCTGCCCAAATTTCATCACAATCCATGCAGCGGTTGCTGAGATTACGAGGCTAGAAAAAAGCGACAGACAGACAGACCGACAGACAGACAGACAGACAGACAGACAGACAGACCGACGGAAATGAGTGACGTGGTTTTTCGTTATGTAGACATCATAAAACGCCCAAAAAGCGTATTATCTCAAAATCGAAAATTTTCGCGATCACAATACTCCCCTCACCTATCGGTGTGGGAAGTAAAACGTGAAAAAGTTTTATGGCTACATCGGGCCGCGCCAACCCCGTGTGCAGGGTGTGCCCCGCACACGGGCGCCAAAATTAACGATAAATTGCAGTAGGGGCATAAAAAGTAAGGCACTACGATAATTAAATTCAAGTAAAGCATTTATTTTTCCAGGCAAAATTGTGGATTGAAATTTGAAAAAACAAGCTAGGGGTGGATTCCAGAGGTTTAAGTAAGAAAAAAATGGTTCATAAGCAAGGAATGATAGGTCATTCACTACCCTTGAAACACCCACTTACTTATCTTTTTTATCCGTTTTTGTTACAAAAATATCAGGCGTCAAACAAATCATCATTTCGTTTGTCTTATACTTATGATTTTACGGAAAAAATAAGTTTGCGTATAAAATTAAAGGTACCACAATATTTTAAATAAAATGGGGATATCATTTATGTAGGAAAACCTATGAGGTGCTATTTGAAAAAAAAAATTTGGGGGTGAGTTTTAGGGGTTGATGTACAAAAAAAATGTTTTGAATGCAAGGTATGATAGACCCTATAGTACCTTCGAAAGTACCACTCAGTACAGTTTTGTACTTATACCTTCGAATATTTACTTATGACATCAGGAATATACTGTTTTGGTATTTTTTGAGGTTATAAAGACATCAGAAATCAAATTTATCATGGTAATTCGAAAAAAAATAATTTAATAAGTCATACGACCAATAGTAGCATCCGAAATATGTTAGCTAGGTACGCTTGAGTCGTACTTCCATTTAAAATAATAAAAAAATATATAGTACTAAATCACGTTTACAGATAAAAGTTTTATAAAGCCATACTCTGTCATGCTCAAAAGTAAAGACTATCATGAAGTAATTTTTATTGTAACAAACTGTATTGATAGAAATACATAAGTACCTAAGCATTGCATGCAGGCCCGGATTACCCATAAGGCCAACCTAGGCCATGGCCTAGGGCGCAATCTTACGGGGGCGCAGGTCATGAAAAAATAACGAAAATCTTTTTTACTTCTAATCCACACGTTACGTAATTAGCTATAAAAAGCAATTAATCCAAAACAAAAAGATCAAGTTAACCCACTCAGTATTTTATGAGTCTATAATTACTTCATATGCATTAATAGTCTTCTTTTTTATTACTACTTACCGTATTATTTGTTTGGTAGTGTCCAATTCAATCGTATCGTTTAAGGCCATTTTCCTATTTAAAAAAGATCAAGCATAACCACAGATCACATATGATTCAAGCAAAGCTCATCGTCCTCGCTCTTCCAAGCATTGAAAATGAAAAAAGTCCACCAGCAGGATACAATCATTTAAGTGGGTCAAAGCAAGAAAGAAGAAATTTTATAACTATGCAATGTTCAGTATCTTTTTTACTCAATATCTGCTTACTACAAATTGCAAGTACATATTGGGATCTTATATACATATTTTAAAATGCCATTGATTAGTATTGTGCTTGAACGACATTAACAAACCTTTCGGAAAAGGCTACAAAAAATGTTTTAGTTGCTACTAAAAGGAGCTATAAAACGAAACGAGTTATACAGATAATATAGCACAAAAATTTGGTGATCGGCCACAAGCGCGCACGGTTTGATTTTTACCTGTTTTCGAAAAGGGTGCCTCAATCGGCACCGATCACTTGCACGCCGGAAGAAAATTAAGCTTGGATATTCTTAATGACAACCTACCTTTTATTCTTTAAAATTAATAATCATTACCACGTTAACCTAGTTGTAGTTTCTTGCGAAACAAATTCAAAATTTCTGTGCTCCTGTAATAAGGTATACGTAGATGACACTTTTGATTACTGTACAAAAGATGTTATCAATTATTTATAATCCACGCTTTCAAAAATGGTCACTACATCCAGTAGTGTTTATATTGCTACCTAAAAAAATTCTACACATGTTTTAGGTTTTAAATTGTTAGTCGATTATTGTAGAAGAAAAAATTTGTCTTTTAACCCTTCGCAAATAATTTGTGATTTTGAAATTGCCATCCATTTAGGAATAAAGCAAGTTTGGCCTAACTGTACAATAATGGGTGTAGATTTCATCTAATACAAGCCTGGTCCAAAAAATACTTAAGTTTAATTGTAGCATATAAAGACGCTAATTCTGAGGTGGGGAGTGAGTTGAGATGGACTTTCGGTTTATTATTTCTAGTGAATTTTTGGTTCTTGGGTTCTTAGGCGGGCGTCGTTTAGGGTTAAGGCTTGACGTTTCGCCACAACGAGTGGGTGGCATCTTCAGTATTTTGGAAGTCGCCGAAGTGAAATAGCCCTGAAGATGCCATCCACACTCATGGTGGCGAAACGTCAAGCCTTAGCGCTAAACGACACCTGCCTAAAAACCCAAGAACCACAAATTTATTGGACGATGGCCGCGAAAGCCTTACACAGTATATTATTTCTAGATCATGACAGGTTGCTGAATGCTTTGTAAAATACTTTTATGTCATTATTCACTGGATCGAAAACATCTATTATATTTATTTATATACATTCAATATTACCAGCATTCGACAAGTTAGCAAAAAAGTCACGTGATGCAGTTCTATGCGAATATATAATGCTGACGGAAAATGCTGCTAATCTATGACATTACGTATTACAATTTATTTCAATCAACGGTATTCGGTTACGACAAAAGTAAACGAGCACCGTCTCGCGCGCTTGTGTCCACATACCTGCCTCTCATCCGAAAAATTTTGCGTGCCTTTGAGGGGTGGGATTAGGACCAATATGACCGCGCGCGCTAGTGTCCTACAGCCAAAAACTTCAAAACCTTGAGATTATCCGGAAGGGGCGTAATTAAGGACTGTGGCCTAGGGCGTAAACTGATGCTAATCCGAGCCTGATTGCATGTGCTCCGTTTGTTTTGGCAAAGAAAATGATTACAACTTATTTCAAAGAAAAATATTAGTGGCTCGAAAATCAGTAGGTAAATTGGAAGTTACTACCCCATACCCATACTACCTTATTAAATCACGTCAAATTAAGTGTATACATTTTTAAAGTAGCAGACAGGCAGAGAACAATCACGTGTTTTTCCTATAAACTTTAAACTTTTCATTAAAATCAGACTTCCCAATTATCGATATATCGACAGCCTTCACATAAAAAAATAGTAACTGTGGCAACAGTTATTTTATTCATATTTGTACACAAATTAATATTCGTTTACACATATGTCATGTAACCAATAGTAATAAAAAATGTCTCTTATTTAAAAACAACTATTTAAGTATTTTTAATGTACATGTATATTTTAAATTTCATTTTAATTTTCGCAACATATAACGTATGTACTTTAATTTAAATTATATAATTAGCTTGTGCCCCATTCTTTGTCATCCTACCATTATTTATTCAACAAAGCATATATTCTTCTAGTAGTCACAGTAACAGTAAGATTTATGTTGGGAAGCGTATAACTTACATAGCTCTTACACTCGACTGCTTGGATCACTAAAAACAAAACAAAAAAGAAATATAAAAATTCAACATCAAATACATCATACGTCGATGTACTGCAAAAAGTGGTACTAAACGACGATAAATGATTTTGTCCAAGTCAATACTCGATTTTTTTGCCAGTTTGGTTAACAGCTCGTTTTGACTAAGTCTAATATGTCCAATAAAGTAGCGGGTAGAATGATCAACTACACTACATTGTGAGACATATCACGTAAAAGTGACCATCTTGAATATCACAGCTGGAATAAGTCCCTCCCTGTAGATAAGAACAAGAAAAGCATTGCCCTGGAACCAAACTAGATCTGATTCAGTATTCTAGATTTAAATGTGGTTGATTATGTTTATGTTTCTTATTTCAAGAAAATTGAAGTTTATTTTGACCAAGTCAGTATTAATATATTTTCCAACAGCAAGTGTGACCAAGTCAGAAATATAGTCTAATTTCTTCAAGCGCACTTTATAACTCGCAGTGAACATTTTTATGAGTTCTATGTTTTCTAAAAAACAAGTTGAGTGATTTTTTACTTAAATTATGATTACCTTCAACAGCCATTTACGAGGAACTAGTTTTCTGACTTGGTCACCTTTTTGCAGTATACCAACATTATCAACGATTATTATAAACAATGGTACAGTATTATGGGAATAATTAGAAATATCAGTATAAATCATCGAATCTATTAAGTGTTGTTGAACGGCGAAAAATTGCAAATGTGCCGGATATGATGATTTACTAAATAAAACTGCTTCTACTGGTAGTACTGGTACTACTTAGTTCACATAGCTTTTACACTCAACCCCTTGGATTCCTAGAAGCACAGCAAAAAATTAAACATCAAATACAGGACATAAATAATGGCACACTATAGTAATAATACAGGTAGGTCATCAAAATTTGAAATAAAATTTTAGATTATTAATACTTTTAAAAAACACGAATTTGATATATTCTGGGATTTATCCCATAATGAATGAACGTATAATTTCATAAACTTCATATTTGTTAAAGAAGTTTTTTGACAGCTGCCACAGCAAGGCAGAAAACTGACTCAGTGGATGTAGAACTTTTATATTTCTTATCTAACTTATCTAACTCAATGAATATATAGCAAATAAGTGGTTGTAAAGTCAAATTGTATCTGTATATGACTATTATATTGAGCGTCTCTGTAAGCATTTTTGAAAAATTTCAAGTTCAGCATGGATGCCTTC
Source organism: Callosobruchus maculatus (assembly GCA_951848785.1). NCBI lineage: Eukaryota > Metazoa > Arthropoda > Insecta > Coleoptera > Chrysomelidae > Callosobruchus > Callosobruchus maculatus. The sequence goes on from CATOUR010000032.1 coordinate 3,185,931, forward strand.
AGTTGTGAAAGTCTTTCAACATTAATTTTTTTGTATGATCTTATGTTTTTACAAAAAAATACCCCAGCTCAATATTACATGTTCTGAAAGACTCTTTATGCTCAGTAGTATTTATTATCATATAATAATCATGGACTTCAGAGATAATGAACCTCGTTATTTTTTTATCACATTATTAAGCCAAAAATCAGAATGATTAAAAGCACACAAAAAGACAAAGTAACGGAAAATGGACTTTCCTGTTGTAGACAATGTAACACCAAAAAACCCTCAAAGCGCCATATTGTGCTGACAACTTATATGTTTAATACAACTATAATTAAAAAAAAAATACCTCTTAGGAGCTGGTTCACCACAGATCGCTTCTTGAGAAGCACCAGTAGCAGATAAGAAAGCTTCCTTCAAGGGGTAGTGGCAGCTAAAAATTTAATTAAATCATAATAAAATTATAGTATTAACTACATAATTATAACTTGATAAAACAATTATAGATAAAACATTCTATTTGTGATAGTAACCATTTTGACCACGGAGACGAGACAGAAGAATTTAAAAGTAAAAATATTTCCAAAAATAAAGATACCAGTGGTGAACAACAAAACAATATGTTCAAAAAATACTACACAGTAAAGTAATTTAGTGATAAAAATTAGAACATTATCATAAATAAACAGTGTAAGGCGCTATTAATTGTATGTAACTGCCTTTGTACATTTTTTCACATTGTTTTCAAAATATAATTGCATACTTTATGCTCCGAAAAAATGAAGATTTGCTCAGTAAACAGCTTGCAGAGATGCAAGCTGTTTACTGAGCAAATCTATGAATGACATGCAAGTATATATCGTATATCTATAATAAAAAATATATTGTATGTATATTAAATATATAAATAACAGCCTATATTATTTATTCTTGGTATGATGCTAAATTCATCCTAAATTTAAAAATCAGAGCAAATACAGGCACACAGCAAAGAATCCTTGAAAAAGCAGTGTATTTCATATATTTTTACTAAATAAAAAAGGTACCTCTTTGCAGCTGGTTCATTACCACTACCTTTTTGAGAAGCACCAGTATTACATTTGTGGGCTACCTTCAAAGGATGGTCTCTATATAAGAATTGGAATTATGATTATCATTATAACTATATAATTATAACATTATAAAACAATAGATAAAACAGTCTGTTTGTGATATTGCCCATTTAGACAGTAGTCAGAATAATTTACGAGCAAACAAAGTTTTAAAAAATTGAGATAGGTACAAGTGATGAAACACAAAATACTGTTCTGGGAAATGATTAAAAAACTATACACATTAAAATAATTTTGTGATGAAAATTTAGAACAAAATAAGTGATATTACTGTTAAACAGTAAAAAATTATTAATTGTATGTAATTATTTTTGTACATTTTTTTATTATATTCAAAATATAAATTGCTCACTTTATGCTCTGAAAAAAATTATCTGAAAGCTATTTCCTGAGCAAAGACTGTTGAGGATTGAGAACATGAAGTATTTATATGTAACACAAAATATATTGCATATATATTTTCCTTGAAAATAAAACAGCCTATAATTTATACTTAGTACCTATATGATGCTAAAAACTAAAGATCACCTTAAAATAACTAGTAAGAGTAACAGTTAAGGTCTTTCAACAGTTTATCAATTTAGGGTTACTATTACTTTTTACTAAACACTTGTACCTATTTTATCTTTTGCTCTAAAATAATTACACCTCATTATTCAATTCACCAACTAGATTTTTTACTCACTATTCCTTCAAACCTCAAAGAACAATTACATTACAAGTTTTACAACTTGTCTCAGCAAAAGTATACCCTTGACACTAAAAAAAGTTTCACATGCACCTAGATGGCATATCGTAGCATTTCATAACTCCAATTAATTTTCCTGCATTAGAACCATAAAGTCTACAGTTCAGCAGCCTATCCACTTTGACACCATTATTTAGAATAATCAGACTAAAGACTGTGCTCACAGATATAATGGATTTTCTTGGATTATTTCCAACATAACAAAGATGTAAGAAAAACATGCTTCTTAGAATGTAACTAAGTTGATTAAATTATATTTTTTGTTGCTATATCATATTCTAAATCCTACCTAATGTTAAAGTCTAATTATTTATATATAGCTACTTACACTTTAAGCTGTTTTCTATCTTCTTCCTTGGTATACAAAGTAGGCACCACATTCTTTTCAAACGCTTCTTTCCGGATAGTGTGGTTTCAAAATCATCGTTAGTAAAATGTTCTGAGCAGACTTCTTTTAATTGTGGTAGGTCTGTTTCAGTCACTCCCATTGCATCAAACCACTTCCTCCTCAGAACAATATCTTTGGTAATACTGAAAAATATGATTAATTATAGAAAAGCTCAAAAAAATGATACTTTAATTTATTTTATTTTGTTAAATATGAAAGTAACACTCAAGCTAGGTTTGTTTATATGTAAGTATATATACAGCTGTGTAGGTAAAATAATATGACATAAAGATATATAAAGCAGTACCAGTCCAATAAATTTAAACATGCATAGATTAAAAATATTCTATACCTATGACAACAGTAGCAAACTGGATGAGGTGTTTAAGAATATGAAAGTAACACTCATCAGCCTAGGTGTGTTTATATGTAGGTACAGTTGTGTATAATATGTGATATCGATATCACTTTCAAATTATCTAGGTAAAATAGTATGACATTATAATTATATAATGCAGTACCAGCCCAATAAATGTAAACATACCTTCAAGTATTCCTACATGACAATAGGAGCAAACTGGAGGTGTTTAAAATAATTTCTAAAAATATGAAGCTCAACTTTACTGTTTATAGACACCTTATTTGAAAGATCCCATATATACTGTATACTGTTATTTTCAAATGTACCCCAGAAGGTAGCACATAGGAATGAAATTAGAGGTTTTACAATACCATCAATTTTACTGCAGAGGAATGCACGAATACACTTACCTGTAAAAGGTCAAGTTAGGGTGCCGATAATCCCATTTTTGCATATGTAGCAGCGTCTACCCATGACTATATTTTCGGATCGTCAGCCTGTTTTTGGGGCCTATCAGGTAATTAAGCACTGAAACACACTTCAACACTACTCGAACACAAAACAGATACCTACGAATGTACGGTCTGTGTTACGATTATCTAGAATTTGAAATGTTGGAATTCACAACATAACAATTTATACTCGAACACAAAATAGATTCGAATAAGGTACCGTCTACGGTCTGTTTAACGGTTCTCAGGAATTTCAAATATAATTCAAATTCACACCCGTTGACGTTCCCTGGTTCGCCGCCCCGCCAGTACAGGGTTGCCGGTGGAATAGCAAGAATTTCTCGCACCTTTGTCGAGTGGGTGGATCAACATAACCTCTTCGTTTAATGACGCGATGTTTGGGGTGAATTTGACCGTAAATCTCCTTAGAAATTTGCCCAGTTTGGCAACCGTAGAAATCCCATGGCAACTAGCAATGAGAGCCAAGCGGCGTTGCTGGGTTGACATATGAAAATTTTTTCATACTATCAAATATTGCAAAAGAGCGAAATTAGACTCTGATCCTAACGTTTTGCATATATAAAAATCATTACATCAGTTCACTGTTCATAAATATATTATATTATTATATTAAATATGATATTTTGTGTTCATAAGCTTGCTTGTTTCGCTGATGTTTTGTGTTCATAAGCTTGCTTGTTTTCTTAGTTTTACTTAGAAAAATGCCTAGTTTGGCAACTTTGCAATGCGCTTAGAATGTGACTATGCGGCTTCAACGCGAAAAGTAAATAGCTGCGTCCCCCTATTGTTTTAACGTCATTGGTGTAGACCGTTGGAGTAGTTGTGAGATATAGGTCCAACAGACTAGCAAAATCTCCGTGGCGGCTGGGAATCCTTGTTGGTTCTTTGACTATCTGCTCCAAGCCGCAGCTGATAGCGAAGGCTTCAGCTTCACGTCCCTCGTCGTCCGTTTTGTTTGAGTGTTCCAGCCAGTAAGAGTTGTGAACGTTGAAGTCACCCAGAAAGACTATCTCTGAATGAGGGTGATCTGATTCCAGCGCGTCCACAGTGGTTGAAAGCTTCTCGAAGAGCTCTTTGCAGTTGTTACTGCTTGGTGGCCTATAAATGCAGCATATAAATTTGGAATGATTTTGGAAGCATATTTTGAGCCATATGATGTCAAATCCTTCCAGTTCGAGCTCTTCTTCTCGATGACAAGAAAGCCCAGATTTAACGTACACGCATACGCCAAACCTACGTCAAAATCGGGTGTATAAGTACGAAAGAAATGGATATTTTTCAGGGCCTTAATAGGCTCGGTGCTACTGCAATATACTAGAGATTGACAATTTCCAAAACAATTGAAAAATTTGAAATGAGAAGTTGGTAGTTTACCAGTGAGTGTTCCTGGAAGTTTAATATCGTCAGAGCTGAATTTCACACTTGATGATAAAAATAACTATTCATTTCCGTCAAGTAAAAAGTCACGATATCTTTACAACAGTACATATTAGCAAGACCTCAGATGAGTTACCTGGCAGAAAATTGAAATCTGATTTGTCAGTGTTCCCCTTTTCGCGAATTTGCTAAAAGATATACTATAAAATTTGAAGGGCAGAAGTCAGAGGTATCGCTGCTTTTGACTTTGTACCACATTATTCGTAAATCGAGCGCCTGATGCTTTTTCACAATAATACTAGTATTTTTCATTCATTATTGTTTTAAGCTTATTTTTAACTTTTTAGTTCGATGTTCTTTAAAAGCGTGTGGTTACAATTCGATCAATAAAGTAATTGTAGCCAATTGTGAAGGACCAACTAAATTGGCAAATACCCGCAAATGACTCACGAGAATTGAAGGTTAATCATGCATCGGTTGACTCACCCCTTGTTGGTTGGCGTCGGATGTCTTCCCCAGCTGGGTACTGCGTTGCTCTATCCAGATTCCTAGTTAGCTGAGCGATGTAAGGCTGTGGTCGCCCTTATTGGAGGTACCCGCTACACACGGGGTGACGGATATCACGCACACGTCCGTTTACCTCGGTAGCTGAAGTACGACTCTACTCTTTCTTCCGCGTCAACCGTCAGACTTCAAACTCGCAAGTCAAAACGCGGGAGATTCGAATATACAAAATTATTTAAATGGTAAATACCAATCGTAACCATTTTCCGCCCACCAAAAAATATAAAAAAAAAAGAAAATATTTTTTCCAATCATAGTAATTCCTATATTACCCACAAAAGAAAATTAGTGGAATTATCCCACCCATAACACAACACGAAAAAAAAAAAAAAAAAATTATCATATACAAGCAAATCATGGCCTATTGTGCCGGCAAAGGGCACAGTTTCAATAAAGGACGGTCTAACAGCCCTTTACTCGTCTTAACTTGGGCGACTCTCGAAATGTTTCCCGTACCGGGATATAACTTAATAATCCTGCCTAATGGCCACTGTAAAGGACGGGTATTTTCATCCTTGAGAAGAACCAACTGGCCGACCGAGGGAGGATTATGTGGTGTATTCCACTTATGTCGTTGCTGAAGGGTGTGGAGGTACTCCATATGCCAGCGCCGCCAAAAATGTTGCTGCATCTGTTGCACTAACTGCCACCTGTTCAACCGACTATGTTTCACACACAACAAATCTTCGTCAGGCGGAGCATTCAGGGGCTCTAATGTCAAGAAATGACCCGGAGTCAAGCTGCCTACATCGTTAGGATCAGAACTCAAACTACACAAGGGTCTCGAATTTAACATTGCCTCAATTTGGATTAAAGTGGTGCTCAATTCCTCATAAGTCAACACTTGCGCACCTATCACCCGCCGCAAGTGAGTTTTCACAGATTTCACTCCGGACTCCCATATACCTCCAAAGGAAGGACTAGCTGGAGGATTAAAATGCCACTTAATTTGCAAAGCTTCAGAAGCTTTAGCACCCAATAACTGTAAAGTTTTATAAGCACCAACAAAATTCGTACCTTGATCACTATAAATATCACTGCAACGTCCTCGCCGCCCTATAAAACGCCTAAGTGCTGCAAGAACAGCTTCACTAGTTAGATCTGACACAACTTCTAAATGTATTGCTTTAGTAGCCATACACACGAAAAGACACACATACACCTTTTGAGAACTAATGCCTCGTCTTTTACCTAAAGACATCCTCAAAGGACCAAAAAGGTCTACGCCACTATGGGAAAAAGGTTTGACTTCCGAAATTCTAACGGAAGGTAAATCACTCATTATGGGGACCACTGGAGGAGGCTTAACTCTAAAGCATTTTATGCAACGAGATAACACTGAAGCTATAGCCCGTTTGGCAGATAGTATCCAATATCTCTGCCTTAACAGATAATGCAAAGTTTGTGGTCCAGGATGACAACTCCTATTGTGCACACTTTGGATAATGAGATAAGTCAATCGATGCTTCCTAGGGAGCAGAATTGGATGCTTCCGATCATAGCTTAGACTAGACTGTCTCAAGCGACCGCCCACCCTCAGGACACCCTGGGAATCAATGAAAGGAGCTAACTTCTGTATAGCTTTGGGACAGACCTCCGCTCGACGAACTTTCCGCAGTTCATTATCCAATTCAACTCTTTGCACGTCTTTGACCAGAACCACCATAGCCTCATACAATTCAGCCTCGGATAAATTACCTATCTCACGCGGGTAACCCCTTTTTCGACACAAACAATTTTTACGAAATCTCAAACAATAAGCAACAACACGCTCAATTTTGCGTAAGGAAGAATATCTATTCAACAATTCTGAAACAATACTAGAGCCGTGAATAGTAATACAAACAACCTTTGCTTCTTCTTGTACATCTGTACAGGAAGGCTCACCTACACAAGTTACAGGCCAATCATCCCGAGGAAGCTTAAGCCAAGTTGGCCCCTCCCACCACAAGGGTTGTTCTAGAAATTGCCGAGGAAAAGTCCCCCTAGAAGCACAGTCACTAGGATTCTCTTTCCCAACCACATGATACCATGAATCAGGAGCTACCTTCTCCTGGATTATAGCTACACGATTGGCTACAAAGCTCCGCCACCTATGCGGAGAAGATTTGACCCACGTCACAACTACCTTCGAATCCGTCCAAGCACAAACATTATCTATTTTCTGTGTTACCATTATATGGGATACACAATCAATCAGCTCTGCGGCTAATAAGGCTGCACACAATTCCAGTCGTGGAATCGACAGTCTTTTCAAAGGCGCCACTCGAGTTTTGGCACACACCAAATGTACAGAAATACTGTTCTCCGTGGAAACCTGTCTCAGATAAACTACAGCTGCATACGACTTCTCCGAAGCATCGCAAAAAGCATGAATTTCTGTAAACTTTGCCTCTATATGAAGTATATGTCTAGGAATTTTCAACGAAGATAGCTCAGGTAACTCAGCCACAAAAGTTTTCCACTGGTTTGCAACTTCCAGCGGTGGCTCATCATCCCAACCTATCCCTAAAGCCCACAATTGCTGAAGTATTTGCTTGGGAACAATGATTACTGGAGCTAAGAATCCTAGAGGATCATACAGTCTTGCTATTTCTGACAAAATATTCCTCTTTGTACAGGACCGTATCTGAGGATGTACAGAATAAGAAAAACAATCCGTAGTGGGACACCACTGCAAACCCAACACTTTTATTCCAAGAGAATCCTTATCAAATACAAGTGGCTGCTGATGAACCTCAGGTACCTGAGCAAGTACTTCAGAACAATTACTTGCCCATTTCCTCAGTTCAAACTTTCCCAACGCCAATAATTCAATCAACTGGTTTTGAGTATCCAATGCAATTTCCTTGGAGTTTGCTACTCCAATGGCGTCATCAACATAACAGAAATTCTCCAAAATATTTACAGCTAACGGAAACCTTTCACCCTCATCCCTACACAGTTGCAGCAACGTCCTAATCGCTAGAAAAGGACTAGACGTTACTCCATAGGTAACGGTCTTCAACTGATATTTCCTTATAGGCTCGTCACCGTTAGGTCTCCACAAAATAGTTTGATAACTAGTGTGAGACTCCTCAACTAAAATCTGTCGATACATTTGCCGTATATCCGCGGTAAACACATACAAATACAACCTGAAAAATAACAATATTGAGACGATATCATTTTGTAACTTGGGACCTGCTAGAAGAACATCATTCAAGGACTTTCCATTGGTAGTTTTAGCTGAAGCATCAAAGACAGTCCGAAGCTTTATTTCACCATTCGCATTCCTTTTCACCACCGCATGATGAGGAATGTAATACTCACTATTAGACCCCACTTGGTTCCCAACTTCAGAGATGTGGCCTTGCTCCAAATAGTCAGCCATAAAATCACAATATGCTTCATGTAAGACGGAATCACGACGAAAACGTCCTTCCAACAGCTTAAATCTATGTAAAGCCTGTAAATAGGAATCACCCAGAACTGGGGGGAATTCAGAAAAGGGAAGCTTCACCACATATCTTCCTGAGTCCATACGCCAACAAGATGACGTAAAGAATTCCTCAGCCTGCTGTTCCTCTTCAGACAATGCGACACACTTAGGGATACTTTCAATTTCCCAAAACTTTTTCAATGTACAATCCAATTCCCCCACAGAAGTTAGAAAATTCAGCACACTATTAGTGGAAACACCACCCAACTTGCCCATTAACACCCACCCAAATACGGTGTTAATAGCATGTGGCCCACCATTCTGTCCTCTCACATAACCGGAACGTAAGATCTCACCAAATACTTCTACCCCTAGAAGCAGATCAATTTCCATTTCATCATGTGCAGCCAAAGGCTCTGCGAGGCAAAGATTTTCTAAATACTTCCACTTCTGACCAACAGCAGGAATTTGAGGTACCTTCTCACAAATCTGAGGTATCACAATAGCTTCCAAATTGAAGCTAGGATACGGTTTGCTGTAGGGAAAGATAACACAAGAGACTTTTCCCGAACTCACATTCGATGACATTCCATTAATGCCAACAACAGGGGTTGAATACTCCTTACGAGTAAGATTCAACCTTCTCACACAAGATTCACTAATAAAATTGGCTTGACTAGCAGAATCTAACAAAACACGACATTTGGTGGATCTACCCTCAGAATCCAATATTGAGACTAGTGCAGTAGCAAGCAACATTCTAGGCTGCACAGACAACTTACTTGCCATGACTTGAACATGACTCTCAGATTCATTAGAGGTACTACCACTGACATCACAATCTGTCACTTTAGTGTCCGGAAAATGCAATAGTACATGGTGTTTTCCACCACAAACCCCACAAAGTTCTTTTGATTTACATTTATTTACTAGATGAGTAGCTCCCAAACAATTAAAACACATTCTAGTCCGCTTGACAAAGGCATGCCTCTTACGACATTCTGCCTGCAAGAATCTATCACATTTGATCAACGAATGTGGTGAACCCTTGCAAAAATTACACTTTTCCTGTGTTAATGTGCCAGTCGAAAAACTAAGTGTCTGCCTTCCCTTGGGATTAGCAGGACTATTATTCTTTCTAAACCCACCACTAGCATTAGACACATTACTCCCTTGATATGCGGAAGTAAGGGATGTATTTTCCAGAGCTCGACAGGTTTTCTCAACAAATCCAAAAAGCATGTCAAACCCCGGAACATTATTCCCATTATGTTCTAGTTCAAATCGCGTTTTAAGGGAAGAAGGTAATTTCTGCAACAATAAATTGAATTTGGTAAAATCCCATAGGTTCAAGTTACTCATCTCTAAAGCCACCAAATTTTCAGAAAATATTGACAACAATTTTCGAAGTTCAACTGCAGAATCATGCCTAGAGGGAGAAGCATTATAAATTGAAAACCAATAATTGCTCAATAAAACACGTTCATTCTGATATCGACTCATTAATGCATTATAGGCTATTTCATAATTATCCTCAGTAATGGGCACATTCCTTACTATTAGACCTGCCTCTTTTTCTAAATAAGAAATCAAGAACTGAAACTTTTCTATTTTTGACAGCGAATTATTTCTATGAATAAGAGTATTGAATAAGTCGATGAACGTAGGCCACCTTGTAAGGTCACCATCAAACTTCGGTATTTCAATTTTGGGAAGCCTCAAACAATTTTCTCTTACGACCACTGCAGATGTTTCATGCTCACTACGAGCCATCATCTCATCAGAAAGATCTTTATGAATGCCCCTTATTGAATATCTCATATCATCAAACATTGTATGAACTGCTTCCTCCTCCTCTAAGGCAGACTCATCTACCAAGGCTATTATTTCATATTGCAAATTCTCAAACCTCGTTACATACCCATCCAGCTCTCCATACCTGAGAAAAAACTCCGTCCGATACTCGCCATTATCACGAGCCTTCTTGGCCGCCTCAAGAACATTTTTAATAGATTTTAAAACTAGCGCGCGTTGCCGTTGCAACTTCACAACATTTGCATTAGGCATGTTCAGGTATCAGGTAACGATTCAATGTAAACACAAGACCAAAATAATCAAATTTAGAATCAATCTGCTAGTAAACACAACTTCTTTACACAAACAATACGGCAACCACACACAAATCACAAAATTTTCAGTTGTTATTCTTTTTCGAAATCTCCGTCGACTACACCAATTGTCGAAACGCCGGTTTTCGAACCCCCAACCGAATGTAACCAACTGAATCAAAACAATTTTGCGCTCACGCAATTCGCAAAATGTCAATTTCAAATGCCCAGAAAACTCCCCAGATATGTATTACCAACACAATACACCAAAAGTTGCTTGTTTTCGAATATAACCAATTTTTACAAACAGCGCGCAACACTAACAAATTCCGATGTCACAAAAAAACTCCGTTTTTTGTCAAGGATACGTACCAATTTAGATTTTACGTAGACTATTTTACTATAGCGCGATTTATTTATCCGTGCTCGGAGGGCCAAAAAATGGTTACAATTCGATCAATAAAGTAATTGTAGCCAATTGTGAAGGACCAACTAAATTGGCAAATACCCGCAAATGACTCACGAGAATTGAAGGTTAATCATGCATCGGTTGACTCACCCCTTGTTGGTTGGCGTCGGATGTCTTCCCCAGCTGGGTACTGCGTTGCTCTATCCAGATTCCTAGTTAGCTGAGCGATGTAAGGCTGTGGTCGCCCTTATTGGAGGTACCCGCTACACACGGGGTGACGGATATCACGCACACGTCCGTTTACCTCGGTAGCTGAAGTACGACTCTACTCTTTCTTCCGCGTCAACCGTCAGACTTCAAACTCGCAAGTCAAAACGCGGGAGATTCGAATATACAAAATTATTTAAATGGTAAATACCAATCGTAACCAGCGTGTTTTTTAATTTTTTTAAACTATACTTATTTTAAATTTAAATTTATCGTTAAAGCTTTTTTAAGTTTTTTAAACTTAGCTTGATTTTAATTTTTTAGTTAACTTAATCTTTAAACCTTTTTTTGGTTCTTTCAAACTGTATTTATTTCATTGACGAAATGATTAGGTTACGAAATGATAACAAATTAGCGCGCCCGTCATTCTGATTACAGCGCTACCTGTCGGATTTAATGTAAACTTAAGGTGGCGCCCAGAGTTCCGCACCGTCAGTTGTAGGTAGCTATGCACGAAGCCAAGTCGACACATGACACGTTACAGTTTAAGACAACAGATGGCGCAGTGTTGCAGTTACTATCACATGCCTGACCTAATTCAACAACTATCTTTCTAGGAGCATGGGAAGCAAATTTACCTGGCGTAGGCAGTTATGCTAATTTAAACGTAATGGGTTTTTCGTTAGATGTAATATATTGTTTTGTGAATAGAGGTGAAAGTGGAATAGCCAGCTTGGTCTTAATTCAAAGAAGTGTTACAAGCTCACAAACCGACATACAGGTGAAGCTAATGGAAGCGTGTTAAAAATACAACCGCAGCAGCGTTGTGCTTGCTATTACAATTGTACTAGATTTATTACAATTTGCCCATAGCTATTACACTGTTACTACAATAGCGAAAATCCCGAAAATCTATTACATTTTGAAAAATTCACGAATTTCAAAAAATATTTCAAAAATATTAAAACCAAAGTCCTGGCTATGACCTTGGGTTATGCGATTCCTATGACCGGGAAGCGCACAGGACGGGAATAACTGATCTCTCGTTCTCGTGCACTGTTTGTTTTAATATAATTTGTACTTTATAAATTTCTTGAACTGCAAAATCCCCACTATACACCGTGACCCGGGACGAATCCCGAAAACTCTAAGTGATGATTTCTGACGCCGACTTATGTTATAATATGTTTGAATTATTTGTTTATTCTTAATAGCTAAAAAGTTGAAATGCCCTCAAATAGACTGCGAAATAGCTAATGTGTGGCCGCCCTTACCATATTCGTACGTCACTACGTTACCTGCGACCTGCTGAGGTACACAATCGACAAAAACATTAGAAAAGACCTGTTAGCGTAACCGTACTAAACGATCTTCTCCCTTTTTTTGCTGTAAAATCAAAAGTGTTATAGAAAGTGAAAGTGATGAAGTGAAGTGGGCCGCGCACATTTCAATCATCTTTACAACAAAACTTCAAAGGTTGATTTCGCTGTAACAAATGCGAATTTAAGAATAATTCCTTTTGATATTGGCTTCACATTTCGAAACCGGGATTCGTCCTGGGACACGGTGTATAGTGAATAGACAAAAGGTTAGGGTTTGATGCCATCAAGGGCGTCGATAAGGGGGGTAAATACTCCCCTCCCCCCAAGATTAATAAATAGTACCTAATCTACTATTTATGTGCTTCAAATCAGGCACGTATACGTAATCCACAATGGGCCTATACCATATTTTTGGTTTATTGGCTTAAACGAACCCTGACATCACGTAGATGCCATAAATAATTTTACAAAATTTTTCTATCGTATTTATAACCGAAAAAAATTGCTCTAAATATTGAATTTTTTGAATCCATACACTTCCCGCCCAGGTCGTGACGTCACCTGTAGGGAACCAATAAGAGCTCACTGGTACAAAACAATAGCATCCGCTCGTAGTCATCGGACCACGAAAGGACGCTTCTCATTGGTTCCCTACAGAAAGGACACTTCTCATTGGTTCCCTACAGGTGACATCATCATCGTCTATTTCAAATTACAGTACAATTTTCTTTTTAGTGTTATTCTCATTTGGAACAAGTGTTCTGCTGACTTTTTACAGTAAACGGTCCTATGTATCATCAAAAATAATACCGCAGTAAATTAATTGATCAATTTGAGATCACGGTATAGGCCCATTATGCACCCCCCCCTCACGTTGAATAATATTTTTACATCACTGAACAAAAACTGATACCGTAATAAGCAGTAACTTATACTTCTCACGGCTAGATGGTGCGCAACTTCGGATGTATTGCAATCTATTACATTTTCTAGTACAATTGTCTTACCCCAAAAGCACAACCCTAAACCGCAGTGTGTGACCAACTGACCAGCTTCATATAAGTATATATGAATTCTAAATTTGCTCGACCGTACGCGATCAAAAATCTATTTTAGAATATATCCCAGTTTTCACTCTATGCTCTATCGTGAGTGAGACTGTGGCCTAAGAAGGAAATCCCTTCATAGCGCCAACAGCGACAAAGTAGCCAAATGACGTGATTGAGATAACAGCTGCCGTAACTCAACCAGAATAAATTCGAAACGCACGAACGTAACAGGGTGAAGGGTGGTCTCTGCTGCTGTTATCAGTTCGCTGTGGGATGTCCAACGCCCGTCCCATAAATATTACAGGGCAACGTGATTCTCCACGCTGATGGAGACTAAATTAAGTAAAAAGCGTGTTTGTCATCTTTTCTGCGGAAAAAACGTTCTGGTTTAATTAGGGGTGTATACGGGAACGTAGGGTGATATGCGTCATTCCTGATAAAGGGGTAGACAGCTGAGCCAGGGAAATGACGCTGAAAAATATTGTGATCTATTTAATTGAAATTCCGTATGACGGACGGACAGGGTGCTCTAAAATCATTATAAATCGGTAGCAGCTCCCTACAAACAGTTGAGCAGGGTAGAACCTAATAGTAGTCCTATGCTATATGATGTCCAAGGCTATCCTTAGCTATAAGCTAAATTTAAGGAAAGTGCTATCACATACTATCTGAAATAATATTCAGGCAAAAATGCACAGTCTGTATTTTAAATAAACATCAACTCTTTGTATCAAAATAGTAATTAAAAAATATATGTTTTTTAGTTTTTGGACTTCAAACAGTTTTTCACCGAGCTGTTTGGATGAGTCCTAACTTGATACTTTTTTTCGTTAAAATAACCAATTTCTTCAAATATACTTTCTTTAAAAAGCTGAAAAATACCCGAGATAGAGAATAAAAAAAGTACATCTGGGCTTGTGTGTCAAAACGTACTTAGTCTGTTTATGATCAGTCTTTTGCTCGAATTTTTGTCAAACCGCTTAGGCATTGTACCTGTCAGATAGTGCAGTAGTCGTTTTTTGTTTATCGTTGTTAATTTTAAGTTGTTAATTCCTAAAAGTTGTTTCATTATAAAGTACCATTTAACTATGACAAATTGAAAGTGACTAGTGCACTGATTGACAGGTACAATGCCTGATCGATAGGGCAAAAATCCGAGTGGAAAACTAAACATAAGCAGACTAAATGCATCTTGACACAAGTCCAGATTTACTATTTTTGATACTGTATCTCGCTTATTTCTCAGTTTTTCGAAAAAAATTATTTGAAAAGGTTGTCTATTTAAACGACGTCTATACACAGTTAAAAAAAAGTATCACCTTAGGACCCACCCTGTGTAATAAACGTTAACGACAAAATTACTAAATATAGTATAAGATGCCTCTGGATGATTGGACATACCAAGATGGATTTTATTAGAATACGTTTTCCATAGTTAAGCGAATTTACGAATGGACAAAAGAGTGATAGCATAATAATACAAGGTTCACAACTAAGACATTTAATATTACCATAATATCAGCTTCAAGGGCCCTGATATTCACTAAAATTTCATCGCTTGCCTGACAGTCCTGGATCTACTACTTTAATTTATACTAATATGTAGGTACTACAGAAATTGTAAAGATGTTACTGTCTTTTATAAAAAAGCTTGCATTTATTTATTAATTACAGTAATTATAAAATAAAGAATAAAATATATAAATAAGTTGCTATCTTTTTCATCAGTATAATGTGAACATCCATTGAACCAACGCCTGACTTTATAATCATTGATCTATGAACATCAATAAAATCTAATAATTATTCTACGAAGCCACTCATTACCTTCAGAAGAAGCGACAGGATTTATTTTGGCAAGCCACAGATTAATCACTGGTAACATTGGTATTACAAATAGCGAAGTTGTCATACATAAAAATAATAACCGGAGATTATAGATCCATGGTCATGGCTCACAGTAGCCATAAACTGATGTGATTTGGTGCATCCTGTTATTAAGCAGCAAGTATTCTCTATGTGTGGCAGTCATTAAATGCGCTACCTATAGAATAACAATATTATGAATTTAAAGTGAGGCAGAAAATGATTAAGGCCGTAGTGTTTCCTTTCCATTTACTGCCATGCTGTATTTTTCCCTGTCTTGATAAAAACAGTCAATATCGATGGTAACGTATACAGAACTGTTGTGGTCCTTTTATTTATCGGCTCATAAAATACGATCACGTGTCATCGATATCACGTGGACTTAATTGGCTCAGCATGCATAAGCATTAAGTTCAGTTTTTCAGTGCTAGTGCATAAAATTCTGATTACTTCATCTCCTTTATACCAAGGAATAGATTATCATACAGATTAAATCTACATAATGCTAACCGGAAGGGTGTTAATATGTCTCTTCTTTGTCACAAAACTGACAGAAAGCATAATACCTTTATTATCTTGGGTTATTAACCTACGTGATCTCTTATAAGGTTTATAACTGCTGATGAGCTTTCGGGGTGATTATTGTACTTAGTGAAATTTCTTTTTAAATCGCTCCATATTAATTCAATCGGACCGACAGACCGACTGACTACAGACCGACAGACCGACAGACGGACAGATCGACAGACCGACAGACCGACTGACCGACAGACCGACAGACCGACAGATCGACAGACCGACAGACCGACAGACCGACAGACCGACAGACCGACAGACCGACAGACCGACAGACCGACAGACCGACAGACCGACAGACCGACAGACCGACAGACCGACAGACCGACAGACCGACAGACCGACAGACCGACAGACCGACAGACCGACAGACCGACAGACCGACAGACCGACAGACCGACAGACCGACAGACCGACAGACCGACAGACCGACAGACCGACAGACCGACCGACCGACGGACCGACCGACCGACAGACCGACAGACCGACAGACCGACCGACCGACAGACCGACAGACCGACAGACCGACAGACCGACCGACCGACAGACCGACAGACCGACAGACCGACAGACCGACAGACCGACAGACCGACAGACCGACAGACCGACAGACCGACAGACCGACAGACCGACAGACCGACAGACCGACAGACCGACAGACCGACAGACCGACAGACCGACAGACCGACAGACCGACGGACCGACGGACCGACCGACCGACAGACCGACAGACCGACAGACCGACAGACCGACAGACCGACAGACCGACAGACCGACAGACCGACAGACCGACAGACCGACAGACCGACAGACCGACAGACCGACAGACCGACAGACCGACAGACCGACAGACCGACAGACCGACAGACCGACAGACCGACAGACCGACAGACCGACAGACCGACAGACCGACAGACCGACAGACCGACAGACCGACAGACCGACAGACCGACAGACCGACAGACCGACAGACCGACAGACCGACAGACCGACAGACCGACAGACCGACAGACCGACAGACCGACAGACCGACAGACCGACGGACCGATTGACCGACAGGCGGACAGACCAACAGGCCGACGGAAATGAGTGTCGTGTATTTTTGTTATGTAGATATCACGAAACGCCCAAAAAGCGTATTTTCTTGAATTCGAAAATTTTCGCGATCACAATACTCCCCTCACCTATCGGTGTGAGAAGTAAAACCAGAAAATGTTTTCACCTTTTTATGACTTTTTTTCACACATTCTCGTTGTAAAATAGGCTGTGTTCCTTCACAGAAATCCTGCAAATACGGATGATAAAAAAATCTGTTTTAACTTGTTTCCACCTAACATGTTGGTTGGAGTTGGTTCATGAGCGCCAGCAGATGGGGGCAGGGGGGGCTGTAGTTGGCTGTAGCCCCTCCCTGGGCCAGCGAAAATAAAAAACTTGTATAAGCAAGGACCAAATTCGCCGCCCTGCCCTGATTTGAGCACTCAATTTAAGTAAGTCGCCCCCCCCCCCCCTGTACAATTTTCTGACGGCGCCCTTGAGTTGGTTTGTGCACCACTTTAAACGTGTCACTTGAGATTAAGCGGAAGAGATCTCACTTGTCAGTTTATATCCTGGAATTCCACCAAGCAAAAGCCAAACTTGCACAGTACCATAAATATTCCTAATGTTTCTAATCTCTAGTAGCTTTCTATTCCCCAATTACACTTTTGTATAAATTTATCGCTCAACCTATCCCTGCTAAAGCAAAATCAAACCCAGATAGCCCATGTTGTAATGGATGAGCTTTAGTGAAAAAAGGAGACGAAGATAAATGTACCGTTTATTGTTCGCAGGTTAGCCGTAGCCAAGTAGGAATCGTGATCTGGGGCTGTAAATTACGGTCACAGGAAATGATCCATCCATATTCCACAGGTGATCGCTGGAAAAAATCCAGTGATTTATTCGAAGGTGCTCAGGCAGCTTAATTACGGTGTTATTCTGCGTTCCGTATGTTTTATGGTTGTTACGAAGGTGAAAACGGACTCACCTCCCGATTGGGGTGGATGTTTTGAAGATTAGGCAGATATACGGAAAACGCCTAGGATATGAGGTACAGCTGTTGGCACTCTGACAGTCGTTGGTATATTTGTCATTAGTATAATAAGAATAGAATAAAAAATAATAATTTATTGCCATAAGATTTACGTTTAAATAAACATTGACGACGTCAGAAACACATATATGAACTAAGTAAAACAGTTTAACACATTAAAATGAAGTAAAATCACATATAAAAACTAGCCGTTTAATTATCAAAGTACTCTTGCAGGCTGTAAAACGCCTTGTCTAGTAAATATGCTTTCAAAATTTTTTTGTAGCCAGCAATATGCAAAATGTCTTTTATATGACTTGGTAAAGCGTTGAAAATTTTTATGCCATCATAATATAGTTCGGTTTTATGGCTTAGTATGCTTAAATCGTTACAGTTTCTAGTAAGCATGTTCCTGTAAAAGTTACCGTTTGTCCTACATTTACCGAGATTTATCTTAGTATCAACAGCAATGCTAAAAATATATAGGCAGGGCACTGTCAATATATTTAAATTCCTGAAATGCTCTCTACACGATGTTGATCTGAGCAGTTTCAGAGCTGTACGTATAATTTTTTCTCTGGCAAGTAAAAACTTCATGGCATTTCGGTGAATGGAACCAAAACACAGTACTGTAGTCTAGTACAGATTGCACATAAGCATATTAAACTATTTTTAAAGCGTCAACACTCACCTGATCCTTGATACATCCTATTAAGTAAGAAGCTGAAATCAAATTGGATAAAACAGTTATTTGTTCATTCCACTTCAGCGAGTAATCTATTTTTACACCTAGAAACTGCACGCAGTCTGTTTGTACCAGCGACTTTCCTTTTAGACTGACGTAAATTGATTGAGTTGTATCGTTATTGAAATGGATTAGGTTCATTTTATGGACATTCAGTTGTAGTGAGTTATTCGAACACCATTGGCTACCTAGTTTACGAGTTTTGTAGTCTTCTGCGAGATTGATTCTACTTTTTTATCTAAAACTTTGCCAGGGATATCATCAGCATAGATGAATAGAGATGCTACATCAATAAATTGTGACAAGTCATTTACGAATATTCCAAAAAACGATAGGCCCAAGAGTTGACCCCTGTGGAACTCCCCTACACATTTTAGTTTCATCAGAAAAGCAGAACTCGCTATCACCAGTAGCAATGCTAACAATCTGAGAGCGGTTAGCTAAGTAGGATTTAATTAAATCATTCGCAGTGCCTCTTACTCCATAGTGCTGCAAATGTGACATAAGTATTTTATGATCAATCAGACTAAATGCTTTAGAAAGGTCAAAGTACACTCCAGTAGCTTTGATTCCATTCGATTTAATATAATATTCAGCGAGTCCCTAATAGCCCTCTTTGTTGACTTTTTTGGCAAGAATCTGTATTGGATCATGACAAAAATGTTATCTGTAAAATGTTAGAAGTCTGTTATGGAATAATTACTCTTTCTATTATTTTAGACAAAACAGATAATAGTGCAACTGGTCGGTAATTTGGTACTTCGTCCTTTGATCCTTTCTTGTGTATTGGAACTATTTTAGAAGTTTTCAACTTGGTTGGAACCAGTTGAAAAGCATATATTGATGATATCCAATATACGGTTAAAAATAATATTTTTCTATATTCTTTACTACAAAAGCAGGAATTCCGTCTAGACCAGTTGAAGACTTGGTGGTAGATTTTGAATATCGAAAACCTCGTGTGGCGTTGTTGGTTTAAAAAATAAGTTTTTTGTATGTATATCCTTTAGTTTGATATCTCGCTGTTGACTATTAGTATTAGTACCATTGGAAAGATTGATACCCGAAAAATGGTTAACAAATTCGTTTGCTATTTTGTGCGGGGTTGTTACTTTAATACCACCTATATTGATTCTTCCTATTTCATCTGTAATAGGTGATTTTCCTTTCACTCTGTTTACCAGCGACCAGGCACTTTTTGTTCTAGTGTGGGAGGCTCTAATGATGTTGTCATTGTACGCCTTTCTTTCATCGTTACAGCTTTTCTATAGGATTTTCTCCTCGATTTTCTCTCATTTTTATAACTGGATGTATATTTTCAGGTCCAGTTTTTTTATAAAGATTTCATAAATCTCTCAAATACTGGGACTGCTGCTTAATATTAGGTGTTATCCAATTCTAATTTTTGTGTTGCAATCTAACGTTTTGTATTGTAAAATATTTATCAATAATAAATAATAATAAGCTAAGAGATTACCCTGCAAAATGGATTATTTCCTAAAAATCTGACAATATTACACCAACATTCTGCAGCTGGGGACTAGTCACCAGTTGTAAGCGAAACAGTGAGGCGACGTGTCAGTGCATCCTCAAATATTATGGTCAGAATAAAGAATTTTTTAACGTTACGGTACCTATCACAGAACATTCTATAATTTCTGATTAAATTCCAGTTGCGAAGTGATTATATATTTGGTACTCAGAGAAACTGCCTGTAAAGTAGAAAATATTAATTGAAATCAATAATATACGGGAGAAACTAGTTTTACTAGGGTGCCAACAACTGTAATATATTGGAACACCCTATTTTAGTGGTTGGCACTGGGAAGCCAACAACTGTATTTTTTGACTGAGTTGAAAAAAGTTCTATTCTTGACATGTTTTGATTAAATTATATAAAATCAAAAATTTAAAAAATCTTCAGAATCTAGTTAGAAACAGTAATTGGCACCATGTCAATAATTATCAAAAATGGATACCAATAATTGAATGTGGTGTGACAGAGATATCAAGTGTTGAAATTAGAAAGATATTCCTATATTGAAGTGTTAAGTGACGCCTCTAAAGCAGTTTAATACATTCCAAATGGTGACTGGAAGAAAAGTGTCTCGAAGACATACGGCATTCCTAGGTATACAGTTCAGTTTACGCGCATTAAAATGTTTAGTAAAGTGTCAGACGGACCTTGTATTCGTCCGATATAAACAGTTAATGAAACAAATCTGTTGGCAAAATTGATGCCACAGAGTGGTGGCAAGGATTTTTCTCAAAGACTTTCAATCCACAGTACTCCAGGAGGTGGAGCACCTTCCTCAAATTCAAACAGAAAGGAAGTTATGGATGATATGGCAGTGCTGGCTGCTATCTGGATTAAAATCAATCAGGCACGTATTTAGAGGTGGGGTCCAGGGGGTCCGGACCTCCCCGAAACGTGATAAAATGTCTTAAAAATGGAATCCACAAATTTGAACCCCCCCCCCCTCCCCCCCGAAGGTGGCAACTCTAATCTGGACCCTCCCCCACGAAAGGTCAACCAAGTGACACCTATAATCTAGACCTCCCCAAAAACAAACCCTGGATACGTGCCTGGGCGTCATGGACATTACCGACGATCTAACGAAGGTACTCATAGTAACGAAGCAAACTTTCTATTGTACCCCAAAACAAAAACTGCAGTAGAACCAAAAAGATCACGTAACGCCTATGAGGTAGACAAGGGACAATCAAAGTCAAATATAGCTATAATTTCTACATTTTCGGCTGCAGACGGATAGTATCTCTAATAATATTTACTTACAAGCGTCTTTCAGTGGAAGTTGCCATCTTAGTTCCCAAACAATGTGGTATGCGTAATATACCGAACTATATTTTTGTTTAGCGTATTTAAATTTGGCTAGAATTATTTTTTGTGCCGCTCAAAAGGGTGGTACTAACATCATGACAATATTACCCTATCCGTTGTACGATAATTTACTTCTTTTTTGGTAGAAATATTTTTCTGTTCATTTAGGAAGTACATTAGCTATGCTTTCTATGATGCTCTCCATTGCTAATAGGTGCCAACAACTGGTCTACTTAGTGCCATTAACTATCGCTACGGTGCGAATAACTATCTGAAATCCTCATTTTCCATTAAACTGAATTTCTCGTGCAGCTCGATTACAAAATAACATTTTACAGGCAAATTCAAAATTGTCAGCGATTCTTGAATGCACTTTACTATACATATTGCTTGTATACGTAACGTGTTATGTGTTAAACAGAAGATATAAAACCATTGGCATCATATCCTTAAAGTGCAGGAGATCACCTACTAGCTTTCTATAAAAACTAGAAAATAAAAAAAATCACTGTCAAAAGTATATTTCCTTTGTAAAATTTGGGTTTCATAAGCATAGCTTTAAAAGTTTGAAAGTACAAATTATGAATGCTTTTTTATTTGGAGAAGCAACAATGTTATTTCAAATATATCGTTAGGTCAAATGGTCAAGCTACGCTCAAATAACGTGTATTTCTACTTTCTTTGAGCTTTACAGGTTATCATTCATGATGTGATCTTTCAAGATGGAGATCTTTACAGATAACAAAAGCTTCTCATAATGATTTAAAACTATGTTACTAGTAATTATCACCACTTAAGGTATATATGTGACCTTTGCGTCTAAGTTGGTATTTGGTCAATCTGTAATAGCTTGATGACTCTTACTGCTGTTACCAATAAGAAGAATGGGAGCTGGAGACCATACAAACATATCTGTTGATGCAGCAGAATAGGTTAGATATGTTTGAATGTGACACTATATATTTTATTCCAATACCCCATACAAGGGTTACCTTCGAGGTGACACTATTTGTATCAGTTCAGTGCTAATAAATAAATGAAAAATAAGTTAAATAGGCACCACTATTATTCACATTAGAATCATAAAATTATTAAATTAGAGTCATGAAATGATGTCTTGCGTTGAAAAGGCTTAATGGATAGCTTCTTCCTCTTCATCCGAATCCAGAAATAAGCTACCTGTTACGCCTCTAACGTATTATGATCGCGCCATCGTTCCTTAGGGCGTCTTGCCGATATTCTAAAACGATTTGGGACTTGTCTCTTGTTATGCTGCATAACCTATGATCGGTCACAGATTGGTAGTTGTGTATTGTCAATAGGTTTACATCTAATAATAGACAATAACAAAAACAAAACAGGATATACAGGGTGGGCTAACAGTGCATGTATAGAAGGCCCAGTTTCACTCTGTTAGAGATCGAAGTAAACCAACAGATATAAAACCAATGGTTCAAGTTTGTACCAAATTTTTGATGCTACTAGATCAGACTTGATGAAGAAGCGGGAAGCCATTTCACCTCAACAACAGCGCCAGGTGGCACCACTTCTATGCGACGGTGGTTCACCCTATACATATATTGCAAGCTTTCAAGTGAAATTTTGATTTATCTCAAATCTCACTGTTTAAGAAGCACACAACAAAACTGCTTCCTTCGATCTATACTGTCGTCAGCCACTAGAATCAAATCAACAGCACAGCAAAGTCAAGAAAAGCATATCGTATTATCGATCTTCATTCTTTAGCAATGGTTAATTCCAAGCAAAACTGATAAAGAAATTAATTTAAGGGTAAGTATCTTGAGACACGCCAAGCATTAAAAACCAATCATATAGCTGATGACGCAAAAGAAGGAACGGCCTGCGAATTGTATAGGTTTAAATTACATTCGGAAGTAGGCGACGACGTCGTCTTAGTAGAACAGTAAAAGTGCGTTAAAGCAGCATAGTCCAGGAGGTATGGAAGCGAAATAAGTAGTTCTGTCAAGAAAAGTAGCATGGCGACATTCTAACCAACTCACACGTCGTAAGGAAGTATCACTTATACATGTAGGCAGACGAAATTGTAGCGGAAATATCTCCGATGGAAGAATATCATTACGTATTGAAGAATGGCATAACGTGTTTTAACTCACAGCAGAACATTAACCTTAGAAACTGCTAAGCTTACTGATCCTCAAAGCACTTCCCAAGTGTTTAGATGTCTTCTGTTGTCTTTAGTCGTTTTCAGTTGTTTCAGGCAGTTTTCTGCTTGTTTTCGCTTGTTTTGAGCGGCTTTCTGCTCTTTTCTGCTATATTCGATTGCATTTGGTTGTTTTCTGTTGTATGTAGACATTTTCTGTTGTTTTTTGTAATTTTCGGTTATTTCTGGCTATTTTCTGCTTGTTTTCTGTTGCTTTGAGCTGTTTTTTGTTCTTTTCTGATGTATTCGGTTGCATTTGGTTCTTTTCTATTGTTTTGGGCTGTCTTCTGTTCTGTTCCGTTCTGTGATATTTGGTCGTTTTCTGCTGTTTCCGGCCGCTTTCTGCTTGTTGTCCGTTGTTTAAAGCTATATTATTTTTCTTTTCTATTGTATCCGGTTGCACTTTGTTGATTTCTGTTGTGTCTTTTGTTGTTGTATTTGGTTGTTTCGTTTCGTTTTCTGTTGTTTTAGGATATTTTTTGTTGCATTTCCTATATCCTGACATGATTTTTCCAAACCATACGCGTTTTCCATCCTTGCCGCGGTAGGAATACTGCGTCAAAATTCCATTAAAATAAATTTAATAATTTTCGTGTCACGCAGCATAGAACGATCTAAAGCAATTCATGTATGTATACATCACAAATTCTTAGTCCCTTGGTTTCTATAATAAGCCAGGCAATATTCAGATAGACCTAAAAAAGTGTATTACGCTGCTAGGTTTTTCATTCACAACTCAGTGGACAGCCCATTATAAATACAACAAATTTTTCAGTTTTACAACTCCCCGCCCCTCAACCACCCCAAATTCACTCCACCCAAAGTGGAAAGTGATTAGGAACCCCTAAAACGCCTAAAAACGAAGTTTGAGGAATATTTGAAAATTTTTGTTTTTTGCCAATTACTCCGCCCCCCGTACAACGATTTCCAAAATTATAGGAACATTACCTACTACGACCCCACAGCATATCGTTGCCCAAATTTCATCACAATCCATGCAGCGGTTACTGAGATTGCGACGTTAGGAAGACGCCAACAGACAGACAGACAGACCGACGGAAATGATGACGTGGATTTTCGTTATGTAGACGTCATAAAACGCCCAAAAAACGTCTTATCTCAAAATTGAAAATTTTCGCGAACACAATACTCCCCTCACCTATCGGTGTGGGAAGTAATAAACAATGCACGGATCAACTCTACCTCCAGGGTGGTGGGGTGGTGTGGAAACAAGTTAAAAATGACATTTTATTGTAACATATTTGATTAAAGATTAAATGTGGCGCCTAGGTCAACTAATAGAGAATTATTGACCGTGGATCGATTTTAGAAACTTTTGCGATTCCAGTACTCTCTACGCTGATTGATGGGGATTGAAGTCACCTGCTCCTAATATCTAACATGACTTCAGTTCACATAATGTATATTTTCGAACTCGTCTGACTGAACTTTCCTAGACTATTATGATCACAATGCAGGTCTGGAAACAATAGAAAACAAGCTTTTGTAGTTGTACCTTCGCTGTTCGGTAGAATCGATTCCTATTAATTAAGGGAGAAAATAGAGCTCGCTAAATCAACATGTGTGATTTATACTTTGCTGCCTAAATAAAAAAAGGAAATTGATTACCTGCCCTTTTCGTCGCCATTGATCCCCTACCAGCTTTTGTCTGCGTACTTATTTAATTAGGTCGCGATTAATTGATTTCGTGATTTATGTTGATTGGGTTGTCGCTCTTTGTTAGATTATCCTACAACAAGTCTCGAAGGAAACAGCTTTGCGTAAAATGAGGCCAGCCCTGAAGAGCTCAGAGATACTGAGGCAATCTTATTTTTATGCTGTACAAGAAATTTTATTAATATTGTTACAGCATGATACCTAGTATTTATTTACTTATTCGTTACATTTTGTTAGGGATACCTAATGGGCTACTACTAACTAAAGGAAACAAGAAAACATATTTTATATTGAATACACACATACTTTGCAACCTAGCTTTATACCAAGCATTAGCTATAACAAGCAAACTAAGAGAAAGTCTCATTATAAATACATATTTACATTAGTACGTACTTCAAAATGAACAACAGCAAATAGTACAGTTTATTTGCCATCAACGTATATCATACACATATACATACAAATAAATCAAGCTATCGTCTGCGACAAGAGTATGCGTCATTCATCAATCTTCTGGATAACTCGTCCAGTGTCTGAACCATTCACGTAGTCGTGAGTGCTTCTTACAATAGGTTCCTCTTGCACCTTTCTAACTTTTCATAAGATTTTCCAGATCTCAAATTTCAACATGTATAATATTGGGATACCCAGGTACATACGAATAATAGTGCCCATCAACATAGCTGCGAAATTTTGAATTTTCAAAGTATATGAGCCACTCAAAAAAAAATAATTATAGATTTTCAGAGATGTTTCAGATCAAGTCAGGTCAGGTAGGTCGTTTTATAGTCATAATAGTCACTGATTACTTTTTTGTATGGAATTTGGTTAAATGGCCTACTAACAGGTATTATAGGAAATCTATTATGTAACGCAACCTTTAACGTAAAACTTAAGATAGCGTTTTGTGAAGGCAGATGTGCACTAGTTCTTTTGTATGGCGCAGAAAAATAGACATTAAAAGTGAATGCCACGAACAGATTCGATGGTTTTGAAATGTGGGCCTCCCGTAGACCATTAAAAATATCCTCAGCTCATCATGAGTTGCAAAAACATGTTGTGGGATATCATGGCAGCTTTCGATAATGCATTGACGAACTGCTCGTCAGGAATTTGAAAATTGCCGGTATTATTGTTTGGCCAATAACGGGCAACATTAGAACACTTATTGCAAGAAAAAGTGATATTTTTGTATGTGTTTGTATTGTATTTGAACAAGTTAGGATACAGATTTTAAAAATCAAATGCCAAAATAAAGCGCTTCGACATACCTTTGAAATAAGATATTACTCGTACCCCTTGTCATTTTAAATTTTTTTAAGGGGATGATCCTGGGGGGCAGAGGCTACAAGGGGGTGAAGTAGTTTTTGATAAAAAACTTGTCCCCGTTGACAAATATTCTAATGTGTCGCGGCGTTTTTTCTTTCAATCAGCGGTTTTCGAGAAATCCGGAGTGGGAAGTTTTTAAATGAACACCCTGTATATCAAACGATGAAGTGCTTAGACGTATGAGAAAGGAAAGATCTGGGCCACATATACCATAACAACAAGTATAATATACTAAAACTAATAATATAGGAAAAGATCGAAAGAAAACATGGACGTAGTCGCAGACAATATTCATTGATTAAAAACATGCGATTGGACTGGTATGAAGACTTCATCTTTAATTCGTACCACTCAGGATCGAAATAACTGTACCGAAATTGTTGCCAAATGCTTAAATGAAGATGGTACCTGAAGAAAAACAAGATAGAACATTATGCGCTATTGTGACCCAGTAACAACGTAACAAGTGCTATTGTACTGTAATAAGTAGTAGCTCAGATCAGTAGACAGTTAGTTTATTGACTATTCTTAAACATAATTTGTATTTACCATCACAGTTCTATAGATCAGGTAGTAGTAGTAGTATTCAAACAGCGAAATATATTCCTATGTAAAAGGTATGTATTAACAAAAACTGTTTCCCATTTTTTTTAAATATATGAACAAACATAGACTGAAATGCAATATGAAGTGACAACCAAATGATCGATAGAATAACTGTACAAGTTGACATCCAGTTTGTTAACTTGGGTCATTTAACGTCGAAACCGTGGAACGACAATGTTGTTGAAAATCTAATACTATTTGGGTGGACCTGAGAGTATCTGATGAACATTAAAAATATGACGTTGGTGACTTTCTGTGCAGCAGAACTGTCCAAACATTGCCGTATGTATGGAAATGTTGATATATATTACACCTCATGCTCCTGTAACTTCTAACTTGGCAACTACTAGCTTGATTGGTTAGTACTCGGGCACCCTTCAAATATATAAACTCAGTGCCGCACCTTTCTGTTGCGTTCTTTTTTGTGGGGTTTCTTGAAATAAGGATTGTCATAGTACATCAAGACGTCGTTTGCATACTTGCCCAATAAAATTTGAGTGAAATTAACAAGTGAAGAATTTAGCCACACCAAAATTGTTGTTATTATCGGGAATGCGTAGGAATAAGTACTGAGCGGTGCTGCTTGATGCCATTTTTTCGATTTTTTGTAGATTGTCTGAGTTAGTGAAATGCTACACAGGTGGCCGAAATTACAATAAAGTGTTTAGTTAAATATCTGTGGTATCATTTCTGTTTTCCCTACATCGTAAGATCAGCTTTAATAATAAACTATTGCAAGGATGCGAAGCACTACCTTCGTCCAAATGGCTACGAAAGCTCACGACGTCTACTTCCAATTCGTCCATGGTTTTCTTTTGTTTCACGTGTGATTGCTCCCCATGATGACTGCAGATCAAGCTCCCTTTATTAGCCTCTGACTAAATTGAAATATTTGGAGTTGGCGTTGCGATAAATTTGATTCGATTCCTTCTTTCGGCAGGTTGGAAGCCCTCTTATCGCCCGTCGACCTTTCTTTCATTCGGAAATCACTTACGAAAAGGACACGCACGTTTTCCTGTTTTCTCTCGACAACCCAAATCATTCGAACCTACGAAATTGTGAATTAGGTCGAAGAATGAAATAGAAGTGATAAAACATTGTGTTAGTAATCTATATCAAGATAACCTCACTCAACACCCAACAACTAACCATACTCGCCTCCTACTTACAACTGACTGGAAGTCAACTTATATGCAGTTATACATCGTTATTATACTTCATTAAACCCATTCGGAACACAATGATTCGTAATAATGTTCCGTCCCACGAACTGACAACACTGTTTAAAAAATTAGAAGCGCTGGCTATCCCGCCCGCCTGTCACTCGCCATCCCTTCAATCCGTCATTAATGTTTCGTGTTCAGCGGCGACAACAGTTTTGGTGTACAGATTCTCTAAAATGAAGCGAAAACAAAAGGAAGATTCCAAAATAAGAGCGAAAAGGAAGCGATTGTTGGAGGACCTAAGAAATAAAATGGAAAAATTTTAATCATCAATGGAGAGTTCCTATTCAAGTAAGTAAAGTGGTTAATATTGACAGTAACCAAAAATTACGATTTTTATTATTCTGGCAATGATAATCTCTAAGCCAGATTCAATATAATAACGGTGAAATTGAATATAATAATTGTTTCGTAGACTGTATTCAATGCTAGTTTATTTCTTGAAGATGCATTCTTTGACAAAATGGATAAATACAAATTTCAAAATTGATTGATTGTTGTTGTTGTCACGGAAACGCTAGCCTACTAAGCGGAGCGCGTTCTTCTACTCAAGTGCACAGGGCGTTGCTCAATACACTAACGATAGCGTTGAGAACTTAAGTTTCTTGACTAATTATTTGTCCAGATATAGATAGAAATAATAAAAAAAGAAATAGCCACACGGTGCGGCGGATTGATATAGGTATATACATAGATATTAGCATTCAAGATAAGAAGTTGATGACAAGCCGCCGGAAAAAAGCATATTATGCTTTTTTTTTGACGACCGTATTTATTATTTTAAAGACTATTGAAGTTGTTTTCCCATTAACATGGACAACTAGTAAGCGGTTGTTTCCCCCTTTTTTTCGGGGCAACTGATGGAACATTTATATTAGTATTTATTATTTTAAAGACTATTAAAGTTGTTTTTCCATTAACATGGACAACCAGTAAGCAGTTGTTTTCCCCTTTTTTTCGGGGCAACTGATGGAATATTTGTATTAGTATTTATCATTTTAAAGACTATTGAAGTTGTTTTTCCATTAACATGGACAACCAGTAAGCAGTTGTTTCCCCCTTTTTTTCGGGGCAACTGATGGAATATTTATCGGGGCAACTGATGGAATATTTATATTAGTATTTATCATTTTAAAGACTATTGAAGTTGTTTTGCCATTAACATGGACAACTAGTAAGCAGTTGTTTTCCCCTTTTTAGGGGCAACTGATGGAATATTTATATCAGTATTTATCATTTTAAAGACTATTGAAGTTGTTTTTTCCATTAACATGGACAACCAGTAAGCAGTTATTTTTCCCTTTTTTTCGGGGCAACTGATGAAATATTTATATTAATATTTATCATTTTAAAGACTATTGAAGTTGTTTTTCCATTAACATGGACAACTAGTAAGCAGTTGTTTTCCCCTTTTTAGGGGCAACTGATGGAATATTTGTATCAGTATTTATCATTTTAAAGACTATTGAAGTTGTTTTTCCATTAACATGGACAACTAGTAAGCAGTTGTTTTCCCCTTTTTAGGGGCAACTGATGGAATATTTATATCAGTATTTATCATTTTAAAGACTATTGAAGTTGTTTTTCCATTAACATGGACAACTAGTAAGCAGTTGTTTTCCCCTTTTTAGGGGCAACTGATGGAATATTTATATTAGTATTTATCATTTTAAAGACTATTGAAGTTGTTTTTCCATTAACATGGACAACTAGTAAGCAGTTGTTTTCCCCCTTTTTTCGGGGCAACTGATGGAATATTTATATTAGTATTTATCATTTTAAAGACTATTGAAGTTGTTTTTCCATTAACATGGACAACTAGTAAGCAGTTGTTTTCCCCTTTTTTCGGGGCAACTGATGGAATATTTATATTAGTATTTATCATTTTAAAGACTATTGAAGTTGTTTTTCCATTAATATGGACAACCAGTAAGCAGTTGTTTTCCCCTTTTTTTCGGGGCAACTGATGGAATATTTATATTAGTATTTATCATTTTAAAGACTATTGAAGTTGTTTTTCCATTAACATGGACAACTAGTAAGCAGTTGTTTTCCCCTTTTTTCGGGGCAACTGATGAAATATTTATATTAGTATTTATCATTTTAAAGACTATTGAAGTTGTTTTTCCATTAACATGGACAACTAGTAAGCAGTTGTTTTCCCCTTTTTAGGGGCAACTGATGGAATATTTATATCAGTATTTATCATTTTAAAGACTATTGAAGTTGTTTTTCCATTAACATGGACAACTAGCAAGCAATTGTTTTCCCCTTTATTTCGGGGCAACTGATTGAATATTTTTGTGTTGTTTTCTCATTTACTGAGCAACCAAGAATGTAAATAATAGTTGTTTTGCCAATGGCCAACTATAATATAAAGAAGGACCAGTTTTTCTATGACCATCCTAAATAGATTGGGTAGAACTCTGGTGGCACAAGAATCGGCTTTAATGATATCCTAGCACAGGATCCAGCCATTCAATTAGAAGATAACATAAAAACGACTTTAGCTGACGTAGCCAAACTAATCTGCGAAGCACATTACCTAATATCCTACCACCGGAAGCAAGAATTGTATCCCTTCTTGAATGCAGGTGCAGAAAGTGGCAATGAGATCGAACATTGATGGACTCTTATCTGGAGTGGATTTTCAAGATAAATACAAGACTGCGAGGGAAGTGAAAAAAAAACTAGTTGGGAGTTAAACGCAGCGGGACCCTCAGGATACAAGAAAGAGAAGAA
Source organism: Callosobruchus maculatus (assembly GCA_951848785.1). Lineage (NCBI taxonomy): Eukaryota > Metazoa > Arthropoda > Insecta > Coleoptera > Chrysomelidae > Callosobruchus > Callosobruchus maculatus. The sequence goes on from CATOUR010000032.1 coordinate 3,217,314, forward strand.
AAGTAAGCTTTTTAGTAGCGAATGGGAAAGCATCACGTCAGACCCAAGTTTTTAAACTGGGTTTCTGGCCACTCGATTCCCTTTGCTAGAAAACCCAGCCAAAAACACGCGGCAAAGAATTCAAAAATTTTCCAGAAAGGAGAGCCTTGAATTGAGTCGCGCTATTTTAAAATGGAGGCAATTGGAGCTATTAAAAAATGCAGTCATGTATGTCGCGAATTTTTGTCTCCATATTTTTTAGTACCAAAATCGAATGGCGGTTTCAAATTTGTACTAAATCTAAAGCGTCTCAATAAATACATTAAAGCTCACCATTTCAAGTTGGAGGACTATAGGTCCGTTAAAAATATGATAACAGGAAATAGTTATGAGGCATCTCTTGATTTAAAGGATGCCTACTTTGGAATACCAATATCTAAAAAATATAGGAAATTTTTTTAAAATATTCTTTTTGAATTTTGTTGTACGCCATTTGGGTTATGTATAGCACCATTTGTATCTATCAAGTTATTGAAGCCAGCAAATTTTAAACTTAGATCTTTGGATTTTGAATTAGTAAATTGTTTGAAAAAAAAACTAATGGGTTTTGGAATAATATTGAATCTACATTACATATAAATTACTTAGAGGTTTTAGCCGCCTTTTTATGGTCTTAAATGCTTCGCTGATAAGCTTCATAATTGTTATATTCTCATTGGAATTGACAATATTACCGCAATATTATTAATAAACCGTTAGGGTAGTGTTAAATATCCCAATCTTAATGTTATCACACGTAAACTATGGAAAATGGTGTGAAGCAAGGAATATTTATGTGTTTGCTTCTTGCATTAATACTAGACATAATATTGAAGCTATTAGAGAGTCAAGATCATTAAAGGTAGAAACAGAGTATTCATTGAGTACTAAAATCTATCGGAAAATTATATCAAACTTCGGAACCCCACAAGTTGATATCCATCCTCTCTTAATGCAAAATGTAGGACCTTCGTCTCCTGGAAACGGGATCCAGACGCGTTTAGAGTGGATGCGTTTACATTAAACTGGTCAAATGTTTTCTTTTATGCGTTGCCACCCTTTTGCTTGGTTGGGAAAGTCATAACGAAGATTATTGCAGAGGAAGCGGAAGGAATACTAGTAGTGCCCTCTTGGCCTACTCAGAATTGGTATCCAAAGTTTCTGTAAACTATTAATTTGGGAACCCCTTTATTTTCCTCCAGAAAGTGATTTATTATTGTGTCCTTTCAGAAAAAGTTATCCGATGTAGGAGCGCCTTACCCTGCTTGCCCGGGAAGCTATCAGGGAATCTTATAAACGAAGAGGCTTAGCAGAAGACTGCATCCCAGTTTTGTTAGCATCCTTAAGTAATTATACCATCAAACAATACAATGCATCTCTTCAGAAATGGTGGACATTTTGCTTTGAAGATAATTTAGATGTCTTTAATTCAGATAGTAAGCTGGTAATGGTAATAACTCTTTGAATGCCCATTTGTCGGCAATAAAATGAATAACAAGTATTTCAGGGGATACAGGATTATTAAAGCGTCTTTTAAAAGGTTCGTTTAGACTTAAACCTAGTTTTCCTACATATCAAGAAACATGGGAACTAGAAGAAGTATTGTCTTACTTAGCTAAACTGTATCCATTAGAAAAGATTTCATTTGAGATGCTGTCTATCAAACTAGTTACCCTCTTAGCTCTCACATCGGCCCAAAGAATGCAGACCTAATCAAGAATTTAGTTACCTAATATACATAATTATGAAGATCGAATAGAAATTGTTCTTGCAGGTATTTTGAAAACATCATCTGCAGGTATTTTGAAAACATCATCTCGCAACAGAACTCGACCTACTTTAAATTTTCCTATATTTAGAGAAAAACCAGAGCTTTGCGTGGCAACAACCTTATTATTTTATATAGATACTATAAGACCCAAAAGATCTTGGGAAGACAGTTATTTACGAATTACACATAAAAAGCCTTATCGCGTTGCTTCTTCTCAAACCTTGTCCAGATGTATAAAGCATTGCAAAATAGTGGTATTGATATATCAAAATTTAAGGGGTATAGTACTGGACACATGCAGCTGCTTCTGCTGCCAATAGGCAAGGAGTAAGTATAGAAACTGAAGAAATGCGGCTGGTTGGACTGAGAAATCTGATATGTTTGCTAGGTTTTATAATAGACCAGTATTAGATAGGTGTGTTTTCGCTAAATCGATCTTAGATATAAAACAGATAAATAAGTAGGTATATGGGCTTTATTACACTTTACGTGTATAGGCAGTGTGTTATCCATAACATACTACCTTTTGTTATACATATACATTATTTTGGTTGAAAAAAAAAAAGAACGGAATTGTATTGAAATAATTTTTGTTTGCAACACCTTCTTCACTAGATCGCCATCTACTTTCAACAACTTACGAATCATTGTGTTCCGAATGGGTTTAATGAAGTATAATTAACGATTAAACGACTTACCTGTAAGAGTAAGGATGTTCAATCGTAATTATACGATTTAAACCCATGAGGAACACACCCGCCCAGCTATATTATAGCGTCGCATCGCACCCCATACCCCAGCGATCTAGTGATAATTGTACAAAACATTAATGACGGATTGAAGGGATGGCGAGTGACAGGCGGGCGGGATAGCCAGCGCTTCTAATTTTTTAAACAGTGTTGTCAGTTCGTGGGACGGAACATTATTACGAATCATTGTGTTCCTCATGGGTTTAAATCGTATAATTACGATTGAACATCCTTACTCTTACAGGTAAGTCGTTTAATCGTTAATTATTACCTCGTTATTAATTGTATATATTATGCAATACAATAAAATGACTCAAAGCTCGAACTGCTATACCAAAACCGACATTAAGATAGAAAAATTATTTAGTCTCATTATTCTAATAATTTGTTATTTTTCCACAATCTCAGAATTGGTCCATTGAAATTGAACGGCAATTTAGTGTACCTTCCATGCTCTCGTTTTGTTGTTTGGACCAATAATGCAAAGTAATTCGCCAAAACAGTTTACAATAGCCCCAAATTATGTTTTATGCATTTTACTTTCCACATCGATAGGTGAGGGGAGTATTGTGATTGCGAAAATTTTCGTTTTAGAGATAATACGCTTTTTGGGCGTTTTATGATGTGTACATAACGAAAATCCACGTTACTCATTTCCATCGGTCTGTCGGTCTGTCTGTCGGTCTGTCTGTCGGTCTGTCTGTTGGTCTGTCTGTCGGTCTGTCTGTCGGTCTGTCTGTCGGTCTGTCTGTCGGTCTGTCTGTCGGTCTGTCTGTCGGTCTGTCTGTCGGTCTGTCTGTCGGTCTGTCTGTCGGTCTGTCTGTCGGTCTGTCTGTCGGTCTGTCTGTCGGTCTGTCTGTCGGTCTGTCTGTCGGTCTGTCTGTCGGTCTGTCTGTCGGTCTGTCTGTCGGTCTGTCTGTCGGTCTGTCTGTCGGTCTGTCTGTCGGTCTATCTGTCGGTCTGTCTGTCGGTCTGTCTGTCGGTCTGTCTGTCGGTCTGTCTGTCGGTCTGTCTGTCGGTCTGTCTGTCGGTCTGTCTGTCGGTCTGTCTGTCGGTCTGTCTGTCGGTCTGTCTGTCGGTCTGTCTGTCGGTCTGTCTGTCGGTCTGTCTGTCGGTCTGTCTGTCGGTCTGTCTGTCGGTCTGTCTGTCGGTCTGTCTGTCTGACGGTCTGTCTGTCGGTCTGTCTGTCGGTCTGTCTGTCGGTCTGTCTGTCGGTCTGTCTGTCGGTCTGTCTGTCGGTCTGTCTGTCGGTCTGTCTGTCGGTCTGTCTGTCGGTCTGTCTGTCGGTCTGTCTGTCGGTCTGTCTGTCGGTCTGTCTGTCGGTCTGTCTGTCGGTCTGTCTGTCGGTCTGTCTGTCGGTCTGTCTGTCGGTCTGTCTGTCGGTCTGTCTGTCGGTCTGTCTGTCGGTCTGTCTGTCGGTCTGTCTGTCGGTCTGTCTGTCGGTCTGTCTGTCGGTCTGTCTGTCGGTCTGTCTGTCGGTCTGTCTGTCGGTCTGTCTGTCGGTCTGTCTGTCGGTCGGTCTGTCTGTCGGTCTGTCTGTCGGTCTGTCTGTCGGTCTGTCTGTCGGTCTGTCTGTCGGTCTGTCTGTCGGTCGGTCTGTCTGTCGGTCTGTCTGTCGGTCTGTCTGTCGGTCTGTCTGTCGGTCGGTCTGTCTGTCGGTCTGTCTGTCGGTCTGTCTGTCGGTCTGTCTGTCGGTCTGTCTGTCGGTCGGTCTGTCTGTCTGTCGGTCTGTCTGTCTGTCGGTCTGTCTGTCGGTCTGTCTGTCGGTCTGTCTGTCGGTCTGTCTGTCGGTCTGTCTGTCGGTCTGTCTGTCGGTCTGTCTGTCGGTCTGTCTGTCGGTCTGTCTGTCGGTCTGTCTGTCGGTCTGTCTGTCGGTCTGTCTGTCGGTCTGTCTGTCGGTCTGTCTGTCGGTCTGTCTGTCGGTCTGTCTGTCGGTCTGTCTGTCGGTCTGTCTGTCGGTCTGTCTGTCGGTCTGTCTGTCGGTCTGTCTGTCGGTCTGTCTGTCGGTCTGTCTGTCGGTCTGTCTGTCGGTCTGTCTGTCGGTCTGTCTGTCGGTCTGTCTGTCGGTCTGTCTGTCGGTCTGTCTGTCGGTCTGTCTGTCGGTCTGTCTGTCGGTCTGTCTGTCGGTCTGTCTGTCGGTCTGTCTGTCGGTCTGTCTGTCGGTCTGTCTGTCGGTCTGTCTGTCGGTCTGTCTGTCGGTCTGTCTGTCGGTCTGTCTGTCGGTCTGTCTGTCGGTCTGTCTGTCGGTCTGTCTGTCGGTCTGTCTGTCGATCTGTCGGCCTGTGGGTCTGTCTGTCTGTCGCGTTTTTCTACCCTCGTAATCTCAGTAACCGCTGCATGGATTGTGATGAAATTTGGACAGCGTTATGCTGTGGGGTCGTAGTAGGCAATTTTCCTATAATTTTGAAAATCGTTCTACGGGGGGCGGAGTAATTAGGAAAAAACGAAAAATTTCAAATATGCCTCAAACTTCGTTTTTAGGCGTTTTAGGGGTTCCTGATCATTTTCTACTTTTCCTTGGGTGGGGTGAATTTGGGGTGGTTGGGGGGTGGGGGGTGGTGGGTTGTTATACTGAAAAATTTGTTGTATCCGTAATGGGCTGTCTATTGATATGTGAACGAAATACCTAGCGGCATGATACACTTTTTTAGGTCCACCCGAACGTTGCATGCTTATTATAGAAACCACGGGACTTAGAATTTGTTATGTATACATACGAGTATTGTTTTAGATCGTTCGATATCGCGTAACGCGAAAATTGTTCAATTGATTTTAATGAAATTTTGATACAGCATTACTCCCAAGGCGAGGATGGAAAACGCGTATGTTTTGGAAAAATTGGGTCAGTGGCGACGCGGTAATAATAAAAAAACTAAAAATATAAAAACAGTTCAAACTTTGTTTTTAGGCGTTTTAGGTGTTTCTGATCATTTTCTACGTTTTTTTGGTTGAGGGTGAATTTGGGATGGTTGGAGGGTGGGGGGTTGTAAAAGTGAAAAATTTGTTGTACTCATAATGGGTTGTCCATTGATTTTTGAATGAAAAACCTAGCAGCATAATACACTTTTTACGTACATTCGAACATTGCCTTGCTTATTATAAAAACCAAGGGACTTAGAATTTGTGATGTATACATACGAGTATTGTTTTAGATCGTTCTATATTGCGTAACGCGAAAATTATTGAATTGATTCCAATGAAATTTTGACACATTATTACTACCGCAGCGAGGATGGGAAACGCGTATGTTTTGGAAAAATAATGTTAGTGGCGGCGCAGCAATAATAAAAAAACCAAAAACATAAAATCAGCTCAAACTTCGTTTTTAGACGGGTTGGAGACTCTTGATCGTTTCGCATCGTCCAGTTCAAGCATGCAGAAAAAACTGTAACGCCCCAGTTCCTAAGGAGGGAGACGCAAGAAACTATTTACGAGGGTTTTTGTGTTGGATGCTGTTTTTGCGGGTGGATGGGCGATAATTTAGTTGCAAGGGGATTTTAGACTATAGCTTCATGCAGTGGGAAATAATAATAAAATTGTATCATCGTTATGTGTGGGAAGTACTGAGTCAATCAACTTTACTCCATTTTTTCAAAGACTTTTAAGCCCTTCGCGATTGTTACAATGTCACTGGGTAGTTGGAGTCCAATTTAATCTCTGAGGATGATAAGACTACAGAACACATATAAGATTTGAAAGAGTCTCAAGGGATGATGTGCCTGTTTTTATTAAATTTTGATGAATGATGGTTAAATATAGCATAAATAATTGACAGTACCCCCAAGCACATATATTGAATTGTTTTAGTATAGCTAGCCAAAGTATCCTACTAGTATTTATCAAAGTTAAGGAATTCTCTAAGCTCAGCAAGCCTTCAAGTTAGACATTTTTTCGTCTTAAGTAGTGCTTCTCTCAAAAGTGTCAAAAATGTCACTGAGTAGTCATAGCTATTAGACAGTTATAGTTTTCCTACAAATTTGTATTTGTTTAACAAATTATATGAATCTGATCTTTATTATGTTATTTACTACTTACATTTCCCAGATTTCTGTTACAGCCTCTATAAGTAAATTATTATCTGCTCTGTGTAACGATAACTACAATACAATGGCAAAGTAGGTGACGCAAAATGTACTCAGAAAAATGTAGTAATAAATGTATTAATACGATATGGAAAACAAAATAGGATCTTGGATTGCCACCACCACCACTTCTTGACAAGACTTTTTTCCTTGGGTGACCACCATTCTTCATGGTACTATCACTCCTGGCCTCTCTCGATGAGAGTACAAGAACTACTACCACCAACTCTTTGGGTATGTAGACCATACTTCCTGGGTAGGAACAATGTTCCTCAAGGCTGAAAGCACCATTCATTCTCTTAATCTGAGGGAACGAGTTCATGGACTCCAACGGTTACACCGAAGATAAGTTCTTGATTCAAAAGAAATAAAACGTACTGCATTCATTCTCTCAAACCATCATCATAGTCACAATATATTAACAGACATGTTGTGAACTCGTAAAATGCATTTACACATATTACGAGTTTCTCTTGGGATATCTTTAAGATCTTTAATGCAGTAGTTTCCCATTTGCTTTCTGCATCCTCATGCCGTTGACCAGATAGTATCTACTGATTCATCCGCCTTTAGGGGCAATTTCTCACCCCAAGGACAAGAAGGTGTCCTGACTCTTCTCAACTCGTCCACCCGAAGCTGTTGGTTGAGAAGAGGGTACTGTTTATGCCGACAGTAGTTCGGTGTTCCTTTTAGTAGCTTTTTACGACACGCAGGATATACGATGGGAGATATTCTAACCCGCCCCCACACGGGCGGGCGCTTAAATAAATCGCTGTTAAACCATTACTATCCTCTGTTTTCATTTCTTGACAGCTAACTAGGCACACTCACGCATCCACATGCCCTGGTCTTATGCAATCCATCTGAGCTGCTGGTTGCTAAGGGCAATATGTTGGTGGCTCAGTGACCGAATCCTTAATTACCTAGGGATTAACGATATGTATCACCAAGCACCATTTCTGTTACAAATTGGGTATGGAAAACAAAATAGGATAACCAATAAATAAGAAATAAGGAAATAACGGTCAGCTGAAGCATCTCGCCAAGAAACGATCCTCCCAGTTATCCGAAATACTCTAATTTAAGTGCACTTTATGATGCAGATAAAAACTAACTAAAGACCCAGCTACATCGGCACTTCTTCAACAGGTCGAAGGTCGTTTCGATAGAAGCAAAACGAAGCTCCTTCAACAAATATAGCGTTCCGAGAGTGTCTCCGTTAAAAGCTTTCGCAACTTCTGTGGAGTTTAATTATTAACGGCCCACCTGTGCAGCGTCCCTTCCCTCTACATTTTTCTGGAACTTTATTAGAGTGGGGTGGCGGTGAACTTTATTAATTAAGACATTTCTATACTTGCTGCCTCAACTTTGTGGACTTAGACAGAGAAATAATGCTTCCAGATGTCTTGATTTGCCACCATTGTACGAAATTGTTTTAGTCGCGCAGAAAAATTGAGTTGAGTCGTTTGACTCGCTACCTCGCTACTCTCGATTTTCATGGCATTGTAATAATATCACTGTACCTTAAATTAAGCCTTTGTAACTAAATCGTCTTCCAGAAAATAACTATACTGCAAGATTCAGTCCGTTGTTGACCGATACTGATTGACAGAGGTCCAAAAAAATAATTATTGTGTAACATTCAGGGATTATACATATAATAAATACATAGTAGAGAAATATTTATTTGTAAATTTTATTTGGAGTGATTGCAATCAGTCTCTAAAGCTTCTCAACACTATCCAGAAGAGAGCAATTAGACTAGTCGACACGCCTAACCTCACAAAACACCTCCACATCTTGAAACATCAAAGAAAGGTGGCTGACCTGTCCCTGTTTTACAGATTCTATCGTAAAAGATGTTCGAGTGTGCTCTCCCAGATAATAAAACCAAAGGCCGTCCAAACGAAGTACAGTAGGGAGCCTCTGCGAGCCCATCCTTACCAGGTCGAGGTCCCTACTCCCCGAACCAGTCTCCTCCAGCATTTCTTCTTTTGGAAAAATTTGACGTGGAATGAGTTGCCGCGGAATTTGTTTCCCGACGGCTACAACCTGCAGCATTTCAAATCTAACGTGCACCGACACTTATCCTCTCGCAGCCCTTCTACAGCGCCATATGCTTTCAGCCTTTGCGGGAGGCTGACCATAAAACCCAAGTGAACAAAGTTGCTCGACAATGCAGCATTTCAATTATAGACATATTTCATAAGGCAGTGAGAAAGACATCATTAATTGATCAACTCTACTGTTGCCCTTTCCTAAAAAACTATTACGTCAAATCTCGGTAGCTAGATTCTCTGTTTTTTGCTAATTACTCCACCAGTGCATCAATTCTCAAAAATATGGCGGTGTTACCTGCTTTAAGCACACAATATACCACATCACTGCATAGTTTTATCCAAAATGATATACCTGTTACTGAGACTGCGCAGTTAATTTATGAAGTTTGGCGACAGATAGCTTACTGATAAAAGTGAGTAAGCTTTGTGCAAGTTTTTCCTATCTGACTGTCAAAAGTTTGCACTTGATACTGTAGATTATTTTTTCAGTTTGGGTTACGATTCCCACTATTCAGTTCAGTTCAGTTGGTTACTACAAGTAGTTAGAGCGCTAAGCTCCGACAACTTCCAGGCATGGAACTGAGAAAACACTGAACAATCTGTAGGCACATCTCAGTTTTAGATATAGTTCATAAGGCAGTGAAGAAGCATAAACTGATCATTAATTCAATCCATTATTTTTGTGCTGGAGGTAAGGCCTCAAAAGTAATAAAAGAATATTTTGTACGTAGAGTGGTCCATGATTTCAATTCCTAGGATAAAATTTGGAGGTTCCCAGTAAAAATCAAATTATGCTTCTTATGCCATAAAAATTGAATAGGGTCACAGACGAACGTTCAATTTTCCGCTCTAATTGTGAGGTCAATATTATTGATACTCATTCAAAAAAATATTCAAACCTCAAATGACCGTGGAGGCTACAGACAGACGCACCATTTGAACTCTTGCTTGAAAGGTGTGTGCGAAGAGTGATACTCGTATTACTAATTTAAAATGGGATGGGGGATATATACAGGGTGAGCCAAGTTCAACGCCTCGGACTCTTGTGACCAAACAAGCGCTCTTTTCAGGAAATTAACTTTGCTATTATATGTAGGTCGAGTTGTACTATATTTCAAAAATAATGACTTTTATGCTTTTATATAATGGAAGCGTGACATATCAAAGTGATGCTTTGTTAAATGAAACACCGCGTATATTGTTGCATCTTTAGACTCTGGGATCAATTCTAGTGTGACTTTCTTTATCACATATGGGACTTAAAACGAACCGCTTAGGTGCAAATCATCATTTTTGGTATAAGTAGATATCAGAAAAATATTGAATATCGCAGCTATTATAAGACTCAGAAGGCTGTGACTTTGCCGTGTTACTAAGAACGGAATGCGGCAGCTTTGGTTGGACGGTAAAATTTGTACTATTTTTGTAGGTACTTAGAGAAACCGGTTGATAAATTTATTAATATAGGTTCAACCACAGATAAGTTAATTATTTCAGATGGGAATGCTCAATTTTTTTTTCGATCGAATGTAGATCGCTGAAAACTTTCCTTCATTTCAAATTTTTTAATGGTTATGAAAATTGTAAATCTCTAGGATACTACAGTAGGCAATATGCTGTAAAAAATATCCATTTCTACCGTACGTCAGCTTCTCTTTGACTTTAGATGTGTTCCTGCTATTGTTTCTAGTTGATTTATTTCGTTTATGTTTCACGGTCTGCTAGGTTGTTTATAGGTAGTAAAATTGAGAAACACTGATTTGAATAAAAATTTTAAATCAAATGTAATCTGCCAGACACCGATATTCAAAACTAGCGTCGTATCGCTTCCAAATATTGTAATACGTCTTTATTTAAAACATAGTCACTACGATCTCCTACAATAAATTAAAATCGTCGGAAAATTTATTAAAACAATGGAATTCAATTTCAATTACTGAATATATGTATTGGTCGAGCTTTATAGATAACGCTAACGGCTATGCTAAACGCGAAAAATAAAAATATCTCGACAGCGTGATGATGCGAGTGATGCGACTATCCTGGTTACACCTTGAACGCCGCCGAACGCGATCCGAGTAGGTCCCTGATTATGTTTTTACTGTGTCCAGTCCGCTGTTTTATGTCGGTGGGTGATGCGGTTTCCTAAACACATCTCGTTCGTGGTATGAAGTAAAATATTGTTGCGCATGGCGATGAACGATTCTGAATGCGACAGAAAAGTTTATCTTAATTTTAAACTTTAAGACCTTAAAAAAAATCTTTATTCGATTTGACAAAATCAATTTATTTGTGATTGAACTAACATTAATTATTGACCAACCGATTTCTGCAAGTGCAAAACTAATACAAACTTTACCGTCTAACCTAAACGGCCGCGTTTAAAGCTTAGACACATGGCAAAGTCACAGCCTTCTAAGTCTTATAAGTACCACGATACTCAATATTTTTTTGATATCTACAAATACCAAATATGATGACTGCAACTAACGGTTCAATTTGAATCCCATGTGCATAAAGTCACACTACAATCGATCCAGGAATCTAAATCTGAAATTGTTTCTGAAATATAGTCCAACTTGATATACACACTCTCACATAGTCACTTTTCTGAAAAGAGATATCGTGTGGTCACAATAGTCCGAATCGTTGAACTTGACTCACCCTGTAGACATCATCAACGGATTCTTGGTACCTATTGTGACAATACGTTTTAGCGAATAAGGTTGAAAGTGGAAGAATTTTTGGTCACACAATTTGATATTTTCTACAATTTTGAGGATTCGCAAAATATCCCACAAGTTCGAGTTCGAAATACGGTTCTGAGTTTATGAGCAGTGTACCATTGCCTCCCTCCATTCTAGATACAATACTAGCCAAGTATAAGTGATAATGTGTAAGAGCAGCATTAGGAAATGGGAGACTGCAACTTCCGAACATCCTCAGTAAATCAACTGAGCTATACAAGAACAGCCAAAACCAGTGGCCAGCGCACTCGATGACACAATGAATTGTGAGCAGGAATAACAAAGAATCTCGGTTGTGGCGGTAATCTGTTGGATTTATTTCGGCCAAGGAAGTGCGAGAACGGCTAGCGAACAGTTGCCAAAACCTCCAACGGTATGCTACAGCATGAGGGTTGGGGGTCGGGTGAAGGGGTGGGCAAAAAGCGACGCGGATGCAAAATCCGTTCAGTATATCAAGTAGACGTTGACAAACGGTTTGCGCAATTCCCGCGCATTTCCGCCAACATGTGCACAGCTACAAGCACTATAAGCTTTGTCTGAGTGGTGTGGCACGAAATTTCCTATCAAGTGATGGTTGTAGCTGATGACTTTCCGGTAAGCTTTAAGTCGCTGAGGTGGTTTTAAATAGATTGTTGGGAAGGCGACAATATATGCAAGGTGTCCGCTAATTAATAGTACATAGCAAAACCGCGAATCCTCTTACTTTAGTGCAAAACTTGATAGTAAAGGAAACAAAGGCTGTTATGCTTTGTAATAATTATCATTTAATTTTTGCTTAATACTTCATCAAGAGAGTGACGTATGTAACTATGAGAAGTTATAGGAAATCACGTTATCTGCCGCTAATCTGAGCTCTCCACATATTGTTAGCCTCGCATTGATAATATCACAATAGTGAAATCATAAAACTTGTCTATCACATCTGAGCCTAGATCACATGCTTCAGAGATCTAAAATAGGAACTGAAAGCCTTAGTTGGCTTTGGTATGTTAGCAGTTTATTTTGCCATAAAGGGTGTTCAAAGTTCAGACTTTCCTTTTCAGGAACAACTACCTTCGAAATTACAAAGCTAATGTATGGTGAATCAGCAGTAGAGTTAAATAAAGATGGTAAGAGGGTACTTACTATTCGTTTGTTCCGAAGTTTAAGTGCCGTCCTGTCACATGGGTCTTATAGAAACGGTTTGAAGTTCGCACCATAAGACTGACTTGTATTTATTTTTCAATTCGGACCATTCGAGGTTGCCTAGGTCGCCCAGCGTGTCCACGATGATGTAATTACAAATATCCTGTGTCTCCAGATCTTTGCACGAGATAGAAAAATCGACGGAGGGTACACTGTAATCATACCCAGCAGTTCATTATCAGTTATGCCGGTTGCACCATTTTTTCTTGATGTAGCACGTCAACATTCTAGGGACGTTGAACGTGCGCTGCTACGTACATCCATATTCCACCCCGTTGTAAACTGGGTTTTTTTTTGTTTTTTGCGCCTGTTTCTATCTAATCGCTTAGGGACGGGATTAGAAATGAGGATTTCACTATCGGTCAGTATCTTGGTATCCCTAAATATTTCGGTTATATGTTACTAGGGAAAGTCATCACTTTGAAGAAAAGTCCCACCTTAGGAAACACTCTATATAGGGCCTATTGTTTGACAGGAACTACTCAGTTATTGAACAAGCAGTCTTAGGTCCAGCTTCACAATCGTTAGTTACCTAGTGGTCAAAAGAAAACTAGTGGTTAACGGGAATATTCCATTTCATATTCGACAGTTTCCGTCAAAAGCTTTGGTCAACCAGTAATTATGTTAACCCAAGGACAAGGTATGGATTATCTTTACGTTTGTTGTAGTCAACGGATGACAGCTTTGGGGGTTGTAAAAGCTTGGATTTTGACACTGACGTCTAAGACGTCGATGGATTTGATTATACTCTGTAATGACACAAATGAAAAGTATGAAAAGAAAGGTTAGGTTTCTTTCTCAAAGGTTTAGGTTGTATTCACGGAACACCATTATGGCAGTGCTCTGAGACCAACACGTGGTGCCAACAAAGATAAATAAGCTTTATCATTGGTTTCCTTTGTGAAACAGAGCTCCCGGATAACTACTGGTTCACTTCCATCTGTCGGTTGAGTGACTACCAGAGGTTACCAATGATTGATTCATTCTTCAAAGGTCATGTGGTCGATCGCTAGAGGGATCACGAAACCGACCACAATTATAGTATAAGATCCCACTGCTAGATCCTACAGGTATCTGTTTTTTGATAAAATTGATTTTAAATGAATCTTGAGAAAGTATATAATGGATTAACTATAGGTTGCCTTTTAAAAATTAGCCGATATTACCTGTAATTGATTTTAATGTAATTAATTCGCTAATATAACTTGATTCTATATGTTTCTTTCAGTCAATTTTACGTAATTTGAAAGAAAGTGAGGTAAAGAATAAAGAAAATATAATATAAAGAAGACCATAACGCAACGTCTGACTAAGAGTCATCAACTATTTTTTTCAATTCCTTACATAATTTTCTCTCAAATGACTCAAAATAGACTAAAAAACATAAATAGTTATATTGGCGAATGAATTACATTAAAATTAATTACAGATAATTGTGGCTACTTTTCAAAATCCAGCCTATCGTTAAGGGGCCTGGGTATACACAGTTATACATACCTATGTATTTGCCATGTTAAACACGGATTCCCATTTCGAACAGAACTCACTTGTTCTTCAAACTACTTACACAGCATTTCAGAAGGTGATAGTTAAGACCTTAATTTGCGATTTTCTCAAAAAAGTCTTTTATTGTGGAAAAAAGCTCGCAAAGCAGAATCATACATTCTTCAAATGTCTGTAATTTAACAACCAAATAGGTGACAAAGCGCAAGCTTTTTTCTCCAATTTTCTTTTTGAATCATTACTGTAAGTTTAAAGGTAACGTCAGGAGCTTGGAGATGCAAAATTCATTTTTATAGTGACCCTTGACCTTACCTTTGGATTTTTTGACTTATCTCCCCTCATCTTAGACACACGCACTGGAGAAAGCGAACAGGCATCCACGCCTCCTCGCTAACACGGGAATACGTCCTTTCTTGGATTCTCAATTTCGTGCGATATACCGTAGACCCTTAATTCATTCTATAATTTCTCATGATTCATTTAAAATTAATTTTATCAAAAAAACAGATTTCTGTAGGATCGAGAGGTGGAATTCTGTACTCACAGTGAATAGACTTATTTATTCCCTATCTCTCTGCTAGACCGAAGGAATAATAAATTGCAAGATAGCTTCGACAAATGCCGAATTTTGATCTCCCCCATTTTGTGTATTTATTTAGTATCATAGACATTTAACAAGAAATGTTCTTACATCTAGCTTGAATATATTGAAAATGTAGTCACCAAAGGAAGGAGCTACATTTCGGTTGGACTTGCTGTGTGTCTTATTATGAGTCCCACATGCACAATTCTAATCTCTTCCACTAAACATTTCCTTTAGCGTATAGAGTTGGCAACATTGCCGGGAGGAGGAAGTAACTTCTTCCTTAGACCTACGTTAACTCACATTTATGGTGACACGTCTTTATTACCTTCCACCTCTGTACTAAGTAGCTTTATTATTCTCGCACAGCGAAGCAGGAAAAAATCGCCTATTTACCGTTGCCATCCTTTTTCGGGGTAATTTGGTATTCATAGAAAAAGTAAATACCGCCTCTCCGCAATTTTGTAGCTCCTCGACCTTATGATTTACGGATGTTGTTTCCATTTCCAATCTTGGAGGTTCGTGCGTTCGTATATAGTATGACCGTTTCTCCCACGTTGCAAAAAAACACATAGTCATGAAAAAAATGTAGTTAAGTTGATTGACTCAGTACTTTCCACACATTATGGTGACACCAGTTTATTTTCCCACAGCATAAAGCTGTAGCCTGAGATCCCCTTGCAACCTAATCATTAACCGCCCGCCCACAAAAAGTGCACCCCAATTTCACCACCACTCAAAAAGTGTTTAGTTTTTTTATTATTTCTAAAAAAACATTCGCTCTACTTCTCACACCGATATGTGAGGGTACTACTCCCCTCCCCTTGTGATCGCAAAAATTTTCGATTTCGAGATAATACGCTTTTTGGGCGTTTTTGTGATATCTATCTGTTTGTCTGTCTGTTGGCGGATTTCTAGCCTCGTAATCTCAGTAACCGCTGAATGGATTATGATGAAACTTGGGTAGCGATATGTTGGAAATTCGTAATAGGTAAGGTTGCTATAATTCCGGAAACCGGTGCTTGGGTGGCGGAGTAATTATCAAAAAACACAAAATTCGAATATTCCTCAAACTTGGTTTTTAGGCGTCTTAGGGGTTCCTGATCAATCTTTACTTTTCCTTGTGTGGTGGTAAAATTGGGGTAGTTGAATGGTGAGGGGTTGTAAATCTGAAAAATTTCTTGTATTCATAATCCGCTGCCCGACCATTTCCTTGCCTATTACAGGAACCTAGGAACTTGGAAGTTTCTGATGCATTCATACAAGTATTGCGTTAGGTCGTTCTGTACTGTGTAGCGTGGAAACTATTTAATCAATTTTAATGAAACTCTAACACAGTATTGTCACGACGGCCTCTTTTTCTTCACACCAGGAATCAAACAGGACGTAACTTTCACCGTTTTACTTTACAACTCAATACAGTATCTCTTGACCTTATCTCAGTTAAAACTCAACTCAACTGAACTACTACGCTACCCGTGGCGCCATATATGCACTTCATCAAACCATCTAGAGAATTCGATGACATTCTAGAAAACTCTAGACGATTCGATGACGTTTACACTTCAAATATCTAACCTAACACTTTGAATTTACTTCATGCATGACAACTAATACACAATACACGAATACAATAAAATACAGTATGTTACAGTATTATTACCGTGGCGAGGATGCAAAAAGCGTATGGATTTTAGAAATTAATTCAGTGGCGGTGCAGCATTAATATAAACTAAAAACATAATTTTGGGTGGAAGTGAAGTATGGAGCGTTGAGGGGTAGTGGGTTGTGACACCTAAAAATTTGTTGTATTCATAATAGGGTGTCCATTGACCTGTGAAAGAAAAATCTAGCGGCGGCACACTTTTTTGAGGCGAAAGGGCGATGATTTGGCTGCAAGGGGATCTCAGGCTATAGCTTCATGCTATAGAAAAATATACTGGTATCACCGTAACGTATGGGAGATACCGATTTGATCAACTTGTTTTCTTTTTTAGATATCACCGCTCAGTAGCAAACATTTCTCCCTATACTTTGACCTTTCAATCGAGCAAATATCTTATGTTATGTCTTATGTTAACTTCTAAAGCTAATCTCCAACGATGTAACATCTTTGTCCGTACGCATCTCAGGAACGATGACACAGAGGGTATGGTTTTAGATCGGCGAAGCTTGTACCACACTTTAAATTATTTTTTTATGCCATTCGTTTTACGGCAAGAGATTTTTAAGAACTGATAGACTTAAGCAGCTGACATTTGCACCTAAAGCCCTGAATCCCATATGTGATTGAATTTAAAATAACCAATATTTAGTAGTCAGGCAAACTCTTTGGTTCCCAAACCATGAGCAATGTTCCAGGAGTGTAGAACACCCCTCGCCCTGTATCCACTGACCAAGTATGGGGTACTTCTTATAAACGCACCCCCAGATATGCTGTACGCTACTATTACCTGTTGTTAATGGAAAAGGATTTCGAGTCACCTATGCATATGAAATAAATTAGCAAATTTTGTCATTTAGCTAACGATCCTAACATGTATTTCAAATAAACGCCAGGGTTCGTCAGCGGTCTGTCCTATCCCTACACTGTTTCTGCTGTAGATCAATAAGATGCTAGAAATAACATACAATCCTATCTACAACTTCTCAGACGACAGTACATTAATACCAGGCATGTAATCACTATCATCCCAGGAGACGGTATGTCGGCGACAGCAACATACCTCACAGATCAACATACAGATATGAAAACAACTGTCGAATGGGGATTAGTAAATAAAGTACAGTTTAACGTACACAAGTTTAGGCAGCACCACTGACAAAGAAGTCTCACGTTGGCTTACCAACTGTGGAAATGGAGGGCACCCAATAGTCAAGTCGCCTTACGTCAAGCTTTTGGGGATAAACAATAACATGTCCTGACATGACCACGTCGTCAGTATTTCCAAAACGGCATCCCAGAAGCTTGGAGTTTTGTTCCGCTGTAGTAAGCTATACGGGTGGGCCAATAGTGCGTGGACGGAGGATTGTGGGCTTACTGAAAAATATTCCAAAAATCTGTCACTTGATCATGGTAGGGACCCTTGAGGGCTATTACGTAAAAATATTTTCACTTAAATTCTGACGTTTATACAGGGTGATTCATATCAAACTTACATTTTTTTGAATAGAACCCCCTATATATTATTGCATATTTGGATTGCTTGGTCAATTCTAGTGTGACTTTATGTATCACACATGGAACTTTAAACGAACCGTTTAGGCCCAAATCACCATTTTTGGTATAAGTAGGTATCAGAAAAAAGTTGAATATCGCAGCGATTATAAATCTTAGAGGAACTTGACTTTGCAGTACGACTAAGCATGAAATGCGTCACCTTAAGTCAGACGGCTAAATTTGAATTCTTTTTGTACTTGAAGAAATCAGTAGATTAATTAAGTAAACTTCAATCTCAGATAACTTAATTTTTTCAAATGGGAATGCCTATTTTGGTTTAAAGAATCAAATGTAAAATTTGATTACCTTTCTAACGATATAGCATTCTTGATATCAGTCATTTTTAGCAACCTAGCAGGCCATGAAAAATAAACAAAAGCTCGTTAATATGAAAGAAAGTAACTAACTTAGTAGAAAGATGCAAACTAACCTGAGCAACGAGGCAAGATTATCAAAATTCCTTACAACATATTAGCTCTAACCAGAAACAATAGTGGTAACAAGAACGCTCATTTTTCACAGCCTACTAGCTATTATCCAATTTCCAAAGTCAGTAAAAAAATATTTAATCAAAGGAAAACTACTAGTGATTGTTGCTGGTAGTAGAATATCTATGTCTTCTGAATAAATTATCACATTTAATGCTATGAAAAAGTAGCCATCTCCATAAGTCGAAAGTAATGATACCTCTGACTGGAACCCTTCAAATTCTTCTTCTACTTATTAGAAAAATCGTGGAAAATAAAACTTGATTTGCAGTCTGTTTGAATTGTAAAACATAATTTAGTTTGTAGAAAACTACATGAAATAATCGCAATTACAACATAGCGTGATTAAAAAATTCTAGCAATTATTTTAAACGCTTCAGTTCGGGATATCTTCACTTTTGACTCAACTAAACGGAAAGGACTAATTTTTTTATCCCATTAAATGTGAAATTTCATTCTAAACATGTTAGACTGTAAGCAAAAATCGCTGGTAGTTTTCCTTTTGTTTCAAAATTTTTAATCGTTTTGGAAAGTTGTCAAGCTCTAGTAGATATCAATAGCTAGTAGGCTGTGAAAAACAAACACTTCTGTCATAAACCAGCTACTCATTGACATTAGATATCTTGCCGCTGCTGTATCCGGTTAGAGCTAATATGTTGTAAGAAATTTTCATAATCTTGCCTCGTTGTTCTAGTTAGTTTGCATCTTTCTACTAAGTTAGTTGGTTTCTTCCATATTAACGAGCTTTTGTTTATTTTTCATGGCCTGCTAGGTTGCTTGCACGCAGGAAAATTGAAAAACACCGATTTGACTAACAATTTGAAATAAAATGACAACCAAGAAAGATTGATATCAAGAACGCTATATCGTTAGAAAGGTAATCAAATTTTACATTTGATTCTTTAAACCAAAATAGGCATTCCTATTTGAAAAAATCAAGTTATCTGTGATTGAAGTTTCCTTAATTAATCTATCGATTTCTCCAAGTACAAAAAGAATTCAAATTTAGCCGGCTGACCTTAGGTGACGCATTTCATGCTTAGTCGTACTGCAAAGTCAGGGCCTTCTAAGTTTTATAATCGCTGCGATATTCAATTTTTTTCTGATACCTACTTATACCAAAAATGGTGATTTGCGCCTAAACGGTTCGTTTAAAGTTCCATGTGTGATACATAAAGTCACACTAGAATTGACCAAGGAATTCAAATATGCAATAATATATAGGGGGTTCTATTCAAAAAAATGTAAGTTTGATATGAATCACCCTGTATAAACGCCAAAATTTAAGTGAAAATATTTTTAGGTTATAGCCCTCAAGGGTGCCTACCACGGCCAAGTGACAGATTTTTGAAATATTTTTCAGTAAGCCCACAATCCTCCGTCCACGCACTATTGGCCCACCCTGTACACTACTGCTGCTCTACAAAACACAGTCTAACCATCGTTGGAGTATAGCTTCCATATGTGGGATGCATTCCGAAGCACGCTCTAAAGCTTCTGGATACTATCCAGAAGAGAGCAGTTAAACCAATCAGTACGCTTAACCTCACAAAGGACCTCCACAGCCTGGAACATCGAAGGAGGGTGGCTGACCTGTCCCTTTTTTACAGATTCTATCACGGAAGATGTTCAAGTGAGCTCTCCCACATAATAAAATTGAAGGCCATCTGAACAAGGAACGCTAGAGAGGCTCTGCCAGCTCATCCTTGTCAGGTCGAGGTCCCTACTCCCCGAACCAGTCTCCTCCAGCATTCCTTTTTTTGGGGAACTTCAACGCTGTGGAATGAGTTGTCAGGAATTTAGTTCCCGATGGCTACAACCTGCAATGTTTGGCGGGACGCTGACTATAAAGAAAAATGTGGAAAGCAAAAATAAAATGCAAGGAAGCTTCTTGGCTCTACTACATAAAAATGTTGTTAAAACCTTTCAGATGACAAAAATAGTATCGTGCTGTGAGGTTTCACTAATAGGTCAATACAAGCAAAGGGAACAAATCATATTTATTTACATATTTAGGTAGTCCAAATGTAGCTTTATACCAGCTTGGTTACAATTAATGCAAGGGGACAAATTTTTTGAAAGTTCAGCAAGGAAAGATTAACGCTAATGGCAGTTACCGTGGTCATCGTAAATTTTTCCCCCAGCATTAATTAGGTCAAGAGTTCTGGCCGATCTTCAACGACCCCCTGAAAATGCACTTAAATCATCATGTTGAGACGCAGATGCCGTTAATTCTTGATTTACTACTCCAGATGAATTACTACAAGCTTTCTGATCAATACAACAGAGTAACGATGGTATAAGAGCTTTCAGACCACAATGTAACGTGCTTGATCATAAAAAACAGTAAAACGCGTCACACCTTTTTTATTTTTATTTTAAGAGATGAAATACACCACACTTTTATGATGTTATGTGAGGTTTCAATTTTGAATGTACATATTTCATCTGCGCGTCAAAAAAAATCTGCAAGTGAGAATAACCGAAACCTGCAAGAGTTCAGCAAGGGCATTACTACTTATTAATGCTGATAGAGATAAGAAAATCAAAGTGCAGAGGATCTTGCAGAATAAATTGCTTTCTTGTCATCTGCTTTTAAAACGATTCGTAATGTAAAGAGGCATCAAACGACGACTATTCCATTGTCATTTTGGAGCTGAAAGTTACTGTAGGTAACAATTTTCAGGTCCAAAGCTAGACTGCAAATGCTGGAAATTTTGGACTTCAACTCCTTTTTTTCTCCAAAGAAATGTAAACCTTTGAGACTCGCCTGAAAACGATCTAGTAGTTAGGTGTTTCTGAAAACGAAGGTTTAGGGAATTCGTTTTTTTCAAACACTGCATAGAAACCACCTATGACAGTCGGAAGTTATTACTATTGTGTCTGTGATTCATCACATTTTGTTAGCCAATTAATTAAACTGCCTTCAATGCAATGAAATAAAAAAAATACAAGTATACCAAGTTGTCTGAACGCAAAAAGATGTTGGATATATAAACTACTCCATAAACTACTCTACCTGGACAACTACTTGTACTGCTATCATAATTATACAGTTTGAGGTGCTCGTCAAATGCTGTGCTTGAAATCATATTATTAATACATTTGCCTCAAAAGCTAATCACCGCAATGCTATCAACGCAGCATGTCGACCATTTGCTGGTAGTGTAGTATGCTCGTTTTAGAAAAACTCAAAAATGCCTGGGAAATAAGTATAAATACGATGGAGCTACTAGAACAAATTACTTGTATTCATATTTGTTTCAATTGTTACAACACTACCTATAATCAAGGAGCTGTCCTTAAAAAGGGCAAGAAAACGACAGACGAGATCAGAATCGAAAGAGCAGTATGACAAAGATGCGTACCCTCTCTTATACTTTTCAAACTCTATTCAGGGATAATTATGCATGAGGCTATATCTGAAGAAACAGCGGGAATAGAGGTAAATGACGAAACCATAAACAGCATCCGTTTTGTCGATCATACCTTGGTAATAACCCAGAGTAGCTCGAACCTACGATAATGATGGACAAAACCGTATATAACATTAAAAAAGCAGGTATTACACTTATAATCATAAAAACAAAATTTATTATTATCAGCAAAGCAAATGTCAAGGGAATATTGCCAATGTGGCAGTCGAGAGGGCAAGAGAGTAGAAAATAAAATACCTGGAAACCATTTTGGACGAGGCTGGAGGAGGATCCTTGAGAAATAATATCTAGATTAAATCAAGCTAGAGCTTCATTCACAAACATATGGAGGGTAATCTACTTTACAGATCTGAATATCGAACTTAACATCAGATTGGTCTGATGGAGTAGTGGACAACGACCAAAGTTGATGTAACAATACTTAAGCCTTTTACACCCGTATGCACCGTTTGGCCATTCTAATCCTAGTTCCCTAATCACGTTTTGCTAATCTTTGGCATCTAGCCATGCACCGTCAAGAGATTAACTAATCGAGATTGGAGACACGGCAAGGTTGTGTTCGCAAGATTGTTTTGACAGTGACAGTGTCAGAATTGACAGCTTGCGGTGCAAACAAGTAATCTAATCCAGGTTTACGTTATTAATCGCGCAATTGACTTACGGTGCATACGGGTGTCAGTATCTCGGTATTTATACTTTGAGTCTCTTGGACGGAAATAGTCACAAATGTTGAAATATTAAAGCATAGGAATAAAGAAGCAGATATTGTAGAAACTGTTAAAATCGTAAAACTGTCTAGTCGCGTAACGTTATG
The DNA here is from genome assembly GCA_951848785.1 of Callosobruchus maculatus. NCBI lineage: Eukaryota > Metazoa > Arthropoda > Insecta > Coleoptera > Chrysomelidae > Callosobruchus > Callosobruchus maculatus. The sequence continues at coordinate 3,239,971 of CATOUR010000032.1, forward strand.
CATGAAGAAAGATACCACATTTTACAAGTAATAATACAAGAGAAAATACAGGGATAAAGAAGTGCTGGGAGAAGACGCACTCACGATCGAAAAACTTACGAGACAGTACCTCAATAGAGTTGTTCGGAGCAGCTGCATCTAAAGCAAGAATCGCCATAATGATAGCCAACCTTCTAAGAGGAGATGGCACATAAATAAGAAGGAGAAGCAGAGTGTTGGCATGGGATGTGGCAGACCAATTTACCTGACTAGATTTTTGTTCATTGCTTTAATATTTCTTCTACCTTTTTAAGTGTGAAGTAAAGTCGAAGCTCTTGTTTACTCATTTAAATGCAGCTTGCTTCAAACAATGGGTGCATATTGACCTATAACCCGCTGTGGCTCAAACCACTCTCATGCGCAGAAAACATACCTCGTCTACATCCATTTGTAGAGATGTCGACATTCCTGTGTTGGATGTCACGCCTTTTAAGCTCTTGTCACTACGCCTCTGTGTAATATTAACAAACTTTAAGGCGTGTCTGCGCCATCCCTTAGTCAGCGGATTCGACCGCTGCGCTGATCCAATAGATTTGAAGCTGTCATAATCACTTTATCCAAAGAAAAATTCCAAGCTCACAAATACAACAAACATCAAACATACAAGAAAAGTTGGAAAAAGCGTGTTAAAAATCAGAACAATCGATTGGCCGCTTTAGTGTATTCTTATGCTCCTTCAACTGGTCCCATTTCCAGCTGACAGGTAGTAGTATCCTACCTCGATGGTTGTACTAGATCAATATATTAATTGTACGTTGCTTCAATGTTTCGTCTACCTTTCTACGTGTAAAATAAAAGTTCCACCTTTTTTATTTTCATCAAACGGGGCTGAAAGATAAAACGGCAGACGTATTTGAAATAACCGACCCATAGATTATCTAGAAAACGAGGTTTCATCGTGATAGACAACCGAGTAGATATTTTCGGTCTTTTAGGTTGAACTTGAAGGTCGAGGGGCCTGATAGTTTTTAATGTCAAACTAGGCTCAAACGAAGAACAGAGGCCGGATTTGTAAAAACCGCCTTCAAATTACCCAGAAAACAAGGTTTCATCCTGGATAGGCAGCCGAATAAAAATTTTTGGTTTTTAGGGGTAAACTTAAAAATCCAGTGGCCTGATATTTTTTTATTTTCGTTAGACGAGACTGAAACACAAAACAGCGACAAGAGTTGTAATAAGCGCCTTCATATTATCTGAAAAAAATGAAGTCAAGTTGATTGACTCACACGTTACTGTGATACCAGCTTATTATTTTCCCATAGCATGAAGCTTTAGTCAGAGATCCCCTTGCAACCACATCATCGGCAGCCCTTCTAAAATTGTCTTATGCCTTATGTCCTTCCTTCACAGGTCACTGGACAGCCTATTGTCAATACTACAGACTTTTCTGTTTTACAACCCCCACCCCACAACCCCAATTTCATACCCACCCAAAAAAGGCAGAAAATGATCGGGAACCCCAAAAACATCTAAAAACGATGTTTGAGCTATTTTCATATTTTTAGTTTTTTGATTATTGCTACGCTGCCACTGACACGATTTCTAACAACCATACGCGTTTTGCATCCTCACCATGGTAGTAATATTTTGTCATAATTTCATTAGAATCAATTTAATAGTTTCCACGTTACAAAGTACAAAACCATCTGAAGCAATAAATACTGGTATGTATACAGAAAGTTCTAAGTCCTTAGTTTGGCTAATATGCTAGGCTATGTTCGGATGGACCTAAAAAGGTGATTTATGTCGCTAGGTCTTCCTTTACAGGTTGCTGGACGGTGGACAGCCTATTATGAATACAACAAACTTTTCAGTTTTACAACCCGCCAATTTCGCCCCCACAAAAAAAACCGCAGAAAATGATCAGGAACCTCTAAAACGCTTAAGAAGTTTGAGCTGTTTTTATATGTTTAGTTTTTTTGTTATTTCTGCGCCGCCACTGGCACGATTTATAAAAGCCATATGCAATTTCCATCCTCACCACGGTGGTAATACTGTGTCAAGATTCCATTAAAATCAATTCAACCGTTTCCTCGTTACACAATATAAAACGAACAAAGCAATATTCGTATGTTTACACCAGAAAAAATTCTAAGTCCTTTGGTTTCTGTAATAGGTAAGGCAATGTTCGGATGGACCTAAAAAGGTTATTTATGTCACTAGGTCTTCCTTCACAGGTCAGTGGACAGTCTATTATGAAAGCAACAAATTTTTCAATTTTACAACCCCCCACCCCCCAACCACCCCAATTTCACCCCCACCCAAAAAAAGTAGAAAATGATCAGGAACACCTAAAACGCCTAAAAACGAAGCTTGAGCAATATTCAACTTTTTTGTTTTTTGCTAATTACTCCGCCGCCCATGATTTTCAAAATTATAGGAACATTACCTACTGCGACCCCACAGCATATCGCTGTCCAAATTTCATCACAATCCATGCAGCAGTTGCTGAGATTACGTGTCTAGAAAAACGCGTACAGATAGACCGACAGACAGACAGACCGACAGACAGACAGACCGACAGACAGACAGACAGAGAGACAGACCGACAGACAGACAGACAGACAGACAGACAGACCGACAGACAGACAGACAGACCGACGGAAATGAGTGAAGCGAATTTTCGTTATGTAGACATCATAGAACGCCCAAAAAGTGTATTATCTCAAAATCGAAAATTTTCGCGATGACAATACTCCCCTCACCTATCGGTGTGGGAAGTAAAAAAAAGGTTTCATTTTGATAGCTAAATAATGATTTTCGGTTTTTTGGGAGAAACTTGAAGATCCAGTAGCCTGCTTCTTTTTGATTTTCGTCAAACGAGACTAAAACACAAAACAGCGGCCGAATTTGTAATAACCGCCTTCAAATTATCCAGAAAACGAGGTTTAATTCTGACGGACAGCGAAATAAAGATTCCCTGTTTTTTTGGGTGAACTTAAAAATCTAGCGGTCCAATCGTCAAAGTCATTTTTTATTCATCTAAATGCAGCTTGCTTCAAACAATGGGTTCAGATTGCTAACTAAAACCCGTAACCCGTTCTGCCTCAATCCTCTCTCATGCACAGACAACATACCCCCGTCTATATCCATTAGTAGAGTTGTATAATTGCAACGCAATATCCATAACGGTCGACGGGGGCAATTAAAACGCGTTCAACTATCTTGATTATTGCGAAAATAACAAGTGGAGGATGCCATTTACATTCAAATGCCCCGGACGGGACTCGACGGGCCCTCCGAGTACGAACTCGTATATTGAGCACTCGTAGTGTTCTGTGATTCAGATTAGCAGCATACGTGTTCTCTCAGAGTGCCACGTTATAATGGCCTTATCGGGATTTGGTCTGATGTTGTACACACTATACCAAAAGTTGGTTACCTCGTCTACTCGATACACTGTGATATGTATATTATGTATGTATATTTATAATAGATTAACGGTTGTGATGTAGATTAGTAAAGTGAACGGAACTGGTAACACCCAATATATTGTATTCCAATTTGTAAGGAGGTTACCAGTTCGGGGCGTGAGATATTGGAAAATAAGCATATATTTGTTTGACTAAGATTGTTTATAAACAGAGTGAGTGTGTTGAGTATGTCAATAGGATGTGGGTTAGATACATCTGGAGTTTGTAACGAGGTCAGATCAATATACACCAAGTATTTCAAGTATTAAGCGGTTTTACTCAGGGCTCCCCTAAGCCTCCAGTTTAGTGCAGTGTGTTACAGCTAGCAAAAAGATATATTACAATACAGACTTACCTTATGAAAGTAGCCTATTAATCAAGGTCGGTTATTGATGAATTTCAATATAATGGTACTCTGGTCGTAGGCTCGTAGATTGTCACATCATGTATAGAAGAACTATCTGAAAGTACACGCAACATAAGACTTAAGAACGTTCACCTCTGGAGCTCAATAAGCTAAATCAGACACGCTTAGTGAAATCTTAGTGATGGCTCAGCTTAGACTCATAGTCTTCTACCTCAAAATACTTCCCTACCAATATGAATAATCTGATCTTAAAGTTCGAACAAAATCCGTTTTAAGGCCATGAAATTTTATCTTATAGTAAGTAAAATAATAGTAGGCCTTTTAAAGCACGCGTGAGGTTTTGGGCACGGCGACGTAGCTGGAGTGCTCCAAATAGAGCTTTAAGTGCTTTAAAGAGCAGTAATTTTTTTTTATTGTCAGCCTCCCGCAAAGGCTGAAAGCCTAGGGCGCTGTAGAAGCGCTGTGAAAGGATGAGTGTCGATGCACGTTAGATTTGAAATGCTACGGGTTGTAGCCGTCGGGAACCAAATTCTCCAGCAACTCATTCCACAGCGTCGAAGTTCGTCAAAAGAAGGAATTTTCGTGGAGAGCGGTTTGAGGAGTAGGGACCTCGACCTGGTAGGGATGATCAACCCCTATTTTTTTTTAAATGGAACAACTTGTATACTTTTAAATCGGATTTCTCTTTGATCTACACCTTAATCAGCCATTACTTCCCAAAGGGTCAAGTGATCATTCAAAAGTGTCAGATTAATTTTACAGTTCGTCATTTGCAGCTTCAAATACTCGATTGAGTATTCCAAGGTATCATGTGCAATTTCTAATAGTGATTTGTAAATTCCAAAAGGGTGAAATTTCTAAAGTATAATTTGAGTATTCAAATGCGTCAATTGTTAATAATTATAAGGTATCCTTTTTAGAATGTTATATATGTAATGCGGACTACATACATAAATAGTACAAGCGTCAAAATGCATAATCCAAGTTTGCGCCCTGGAAAGCTGTAATTCGGCTTTTGATCAAACTCCCACTTTGTATAATTTCAACATAGGTTTATGCAACAAAATGGTTAAGTATCCATCGGCAAGAAGACGCCGAACAGGTGACATCAGCTTCTGAGAGTACCGTCGATGCCGGCCGAACAGCCCAAGAACCAACAGTTTTGGCCGCGAAACACTCACACAATACTTCAACCTGGATAATGTCTTCTTCAAAATGTATTTAATTTTCTATTTTGAGGCAATTTCCTCCGAATGTATTATATGATACTGGAGTTCCTGATAAGCAGCCTGATCTGGTGAAACACTACGTCATAACAAATAAAAGATTGAATCATTAGGTGCTTTGCGGGAATCATGTACGTATCTTTATATGTAGGGCAGCGGTCAGGGAACCGGGGTAAATTACCCCAAATGAGGTATAAATGAAATTTATGGGGGTAAAAATGAAACTTTTGTGAGTAAAAAGTATATATTAGTATTTTTTTCAACTTAAACAATTTAGGGAGGGCACGTACGAGCAACTTTAGTCTCCGCAACTTCGATTTCTTTTTTTCGTTCTTCGCCATGGGGTAATATCAACTTACACAAAAATATTTTGGGGTAATGATTAAAAAAGTTCCCAGACCGCTGATGTACATACGTACATACGAAGCATTCATCATTTTATCAACTCTGACTTCAGTAAGTTAAGAGATAGGTATGCACTTCCACCATTTCTATAATTATTTGGAGACCAAACCAACAAAGCTGCTTGTCTGATGCGATTAGGTAAGCGACAAACTAAATCATATGCAATTGGCTCATTTGATGCTCTAAAGAGATCAATGTTGTATCTAATCGTATTAGAGCTTCTAACAACTAAATATTAGCACTTTCACCATTTTTGATAGTAGTAACAAAGAGTAGGATGATAGCTGTGCCAGATAAATTTATTGTTTTTACTTTTTATTATTTGTGCTATGATGTTCGTAGTATTTATTGGACAAAATCTGGCACACTGTAATCAAGTTATTTTGCATTATTACAGATATTTAGAGACGGGCATATCGGGTCATTTTTAAGAGCAGATCTAGAACATCTCAGAGATCCGGAACAATGATCCGGTTCACGGGTCAGTCGGATCCCGACTACCCGACTAGCGAATTCAATCGTTCACCTTCGATTTTGACCGAAGCACGACGGAACCGCCCAATCTGGGTACTCGGTGCAGACAGAAATGAGCCAGTACAGTACACTTCATGTATAATTTATTAGTTTGTTTTATTTTTATATCAGATGATATTTGTTTTTTTTTATAAATATGTACCTAGAAGATGCATATGTATTAATACCATTCTTTATAAATTTCGATTTGATATCGTTTAATAAATAATTATTTAGTTTTGAGTCTCTCGTATTTGTTAAAATACACTCCTGGCACGTAAAAATAAAAAAGCGTATTACCTCAAAATCGAAAATTTTCGAGATCGCCTCACCTATCGGAGTAGTAAGTAAAATTAATTTATTATAAGAATTGTTAAGGATGTCAATGAACTCACTTTTTTCAAATCCAAATCGATACAATACAATGTAGTCGATCACGATCGGAACACGTTACACAGGCTCTAGAAATACTCAAAACTAAAGAATACAAATATAATACTCATTTAGGTATCTGATAGTATATTAGTATGTGATTGAAGATTGCTTAAAACGAGACCGCTTCCAAAGAGATATGGAACGTGCTGCTAAGCCTCTGAAATGATATGACTCCAAAATTGAGTACAGACCTTTGTGAATCCTGAGCTTTTTGAGAAACTTTTTCTAGAATACATTCAGACAGTACAGTATGGCATAGGTTCACTGATTTGTTAGGCATTGCCTACAACACTAACTTTATCCCACTCCACAGTAATAAGTCTTCTTTTTCTTCTTCTTCTTCTTCTTCTTCTTTGACCCAATCCATTCCGGATATCATAATAAAGAACTATCTATTGTCATGTTAGTACCAGTATTTTCCAAACCTAGTTGAACATGAAAAACGTGATCTACTCTTCAGTACCTGTATTGAAAGGCTAATGGATATCGTCATGGCTATGTGTGTTTTGTTGGCTGCAGCACGGAACAATCTAATAGGAAGTCGCGCCAAACTACTTTCGAAAGTTGTCGAGCCAGGAGATTCTCCTTCTACCTGGTCCCCCTCTTTCTTCTATTTTACCTTGCAGAAACAGCTTTAGCAGAAGGTGTTTGACAGAGTTTCTCACGACATTGTCAAAATATCCAGGTTAGCGTTGTTTCATGTTATTCATAAGCGTAAGATGGCAGTTTGTTCTTCTGAGAATATCTCCTCTCTGCGTTGGGGACTAAGCCAAGCAAGGAACCTCAGAATTCGGCGATGAACCCACAGTTCAAAGCACTTCATATTTCTCTCTGTCGCTTCAGACAACTTTCAAGCCCCCACTCACTTTATTTCCTTGAAGCGGTCCCACTATTCATTGATGTTACACCCGTAATATTGTCCACTATTATTTAGCGTATCGTGGATTTATAGTACCTACACATGAAAAAAGTCATAAAAAAGTAAAACAGTTTATTTTTGTTTTGTTTTTGTTTTTTTATGTTCTTTTGTTTTTTCTTACGATCTAAATAATAAAGTAAAACAGATTATTTTTGTTTTGTTTTTGTTTTTTTATGTTCTTTTGTTTTTTCATACTATCTAAATAATGACTAGGCTTTAGATTAATATCGAGCCTCGAAATTCATTCTACGGCTGATGGTTTGGCTTGGAAGAAGTCCTCGTTGTTGCCTAAATATACTCTAAGGCCACATTCTTACACTATATGCCTGACAGTTTGGTGTTCCGCTCCACAGCCGCATCATGAAGATTCGCGCTTGTTCCGTTTAAACAACAAATCAGCGCACACTTCATGCGTAGTGCAAAGTCTGTTTAGGGTTCGTCATTACTTTCGGTGGAGTTCAAAACCAGGGGGTTCTTGACCAACAGTTAGATTACTGTTCACTTTTTGTAGTGGTCGGGTTGTCCAAACTTCTGCTCATTTAACTGCGGGGTTAAAACGATCAGGCTCAAGTTGAAGAGCTGCTGTAATTGGTGGTTTTCTGGACCGTAATCTGCGCAAGGAGAGATCAGGTATATCTTGGTGGATTGGCAGTGAGGGATTTGTTTGGCTTTGTTATATTCTTTCATAAGGGCATTATCTCGATGCATGGGGGTGGAGCTATTTGGCCGAGTGTTGGTACCCGGTAAGTTTGGCTCGATTTGATGCATCTCGTAATAGTTCTCACAGTTCTCAATAGTGTTTAACTGGGCATCTATCTATCTATATATGATCTGTTTAGCCACACTGCAGAGAAGCAGAGGTTCAGGACCGAAGTACGGAGCTTAGAAGCAGAGGTACCCCAAGATAATTTTTGCAGGATGTTTTTTCTGCTGTTTACTTTAGCTGTATATGTTTTTTAAATCATATTATCCTATCCAGTGTGACACTTAGGTATTTGGGTGTGGGATTTTAGGGTAGCAAGGTGCCGTTAAGGTAAATCTTTAGCTCTCTTTTTGCCATTTTATTGTTAACACTTTGTTGGACTCAACGGCTATAGCCATCTGCGGGGAGTGATCGTGATACGCCACGACGCACGACGGCTATATCAGTCAAAAAGTTATCTGCTTGTTACGGCAGAACGGCAACAACCGTCAGAAGCTCTTCATTTCTGAAATTGCCAAATTCTAACCCACTATACGCTATCCCAACTTAAAACAGCACGACGGCTATAGCCGTCCATAACCTCCAATGTGATGCATTGAGCACGTGTATAGCTGCCATACGAGTGTGTTTTTGTTTGGTTCTCATGTGTTTAGTACTTTGTATCCAGACTGCTTTGAAGAGTCGCATCAAACATAAATGTGTGTCTGAATTCTGTTTTGTTCGGGGATACCTCTGTTTGCTAATAATTTTGATTTTTTGTTTTGATACCGTCTATATTTTGGTTATAAATTTGATACAATAAAATTTGGTTTTTGTTTTAGTTTTTGTCTCGAAAATTATCCTCTTCTTCCCACAAGATGTATTTTACGATTACACTGATCAGACGCCTATAGCCATGGTTGCCATTGTAGGACGTAAAGTCAGCTGTGATATGACACGACGGATATAGCCGTCTTTCTTATTGTCGCCCAAAACCTCAAAAATGGGAAAAAAGAGTCAAAAATAAACACCCCCAAAATATTTTGATAACGCAGATCATGTTACAAATGCAGAAAAAATGGGTATGTTTTGAGGCTTCCCCGCCAGCAGAGTGTCAGACAATGTGTTAAGGTAAATACACGATGTTATTGTTTGCACATACTTGGCTTTAGCTTCCACCCGCTGAAGTTTTTCCATTCTCTCGGTAATAAATAAGAATCCAAAATTTCGCTAAAAAAAAAATTTGTTTGCTAAAGATACAGAAAATAAAGAGTTTCCGTTATATGCTCACACACATGAATTTGTATAAGCAGCATGAAGCTCGTAAAGTGCCTGATACTCCAAAATGAAATATATTCATCTAAAATGTAGCTGCATGTGCAATGGGTATGTTTTGAGGTGCCATATTACGAAGCCTCCCCGCCAGCAGAGTGTCCAACAATGTGTTAAGGTAAATACACGATGTTAATGTTTGCACATACTTGGCTTTAGCTTCCACCAGCTGAATTTTTTCCATTCTCCCAGTTATAAATAAGAATCCAAAATTTAGCTAAAAAATGTTTGTTTGCTAAAGATACAGAAAATAAAGGGTCGCTATATACCCACACACATGAATTTGTATAAGCAGCATGAAGCTCGTAAAGTGCCTGATACTCCAAAATGAAGTATATTCATCTAAAATGTAGCTGCAGCTGAACCGAGTCGCCTATATATAGTTCTAAATATGTAAAACGCATTCCGACATTCTCCGCATAGAACAAGTCAAAGCTAAAAGCATCCCCAAATTGCGGAGGGCCCCCAACCCCCTGCTGTATATGCATGATGGACCTGTTGATCCGCTTCCATCCACCAGCAGCAGACTATCGCCGGGATGCTGTTGCTTTGTCAAATTACTGTCAGGGAACAAGGCATCAGCCATTCGCTCCCAACCCGAACGTCTCTTGAGATGTGGCGCCGAAGTTCCTCCGTACACGCAGCGGGGAGGGTATTTATGGGATTTTCGATACAGCGGCGTACCCCTTCATTTCGGGTGCATAATACGGAGTATAAACAAATTCTATATATGAAGTGAGAAATTCTCTCTAATAGTTCCACATTGTTCCATACTCTGGAAAATACCGAACACGCTCAGAAATAGCAGGCGGTCACACACGCTTTTATTAGCTTCACCTGTATGTTTGTTTGTTTGTGGGCTTGTACCCCTCGTTGGGACTAAGATGTCGGACCAAACACTGAACGCTCTAACCTTGCTGCGAAAATGATTTTGATGGCTTCAAATCCATCGGACCAGCGGTCGTATCCGCTGAATTGGAGATGAGACAGACTCCTTAACGTTTGTTAGTATTACACAGAGGCATAGCAAAGACAGCTTAAAGGGCGTGGCATCCACCTGTTTGGTATTTTCCTGAAATTTATTCAGGAAAGTCGACAGTTTTAATTATCGTTTACGCAGTAAAAACAACAATAATTGTTCATCTTCATTGCACAGAGTATTAATAAATACAGTTATAAAATTAAAAAAACACGCTTTAATGACAAATTTAACTAAATAATGGAAATAAATATAGTTTAGTGAACATGCTTTTAAAGAACATCGGACTAAACGGTTAAAAATAATTTTTAAGATAAGCTTAAAGCAAAAATGATAAATACTAGTATTGTTGTGCAAAGCACGCGTTCAATTAAGGCTCTAAAGTCTCAACTGGCGAAAAGTTAACTCCAGAGGAGAGATGAATGGACTAGTTTAAGATCCTTTGGACAGTTAATTGTCCAAGCGTTAAATAATAATAATTTAGAAAAAACGTAGCGATATGGTAATTAAAAGAACGAGAGTAGAAAGATAGGTCAAGGCACAGTAATTCCCTTACCTTGCTTTCGTAACGTGGTTTGGCGGCGTCTAGCAGGGCAATCCTGGTTGCGATCGGAGTTGGGGGGCCCCCTGATGCACTCCATGGGTCTTCTAGGACCCTGGACCGTTGAATCCGATCTTAGCGGCGTGGCCGTAGTAAGGTTAGAGCGAGGGTTAGAGCGTTTAGCAGAGTTACGTCTGATGCGGAACGGCGACGTGCGGCGACTCGTACAACAGGTACGGTTACAGCGACTGGTCAGCCATATTACTTCCTTATTTTTGACACTTATGGCTGCTTCCTTTTTAAGAAGAAAAAGGAGTGGCGTAGCATGCGTGAAAAGACAAAGGCAAAGGAAAAAAATGCCTTGACATCACGCGAGTAAGGTAATAATAAATTTTATAACAAAACAAATTTAACATTTCGACTGAAAGCGGAAATAGTAAAAAAATATAAAAAAAGGAAAATAAACTACATGGCCACAACAAGTATGATTTTGAAAAAATCGTGGACACGTGCAATATTTTTCATAAATCAAACGCCTGACGATTTTTTACAATCATACTAGTATTTTTGTTCTTTATTGTTCGAAGCTTATTTCAAAAATTACTTTTAACTTTTTAGTGGGATGTTCTTTAAAAGCGCGTTTTTTATTTTTTTTAAACTACACATTTCTTATTTCTTGCTGATGCCATAGGAAAGCGGTTCCGTCCTAGGTCCTAGGTATGGGATGTCGATGAGGGACGACAAATTATAAAGTCCGTCAAAGTATATTTCAGGACCAATGAGGCTTTAATACTCCTTCATTCAAAATTTCGAAAAAAAATTAATAATATCTTATCGGAAACAAAGCCTGTTTGAGTTTGGTCCTTAGACCAATGTAGTATTCAATGTTTGTACACGACATCCCTTATCAACGTTGAAGTCTACCTGAACGCTGACAACACTGCACTTGTAGTGCAGTAGTTATGTAGAACCATTGATTAACACATTTATACGTTAATCAATGGTAGAACCTTAAAATTGAGACCAACCCACTAATTTTATCTACCCCTATTAATAGCTAGACTAGCAATTACTTATGCATGAACGACTTGGTGTTCCGCTGGCAAAACCCAATCTAATACCAAGCCAAATACTTAAACGCTAAAACCAAAATCGATGCATGTCATTCAATACTATAAACCTGAAGAGACTATTTTACTTAAAAAATATACATATATGTAGCTGACACTCTTCTGATTGTAAATTGATTTGCTAGATTTTTTTGTATACATTGTATACCTTATAGCATCAAAGAGTACTTGCAAAATATTTAATATCAGAACTCTTTTGAAGACAACTATCAGGTATCAACTATAGGTATATGTCTTTACATTATACAAAATCTTTGAAGTATCCTTATATTGTGTTGCATTTAGATTCTAATTTAGGATCTAATAATAATAATTTATTCGCTTAGTCTAAATGGTAGAATCCACAGAAGTACTATCCCTTATACGTGGTGGAAAAGGTAATAAAGAAGCTACGTGTAGGTATGGGCATGCAATATTGAAAAACTGTAACTATATCACCGAAACACCTGTGTGTATATATGCAATCGAAATGGTCAAGTTTAGAATGTAATAGAAATAATTATTGGAGAAATACAGTTTCTTTACAATTACGGTAAATAACTCGCAGATCCAAAAGAAGTTCACGTGAGGTAGAATTTAACGGTAAAAAATTATAATCCAATCTTTTATCCGAAAGTATGACCTCTGACACATTATTTTTGGGTTTGTGCGAATTTCTTATTATAGTCATTTCCAATTGGAGATACAGTTGTTTTCTTTTGATACTGAGCAACCAAAATAATATACCTTTAATATATATATTTAATTTATGGTGAGAGAAATACACCCTAATCAGTGTAACCCGTGATCAGTTGGAAAACCAAGTTTGCATCTCACTGGCAATACACTTCTTAATTTCAGTTATGGCACTTATGCTACCCTTGACCATAAGCCTAGCAGAATTCATGAATTTGATATTAATTTGGTGTAATGGATTTTATATCGTTCTAAATTTAGGGTTTGTAAAGTGATCTTTAACCATAAATTCAAATCACCATGTATGGCTATGATGCTTCTACTTAAAGGAAAAGTACTGACAATACCTACATATATTTATTCCCGAAAATTCCAATGACTGAATCGCCTACATCAGAAGGAATGTAGAAGGAAACTGAAAAGCGTTGGCTAACGTTTCTGCTACTTAGCTGCAAACAAAGATCGTATAGCATCAAGATTCGTCACATTTCTTCGACGCTACTGGTTTGCATGCTTGCCCTTGTGCAACGACTCTTTCGGCAAAGTGAAAACAAAAGAAAAGAAAGAATTCTTAATGCCTCCATTTTCTCAGGGAACATTTTATAGAAACAGATTTTTAGAGAAAGAGCCTCTCTACCAGCGAGATTATAGTAAAAATATAGGTAAAACTTTTAATAATGGAGTTTCGGCCAACTTTTTAATTCACTCTCCTTTTGTGTCCAAGAAATTTTATATATCTGCCACTTCTTCCACTCCCAAGTTTCATAAAACCTCTTAAGGTGACGCTAGGTCTCTCCGGAAGATATAATTGATTTTCCTCGAACGAACTCCTTTCAACTGTCTTTGTGCGGCATTCTTATTGGTGGTATGGTATTACCCTCCTGCTTCATTTATTAGACAATTTTTCTCAGCAGACTTATGATTTGAAGTCAATATATTTCGTAAGCGGAGCTACGCTTACTGATGAGTTCTTTTCCTATAAGCTTAGTTCTGAAAACCTCTAGGATTAACTGCTGCTATAAGAGACGTCGAACATCCTGTTTTCTTATCACTGCCTGGTCAGAACTCAGAACGTAACGAGTTTCTTCTGCTTTCAATATCTATCTTTTATTAGATGAATTTGGTTTAGTTGTACTAAACGTATGAAGTTGTTGTAATTGCAAAGAAGGGCAAGAAGCGAAGTGAATATATTGTGTTTTTTGAGGTATGTCTCAAAAGAATAAACGTATCTCATGTCACATATTTTTAACATTCCCCTCTAATCTCTCTACGGTCTCTTCTGTTCCTTTTTCTTTGATAAATCGAGTGATTATTAAGAGAATTTGTTATCTGTGAGAGCAGGCGACAGAAAAGATCTGCCTGTGCGCCATCTAGCACCCGAAGGTAACGGCAAACCAAAGAAAATCGCTGCTAAACAGCAGCAGACCTCTTGGTGGAACGCCACGGTGCGTCCGCTTGGCCTGGCCAGAAGAGCGCGGTTCTATATGCTGCTGTATATGATATTCGTTATCTGTTAAGAACTTATCTGACTGCAATGAAATTTTAACTGTAAATTGGGTAATGTATTTTTTGAAATGGGCTCTTTTACAAAGTTATAGCAGAGCATACCATATTAAATAAGGAAAGAGAGGCGATACCGCACGCCTGTTTGATGCTATATGAATTAGCTGAGCTGTCACTAGCTGTTACCGAAAATGAATAGCCATCAAAATATTTTTTATTATATTTAGCGTTTTTTAAGACCAATAATTGTCAAATATTGTGGTGTGCGTAATGGTAGGGAGTGCAGCTTACGGTTATAAAAGCCACAGCAGCAGTAAGGAGCCAGGAATCACGTATCACAGGTAAATTTTGGTACTTTTTTGGTATTTTTTGGTAACAGAAATGTCAGTCGCGCGTTCCGTCCTCTCTCTTTCCTTGTCTAAAATATACCAAACAATCAGCAGAATATCTCAGGCTGGCGGCAATCATACGCGCGTCCCGCCATTTTGAGTGAGTATCTGTCAATAGAGGCATATACGTTGGTGGACACCATCGAGGTAGAATCCCATGGAGGCGCGATAACGTGGCCGAAAGCAGGTGCAGGTTGGCCATATTGATTCGACACTTATGTCAAACAGCTGACGTTTCTTTGACAATTTCGTGTTTGCTTTTTTTGAGTGTTTTTACCGAGATTTTGAGTTATTTTTAAGTGATATTCTAGTGAATTCATGTGCTTAGCGTAGTTGCTCTAGCAGAGATGGCATGGATAAAAAGAAATCGACAAGAATTACGTTTCATAGGTATATATGCAAAAAATAACAATGTACAGGACCGCATTTGTAATCTTTATCTCAATAAAGTGTAACGTATCGCAGCAATAATACAGTTGTATTATTCAATTGATGATGAATGTCGTCTCTACAAAGCCTGTTTTTTTTCATATACTTAACTATAAATTTCGCATTAAATTGAAAAATCAACCCAATACTTCATGTTTAAATCATCATTGTAATCAATTTTCAAAATTATTTACATAAGAAAGCAATCCGGCTCTGGCGAGGCGTCCATATTGTTACCACGTTTAGCCACGCCTCCTGCTACCGTTTTTGTTATGCGAAGTTGAACCTTATAGCGTCTCCTTGGGATTCTACCTCGATGGTGGACACCAATGACGCAAGGTCGACGCTAATTGCTGAGATAAAATGCATAGGCGTGCGCTGTGAGATTTTGTATATGCGGTATTGATGTTATATGATCTTTAAAATGGATAAACAATGTGCTGGAAGTGTCTGTGCTGCTAAAAATTGCAGAAATAAGTACTATAGTTGCAGATTTTTTTCAGATTTTCGAATGATCCCGTAAGGTAAGTACTTATAACCTACAAATAAAGTATGTATTCAAAAATGAACAGGCACTATTTTTACGGATCTATTGAGACGACTTGTTGAACTGATTTGATATACATATAACAGCTAATCAGCCAGCACGCTTTTGAGCTAAATTTTATACAAGCCTATTGATGATACTTCATGCCATTTTAGACTGCTTTTTAGAGTGTTTTTCTGGAACTCCGTACATCTCTTCGAGCAAAATTTCAGTATATTTCAAAACACGATAGCGCTGCACACAGAAAAATCTATCGTTTTGTCAAAGATTTACGCTTTGATTCAATGGGACGTTACACTCAGCATTCCTCAAATACAGCGATGTTTTTTCCAATGGGAAGTGTATAGTTGGTAACGAATTATATCGTATTGCCGATTCAACTACAAGATGTGATTGGATTCCAATGAATGATGCAATCGTAGCCTGTCGTTGAATCGAATGTGTGTTATAATTGATTCTAAACTACTTTCTTTTCCTTGGACCAACACATTTTATTGCGAGGATAGCTGATCGTTTCGTTTGGATTTTTAATAATGATGTGATTTTGTATGAGGTTATGGGGAGTATGGTATAAGAATTAGACATAAGCCTGCACCAGTTGTTGTCTTTTTACCTGAAATATAACTGTCTGACTAATCTAAATACCTACATTCAGATGCGGGTATTAGCTCTCTAAGCCCCGATTTCTCAGTAGGTCCTCTGTTTAATATATAACTGGACTCATTTAAATTACACAATTGCTGCTGCAATACGCGAAACCACGAGAATACACAATACGGCAAATAACGAATCAACACAACGAAACAACCCGTTACCGCGAACAACCTCTTTCATGTTGGCGCAGATAACGGATAACACTGAGATAGTCTTCTTTCTTTTTACGTTCATTGAATCGGGACATCAGTCCCGCCGAATACTGATTATAGTTCAGCAAACAACAAGGGCCATTGAATTCAATGTATGATGTTGTTGGTACAAATACTGCTTACCAATTTCTCTAACAGCATAGACAATGTTTTGAAAGCATGGGTTATTGTTCATGTAATAGTTACCTTTTGAAACAAAATTAATTTTTATCAGATGAATTATTATGAACTGTTATTGCAGGAATAATTTTTGTACATCGAACAGATTGTATGCTTTGCTTAAAATAAACAGGAAAATTTCGAAATCAAAAGGATGCTTTGATTGCAATAGATATCAATATTAGAAGGATTACAGATATCATTAGAATGAATATAAATTATTTTGAATTTATTGGCGTACCTGTGATTACTTCGAATATAGGGATTAAATTCTTTCGATGACATGGATTTGAATCAGCTGTAAATATATTTAGAGCGATAGAAAAAGATCCAAATACTAACAATTAATTAAAAACGCAACAGTATTTTTTCTATGTGTGCATGTACAAAGACGCGCATACTGATGTTCTTCCCTATATTTTTATGGATAAAGTTTCTTAATCACAATTAAAAGATATTCTTTATTTTTGGTTTATATGTTTTCCGTTTTATATTATTTGCTTAACCACATAAAAAATAACAAACAAAACATTACTTAAAAATATACATTACTGCATCGAATATTTTTGTTATTGATACTTTTTGAGCGATTCCGAGCTAGTATAGGTACTTCTCTAGGGAATCGCTGTCCAAAATAATTAATGGGCATATTTTGGTTTATTGGCTTAAACGAACCCTTACCATAGATGCCATAAATAATTTTACAAAATTTTTCTATCGTATTTATAACCGAAAAAAATTGCTCTAAATATTAAATTTTTTGAATCCATACACTTCCCGCCCAGGTCGTGACGTCACCTGTAGGGAACCAAGAGCTCACTGGTACAAAATAATAGCATCCGCTCGTAGTCATCGGACCACGAAAGGACGCTTCTCATTGGTTCCCTACAGAAAGGACGCTTCTCATTGGTTCCCTACAGGTGACGTCATCATCGGCTATCTCAAATTACAGTACAATTTTCTTTTTAGTGTTATTCTCATTTGGATCAAGTTTTCTGCTGACTTTTTACAGTAAACGGTCCTATGTGTCATCAAAAATAATACCGCAGTAAATAAATTGATCAATTTGAGATCACGGTATAGGCCCATTATTGAGGAGTGTAATCAATTGCACAAAATTCTAAGATAAAACGCGCCTTCATTGGCGTGTTCAGCTCTATACTTGTCAATATCGAACTGGTATCGATATGGACACTTTTCATTTTCGCATCCCTACCCAGACTTCTCACCCATAATGGCGCCGTCAAGGTCAAATTCTTCAGGAACCATCCTCAGAGATATTCTGCTGGTTGTTTAGTATGCTGTAGTTATAGAATGTATGCAGTGGCGCTAAAATAAATATCAAGTAACATAGCATAAAATTATCATGATTTGTATTTACATATTATTGACCTCTCTATTTTTTTTTGAAATATTGTTGTAGGGTTTTTAGTTGCCAGTAAGTTTGCTGAAGAAACCTTTCAACTCTTTCTGCTGTTTAAGTCTACATAACGATAAACAAGTTGATCTCAGGAGGTCTGTTGGCCATTTAAGCTTTGGCAAACATACATACATACATTCATGTGTCTCTGAAGACAAGTGTTACACTTGAAAATCATTTCAGTGACTTCAGATTTATGAAGTAAGTAAAACCCAAAAGTAAAGCATACACAAGGATTAATTTATTGACGTTTTTTAAATGGCAACTAAGTTAAGTTTTCCTGGACGAGGGTACCTCTGACAGCATAAAGAAGTTTAAAGAAGTTTATGAGCTCTCAGACTTCCATCATCCCAGGCTCGTATCCAGGATTTGGTTTTGAGGGGGTCCAGGTTATGGGTGTCACTTGCTTGACCTTTCGGAGGGGGGGAGGGGTCAGATTAAAGTTGCCACCTTAAATTTGCTTTCGTCCGGGGGGGGGGTGCAAAGATTTGTGGATTTCATTTTTTAGACGGCATTATATAACGTTTCAGTGGGGTCCGGACCCCTTGGACCCCCCCTTTAAATACCTGCCTGCATCATCCCGACCTGCATATTGCTGCCATTTTACAGGGCTCTTAAAACAAACTGTATATCAATATATATTGTAAATTATTCTGCCCCTCTTTTGAAGGGAATACGGATGGTTGAAAATGTTTTATTATTACACATTACGAAGCTACAAAATTCTATTTCCTCTGCCAGCAACGCATTCATTCTTAAGAACAGCACCTACGCATCGCAAGGTACTACAAGAGCATTTGTTACGCTACAAACAATAGCCGCGCACTTCTAGAACAAAAACAGAATGTTATCAAAAAGAAATTTTCTTCAACACTAATACGAAAACAGTGGTTCAAAGTATGAAAATATATTATTGTTCACATAATGAGTTTTGAACCGTAGAAAGCAATTATAGAGGCATAAAGAAGAATACTCCAACTTTTATAATGGTCAAGGTTACCTGGTTTAAGTGGGGGTATAGCCTGTGGTTACCTGTCAGATAACAGATGTCGATAGTAGTAAGAACTTTTGGGATTCATATTATGACAGATGCAGTGGTTGGACACAAAATGCTAATGCTCAACACACATTATATTTATATTATATTTATATCTATAAATAGTGAATTAGAAGCCATTTTTGAGCAGTGCAAACGGACATCATACAAACAAGCCATTGCAACTACAGTGAGTAATTTTACTTCCTTGTACATATTACACAGAAGCCACAATCCATCAGAATTTACGCGCCTGAACGTGCTACTGCACGCAGTGTTATCGAAATAAACATTCCATAGACCAGGGTCGGACTAAGGAATGTAAGGAAGCCTGCCGTAAGGACATTTAAATAAAATTATTTAAACGTCCGCTAAATCACAATTATGTCTTCAAGCAACGTTCCAGCAAAAACCTACTCCAATGCAGTAACCCAACACTCCTTTAAATACCCTGATAAAGAACAGGGAATCATTTTCAACGCCACAGATGGTTTGAAGTTGCAGGACTACCTCCTAAATTTGGGGCCCATTGTGAACCCAAGAAATATTCTATTCTGCTCCAGGATCTCAAACAGCAGGATCTGCGTGTACCTCTCGAGTAAACAGATTGTCGATGAATTTCTTGAACATCCAGGCGAGATCATAATAAATGGAGAAGCAATAAAAGCCCGACGGCTGGTAACACCATCAGACAGATTAGTCATGTCTTATGTTTGTCCCACGATTCCACATAATATCCTGAAGGAAAGCCTACAACAAATTGGTCTCAAACTAATTTCACCAATCACATTCCTAAGAATAGGCGCAACTCTGCCAGAGTACAGCCACATTTTGAGTTTCAGACGTCAAGTGTATATTATTCCAGAGGAATCCAATAATGTACCCGAATCGTTAGAAGTCACCTATGACAATTTAACGTACCGCATTTTCCTGTCTCTAGACAGTCAAAAATGCTTCAAGTGCAAACTTCCCGGACATATTGCATCACAGTGCCCAAATGAAAATTCTGCTCTACCATCCACCTCAGCATCGCCTACTGAAACCATCAACCAGGACAGAGATACAGTACAATCAACTACGCAAAATAAGAATTTGGCTACCTTTCAATCAGCGACTCAACCGCATACACCAATATCAACAGAAACTACCTCCACGCAACTACCCAGTGGTCCTGCTGTACTACCCAATGAAAATACAGATACCAATCCGCAAGCAAGCAGCAAACGAAACATCTCAGAGATATTGTCGCCATCAACCGAAACAGAATCTACAAGTACCACCGAAAATCCTCTATTCGTCAAACCAATGAGCAAAAATACAAAAAAACAAAAAGTAGATACACAGCCATCAAACATTTCACAAACAGCTCTGATACCGATCCAAGAATTTATAAACAACCATACACCACCTCTTATATTGAATTGTGAGCAACTAAAAGGCCTGTTAGAAAACATACACGGAGCACGAGATATAATGAGCGTAGTCAATGACTACACGACTGACATAAAAAGCCTGATCGAAATGCTACTCCTCATATACCCACATATAACAGACAGAACTTTGAAAAACCGATGCACTAGATTAAGAAAAAAATTGGAACGGCATTACGAAAACAACACCACCGAGGCCCTTAGCGACACCTCATCAGCCGATTCTAGTTTTAACTGATATCCATGCAATGTTTAAATCCATACTGCAATGGAATCTGAACGGATATTATATCCGTTTAAATATGCTTAGGAAGCTAATCGCAGATCGTAATCCAGATATAATCTGCCTCCAAGAAACACACTTCAACGAGTTTAAATCACATACCCCCAAACAATATACAGGGCATTTCAAACACCGCAATAGCGAGACCGCTAGTGGAGGAGTTGCCATATATATAAAGACTGATATAAAGGCAAACCCCATTTTCCTAAATACAAATTTGGAAGCAGTGGCAGTCACATTAGAAACACCTGAAAACATCAGCATCTGTAACATATATATATACCTCCCAACTATCATCTGGAAGAAAAAGAACTCGAAGAACTGTTACAGCAAATTCCATCACCCAGAATGTTGTTCGGAGACTTAAATGCTCACAACTATGCATGGGGATCACATAAAAACGATACCCGGGGCAACATAGTGCAAAAAGTGATAACTGCATCCAATTTAAACCTACTGAATGACGGAAGTGCCACTAGATTTGACGCGGCCTCAGAGAGATTGTCTTCAATCGATGTAAGTCTTTGTTCACCTAATCTTATGACCCACCTACAATGGAACGTAGCCGATGATCTGTATGGAAGTGACCACTTCCCAATAATAACAGTAAACACTAAATACGATAAAATCAATACACCACCTATAAAAAAATGGAATTTAAAAAATGCAGATTGGGGAGCTTTTCGCAACCACATCGAAAATAACATTCAAAAAATACAAATAGACGATGACATCAACTTAACTGTAACAGATTTCAACGACCTAATTATAGTAGCAGCACAATACGCAATAGGTAAAACAAAATTTATCAAACACAAGAAACCAGTCCCCTGGTGGAACGAGGAATGTGAAGCTGCTATCAGAGACTCCAAACAAGCACTCAACAGGTACAAGAGACGTAAAACAACAGAAAACTTAAGAGAACTAAGACTTAAGCAAGCGAAAGCAAAACTAATAACACAGAAAAGTCAAAAGCAATCGTGGAAAAAATTTGTGTCAAGTATTAATAGTTCTACAAAGACATCCAAGGTATGGAAGAAAATAAAAAGTATGTCTGGAGCTGGCACATACAACACAATTAAATGTATAAAACAGAACACTTCAATACACACACACAATAAAGAAATAGTTGAGATACTGTCAAATACATATGAAAGAAACTCAAACGATGAAAATTACTCTCCACAATTCCTTAACCACAAACACAATGAAGAAACAAACATAATAACAATTATCGATAACTCTGACCCACTAAATGTTGCAATCACCGAAAGAGAAATGTCAGAAATGTTGGACGACTTAAAAGATACGGCACCAGGCCCCGATGACATACCTCCGATATTCTTGAAAAATCTCCCTCAGGTAGCCAAAAACCACCTTTTAAAGATATATTTTTTTTTTCCTGATATATGGAGACATGCCATTACGATACCAATTTTAAAACCAAACAAATCACCTCTATTACCCGAATCTTATCGACCAATATCACTAACATGTACTATGTGCAAATTGCTTGAAAAAATCGTCAACCGGAGACTACTTTGGACTTTGGAAAAAGATATGAAACTAGCTTGCGAACAAGCAGGCTTCAGGACGGGCAGATCAACAATAGACAGCATTGTTGATCTAGAAACTCATATTCAAGAGGCATTCGCCAACCGACAGCATTGCATTGCAGTGTATTTTGACATCAACAGAGCGTTTGATACAGCATGGAGGTACAACATAATATCTAAGCTACATAAATGGGGATATAATGGACACATTTTAGCATTTATTCAAAATTTTCTGAAAGACAGAAGCTTTCAAGTCCGCGCCAACGGCATACTCTCAAGAAGCAGATCGCAGGTCAACGGAACACCTCAAGGCTCCATAATCAGCCCTACCCTTTTTTTGATAGCAATAAATGACGTATTGAAAAATATAGAAGCACCCATTCAAACTCGGCTGTATGCTGATGACATGATTGTGTATGTGAGAGGCAAAAACACAGAAACAAGTGCAGCATTATTACAGTCATGCCTAAGTAAAATGGAGCACTGGTCTAATATATCTGGTCTTACATTCTCACCCGAAAAAACGAATTGTATAATGTTCTCCAAAAAACCAATACAAAATAAGCCTCTCTTAAAATTGAACAACACAGCTCTCAAGTATACGGACGAAATAAGGTTTCTCGGCCTTATATTTGATCAGAGATTAACATGGAAAAATCATATATCTCGGCTAATAAAATCCTGCCAAAAAGGGATGAATATCTTAAGGTATCTGTCTAATAAACATTGGGGAGCTGAAGGAAAAGTACTACTCAGCATATACCGTGCAATAGTAAGATCGAAGCTGGATTATGGATGTATCGTGTATGCTGCCGCTAAACCTTCCGTTCTAAAACCTTTAGATACTCTCCATAACTCAGCATTGCGACTGATCTTAGGTGCCTTCAGAACCACCCCAGTCAACAGTCTGTACTGTGAAGCTGGAGAAGCTCCACTGGAGCTACGTCGACAGATCTTAAGCCTGAAATATGCAGTTAAAGTTGCTTCAAACCCTCTCATGCCCGGCCACAAACACATCCTTGTAGACAGTAGAAGATCACACACACCGTCATTCAGTAAACGGATACAGCTATATCTGCAGAGCATAGAAACTGACACCATTCCACCAACTTTCGCTAGTACTTCATCTATTTCCCCCTGGACAATACAATTACCTACCATTAACACAAAATTTACAGAAAATAGCAAAAATGACACGCCCGACACAGTACTAAAACATATGTTTTTGGAAATCTTAGATCGCTACCAGAGCTATAGTAAAATATACACTGACGCCTCAAAAATAAACCAGAAGGTAGGAGTAGCCATAGTGACACCTACAGAGAATATAACGGTTACACTGCCAGAAGCAGCCACTATATTAACAGGCGAACTCTGTGCAATACTGGAGGCTGTCAAATATATCAGAAACTCTGTCCATAAAGACTGGATCATTATAACGGATTCACTAAACTCCCTCACGCTGATCAAGAAAATGTACACAAAGAATCAGCTGGTAGACGTAATAAAACAGGAACTAAACGGTGTCATGACAGATAAGAATGTGGTTTTTCAATGGGTTCCCTCACATGTAGGTATTCCTGGCAACGACCAAGCAGACCAACATGCTAAAGCTGCAGCAAATGGAATCATTCAGCACGAATATAAATTACCAACCGCAGACATCCAAACTCATATGCAATACAAAATCCTTAGCAAATTTGATGAAACATGGAAGTCCCAAACATCAAAACTACTAGAAGTGAAGCCCCAATTTGGACCATGGCATGCTGTCACCAGCAACAGAAGAGAGCAGACACTGATAACCCGCCTTCGTCTAGGACATACTAGAGTGACACACGGATACCTAATTAGTGGCGAACCAGAACCCGCCTGTGACATCTGTGGAGAAACACTTACAGTGAAACATATATTAGTGGAGTGCCCTTTACTAGAAGTTCATAGACTTTCATATAATATACCCAACTCCTTAGCAAACCTATTGGGAAATGACTGTAATGTTTCTAACATCTTAAGGTTCCTTCAATGTTGTAATTATTTATACAAAATATAGATATTCACATCCCCCGCTAATGGCCAACAGGCCGATGCGGTTATATCAAATAAAAAAAAATTATATTTCTCCTCAAACAAATAAATACAATTTTACCACAACCGTTTGTCTCTAATGGACAAGGTCAAACAAGGTCTTGGTACCACCGACTATAAACCTAGGTAGACACATCTATTTACAAAAATCCTTGGTCGGAACATTCGAGCGCTGTTGCCCGCATGCAATCTAGGAAAGCTAAATTTACGAAATGCATGTCCATTGTTTTCAGTATCATTAGACCTGTAGAAGATAGAACCTGGAATAAAAGTTAGAAATAATATATTACATAAATATAATGCTTGAGCAATGAGCAATGTCTATAGATTCCAATTCCTGAAGAGTTAAAAACTGAAATATAAGAATGTGGTACATACGACGGAGCTATACTGTTGACTTGGCAACGCCGCTACACCATTTGCTACAGGCATTTACGACACTTGACGTATGCTTGACGTTGTCATTCAAATTTGCGATTGTTGTAATTAGGTCAACCTGAGCTGCATTTTTGGTGTGTTTTTATTGTTTGTTGCATTTTATAGCAAATTTCCTGCTGATAATGGTGCGTTATTGTTTTGTGTGCAAAGTGTATTCTCGCCAGCCTGAATCGCAAGGATAACCTTCCATCGGTAAGTAAAATAAAGCTTAACTAGAATTTGAGGTTATAAACATACATCATTGGCGTCGCATTATCGTGTCTTCACTAGTTTATTTCATTCGAAATGTGTAGTTCCACTCTAATAGCCAACATTTCTACTATAAATTTATCAAAGACGTGAAATAATGTTTGCTGCTTGCACACTTGAGATGCCCACGTGTTCAGGGGTGTATTTGTCGAAATAGGGCCTGTTTGTCTCCTTTTTTCATTACTTGTAATCGCTATGTGAAATTGAAAATGCTTTTTCTCGTCAATTTTATGTTTCCTAATAATCCTTCAAGAAGAGCTATTTGGATGTCTCTTTTGGGATTTGAAAAAGATCATTCATACGTTGATGTCTGTTCGAAATACTTCCAGGAGAGTGATATCATGTACTTGGCTGATGGACGTAGGCATCTTAAAATGGGTGCTGTTCCAACTCCTGTCCATTTTGCCTTCGATTCTGCCGTAAATATTAGGTATCAGCTTTTTTTATCAATTCTTTATTAACAAAACAAACAGTTTGTTACAGATTTATCTAAGTATTGTTTGCAACATTAGCCTCGAGAAAATAAAACTAAATAAAAAAT
This sequence comes from Callosobruchus maculatus, assembly GCA_951848785.1. Classification (NCBI taxonomy): domain Eukaryota; kingdom Metazoa; phylum Arthropoda; class Insecta; order Coleoptera; family Chrysomelidae; genus Callosobruchus; species Callosobruchus maculatus. Next base: position 3,265,561 of record CATOUR010000032.1, read on the forward strand.
ATGTATTTGCTCTCACAGCGCTCCTACAACGCCATAGGCTTTCAAACTTTGTGGGCGGTTAACAAAATATAAAACTAAAGAAAATGTTTTTTCAGTTTGTAACAAAGTAACTGAATTTTTTTTATATTCTTTATATCCCTTAGTAGATTATAAAGTTTTTGATGAATTTATTGCAGAATTGTAAACAGTTCTTGTATTTATCTGACAAATGTTGTTTATGATTCTCGTCTCATAATTTTGAACTTGATTAGATAATATTAAGACTGTATTTGACTTTTGTTACCTATTAAAGATTTCGAATATCAATTACATTGTTCAATCTGCAACTGAGCACTTGAAAAGAAATGAAGTTCTTGATATAATTTATTTGCACAGAAATGGAAATTCCAAAATAGGATTTCATATGTTCCTAACTTTTTCTATCTTTTGATGAAAAACGTTGTAACCGATTATTTTATATTTTAGTTCAGAGTCAATGAGCAATGACTCTATCAGCAGCTCAGACAAGGATCGCAGTTTCGTCAAGCTCACAGCAACATTCTGAAGTTGACATTCTGTCTCTACAAGTTAGCTCTGTTAAAAGAAAGTAAGTACATCTTCTATTCAGGAATTTGTATGAAATACCCTCTGTTGACTCTTGAAATATCAAGTTCATAAATTGGTTATAGTAATATATCTGACAGATTGTGCTACATGTATTAGTTACTAGCAATTTCAGCTGATAAGCCAACAAAGTGAGAGTACAACAAAAAAAACATGTAGCTAGCACAAATTAGAAATTACAGTGAAATACAGGGATTGAATGTATAAAATGATAATTTAGTTGGTAGCTTGTTTGGTTGTCTGATCAAGTTAGTTCAATCATTGAACAACAAATTAATTTAAGAGCCAGTTTTAACTAAATATATAAAATGATAATCATTATAATTATTTCATTATAATTTTATGGTTGCGTCAATAAGCTCAAAATAATTAAAAATATACAAAAATGTGTTTTTTATAATAAAGGTCACCATATGATGAAGCTCTCAATTTTCCTGGACCCTCAAGTAGCTTACGATCATTGCCCATGGTTGCTGATGAAAATTCATCTACAGCTACTGCATCAGAAGTAGATGAAAAAATCACCTTTGTTGAGAGAATTATCCATCCTCAAGTAGACCAGAGACAAAAGAAGAGGCAAGGGAAGAAAAGGTAACACACACTCACACACATGGATATATATATTATAGCATAATATTAAAATTAATTTATAATGTCAAAACCTTCTGGTAAAAATCTATACGTGACTATTATGGTATAATGTATCCTTTCTGTGTATTTTATTTTTTCATTTTAACTCAAGTGTATTCCTCCTTAAAATTTAAAGGAAGTCAGTCTGCCATTACTCCATTTAATGTAGTTGTAGACTGCTCACAGTTGGATTGTTCAGATTCAGAATTTTTTTTAGATTTTAGTGGACACAAAATTGAGATTGATAAAGCACATAAACATGCTGTCCAAACAGATATAACAAACACTCAAGACTTTTCATGGAAATCACTATATGCTAAATTTTTAACATTCTATAATTTTAACTAAAAGCTATGGCATAATTGTTTACTATCCATCCCAGTTGACCAAAGGCAGACTACAAATAATTTGTGAGTTAATAAAATATGACCACCTTCCAAATAATTTTGCATTACTCAAGTTACTCAAGATTAATAATATAGTATCACTACCAGTTTTTTTATGTAAATTAACTAAAATTTTTGATACAGTGTATCTCAGAGAAACATATATCACTCGTTATGTTCATAAACAAATTATACATTTGTAATATCAGAATACCTTAGCATTCTACTTCTTTTTTTAAATGTGGTTTCTCCTGCAATGCAGTTTTTTTATAACTCCAATAACAAATAGTTTCAAGGGTCATCTTTAAAATCATTCGAACTTAAACTTAAAGGATTTTTTGTTGCTCAACAACATTGAATAATTTGCTACTTAATAACTATTATTTAACATTTCTATTGTTACCTGTGCTATGTTATTTTTTTTATATTAATCTATAAAGTTTCGATTATCTATTTCTTTTTGTTTATTCTGCGATTTTGACTATTTTGTCGGACCCTCACGGATTCTGAGATAAGATATGTTATTTGCTAACACAGTCTTCTCCACTGACCAAATATTTCACAATTAATCCATTCCTAGATGTATTATATAGTTTTATTGTTTTATGTAACTTTTAGGAAAAGTCAGTATGTTGGAGACATGACCAGTGACGACTTTTGCTTACCAGTAAGAGCGAAAAAAAAATTTTAAAATTATGAAAAACGTGATAACTGTTAAGAGGAAGAAAATCGATTGGCTTCAAAGAACAGTTAGAACACTAAGACGAAGAGTGAGGACATTAAACGATTTAACTTCAACTGCTGAAGAAGAAATCGTACATAAGTGACTCATCTGAGAATATCTTAAAGGTACTTATATCCGCACTTCTTATAGATACAAAATCTAAAGTGATATATCTGTTTCAGGCACCACTGTCTGGCTCGTCGCTCAAATTATTCGAGAGATTGTTGAAGGGACCATCTAAACAAAAATATGGCTCGTTATTAAGATCATTTGCACTAACTTTATCTTTTTACTCCCCTAGAGCGTATAATTTTGTAAGAAGCACATTCAACAAATTTGATCATTACCACATCTGAATACAATTAGTAAATGGTACCAATCAGTTGATGGTTCCACAGGCTTTACTTATGAAGAAGACAGTAAACATTTCAGAAAGCTTAACATATGAACAAGTAGTATGTATTTTTACTGACTTGAATTTTCTACCTATTATACTCTACCGACGACCTTAAAATTTCGTCCTCTGAAAGATATGTATGTCATTCTTGAGATAAAAATTATTCTTTATTATTATTCGAAGCTCCAAATTATTCTTAAGCAATTCAAAAGCGTTTCTACATATCCAAACATTGATAACATTATTTATACAAATCTTTTTGAGCTTGTAAAACCATTATTGTCAGCATCGCAATACGGTTTCGCACCTAATAAGTCCACAGTTACAAATCTCTGTATTTTCTCAGACATGCATGTGAGACAATTACTATAGTCTGTCCACTGAAGAAAAGGAGTAAAAGATTATTCCAAACCCATATTTTGGGGCTTTACTCGGATAAATCGAACTTAGTTTTTCTGTTTACAATAACATTACTGCTCTCAGTATGCAGTTTTGTAGATGGTGTGCATATAACCCTTGACCATACAGTAAAAATTTACATATATTGTGCATGGTTACTCCGTTTGTTCGGTGGATAAGGTATAGTAAATGTGCTGATTTTCAATTGGATTCAGGTTCTGTAGTAAATTGGTCTGCAATTAACAAATTGACTCTTAATATTGATAAATGCTTTTGGGTTACTTTTACTTGAAAGCATAACTGGACAGTACGTGATTATATCAAACGCGCATCTTTAGTAAAGAGTAATAAAGTTAAAGACCTTTGAGTTCATTTTGAATCTCCGTTCAGATTTTAGGATCATCTTGTGAATATTGTGAATAGAGCTTATAAAGTTTCAGGCTTTGTAATTACTAATAGTAAGAACTGCAATATTGCAACAATAATAAAACTATATAACGCCTTTGTGAGACCAAAATTGAAGTATGCATCGAATATATGGTCACCAACAACTGCAGTCAGATTGAGAAAGTACAGAAAAGGCTGCTGAGGTGTCTTTATGCTAAAAAAATGTATTTACCTCATGTAGATCAATGTGGGAGAGTTTTAACTCAGAAAAACTGTTATACTAAGTTCTAGGACTGTTTTTGATAACCTTTAAAATATAGAAGTCTAGATTAAGAAATGGAAATAAGAAAATATTTTACATCTAATAATTTGCCTCCAATCAACAATATGTTGGAATTGTGCAATTACTTTGTAAAACAGCATAAAATTATGGACTTTTTTAGTGCCTTTTCAGAAACAGCTTATAAAATTGTGACCTACACTGCTAATAAGTGTTTTTATTGTGTTTTTCTTTTTCTCTTCCTTTACCTGTAATTACCCCAGGAGAGATGTTTGTTGTAAAGTGTATTAAATAAATAAAAAACTGTGACCTACACCGTTACCTATGTATTTTTATTCTATTTTTCTTCTCATTTTCTCTTCCTTTACCTGTAATTTGACTCAAATTCTATATGATGTACGTATCACTTCTTAAACCACCCTTCAAAAGATACAGCACACATTTTTAAATATATGAAATTTATTCAAAGTATTCAAAATCGGCAAAAAAGTCAAAATCTCAAAATGAATACATGTGAGACGTGCAGAGTCAATCTACTTGATCAGCAAAAATGTGTTAGAAATACAGAGTCAATCTACTTGATTTTTTTGTAGTTAAAATCCATCATCGTTATTCCACAGAGCATTATTGAAAGTGCCTTATTATACCTTTTGTGATACGCCACTGGTCGGAATCTGTGTCGCGGTTGTCAAAACCTAGACGGCGGCCATTTTTGCTTCCCCCCTGCCCGCTGGCCTATACTTAATGTTCCGACGTTACAAATGTAGATTTATGAATGGGATGAGGTTTATAGTCGGTGCTTGGTACAGACTCCAAACCGCAAAGAGGGCGTTGTCGATCATCACGCTACCAGCTATCTGTCATTCCTTAGATAAGGAAAGAGAGGGGATACCGCACGCCCATTTGATGCTATATGGATTAGCTGATACCGAAAATGAATAGCTGTCAAAATGCTGGTGGAAAACTGACGGTAGTGTCAAGGTGGTGTTTTTTGCGATATTTAACGTTTTTAAGACCAATAATTGTGAAATATTGTGGTGAGCGTAATGGTGGGGTGTGCAGCTTACCGTTGTAAAAGCCACAGCAGCAGGAAGGAGCCAGGAATCACTTTTCACAGGTAAATTTATGATCTTATTTTTTTGGTGTATCCGAAATTCATGCAAATATCTCGATATCTAGTTCAAAGATATATGTGTATCCGAAATATAATTTGGAATGTACCACTAACATGCGAATCATAATGTTTTTGAGCACGTAAAGTCTAAAAATTATGTTTTTAAGGGATTTTTTGGTTCAAATACAATCAGTTTTCCAGTGGCGTATCTATTATAGCTTACATTTTGAATAGAAATATTATGACTTTGCATTGTAATATATAATATACCAATACCCTTATACAAGGTGTGCATTTCAAGGGTGGCCTTTATTTGTAGTTGTATGAATAATAAAATTAATTTTCTTTCTTCCTCGACAGGTTTCCTAAAGATCTTCCTAGACATGATTTATGGATCAAAAATATGAGGATCGAAGGTTGGAAGCCTACAAGCAACGATAGGCTTTGTTCTAAGCATTTTGAACAGAATTTCCTTCATCAAACAAATCAAAAAGTATATCTTCTGAAAGGAGCAGTCCCCACCATATTTGACGAGCTTCCGGAATACTTACGTCCAAAAATTGTAAGTTATAATTCCTAGCTTACATTGTCTACGCTTAATCAATATTAAAATAATAAACATTCTAGGATTATGATAGATGGATAGATGGATAGATGGATAGATGGATAGATGGATAGATGGATAGATGGATAGATGGATAGATGGATAGATGGATAGATGGATAGATGGATAGATGGATAGATGGATAGATGGATAGATGGATAGATGGATAGATGGATAGTTGGATAGATGGATAGATGGATAGATAGATAGATCGATATACTTTATAGTCTAAGAATTTACAAGATTCTTATTGACAAAGCTATATAATAACAAACAAAACTTTTGGGATATTCACTAAAACCTGTGAGGAGGAAGTTTGTTATAAATCTTCACTCCATTGTATATAATTGGATCATTAATGAGTTATGATTTGGGTGTGATATTAATTTAAAATCATTCTTATGCCTTATGCCTATATTCTATATTTATGGTCTCAAATTTGGTTTTATATTTGAGTATTAGTGATGACGTTTCCAAAATAAACAGTGCAATAAAGTAAGGAGAAATACGATTACGAATGGCTGAATAACCATTTAAAAATTGATAGCTATGAAAATCAAAAGGCAGCTAACCTCAAAAATGTAATAATTTCTTGTGTTACAGTTACATTATTAAACAACTATATTTAGGTGTGTTTACTCGATACGAAATCAAAACAAAATGTTACTGTCACTTTTCCTATAAGATTCAGTCACTCATTCACATCTACTTAAATCATAAATTAATTTGTTCTGTCTTTCTTTCGGAAATAATGTTTCAAACATTGTCTAATATACAGCTCTGTTATTTTAGGCAAAAGAAAGAAAAAGACCCCGTGGACGTGATGTTCATCCAGAACCATCGCCATCAACCTCAGCTCTGGCTGCACAGGACGACTCTCCCCGGAAAAAGAAACTTAGAAGAGAACTGCTGCTGCAAAAAGATAAGAATAAGGAAAAAACGAAAAAAATCCGTGCCCTTGGTCAATCACTGAAAAGAGCACACAAAAAAGTAGCCTCTTTAAAAATAATTGCTGAGGAATTAGAGCGACAAAATTTACTATCTCAAGAAAATTTAGTTTTAGTTCAAAATATGAGCAAGGTTAACATAGAAATATTGAACAGAAAAATGGGGAGAAATGTTCAATATTCACCTGAACTTAGGAAATTTGCCCTGACATTAAATTTTTTTTCACCAAAGGCATACAACTATGTGAGAGATGTTTTTGACACTTGTCTCCCGCATAGCAAAACTATTGCTAAATGGTTTCAGAATGTGGATGCTGAGCCTGGTTTTACCAAGGAATCAATAAATACCTTAAGAAATAAGGTTCAATCATCTGACAGACCAATAATTTGTTCATTAATTATCGATGAAATAGCCATACGGAAACATTTAGAATGGGATGGAAAAAAATTCCATGGTTATGTGAACTGTGGTACAAATTTAAACGATGACTCTAATGCTTTAGCCAAAGAAGCTTTTGTTATAATGTTGGTTTGCATCAATGGAACTTGGAAATTACCTGTCGGTTACTTTCTTACAGATTCTTTGAATGGCAGTCAAAAACATTCAATTGTATCTCAATGCATCCATCTGATTGAAGATACGGGAGCCAAAGTTATGTCAATCACATTCGATGGTGCTCCATCTAATACCGCTATGTGTCATAACTTTGGATTCTTATTTAACATTTCAAATATACAGACAAGTTTCAGAGTTACAGATCACAATGTATATATTTTTTATGATCCATGTCATATGATAAAACTTGTTCGCAATGAATTTGGTGAAAAGAAAATCCTAATTGATTGTGATAACAATTTTATTCAATGGAAATACATAGCGCTTCTAGAGAAGCTGCAAACTAGCGAGGGCTTACATTTAGGGAATAAGTTACGTCGCGCTCATATTATTTTTTTCAAACAAAAAATGAAGGTTCGGCTTGCAGTTCAGTTACTTAGTGCATCAGTAGCCGATGCTATTGAGTATTGCGAAAAAAAGCTGAATCTTGAGGATTTTAAAGGTAGTCAGGCAACAGTTAAATTTATTAGAATTGTAAATAGCATTTTCGATATTTTAAACAGCAGAACCCTAGTAGCACCAGGTTATAAAAAAGCATTATGTCAAAAAAATATAGATCGATCTGCGGAATTTATCAATAGTGCAATTTTTTATCTTTCAAAGTTGAAATTATCTAATAATGAGCAAGTAATCATGTCTAACAGAAAAATTGGGTTTATTGGATTAATAATTTCATTATCAAGTTCTTTAGGATTGTACAAAGAACTTGTTTCTGAGAGAAAAACATTACTGTACCTTCCGTTGTATAAGATTAGTCAAGATCATTTAGAATTATTCTTTTCGTCAATTAGATCAAGAGGTGGCTGGAATAATAACCCAACCGCTCGACAGTTTCTAGCTGCTTACAAAAGGCTTCTGGTTCGAGCAGAAATTAGAGAGGGCGGTATGGGTAACTGTATTCCATTAGATCAAATCCCTATTCTAAGTAGTTCTACAAAAAATGTAAGGTCTGAAGATGTAATTAATAGTAGTTTATCTAACCATAGTTTAATAGACATAAATGAGCCTTCTGATGATCTAGAAACTATTTGGAAGGATCATGACTACATCATGAATGCACCTGTGATAAGTGAATGTTCATCCCAAATTGTGCAATATATTGCTGGTTATGTTTCGCACCAATTACAAAAAACAATAAAATGTGAAACATGTGTCACAGCATTGATTGGTACTAGAGATCGGTTTCTCAATTCCCTAATTGAATTTAAAAGCCACGGCGGTCTGACTTACCCATCAAATGATGTTATCAAGATATGTTTGAAATCGGAACATTTTCTGAGAGTTAATGAAAATTGTATTCACACCAAACATTTTGTACCTTTGCTGATAAGCAAAATAATATCAAGTTTTCTAGGCACCCCTATTTTCAGCTGCTTAGAACGTCACGTATTAGAAAATGATGTAAATCATATATATTTTTTAATAAAAGCTGTATGCACAAAATACTTAAATATCAGAATCCATTTTATTGTAAAATCTCGATCACAACAGGACAATCCAGTTCGGAGCCAATTAACAAAAATGATTCTGTTTAAAGGGCAGTAAAATATTGGTAGTTTTTGACCTTCGTGACTGTAATATTGACTGCCATCAATTGTAGGAGCAAGCGAAATGCCACGTTCCTACAAAAAAATTATTTTTGTTGAAGCACAATACTGAGTTTCACCCAAACTTCCCCATAAGTAAATGCATAACTGCAATAAATTAGAACTTACTGGAAGCAAGGGGTTAAGTGATAAAATAGAGTTGTAATTTCTATGTAAGTTATAGGACCTCACCTATATTGAATGAATTGTTCGTTTTTATTTACTACTAGCTAATCTAGGAGTCATTTTCTAATTTTGTAAATGTTTTGATTTTGGATAAGATTAAAGGACCTTTGTATTTCTAGCCCAAAACTTACTTTATTTCATGTCTGAGATAATTTTTATGTTTAACCCCCCAGCTTTTTCATTAATTATTGCCACCGTCGCAAAAAGAAGTTATGTATAAAAAAGCCTCGTTGGAGTAATTAAAAATACTGCTCTTCATTACACACTACAAACAGCAAGTAACAGCGTAACAGCAAGTAGATTTTTTTACTGCATATGGGGACTCCGAGATTGAAGGCATCAAATTCCTCAATCTCGTAAGCTAATCTATAATAACAAAAATGTTTTATTGCTGCTTCTGTTTACAGTATGTAATAGACAGTATTTTATATATAAACATAATGTCAATAAATATAAATATACTATAGGTATTATGTGTTCTTTAATAATAAAAAATTGATTTACTACAAACTACAAGCAGTTTTTTTCTTTCTGGGTAGAAGTATAATCGTGTCTTCCATCAGTCATATACTGCAAATGAACATAACATGTTCATGACTGAATAAAATATATACATTATCAATTTTTATATATTATTGGCCACAAAACAGCAGTCGAATGAAAATCACGGTTACGGTAATGTTAGTCACTTAAGTTTTAATTGTGGATGGCGAAATTGGCCATATAGAAACCCTGAATAACAATATTTCATTAAATTTTATTTGAAAAAGATTATTTCTACAAATAGCTCAACCAGAACGTTAATCCCATTAGTTACGCCACTGGGAATAGCGCTTTGGTGCCATTTGGTATCAGAAATGTCAGTCGCGGGTTCCGTCCTCTCTCTTTCCTTGTCTAAGTGTCATTCATTGGTTTGTTGTGTTTGACACTTAGCGAAATTTGGAAGCGTCTGTTGGGGATAAATGATAAAAACATGCATTATTCTAGGTCTGCGGAATCTGGTTTCAAAGAATCGGAAACGATAAAGACAATGGAGAGGATTACAGTAACTAAAAGTGGCTTATTTTGGAAATTTTTATTCTCAGCTAAAATATGGTATAATCTTTTGAGGTCAGTCATCATTCAGATATTTATGTAATATTGGCGAATTTGTTGTTTGGTCTATTAATCCTGCAATGAAAAAAAATTGACGCAGGCCACAATGGCTCAAAAATGTCCAAACTTTGAACTTCCGTTCCGTTGCCAACGAAAGATGTCCACACTACATACAGTATGTTACAACATGGAACCATTTTATCAGTCTGAATTTTTGGGATTAGAATGCTTTCCCCGTGAGACGTAAAATTACTAGAAACCAGATCTTCGAATCTGCTATTATAGCCGAAACGAGACACAAGTCCTTGCTGACAGTTATGTTCAAAAAATGTTTTGGGTTGTTGTTTTCTGGAATACTTTTGACCAGCAAGATAATAAGCATATCAAAATTCGTTTCTTACATTTGATTGTTCTTTTGAGGGGCTTACATACCAAACCTGTTATTGAAACTGTGGAAGTTGTATGCCATGGACATTCTACTTCCACAAAACACAGTAAGAAATATGAGCCGTGTAAACTGATAAATTTATAGAAGAAATAAAGAGCAGTTCATTGAATGAATAACAAATATGTTGATAATAATGCGCAAACATAGGTATGGCAACAAATGATCAAAAAATATTACCTTTCTTTCTTCCGAAGAAGATATTAGGGTGTCCCATAAGTACTAGATATAAGTCGAAAAGTATTAAGCTTTCCTATAAATTGATGAAATATTTCTGTATAAATCTATATTAAATTGAATTTCAAAACTGCCGCAACCAACCAGTAAACACAACCAAATATTTTGTTCCATATAAAACCTTGAATGCATAAAACATTATACAGGGTTATTCACGTTATTCGACACGGAGCATTATGGCTAAAGTATTTGATAAAAAAGAAAATAATAATTTCGGATGGATAGAGACCCATCAGGGCTACATTTTAAAAATATCTTTATGTTATACAGGGTGTCCCAAAAACACGAAATGTATCAAAGTTATGTTTTTTTAAATGGAACACCCAATATATTATTGCATGTTCAGATTCCTTGGTGAATTCTAGTGTGACCTTATGTATCATACATGGGACCTAAAGCGAACCGTTTAGGTGTAAATCACCATTTTCGGTATAAGTAGATATCAGGAAAAAATTGAATATCGCAGAGATTATAAAATATGGAAGGCTGTGACTTTGCCGTATAACTAAGCATAAAAGGCGTCAGCTTTGATGAGACTGTCAAATTTAAATTACGTTTATGCTTGGAGAAATCGGTCGATTAATTAAGGAAACTTCGATCAGCGATAACTTGATTTTTTCAAATGGGAATGCCTAATTTTTTTTATACGGTTAAACGTAAAATTTGATAACCTTTCTAATAATATAAGGTTGTTAATATCAATCTCTGGTAGTTTTCATTTAATTTCAAATTTTCAAACAAATCAGCGATTTTCAATTTTCCTACTTATAAGCAACGTAGCAGGCCATGAAATTTAAACAAAAACCTGTTCAGGTAGAAGAAAACAACTTACTTAGCTGAAAGATACTCACTAACTAGACTAAAGGGACAAGATTATAAAAATGACTCACAATAAACAAAGTCTAACCAGAAACAACGGCGGTAACATATCTTTGGTCAGAGAGAAGCTGGAGTATAGCAGAAATGGTTTTTTCACGGCCTACTAGCCACTGCAATGTACTAGAGATTGGCAATTTCGAAAACCATTAAACATTTTGAAATAAAATAAAAACTACTAGAGAATGTTGTAAGCATTTATTATTTTCATAATAAAATTTCACATTTAATGATATAAAAAAGTATGCAATTCTGTCAAAACACAAGTCTAAATTACCTCTGACTGGAGTTCTAAAAATTCCTCAGTACCTATTGGCAACATCGCAGCAAATGAAGAATGATTTAAAATTTGTTCAAACTATAAAACATAACTTAAATGGCAGAAAATTTAGATATTATTTGTCAGTATTCCTTTTTTGCAATATTGCTAATAGATATTGAAAAATAGAAGGGCTCCAGTCAGAGATATCGACTTCGACGCAAATTAGTACTTTTTTACCCCATTACATATGATTGATAGTTGCGTGCTGGAGCAACGGTCGCTGGTTGTTTTTGTTTCATACCAGGGTTATTAATTGTCTTGGAAATTTTTAACCTCTAGTAAATTGCGGTAGCCAGTAGACTGTAAAAAGTATCTATTACTGCCATACTCCAGCTTCTCTTTGACCTTAGAGATGTTATCGCAGTTGTTTCTGGGAGAGTTGATTTGTTGTAAGAATTTTTTATAATCTTGTCTCTTTAGTCTAGTTAGTGAGTATTTTTCAGCTAAGTTTGTTGTTTTCTTCTACCTGAACAGGTTTTTGTTTAAATTTCATGGCCTGCTACGTTGCTTATAGGTAGGAAAATTGAAAATCGCCGATTTGTTTGAAAATTTAAAATTAAATGAAAACTACCAGAGATTGATATTAAGAACTTTCCTTAATTAATCGACCGATTTCTCCAAGCATAAACGTAATTTAAACTTGACAATCTCATCAAAGCTGACGCATTTTATGCTTAGTAATACGGCAAAGTCACAGCCTTCCATATTTTATATTCTCTGCGATATTCAATTTTTTCCTGATATCTACTTATACCGAAAATGGTGATTTACACCTAAACGGTTCGCTTTAGGTCCCATGTATGATACATAAAGTCAAACTGGAATTCACCAAGGAATCTGAATATGCAATAATATACGGGGTGTTCCATTTAAAAAAACATAACTTTGATACATTTCGTGTGTTTGGGACACCCTGTATAACATGAAAATATTTTTAAAATGTAGCCCTTGTGGGTCTCTATCCATCCGAAATTATTATTTTCTTTTTTATCAAATACTTTAGCCACAATGCTCCGTGTCGAATAACGTGAATAACCCTGTATAAATTACTTCCTGGGAAAAATGTTGGTGAATGAAGGAACATTTTTGACATTACATCAACTGAAAAAGAACTAACATTCATTGCAAACAAATAATTGCATTTTGTCCCGCTTACTACATTCATGCTAGGTATTTTTGACGAACGAAAGGACACATTGTACGATAGGTTGTAGTATATCATCATTTCGTTCAGTGGTATGGGCTTGTGGTAGAACCCAGACCCAGACCCAAACTGAAAGTCGTGTTTTTTACAATTTATTCTTAGCCGTGTGCCAAGAAAAACCAACATTTTTGAGTTACCAGTAGTTGGTACTTAAATATTATCTACAAAACCTTAAAAAATGAAATTTTTAAATTGAATAGAAGTAGCTGTGATTGTGTTTAGCTATTCCTGATTACTAATAGTTTGAAAAAATATGCATATTTTCTAAACCAATGCTCACTAAACGAACTCACTGTCGCGAGTAGCAGCTAGTTTTACTAGTGCCAATAAAAAGCAACAAACTGGCAATTATTATGCATATTGTTTGCCTGTGATAACTATTTCCATTATTAGATCTCTTTTTTCAATCAATTACTCCCATTTAAACTGATTTTGTGAACTAGGGAGGTAAAAAAGTGCCGACATTAGGCAGGCTTATTTTTACAAGGTATCAGTAGTTAGCACAGGGGTGCCGGTAATTGGCATTTCGCACATTTTACATAACCAGTGATTGGCACCTCATTTTTTCAAACAAATATACACTTTGTTAAATGAAAAATTGATGAATATTGAACCTACGATATTACGAGTACTTCAAGAGCATATGGTACTGATAGATATGTTCGGTAAATACTTGTTTACTTCCACTAACGCTCCTATAGTTCGTCTTAACAAAACGATAGTATTTCAAAAACGTACTACATCACATAGGCCCGATTAGGCTATTGGAAAATATTAAGCGATGTTGCTGGTCTTACGGGAAGAAACATTGAAGGTACACTACTTTACTGTTAGGTACCTGATCTTTTATGAAAATAGAACAGAGTGCCAACGATAGGTAGGGTGCCGGCAATAGGCGAGTTTACCCTATGACGATGAATAAGCCATTCTCTGTATATCTAATGGTAAACGTAGCCTCAAAACGATAGATTGAAATGACCGTCACTGCAATGTACAATTTTTGAACAAATTAGATGCGAATAAGAAGCATATATGTCTGAGGATTCGTACTTGCATTAGTGTGAGAATGTTTGCTTTCTATCATGTAAAATGATTTCGGAAAAATAGATTTAATAAAGCAAAAAAAAATGTTTTTCTTTCTGTTACCAGAAGCTTCCGACGATTTGTTATATAGCGTGAATGTGCTATTGTATCTATTTATGTTTTTCCCCGGTTGATTGTTCAGCTCGTTGTTTCACAAATTGGCCAAAACCTTCTGAAAAGTTGCAAGTATGATCAGTTGAGCTGTTGGCAACGCTGTTGTCTTTCCTCTTTCATCGTTCAAAAATACGAGCTCGTGGCCTGGATGGAAAATGCAGAGAAAAGCGATATAGGATCGTCCCCTAGGGAGCACTTCTCCTATCGCCCTCAATAACTTACTTCCAAGGGTGTACTGACGATTTGTGCGATTTGTTTTCAAGTTGTAGCGTCCTTACCAAAATGTTTCACGTTATTCTTGATTGAACATTCAATTACACCATCTTTGTCTCGTCTAAAGATAGCACCATCCTACTATAGTATTACATTTGATTAAAGAAAATAGGCATTCCCGTTTGAAAAAATTAAGTTACCTGTGATTGAAACTTCGTTAATTAATCTACTGATTTCTCCGAAGAATTCGAATTCAACCGCCTGTTCTAAGATGACGCATTTCATGCTTAATCGCACCGCAAAGCCACGGCCTTCCAAGTTTTACAGTCGCAGGGATTTTCACTTTTGACACCTACTTATACCCAAAATGGTGATTTGCAGCTAAACGATTCATTTAAAGTTTTATGTATGACACACGGTCACACTGGAATCCAAATATGCAACAATATATGTATAGGGAGTTCTATTCAAAAAAATGTAAGTTTGATATGAATCACCCTGTATAAACTTCAAAATTTAAGTGAGAATATCTTTACTTTAGACAGGAGAGATAGGATATTTTTGAAATATGTAAGCCCACAATCTTGCATCCACTCACTGTTGGCCCACCCTATAATGTAGTGTAAGATCACACAAGTCACAAATATGATAATAGTGATAGTAATAGTAATAACGATTAAATTGAATCGCAATTGTGAGCGAATGTGATTGGATATACTTCAAAGGAAAGTTATAGGATAGCTTATCCAGTTTGTCCTGTGGTTTGTTCATCTATCCCGAAAAAGGTGGATTTTTCTTCCGGTGATTACCGTATGTTATCTGGATGCATTACTGGCTCTCATTTGACGATTATAAACAACGCACAGCATCATCGACTCATCGGAAAAAATATTTCCCAAGAAAGAAGCTGGTATCGTGAGCCAGCTAATCAGTTAGTAAATGTCATATATTAAATAGTTTTTCTACTTTGAAAAGCATGCAAGGATACCCGAGTCACTAGTACACTGTGTATTTCAATAATATAGTACTTGCACAGGTCGTGGAATCGCCTCGCGAGTACACATAGCGTAAAGAAAGCCATATCAAGAAGCAGTAGGAAACAAAAAATATGATTTTACTGACGGCCAAAAAAAGATATTTGCAAAATAAAATAAGGATATATTCAAATTTTTCCACGTGACTTAAAACAAGGTCCGACGTCACAGATATCTTATCGATATCGACAATCGATACTGCTATAGCGCTGGTCAGTGAGATTAAACTGCAAACTATTTCCGATGTTGCCAAATTTCTTTTTAAATATTTACGTTAGCCATATATCAATGATTTATTTTACGAGCGTGTTTTGTTATATGGGTATACATACTCCCAAATGAAATGAGACCTCTTTTATCCTACTACAGCCGTAGTTCCTCATTGAGTAATGCTGCGAGATGCAAAATGCAAAACGAAGTCATATCAGCTGTTCGAATGCAACCATATTTTCTTTGTGGTTTGCCAACTGCGCATTTGACTAGAGATGATCTGAACTCTTTAACAATGCGACTCAATTTATTGATACTTAAACATATTTGAAACAGACAATTAACCCACTAGCATTTTCGTTGCAATACATTTTTATATCTGATAGGTATCACAGTTCATCCGGTTTGTGACCGAGATTCGCAACTGATCGAAGCCATCATTTTATTTCGGCGCATCCCATTATGAATGAATCCAAAGATAGAATCTAATTCAAGCCCATCCCTACAAAGTGAATTAGTAATCTAACCTAACTTTTATTCTTTTGACTTTTGTACTTTTGTTGTGTACGTTGTGCACGTGTTTGAGTTTGAGAGTAAATTTTCATGGTTATAATCTTATGACTTATGACTGTGTTTTGTGGTTATAATGATCAATGTCAAAATGTTAAGTTAGCACTAACTATCGATATCGAATATCAATACTTTACATCCCATCACTATACGATATCAATGACATCAGAGGTTGTTTGCGCGGGATTTTCCGGCATTTGAAATAATTTTTAGAATACCTCTCACAGCCGATTCCAAAAAAACCAAAGAAGTGATTTTGTCATGTTTACTAGGCGCTAAGGAACGCGTAAACGACATAATATTTTTTTCTGCAAGTACCCTATTCTTGTTTAACTCTTAGGACAGTCAAGAGAAATGAAACATACGCCATTGTATCATACGAAAAGTGATTGTGGTCTTTGGCAAGACACACATTAGGTCTGTTTTTACAGAGAATCACAAACCAGTCAGAGCCAATCAGTATTCCCCATTGCAGTTGTCAAACTATTTCTGACTAGTACTGGCCAATCAAATTGACGCTGACTAGTTTGTGATTGCTGTAAAAACAGACCTATTGAATCAAATAGTCCCTTATTACATATAGGCACTACACTGTCCTAGACAATTTATATTGTGGACTTGTGATTCGTTACAAAGTACCAAGGAAACGCGGCTTCCAAGCTACTACATTGTTTTGTAAACAGGCGTTTTACGCAACACTGCCCTTCGAAGCCGAGTTATTAATCAAAGGCAATCAGTCAGCCGGGTGCCGTGAGGAGTGGGAGCTCCCAGAAGGAGGGCGAACTGTAGACTACCTTCCATTACATAATACGTCACCTATATAATAATACCAGTAATCGAGTGTGAACATGATTTATAAGCATTATCATCAATCTCTCTAAAAGCTCGCTGCTGCTCTTGCTTCGTCGGATCCGAAAATTATCCTTTAATGTATAAATTCCAGAGCTATGCCTGCCTAGTGACGTGGTGTTTGGTTCGCGTAATATGAGACGTACTCTCAAGAACAGCCGCGTAGACAAGGATAGGTAATAAGAGCAATGTTTCGTTGTTTAGAACTGTTGCCTAATCATCATATTTTACAGGTCTATGATTGAAAGTACATATCGTCGGTGTACATGGTCTAGATTTGTTAGTAGCGTGGATTTTCGTTATGCATGTATCATAAACACCCTATCAGTGTGGGAAGTAAAAACATTATGTCGACTTTTTTTCAGGAAAAGTAAATGATGTCAAATATTTCGTAAATTAAGTAACTGACATTTTGAAATCATTTTAGAATAATCGTAAAGCGAAGCCAAAAATAAAACATTTTATGTCGAAATAATTTCGAATTATTGAACCTCTTTCGGTAGCCAACATTAAACGAAACAAACAGTGTCTCTCTCCTGCAAAATAGCATATATATTTTGAGGTACGTCACTTTTTTTGTGTGCCAACGATATGTTGAAAGATACATATTTTGCTGATGTTTCGGCTACCTCTATAGCTCTTATGAAAATTCAGAGCGTTTGACAAAGAGGTAACTTAGAAAAGTGACAATGAGGTGAAGTGGCTTCAATTTTTCTGCATATAAACTTCGTAACTCAAATTTCAATTGACAAAATCTTTTAGGCTTGTTAGACTTTTAATCGGTAAGCATGCGTGGAGCCATTCTTCATTTCACTTCAAAACTATATATTAAAGGTAATACTATTAACATCAGTTAGTAGATTTTTTAATACTGTTCTGCTAGTTAAAGTGAGCAAGCTGGAATTTTGCGTAGATATAGCGTATAACTATTGGAGAAGCCTAACTCCAAATTTGCACCATTTTTACCATTTCAAGTTCAGCTTCACCTTAACTCATAAGTTTAACAATTCTTATACAAAATAATAAGTAAAAACCAGTAAAGCCTGGACTACATCATCACGCGGATTTCCATTACAAGTATATTACAGGGTAAATCAACGCCTCGGACTATTGCGGTCAAACAATATTTCTTCAGAAAAATGATTATGTGATTATATGGAGTGTATGGAGTTGGATTATATTTTAAAGACAAAGTTTTCTAAGCAGGGTGTCTAATAACAGCGTGACGTATCAAAGTTGTGTTTTTAAATAGAAGACCCTGCAAAATTGTTGCACATTTAGATTCCTGGGTCAATTCTAGGACATGGGACTTAAAACGAAACGTTTATGTGCGAATCACCATTTTTGGTATTAAAAGAATCAGAAAAAAATTGAACATCGCAGTGATTATAACACTTAGAAGGCTGTGGCTTAGAAATGTGACTAAGCATAAAATCAGCTTAGGTTAGACGATGAAATTTGTATTATTTTTGTACTTGGAGAAAACGTTTGATCAATTAATGGAACTTCAATCACAGATAAGTTGATGTTTTCAGATGGAAATACCTATTTCTTTTATACGATTGAATGTAAAATTTGGCAGCTTTTCTAATGATGTAAGGTTGTTGGTAGTTTTCATTTAATTTCATATTTTAAGTCAAATCTGTGTTTCTCAGCTTTACTACCTATAAGCGACTTAGCAGGCCATGTTTATATGGAAGAAACCAACTAACTTGCAGGAATACGAATTAGAGTAAAATATATCTAACGTCAAAGAGAAGCTGGAGCACGACAAAAATGAATGCTTTTTACAGCTTACTAGCTATCGCTACTAGCTATAAAAACAAGGATAGAAATCGCCCGGAATGCCTTCATAAAAATGAAGCAGTTTTTCTGTAACAAGTCTCTGAGCAAGGAACTCAAGATTCGTATGCTGAGATGCTATGTGTTCTCTATCATGTTATATGGTATAGAGGCAGCCACACTAACAGAAACCATGATGAAACGAATAGAAGCTTTTGAAATGTGGCTTTATAGGCGAATATTGGGAATATCGTACATAGATCATGTTACCAACGAGGAAGTTTTAAGACAGCTCTCCAAGACGAAGGAACTGGTCACAGAAATTAAAATAAGAAAATTACAATACCTGGGCCATATAATGAGAGGTGAAAGATATCAAATTCTCCATGTCATTATGCAAGGAAAAATCGATGGCAAACGTAATGTAGGAAGAAGACGCACCTCGTGGCTTCGTAACTTGAGGGAGTGGTATAACTGCTCCACAACACAGTTATTCAGAGTCGCAGTTAATAAAGTGAAAATTGTCATGATGGTCGCCAACCTTCGTAAGAAGATGGCACCCTAAGAAGAAGAAGCTATCGAAATATGCTAAAAGTTGTCAATTTCCAAAATCATTAAATATTTTGAAATAAAAGGAAAATTGCCAACCAATTGAAAAAATCAAATCGCCCCAGAATTAAGTTCCTGATTTCTCCAAATACAAAAATAATTCAAATTTATCCGTTCAACCTAAGCTGATGCATTTCATGCTTAGTCACATCGCAAAGTCACATCCTTCTAGGATTTATAATTGCTGCGAAATTATTTTTTTTTCTAATATCTAGTTATATCAAAAATGGTGGTTTACACCTAAACGGTTCGTTTTAAGTCCAAATGTATGTGATACACACTGTAATTAACCAAGGAATTTAAATATGCTATAATACACAGGAACTTACATTTAAAAAAATATAACATTGATAAGAACATAATAAAAATTTCAATATAATACTCGTAGAACTAATTTTAGACACTGTAGTGCGTCTAACATGAAGCTTTCTTGGGCAAGTAAAAATAGAGCCTCTCAACAACTGCTAGAAATACGGGAAACGCGTGGAAGTATATAACAAAAGAAACACTCTAGATCGCAAAATGCTTGAAAAAAACATTCTCTTGCCTGCTAGTAAGGCTCCACAACACCCGCGGGGCTTGGAACGTCCCCAACCTCATTTTTTCGACGCCGTATTTTTTTAAAGTGCGCCTCCCGGGTACATTTTTCCAATAAAACGTCGAAACAGCCATCCGAACCGAAACGGCTTTTTATGTAAATGCAAATTACGGACATTTAGACTAGTCAGTGTAGGGCTAAAACGAATCAGTGTAATAAAGAGTTTTTCAGTAGGAGCGCAAGATTTGAATTTAGGCGCTTTCCTTTTACCTGATTTATCTGATAAATCTCACTTGTGACGTCATGACTCATTTCGATGTACGTTCCTTTTGTCTTCTGAATCTGAGTCTAAAGTGAGATATTTTTACCCCCACTTAAGCCCATCTGCACAAGATCGAAAGGTAGATCAGTTGTCTCAGATCATTTAGATGTCAAATAAATCAATAAATGAGGTTAGAATTTTTTGTAAGTGTAAATTTTAGCAGGTTTTGTGGTGTATGGATAGTCGATAGTGTATGGTGAGCTAGGAAAGACATAAAAAAATAGGTTATGGAAAGGATCGGCAGATTATAGAACCATAGCATATTACAAAATTTCGAGGATTGACATTTAACTGCACAAACACGTTCCTTTAACTCATCTGAGCATCTGAGGTTTCCAACTGAGCTGAGCCATCTGATTTTTAAGTGATCTGAGTTAGTGCATTTGTAAAAGGAAAGCACCTTTTAAATTACTCATCATTTTTGACAGTAACAGAGACAGTCACTATATAGTGACAGATCGAAAGTTGACATATGGTTGTTGGTACCTAAATTGTTACCAAAATGAAAACGTAGCGGCAGTTCGCAAGAGTATGACCGAAAGTCTACATCTTTTCCAGTTGTAAATCAGAAAGCTTCAGTTGTAATTTAGAAAGCATCATAATCTAGATGAGAAAATCTTGGGGTTATGGCCAAAATTTTGAAAAATGACTGGTGTTAACTGCCAAGTTTTCGGCAATGCTTATTGCCATCTTCAGGGCTTTAACGTTGAGGTTTGCCAATGTAAAAAACAGCAACTGCATTGAATGCAACGACAAATACCAGCTACAGTAATCGTCACAATTTTAAAAATGTTTACTATGCTATCATGGTGTCTTCCACAAACAGGTCCGGAACAAACAACATATAAGTGTAAAATTACAAACACAACAGGACGACCTTTACATGTTCAACCGAATACCCGAAGGTATTGTAAAATTCATGCTTTGAATACACACATTTTACGATCTAGATTTTCTTTAATAAAGACCTTCTTGGTCTAACAAGACAATGGCCGTTACCTTGTGAAATGTTAAATCAGAAAGCTGCTGGCATTTGAAAGTCACTGCACTCAATGCAGTTGCTGTCTTTTATATTGGCAAACCTCAACGTTAAAGCCCTGAAGATGGCTATAAGCATTGCCGAAAGCTTGGCAGTTAACACCAGAGTCTCCCTTATGCAGTGACCCAGTCATTTTTCAAAATTTTGGCCACAACCCCAAGATTTTCTCATCTATATTAAGTTTTTTGGACATAAGCTCCCTTGGTATAAAAGCATCATATTTTATGTAGATCAAAATAATCAACTAAATATCAGAATACGCCAAATTTAATTCAGAACAGTCAAATGAAAGTCAGAATGCGACAGAGATTGTTACATTTGATGAAGTCAGTAATCGACGAGGGCAGAAATTTAGTGACTGGTGGTTCCTGTACCTGCGCAGTGCAATATTTCACAGCCCTTTCTCTTGAGCCAATGCCTGTTGGACTGTAACAAGTTACAGTAAGACTATAATGTTCCATAATTGAATAATCTTTGTCATTTATGTAAGTTTATTTCGTTTATTACATATTGTTTTTCATTCGCATATCAAATCTTTATAGCACATTTTGCATCAATTTAAAGTTTATTTTTTCACTCTTGAGTCCGCGTCTTATTTCCTTCTCATTTTAGAAGATCTTGATTTTCTTTTTCCTGAGTAGTTTAAAGGGCAATCCAAAGAAAATGTCCCAACCACTCTCTTCACATATTGTGAGGACTACGTTGCGAAGTACTACAGTCCTGTCAGTACAAGCATCGTTCTTGATGATTACCATGATGCGGCATCAGCGAAAAGAACCGAATGAGTCAATTTTTTTCTTTCCTTCCTCCTCTAATTCATAATTTTCTGCGAAATTTGCAGCTAGGGCAATTCAATCCTCGCCGCGGGTTGCACAGTTTCTTCTTTCAGTTCGTTGTCCTTTTTTATCTTTTGCGTTCGAGGACCAGAATCTCTTTGATGTAAAAATCAATGAATATAGTTTTCCTTACGTATATTATCACTCGGTACATGTAAGTAGTTTTCTTTCTTATTTGCATCAGACCCCTTCTGAATTACAATAATTGATGGTCTCTCACTGTATACAGTTGAAATTAATGTGAACCTTTTTGATTTTCAATTGACTCTTCTGATTTACATTTGGTATGGTTTGATTTTCATTTAATTATTCTGATTTATATATGACACATTCTTATTTTTAACTGATTCTGATTTGATGCTGATTTACAACTGAAGAAGGTATAGGTATGTCGATTCGTTATCGTGAAGGAGAGTTGAACATTATAAATTCCAATAATTGACTCCACAGCTTTTGGAACAAATCATGCACAGCTATGAGAATTTACCAATTCGATCGTTGAACAAACTATAATACAAATAAAATCTTTTTCAGCGATAAGACACATTTCCTCCTCGAAGGCAAATCGGCAAAACTGCCCCATTTGAGACGTAGAAAATCCACGAAAGTTTGCATCCAAAATGTTTGGTGTGGTCAAATATTTAGATCGCATTCCTCTGAAAATGACGAAGCTGATGCGTTTTAACTGTTAATGGTGAACGTTATCGTGCTACCATGACGTAACTTTCTGTGCCTTAATTGGAGTCGTGTCATTTTCTGGTTTGGAACCAGATTTAGCTCCCGCATTCTTCTGAATTCACACCTTTCAACTTCTGATTCACTATCTAGACCTGCAGATTCATACCAATAAGCCCACGACCATTGAAACACTAAAGTTCTAAATTGAATTCTGTGTAATGATAAAATAATGAAATATCACTACACATGTATGTTTTGAAAATCTCAAAAGATTAAGGCCAGTGCTAGTAAAGCTATGACAGTCATTTACAACATATTTGATCTCACACATCGACACAAGTTTGAAATTTTCTAAAATCGAAGTATATCTGTTTGAAAAACTCAAGGTAGCCCAGACAAAATTTAATTGAGCTCGTAATTCGTTAATGTGGAAGTAAAGTACCATCATCGTGGATATTCTATGATTTACTCGTTTTTATGTTTCTATTAAAAATTTGGAATTTTTATATACCTACCCGTGTGGGGGCGGGTTAGAATATCTCCCATCGTATATTCTGCGTGTCGTAAAAGGCGACTAAAAGGAACCGAACTACTGCCGGTATAAACAGTAGTCTCTTCTCAACCAACAGCTTTGGGTGGACGAGTTGAGAAGAGTCAGGACACCTTCTTGTCCTTGGGGTGAGAAATTGTCCCTAAGGGCGGATGAACCAGTAGATACCATCTGGTCAACGGCATGAGGATGCAGAAAGCAAATGGGAAACTACTGCATTATAGGTCTCAAAGATATCTCAAGAGAAGCTAGTAAAATGAGTAAATGCATTTTACGAGTTCACAAAATGTCTGTTAAGACATTGTGACTATGATGATGACTTAATTCTTAAGAGGGTACTCGTGTACTGTGTAAGGCTTTCGCGGCGTCGTCCAATGAATGTATGGTTCGTGGGTTTTTTTGTCGGCGTCGTTGAGTTTTAGACTTGACATTTCGCCACTACGAGTGGTTGGGATCTTTAGAAGCTATTTCACTTCACTGAAGTCCGGAATACTATATACAGCTAGCTTCTGAAGTCTGAAGATGCCATCCACTCGTGGTGGCGAAACGTCAAGCCTCAACGCGATGCCTGCCTAAAAACCCAAGAACCACAAATTCAGAGTATGAATCTTTCCCAAGTTGAATGCATATTTCATATAGGATTTTGAGCTATATAGCTCAACAGATATTTACCTCTGCTTCTGTTATATTACAAAAATTTATTCTCAGCGACTGGGCTAAAATGCAAATCGCAAACATTAGGGAACCATTTGTTTATGGCGTATCGATCTTTGGATTTCATTTCTATTATTTAGAGCGTGGGCTTTAATTTGTTTTTATTGTCGGTATAACAAGCCATCAATGTCAGTTACAAAGCTCTAATAGCCTAGGGTACAATACGCTATATGCTCCTATCTAAAAAGAGATTTTAGGTGAACACAACTTCTCCATTTTTAAAAGCTGATTCGATTATGAGTTAAAAGTTCATTTATTTACAGACTTGCAATTTCAACAAAAACCGGAAGAAAATACAATCTCAGAATGTAAAGTTTACATGACATAATTTATAAATATATTATATCTTTCCTGAACGTTGGAATAGGAAATTCAAATAACTCGACCTTGGCACTACATCTGTTGGCCGCCTTTGAAAATCTTGTTAACGATTTAGTTGTGCTATAATTTGTATGGTAAAAGGGGACAGTTCAGTAATAATACATGTTCTATAATTCATATTGCATTTTATACAAATATTTATGAAATATATACAAATGTATACAAATATAATAAATCGAACTCGTCAATGACAAAGAGCGCTTCTATCGATAGCTGACAGTTATTATGATCATAGTTATAGCCTTCATAATTGACCGGTAAGGCGAATAGCTTCATATTTATGAGCCTTAACTCTTTAGTTACACAAATAGACGAAAAGTCATTTAGTACTGCAATAAGCAGTACTATTTTGAAACCGATGGTAGTCAGTCACCAGAGAAGCCATTTAGATTTGGCTGTTAGGAAAATTGGCCTTTTGTTAAAATAGTTTTCTACAACGTTTTTTTTATAGCTAAGCTCTATTATTGTATAATACTCATTACTATAACGTTAATTGTGGATATTTAGCATAATATTGTTAACGTACAGAAGTTGCACATACAACTTTAGGAAAAGTACTATTACCAATGTTGGTGGAGGTGCATCGGTTTGCATTTGCCGCTGGCACCCATGACTGTTTCTATTTATAACTTCGCAAGCCATTAGGTGAAGGTAGCATTGAAATAGTCAAAGGATTACCATAATAGGTTCTTTCCAACAGGCCTGAGTACCGTGCAATGTATCGTCACGGACATGCGCAGAACGTGAAATGCGTTCCAACACGTTTTGTGACCTTTCATGAAACGTTCCATAAAGCGTTCCAACAGATTTCGTTACCGTTCATGGGACGGCTTCTGTACGGTCAAATCGGTACTTGGTCCAGAGTAAGGACTGTGAGGACTGACATGCGCAGTAGAAAGTAAATCGCCCGCTTGGCGCACAATTTCATTTTGTCATTTATATGCGCCTTCTGTTTTCTTTGTTCCTTGAGTGTGATTTGATTTTGCTTTTTTTGTTTTTGCTGTTGTTTGTTGTTTGGCTGGCTCATTTGTTGGCTGAAACTTCACCAAAGAAAAAAATGCTAATGGAATCAAGCAATAACGTTATACATGATATGTTATGATAAATTCGGTCATTTTTATGGAAAACATAACCCAGGTTCTTTGTTTATAGAGCTACAGGAATACCTGGTTGTGAGTGGCAACTATTGTTCATGGCTAAAATTACCCCAATAATCCTCAGTTTTCGATTGTGGTTGATAGACTAGCACCAAGTCATCGTCAGAAAACTCAGGCCCCGATCAATTTTAATAAAGCTCTTGGCGTCTTGGCTTTTGACGGTGGCTTTTGAAATGAAATCGAGATTAGTTTTTTTTTTGATAGCTGTCATAACTGACACGAGTCAGAGTGGAATAAGAGAAAGAAAAAACTACTAGGGCAGCCTATATCGATTGATCTCTGCTAAAAATGTAAAAAAAAGGTGAAAAAATGTATATGTATTGAAAACCTGTCTAGAAGTGAGTAGGGTAATTATCAAAAAATACAGTCGTAGCAACAGAGTAATCATCAAAAAATATAATAACATGAGATTCTATGTATAACTCAAAAGATACTGATCTGATTAAGATGAATTTTCAATGGTAAGCTTATGCTAGATCAGAAACGAAGGAGCTGGAAGCTTTCTTAAAGCCTTTCTGGCAGTGGTCAAATGACGTGATATACCTTGTCCATAGACACATTATTACAAAAATAAGCCCTCTGCTTAAGATCTAGTCATCATGCAGGAAATACTACAAACAAAAAAACACCATGGAATGATTGCACTATCAAGTGCGAACTTGCCAGTTTACTACTCGGTTTAGTATTGTGCTTCTTACTTTATGCTGAAGTACCTCAATGAATATCAATCTATTTCAGCGTGATTTCGCCTTAGATGTACAGTATGCTGATGATTAAGTTTATGCTCTACATCAACTGTCAGAAGAAAGAAACACAGAGTGCTGTGGAATAACGCTGGAATCTAAATACTGTAACAAGAAGATTGTTGTAATATGTATATACCGTCCGCCATCCGCTGATATAAATACTTTTCTAGAAAATCTGACCAACATATTGAATACAGCATCCAACATCGCTAACAATATAATAATATGTGGGGACTTAAATATCGATGCAATGCTACCAACTATTCATAACCACTTGCTCCAATATTTACTGGCATCATATAACTTGCGCAACTACTGCGAAGGTCCTACACGCACATCGATAAACAAAAACAATAAGTCAACGAATACAGCAATAGACTACATGATCAGTAATATCAATGAAAATAGCCTGAAATGTACAGTATTTGAACCTCATATCTCGGACCACACAGCGCAGCTCCTCGAGCTATATAACACATTAAACTTAAATGATGAGGCAAAAGGGAATAATCATGTGCTTATCAGACAACTTAACGCAGAGAACCTTTCTAACCTAAAAAGCAGATTGTCTCGAGAGTTATGGACTTTCGCGGATGAAGACGATGTGGATGACGCCTTTGAGACATTCATCAATACCTTCTTATGGCACTTTGAAGAATCATGTCATGTCATGACCTCTACTCACTACTCAGGAATATTGGTGACAGTCCAGAGCTAATGCAACACTACCAGGAGAGGAAAAAGCAACACAAAAAATTAATCCAGCAAACGAAGAAACAGTATTACGACCAAACTATAGAATCAGCTGTCAACAAACCACAAAAGATATGGGAAATTGTAAATAGGGAAATTGGACGTAGCAAAAATCAGTTAAAGGTGGCATTAAAAGACAAAGATGGTGATGATATAAAGGACTCTGCCATACCAGACGAATTTGGCATTTATTTCTCTACGATAGCAGAAACCAAGTTGCGGCAACATCTTCACGGATCTGCAAAAACGAGCTGTACGTCTCAGGAAATGTCACAGAACTCGATGGTTTTTGAAGAAGTTACAGCCAGCGAGGTAGCCGAAATAATCAGAGAACTAAAAAACAAAAAATCTAGTGGCAGTGATGGTGCAACGACGCGAGTGGTTAAATATGTGGTTAGTGAAGTTGCAGGACCACTAGCTGCTCTGATAAATAAATCAGTAATGCAGGGTAAATTTCCCAAATGTTTAAAGCTAGCGGTCATAATCCCTATTTTTAAAAAAGGTGATGATACTGACATTGACAACTACCGTCCAATATCACTGTTGTCAGTTTTCTCAAAGGTTGTAGAAAAATCATTGCTCAAACGCATTGTAAATTTTACTGATAGAAGTAAGACCATTTCGAACAGTCAACATGGATTCAGGGCGTCACGATCTGTGGAGACAGCGACCTTTGACTTTTTCAATAAAGTTTACCAGGAACTCGATCTAAATAGATATGTCGCAGGAATATTTTTCGATTTGTCAAAAGCCTTCGACATCACCGGTATATCTTATCTTGAGCACAAACTCTACAAAATCGGAGTTAGAGGCTTCCTGCTGAGTTGGATATTGTCATTCCTATCGGACAGACGAATTATTGTAAGGGTCAATGGTCGCAGCTCCACAGAATATCACGTGAATATAGGAGCCGCACAAGGTTCTATATTGGCACCCCTCCTCTTCATTCTATATATCAATGATCTGAAGCTGTCTGGTTTCATGATCAATTATGCAGATGACACGTCAGTGGTGGTCAGCGCTACAACACCGAGCCAGCTGAACTCTGCTCTTGGTAAGGTCGTGAATGAGATGAGTGAGTGGTGCCAAAAAAATCGCCTCATACTAAATCAGAACAAAACGGTACATGTACACTTTTATAATAATAAACCGCGTATACAGGGTAATCTGTTCTCAAGTGATGTCGTGTTCCTTGGCCTGCATGCAGACGCCAAGTTGAGTTGGATAGGACACATAAATCATATCTGTAAAAAAATCAACGGCAGTTACTTCGCTATACTAAAAATGAAAAATAATGTCACACATCGGACGCTTCTGAGTATGTACTATGCTTTGATTTATCCGCACATCAGCAACAACATAATTATATGGGGACAATCAAATATGATAAACAGAGTGTTTGTATTGCAAAAAAGAGTCATCAGGTTAATTTTTAATATAAAGAAAAGAGACTCTTGCAAGGAAACTTTTAAGAAATACAGTTTGTTAACAGTAACTGCCATATTTATACTAAAATGCGCTATATTTGCTCTTAACCATAGAGACAGATTTATGCAGAATAATAGTATAAACACTAATTACACCACAAGAACCGGATTTGATTTATGCGTTCCATTCCACAACACATCATTGTATAAAAAATCGCCGCTGTATACATATATGTACGAAGATTTATAATCACCTGCCTGCCGAATTTAGAAGGTCAACCAACAAAAACACCTTAAAAAACCACCTGAGAAGATATCTTGTAAACATGTGCCCTTATTCGCTAAGCGATTTTTTTTCAACCTAAGCTTATTTGGTCTTTTATTTTATATTTTATATTTTATATGTTATATTTTATATTTTAGTGTTTAGGCTGCCTCTGAATATGCACGCTGGCCTCTTAAATGCCTGTTATTGATTGGTTTTGTATTTTTGTTTTTGTTAGTTTGTTGTGAATTGTATCATGTATTGTTTGTTTATATTTATACTCCGCCTATTTTTCTAATCATCTCTATACACTTTTTATCTTTTTGTTTATATGACTAGTCTTATATCATTGTATAATGATCACAAGACAATAAATTCTATTCTATTCTATTCTATGCCATGTACAGTGCAAGGTATTGGACGTTAAAAAAAGAACTTTATATGTCAAAATTGTACCATCCTTAACACCAATAAACAACATATCTTATTTAGTGTGGTGAATAGATTTCAATAAAGTTTCAATAAAAATAATTCTTAAAACGTAATTACAATATTATCAATTGCTTGAATTAAGTTATGTTATCTTATTTTCAAGGATGTGGAAATAGCTACTCATTTTTGTATAAAACGATTTACTGATAGTTTTGCAAACACGATTACTCGGAACCAGTCCAATACGTGACATATAGTTTATGCTTGGTTATTCAATGAAAATTTGAATTATTTAATAATATACATGATGTTCTGTTTTAAAAAACGCAGCTTTGGTGGTTAAATCTAGGTGCATCATTTTACTGATGTATTTGTTTTAACCTTTTTCTATAACATGTCTATCTTACCCAATAATCGATCGTCTATAAAAATTATTGATATGTTTAGTTTACTTTAGGAAAGAATTGTGATATGTATAAATATACAGGATGAATGAGTTTACGACCAGCACTGCTCAAAAACGGTGTATATTATGACGACACATATTTACTTAAAATGTGACAGAAATGAGACAAACATTCATTGCTTCCGTACTATCCCGTATACCAAGAACTGTTTGCTTAGTATTGTGTCCAAGAGAATTCCAAACAGCCTTTTTTCACGCCCGCTTTTTATCGCCACCAGCTTTAAACCCGCTAAAATTTAATATTTACAAAGTCCCTTAATCACCGCTTTTACACACTGAAACTTGGAGCAGAAAAAGCTGGGAGCTCTACACAGGCGGGAGGAATATCGGCGGGGCCAAAGACTACCAGCTCAGCGATAATTAGAAGGGGTTCATTATGAAATAAAGGAGGTAATGATAATTATATTAGGGCCGGTGTCGGTGCTGCTGGCGGCACAACAAGCTGTTGGAGTCTGGACGGGCACATATGCTAATGCCCAACGACGTGCTGGAGACTTGACTTGCAGGGACGTACTTGAACTGAACGCACGACAACGCTGCCCTGCTAAGACAGGAAGTCGTGTCTGAAAAAAAAGGGTATTGGGGAATGAAGCGATTAGTAAAATATCACAAGCCATCCACGTGATTGAGTCAGCATTCTAAATGTTTAATTTATTTAAATAATCTCATAAAACCATCATGAAGTCGCCAAATTCGTCAAAAAAGGTCAAGTTTGTTAGATAACACATTACGCCGTAATATTCCTATACTATTATTATACAAGGTGTCCGAATATTTGACTGACAACGGTTGATAGGTGATAGACGTCGCATTTTTATGAACATTGAGATAAGAACATGAAGCCTTAAAATGCTTAATTTTCAAGATACAGGGTGCCGAAATTTTACTTTTATTTTCGGGTTTTCTCGATTATTCAGCCATCTGAAATGTTACAACGATCTAAAATTACGTGTAGGGGGTTTTTAAGGCTATAAATCCAAATTTGGTCACGGTTTCGCTATCATGTATAGAGGGCGCCACATACGGCACAATGAACTCCTTTAAATTAACAATTTTTTTTCCGGTTTGGTGCATTAATATGAATCATTTGCTCAATACGTTTTACTGTGTGTAAGCCCCTAGAGGACACCGTCATAGGATCTATTGAAATTTTTAAGGCACTCCAATTAGTTGTAAAATGTGATCAAAAATATGATCGGTATTCTATTTTTCAAGCATATCTGATTTTTAAAATAGGTCGCGTTTAAAAATATTTCGTAAATGGTATGTAAAAGTACGAGCCAAATACTCATTCATCATTCATGCGGATATAAATGTTTATCAGCATTGAGATACGAACATAAGTTCTGAAAATACTTAATTTTCAAGATATAGGGTGGCAAAGGTTTACCTTTGTTTTTGTGTTTTCTCAATTATTCCGCAATAAAATGGCATAAGATCTAATATTACGTATAGGGTGGTTTTTTAGGCTGAGAAATCTAAATTCAACCATGAATAGAGGGAGTCACCTGCGTACGTCACATTAAACTTATTTAAATTATAAAATCTTTTTTCTGGTATGACGCATAAATAGGGGTATCAAAAAAATATTTTCCTTAATACATTTTACGTGAAAAAGGTATACTTTCTTTAAGTTTCTAGAGGTAACGTTTTCGAGATAACCTTCATTGGTCAGGCGTTGTCGGTCGAATATCCGGACATCCTGTATAGGTGTATTGAAAATTACATTTGACCAAATAGGTCATATTTTATATTTAGAAACAATACTTAAAATTATAGTAAAAACTAGTCACTGGCGATGTCAATAGCTGGTCCTTCTGCTATACATAGATTTTTTCAGAATTGAGGCCTGCTTGGCTGCCCGGTAGCAGGTCACATTTGAATTTCTATTTGAATTATGGAAACGCACAAAAATTTACAAAAAAGCGTAAGAATTCTAACCTCATTTCTATCATTTTCTCTTTTATGTGTTGGTAATGGATCGGCCCAGAACAAGATTCCAAGCCGAATTGACTTAACCAACTTATTATTTTGTTTTAGATACGACATCAATGCATTTTTTTGACCTGGCATACTCTAGATTTTTGCAGATATGACAAACAAATGTTTTTTGAAATCATTATTTCTACACGCACGACTTTTAGACTGTGCCTACATGTTGGAGAACCTTTATCCGCAAAAACATAAAAAATTCAATTTTTGCAGATAGGACTTTCTATCTTAGCAGGGCAGAATGTGCCACATTGAGATAACCCCCAAATATAGAAAGACGAAGGAGAGTAAAATCAAAGCTGCGTAGGCCAAAGGCTATTACGGCGTCTTACGAATCACTGTATTGTTATACCTAATTGTACAGATTACAGCTGATTTTAAAAAGGGCGCAACCTTTGTTTTCAACATAATTCTGATGAGCAGATAAGTATAATCTTTCATGCTCAATCTGCAAGTGTACTAAATTTTGTTGGCCAAAACAAAGCTTCGGGTTAATTTATAGATGTACGTCGATAGTAATATCAATAATTGCAAATCATATATCCATATTAAAGGTTCATTGTACCAATGTTTATCAATCATTTACTGATGTATGTTGTTCGTTATACTAATAATCGCAGATCCATACCATAAGGTAATAAATTTCTCTTCATTGTATTGATAACCAGTAAACGCAGGTCGAAAGCAGGATGAGGATGTTGGTGTTTCTCTGGCCCCGTAATCTCAGTAACCGCTGCATAATGCTACTATAATTTTGAAAATCGGTGCAAGGGCGATGGAGTAATTAGAACAAAACGAAAAAAGGTTTCAACTATTCCTCGAACTTAAAGTTCGTTTTCAAGCATTTTAGGGATTCCTGATCATTCACTACGTTCCTTTGAGTGAAGCTGACATTGGGTTGGTTGGGGGTGAGGGGTTGTATAGCTAATGTAAAAATGTAATGTATAAATGTGTTGTATGCATACTCCATTGACCTGTAAAAGAAAGACCTAGCGGCATAATACAGTTTTTTAGGTCTGTCCGAACATTTCCTTGCCTATTACAGAAACCAAGGGACATTTCTGACGTATACATACATATGAGTATTGCTTTAGGTCGGTCTGCATTGTATAACCTGGAAGTTATTGAATTGGTTTTATTGGAATTTTTGCATAGCATTATTACCGTGATTTGGATGAAAACTGCGTATGGTTTTTAAAAGTTATGTCAGTGGCGACGTAGCAATATTCAAAAAACTAAAAATAGACGGTTTGGAGGTTTCCGATCGTTTTCCTCATTTTACTTCCTATACCGATAGCGGATCGGAGAGTATTGTGATCAAAAATTTTCGATTTTAAGATAATACGATTTTTAGGCATTTTATGATGTCTACATAACGAGAGTCCACGTTACTCATTCATTGGTATGTCTGTCTATTGCCGTTCTTCTAGCCGCGTAGGCTCAGTACCTGCTGCATGGATTGTGATTGTGATAATTTAGGTAGCGATATGCTGTGGGATTGTAGTAAGTAATGTACCTATAATTCTGAAAATCGGCGAGCCGCCATCTTGCAAATTTCATCTGTCGATTTTAGTCCAAAATATAGTATTCATGCATAAATATCCTTATCGCAAGCTTCAACTTGACCCGTTCAAAAAATAAAAGGGGGGGGGGGCATAAAAGAAAAGCACTGTATATCTGTGGAATAACTTTATACATACATAATGCTATAACGTGTAACTTGAGAAACTATGAACTTAATTGTGATCAAATTGTGACACCATATAGTGGTTTTATATCATATATGTGTAGACACGTTTTCCTAGCGATCCCAGTTTTTTAACGTATTTCTTTGGTACTAGTGTGAATAAATTTGCAAAAATTTGCACTGTGAGCCAAAATATGCTAGTGCATATTTTAGGTGAAGAAATATGGACATAAAACGAAAATTTGGTATTGAAACAAGGAGTAGAAGCCAATCAATCGGTAAAATTAGTGTAGAAAAAACCGGAATAGAAAGGAGCAGAACAGAAATGGATCCCAGCAAAAAATTCCAAAAAACAGGTGAGCCCGCCAGTTGTAGTACAAGAAACGTCGTAAAAGAACCAGGTGTAAGAGATATAGAAATTATACAGGGTAATCAAAATGTACAATATGGGAATGAAAATCCAGATGAAGTATTTAAACCGAAAAAATCAGTGCCAAGAACACCACCTATAAGCATGCAAGATGAAACTCTTCATGACATGCCTCTCCTGGAAAAGAACTTTAATGAAAGTAACAAAAGGCAAAGATCGGAATCAACTCCGGAAGCTGAAGAAATCAATAAGCGCACGTGCTACGGTACGAAAAATATCATAACCGATGAGGTAATTTCTAATTTTTTTGAAGAAATTGATCAAATCAATAAGGTGGTGAACAGAGACTTTAAACAGCTTCCTTTTTCTAACGGAGATAAGGATACCATAATAAACAGTAGCATTAATATACATAAGTTATTAACACAGGTTGTTCTAAAGGTTAGTAATTTGGAGAAAGAAAACTTTGCACTATCGGCAAAATTACGTGAAATTGAAAATGGATTTACTGGAAGTAAAAGCACTACAGCCGTTTCTGACAAACCTTCCATCAAAACAAATGCTAGCTATGCAGATATTGCAGGAGAGCAGCACGGTAATCAATCTAGGCAGTTCAACAACAAAC
The DNA here is from genome assembly GCA_951848785.1 of Callosobruchus maculatus. Classification (NCBI taxonomy): domain Eukaryota; kingdom Metazoa; phylum Arthropoda; class Insecta; order Coleoptera; family Chrysomelidae; genus Callosobruchus; species Callosobruchus maculatus. Next base: position 3,300,041 of record CATOUR010000032.1, read on the forward strand.
AAGACACACAGTGGACTACACCTCCTACAAACAGAGAACTTGAAACATTCATAAGGATTAATGAAATCAATGACCCAGAAATAGTTGTAAATAGGCTAAAAAGAGAAGTCCAATCTAAAGATACAGATGGAGGTTTTCGAAATATCAAAAAATTAAAAAGTGGCACAGTCATTATAGAGAGTCACAGTAAGGCACAACAAGAAAAACTAAGGAATTTATTGAGAGAAAAACCAGACATAAGCTTAAAAGAAATACAAGCAACAGATCCAATGTTTACGATTACAGGTATTGAGAAAGGATATACCGATGATGAATTTGTTAAAGAACTTGTGAGACTGAACAGTGAAATCCAAAAGGAAATTAGCTGTAAAATTGAAGAAAATATTAAAGTGATAACAAAGAAATAATGCCGCAACCCTATGAAAGAGAATTGGATTCTACAAGCGAAACCCGATATTGCCAAATGGTTTTTAAAGAAACAATTAGTAAACTTTGATCTACTAAAGGTTCATGTAGAGGAGCATATAAATCTTGCTGTATGTTTCAAGTGTTGTGGTTTCGGGCACGTAGCAAAGTATTGCACACAAGATGAATGCTGTCACCGGTGTGCTGGTTGCCATTCGGCAAAGGAGTGCAATGAAGAGGCTTTGAAATGTATTAATTGTCAGAAAATGAAATACAATGATATAGCTCATTCAGCCAGAGATATAAATTGCCCTGTATATAAACTAAGGATTGACAGATTCCGAAATAACATCAATTATCAGACAAATTTTTTATAAAAAAAAATGACAACCATCACTATACTACTAAACTTCACCAACCAGAGCAATCGAAAGGAAACATGCGGAAAAGTATTATTCATCAGAATCTTCAATCAATTGGGAACTGCATAAACCAGATAGAAGACTTTCTAGCAGACTATCGAGAGTGTGTGGCCTTTTGTGCGACAGAACATTGGAAATCGAAAGAACAGTTGCAATGCTATGGCATAAGTGGTTTTTACTTGGCGGACAGTGTATGTCGAAACAATGGAGAACATGGAGGAAGTGCAATTTTTGTAAAACGAGGTACTAAGTCTGTGCGACATGAACATATTTCAGTGCTATCCCGAGTAGGTACGTGCGAGTGTTCGGTGAGTGAAATAAAAGTTGAAAAAGATAGTATTATTGTAATGTCAGTATATAGACCACCTAGTGGCAATATTGATGACTTCATTGTGAACATGGATGAGATTTTGTCAAAATTTGTAAATCGCGAAAGATGTAAAATATTTGTAGCTGGGGACTTCAATATTCATATGCATTATGAGAATAGTAACAGATTAAAGTTAATATCTTTGTTCAATTCCTATGATCTTTTCCATACCATTCACGATGCAACAAGGGTAAATAGTTACAGTGCTACTAGTATAGACAATATTTTCACGAATGAAAGGGACTATGAACACACTGAAGTGATTCATAATGGTGTTTCAGATCACACTGCACAGAAAATCGTTTTCAATGTTGCACAGGGTACTGAAAAATTTGTATATAAAAGAATTTTTGGGACAAAAAACAAAAGCAGGTTCAGACAGCAACTTCAGGGTCAGTCATGGAATGAGGTATATCAATGCCAAGAAGTAAATAGCGCGTGGAACTTGTTCATATCTCATTACCTTCGCCATTTCAATGAGTATTTTCCAGTAAAAAAAATATGGATAAATAGAAAAAAGGCAGTACTTAAAAGTGCAAAAAATGATGATGCTGTTAAGGCTTGCAAGGAAAAACTAAATGTCCTTTATGTCGTTAGTAATTGCGATGAAAGATACAAGGCGCAATACATTGAACAAAGAAAAATCTATGAAAACTTACTAAAAAAAACAAAAGCGAATAACTATATAAAAAAAATCGAAACTTCAAGTAATAAATCTAAATGTGTTTGGTCCCTTGTTAACAATATCAAAGGTAGACATAATGAGTGTGAGATTGAAGTCCAAGGAGAGGGAAAGACAGTAGCAAATAATTTTAATGAATATTTTTCTAGTGCAGCAGAGAAACTGGTAGCAGGCTTAGATAAATACAGCTTTACTTGTGATGTAGTAGAAAACATTAATTCAATATTTTTGAAACCTGTGAATGAACAGGAAATTTTGGATATAAGTAAAATACTCAAAAACAAAATAAGTAGTGGGTTTGATGACATACCTACTAGTTTAGTGAAATTAACTTTAGATGATATTGTAAAACCATTAACATATATTATTAACTTTTCTTTTAAAACGGGGGTCTTTCCAGATAGATTAAAAATAGCTGTGATTAAACCAATTTATAAAAAAGGTGACAACACTCAACTTGAAAATTATAGGCCCATAAGTCTTCTACCAGCTTTTTCAAAGGTATTTGAATATTGTGTGGGTTTTAGAATAAGAGACTTTATGACAGATAATAATATTTGGTCCAAATGTCAGCACGCTTACTTAAAAGGCAGATCTACACAGACAGCCATTTTCGATTATGTTCAAGAAATAGTTACATCTCTCGAGCAAAGTTTAATTCCGGTAGGATTACTGATTGATCTGACCAAGGCATATGATTGTATTGACTTCCGCCATTTACTTCTAAAATTGCAACGATATGGAATACGAGGAAATGCATTGGGGTGGATACGGTCATATGTAACTGGGAGAACACAAGTAGTTGAGGTTACTAAAAATGGCCAAAATTATACGTCTGACATAAAGCTCATCACATTAGGAATTCCACAAGGCAGTGTTATAGGTCCAATTTTATTCAACATCTACATAAATGACATGTCAGAAATACTAAGTATTGGTAACTGTATGATGTCCCAGTATGCTGATGATAGTAGTTTTCTAATACAAGCTGGAGATCTTGAAACTGCAATTAAAACTGTTGATGATGTATTTAAAAAAGTAGAGAATTGGATTTCAAAAGAAAAAATGATAATCAACAAAAATAAAACTAATATAATCTTTTTCAGAACAAACAGATCAAATATGACCATGCCTGATAGAGTTTCTATTAATGATGTTGACATTGTTCCAAATTCAAGTGTTAGTCTTTTAGGAATGATAATAGATGAAAACCTGTCTTGGAATAATCATATTTGTCAACTTTGTAAGAGATTAGGTTCGGTTTTATACAGTTTAAGAATTTTGTCAAGATATATGAATAAGCAAATGTTAAAAATAGTGTATCACTCAAATTTTGAATCACTTATGAGATATGGTTGCATTTTCTATGGTAACAATGCAAATATGCAAACAGTATTAGTATTGCAAAAACAAGCTCTAAGAGTCATAAACAATCTGGGCTTTAGGGATAGCTGCAGAGGTGTGTTCAAGAAAAGTGGCATACTAACTGTTCACGGAATTTACATACAGGAATGCGTACTCTATGTTTTCAAAAACAGAGAATCTTTTGCTAGTCAGCTAACAGATCATCCATATAAAACAAGAAACATGAACTACACATATCCCAAACATAGACTTACCTTAACTGAGAAAAACGTGTATTACAGCTGCATTACCCTATATAATAAGTTACCAACCCACATTAAGAATATAAGCACACTAAAGACATTTAAAAAAAACCTGTTCAAATTTTTATTGAATTTAGAGCCATATACTTTGTATGAGTATGGTAGTTTTGAAGACTAGATATTATTTTGATTTAGTATTATGATTACTATTAGTTTTTTTTGTGAACATATTATAACAGTATGTTTGTCTTCTTTTTTTGTGACGTAATTTCATTCGTACGTTTGTACATTTTGAAATAAATGGTTTTATTATTATTATTATTATTATTACTACCGTGGAGGAAATGGCCACAGTGTACCTATGCTGGAACTATTACTAGTGACAAAGGAGGAATCAACAAAAAACTTAAGATTTCAAAATCGTTCAAGCTTCGTTTTTAGATATTTCAAAGATCATCATTATCTACTTTTTTGATGAGAATGGTGTGGGGATAGAAGGGCTCAATTTTTTTCTTGGCACCGACAATGTGTGGCAAGTACTGAGTCAATACATTCCTTTTAAGTTCGTTTTGAGTTAACAAATGTAATTCCATTTGACGCATTTAAGTCAAATTTTCTTTTATGTATAAATATACAGGATGAACGAGTTTACGACCAGCACTGCTCTTAAATAGCATATATTATGACGACACATATTATTTACCTAAATGTGACAGAAATGCCTCCGTACTATCCCGTATACCAAGAACTGTTTGCTTAGTATTGTGTCCAAGAGAATTCCAAACAGCCTTTTTTCGCGTTTATTTGTATAATTAAAAATTCTAATTACAGTAATATGTATTATCTACATGTAACATAGTAATAAAGAAACAGTGATGGATGCTATCATTTCAATTTTTTTGTAAACATGCCGGAGACTAAGCAGGCAGGGACGTACTCGATTTTAAGGCATAGCAATAGGGCACACTCATCAGGATAGCTCCCAAATATAGAGATGAATGCACCAAAATTTGGTAAGTATTTTAGAAAGGTGTCCTTACAAACAATGCTGTTCTACAGAGGATGAGAACCTTTACTTATACGTGTATTTCCTTTAAGCGTATCTTTTATTTTGTTACGTAATTTGCTCTCGGGCTTATTTACCACTTTAAAACAGTTTCAAGCAAGCCTTTCTAACCTAATACTTGAGGTTATATTATTTAATCTACAGAATTAAGAGCAGGTCTCTGCTGCAAAGATGAATTACGTCTAGAGGGATTCCAAAAAGGACTATTTCCGGAAGATCCAACACTGTTCTCTATTCTTATACTCTCGCTTTTCTGCATTTTTCTGTTGACTTGTTAATAAAGTCTGTCACGCGACGCTTGTAGAGCTCGTTTTAATTAGGGACGGTAATTAGGAACACTGTACACAGCAGAAGACTGAGTGCCTGCGTCGCACTGTGTTGCATTGTTCAGGTAGAGGCACATGCTTCTTCTTGGAGTGGTGCACAAGTGCGTCTTTCAGCTACTTGCTCCGTGATCCTACGTCCTGCAGAAAATAAATGTCGTTAGAAAACGTAACAAATTACAATGATTATTTCTTATTTTGAGGATGTAACACAGCAGCTGAGCATCATGCGTCGCACGCGACAAAAAAAATAATAAAGAAGTTATTACATTATGCCATAAAAAGAAATTTCGAAAATTCGAGAAACGAAAAATACCAAAAAGTTCTTGGATCATTAACTACTGAAGCTGACGTTATTATTGATGATAATATGGATATTTTTGATGAGTTTTCTGCTCTTATTTATAGCAATTTTGCAACAAAGGGAATAACGCAAGATATCGCAGGCGTTCAAAAATTATTCTGCGAAATAATACAGTGAAAACTTTGCAAAGAAATTAGAAGTTTCAATTCAAACACAACGATACCGTGTTGGGTATCATTTCAACAGAAAGTATTGCGCACCATTTACATAAAGGCAATGTGCAAGGCCTTAGTCAGGTACGGGCTGAGGAGGGCATAAGCCCCCCCCCCCCTAGCAGGCTATAGGTAACCACATGCTACGAGTCCGATCGAACCAAAACATGTGGATAGGAGTTGTATAATCAACTTCTGTGAGGAGGTAGTTGATTAACCTTGCACGTGAGATCATTATAGGCGTTAGATTGATTGCCAAAGGCAACTGCCATTAGAACTCATTTACAAGTTCTGCAACATCGCCTCAACCACCGGTCTGAGTTTCCAGAAGATTTTTGGAAGCGGTCGATTTTTCTTCTTTATTTAGATTCCCTTGTATCTTATATCCATGCTGGAGCAGCGTTTTGCCAAGAAAAATTTGCCCTCTTTTGGTTTGACGTCACTACATGCCAGTGTAATGTGTAATACCACCATTTGGGAGCTTTCAATAATGAAGCCGAGCTATGGTATAACCTGTGGGAGAATAAAGGTGTGACAAGAGAAAACCTTAAGGGAGGCAGACATTATTTTTTCCTGCAACAAGAAATGCATTACTAATTTCCTTGGGATAGCCTTGCACAGTAAGTAGCATAGAAGAGATCTTTATCTACACAGAAAGATAAAGGTAAAGAAAAATGGAATTAAAATTGCAAGTGAGTTATTGAAATATTTTTGCAACGAACCTCAAACATTTCTGCTATTGTAAAAAAGTAACTGTTTTTCTATAATAGATATTTTTTACCGTCCATATTGTTCATGGGAGTACACAGAAACCATCTATATAGGTGTAGAGGGGTTGGGTTTGCAACCTTTGGACTGAACTGGCAACACCTTCGAACAGCAAATAAAAAAGGCCTTACGAATAAGAATAACGTCTGCTTTAGACCCCTTTATTATCAAATATTACTGACTCCAACTTATTTAAAAAAAATGGAGTCAACTTGGTTGACTCAGTGCTCCCCGCACATAACGGTGGTACCATTTTATTATTTCCCATTGCATAAAGCCCGCTTGCCTGCAACTCTCTCCATGGGAAGTAAGTCAACATAGTGTTTACTCTGCAGCCTTCAACTTCATCAGGAACTTCCAAATTGTCTAAAAACGAAGTTTGAGGTGTTCTTATATTATATATAGTTATTTGTTTATTGCTGCGCCCCCACTGATACGATTTCTAAAAACCATACGTGTTTTCCATCCTCGCCAGTGTAATAATGCTTTGTCAAAATTTCGTTAAAATCAATTCCAGGTTACACAATACAGAACGATCTCGAGCAATATTCGTATGTACACATCAGGAAATTCCCAAAGTTTCTATGCTAGGCAAGGTAATGTTCGGATGGACCTAAAAAAGTAAATTATACCATTAGGTCTTTCTTTCACAGGTCAGTGGACAGCCTATTATGAGTACAAAAGATTTTCCAGTTTTACAACCCCCCACCCTCCAACCACCCTAATTTCCACCCCAAAGTTTGGGCTCTTTTTTATGTTTTTAGTTTTCTTATTATTGCTGCGCCGCCACTGACACGATCTCTAAAAACAATACGCGTTTTCCATCCCCCGCTACGGTATGAACCCAGTTACACAGTAGAGAATTATCTGAAGCAATACTACTCATATCTATACATCAGAAAATTCTAAGTGCCTTGGTTTCTGTAACGGGCAAGGAAATGTTCAGATGGACCTAAAAAATGGAGTCAAGTTGATTGACTCAGTACTTCCCACACATTACGGTGATACCAGTTTATTATTTTCCCATAGCATAAAGATTTAGTCTGAGATCCCCTTGCAACAAAATCATCGCCAGTACCCCCCCCCCCCCCCCCCCAAATTATTGTCATATGCCGCTAGGTCTTTCCTGCACAGGTCAATGAACAGCCTGTTATCAAGAATACAATCTTTTGTATTGAATTTCACCTCTTCAGCTGTGGCAGTTTTGGAAAAATTTAAGCGTTCCGGTACCGTTTACTGAAAAAGCGGTGTTGCCGTATCTCCTTAATTAATACAAACAAAATTTTGAAATTGTGAGATCTTACTAAATTCGACATGCGCAATTCATTGCAATAAAAATAAGTAGAGGATTCTATTTAAAATAAATTAAAATCGGGGATACTTGTTTAAAAATTTGGGAAAATAATTTATAACTTGGCAACGTCGAAAACGCGAAAAAAAATATTACAAGGCGAGATAGAGTATTTGTAGATATTTCGATTTAAAATAAAAGAGACAGGGTGTTACATTTGAAAAAACAAAGTAAAACGACCTTTAATTTGCCGGAATTTAAAATTCTGCCAAAAACACCCTGTAGATACAAATTGCTGGTAGCATCCAGAATAATATCCGCTTAATATTCAAGTAACTCGCTGTGTAATATTATTGAGAAAAGTTAAAGGAATATATCAATTTGAACGTATTACTTGCGACCTTGCAAATGCGGAAATTAATAGAAAATAAATTATTACTTGGCAACGTCGCAACCGATTCCAAAAATATTTTAGGGTTGAATAGAGATCAATGATGGAACTAGAAGAACTTGAGAGAAAGTTATAGTTCCATATAAAAAAATCAAGTTGATCTCTATCCTACTTTCCCGCAACACCCTGTATATTTCAAAATATTTTTAGGATATGCATCTCAAGTAACCAAATAACTTTTGTATTCGAGATTTTCTTCTATCAGCAATACCTTGCGAGATATCGAAGAATTACACACTAAATGGACAGCCTGTATACATCGGAAAAAATTCTAAGTCCTTTAGTTTCTGTAATAGGCATAAGGCAATGTTCGGATAGACCTAAAAAAGTTATTTATGTCGCTAGGTCTTCCTTCATAGGTCAGTGGGTAGTCTATTATGAATACAAAAAATTTTTCAATTTTACAACCCCCCAACCCCCAACCACCCCAATTTCACCCCCACCAAAAAAAAAGTAGAAAATGATCAGGGACCCCTAAAACGCCTAAAAACGAAGTTTCAGCAATATTTATTTTTTTTTTGTTTTTTGCTAATTACTCCGCCGCCTATGCACCGATTTTCAAAATTATACGGACAGTACCTACTACGACCCCACAGCATACCGCTGGCCAAATTTCATCACAATCCATGCAGCGGTTACTGAGATTACGACGTTAGAAAAACGCCAACAGACAGACAGACAGACAGACCGACCGACAGACCGACGGAAATGAGTGACGTGGATTTTCGTTATGTAGATATCATAGCATGCCCAAAAAGCGTATTATCTCGAAATCGAAAATTTTCGCGATCACAATACTCCCCTCACCTATCGGTGTGGGAAGTAAAAATGAAGTCAAGCTGATTGACTCAGTACTTCCCACACATTACTGTGACACCAGTTTATTATTTTCCCATAGCATGAAGCCTTAGTCTGAGATCCCCTTACAACCAAATCATCGGCAGCCCCCCCCCCTAAAATTGTCTTATGCCTTTCCTTCACAGGTCAATGCTCAGCCTATTATCAATACTACAGACTTTCCAGTTTTACAACTCCTCCCACCCCCCAACCACCCCAATTTCATCCCCACCCAAAAAAAGGTAGAGAATGATCGAGAACCCCTAAAACATCTAACACGAAATTTGAGCTGTTTTCATATTTTTAGCTTTTTGATTATTGCTACGCTGCCACTGATACGATTTCTAACAACCATATGCGCTTTCCATCCTCACCACGGTAGTAATACTGTGTCAAAATTTCATTAGAATCAGTTTAATAGCTTCCACGTTACAAAATACAAAATGATCTAAAGCAATAAATATTCGTATCTATACAGAAAATTAGTTTCTATAATCGGTAAGGCAATGTTCGGATGGAGCTGAAAAGGTGATTTACGTCGCTAGTTCTTCCGTCACAGGTTAGTGGACAGCCTGTTACGAATACAACAAATTTTTCAGTTTTTTCATCCCCTGTTTTTATATTTTTAGTTTTTTTATTATTTCTGCGCCGCCACTGGCACGATTCATAAAAACCGTACGCGTTTTCCATCCTCGCCACGGTGGTAATACTGTGTCAAAATTCCATTAAAATCAATTCGACAGTTTCCTCTTTTCACAATATAGAACGGTCTAAAGCAATACTCGTATATTTACACAAGAAGTCCTAAGTCCTTTGATTCCTTTAATAGGAAAGGCAATGTTCGGATGGACCTAAAAAAGTTATTTATGTCACTAGGTCTTCCTTCACAGGTCAGTGGACAACAAAAGCACCAAATTTTTCAATTTTACAACCCCCCACCCCCCAACCACCCCAATTTCACCCCACCCAAAAAAAAGTAGAAAATGATCAGGAACCCCTAAAACGCCTGAAAGCGAAGTTTGAGCCACATTTATTTTTTTTTGTTTTTTGCTAATTGCTCCGCCGCCCATGCACCGATTTTCAAAATTATAGGAATATTACCTACGACGACCCCACAGCGTATCGCTGCCAAAATTAAATCACAATCCATGAAGCGGTTGCTGAGATTACGTGGCTAGAAAGACGCGTGCAGACAGTTCGACTGACAGACCGACAGACAGACCGACAGACAGACCGACAGACAGACCGACAGACAGACCGACAGACAGACCGACAGACAGACCGACAGACAGACCGACAGACAGACCGACAGACAGACCGACAGACAGACCGACAGATAGACCGACAGACAGACCGACAGACAGACCGACAGACAGACCGACAGACAGACCGACAGACAGACCGACAGACAGACAGACCGACAGACAGACCGTCAGACAGACCGACAGACAGGCCGACAGACAGACCGACAGACAGACCGACAGACAGACCGACAGACAGACCGACAGACAGACCGACAGACAGACCGACAGACAGACCGACAGACAGACCGACAGACAGACCGACAGACAGACCGACAGACAGACCGACAGACAGACAGACCGACAGACAGACAGACAGACCGACAGACAGACAGACCGACAGACAGACCGACAGACAGACAGACCGACAGACAGACAGACCGACAGACAGACAGACCGACAGACAGACAGACCGACAGACAGACAGACAGACAGACCGACAGACAGACAGACCGACAGACAGACAGACCGACAGACAGACAGACCGACAGACAGACAGACCGACAGACAGACAGACCGACAGACAGACAGACCGACAGACAGACAGACCGACAGACAGACAGACCGACAGACAGACAGACCGACAGACAGACAGACAGACCGACAGACAGACAGACGGACCGACAGACAGACGGACCGACAGACAGACAGACCGACAGACAGACAGACCGACAGACAGACAGACCGACAGACAGACAGACCGACAGACAGACAGACCGACAGACAGACAGACCGACAGACAGACAGACCGACAGACAGACAGACCGACAGACAGACAGACCGACAGACAGACAGACCGACAGACAGACAGACCGACAGACAGACAGACCGACAGACAGACAGACCGACAGACAGACAGACCGACAGACAGACAGACCGACAGACAGACCGACGGAAATAAGTGACGTGAATTTTCGTTATGTAGACATCATAAAACGCCCAAAATCGAAAATCTTCGCGATCACAATACTCCCCTCACCTATCGGTGTGGGAAGTAAAAGTAGATTATGCCTCTAGGTCTTTCTGTCACAGGTCAGTGGACAGCCTATTACAGGTACAAGCAAATTTTCCATTTTACATCCCTCACCCGCCAACTACCCCTACTTTCACCCCCACCCCAAAAAAAAGTAGAAAATGATCAGAAATCCCAAAAACGCCTAGAAATTGAGTTTGAGGTGTATCTGAAATTTTTTGTTTTTTGCTAATTACAGCGCCACTTATGCACCGATTTCCAAAATTGTAGGAGCACGACCCGACAGACAGGCAGAGAGATAAACCGACAGACAGGCCGACGGAAATCAGTGACGTGGAGTTTCGTTATGTAGACATCATAAAACGCCCAAAAAGTGTATTATCTCAAAATCGAAAATCTTCGCGATTACAATACTCCCCTCACCTATCGGTGTGGGAAGTAAAAGTAGTATATTATGCCTCTAGGTCTTTCTGGCACAGGTCAGTGGACAGCCTATTACAAGTACAAGCAAATTTTCCATTTTACAGCCCTCACCCGCCAACTATCCCTAATTTCAAAAAAAAAGTAGAAAATGAACAGAAATCCCAAAAACGCCTAGAAATTAAGTTTGAGGTGTATCTGAAATTTTTTGTTTTTTGCTAATTACAGCGCCACTTATGCACCGATTTCCAAAATTGTAGGAGCACGACCCGACAGACAGGCGGAGAGACAAACCGACAGACAGGCCGACGGAAATGAGTGACGTGGAGTTTCGTTATGTAAACATCATAATACGCCTAAAAAGCGTTTTATATAGAAATCGAAAATTTTCTCAAACTCATCCTTCGCTACACTCTTGATGTTAATAATATTCCTGTCTGTCGCTACGCCCTTGGCAATGTGGCTTAACGAACGCAACAGCTCCTCAATGCTCAACTCGATTCTGTAACCTACAGTTGGCTTTTAGATTATTATTTACAACTGAAGAGATTCATCGGACATCAAACGACTCATGTCGTTATGTTATAATCGTAGCGAAGAGTTTGAGTACAACAGATCTTAATTTGAAAGCTGTGCCCTAGACTTTCAATCATACTGAATCCACTGCGTAAAAACAATCAACTTCTTTGAACCTGTAGGCGTTTCAGCTACGAAAAACAAACGACCATGTAGCTTCTTTTGAGGCAAAAGCAGCACCTTTGCCTTAGGAGCTTCCGCAAAGGAATTCAGATAAGAGCAGGAAGAAAAGGAAGTACGGGAAAGAGGAAGGCATGCACTTTCTTTTTATCATTTTGCAGAGACAGTGCAGGTTGGCATATCCTTAATCCCATTCACGACACGTAAGCTCCCTTTTATCTTCCACTCCTCCTCATTATTTTGCGAGGCGATTTTAGGAACACACGTGCTCTGAAAGAGATGCATGGACGATAAATTTAAGTATGCAGGTGTAAGAGGCAGATTTTGGGAAATTTATCACTAGTTAGTGCGAGAGTTTACTGGAATTATCATCAACGTGATCCAAATTTTCACCTAAAAGTAAGCAGCGAGTTGAATCTAAGAAGTCGTTACTGAGAAATCTCAAGAATGTATCGTGAATTTTTGTCAGTGATGACTATTAGGCAATAAATAATATTGGAGCTGAACAGATTATCGGTAAGGTTGAAAGAAATGACAGATACAAAATGATAAGAAACAAAAATGATGAGAGATATGTTACATTTTTTCTAAATAGGTAGAAATTACCAGAAATTACGAAAATTCTAGTGGAAAATATATGTGACGATCAGCGCGAGAATTTGTCTCAGTGACGTTATAGAGATTTTCACCTAAAAGTAACCAACGAGATGAACATAGGAACTAATTGTTCAAAAATTAGACAATCCAAGGATATATCGTCAATTAATGCTAATGGTGAGTATCAGGCAGTACGTGAAATGACAGCTAAACAAATTCTCTATAAAAGTATACAATCTTTTTTTGAGGTATTGAATTGCGAATTGAGCGAGTCGAGCAATTTAAATATCTCGGAAGCATAATCAAGGAGAACTTGGACCCGGATCTCGAAATTAAACGTCGTATTGACATGGCTCGTGCTAGTTTCAAAAGAATGCGATCTTTATTTTGTGACAACAACTTGAATTTGAAATTGAGACAACAAATGACTCTATGCTATGTATGGTCGGTACTGTTTTATGCAACAGAAACGTGGACTTAAAAGTATCAACTATGAATCGCCTGGAAGCATTCGAGATGTGGCTTCATGGATAGATCATGTAACAAACACAGAAGTCTTACGTAGGGCGAATACAGAGAGACAATTGTTGACCACCATTAAGTGTCGTAAAATTGCATATTTGGGCCACATACTAGGAGGTGAACAATATCATTTGTTACCAACTAATATTGAAAGGCAAACTCGGCGGTCGAAGGGGACCTGGGAGACGTCAACAATCTTGGCTCCGTAATATACGAGAATGGACGGAAATACGCAGTGCAGCACAACTGTTCCGTATGGCGGAAGATAGATCCGCTCTAGCCATAGTGATCGCCAACGTCAGTAGGACTTGGTACGGCACATGAAAGAAGAAGATTGAATTGCAGACAAAGATATTAATTAATATAAGTCGGGAAGAACACACTAAACTCTAGGAGTGTAATATACACGTGAAAGTAATGTAAAAAAACTCATATATTCTTATCCATAACTCCGCTGCTCGCCGAACCAGATGCATCTCATCCCAAGGAGTTCGGGCAGTACGTTTGTTCTAGAGTTTGTAACAGTCTGTCCGTGTTAAAAAGTCCCTCCTTACCTAGCTCCTTCATAGCAGCCGCAATATACAGTTATCTTCTTTAATCTCCCCATCCCCTTTCATTTTTCGAAGGGGTCAACTCAAAAACCGAAACTTGGGGGAATGAAATTGATGCATGAGTACTATATTTTGGAGTGAAACTGACAGATGACTTGGCGCCATCTTCGAAAAAAAGTTGAATTGAAATAAGGGTCTTGTGGCCAGTGTTTCCAGAGTAACAAAGTAAATAGTCGCCATCGAACAATATGAAAAGTCGCCACTTTGTCGTCACAGTTTTTTTTTATACATTGGGGTCATCAAGTGTTAATTAAAAAAAGGTTTTGTCGAAAAAATTAAAATTAAAAACTATTATAAGTATACAAAAAATGCTAAATAGAAGTCTTAAAACTTACAAAAAAATGTTTCAATTTCATTCACTATCTGAATTATCTGATTTATTGTTTCTTCGCTTTTTGATTTATCTTTGTAAATACAATTCATTTTTGAAAAATATTTCTCGCCAATTTCGTGAGTTAAACAACAATCTCTATTTCTTTTCAAATCTATCTTATTCCTTAATTTGTCACTTAATAATTCGATACTTATTTTATTTCTTTTTTCTTTTTGTTTTGATATCTAACACATTTAAATTTACCCTTTCCACGGTATGATTTTGAATATAAATAGGTACATTTTTTGTTTGTTCCAATTCTGTCCAAAAAGCGACACCCGGTGTTTGTTCCAATAACTTTTTTTCATTTCCGCAAAAGCTAAATTTTCGTCCGCAATATGTTCAAATTTTTGCAAAACTTGCTTTAAGTTTTTATTTGAATTTTCGTTGAATTTTTAATTCAAAATAATTTTTGGTTCAATAAAGTCAAGGTACTCCATCGGTGACTCTTTGGAAACAATACTTAGTATTGTGAAGTTAATTCTTCCTATGTACTTTATTTTAGTAAACAATATAAAAGAGTATGGAAATGGCAAAAAAATATATATTCATATGATTCTATGATCTATGAATATGAATGTCAAGACTTTTCACCTGAGTAAAAAGTCGCCAAAAATAGGCCCTTTATCGAAATTCGCCGCCATATCCCCATCGATACGAAAAGTCGCTATTTTGCCCTAAAGGGCAACTCTGCTTGTGGCAGATCTTTCTAAAGCTCTCAAACAAATACAAAAGTCAATATCTTCACCTACTACAAAATGGCGAAATATTTAATAATTGTCTGAATATATCGTTACAAAAACGTCATTGTATTATAATCATCTTGTATTACCTAAATTAAAATAAAACTGAATACTTAACATAAACTTTACATTATTTTTTTAATTTGCACGTTTAACTTTAAACTTTAAATTCTCCGCCAATAATTCTAGGGTTGTGAGCTTGGAAAAGGTGTGTCACAAGCACCCCCCTCAATTTTATCTTGTTTGCCAGATGATTCTCAGTCGCCATCCTGAAAGTTTCATCTGTCCTTTTTACCCCGAAATATAGTATTCGGGCATTGATTTCGTTATCCCAAGTTTCAGTTTTTTGAGTTAACCCGTTGACCCTGCTGGTCTACTTGTATGAGTTTTTATAAACACCCTCTACAAATAAAACGCGTATAAGCCACCCCTCTTTAGAGGAAAGCCAGTTGTCAGTTCACATCCGCCCTTCACGTATGATCCGCAAACAAACGAACAGGGATAAATTCCTTGCAACAGCAACGATCAGTGGAATTGTGAAAACGAGTCAGATTTAGGCGGAAGTTTTTACACACATCCCCCAGTCTGACGCCAAAACCAAAAGGGGTGGACTTCATGGCCCAGTACACGTAAACAACGAAATTCATCAATTCAGTCATCACTTGATAGTGCTGAGGCTTGGTACGGAACTACGAGGTGTCATATACCATTAAAATAATATAAAAGTTCTACATATAGAAGGTAATCAAGACAAATAGCCAGAAGATAATTTATAATAAAAATGGTTTATGTGTATCACTTAAAATAAATAAGTATCTAGTTAGACGAAAAACTGCATAACAAAGAATAAACTGTTCTATTTGCTGCACTAATTGAATCAGCATTATTTGCAAGAACTTAGCTTTCCAAATAAACAGTAATACGTCCTGAGTCTATCAACCAATTAAAATATATACATTAAAATAAGATAACACGCTTTGTACATTTTGTGTAATTTTATCGATCAGATACAGCACAAATGACAGTAAATCAGCTTGACTTTTGCAATGTATTAGTATATTCTTGGTTTGAACATTTTATATGACGTTTTAGTATAGTCCCTCTAGTCCGCATATGTCGGTATCGTTAAACCTCAAAAATCGCAGTAATTCAAATACTGGTTTTAGAGTTTTAAACGGTTCGTACCTAGACATTCATGAAAATTATGTTAATTTGAGTGTCTTTTAGTTTTCAGTACCTGTGTCACATAATGCACGCCAAATTAAAGATCAACTTTCAGAAAACGAGATTCATCGAATTTGAGAAATTTTAGTTGTATATTTTGAAATTTTACATAAAAATTTAAACATCTGATAATCATAATATTCATTCTTCTATTTAGTTAAAGCTAAATTTATTTTTGGTAGTATTTTAGCACTTAGCTACTACAGAAAACACATAGCACTCCTTCGAATGTGGTATCACTAGTATTGGGCACATATACAGGGTGTCCCAGGACGACTAAGACTAGCAATATATCGGAACTGGGCAGTAGCAGCGAATTATAACTTTGGGGTTGTAAATTAGAACAAATATAGTACCTTTTCTTATTATTGTGCCATCCAATGAGGTATTTGTTTTTGATCACGTGACGTCCGATTCAAAATTTTTATATATTTGTGACTTTTTCTATTCCTCCCGATAAAACAATTCCAACAAACTGCATACTTGGGGTCTAAAGTGATTAGCTCAAGAGCTACAGGTACTTAAAGGACTGCACCACAACCATTATGAAACACTATTAACTGTAGGGGTACATGTTATAATCAATAGTAGTAGTACCATCCTTTAAGTACCTGTAGTTCTTGAATTAATCACTTTAGACCCCAAGTATGCTAGTTTTTTGGAATTGTTTTATCGGGGGGAACACAAAAAGTCACAAATATCCAGGGTGTCCCATTAAAAAAATTGAATCGGACGTTACGTGACCAAAAACAAATACCTCATTGGATGACAATAATAAGAAAAGATACTATATTTGCTCTAATATACACCCCCAAGATTATAATTCGCTAATACTGCCCAGTTCGGATACATTGCTTGTCTTAGTCGTCGTGGGACACCCTGTATGTGAGTATCACGACTCTCACCATCCATACAACTTGGAAGGTTTATCAGTTGACAATGGCACTATACGAGGTTTAACTAAATAAAGCGGTCTCAAATTTGAGGCTTCTGTACAACACTCAAAAAATGCATTGTCTTAGCATGCTGAAGAGGATCTCGCTCAGGAGCTACCGCTGTTCCGAAAAAGCTCCGAATATTGAAATTGTTTAGGAAATGCAATCACCTCAAATCCGGAACTAGCGATAATGGTTTGTTATCTAGAAATCTAATTGCAACATCAAATGTACTCGCCCAGTTTGTTAAGAATTATTCTTAGGAATTCTTGCACTATTTATTATCAATAACAGATAAACCAATTAGAGCCATACTTATGCCATACTGATGTACGGAAACACATAATTCTATGTGGGTATTGTCACCTATTCTAAGACACCAGTTCTAGTTGGTTTTTTTGTATCCTTGTCACTTTTGGATTCACCTGTAATTTCAAAGTCTGCACCTGTTTTTCAAATAAATTTACTTCGCGACAGGAATCAAATCGTTTTATATGATTTAGGCATTTTTGATTCATAGATCGTTTTATTAAAATTTTTATTTTGATCTGGATTCGTTTGCGTAAGCGTTTAATGTATATATCTGGTGGTTATTCAACCTGGACTATCAAGGGGTGGGCTTTAATTTTACTGATGGAGATGTCATGTATATAGCGGCATTAGAGCCATGCGTTTTTAACCCGCTACGATGACACGTTCACTGTGAAATGTCGTTCGTCTTTTGCCTCTGCACCTCCTAATTGGCTGAAAGTTTTATGACACTTCTGCTTTTTATGTGACGACGTTTCGTGCCATCCACCTATTTTAAAAGACGTCTGCAAGAGAGGTTTGTATCGGTATTGTATTGACGATGCTTTTATGTCCCCATAGGGGTTTTGTAGTAATAGCGTTGAATTTCTTACTTGATGTATTCGTGACTGAAACTTACAAAATTACATACGAGTTCCCTAGTATAGGATGTGGGGTGTAATTAATTCGATAGTACTGCTGAAAAATTGCAAAACACCTGGAATAGACAATTTAACTGCTGAAACACTCAAAATCGTAGCACATCTTATAGTCATATACGATATTGTATTGTGGTGTGGGGCGCAGCATGTATAAAAATAATATAATAGCAATAGAAATTATACAAAAACGTTTAACAAAAATCTTATATAAAGTGAAATGTACATATCCTAGTAACTTGTTAGTCTCTAAAACAAAAATTCTAGATATCCGCCAAACATTTTTCATGTCACTAGGTATTTACCAGAGCTGTCATTACTTCAAGTAAAGTACTTGAAAAATGTATTTCAATTACTTTCTGGTATTTGAAGTACTGTACTTCAAATACATTTTTTTTGTGATATTTGTACTTGATTCCCCAAATACTCTCTAAGAAGTATTTGTATTTGGTACTTGTAGCACAAAAAATATATTTCAAATACCTGGCATTTTTATTTGAAATACTAAAGAAGTAAAGTACTTGAAAAATTTATTTCAATTACTTTCTGGTATTTGAAGTACTGTATTTCAAATTAATTTTATTTCCCAAATGCTATAAGAAGTATTTGTATTACTTCCACACTCTCTGCACTGCGCAAAATGCCAGTGTGCCGTGCGGCGGCGCACATCTTAGCCGCCAGAATGCAGAAGGCAGTCATCCATGGGTCCCTTCGTCTGCTTAGGACGCACGATTCGCGGACCCAGTGATTGCTCACCTCACTGTGTGAGGAGTAGTCGCTGGGAAATGGAACAGCAGCCCGGTGTGTCGGAGCCCGGGTTGCACCTTTTTTGTTTTTGTTTTGTTTATATATATCGACTCCGGCAGATCTGGTCGTCAGAACTGTCCGGCAAAAACAAAGTCGCTGCCACAAACATGCTTGCGGTCCCATTGTTGTTATACAGCTTTGGTGCTATCCATTGGAAAGTGGAAGAGCTGCGACAAATCGACATAAAGACCCGCAAAAGGATGAATATGGAGGGAAGTCTACATCCTAGATCCTCTGTCCCGCGAATATACCTCCCGCGACACCTGGGAGGGCGTGGACGATTGAGTTTGGAGCGTCTGCACAACAGAGTAGTACTGGCCACTGCCTGCTATGTTACGACGAGCACCGATCCCCTGATCGGCTTTGTGCGAGAGCACGAGATTGCGGGTAAAGGAGCCTTCCTTTTTAGAGCAGCAACACGGGCAGCCTAAGAACTTAGTCTCACGCTCGACTTCACGCGGAGGTGTCAGCAGTCCGTTACGGAACTTGCTCCCGCACAATTAAAAACCCGGATTAAAACTGCTGAGGTCCAATTGCTTTTAAGACTTCACAAAGATAAACCAATGCACGGAATCTTCTACAAACATCTAGAAGAGCATGGTTTATCTGAGCAGTTGACCTTCTCCTTCCTAAGGTCTAATGGGTTGAAGTCGGAGACTGAGAGCTCTATAATGGCTTGCCAAGACGGTGTCTTCAACACCTTAGTATACCGTAGCCGGATTATGGGTATGGATGTGCCCGATATCCGCTGTAGAGCCTGCCTGCAGGCGCCAGAGACCCTTACGCACCTCTTGTCGGCGTGTAAGGTGTACGCTGGCACAGCCTACGTCTATCGGCACAACGCGGCTCTACGAGTGCTATACTACCATTTAAGGCACTCATACGGTATAGATGAGACACCGGTGCTGCCGTATGCTCCAGGGGACATTGAGTCCGTTGTGGAGAACGAGAGGTGTCGAATTTACTGGAACTACTCATTCTCCACGCTCGAGCTTATACATGCAAATAAGCCCGACATAGTCCTCCTCGACTACCAACAAAAGACGATGTTCGTTATCGAGTTCTTGGCGCCTGCCGAGGGGAACATCGTCTCTAAGGAGGAGGAAAAGCGGACCAAGTATCAGGAGCTCCTCGGACAACTTCGCAGGCTCTGGCCGGACTACACTGTGAGTCTGCTAGTAATGGTCATTGGATCCCTAGGTGGTATGAGGGATACGCTGCTCTCTGCACTGCGCAAAATGCCGGTGTGCCGTGCGGCGGCGCACATCTTAGCCGCCAGAATGCAGAAGGCAGTCATTCATGGGTCTCTTCGTCTGCTTAGGACGCATGATTCGCGGACCCAGTGATTACTCACCTCACGGTGTGAGAAGTAGTCGCTGGGAAATGGAACAGCAGCCCGGTGTGTCGGAGCCCGGGTTGCACCTTTTTTGTTATTGTTTTGTTTATATATATAATATTCTTATAGTATAAGTAGTTTTGTGATCAATCACGTTCCATGTCTTTGTAGTGTCATTGAAACAAAAATCAGTTTCTATTTTTATTGAAATGTATACCGTTTTTCCATTCATAAGGTACTTTTTATTACTCAACAATAATTATGAAATACTTGAAATATCCGTCGCCGTATTTGAAATACTATATCAAGTAATTCAAGTATTAGTATGGTATTTGAATTACTTTTTTAAGTACTTGAAATATTAGTATCGTATTTGAATTACTTTATTTGAAAAATCAAGTACCAAATTAAAGTATTTGATACTTGAAGTACTTTCAAAAATAAAATTACTTGGTATTTGTACTTTGACGCATGCGACTCTGGTAATTGGTAATTGGTATTTGAAATACTGTTTACTAGTACTTGTGACAGCTCTGGTATTTACCAATATAAAAATAAATCAAACTTGACAAAACACGAACATAAATATGACATAAGATATACATGTAATGTTGTACCAAAAACAAGGAAAAATACTTTATTACGATGTCATACATTTCTTGCTCCAAGACTATACAATGAGATACCAGAAAGCATAAAATGTCTAGTGTCTTTAAATTCATTTAAGTATGGTTTAAAACAATGGATAGTAAATAATAATCGCATTAAAATTCACCAACTTGTAGACATATGTAATACCTATTATTACTAATATCTATAGAATACAAATATTCTTGAATTAACCCTTATTTGTGGTTTCTATTTTATAATAATTACCTTGTACCCAAGCACAAGTTTTTAACTTTTTTGGAGCACTTGTTGTTTATTGTATTTTATTCATTTTATATTTACAATAAACGCTATACTATACTACATGTGGAGTTTGGCTGTAACGACCATGCCTCTCCTGCAGGCTGGCACTGACTGTATTTCGCCTAAACTTGTATTTGATCGGCCCTATATAGTATCATGATTTTTTTATTGCATATGATAGCGTATGGCATAACAACCTTCTCATATTTTTCCGAGACTTCTTTGGGCATGGAAAAGTCGAGAAAATGAGGAAAATATTTGAACCCCTATAAGACCGTGAGATCACAGTCCTAGAAGGGAACAGCCAAACTGGAAGATAGATATGTGTGCCGTGTTGCCGTTCTGTCTGATCTAAGGTACCGATTTAATAATTATTCGAATTTGACCGTCTAACCAAAGCTGACGTATTTTATGCTAAGTGACACGATAAAGTCACAGCCCCAAGTTTTATAAACGCTGCGACTTTCAAATTTCTTTCTCTTTCTATTTATAACAAGAATTATGATTTGCACCTGAACCGTTCACTTTAAGTTCCATGTGTGATACATAAAAGGGCTGTTCGCAGAGCAATTACAAACTAGTCAGCGTCAATTTGATTGGCCAGTGCTAGTCAGAAATAGTTTGACAACTGCAATGGCGAATACTGATTGGCTCTGACTGGTTTGTGATGCTCTGTAAAAACAGACCTAAAGTCACACCAGAATTGACCCAGAAACCCAAATATGTAATAATATACAGGGCGTTTGATTAAAAAAACATAACTTTGATATGTCACGCTTATATCGTTTGGTCACAAGAGTTCAAGGCGTTGAGCTTGACTCACCCTGTAGATGAAGAACATGAAAACTAAGAGTAAGTTTCACAATATTTTAATAACATTTGCGGTCATAAACCACATAACAATTATATCTTTGCCATAGGAATATGCATCTCCTTTAGGTATATCTCCTTTTCCAAACAAACCTTTCTCTCACAGAACATTTCTTCATGTGACATAGCCAAGAGATCAAACCCGCATCCCCTTGACCGAAGTCAAATCACAAAACTGTAGTTTATTTCGTAAAAATTGCATCAATACCGCGATTTGGTAGCTGGTAAGGCAGCACTACTGGTGTATGACGCGCTTGGCACATTTTGACTAAATTTGACTTCCTTCTTTTAAACATTAAAATGTAATTACCAGTAAACAAAACCATGCAAAAAGTAACAAAATCATTACACCTGAGATGTTTTAATGATTACTTAATTATTTGAAACCCATGATGCAAGTCCAATCTCATAACCACTGTAAGTCCGACTGCGACAGGTGTTATTAACATCTTCATAGTTGTATTCTATTAATAAACCTGGCTGCGGAGAAAGTATATTACCTCAAGCTGGCCAGAATAATTACAGCAGCTAAAGAAAGAATTCAAAGGAATATTATGAGCAAAATATCAGAGTCTGCATAGATATCAGACAAGCGCTACTGTCTCTCAAGCGCCTCAAGCTAACAACGAGATCAGAACTAAATTGCCATCAGGGCTACAAATTTAGGGGCTGCAGGGATTATAGCCCCCCGTTTTACCAACCAATAATAATAAACCTAAAGAAAGATAAACTCCTCCATTCCTGCTGGCAAAATGCTGGAAGTTTCTGAGAAGTGGCAGGGGCAACAAATCTTACTTCATATTATCACTGCAATACATACTACAACACTGCTATTGCAAAGAGATCTCTTTCGGTTTTGAGGAAGTCAAAAACATATATCCAACGTACGATGAGTGAGGACGCTACATTATGTAAAAAAAAGTCTGGTCGTCTAGAGACGTTAAATTGAGACTTAAATGTGTGTTTACTTCAACTAAGTAGAAGAGATAATAGTACAATATAAAATCCCGCCTAGTGGTGGTAGATATTTCACGAACCTGTGGTTCAATCACTGATATCTCAAAATCACGAATCACGACTGCTACCGCATGCAAGAGAAAAGCGTGACGTGATCACGGTATCATCACAGCATAATAAACAACCAGCATAATATCTCTGAGGATTTCCTATATAAAAATGGTTCCCAAAAAATTTGACCTTGGGAAGGTTTATGGATGATTTTACGGCTGTAAAAATGCGAAAATGAAAATATCGATACCGGTACCAACTCTATGTTTTCTAGCCAAATAGGCCCGTTTGGTTAGTACCGAGCATTTTGTGCAACTGATTACACCCCTCAATAATTATATAATCATTTTCGATACCAATACAAAAGTATCAATACCAGCTTCGAATGCCTTAAAAAGTATCGATGACAAAAATACTCGATATTAGTGCAGAAGTATCGAAGTATCGTTAGCATCCCTATAAAAAACCCTCCAAAAGTGGGGATCATCATCTCAGTTCCTCCGTTCCTCGGTCGCGGGCGACCTCGGGTATCGCCAACGACGTGGAACGGTACCGCATTGTCAACGTCATTAAAAGACGTGAATGATTGCGCCTTCGCCCATACCCTTTTGGGGTTTTTTGTTTTTTTTTTCTTTTTTTGTCAAGAATATTTTATATATGTTTATGTTATTATTATCAGACTTGAATTACCTTGCTGTGATGTATTGTTAGTTTTTTACATATTTCATTTTGTATTCAAGAATTATGCTTACGTTTGTGTTAAAAATGTACGTTTATGGTAAACCTCCAACAAATATTTATTTAAAAAATTTATATCGCTTTCAAAATTTGCACACTTTGAAAGGAAACTGAATTTGAGTTTAAAAATGTAACCACAATCCGCATCCAGCGAAAAGTTAGCGAAATCTGTTATTCACGATACCGCTAACGCTAACCTATAACTTATCACTCTTAGCAGCAGCAATCCAACCAGCAATACTGTTCCTGGAAGTCGTGATCACGTCACCCTTTTAAATCACTGATACTAAAAAGTAACGATATCAAATATCATAGATATCAAATATCATAGATATCGAAAAATCACGATATCGCTCATGCCTAATCCCGCCACTGATTGACATGAGGCTCTTTCAAACACATCTGACGGTAACTATATAATACTTAGTTGGGTAAAAAGGCTCAGTCCAAAGGCAGTATCTGAGCGAATCTATTAGCAAAAAGAGCTTCTGAGACCAAAATCTTGAGGCCTGTGCCTCTTTGTCTCTTGCCCCCTAGATGCCCTCTAGAGCCATGATAAGACTATTGAGAAATCGTCCACCAAGCTTAAGGCCGCTTGGGATGGCACTTCTAGCTGCTCAACTGATAAACAGAAAGAACCTCTACAAACTTGAACAAAGTATACCTTTTTCACGTAGAACATATTGAGGAAATGATTTTTTTGATATAGTCACATTGATGCATCAAACCGTAAAAAAGTTTCGATAGTTTAAATAAGTTCGATGTGCCGTAGGTGGCGCCCTCTATTCATGATAGAAAAGCTGTGGTTGAGTTTGAATTTCTCGTCTTCAAAAACCCCCCGATACGTTATTTTAGATCCTTGTGCCATTTTATTGCGGAATAATTGAGAAAAAACGAAAATAAAAGTAAAACTTTGACACCCCGTATCCTGAAAGTTAAGCATTTTAAGGCTTCATGTTCCTATCTCAATGTTAATAAAAATGTGAGGTCCATCACCTGTCAAGCGCTGTCGATCGAATATCCGGATACCCTGTATATGTGTAGTTTCACATCGTGAAAGTCTTGTTTTAGCCGCAACCTATTCACCACACCGCATGTACCGCGCGTCTCATGTTTATTGTACCTAGCAGTGGCGTGACGAAAGGGCCCGCAGGGCCCGCGGTGCGGAGGAGCCCCGAGCGTCCGGGGGGGCCCCGCTCCGCCTCGACCTCGACTACCTCCAACAAGCTTTGTACGTAGTAATAACTATATTACATATACTTAATTTTATAGCGATGGAATCATAATTTTCCAAGATCAAATTAAATATATTTTGCCATATATTGCCTTTGCAGGATCTATTCTAAGACAAAATTTGACAACACGATAACGTAGTTGAACGTAGATTTCAAAACGGCAAGAATAAGTGCAACGTTACACTGACGCGACGCGTATCTGTGCCAGCGAATTCGAATAGAATAAAAAAATGCTCTAACAGGCATGCGTGTGTTCTCAAGACCCCTGTTATTATTTACTGTGTTCACAAGCACGATATTATTTTTAACATAAATCCACAGTATTTAAATCTTGCGGAATTGTTTAGAATAGTCTTTTAACTTTTGCACTGTTAAAACCCTAAATTTATTCAAAACTATAACAATAAAGCCGAAACGATCAACCAAAACAAGGTTGCTATTTATATCATTCCTCTATTCATGCCACTATTTTTCTTTAGTTCTTTACCTGCTATCTCGAAGAGGGTGTAGGAGCAAAGGGTATACGGGTTTATCAGCGGTCAGTATGCTATAAATACCATCGTCAAGCTGCCGCCTGAATCGCTACTTTGGATTGTTTACTTCTTCTAACCTATTCGAATTCGTTGGTGCTGACAAGTTATTTCTGGGAATCCCAGATGCCGATGTCTTGGCGCTCACGTTCGACTCAAGCAGAACGATTATTTTCAAAACTAACACTATTAAAAAGTTTTGCGAGATCGACAATGGGTGAATCGCGTCCTAAGTTCTTTGGCATTAATTTCTATAGAAAATGAATGGGCAGAAGCCATAGACTTAGACTAACTAGTTGATACATTTGTTGCTATACATACAAAAAATAGTTTTTTCTTTACATGAAATGCAAGTCAAATCATAATAATAAAATTTTTAGTGTTAAGGTGTTTTATTTGTTCACTTTTGTTCCATTCTTGTGTGTTATAAATGTTTTGTTTGTTTATTTTTGTGTATATCTCAAATTCTGTAGTTTTATAAACCTAAAACTCATAGTGACCATATAATATAGATGGAGTTTGTTACATTAATGTTATTAACCGGTATTGCACCTAAGGTCTAAGAAATATTATTCTTCAAAAACTCGAAAGAAAAAAACAAAAATATAAAGTTGAGGTCACACCATTTTTTTATCTATTAACCGAAGACCTTGCCACGCTACTGGTACCTAGTACGAAAAGTAGACATTGGTTACGGTTTTGAGTGAATATCGTAGTTTGATCAGCCACAATTTGATAATGTCCAACGATAATAGATGTTGAATTTATGCAGTGTGAGCCGATTGTAAACGTATTCGCCAATGGTAGCTAGCAATCGATATATAGGGGACAGAGGGGCAGACACACAGATAGACAGAAGGCCGTTTTTGTGTTGGCATGGAGCGTGTGAGAGCTGAGCGGCAGCCAAGGCTCATTGAAGCCATTAACGTGCCAGCAATAACAGGGCTTTGTGACACCGGGGATACGAATGTTATATATCAATTTAGCTCGACCATGGGTGCCCAGTGAATGGCAAATGTGATAATACATCAAGGGAGGCGATTGCATGCCTCTCTCGACGGGCTCACTCTCTATTATTCCGCTCTGACCTAGCAGGAAGAATAGGTTTTGAGAGGCGGTGAACCAAACTAGATTTGCTTGTTTTAACAAGAAATAAAATCCGGTATGTCAATGTTGATCTAGTCTGTAAAAAGAAATTGATTTTGCATGTTAACCATGCTTTTCCATTCGCTTTAAGGTACAGGCAATAGGTTCTCAATGTACAAAAACTGAAATACGAATTTAACAGAAATCCAGTCGCATGATCTAACATGACATTGTTTACGATTTTACCTCCCACACCGATAGGTGACGGGAGTACTGTGATCGCAAAAATTTTGAGCTAATTCACTTCCTGGACGTTTTATCATATCTACATTGACGAAAATACACTTAGGAATTTCCGTCGGTCTGTCTGTCGGTCGGTCTCTCTGTCTGGCTGTGTGTCGGTCTGCTGGCATTTTTCTAGCCTCGTAATCTCAGTAACCGCTGCGTGGATTGTGGTGTGTAATTTTGGAAGTTGGTTCATGGACGGCGGAAAAATTAGTAAAAAACAAAAAATTTCACATATGCCTCAAACTTCATTTCTAGGCGTTTTTGGAATTCCTGATGATTTTCTACTTTTTTGGGTTGGGATGAAATTAGACGTAGTTGGGGGGTGGAGGTTGTAAAACTGAAAATTCGGTTGTATTCGTACTCATTCGGTTGTATTCGTACTCGTAATAGGCTGTCCACTGACCTGTGAGAGAAAGACCTAGAGGCATAAGACACTTTTTTAGGTCCACCCTAACATTGCCTTGCCTATTACAGAAACCAAGGCACTTAAACTTTTTTGATGTATACATAGAGATACATATTGCTTTAGGTCGTTCTGTATTGTGTAGCGTAGAAACTATTGAATTGATTTTAATGAATTTTGGCGTGGATGGTTTTTAGAATGGTTTTTAGAAACCGCGTTAGTGCCGGCGTAGCAATAGTAAAAAAACTAAAAATACATATAAAACAGCTCATCTTCGTGTTTAGGCATTTAGGGGTTCCTGATCATTTTCTACTTTTTTGGGTTGAGGTGGAATTGGAGTGGTTGGAGGGTGGTGGGCTGTAAAACTGGAAAACTTGTTGTATTCGTGACAGGTTATCCATTGACCTGTAAAACAAAGACATAGCGGCATAACACACTTTTCTGTGGGCGATGATTTGGTTGCAAGGGGATCTCAGACTATGCTCTGGAAAAAATAATAAACTAGTATCACCCTAATGTATGGGAAGAGTGAGCCAATCAACTTGACTTCATCTTTTTGCTATGCTGTTGTGATGACCTATTGTTTTGTACTTCAAGGAACAAACACATATTTTGTTCCCATCGTTCTCCTTCACTACTTACAGCAAAAATCGCTTAACCCAAAGAACTACTATACCTTATTAGCATAATTGATGACACCAACGGCATGCAGATATCAGTGGTTTGGACACTAGATAGAGGAATGAAGACTCTCATTCACAGCTTATGCATATGTTACACTCAATACCCGAATTCGGGCAATGCCCGAAAAAAATACGCAGAACTAGTTTTGAGCAAGGAATATTTCCCAAACCTGAAATATCAATTTTATACAGCTATTGAGCATTACCAAATAGGCAGAACTAGTTTTGCGCATCTTGAAATGCACAGAACTAGTTTTGCGCAACATGAAATGCACAGAGCTGGTTCTGTGGTACTGAATGGCCAGCAGCAATTATATTAAAAAAGTAAGGATATGTTTATGTTTTTGCTTTGAATGTTTTTTGTTTCTGCTTGTCGAAAAAATGCAAGCTAAATTCGAATCCGAATTAGTTCGGCTACTTGAAGCTTCAAGCACACAAAAACATAATCTCATGACAAAAGCTCATTACCTCACTATATTGAATGATCCTAAACTAACCTAACCTTCATGTCTCTGCAATAAAACATGTATCATCAATGTATCGACAAAAAAATCTACAATTCTAAATGCCACCATGCCAAAATATACAGAACTAGTCCTGTGCATTTCAATTTGCGCAAAACTAGTTCTGTGCATTTCATGATACGCAAAACAGTTTTGCCTATTTAGTAATGCTCAATAGCCGTATAAAATTCATATTTCGGGTTTGGGAAATATGCCTTGCTCAAAACTAGTTCTGCGTAATACGCAGTGCGTATTTTTTTCGGGCATTGCCCGAATTCGGGTATTGAGCTTAACACATACACACACACCTCTTAATACCTGTAGTTGATTTGTTGGAATTGCGCATGATAATATTGCTTTTGCTCAGCTTGCATTCTTTTGGTGCCATCAAATGTGATAATAAGGTATAATATAGTAGTTTTCAGACGCGCAGATACAGGGAATAATAGGGATCGATTCCATCCAACCTATTCATACCTTAAAACAATGGTTGTATAAAGCTTTTCATGCAGTTTGGCGCTTACGTCACAAGATTGCGCTTGACCCGCTTTGTCCAGGAGGTATAGTGCAAATGTTACATATATGCACTCGTCATACCATTTTTTAATAACAAATACGTTTTTCTCCTGCTATGCTGAGGAGAAGTGTTAGATCTTAATTTGAACTATATTGTGTAAAGCTTTCACGGCCACAGTCCTATGAACTGCTGGTTTTTGGTCTGTATAGCCGACGTCAACACGCTCCGCCACCTTTTCGTTGGCGTGCTGAGCTGCTTGACGTTACCTCTTCGACGAACCCCGAGGAAGTCACAGTAAAAAAAACTGATAAAATTCGTGTTACTTATATCTGCCTTCCTTGATTTGCTAGCTAATTAGGTAACATAGTTTTTGGGCAGCTTTCTACCAGCTATATAGTGCAGTTGATGCATGATCAGTCGTGCATTCACCGTATGATGGTAGATTATATGCAACAATTTCTAAAACTGAAAGCCTTAAGGTTAGGTTAGGTTCGATTAGGTTGATAGTGAGTGGGGTAGTTATACCTCCTTCCACTGCGACATTATTATGTCTATTGTGGCTCAAACCTATTTAGGCTTGGCCGTACAATCTACACCTTTTGACGAAAGTGATGGCGGTGCTGGATCAAACTTCCGTGAATTCGACAGGTTCCAGATGGATGAATCCGAAAGTCTGAAACTCAGCGCTTTCCAGTACTTGACAGGAGCACAATGTGTGCTCCCCTGTTTCGTCCTCCACATAGCAGAAACGACAGTTCGATGTTTGTTCCAAACCTATTTTCCGCATGTGGTTCCTCAGACGACACTATCCTGTCAACAGACCGACTAGAATGCGCAGGACATTCCTGCTGCATTCTAGGATCCTCGGGGGGCCTGATTAGAGGGGTATGGTTGAACGCCTTCGAGTAGTAGCCCTGATGTATCTCGCCAGTGCAGGATATCCTCTCTGCTCATTCTGGGATGGTTTTCCTAGGAGCACTTTTCGCAATTCTTGTAAATGGTTATATACCAATGAACGCAGATTCGGTTCCTCCTCTTGAGAATGTGTCGCCCAATTCATTGCGTTCCACTCCGCTATGACCAGGATCCTAAACCAAAGTTACTTTGTTCCTTATTCCAAGTTCATTGAGGGGATGTGTACAATTCCTTTCAAGGCTTGAGTCAACCGGTTTGGAGCTAAGTGCTTTCAAGGCAACCTGGCTATATGAAAAAAGATTTGTAATTTATATTTATAAATTTGTTTGTCAGGGGTTGTTTGTTCAGCTCCCTAACTCGCACCTCTATGCCTATCATTTATGCTTGGAAGATGCTAGGTGTACCTTCCAAGGTTTACTGATATTTCAGCTTTTGGATTTGTACCAATTACGTACTCCCGCTCCTGCGTCCAGTTCTGACTTGGAGCCATCCGTGACTAGCGCAAGATCGGGGGGTGAAATTGAACGGTCACACCTATTCCACTCGTCTCTTCCTAGAAAAAGGACGTTGTAAGATATTTCCGTACGTGCTTGGGGAACCATTCGAAGTATATGGTGGTTTAAAGTTTCACTGTTAATGCCCACTGTGTCCAGTATTTGTTCCTTTTTGACCTCTCTGCCAGTTGATAGTAGTATATAAGCGACCATTCTAGCACCTCGCTCTACCTCAATGTGTTATCACAATTGGTGGTACAAAATGAATACAAGCTGTGCAAAAGCAATATTGTCAGGCGTCCTTCTAACAAACCTTCTACAGGTTCGCAAATTGTATTGAATCAGGGTATGCATAAACTGTAAATAAGAGCCTCTAATCCTCCATCTAGTGCCCAAACTACTTAGTTATCTGCTCAGCATGGTCAGTGTGGTGCAGTAAATATGGCAACAGTTACAATCAAGCAGGCGATGCATTGCACAGCCGCCAGCTTGGTTCTGGCTGTCCGTGGCAAACATTTGGATTTTGTAGCATCACACGGTAAACTAGTCCTCTAAGTTGGGAGTTCTCTGTACATAATTTTTTGACATACAAGGCATTTAAACCATTCAGAACACCTCTTCTCAGTCAAATATTATATACGCCCCTGATATGTAAGAGTTTTTGTTTACATAACTCCCAAAAACAATAATCACTATGTGTGCCGTTGAACCAGGTAACATGTGCATATGGTCAGTGTAATTGTTGGTCTAATGCCGATCGGCAAACATTTCTGCCACTGAACAACAGCACCATATACTACCATTGTTTTTACAACCATCTGATATATCCAGTATACCGGTTTAGGACTAACGCCCCAGGATTTGCCGAATATCCTGAGAATCCAGAGGTATAGTCGAGCCTTGTCAATTCTGCCAGATAGGAGTTGAAGGTGAGCCTTTTTTACAGTATGGGGTCAAGATACTTAACCTCCTTCGTAAATTGGATAGACTCTCCCGTTATTCTAGGTAGGCGAAGCTTCTCTAGCTTGAGTCTTCTGGTAGACAAAACAACAACAGTTTTGCGGTTATTTACAGACATTTGTTCCTTTCTGCACCAGCTATCGATTGTGTTCAAAGTTTGTTGAAGTATGTTGAAGATAGTCTTTCAGCAGGTCATCAACCAGGACCGTTAACAGGAAGGGTGAAAGTACTCCACCCTGGGGATCCACCTGGCGGCCCGAAACCTGACCAGCTCTCCGTGTAGTGATTTTGAGATGCTCCTGTTTGCTAACATGCATCCGATCCAGTCTCATGTAATTCTCTCCACGCATCTTTTTGCTTGGGCGACCTGGAGCGAGTTAGGGAGTACATTGTGGAACTCACCTTTTTTGTTTTTCAAAGAATGGTCAATTTTACTGACTAGGTTTTTTAAGGCAAGGCCCGTTGGTTTGCCTGCCATGTGTGCGTATTGGTGAGGATTCAACGGTATTACCCATAGTGACCCCTCCCTAATGTATCCTTAATGTGTTGATCCACAACTCTTTCTACAGTTGTCAGAAAGATAAGTGTGAGGCATATGGGACAATAGGAATTAGGTAATGCCTTAATGTTTCTAGACGACAAATGTTAGTTTAGGTCCCCTAAAACAAAACGGCATTCAAGTCAAATATTCGTGTCTCATTGCATACCCAAAGAGCAGGCAGAACATAAGGAAATCAGGGTGTGTGTGCATGAGAGGGATTACTCTACTTCATTTTATATTAAACCTCACGCTAAACCACTTCCTCGTCTAATTAATTGTCATTTGAACTCGAGCAACTTTAATTCCAGATACATAGTTGACGTTGTTTTGTTTTGGTAGATGAGCGCGCTTGCAGCCGCGTATGTGTTTTGTAGTTCGCTGCAGTTAATGACTTTCTTGAACGGAATTGAGGACCTCGGAGACAGAATTGTGTAATCAGGCAGTATAAACTTTGTGAAATCAATGATAAGCTTGCATATTTTATATAATGCTTTAAACAATATATACACCTCTACGATTAAGGACCGGTTTCTCAATGTCCAGTTAAATATTTATCTGCAAGATAACAGCAACTGTCAGATAAATTGTTTAAACAATTGAAGGCTAAACTTACGAAGTCACGTAAATCTTATCTGACAGTTGTAACCATAGCAACGCTATCTGGCAGATACCTATCTGACACTTTAACTGGACATTGAGAAACCGGCCCTTAGTGTGTATGTGTTGTATGAATATACTTGGATTGCGTAAGGCTTTTGTAGCATTGCACGGGAAACTAGTCCTCTAAGTTGGGAGTTCTCTATACACAACATAATTTTTTGACATACAAGGCATTTAAGCCATTCAGAATACCTCTTCTCATTCAAATATTATATAAGCCTCTGATATCTAAGAGTTTTTGTTTACATAGCTCCCAAGAACTATAATTACAATGTGTATGCCGTTGAACCAGGTAACATGAGCAGAGCATATGGTCAGTGTAATTGTTGGTCTAATGCTGGACGTCTTCTTTAGGCTTTCGTCCGTGATTTTGACTGTCTTACCGGTGTAGGAAAAGCTAGAAACAAGAGGTTTGGAAGTATGCCAAAGCGTGTGCAATGACACATCACGTTGATGTGAGCAATGATACCTTACGTTCATGTGAGCGCGAGCGACGGACTTACTGTCAAGTGGGGTTACTTGAGACCCATTTTACATCTCAATGAATTTTTCCATCTTATAAGAGATCATAATTTAACTTCTTAATGACTAAGGCATGAGTTTGACCTTAAACTTTGTTTCCCAAGTTATATTCATTATGTAACAAAAATCTTCAGCTCTTTTTTTATAATTCCATAGTGTCTCAAGTTACCCTCTGAAATGGGATGACATGAAATTATTAGTTTTTGAAGTATCAGTACCAATTTAGAAACGTCAACTTTAACATAGGATAAGGAAAGCTTTGAGAAATAAAAATCTATTAATCATCAAACTAATAATGCAGATTAGAGAAAGATTTTATTCATGTTGAAGCTTGTAAGTAAAGCAAACTTGAAGAAAAGACAACTCTGACTCCCAGAAACAGAAATTAATTGTCGAAGAAGTATTTTCATCGTAGGTGTCTCAAGTTTCCCCACGAAGAGTCACCAGATTCGAAATACGTCACATTTCAGAAGACTGGACAACTAAGCATAAAATCACTACTTGAACAACATAACATTGATGTTGTCAACAAATCTATGGTACGTGCAAGGGAAGTTATAAAATCTCAATTATTTTCTTAATATAGAGGAATACTATTTATATACAGGGTGTTCTATGACGAATGGAAAATACTTTAGAAGAAGACTGTACAGGCTCATTTCCAAAAAAGTAGGGTCCGATTTTCAACTAATTCAGAGATAAATTGATTTTCAGATATTTTCATTAAAATGACGGTGTTCAAACGCAAAACTCTAATATAACAAAATGTTGTTGTCGGACATTGGAATTTTTGGTATTAGTCCTTAGAAAATATGCTACCTCGTCATTCTAGACTAAACGAAAGTGATCATGTATCAAACACATCTCAAAAAGTGACCAAATAATTAACCGTGCACTTTACAATAAAAAGATGCCTATCTTTCTAGTTATCCATCGGTAACACAAACTAGTTGTAAATTTGGTAAACATAGGCAATAAGATTCCATTTATGCTCTAAAAGCATAATGGATCTCCGAGAGTACAGAGCTCCAACAGAGCGTTCGGTAAAAACTTGTCATCGGATTTTTAATTTTTGTTATGGGTAGGTACTTGGATAATGTTGCATTATGATTAGTGATAAAAAGTGAACTGTTAACCAAAGTTTCGGTATAGGGTCACAAGGTTGTATAACTTTTGAAGAAAACTTAAAGTTGTAATTTATCGATTCGTCTCAAAAAGTAGGTAACTTGAATGGGTACTTGAATAATGCACTGTTTTTTTTATTTTGTATAGCGGCGCCAACTGCGATGGTTATTTTCCGTATAATGCACTGTTATATCACAATTGGTTATAAAAAGTGATCGGATAACCAAAGCTTCTGTATAGGGTCTTAAAATTGTATAATTTTAAAATAAATATTCAAAATGCAATTTAAGATGGATCCGTGTTAAAAATTCGGTAGGTAATTTCTTAAAAGTTGCTAGGTAATATAGCAGAACATGCAAGCCACATTATAAAGTATCGTGTGTCCATAGATTTTCACTCATGTATAAATGAAAGGTCGTAAGTTACCCAGGACGAAGTAGGTCTAAAATTAAGCATGATATCTTTAGTGAACACACTATGGATTAATCATGAACGTACATACGCTGAAGCTGAAACTGTAGATTTCATAGTGCAAAAATAGACGCACGCATGCGCAAATAAGATCCAGTGGGTTGTCACAGCTGCGTCTCTACTTTTAGAACAGGCAACGGTGTCAGTGTTTACGCGTGCACGGAAAGCATCTACAGTTTCATGCTTTAGCGTAAATACGTTCATAATCGGGCTATAGTGTGTTCACTAGTGTTCGTTATGTTTACAAATGAAAAATATACGTACATTGTGTTCTTATACGGTTTATGCAATGGAAGCGCGGCGGCTGCTCACGCGGAATTCATACGACGATACCCTAATCGCAGTCAATCCAACGAATGAGCTTTTTCTGGGACTTTTCGACGTCTACGCGAGACAGGAACCTTTCGACGACGTCCAAGTGATACCGGTAGGCCTCATTTATATGATCCCGAAGATGAGAACCAATTTTTTCGGAATTATGAACAACAAGATTCTACGGCAACCACCTATATGCTGCCGCATGTTTACCAAACACCCTGTATAACTAGAGGGACTTGTGGTGCTTGATTTTTTTTCAATATCTGTTTTTTTCTCTAAAGTACCGTACGTTTTCACCTATTTATGATGGTGTTGAATCAATGTTAGCTTATTGAACTACAATAAGTAAACACGTTACGTATATTTTTCATTGTTTAGACAAATTGCCAAATTTTGGGTAATTGTTAGAACTCTCATTAAATTGAAAAATCTCAACAACTATTCATTTTTGTCCATACATACAGGGTGAGTTTTTAGTACCGGCTCGGTCGATAACTCCACTACTGTAGAAGATAGCAAAAAAAGTTGTACATAAAAGTTGTAGCCACGGATATGCTCCTTCCTCAGAAAATATTTAGATTTATACAGGGTGATCCATAACTGCGTGGTGATGCAAAGATGCATTTTTTTAAATGAGACACCCTATATATCATTCCATATTCAAATTCTGCTAATGATTTCCGTTCTTCCGATATAGGGTACTGTTACATTATACAGGCTACTTCAAAAGTTATGACCATTTTTATATCCAAATCGCGGTCAAATGAACATACTGTGTATCAAAAAGTAATGAATCAAAAATTATTTTTTTTTACATAAAAAAATTAAAAATATCCTCTAGTTTTAAAATCAGCTATAAAAAAGTCCATGACGCATATTATTATGCAGGGTGATGTAGAATGCAAAATCCAGATTTTCTCTTTTTTTTTAAATGTAACCTCCAGTATTTCATTATTCCAAAGAATTGCCTTTAATATGCTCTTTCATCTTTGTATAGAACTTGTTGTACCAACGTCCAACAGTTTCCGAGATATTTCGATTTTTCGGTAAATTTAAAATATAGCTTCTATTTGTGTACTGAAATTCATTTATTTTGAGAAAGTACTATCTAACTTGTTTTTTGTTTAGCGAATAACTAAATTATAAGGCCATGATACTATCTGATGAAGTCAAAACCCTAAATCATCGAGATAATAAAGTCAAGTATGCTTAGGAAACAATTTTGTAGGCGTGATGCATAATTATCAAGCAGATTTATCAGGTACGCTTTGAAAAATTGACAGTTTTCATAACCTGCACAATAATTCCGTACTGTGTGAAAAACCAGCTTTAAAAATCAATTTTTCCGTTGAGGGTATTTAGGAAAATCTTTGAGAAATTATCTGCTTGCCTCTAGAATATATCAACTATGAACAGCAATATCCAGAACGGAGGCACTCTAAATGGTTACGATTGGTATTTACCATTTTAAAATTTTGTATATTCGAATCTCCCGCGTTTTGACTTGCGAGTTTGAAGTCTGTCGGTTGACGCGGAAGAAAGAGAGAGTCGTACTTCAACTACCGAGGTGAACGGACGTGTGCGTGATATCCGTCACCCCGTGTGTAGCGTGTACCTCCAATAAGGGCGACCACAGCCTTACATCGCTCAGCTAACTCTGGAATCTGGATAGAGCAACGCAGTACCCAGCTGGGGAAGACATCCGACGCCAACCAACAAGGGGTGAGTCAACCGATGCATGATTAACCTTCAATTCTCGTGAGTCATTTGCGGGTATTTGCCAATTTAGTTGGTCCTTCACAATTAATCAATTGGCTACAATTACTTTATTGATCGAATTGTAACCATTTTTTGGCCCTCCGAGCACGGGTAAATAAATCGCGCTATAGTAAAATAGTCTACGTAAAATCTAAATTGGTACGTATCCTTGACAAAAAACGGAGTTTTTTTGTGACATCGGAATTTGTTAGTGTTGCGCGCTGTTTGTAAAAATTGGTTATATTCGAAAACAAGCAACTTTTGGTGTATTGTGTTGGTAATACATATCTGGGGAGTTTTCTGGGCATTTGAAATTGACATTTTGCGAATTGCGTGAGCGCAAAAGTTGTTTTGATTCAGTTGTTTACATTCGGTTGGGGGTTCGAAAACCGGAGTTTCGACAATTGGTGTAGTCGACGGAGATTTCGAAAAAGAATAACAACTGAAAATTTTGTGATTTGTGTGTGGTTGCCGTATTGTTTGTGTAAAGAAGTTGTGTTTACTAGCAGATTGATTCTAAATTTGATTATTTTGGTCTTGTGTTTACATTGAATCGTTACCTGATACCTGAACATGCCTAATGCAAATGTTGTGAAGTTGCAACGGCAACGCGCGCTAGTTTTAAAATCTATTAAAAATGTTCTTGAGGCGGCCAAGAAGGCTCGTGATAATGGCGCGTATCGGACGGAGTTTTTTCTCAGGTATGGAGAGCTGGATGGGTATGTAACGAGGTTTGAGAATTTGCAATATGAAATAATAGCCTTGGTAGATGAGTCTGCCTTAGAGGAGGAGGAAGCAGTTCATACAATGTTTGATGATATGAGATATTCAATAAGGGGCATTCATAAAGATCTTTCTGATGAGATGATGGCTCGTAGTGAGCATGAAACATCTGCAGTGGTCGTAAGAGAAAATTGTTTGAGGCTTCCCAAAATTGAAATACCGAAGTTTGATGGTGACCTTACAAGGTGGCCTACGTTCATCGACTTATTCAATACTCTTATTCATAGAAATAATTCGCTGTCAAAAATAGAAAAGTTTCAGTTCTTGATTTCTTATTTAGAAAAAGAGGCAGGTCGAATAGTAAGGAATGTGCCCATTACTGAGGATAATTATGACATAGCCTATAATGCATTAATGAGTCGATATCAGAATGAACGTGTTTTATTGAGCAATTATTGGTTTTCAATTTATAATGCTTCTCCCTCTAGGCATGATTCTGCAGTTGAACTTCGAAAATTGTTGTCAATATTTTCTGAAAATTTGGTGGCTTTAGAGATGAGTAACTTGAACCTATGGGATTTTACCAAATTCAATTTATTGTTGCAGAAATTACC
Source organism: Callosobruchus maculatus (assembly GCA_951848785.1). Taxonomy (NCBI): domain Eukaryota; kingdom Metazoa; phylum Arthropoda; class Insecta; order Coleoptera; family Chrysomelidae; genus Callosobruchus; species Callosobruchus maculatus. The sequence continues at coordinate 3,338,138 of CATOUR010000032.1, forward strand.
TTCTTCCCTTAAAACGCGATTTGAACTAGAACATAATGGGAATAATGTTCCGGGGTTTGATATGCTTTTTGGATTTGTTGAGAAAACCTGTCGAGCTCTGGAAAATACATCCCTTACTTCCGCATATCAAGGGAGTAATGTGTCTAATGCTAGTGGTGGGTTTAGAAAGAATAATAGTCCTGCTAATCCCAAGGGAAGGCAGACACTTAGTTTTTCGACTGGCACATTAACACAGGAAAAGTGTAATTTTTGCAAGGGTTCACCACATTCGTTGATCAAATGTGATAGATTCTTGCAGGCAGAATGTCGTAAGAGGCATGCCTTTGTCAAGCGGACTAGAATGTGTTTTAATTGTTTGGGAGCTACTCATCTAGTAAATAAATGTAAATCAAAAGAACTTTGTGGGGTTTGTGGTGGAAAACACCATGTACTATTGCATTTTCCGGACACTAAAGTGACAGATTGTGATGTCAGTGGTAGTACCTCTAATGAATCTGAGAGTCATGTTCAAGTCATGGCAAGTAAGTTGTCTGTGCAGCCTAGAATGTTGCTTGCTACTGCACTAGTCTCAATATTGGATTCTGAGGGTAGATCCACCAAATGTCGTGTTTTGTTAGATTCTGCTAGTCAAGCCAATTTTATTAGTGAATCTTGTGTGAGAAGGTTGAATCTTACTCGTAAGGAGTATTCAACCCCTGTTGTTGGCATTAATGGAATGTCATCGAATGTGAGTTCGGGAAAAGTCTCTTGTGTTATCTTTCCCTACAGCAAACCGTATCCTAGCTTCAATTTGGAAGCTATTGTGATACCTCAGATTTGTGAGAAGGTACCTCAAATTCCTGCTGTTGTTCAGAAGTGGAAGTATTTAGAAAATCTTTGCCTCGCAGAGCCTTTGGCTGCACATGATGAAATGGAAATTGATCTGCTTCTAGGGGTAGAAGTATTTGGTGAGATCTTACGTTCCGGTTATGTGAGAGGACAGAATGGTGGGCCACATGCTATTAACACCGTATTTGGGTGGGTGTTAATGGGCAAGTTGGGTGGTGTTTCCACTAATAGTGTGCTGAATTTTCTAACTTCTGTGGGGGAATTGGATTGTACATTGAAAAAGTTTTGGGAAATTGAAAGTATCCCTAAGTGTGTCGCATTGTCTGAAGAGGAACAGCAGGCTGAGGAATTCTTCACGTCATCTTGTTGGCGTATGGACTCAGGAAGATATGTGGTGAAGCTTCCCTTTTCTGAATTCCCCCCAGTTCTGGGTGATTCCTATTCACAGGCTTTACATAGATTTAAGCTGTTGGAAGGACGTTTTCGTCGTGATTCCGTCTTACATGAAGCATATTGTGATTTTATGGCTGACTATTTGGAGCAAGGTCACATGTCTGAAGTTGGGAACCAAGTGGGGTCTAATAGTGAGTATTACATTCCTCATCATGCGGTGGTGAAAAGGAATGCGAATGGTGAAATAAAGCTTCGGACTGTCTTTGATGCTTCAGCTAAAACTACCAATGGAAAGTCCTTGAATGATGTTCTTCTAGCAGGTCCCAAGTTACAAAATGATATCGTCTCAATATTGTTATCTTTCAGGTTGTATTTGTATGTGTTTACCGCGGATATACGGCAAATGTATCGACAGATTTTAGTTGAGGAGTCTCACACTAGTTATCAAACTATTTTGTGGAGACCTAACGGTGACGAGCCTATAAGGAAATATCAGTTGAAGACCGTTACCTATGGAGTAACGTCTAGTCCTTTTCTAGCGATTAGGACGTTGCTGCAACTGTGTAGGGATGAGGGTGAAAGGTTTCCGTTAGCTGTAAATATTTTGGAGAATTTCTGTTATGTTGATGACGCCATTGGAGTAGCAAACTCCAAGGAAATTGCCTTGGATACTCAAAACCAGTTGATTGAATTATTGGCGTTGGGAAAGTTTGAACTGAGGAAATGGGCAAGTAATTGTTCTGAAGTACTTGCTCAGGTACCTGAGGTTCATCAGCAGCCACTTGTATTTGATAAGGATTCTCTTGGAATAAAAGTGTTGGGTTTGCAGTGGTGTCCCACTACGGATTGTTTTTCTTATTCTGTACATCCTCAGATACGGTCCTGTACAAAGAGGAATATTTTGTCAGAAATAGCAAGACTGTATGATCCTCTAGGATTCTTAGCTCCAGTAATCATTGTTCCCAAGCAAATACTTCAGCAATTGTGGGCTTTAGGGATAGGTTGGGATGATGAGCCACCGCTGGAAGTTGCAAACCAGTGGAAAACTTTTGTGGCTGAGTTACCTGAGCTATCTTCGTTGAAAATTCCTAGACATATACTTCATATAGAGGCAAAGTTTACAGAAATTCATGCTTTTTGCGATGCTTCGGAGAAGTCGTATGCAGCTGTAGTTTATCTGAGACAGGTTTCCACGGAGAACAGTATTTCTGTACATTTGGTGTGTGCCAAAACTGGAGTGGCGCCTTTGAAAAGACTGTCGATTCCACGACTGGAATTGTGTGCAGCCTTATTAGCCGCAGAGCTGATTGATTGTGTATCCCATATAATGGTAACACAGAAAATAGATAATGTTTGTGCTTGGACGGATTCGAAGGTAGTTGTGACGTGGGTCAAATCTTCTCCGCATAGGTGGCGGAGCTTTGTAGCCAATCGTGTAGCTATAATCCAGGAAAAGGTAGCTCCTGATTCATGGTATCATGTGGTTGGGAAAGAGAATCCTAGTGACTGTGCTTCTAGGGGGACTTTTCCTCGGCAATTTCTAGAACAACCCTTGTGGTGGGAGGGGCCAACTTGGCTTAAGCTTCCTCGGGATGATTGGCCTGTAACTTGTGTAGGTGAGCCTTCCTGTACAGATGTACAAGAAGAAGCAAAGGTTGTTTGTATTACTATTCACGGCTCTAGTATTGTTTCAGAATTGTTGAATAGATATTCTTCCTTACGCAAAATTGAGCGTGTTGTTGCTTATTGTTTGAGATTTCGTAAAAATTGTTTGTGTCGAAAAAGGGGTTACCCGCGTGAGATAGGTAATTTATCCGAGGCTGAATTGTATGAGGCTATGGTGGTTCTGGTCAAAGACGTGCAAAGAGTTGAATTGGATAATGAACTGCGGAAAGTTCGTCGAGCGGAGGTCTGTCCCAAAGCTATACAGAAGTTAGCTCCTTTCATTGATTCCCAGGGTGTCCTGAGGGTGGGCGGTCGCTTGAGACAGTCTAGTCTAAGCTATGATCGGAAGCATCCAATTCTGCTCCCTAGGAAGCATCGATTGACTTATCTCATTATCCAAAGTGTGCACAATAGGAGTTGTCATCCTGGACCACAAACTTTGCATTATCTGTTAAGGCAGAGATATTGGATACTATCTGCCAAACGGGCTATAGCTTCAGTGTTATCTCGTTGCATAAAATGCTTTAGAGTTAAGCCTCCTCCAGTGGTCCCCATAATGAGTGATTTACCTTCCGTCAGAATTTCGGAAGTCAAACCTTTTTCCCATAGTGGCGTAGACCTTTTTGGTCCTTTGAGGATGTCTTTAGGTAAAAGACGAGGCATTAGTTCTCAAAAGGTGTATGTGTGTCTTTTCGTGTATATGGCTACTAAAGCAATACATTTAGAAGTTGTGTCAGATCTAACTAGTGAAGCTGTTCTTGCAGCACTTAGGCGTTTTATAGGGCGGCGAGGACGTTGCAGTGATATTTATAGTGATCAAGGTACGAATTTTGTTGGTGCTTATAAAACTTTACAGTTGTTGGGTGCTAAAGCTTCTGAAGCTTTGCAAATTAAGTGGCATTTTAATCCTCCAGCTAGTCCTTCCTTTGGAGGTATATGGAAGTCCGGAGTGAAATCTGTGAAAACTCACTTGCGGCGGGTGATAGGTGCGCAAGTGTTGACTTATGAGGAATTGAGCACCACTTTAATCCAAATTGAGGCAATGTTAAATTCGAGACCCTTGTGTAGTTTGAGTTCTGATCCTAACGATGTAGGCAGCTTGACTCCGGGTCATTTCTTGACATTAGAGCCCCTGAATGCTCCGCCTGACGAAGATTTGTTGTGTGTGAAACATAGTCGGTTGAACAGGTGGCAGTTAGTGCAACAGATGCAGCAACATTTTTGGCGGCGTTGGCATATGGAGTACCTCCACACCCTTCAGCAACGACATAAGTGGAATACACCACATAATCCTCCCTCGGTCGGCCAGTTGGTTCTTCTCAAGGATGAAAATACCCGTCCTTTACAGTGGCCATTAGGCAGGATTATTAAGTTATATCCCGGTACGGGAAACATTTCGAGAGTCGCCCAAGTTAAGACGAGTAAAGGGCTGTTAGACCGTCCTTTATTGAAACTGTGCCCTTTGCCGGCACAATAGGCCATGATTTGCTTGTATATGATAATTTTTTTTTTCGTGTTGTGTTATGGGTGGGATAATTCCACTAATTTTCTTTTGTGGGTAATATAGGAATTACTATGATTGGAAAAAATATTTTTTTTTATATTTTTTGGTGGGCGGAAAATGGTTACGATTGGTATTTACCATTTTAAAATTTTGTATATTCGAATCTCCCGCGTTTTGACTTGCGAGTTTGAAGTCTGTCGGTTGACGCGGAAGAAAGAGAGAGTCGTACTTCAACTACCGAGGTGAACGGACGTGTGCGTGATATCCGTCACCCCGTGTGTAGCGTGTACCTCCAATAAGGGCGACCACAGCCTTACATCGCTCAGCTAACTCTGGAATCTGGATAGAGCAACGCAGTACCCAGCTGGGGAAGACATCCGACGCCAACCAACAAGGGGTGAGTCAACCGATGCATGATTAACCTTCAATTCTCGTGAGTCATTTGCGGGTATTTGCCAATTTAGTTGGTCCTTCACAATTAATCAATTGGCTACAATTACTTTATTGATCGAATTGTAACCACTAAAACTAATTCGTTTGAAAGTTTGAAGAATCGTTTTATTTGGACTGTGTCGTTTAATATTTCATAGCCTACCTGATAGGTCTGCTTGATAATTATGCATGACGTCTTTAAAATTGTTTTCTCAGCACACTTGACCTATATTATCTCGTTAATTCAGTGTTTTGACTTGATCAAGTACTATTATGGCCTCATATTTTAGTTCTTTGTCAAGCAAAAATAAAATTTTATAGTATTTTCTCAAAATAAATAAATTTTATTTAACAAATAGAAGGTATATTTAAAATTTGTAGAAAAATCGAAATATCTCAGAAACTAATGAATGCAGCCATAACAAGTTCTATATAAAGATGAAAGGGCATATTAAAGGCAATTCTTTGGTATAATAAAATATTGGGGGTTACGTTTAAAATTTTTAATCATTTCATGTAAAAAAAATAATTTTTGATTCATGACTTTTTGACGTACAGTACGTTCATTTGATCGCGATTTGGATATAAAAATGGTCATAACTTTTAAAAACCCTGTATAATGTAACATTACGCTATATTGGAAGAACGAAAATCATTAGTAGAATTTGTATATGGAATAATATACAGGGTGTCTCATTTAAAAAAAATGCATGTTTGCATCACCACGTAGTTATGGACCACCCTGTATAAATCAAAATATTTTCCTAGCAAGGAGCATATCCGGAGCTACAACTTTTATATGTAACTTTGTTCGCTATCTTCTACAGTAGTGGAGATATCGACCGAGCTGGTACTGAAAACTCACCCTGTATATTAAGCGTATTTTGTTGCATTTTAGCTCTACGATCATTCTCTGTCGAATTACATTAAACCTTGTATAGGTCAAGGTCCCCAGTGTAAGAACACGTTATACGTGACTTTTGAAAAACCTGTACTAAACATACTTTGACAAATCGCTAGTCAAAGATCCACAACGTGTGATACGGGTATGAAGAAGTAGTATTACCTACATTCGAAAACACCCTGACTTGACGTCACACAATTTCCTTCGAGGAGCGAGCGCCGTGATCTCCTGGTGGATTAACTCATAATGGTACGGCGTAAATTCGCAATGGTGAAGCTGTCTGGTTGCGCGCCATCCTACTTGAGATTAGTTTAATAGCTGCAACAAATGCAGCCGGAGTTATAAGTTTTAGCAACGTTTAACTCCCCGGCTACATGCGCCTCGCATTATGTCGTTTGCTATTATTAAAAGCTTTCGCTCACAGAATGGATGTGCAGTCGCAGCAGATCTACACAAGTCCCGCCTCTTGCCAGCAAACTTTAATTAACTACCTGGCGAGATGCTGCAAGAATATCCATGTATAGTCGGTTTATTTTTACTTTCAAAACTAAGTCGTTAATATTCCTTACGCACAAACGAGAATTACGAACTATTCGCAAATTCCCTGTTCTAGGCGATTTGAAAGGCTGAACTTTTTAACGTTTCAAGTGAGTATAAATGTCCACCGTGTCACCTGTCAACTAGCGACTCCCATCTCGTCGAACAGTCGATCTTTCCTCATCAACTTCCTAATCACTACTATGGAGATTAATTTCTTCCTCGATGAGGAGATCGTTCCGAAGCAATACAGCCCACTTCGAACACTGGTTTGACTCAAATGAGTTACAGCTGTATAAAATTGAAACCACATTATATGAACATTCTGGGAGCTGACTTCGACAGATATCTTGGTTTCACCATACTGAACATTCAGGTACTAGGTCATCTAGAACCTGAAAAACCTGAAAACATGTTATGGCCTGGTCCACTCGGTAAACAGGGCATGGCATATCTCTAAGAAATAGTATTCTCAGTCCAAAAAGCTGCGCTCAGAGTTATTGTGAAATAAAAAGTATTTTGGAAAAGTAGTATTGTAAAAGCTTGATGTCATGACTTTTTTGCCGTCATCTACGAAGGTGGGTGACAGATATATCAAAGTATTTGAATCAGCCAACAAAATACTTCAGAGTTGTTCTCTGTACATCTTTAAAAGCTTTATCGTAGGTTTCGTAAATTGGGTTCCATACGTATTCGCCAATTGCTGTGGCAATAGTTTACTGAGTTTCAAATCTACTTTCTGGAGCAATTTGTATGGTATTGTCAAATTAGTATTGAATTGAATATACTCAAATCTTTGTAGTACGTTTGAACTGTGAAGCAATGAATCAATGTAAAAATGAGGTTAATTGTCTCTTTATTGCAAAACTCGTCTTTTGAACTCACCCCGTTTACTACCGCAGAAGATAGCGAAAAAAGTAGTTTATAAAAGTTGTAGCCAAGAATATGATCCTTGCTCGTAAAATATTTTGATTTATACAGAACGATCCATAACTACGTGGTGATGCAAATATACATTTTTTTAAATGAGATATTTTTTCAGATCCTACTAATGATTTTCGTTCTTAAAAAATAAATTATTGTAAAATTATACTAGATACTTCAAAAGTTATGGCCATTTTTATATTCAAATTGGTGTTATTATTGAACGTACTGTATATTGCAAATTATTTTTTTACGTGGAAATATAAAAAATATCTTCTAGTTTTAACACAGGCTGTAAAAAAGTCGCTGGCACATATTCCTATACAGGGTGAGTTAGAATGCAAAAACTAGATATTCTCTTTTTTAACTTCAACCCACCATATTTTATTATGCCAAAAAATTGCTTTCAATGTGCTTTTTCATACTTGTATAAATTTTATATACCTACATCCACCGGTTTCCAAGATATTTCGATTTTTCTGCAAATTTTAAATTTACTTTCTATTTGTGTACTGAAATTTATTAATTTTGAGAAAGTACTATCGAATTTTATTTTTATTTAACGAACAGTTAAATTATAAGGCGATTATAGTATTTGATGCAGACAAAACTCTGAATTATCGAGATAATATAAGTCAAGTATGCTAAGGACACATTTTGTATTATTACATTATCAAGCAGGTTCATCACCTAGACGTTGAAATATTGGCAGTTTTCATGACATGTTCAATAATTGCGTACTGTGTGAAAACCGATCTTGAAAAGTAAATTTTCACATTTATTTGCCTCTAAAATATGTCAACTATCAACAGCGATATCCAGAACAAAGGCATTCTAAAACTGATGCATTTGAAAGATTGAAGAATCGTTTTATTCGGACTGTGTCAGTTAATATTTCGTAGCCTACCTGATAGATCTGCTTGATAATTATGCATCACGTCTATAAAATTGTTTCCTTAGCATAATTCGGGGTTTTGACTTCATCAAACGCTATTACGGCCTTATACTTCAGTTGCTCGTTAAATACAAATAAAATTCGATAGCACATTCTCAAACTAAATAAATTTCGGTACCCAAATAGAAAGTATACTTTATATTTGCAGAAAAATCGAAATATCTCAGAAACTGATGAATATACAAGTATATGAAATGCTATACAAATATGAAAGAGCATATTGAAAACAATTTTTTGGTATAATAAAATATGGGGGGTTCATTGAAAAGAGAAGGTCTAGTTTTTACATTCTACCACACCCTGTATATGAATATGGGTTGTAGACTTTTTTACAGCCTGTATAAAAACTAGAGGATATTTTTTATTTTTAGCTAAAGATAATTTTTGAGTCATTAATTTTCAATAAGTAGTACATTCATTTGCTAGCGATTTGGATATAAAAATGGTCATAACTTTAATACCCTGTATAATGTTAAAACACTAGATTTTCAGAATGAGAATTATTAGTAGAATCTAAATATGGAATAATGTAATATGGTCTTATTTGAAAACATGTATGTTTGCATCATCACGTAGCTATGGATCAGCCTACATAAATCGAAATATTTTCTGAGCAAGCAGCATCTCCTTGGCTACAACTTGTATATACAACTTTTTTTCAGTAATGGAGTTATCGACCGACCCGGTATTACAATCTCACCCTGTATAATAGCAACTCGGTATATTGAGAACCCTGAGGTAAATAGGTTTCATTTGCTTTGAAACTTCGTCAGTACGTTTTCCAAAGCTTGATCCTCTGCTTTGCAAATTGCATTTCACGAAATTTGAATACGAAAGAGGTGGGCTTAAGCTTGCTTGCACCACCAGTACGTAACTTTCTCTAACTAATAAGGATTCCTCTATAGAGTATTGATACAATATAAGTTATTGTTTACTTTGAAACGCTCATGCAATGCCTTTGTGTTGCTTATCTGCCTGAGTGCCTGCCTGAATAGTCATTAAATGCTTACCGAAATAGTAACTATATGTACAGGGTATAACTTTTAAGGATGACCACACCTATATTACCGTGTAGATCTCGCTGAGCTGATCATTTTTCAATAAGCAACATGGGTCCGGAAACGAACCGTTTCGGAGATAGCGCTACCGAAAGTAGTTCTTTCTGACGCCTGAAGTAATTGGCCCATACATGCTTCCAGCGCGACTCAACGCCGACAACTACATCGTGTTCCTCCAGGATATCCTTCCAAGTCTGCTTGAAGATGTTCCTCTTCAGGTCCGAAGAGGAATGTGGTTTCAGCACGATGGCGCTCCAGCCCACTACGGAGCGCAAGTCCGGGCTCATCTTGTTGCAGCTTTTCCAGGGCGTTGGATCGGCCGAGGTGATCCAGTAGCGTGGCCGGCGCGGTCTCCGGATCTCAATCCCCTGGATTTTTTCCTGTGGGGTCACCTGGAAGCACTTGTCTACCAAGGGGGTGCACCACACACAGCAGAAGAGCTGATTGGACGCATCATTGCAGCAGCTGGAGACGTCAGGGAGCAGCCACAGGTGATCAACCCCTCCACTGCGTCGGTCATCCATCAAGCCAGATTGTGCGTGCAAGAAGGCGGTGGCTACGTGGAGCCTCTCCTTCACTGATTTTTGACTGATCTCGGTGTTTTTTGTTGTTGTTTTTTGCAATATTTTTTTTGTTTTGTTTGTTTGGTTTACTTTTGATATTTTGGCCATGACGATTAAATATTGACAACCCAAATCTGTCTTAGCAGCTGATCCGTAACCCCCTCTCTCCTCTGCCAATTACGAGGCGTTGAATGAATTGCCTAACTTCACGCGTCAGAAAGGATAACTTTCGGTTGCGTTATCTCCGTAACGGTTCGTTTTTGGAGCCATGTTGCTTATCGAAAAATGATCAGCTCAGCGAGATCTACATGGTGGTATAGGTGTGGACATCCTTAAAAGTTATACCCTGTATAATACTACGTGCGTAACGGGTTGCCGTTATATTGTTTAGTGGCGACACTTCTTGTGCGTTGTGTTGCAGTAAGATTGACTTATTTTCTAGTTGTTGCCCATACTTTTGGGACAATTATTATAAATTATGGTGAGACAAAGGTGTTACGTGTGTAAAATGGAAGCAAAGAAAGATAGATGTGGAAAACTATGCTTTTATAGGTAGGTTATGTTGATCGTTAGTCTTTGGCGTGGCGTTATCATACTCCTGTTTACAAAATTTAACTTTTAACTTCTATTGAATTACTAAAACGTATGTATACAGAGGCTTTTTATTGTTGGAAACTGCATTATTGTTTTTTACATATCTATTTTTCGAAATGATCAAAATCGTAAATTTATATTGTTTATCCTCAAATTGTGTCAATCATGTATCGCCAATAATGTTTGGAAACATATCAAAAAATGTATCTTTGTTTTGTGTAATTGACTTGCGTCTGTTTTAATATTTGATTGCACTTTTGGGATTAATTTAAGAGAAAATCTCGGTATTTGGTAATTGAGTAAATTGAGTATTTTGGAGAAAATAACGACGATATCTTTGATATAAGGCAATACCTACTACAAACTTTGTTGTTTGCTGTAAATAAATTATAACGTTATCTTCTACTACACCCAAACAAAATTCGAGAGACTTTTCCAAACTTGATACATGTTTCGCTAACTATGTTAGCATCATTAAGGGAAGGTTTAATCTAAATCTTCAGTGCTTATTAGTGCTACGCCAAAAAACTAATAAGAGTCGATTTACTATTTATGTGTATTTGTTATTTTTAAGGACGTGCGTATCTATATTTGGCTTCACAATTATATGTTCGGTGTATTGTCCATTGTAACCTAATTGGCGTACCTCATGATACGTCTATGTTATCTGAAATCTATTTGTTGACCTTCAACAGGAGTCACAGTAGTCGGGGGTCGGGGGCCAGGTCTATGTCCCTATAGTTATTGCTTCTTAGGCAAACATTTAATGGATAATCTGCGTGACAGGCATATTTTGAGTTTCATATAGATTCCTATTCTCATTATTAAACAGTGATTCTATTATGCAACGCTTTGCTGCAAATTCCTTGAGAAAGATGAGCTACGGCAATGTCGACATCCCCGATTCCCCAACACTTTTCTAGTACGTAGGAGAAGCGAATCAAAAATTGAACTGGACCCTGTTGCGACAGCCTTAACAAGAACAGGGCGAGCTAGATTAAATTTTTCATGGCCAACCATTCCGTTGTGGCGATTTCGGTTTCAGAGCTGCCCTAAAGGGACCTACCGCACGTCAGTCGAAACTGCCACGCCAGTGGCGTATAGCCACGTATGTTTTTTTTTATTTATGTTATTGCCTCTGATCTGAGAAGCCACGTATATAAAATTTCTAGTTTTTGGCAAAAATAACACAGACAAAAACATCACACTCTATTCCCGTTACCCATTTCTATTTAATTCAGGTTAATTGGATTAAACAGCGCACAGCATGTCGATTACAGTCTATAGCAAGAGCAGCAATCGTCAAGAAGCTTTTTGCAATGAAAGTAAATATTGGTATATTATGTAAACCTAGTTGCAGCTGCGGAGCGGCCGCGCCTGGCAAGTAGGCCCTTTTGGCCATCTCAGAGTATCACCTCTCAGCCACCATTGCCTGCCTCCTCCTTCCAGCACCCCCACTCCCACCTTTAAACAAAGACCAGTATGTCGGCCCAGCTTAGGTAGCAACTTACATTCCACAAGAAAGTGGTAGACCGTTTCATCGGCCTCTCTACAGCCCATATATAGGCTCGGAAGAGGCCGACAATTCCTAATAGTGATAGATGCCTCCTGAGGCATCTGACTGTCCATCTGTCTTGGTTCCGTAGCCATGCTGATCTCAGCCCGGCTATAAAATACTTGGCTTATTTGCATCCTTCACTTTGCCTCCACTGTTCGTCTATGGGGTATATTTCACCCACATGTTGAGGGCTAACATTAGCTGCTGCCTACTTAATCTTATAATAGGCTATGGGCCCAAAAATCTATCCTCCGGTGACGAATCTGGCCAGTCTATCAGCTTCCTCATTATCAGGAACCCCCGTACGACCTGGGACCCACATCAAGGTAACGTCCTTTATCCTCGCCAGCACTTCCAGTCTCTCCGCCCACCTCTGAACCAGGAGTACGTAAATACTCATTTTGGTATTAACCTACGATACCTACTCGATATGACGATATGTAGCCCAGTTATACCACGCAGATAACATATTTTATATATAATAAATCTTTATGGCGAATTTTGTAGATTTATGCCGCAGTCAATTGAAATAGTTATAGGAAGGTAAGTGTACCAAAAACTACTAGAAATCCTTATCATTTCACCCAAAAGAAAGCATATTATTCAACAACTGCAACAACGGACGCCATTTTGACAGATATTATACTTCCTGCCACGTCTTTGGCTTCAGTTAAGGTTAGGGGTCATACCTAAATGCGCGCCAACAGTTGGTGATTTCTTTGGTATAAAAATATCGATGTATTAACTGGTCCGTGGGTAATTATGTCTGACTATTCTTTGACTTCCTACATAATACAGATAGGTACATAGCTATAGCTAGTTGTCTCTTAGTTTGTCTTTCTAGTGCTATAATTAAAAAAGGAAAATATTATATTCTGTCAGTGGCATGCCATATAGCCACTGGCAGTAATAGGACCACTGGTGACCATATTAGGTCTTGTAATTTTTTTGAAGCCAGGATGAAATTAAAGAAAGGATAAGTAAAGGAAAACAAGTCACATGCTCTCTCAATTCTATACTATGGGACAAGAACATCACCATACAAACGAAGAAAAAACTACACAAGACTATATTTGAACCTGTTATCACGTACGGGGCAGAAACATGGGATATCAGTAGTAGCAATCGCAATAAACTCCTGTCAGCTGAAATGGACTTCCTAAGACGGAGTTGCAGAAAGTCTAGATTAGACAGGGTTAGAAATGAAAAAATCCGGGAAATGACGAAAACAGACTCAAATCTGATAGATAGGATCCATCAAAAGCAATTGACGTGGTTTGGACACACAAAACGAATGGGAGAACATAGATGGCCTCGACGAATACTAGAATGGGTGCCACGAGAAAGAAGAAAAAGAGGACGACCGAGAAGAAGCTGGAGGGACGAGATAGATGAAGCCATGGAACTGAGGGATTTGGAAGAAGACATGTGCTTCGATAGAAAAAATTGGAAACTGGGAACGGAGAGACGGCTAAGGCCGTAAAACAAATCCGTATTATATATAATTTTTTTGAACACCAGTATCCCCTAATATGTAAGATATGAGTTATAGATATTTATTTGTTGTTATTCATCATTATGTTATTTTAGGTAGTTTTCATCAGTTATGTAATATGGCAGCAATAGGGTCACTGAACACCCTAATATTGTGTGGTGCTGTAAGAAAAAATTCCAATAAATCACATTTAACACAAAATTTTCGAAATGACAGTTTTCTTTTTTGAATTACATTTCAGCAACTTCTAGATTCATTTTCGAAACACAACACAACACGCAAATTTCATTGATATCACATCAAGTTACAGAGGAACAGGAATTTCCATATTTATTTTCTTCGTTGGGATTTTGAAAACTATAAAGCTTTTACGTCGTAGCCTTAATAGCGTTCTGTGAAATGTTATACTGGGTGTGATTGGTAATTCGATACAGATATTTGGGATGGTGATAGTAGAGGCGGTAAGCTATAAAATTAACCATATCGATGTCCAATTCCTAATAGTTTACGAGGTAAATTGAATTTTACAGATTTTCATCAAAAAGCAAACCTCCAAACGAAAACCCTAATGAGCAAAATGTTATTCTCAGTTTTCTAATATTTGATATTAGTCCTTGAAAAATATGCTGTTTCGTTATTATCGACAAAATGAAAGTGAACATGTATCAAACACTTCGTAGAATGGTGTCAAAATCAGCACGTGTTGAAAAGTGACTTGGAGAAGCGTTACAAAAAAGCGAGTGTTTATCTTAAAAAGTCACCAAATTAACCGAGAACTTAAACAATAAACTTGTTATGTATGTGGTATACACAGGCAATAAGATTGCATTCAAGCTCTAAAAGCATAATGGATCTCCAAGAGCACAAAGCTTCAACAGACTGTTTGGCGAGAACTTGTCATTGGATTTGATTTGTCATTTTTGTTATAAGAACTTAAACAATGTGCTTTTGCATCATGATTAGTCACGAAAAGTGATCGTTTAACCAAAAGTTCGGTATAGGGTCTCAAAATTGTGTAATTTTAGAAGAAAACTTCAAGTTGTACCTAATTTGGAATGGATTCGTCTCAATAAATCGCTAGGCAAGCAAACAAAACAGGCAGGCCACGTTATAAAATATCTTGTATCCATAAATTTTCAGTTATGTATGGACTCACCCGTCCGAAGGTTCCTACTCAAAAAAGTTGCATCTTCGGCGTCCACATGAAGCATGAATCGACAAAAATCCATTCTCCTGAGAACATCACCTTTCTTCAAAATATGTACTGGCATGTAATGGTACAGATACAGACCAGTCATGTGCGCAGTGAGCCACACCTTCCACTGCGAAATACCGTATTGAGGTGATTTGCAATAGTGTAGGTGTATGCTGTAGGACCTTGTGCACCACTTTGAAGAATTGGTCCTCATCTTCGGGATCATATAGGCAAGGCCTACCGGCATCACTGAGCTCCTGTCTAGTGCAGATATCAAAAAGACCCAGACAAAACTCTTTGATTGCGCTGACTGCGATTAAGGCCTCGTCGTCTGTGTTCCGCGCGAGCAGCCGCCATTCGTCCTCTGCATAATCCTTATACGAATACAATGTCCGCATATTCTTCATTTGTAAACATAACGACCACTAGTGAAGACACTATAGATCGATCATGAACGTACGTACGCTAAAGCTGAATCTGTAAACTATTTCCGTGCACTTGTGAACACCGGTGACGTTACCTGTTCCAAAAGTAGAGACGCGCAGCTGTTACAGCTCGCTCGATCTTAACTTGCGCAGGCGTACGTTCATTATTGTCGACCTACAGCACAAAATCTACAGTTTCAGCTTACTTGGACCTTGGATTAGCGGTTACGTAGACAGATGGTGGACATGCGCCGGTACTCTGTAACTTAGAAACGTGTTTCTATGCACTATGTGTTATGGGATCGGGTGGCCTCGTAAATATGACAGGGTGCCATGACAACGTAGTAGACACGTGATAGGCACCCGAAACTGCCCGATCGTCATGGTCGTCATGGCGATAGAAACAATAATAATAATAATAATAATGTGTCTTTATTTTTACTAATGTTACAAAACTTAGTAAAATATTGCAGAATGGGAGGCGGCATTCAACTATGTTGCTCTTCCATGCAACCCCCAAACATGTTTCTATCTCTTAAGTTAGAGGGTACCAACGCTGGTCTCTCGTGATGTAGGGGTCTCAAAACGTATTACCTCCAATTCAAATTGTTTCGCAAATCAAATATTTCCAAAGCAATAAGTAAAAAATCTTAAATGCACACAAAGCTATAAACATATTTCTCTGTAAAGATACTCAAAGTACGTGCTTTGATGCTTTCCAAAGCTGATCACTGTCCGTGTGACTCCGTGAATATGTGGGAAAAAGAGGGGGAATCAATTTTACTCCATTCTTTGACTAATTTATACAGACTACAGTTTTTCACAATAAAATTAGACGAAGCTAAGGCAAATTCATGTTACGTCCTTGAGTGTAGGAGCAACAGTGCGTCAAGCGTCGTAAAACGAAACGGGTCGCTAGGGAGGAAACGGGATACGTCCCATTCCCATCCGCGCAGAATGCCAGAACGGAGAAACATGTGAAAAGAGCGTACTCCGCATTCTTCTGTCGAATTAGCTGGACCCCGAAGGCCTCTACAGCTGGCCTTCCGGCGGCATTCAGAAGTTATTTGCTTATCGAGACAAATTCGCGACGATTGCATTCACTCGTGATAGATAGACGAGTCGGGATTTTGGCGCTTTTAATTAAAATTGCTACCGTTAGTCCAGTAGTTCTTCGGGTCAAGTAATTAGGCAGTTTTCGTTACTTACAAAGTGATGTTCCGTTTAACGCTATTTGACAACTTTGACATTTGCATTTCGTTTTACGTATATCGTAACCGCTAAATGCCGGTGCGATAGCCATAGCGATTATCGAAGCGACACGCATGCGCAGCACGAATAAAAATTAGATCATAACCTGTTTTGGTTTTGACACTGACACTGGTTTTGACTTTTGACTAGATCTGCAACAATTATTATCCGTCGTTTTACAAAAATGCTTCCAAATAGCTCAAAATAAGGTTAGGGGCATCTTACGGTGGTGTCTTGCCCCGAAAACTATTTATTTATCTGTCAAATAGCGGTTCTGACAACGTATTTGTTAACCGAAGCGGTGAGATTAATTAAGAACAACGAAAACTACCTATTATAAGATCAAATTGGAGTCTGACTGAATAAAAAATAGTTCGTGATATTATTATACGATTGCTGTGCATTGCGTCAATGCAGCAAACGGCTGAAATGTAATAAATAGGGTTACTGAATTAGCTCGTTGTCATTTTATCTATTTGTAACTTCCTCGACAAAGGAGGGCTAAGTTATTAGAATCGGCCTATTTTCGCAAACTTTAACAGAATCAACGTGCGAGGTATCACTTCCAAGGTAAAATCATCTGCTGACTCATTTTCTGAAAAGAAAATGCTACGTTATATTTTTCCGAGTTACTACTATCGTAGGTTTGCACAAAAAGTGAACCAAAAGATAGACAATTAGAAACTTTTTATGACAGTGAAGTTTGGGACAGTGACTGCCATTTTAAGGTTCTAAAATTTGCTACTTTTTATGAATTCTTATTCCGTCGTTTTGAAAACTTGGCGGCATGCGCGGTAGCGTTTTCGACGTAAGAAAACATGCTCTTTATTGAGGTAGTATTAGAATTTTACGTCGTGACATTATTATTTGAGTTACTGCCACCCCCACCCCTTTTTTTATCAACGCAGCTGGACCAAAAACAAGATTTTTGTTTCTAACGATAATCCTTTTATAGTGACCAACCAAGTTTGAAGAAAATCGGAAAACTTTGGCTTTTTTGATGTCCTTCTGTGTGTCTGTCTGTACGTCCGCGATTTCATTCTCCAAGGATTACACATAAAGCCTCAAGCGATTGCTCCCAAATTTGGCTAACTTGGATTAGTAAACGTCCTTTCGGGTTGAAAAGGTATAGATTTGATAGCACCAGTTGAAATAGAATGTGCCTTTATGTCTAAAAATAAATCACATTCCAATCATTTGGTTCACAGAAAAATCGGAAAAATGAAGGGTACCGGCTGGATTCGAACCAGCGTCTCCGGCATTCTAGGCCGGCGCGTTACCAACTATACCACGGTTCCCCGTAATATAGCCGATATACAGCGCCGATGACATGGTATCGACTCCGCCGACACCCACCACTGGCCCGTGTCTCTCTGCGAACCATTTATTTCAGTCATCCAGAGATATCTAGTCGGCTGTTGGGTGAGTGTGAATCTCCCACCGCTATTTGCACGACAACTCTCTTTCTTACTGAAGTACGACTCCTCAGTCGGCCAGGATTTCATGGAATGAAAGGTGCTTGCTTACAATGCTTACTCCGCAAGAGGGAGATAATTCTAATCATTTGGTTCACAGAAAAATCGGAAAAATGAAGTGTACCGGCTGGATTCGAACCAGCGTCTCCGGCATTCTAGGCCGACGCGATAGCAACTACATTACGGTCCCCCGTAATGTAGCCGATATACGGCGCCGACGACAAGGTATCGGGGGAGTGGTGGGTGTCGGCGGGGTCGACACCTTGTCGTCGGCGCTGTATATCGGCTACATTACGGGGGACCGTGGCATAGTTGGTAACGCGTCGGCCTAGAATGCCGGTACCCTTCATTTTTCCGATTTTTCTGTGAACCACATGATTGGAATCATCTCACTCTTGCGGAGTAAGCAAGCACCTTTCATTCCCTGAAATCCTGGCCGACTGAGGAGTCGTACTTCAGTAAGAAAGAGAGCTATCGTGCAAATAGCGGTGCGAGATTCACACTCACCCAACAGCCGACTAGATCTCTCTGGATGACTGAAATACATGGTCCGCAAATTTCAAGTTTAAAATGAATAGATCATGGATAAAATTGATGAAGAATGCATGCTGCTCCTCGAGGTGGATCCACTGAAGGTCGAACCATCGAAAGGCGTACGAATATCAGTACAAGGGGAGGCAACGTGGAAGCAGCAGAATAGTTAGGTTAGCAAAATTTCAAATGTACATTTTCAAGTTATAAATGCCAATACCTCACACAAGGCCTGGCCTTCGAGGTGGCAATTATTTGTAATCAACAGTACAAATAAAAATAATAATAATACGGGGGAGTGGTGGATGTCGGCGGAATCGATACCATGTCGTCAGCGCTGTATATCGGCTATATCACGGGGAACCGTGGTATCGTTGGTCACGCGTCGGCCTAGGATGCCGGAGACGCTGGTTCGAATCCAGCCGGTACCCTTCGTTTTTCCGATTTTTATGTAAAACAAATGATTTTCCTTTCATTCCAATATATCACATGCTAATTTATTCTGGAATGGAGGCTAGAAAAATTAAATAAATTGAAATGCTCAAATATATGTACAACAACCACTTGAGTCGAGGAAGTTCCTAGAACGAGGTCTACCTCGACCAACGTCTACATTTTTTTATTCATTAGTACTGTATCCACACAAATATAACCACCTCGAAGGTGTGTGAGATATCGGTATCAAAGTTATGATGTCGCATTAAAATTTATTCATCTTATCATGCTGATCTTTTTGTGCCTGCTATTTAGATGTTTTCTAGCTGATTCCTCTCTCCTTGTGGATCACAGTTGTTTACAGCAGCCATTGAGTAAGAATTACTTCACCTTTTCATATGGTCAAGGTTATGTTATTGTTAATGTTGGTGCTAGGTTTAATTTTCGTTCTTCTTTTATGAAATATTAATGTCAGCGTTAATTGATCTAAGGCTTGCACCATCAACTCTAGCTCGTTTTCTGAAAGTTGCTTAGGTATTCTCAATAACCCTTGCACCAGGTCTTATGCTATTTAGGTGATGTGCCCCTCAGCTATATTAAAATCGATGGGTTTGCAGTAGTAGTAATTAGCAAAAATAGAAAATGTGCCAGAGCCACTCCAGACTTAGGTTTTAGACATGTTTGGATTCACAGATATTTTAGTAATTTTATTTTTTATTTTTCCAAAAATTTTTGTATTCGTAAAATAGGTTCTATTTCCCTTCTGATATCTTACACTTTAAGCCTTAAAAGACACACCTGTGAGCTTTCTTGATTCATTTTCTCATTTTGAAATGAGGATTTGGATTTGGATTTTGGTCAAATAACAAGCATTCCAAACGAAATTTACAAATGTTACAAATTACAATCAATTAAAAGGGATATTATAATATGAATGAAGAGTCGTGGACGCCCATACAAAGTCAACTTGAGGTGACTTGAGTGAAAAATCGGAATGGGCTCTAGGAGAACCCCAGCATGTATTATTACGTCGAATGGTAGCACCTGGTAAACTAGTAGAAAGACTATCTAGATAAACACAGACAGCCGGGCAACTCTGATGCCCCTGGCAAGTAGCTACTATACTTCAAAAATAGTGTGGGACTGCTATAATACCCAAAGGCTTTGGCGAAGACCACAAGGTAACATTATGAGTGCCTAGTCAAGTGGGAATGAGAGGGTCGACAGGTGCACCAAGGAAGGCGCAGAGCTGCCTCTCATATGTCATACAACAGAGTACGGAAGCTGTCACCTGCTGGGTGTCAAATGAGCACCAGAAGCGCTGTAACAGAGTGGTGGGGAAGATTCAGTCCAAGAAGATGCTGAGGGCGGTGCTGCCGTTTTAGGACATTTGTACTGTTTCTAGTGCATTATTGAAGTCAAAGTACAAACGTACATTTTGCCCACATTTTAGTACATTTTTAGATTTACAAAATTGGACCCAAATATAGAAACATTTGATCGTTCGGTTTTCGATCACGCCGAGATGACTTTTGAAATTGTATGGCTGCAGAGGTTTGAGAGCCTTTTTTGCTCTTCAGAAAATTATAGCGCGCTTTGGTAACAAGTCTATCATTTCCAGCTCTCAATGAAGTTCACGGACTTTAGTACAATATACAGGGTTGGGATAAAGTATGGAACCAAGCAAATAACTTTGGAACGGAAAGAGTGATATTGCTGAAAATTTGCAGGCAAGTGTAGTGACGTCTAGTGCATCCGAACACATTATGTTAGCTATTAATGTACTTCCGGTTTAACCGGAAGTACCGTCAACTTTTTTAATTTAAATGGGACACCCTGTATTATTTTTGCAGATTTTAATTCATCTTTTTTTCCGAATACGTCCATAGTGGGTTTAGCATTAGTTTCTGTAAAAACGGGAAAGATATAGCTTCTTTATCATTCCAGGTGTTTAAAATGCCGGTCAATCAAAGTCGGTTTTGGCGATCGCGTGAGAACTCACAAAGAAGTGTGTCAACTTTTAATGATTTACGTCCCGACAGGGGTCCTATAACACGTTTGACGGTGACTAAAAACAAAAATACAAAAAAAATTACCTCAAACGGGAAGACCGCAGACCGCCACGGGCGAATTTGTAAAATCTGCAAAAATATACAGGGTGTCCCATTTAAATTAAAAAGTTGACGGTACTTCCGGTTAACCGGAAGTACATTAATGGCTAACATAATGTCTTCGGATGCATTAGACGTCACTACACTTGCATGCAAATTTTCAGCAATATCACTCTTTCCGTTCCAAAGTTATTTGCTTGGTTCCATACTTTATCCCAACCCTGTATACCATTTCCAGCAGTAGTTTCAAAAGGATCACATTAAATTTCTAAAGCGTCAATTGTAAATTCAAACTGTCAGGTATGATTTATACCTGTCAGCTTGAATTTACAATTGATGCTTTGGAAACGTAATTTGATGCTTTTGAAACTACAGCTGGACATTTTATTGCTTTGACTCAGTACATCTCAGAAACGCACCGCGGCAGCACTGGCTGAGAAGGCCCTTGTCTTCTGACACCGCAGACGCTCTCAGACTGAGCAGGAAGGAATTACGAAAGTGAATGGATTTACAACTTGCCACTGGACGCTCAGCGCATACCTGCAAAAGTTAGGAATCGATATGGAAAATCCTTCATGCCGGAAGTGCGGTTAGGTAGAGAGAACAACTAAGCACATTATCTTCTACTGCCTTGTCTTGAGTGAAAGCAGGAACTCCTATCTGAATGTAGGCCAGAAGGGAAAACAGAAGAACATAGTCCAATGCATCTCAAGGTTTGCAAAGAACTTAGGATGGAACTTCCTCTAAGCCCTTTGACTGGAGGTGTACAATAAACCTTAAGGCTGAGCGGCAACCATTAGAAACCCTAACCCCCTTACTACTGAAGAAACAGACGGTTTCGTGGTACGCTATGCAAAAATAGAATCTGTGGGAAGTGTTGACTTAGTCAAATTGACCCTGTTTTATGATTCATATTAACTTCTGTAAAAGTATGTAAAGTGTATTCAAAACTCTAAGCGACACAGTTCGGCGTGCACTTATATTTATCGTAATCTTTTAATACCCACTTAACTGCTTACTGTTTGGGAAAACCTGTGCAGTCCACGGGGAGGGAAATAAAATAAAGCATTGCTATTAAGTAATCCCCGAAAATAGTAGATTTGCATTGGTAGATCGGCTATAAAATTTGCTAGTGTTTCATAAGTAGGAACCAATTAGGATATGGATACAGCGGTCAACGTCCAATAGAGAAAAGGACGGAAATGCCAGGTGGGTCTCCTAGCACGCTTACACTTGGAAGTGGTCTGACTTTATAATATCTAATCCCATCAAAGGGCGAGCCGCTGTCGCTTAGAGTTTTGAATAAACTGCACTATTATTTTACTGACACTCAAAAACCGTTACCCTTCAAGCGCTTAGGCGATCCATTCCATCCAATTCACTACCCTTAGGGCGAACGGTAAAACCAGTGAATAGTTCGTCGGTTGTCCAAAATTTGCCATGTGTGGCGTCTAGCAAGTTAATGAGGACACAAAATAGAATAACCACTCCACAAGCATTGATTCTCCTACAAGACAGATGTAGTTAAATGCTGGGAGATGTATCAAAAATAGTTAATTTGTTATCACCATCCAGACATTGTTATATGAATAGACTGAATTCAAGTAATCATCGTCCAGTGATGCTGTATCGTGTATTAACAATCATGAATATGAATGTTCACAATTAACTCACTTATCTGTGTTAAGCGATAAAACAACAATTTATTGTTTCAAGGCATTTCATAGTAAATCTGTTTAACAATAAAACTGACAGGTAATAAGATCCAGTGGCGGAACTTAAGTGACTTGTAAAGCGTTTTATATACAGAAAGATGAATGAGTGCTACTCAAAAAACAAACTATTAAACACGCTATTTTTTTATGGTAGCAATCATAATGTTTTTATATTTGAAGACGAATAAAATGAAAATAAAGGGCTTCCATATACATCTTTTCGTCTGGAGGTCAAGAAGGGAAGCAAACAATAATTTCTTCGGTTCATGTATGTTCTGCTTTCACTCGCCTAAAAAACCAAGGGAAATCCCATCTCCCCCTCGCTGTTTGACAGACGTTAATATAGACTGGCAGCCAGCTGGTGTCTCCTGTAGGTTACTGGTTCATTTTAGCTAAGCTGAGACTCACTTACTGTCATCGATAAGTTAATAAACATCCCCTCTGTCAAATTAGTAGTGTGTGTTGCTTCAGTAGCCTCGAAAATATATAGAATGGCGATTAAAAGAGACTGATGTTAGCAAAACTTGCAGTCTTAGCTTAATACATTGATGTAATAATTTTCAAATCTTTGGATCATTCTTGTTAAAGCCAAAAATTGTAATTTTTCCGTTTAGAGCTCTTAAGTAGTAATCGTAAAAAAGGCAATAATATATTATATTATTATAGCCCTTTTAATTGATAATGAAGCACGTAGATTGTTATTCTTTCTCTCAGAGAGGCCACCTTACAGCAGTGCTGCCACTTCGTCGAACGCAGAAAGCACTTAGTACCTTTCAAGCACAAAAAAACTGACTGAAAAAAAATATGAAAATTTCATACATCCAAAACATCCAATAGATGTACAAGTTAATCTGAGAATCCGTAGGCACTGCTCAAAATCCGTACGTCTACGGATAAATCCGTAGAAGTGGCAGTACTGCCGGACAACACATTATTATTAACGCAACGGTAAACTGAAAGTGACTAATGCACTAAATGACAGATACAATGCCTAATCGATAAGACAAAAAACCGGGCAAACAACTAAACATAAACAGTCTAGGTACGTCTTCATATACACAAGTCCAGACTTACTATTTTGATTCTGTATATCGCTTATTTTTCAGTTTTTGCAAAAGCGTTATTTGAAAAGGTTGTTAATTTTAACGCCTTCTAAACACAGTTAAAAAAAGTATCAACTCAGGAATCACCCTGTATAATACCAAACTTTATACCTTATAAACCTTCCCAGAATAACCCACAAACTGTGGCCTTCAATATCAAGTATCGGCCTCTAAAATATTTTTCGTACATCAGGCTCTTTGGTGTTTTGTTGAGGAAAGTTCAAATATGGTTAACAGGTTTGAGAATATTAAAATTTCTTGTTTTTTAGATTGTTTTTGAAAGTTGAAGATGAGCAATTTTTAGGGTTATCTGAACTTTGAGTTGTTCATGACAGCAATTCTGTTAGCTTCAGAAAAACGTTTAATATACCTTTTAATTCAGTATAATTTGAAAGTAAGATACCAATACATCCTCGACTTAGGATCAGTTTTTTTCGCCATTTTACAGGTTTAAGCAACCACCGCAGCCCCATACTTCTGAGCATAGAACAGAGAAAGGTCAGGACCCCGGGTCAGGTCGACCTTCTGAAGTAGGTCCGATAGAGCTGAACCGTTTCGATACTAAATCAGCAAGCCTTCGTCAGCGTACTTCTTACACGAAGATTAATATAAGGGTAACAGTATAGGTAGAATTCAATTATTATTTATTGAACCCTTCACATATATAACGTCTACTGATTCTTTTCATGCAGCATGGAAGCTGAATTTCCCAAAATTTGCGGAACACAGCAAACAAGGAAGGCAGTAGGTTAGAGAAACCGTTCTTTTTTTGTCTATCTAGCTTCGATGCTCAGAGTGCTCATACCAATAACTCTTAGAAGCCCAGTGAGTAAATGCGTAAATTGAATAAAACCTTCGAACATGATAAAACTAATATGCGACTCATACTGTACCACTTCATACATTACTGTTTAATATAATACTGGAACATTGACTGCGGGATGGAATGGAATCTTCCAAGCCGAGAATCTAGACAAAGCCACCTCGTAAAACTAGATACAGCAAGAGAACCGCCAGACCAGACCACCACTCTTATTTGCATTCACCCTTGACCTAAAATACACCTGTTACAATCTTGCATAGGATGCCGATGGTGGAGACTGCATCCAGAGGCGTACGATGAGGAACCTTGTTTATATGAATTTTATACAGGTAACAAACACTCTGTGTTGATGATACCTATCCATTTCGAATAGCCTGTTTCCGTAGTTTTCACACTACTAGTGCCTACAGCTAAATTCGATCATTCGGATATACCTAGTCGCTGTGACCACCGTACATTACTGTGACCTAGTCTAATATTTTATGTAATGTTAATGGCCCCAGGGACATGGAAATTTAAATAGTTAGTGATGTTATGTTCAGACCACCTCTGTGGCGTTTATAAAAGTATAAAATTTGACTAAGAAATAAATTTTGAGCGACATTTTGTGACAGCTGCTCTAGTAATCAGCTTTTTTTCCTAACTAACTAAAGCTGATTCTGAAATTTTAAATAAGGCAGTGTGTTGAGTTCACCTTTTTGACTGTCTGTCTGTCCTATGAGCGAATACTGTGAGATACAGACTAAAATCCAAAGATGAGACAATATCGCATCTCATTCGAGATCCAACAATAACCCATATAAGGAAGCTCAAAAAAACTGTTTTCTCACTGTTTGGTTTCCTCATAACATATCCAACCATAGTCATCACAGTCAACTGATGAATTAGAAATGCAATCGTGATTCAACTTTACGTACATAGGCAGGTCCCTTTATTTTCATTTGATAACTATTATCCTCCTTGTGTAGTAAGGATACCTGATCCAATTTTACAAGATTCCCAAGCGTAATAATTTAGGGATGATTTTGATGTTTCGCCTTAAGCCATATAATTTATGTTTTTTGATTTTTCGAGGCCTGTCCAATGTAAAATCTAACAATAATTAGATCATTAACGGGGAAGCAACAAAATGAACCCTAAGCGAGCACGTTAAGGCGTCAGGATAAAGTATGAAATGGTATCAGGTCCATATAACAGAAAAAGAACAACAGTTGCAAAAAACAAAGTTCCTATATGAGGTTGAACCACGATTGTATTTCTAATTCTAATTCTATGCCTTCAGTAAAAATGTGATAATTCAAATTTAGTTTTTCAACAAATTTTTGCACCTTGGTAAAAGCCACAGAGGTGGCCGAAATGTCAGTAGAATATGTAATTTTTACTAAAGGGCCTGTGAAACACGATGGAAAGGAGGGACACCCACAGGATACGTTTTAGAGGTTAACATTAGCTTTATGTTATATTTCACATTTGTCAGCATTTCTAGCTATATCATAAAGTTTTTTAAAAATGATATAGCTGAGGTGCTGCAGTGCTCCGCTATACACATGCTTGGCCTAAAAGCAGTGCCATATTAAGGTAGATTCAAGCTTGCCAAAGCACGAAGAGGCATATCAAGAAATTTTCAACTCTTCTCTGTAAGCTTTTCCCTCCTATACCCAAAACAAAACCATATTTAAACTGTATTCAATAACGCTCTGAAGATCTGGTCATATACTATATAATATTATACATATGTATAATACCTGAAATCGCTCTAAAAGTATATTTAGCACTATGTAACAAAATTTTGCAGGTGTAAATTAGAGCAAATATAGTATCTTTTCTTATTATTGTGTCACCCATTGAAGTATTTGTTATTGATCACGTGACGTCCGATTTAAAATTTTCAATGAGTATATTTGTGACTTTTTGTGTTTATCCCGATAAAACAATTCCAACAAACTAGCACACTTGGGGTCTAAAGTGATTAATTCAAAAGCTACAGCTACTTAAAGGATGGTACTACTACCATTGATTATAACAACATGTACCCCTACAGTTAAATTACTTTGGTAGTGTATGTGTATCGATATATCTTGTACATTAATTTCAAATTTGGCGCCCGCACCATAAATTTCATTTTTGTTGGAATCGGCAACCTCCGCAGCGAGTACTTCGTGAGCATTCAAACGGGAACCACTTATATTATACGGTCGAGAAAACTACGTTATAAGGAAGTGCTAAGAGAAAATTGCAGTACTAAACCTCTAGTTAGAAACCACTGGAAGAGCAAGGACGAGCACCACTGGGCCCAGTGTCCCTTCGAACGAAGAATCGAGGTAGGTGCCGATAAATACAATAGGATTTTGATGGTGCTACAAATTTCAATTTCAATTTCAAATACGTATACAGTCCACTGAAACCCCTAAAGAACTAGCGAACCACATACAGGTAGAGTTTCATAATGGTATTGGTACAGCCCTTTAAGTACCTGTAGCTCTTGAATTAATCACTTTAGACCCCAAGTGTGCTAGTTTGCTGGAATTGTTTTACCGGGTGGAACACAAAAAGTCACAAATATACAGGGTGTCCCACTAAAAATTTTGAATCGGACGTCACGTGATCAAAAACAAATACCTCAATGAGTGACGCAATAATAAGAAAAGGTACTATATTTACTCTAATTGACACCTCATTAATTATAACTCGCTACTGCTGCCCAGTTCCGATATTTTGCTTGTCTTAATCATCGTGGGACACCCTGTATATTGTCATTATTTGTGTGCCAAAGAACTATTCTAATTTAATTTTAAAAATAAGTGGTAAGTTTTTAGTTTTTTTTTTAATTTTCTTAAGGGATATCTACATATTAGGCTCAGACAAAATCAAACTACAGTTATATCAAAAACAAAAAAATTAAAGTCAAGAAATTTAACTCAGCATTATTACTTTCACAAAACATACGGTCTAAAAATATTTTCCCAACATAATATGAATATTAAACCTTGGCTCAAAACGATTCTTCCTTCTGCATATGTTGAGTTTTCTTTCCGACATAGATTCCAAACATAGTAACCCATAATAGACGCATACTACCTCCTTTGGTATTACTTTACCATTGCTCCAATATCTTGATGGAACCTTTCTCCATGTTCTCCGCTGATATGTCCCACATTTTCGCCGAAAAAATGTAAGACCAGTATGCAAATAGTGTACTCTAACGATATGGGGCAAGCAATTTCAAATTTCACTTTTTTTTTTTCCTATATGATATTCACAGACGTAAAAAGAACTTCTCTGGGATGCTTAAAATTTCGTTTTGGCGACTTTTGAAATGCAAGTAATGACACTCAACTGGCAAGCGACAAGAAGGTGACCCTGTTGTGGATCTCCGGACACATTGGTGTACCGCGCAATGACAGAGCAGCATCACAAGCTGATGGCTATCGTTGAAAATTTGACAGTTTAAAGAAATAACTGTACGTACTATGTAGTAGGAGGC
Source organism: Callosobruchus maculatus (assembly GCA_951848785.1). Lineage (NCBI taxonomy): Eukaryota > Metazoa > Arthropoda > Insecta > Coleoptera > Chrysomelidae > Callosobruchus > Callosobruchus maculatus. The sequence continues at coordinate 3,366,096 of CATOUR010000032.1, forward strand.
TTGGTCTACTATGATTTGTATAATAAAATCCAGATCAACAAGTACCTCGTTACATAGTCTGATCAGGCAAGAGATACACATCATTGTTCAAATAGAATGGTCAGCACAAAACTAAAAAGGTAGTGCCACACTATTCAACACTCTCAGGTTGGTATATGCCGGTTGCTTCAAACCTGTCTGCAAAAATATAACAGCGTAAATGTCTGTTAAAAAAGGGTCGACGAAGCTAGTAGGACAACCATATTTCAAATATTTACCCAAAATACAATATTGCTATTTATTCAATATCCTCTGAACTCTGAACTGCTGAAGAGGCAATGTCATAAAATTTGGTAGGATCGGTAGGTGCCTAGTGTGCAAATAATTCCTTTCGGGGACGCATTGCAGTTGAGGTGAGGGGGATCCGATTGATCAAAACTTGTTTCAAGTCAAGATTAGATATTTCCACTAACGTACTTAATAACTGCGATTTTATACGCTATTGTATTTTTTACAAGTAGCATTGAACATTTATATCATTTAGGCGAAATGCTGTCACTATATAGGTTCAGATGGAATGAAAAATGAATTTATCAATTTTACTAATAACGGGAATCCGATGTTGTATAGCATTGAAATTATTATCATGATTTATAAAATATATGCAGATAATCATCAGAAAAACTTGACAGGCCTTTTTGGATTCCCGTTCTATGCGACATCCAATGAAATTTAATCTTATTTTAGCGCTAGAAAGTAAAATTATTATCTGGCATATTTGAAGCTTGCTGCCAATTAAACGACAAATAAAACAGATAAGATGATTTTCAACAGAAATATTAGTACTTGAAATCCGAAAGTCTTTTGTTTTATTTGTATGTATATATTTTTTTCCTATAATTCTTTTTCGTCACTTCCGTAACCCTGACGGTTACGAGTTACGAGGTTACGTAATAACTTGGGAGTAGTTGCATAATTTTTAGCAGCTAAAAGAGATTAATGAAGCGAGATATATAGTAGCACAAAAGTGAAAGGTACGTCTATGACTGTAATCAAGTTCAAAGTCAACTAATTTTGTACGCGTTTATTCAATCCGCGACTAAACTATCTATCTCTAACAAGGGTATCTCTATTATTTCATTCAGGTTATTTCAGCTAAATACTTGATACAAGTAGCTTCGTCATTCAAATTTTGATAAGATACGAACGACTGTTCCAATAACAATGCACATTTGATTCTTTATGCTGTAGTAGTTTTGTTTTCGTGGGTGTAAAATGGGTGTTTCTGTACCTGAAATAAAAAATTTAAACGAGTTGGTTAGAGATGTGGTGGAGAGTGATAAAAAAGTTACAGATGTAGAAGTTTCGAGGCTAACGGGCCCTGGTGAGAATTATGGTAGTTGTATGCTGAAAGTGGACATTACCTTGCAACGAAAGTCAGATGGATGTACTGAAGTACTGCACACGGTTGCCAAACTTATTCCAGAAATGGTAAGTTGATACTTCTCAAAGAAATTCCTGTTTTTCCCGTCGGCGTCGGAAGAAAAATGTTGGTGACAAACAGCCGTTTCGTGCTAGATAACACCACCGAACATAGATATAATAGGAAAAAATATCACCTTGACGTTCGTCCTTTGAAATGGGTACCTAATTAGTAAGACATCGCCAACGATCGGGTACCGTCAGCTCGTCTCGGTATTGCATTGCATTCTGTTGTGCGACGTCGACGGCGTTCACGTTACTCCTTCTATGAGGATTGAAACAAATCTTCACAACACGATCATATTTAATGTACGAAGTCCGCACACTACCCTTAGTATAACCGATATACAGTGCTTTTCTTTAATGCCCCCCCCCCCCATTTCACTTCCCACACCGATAGGTGAGGGGAGTATTGTAATCGCGAAAATTTTCGATTTCGAGATAATACGCTTTTTGGGCGTTTCATGATGTCTACATATCGAAAATCCACGTCACTCATTTCCGTCGGTCTGTCTGTCTGTCTGTCGATCTGTCTGTCGGTCTGTCTATCTGTCTATTGGCGTTTTTCTAACGTCGTAGTCTCAGTAACCGCTACATGGATTGTGATGAAATTTGGGTAGCGATATGTTGTGTGGTCATGGTAGGTAATGTTCATATAATTTTGGAAATCGTTATACAGGGGGCGGAGTAATTAGCAAAAAACAAAAATTTTCAAATATTCCTCAAACTTCGTTTTTAGGCGTTTTAGGGGTTCCTGGTCATTTTCTACCTTTTTTGGGTGGGGGTGAATTTGGGGTGGTTGGAGGGTGGGGGGTTGTATAACTAAAAAAATTGTTGTATTCATAATGGGCTGTCCATTGACCTGTGCATGAAAAACCTAGCGGCATAATACACTTTTTTAGGCCCATCCGAACATTGGCTTGCTTATTATAGAAACCAAGGCACTGGTTGAATTGATTTTAATGAAATTTTGACACAGTACTACTACCGCGGCGAGTATGGAAACATAGGCGTAGTTAGGTGGGGGCTTGGGGGGGGCTAAGCCCCCCTAAGAGTTAAATTAGCCCCCCCAAATATAATTCAAATCAGTAACGTTCTGCTGAATTCATTTTACCTAGGGCGGGGGCTTAAGCCTCCCCCCCCCCCAGATCCAGGGACTTAACTACGCCTATCGATGGAAAACGCGTATGTTTTAGAAAAAACATGTCCGTGGCGGTGCAGCAATAATAAAAAGATTAAAACATAACAACAGCTCAAACTTTGTTTTTAGGCGTTTTAGGGGTTCCTGATCATTTTCTACCTTTCTTAGGTGGGGGTGAAATTGAGGCAGTTGGGGGGTGAGGGGTTGTAAAACTCAAAAATTTGTTGTATTCATAATAGTTTGTTCATTGACCTGTGGAAGAAATACCTAGCGGCATAGTACACTTTTGTAAGTCCATCTGAACGTTGGCTTGCCTATTACAGAAACCAATTTTGTGATGTATACATACGAGTTTTGCTTTATTTTGTTCTATGTATATTGCGTAATGCGAAAATTATTGAATTGATTTTAATGAAATTTTGACACAGAATTTACTGCCGCGGCGAGAGTGGAAAACGCGTCTGTTTCTGAAAAACCGTGTTAGTGGCGGCGCAGCAATAATAAAAAAACTAAAAATATAAAAACAGCTCAAACTTCGTTCTTCGACGTTTTGGAGGCTTCTAATCGTTTCGCATCGCCCAGTTGAAGCATGCAGAAGAAACTGTGGCAGACTAGTTCCTAAAGAGGGAAACGCAAGAAACTATTTACCAGAGTTTTTGCGTTAGATGTTTTTTGCGGGCGGGTGGGCGATGATTTGGTTGCAAGGGAATTTCAAACTATAGCCTCAGGCAATGGAGAAGTAAAAAAATGGTATCATCATTATGTGTGGGAAGTACTGAGTCAATCAACTTGATTCCATTTTTTTTTAACAGGTGAACTCAAAAAACTGAAATTCGGAATAATGAAATTGATGCATGGTTACTATATTTTGGAGAGAAATTGACAGATGAAACTTTCAGGATGGCGACTGGACGACGTCTTAGAAAAAAAATTAAAATTGAAAGGGGATCTTAGGACATCTTTCTAAAGCTCGTGACGAATACTTCACAACCGTAGCATATAAAGTCAATATCTTCAGCTCAACATCATACATCTACAAATATTTGTCTAAAGGTTGAAATTTAACGTAGATATTTAAAACAGAATGTAAAGTTTATGTAAGGATTCAAGTTTTTGTTGTTTAGATAAAAAAATATGTTTATAATACAATGATGTTTCTGTAACAATGTATTCAGGCAATTATTATAAGTATTCCGCCATTTTCTAGTAGGTGACGATGTTGACATTATATCCCAGGGTCGTGAAGAACTCTTCAGGAGCTTTAAAAAGATGTTACAAGACACACGTTTCAATTTTCTTTTTCAAAGATGGCATCCAGTCGCCATATTGAAAGGTTAATCTCTCCATTTCACTCCAAAATATAGTACTTATGTATCAATTTCATTATCCCAAGTTTCAGTTTTTTGAGTTGACCGGTTAATGAAAATAAAAGAGGGGTGTCGGAATAATCCATATTGTCTGTCGTTGATGAAGTGAAGTCGTTGAAGTGATGGAGCTCTAGGTATTTCATGAGCTCTTGGTTGATCCATTTCTCCATCACTTTACTGATTACAGAGAGCAACCTGCTCTGTTTAAAGAAATCACATCAGATACATAGATATGTAGAAGGGTAGAACATGTCAAATGCAGATTTCTCAGCGATAATAATCACTTACGATGATCTAACACTCAAGATTACCATTAACCAGGCTTCCCCTGTACCACATTCATTCATAGCGTTTATCGATTTATCGATCATAGTACTTAATAGAGTTCACTTATACAAAAACAACGTCAGAATTAATTTATTTATTTATGACGTTTACCGACAGCTAAAAAAACAACATAAAAGCCAACGGTATATTTCTCGGAACACTGCATCTTGCATGGCTGGAGGTGGCGCGTTAAGGGGCCTGGATACACACATTTATACATACGTATTTGCCATGTAAAACCGGACTAACAATTTCTCGCATAACTCACTCTATTTTCAAACTACATACATAATATTTCAGAAGGCGATAGTTAATGAATGACAACTATTTTCGATTTTCTCAAAAAAGTTTTTTAATGTGCAAAAAAACTCGCAATGCAAAATCATACATTCTATAAATGCCTGTAATTTAACAACCAAACACGATATCAAAAAAAGGCTAAATAGTTGCACAAGCGCAAGCTTTCTTCTTCAATTTGCACTTTGAGTCATTACTGTAAGTTTAAAGGTAACGTCAGGAGCTTGGAAATGCAAATTCATTTTAATTGGTGAGCGCCTCCTTGGCAGAGCCCGGTTGTTCATTAGAACCTGGTGTTGGCTTGGGCACGTCTTGTTTGATAGCGTACAATACTGGGTCTTGGAAGCATTAAAGAAGAGCCCTGTATATTGCCACCGATGGTATAGCGCGATACGTATAGGCCTGTAGTACTTCTTATATAATGCATAGTCGCTGAAATTTGCCAAGATTTGCTGAGGGAGGGTACCATCAGAGCGAGAAAGGCCACATTAAGAGCGAAGTTCATGGTGGCCCTTTTTGTTAACTATGTTCTATTTTATTAGACATTTTACATTGCATAGTTCAAAAACTAAGCACCGAAGGCAGTAGAGAATTCAAAAAGTCAGTGGAAATGAAGTTTGTCCGTCAATGTCAATCGTCAATTATTGCTCCGATTGCGATAGAAAATTCGTAATTTTGTTGTACTTGTAAAATCAAATCACTAATAAAATTTTATTCAAAAACATATATTTATGTCGATGGTAGAAAAAAATGTGTGTAATCTGCGTAAAACGCATGTCAATAAATTTCTTGGTACAAAAAAAATAAAAAAGAGTTGCAAGACCTGGGTTTCGAACCAACACCCGCTCGAACACAGAATTCACCGTCTAATAGTCTAAACCACTGTGCCATTCGGCATTTTGCGGAGGAGATCGCTTCAACGAAACATATTTGGTTTACTTTAGGTTACTGGAATTGGTAATCTAATTTCAAACATTCAAAAATATACTTATTTCGATCGTAGACTTCGTCTTGAGCTGCAAACTTCATTTATCGTCTATGTTGCAACAAATATACACTAGCTACAAGTATTTTCACGATTGGCTGGGAAGATAGGATCTACTATCGGAGTAGCTCAAAGAGGTATCGTGACCACCGCAGTGACGTCACACGGGTTCGGGAGCCGTCGGCGTATTTTCGGTACTGGAATCAGAAATCCATTTTTATTTTGATATAACTTTTGAATTATTGCGAAAAAAATAAAACAAAAATAGTTTTGTTATAAAACTTATATATATGATCTTTCCATTTATCACAAAAAAGATGTTTTAATCAAAACATCAATTTTCATAAGTCAGTGGTAAACTTATTTTAACAAATTCTCTCTGAATTGTTCATTGAACTATACATTTTTATGTAAAACATATTAGAATCGTTCTCTCTGAAGGTCTGAAGGAGGGCATAACATCTATTATAACCGTTATTATTGACATTGTGTTAACATTGTTATTTTTCTGTTTCTTTAGTTAAGTATTTAGTTAAACTGGTTGGTTTTGGTCACTGTAGTTTGGGTTACCCCCTTAATGATTTATTCTGCAAAATTTAATTTTTCTAAATAGCTCTATTAAGGAGATATTCAATAAAAATATGTTTCCCAATTTCAAAAGGTTAGAGGAAAGTCGCTTTCGACTAAAAATTATATAAAAGAGCCCCCTTATTTTTTGTCCACCAACAAAATTATACTTTGAACATTTTCGTATCAATTCAGAAACATCCTCCATATGTGGAGTTATTTCGCCTTTTCGGTAATATACATACTATAACTTCCTTTGTTTTTGCTACTCTCACCAGGCACGTATCCAGGAATTAGTTTTGGGGGCGGTCCAGATTAGGGTTTAGGGCTGCCACTATTAAATTTTGCTTGCCCGTAGACATGTCGACATGTGCATTTCTGACATACTGCCAATGTTGCATTACAACTTTGATAGTTGGAAAGGAAATACATTTACTGTTATGTGCTAAAAAACACATTGATATAGAGTCCTGGGCGATTGTGCATTGCTATGTAGAAGTTTTCCTGGAAATTTGATAATATGAAATAAATATAAATAATAATAAAAATAAAATAATAATAATTTGAGCATAACTGTGTGGGAGGAAGTCAATTATGAACAGAACATAAAATATTGTCCCATCACCCCCGGCTCCCAAAAATTTCCCTTCGGCCAAATTACGTAACAACAACATTAGGACTTTACAAGTACTAGTATTACTAGTATTAAGTCGGTGATATTTATCAAATAAAGATCAAAGGTACTGTTTCCTTGGAAAGCAAATGCTAACATATCCTGCTCTATTTCTCCAAAATACAGAATATCACCTAGACTGTAGTAAGTGCTTTATAAATAATTAAAATTTTTTAGTGGTAACCTCCATTTTTTATTTTTCCTCTGTCGATTTTGAAATGTAATATTTTCCAACAAAATGATTTTTCATGCAAGGACCTTCAAATGGAAATCATTTACAAAAGTTTTTTTGGGGTGATGCACATGCATAAGGTTCTTTTGGAAAAACGGAAACATACAGGGTGAGTCAAGCTCAACGCCTCGGACTCTTGTGACCAAACGATACTACTCTTTGAAAAATCGACTTTGCAAGTCTATGTAGGTCGAGTTGGGCTACATTTTAAAAATAATGGCTTTTATACAGGGTGTCTAATAAAAGCGTGACATATCAAAGTTATGTTTTTTAAATGGAACACCCTGTATATTATTGCATATTTAGATTCCTGGGTGCATTTTAGTGTGACTTTATGTATCACACATGGAACTTTAAGCGAACCGTTTAGGTGCAAATCACAATTTTGGGTATAGGTAGATGTCAGAAAAAAATTGAATATCGCAGCTGTTATGAATCTTAGAGGGCTGTGACTTTGCCGTGTTACTAAACATGAAATGTATCAGCTTACGTTAGACGGTCGAGTTCGAATTACATTTGTACCTGGAGAAATCGGTAGATCAATTAAGGAAACTTCAATCAAAGGTAACTTGATTTTTTCAAACGGGAATGCATAATTTTTTTATACGATCAAATGTGCAATTTGATAGGCTTTCTAATTATATCAGGCTCTGAATATCAATCTATGGTAGTTTTTATTAAATTTCGAGATTTCAATCAAATCAGTGTCTTTCAATTTCCCTACCTATAAACAAACTAGCAGGCCATGAAATATAAACAAAATCGTATTCAGATGGAAGAAAACAACTAACTTAGCAAAAAAATCCAGCAGAACTGAAGTAAAAGAACAATATTATAAAAATTCCCTACAACAAATCAACTCTAACCAGAAACAACGGCGGTAACATGTCTAAGGTTAAAGAAAAGCTGGAGTATGAGTATGACAGAAATGGATAATTTTTACAGCCTTCTAGCGACTGCAATGTACTAGAGATTAAAAATTTCCAAAATCACTAAACACTAGAATGAAAACAAAACTTTCAGCGATCGTTGCAGTCAGTCTAATATCTTCAGAAAGCAATTTCACATTTAATGGTATAAAACAGTAGTCATTTCCGTCAAAGTCAAAAGTAATGATACCTCTCACTGTCGTTCTTTAAATTTTTCAGTATCTATTAGCAAGATCGCAAAAAAAGCAATTCTGACTAATCATATTTCAATATCCTGCCAGGTAAATTATGTTTAATAATTTGAGCAGATTTTTAATTTATTCCTCATTTTCGGCGATCATGCTTATGAGTATTGCAAAATTTGCAGAACTCCAGTCAGAGGTATCGGTTACTATTTTTTTAAATCATGAAATGTGAAATTGTATTCTGAAGCTATTAAACTGCCAGCAACATTACGTGGTAGATTTCCTTTCATTTCAAAATCACAATGGTTTTGTGAATCGTCAATGTTTAGGATATTGTAGTAGCGGGTATGCTGTGAAAAATAGCCATTTCTGTTGTACTCCAGCTGCTTTTTGACCTTAGATGCGTTATGTCTGCTATTTCTGGTTAGAATTGATTTGTTGTAAGTCATTTTTATAACTTTGTCCCTTTACTTTAGTTCGTCCGTAACTATCAGCTAAGTTAGTTGTTTTGTTCCATCTGAACAGTTTTTTGTTAATATTTCATGGCCTGCTAAGTTGCTTATAGGTAGGAAAATTGAAAAACGCCGGTTTTACTGAAAATTTGAAATTAAATCAAAACTACCAGAGATTGATATTTACAACCGCATATCGTTAGAAAGCTTATCAAATTGCACATTTGATGATATAAAAAATTATGCATTCCCATTTGAAAAAATTGATTGGAGTTTACTTAATTGATCTACCGATTTCTCCAACTACAAATGTAATTCGGACTCGACCGTCTAACGTAAGCTGACACATTTCATGCTTAGTAACACGGCAAAGTCACAGCCCTCTAAGATTTATAATAGCTGCGATATTCAATTTTTTTCTGACATCTACCTATACCGAAAATTGCGATTTGCACCTAAACGGTTCGCTTAAAGTCCCATATGTGATACATAAAGTCACACTAAAATGTACCCGGGAATCTAAATATGCAATAATATACAGGGTATTCCATTTAAAAAAAACATAACTTTGGTATGTCACGCTTTTATTAGACACCCTGTATAAAAGTCATTATTTTTAAAATGTAGTCCAACGCGACCTACATACACTCGCAAAGTCGATTTTTGGAAGAGTGGTATAGTTTGGTCAGAAGAGCCCGAAGCGTTGAGCTTGATTCACCCTGTATACGTTTGCAGGACGTCTGACACTTTCGGTAGAATAACCATTACTTCTAACTTCCAGTTTCAGTAGCTCTATCATTTGAAAAAGGTATCTATTCGAATCGTCGGTTGTTTAATTTACTATTAAATAAATTTAATGTATGCTCGTTTATAACTTTAGAGTTTTTTTTTTTTTGTTAATGGCACTAGGATTTTATCCCATCAGCCAGTCCCAGATAATAAATAATTGCGATATAAAGAGCAAACGATCTAAGCCTAAAACTAAATGGGAAGGAATTATTAGGGATAGAAACAGGGACACACGCTTCTCGCCCAGGGGTCCGTCAGGGCATTTTTTTTACAAAAACTAGACCACGGAAAGGAAGGAAATCTCAACAAAGGGTCAGAACAGAGGAAAGGGTGTACCCTAAATTAAATCCTAATACGAGAGGAACGAATAAATGTAATTAGAGCTGACAAAATGTCATTCCTGTTCAAGGACAGTATGTGCAATGTGTTGAAAGGGGCAGACAATCCTACTTGTATCAACTTAGAGTATAATGTATTGCAATCAGACATGTGTTCCGAACAGCCAAAAAACAAGTGGTCCAAGTCACCTTCAGTGCCACAGCGTAAACATAAACTAGAGTCGATAATTTTGAGTCTTGCCAGATGGGATGGGAATGTACCGTGTCCAATTTTTGCACGTATGATACAGGTTATGTATTTTCTGGGGATCTTAAAGTCGTCATGCCAGTAGGATTTAGGAATAAAGGGCTGAATTAACGTGTAACGTGTTGGGTTGGTGAAGCAGTACTCATCCCATAGACTAGACCATTTTTTCCATATCTTTGATTTCAGTACGCAATAGTGATCTTGTATACTAAGATCAGCTCAACACCATTAATAACACCTGACTTAGCTAAATTGTCCACCTTTTCATTGGGAAGAATACCTGAGTGGGCTTTTACCCACGTCAAATTTATATTGAATCCGTGCATTTCTAAATTTTGAATTTTGTTTTTGATGCGAAGAATATGCATATTCGGTGTCTTATCCATGTTAAAATTTGTCAGTGCTGACAAAACTGACTGAGAGTCAGAGAAGATAGTGACCTTAATGATATTTTGGGTTTTTGCGTATTCTAGTGCCTGTAAGATAGCAGTGGCCTCTGCCGAGAATATAGACATATCCGGAGGTAACTTGAAGGTTGCACATGTGTCTGTAGTCCATACATAGTATGCACAACCTACACCAAATTCGGACTTTGATGCATCAGTAAAAATCAGCGTTGTACCATTCTCTGATAAGTTAGAGCAAATCGATGAAAATATGACACTGTTGACTTCTGGAATTTCACTATATAATGGAAAGGTTACCTTAATATCTTCCAGGAAGTTAAAAAAATCCACATCCATATTATTAGACTGGTGGTGAGGGTTTTCGATGTTAATGTTACGCTGTTGTATTGCAGTACAAATTGGAGGGGAATTTTTCTTAATCCAATACTTAGCTATTAGGTCGAAACTATTCAGCTGATAGACTTCTTTCAGTAAAGGTGAATTTCTAAAGGGCAATCTCAGTTAGAATTTGCCGGCCAGCAGTTCTCTGCGTAGATTAAGAGGCGGTTCTAGTGCTTCTACTCTCAATGGTTCTACAGGTGAAGGTGACATGGCGCCTAGGCATAATCTAAGGAATTTGTTTTGCAGCAAATCCAACTTACGGAGGAGAAAATGCGAAGCAGAACCATAAAATATGCAGCCATAATCCAATATTGATCTAGCATACGATCTATAGAGGATAAGAGCAACTTTCTGATCAGCACCCCACCATACCTTAGATACCATTCTGAGAAAGTTATACCCTCTATTACATCTAACTAAGATTTCTTCTATGAAGGGTTTCCATGTCAGTTTTTTGTCCAATGTTACTCCGAGATAAGTGACTTTCTCACATACTTGATACGCAAATTTGCCCAGAGTGATGTTATTTTGTTGGGGAATGTTATGACGGGAGAAGTTACATACGTTGGATTTATTTGCTGAGATTGTGAAACCATCATGGAGAAACCATTGGTCGTATTTTGTCATTGAAATATTCAAATCATTATAGCATTTATTTAAGTCTGAGTTCTCTGTATATACACACATATCATCAGCAAATTGGATCAGTTTGCTTGGTACATTTAAGTGGTGAAGTTCGGTTGTGTATATGTTGAAGAGGAACGGACTTAAAACCGCTCCTTGTGGTAACCCCGAGGAATCTATACGTGGACCTATTTTATTTGACATGTTATCTCTGACATAGATGGATCTATTGTGGTATAAATTAGCCATGGTGAATGACACATGTGGGATAATGCCGAAGGTGATAAGTTTTGATTGTAGTATATTTAGGTTAATATGATCATAGGCTCCCGTTATGTCCAGAAACAAGGCGGATAGGTAACTATTCCGTGAGAAACACTTTTGGATGTCGGTAATCAACTGCATAGCAGCATCAGTAGTACCTAAGCCCCGTCTAAACGCATACTGATTGTCTGGGAGGGGGTGAGCGCTGGACCACCATTCAAGTCGATGTTTGATCATCCTTTCGAAAGTTTTAAATACACAAGAGAAGAGTGAGATGGGGCGGTATGATTCTACAGAATTAGGGTCCTTGTTGGGTTTCAATATCGGTATTACTATCACCTTTTTCCATTCTACCAGATTTTCACCTTTGATCCAAACGTCATTGAATATGCCCAGAGGGAACATTTTTGCGCAATCAGGCAAATTTTGTAACATTGGATATCATATTTCGTCATATCCTGGAGAGGTGTTGATCACTTTTTTGATAGCTGTATTTAATTCTACCATACAGAAGGGCCTACTAAAAAAACCATCTTCTTGGAATAATGGCCGTGGGCCAGTAGCTAGGGGTGCGGATAGAGGAGCGCATTTTGCGTGAAAATCTTCAAGTTGCTTATCGCTGACGATATGTTTTGATTGGTGAATGGGAATCCTTTTAGCAATACGAGCTTGTTTCCATAAGTCTGCGGTCTGCTTGATTCACCCTGTATACGTTTGCAGGACGTCTGACACTTTCGGTAGAATAACCATTACTTCTAACTTCCAGTTTCAGTAGCTCTATCATTTGAAAAAGGTATCTATTCGAATCGTCGGTTGTTTAATTTATTATTAAATAAATTTAATGTATGCTCGTTTATAACTTTAGAGTTAAAATATTTCTCTTTTTCAGGAACTATTTCGACAAATTTTCCAAATACAAACTACAGTGAAGTCGGAAATCGCCTTCTACGATGTTGTCATACCAACTTTGCAAGACTTCCAAAGGGAGCACGGCATCACAAATGTCATCGGCTGCTTTCCTAAATTATATGCCGCTAGACTAAACTTGAAAGAAGACTCAGATGTCGTTGATGAAGATGCAGTTTTACTTTTTGAAAATTTAAACACTAAAGGTGGGTGGTGGAACACTGCTAATCATTCTATGGTAGACTTTGCTCTCAGTATATACCAGAATCCGTAATGTAACCAAATACACTGCACCACTGTTGCGAGAACCAGTAGATCATAATTCGAGTAAGTTTGACCATCCAAATTAATGTCTTCAAAAGAATAAATATTGAAAATTTGTCAAATCATAATTACTATTTTGTTGAGAAGAAAACTCATATTCTCTTTCAGAATAGTTCTATGAATTTTATTGGAACATAGAGTATATCATATCTAGCCTTTAAAGCAATTTATTTGTACTCTAACATTACCATCCTGGTACTCATAGCCGCATAGACTTCTTAACGTCCGAGTTTATTCTAACTAGTCCTTCATGTCTGAAGTGGTGAGCCAGGAATGAAACCATTTAGTTAACTAAAACGGGAATCAGGTGCACAAATTGGGACAGAATGCCGAAACATCGAAGAAATAGAAAACTGTATAAAAGTTTTGTACCGTTGAGGGAGGTCCTCTTTCTGGGTCTACGACCACCCACACTTCTCGGGAAGTTAGTAGGACAAAGCTTGTTTAGGAGAGGCCTGTGCCACCGCTCAACAAACGCCGCTCCGGCAATACGCCTGTATTCAACACTAAAGCAGTATTAATCTTCGAATATTAAGTATTACCCTCCATGGCAGCAAAACAAGTGATGGGTCTTACCTGCTACTTGGTAGATTCTAGTCGATCTTGCTCTTTTGAGATAATCGATAATGTGGCGATATCATAATTGAGAGCAGGCGACAGAAAAAGTCTGCCTTGTGCGCCATCTGGTACCCGAATATCATAATGTTACAAACAAAATTTCCGTAATTTTACGAAACACATATTCATTATATTTTCAACCATGTCCAAATGATTTCATTATTACATAAATTATTTTAGCTTCAGAAGGAGCCTTACTTCAAATGACTCCATATAGATTGCAGGCTACTTTTTGACTGTCACTGTTTCGACAGTGCTTAGGCTCCTAGGCATGTGCAGTCCACCTCTGTTATTGCATGTCCTTCCACACCCCCACAAATATCAAAACTAATGTTACAAAGATTATGTGACGTATTAACTAAAACAGTACAGACTAAAAACTCTGTTTTCCAAGCTATATTATACAAGGTGATCAATTTATCCTCCGAAGTTTGATACCTCCGTCATGATGGAAGACAAATAATACTTTCGATTGAAAGTTGTAAGTAAAGCGAAGGTGTACATTTCAAAATTATTGTATGATATACAAGGTTATTCATAAAGTCAAGTCACGGCATTCTAAATGGAACACCATTATTACATATTATCCCGAATTTGAATTTTTTTTTGTCATAAATGGAAAGATCATACATAAGTTGTATAACAAAACTGTTTTTGTTTTCTTTTTTTTCGCAATAATTCAAAAGTTATATCAAAATAAAAATGGGTTTTTGAATCGAGTACCGAAAACACGCCGACGGCTATCGAACCCGCGTGACGTCACGATGGCGGTAAGGATGCTTCTTTGACCAACGACATCCTACTCCGATACTAGATTCTAGATTCCCAGCCAATCGCGAAAATACTGCTAAACTGGTAATTAGTGTATATTTGTTGCAACACAGTTGATGAATGAAGTTTGCAGCTCGAGACGAAGTCTACGATCGAAATAAATATGTTTTTGAATGTTTGAAGTTGAAGTCAAATTACAGATTCCAGTAAGTAAGTACCTATAATCAAATATGTTTCGTTGAAAAAATCTCCTCAATCGAAAGTTGGCCCAGTGGTTAGAGAGTCCGATAGTGGATCTCAGGGTCTTTGGATCAAAACCCAGGCCTTCCAACTTTTTTTTTTATTTTTTTTTAATCAAAAAATTTATTGATGTGCTTTTTGCACTTGTTACGCACACTTTTCTACGATCAACATAAATATGTGTTTGAATCAAATTTTGTTAAGCCGGCGCCACATATGCGGGTATTTGCCGAATATCAATATTCGCCGTTTTTTCAACCTTGCTCGCCGAATAGCGAGCACGTATCATCCTTTAGCGGAATAGCATATAATCGGGGTTCGTTGCTCGCCGAATACCGCATATGTTTCGCCGGCTTTATTAGCCGAATAGCAAATAATCGGGGTTCGTTGCTCGCCGAATACCGCATATGTGGCGCCGGCTTTAGACATATTACTTGCACTGCACAGTGCTTGTTAAATTTTTATGAAAATTTTATATTGTTTAGCTTTATTGCCCAAAGTTAAATAAATAATAATACCAAGTAAAAACAGAATGTGATTACGAGTTTGAGTTACTTTTTCACATTAAAAAACTTAAAAATGAATGAATTGAATGGATGAAGGGATTTTGTTTTATTAACTAACTATTACATTTACAAAAAAATAATGGCGATTGATATAGACGGACAAACCTCATTTCCACTGATTTTTTGAATTGTCCACCGCCTCCTGTACTTAGTTTTTGCACTGTGCAGTACAAGCAATATGTCTAACAAAATTTAATTCAAACACATATTTATGTTGATCGTAAAAAAATGTGCGTAACAAGTGCAAAAAGCACATCAATAAAATTTTTGATAAAAAAAATAAAAAAAAAGTTGGAAGGCCTGGGGTTCGATCCAAAGACCCAAAGACCCTGAGATCCACTATCTGACTCTCTAACCACTGGGCCATCCTTCGATTGAGGAGATTTTTTCAACAAAACATATTTGATTATAGGTACTTACTTACTGGAATCTGTAATCTGACTTCAACTTCAAACATTCAAAAACATATCTATTTCGATAGTAGACTTCGTCTCGAGCAGCAAACTCCATTCATCAAACAAATATACACTAGTTACCAGTTTAGCAGTACGTATTTTCGCGATTGGCTGGGAATCTAGAATCTAGTATCGGAGTAGGATGTCGTTGGTCGAAGGAGCATCCTTACCGCCATCGTGACGTCACACGGGTTCGAGAGTCGTCGGCGTGTTTTCGGTACTCGATTCAAAAACACATTTTTATTTTGATATAACTTTTGAATTATTGCGAAACAAAAAAAGAAAACAAAGACAGTTTTGTTATGAAACTTATATATATGATCTTTCCATTTATCACAAAAAAAAGTAATTTTTTTCTTAATTCAAAACCTCAGAAAGAGAGGGCTTTATCAGGTTATACAGGGTATTTTTAGAGATATGGCCACTTTTGTGAAAATCTTAATGAATTCATCACCCTGTATCTTAAAAAATCGATAGCTGAAGGCCTGTTCTCAATGCTAGAATAATTTTATGGTTGTCTAGTTTTGTCTAAAAATATCAAGTTTCAGGTATCTGATTTTGTGTACAGGGTGAACCAAGGACTCACGATCATAATTATCTTTCTTATTTTAAATGGAATATACACATCGTTATAAAGTTCTTACAAAATACTTTCACTATTATTGAGCATTCCCTATTCATATATGTAACAGTCGTGAACTGAGTTCGATTTGAAGTAGTAAAACAATATTTTTGCCAAATTCTGGTGTTTGTTAAGTTGGCCATGGATGCTAGGCTTGAAAAGACATAGTAAGTGTTGTTGTATTTGTTAAATAATTGATATTAATATTGTAGTTTTGATGCGGTTTCAATTATTTGCAATTATAGCAATAATTATTGGCAATTATTTGGCAATTAACAAATTGAAAATCACCTGTCAATTACAGAAATTATCTGTAAACTACAAAATCTCTAACAAGCCTATATTAGTAATACAACAAGGTTTATGTGTAAACGTATCAAAAACAAGAAAATAGGTTTTAACTAAGCGTATAAACCGAAGATTTGTCTAGTAGAAGCTACAAATGTTTTAATTGATTTCCTGTTAAGACTTTCTGCTACTTCTTCCATTCCCGTCCTTTCATCATTCACTTTTTAACATAGAGATAATCGAAAGATAATAATTATAATAATTGCCCAAAATGACCTTCCATTACATTTGTTACATTTAAACAATGTTTTATTCCATTTTCAAGCGGCCTGCCCACATTTCTAGCTATTGGAATACTAATACTTTGGAAAGCAGCCCTGATTCTGTTTTTCACGTCCTCTCTTGTAGTAATAGGTAATTTATATACCTCATTTTTCACATACCCCCAAAGAAAAAATCAACTTTTGTTAGATCTGGCGATCTAGCTGGCCACCGAACTGGTCCACTTCTACCTATCCATCGTTCTGAAAATTGTTCGTCAAGTTGACCATGAATGAGTGCATTATAATGTACTAGAGTCCCATCATGTAGGTACCACATTTTTTGACGTATTCGAAGAGAAACAATTTGTAGTAGTATGGGCAACTGATTTTCCAAAAAGTCTGAATAAACTTCACTGCTTATTGTTTCCTCAAAAAAAAAAACAGGTCCAATTACGTAATCACCAACAATACCACCCCAAATATTTAAAGTCCACCCTATTTGAGAAGTGGTAACTATTGCATACGGATTTTCTCTCGCGTAATAGTGACAATTATGTCGATTTAAACAACCATTCTTGTGGAACGTAGCCTCATCTCCGAAAAGCACATACTCAAAAAATCTCTTTAATAACGAATTTTTCGTTGTGCCCAATGAATTACAAAAGTCTCTTCTCCGCCGAAAATCATCTTCACATAATTCCTGGTGTAACTGGATGTGATACGGGTGCATCTTATTATTATTTTTTTGTTCTTGGAGGCATACGGCATCGACTACAAAGGCCATTTATTGTTTGATAGTATTCTTTGCACACTTCCATAGCTATCCTAATAATACATTGAATTCACTTTCCAAGGTCGTAACGGTTTTTGTCTCTTCCTTCTCATATGCTACATTACCTGTACGATTAAACCGATCCATGACTTTTTCGAAATTCCTTTTTCAGGTAATCGGCGCTCTAGAAATCTTTCATGGCACACCCTACGGGCTAGCAAGCTATTTTTATGGTATTCGTCTAGTACCCAGATCATATCGATTAATTCTTCATTTGAAAAATTTATCATTCCTCAACTCAAACTACATATACACAAGTATAACACGGAGACAAAACAAATTGTATATAGTAGACATAGTATTATTTACTACGTGCTGTCAAACAGGGTAGCCATGGCCAACTCTGAGAAACTTTCAGTATTTGGCAAAAATAGGTAGGAGGTATTGTTAATAATCATTTTACTGCTTCAAATTAAAATCGCTCCATAGCTGTTACATTTAGGTATAGGGAATGCTTAACAAAAGTGGAAGTATTTTGAAAGAACTTTCTGATGATGCCATAAAATACAGGGTGTTCCATTCAAGATAACAAAGAAAGTTATGGTCGGCAGAAACTTGATAATTTCAAACTAAACTAGATAACCACGAAATTATTCCAGCATTGAGAGTCAAAAAAATATCCTGTAAATACCCTGTATACCCTGGTAAAACCTTATATTTCCGGAATAGGGAAAACGAACGCAATTCAAATTTGAGATAATATATAAGGTGTTCCATTTGAAAAAACACAACACAACTTTGGTATGCCGTGGCTTTATGAATAACCTATTATATTATACAATAATTTTAAAATGTAGACCTCTTTACCTATAACTTTCATTCGAATTTTTTTTTGTATCTTCCATAATAACGGAGGTATTTAACTTCGGAGTATAAATTGATCACCCTGTATAAAGATTCCAGAAAAAACATTTACGCGATAAAAGTAAAACACAAGCTGTCTCTACTTCCAGGGTTCAAAAACATCAACAGATTCGAAGGTTCCGACTTGGAAGGAGCGAAGCTTGTCCTCAAAGACCTGGCAAGTCTTCATGCGGTTCCTTTAGCCCTGCGACTCCAAAAACCCAACGTCTTTGCCGAAAAAGTAAAAAAACATATGCACGTTCACGCTCCACCACCACCGCCACCATCGGAAGACGACAAACCCAAACCGACAGACACTTTCTTGGAGATCTGCAGGGATTCAGAAGAGTGTGCACCGTACATGCCGGAAGTAGAGAAAATAATAACACATTTCAAGGAAAATCCCGAGTTTATGTGGAAACGCACCCCACCCAATGAAACTTGGGCTACTCTGTCACATGGCGACGTGTGGGTTAATAACACCATGCAAAGATTTGAAGAAGGCAGGATTATAGAGAACAAGTTTGTTGACTTTCAGGTAAGCACCTGGATATGCACAGAGTGGCCAACAAATTATACAGGGTGGTCTATGACGAGTGGAAAATACTTTAGAAGAAGACTACAGCTCATTTTCAACAAAAAAAGTTTCATAAAGTATGGTCCGATTTTCAACTGTTTCAGAGATAAATTGATTTTTAGAGATTTTTATTAAAATCTAAAATTGCAGACCTCCAAACGAAGAAGCTAATAAAACAAAATAGTATTGTCGTATTTTGGAATTTTTGGTATTACTCCTTAGAAAGTATGCTATCACGTCATTATAGGCTAAAAGGAAATAATCATGTATCAAACACGACAGTCTCAAAATGTGTTGAAAAGTCACTTTTAGAAACATTACCAAAAAATTTACTTACATAAAAAAATAACCAAATAATTAATCGTGCACTTTATGGCAAAAGAGTGCCCATCTTTCTAGTTATCCATTTGTAACACAAACTTGTAAGTGTGATAAACACAGGAAATAAGATTCCATTTAAGCTCTAAAAAAATAATTCAACAGAGGGTTTGCAAAAACTTGTCGTCGGATTTCTAATTTTTGTTATGGGCACTTGAATAATGTTCTATTACATCATCATTTGTCATAAGAAGTGATCGCTTAACCAAAACTCCGGTATAGAGTGATATAGTCTCAAAATTGTATAGTTTTAAAGATATATTCAAGATGTAATTTAAGATGGATCCATCTTGAAGAATCGCTAGGTATTCTCTTAAAAGTTGCTAGGTAATCAAGCAGAACATGCAAGCCACGTTAAAAAGTATCATGTATCCGTAGATTCTCACTCATGTATAAATGAGAAGTCATAAATCATCCAGAATGAAGGAAGTCTAAAGTTAAGGATGATATCTTTAGTGAACACACTATGGATCAATCATGAACGTACATACGCTCAAGCTGAAACTGTAGATTTCATAGTGCAGGTCGACAAAAATGGACGCACGCCTGCGCAAATTAAGAACCAGTGGGTTGTGACAGCTGCGTCACTACTTTTAGAATGGGAAGCGGCGTCGGTATCCACGCGTGCACGAAAATCATCTATAGTTTCGCTTTTAGTGTAAGTACATTCATGATCGATCTGTTCACTAGTGTTCATTATGTTTACAAATGCAGAATTTGCGGACGTTGTGTTCGGAATACGGTCTATGAAATGGAAACGCAGCGGCTTCTCGCGAAGAATACAAACGGCGATACCGTAATCGCAGTCAACCCAACGAAAGATTTTTTTTCTGGGACAGGAACCTTTCGACGTCGTCCCAGTCATACCGGTAGGCCTCATCGATGGTATGATCTCAAAGATGAAGACCAAATTTCTCGAAATTATGAACAAGATCCTACGCTTCTGCAAATCGCCTCAGTACGGTACTTCGCAGTGGAAGATATAAATAACTGCGCAAACAACTGGTCTGTATCCGTACCATTACACGCCAGTACACATTTTGAAGGAAGGCGATCCTGTCAGAAGAATGGATTTTTGTCGATTTATGCTTCACGTGGACGCCAAAGATGCAACTTTTTTAAGTAGGATTCTTTGAACGGATGGATCCATTCATAACTAAGAATCTACGAATACTTTATAACGTGGCCTGCATGTTGTGCTTACTTGCCTAGCGACTTTTACTTCCCACACCGATAGGTGAGGGGAGTATTGTGATCGCGAAAATTTTCGATTTTGAGATAATATGCTTTTTGGGCGTTTTATGATGTGTACATAATGAAAATCCACGTCATTCATTTCCGTCGGTCTGTCTGTCTGTCTGTCTGTCTGTCGGTCTGTCGGTCTGTCTGTCGCGTTTTTCTACCCTCGTAATCTCAGTAACCGCTGCATGGATTGTGATGAAATTTGGGCAGCGGCATGCTGTGGGGTCGTAGTAGGTAATGTTCGTATAATTTTGAAAATCGGTGCATAGGCGGCGGAGTAATTAGCAAAAAACAAAAAAAATTAAATATGGCTGAAACTTCGTTTTTAGGCATTTTAGGGGTCCCTGATCATTTTCTACTTTTTTTTTGGTGGGGGTGAAATTGGGGTGGTTGGGGGTTGGGGGGTTGTAAAATTGAAAAATTTGTTGTATTCATAATAGACTACCCACTGACCTATGAAGGAAGACCTAGCGACATAAATAACTTTTTTAGGTCTATCCGAACATTGCCTTATGCCTATTACAGAAACTAAAGGACTTAGAATTTTTTCCGATGTATACAGGCTGTCCATTTAGAGTGTAATCCTTCGATATCTCGCAAGGTATAGCTGATAGAAGAAAATCTCAAATACAAAAGTTATTTGGTTACTTGAGATGCATATCCTAAGAATATTGTGAAATATACAGGGTGTTGCGGGAAAGTAGGATAGAGATCAACTTGATTTTTATATATATATAACTATAACTTTCTCTCAAGTTCTTCTAGTGTCCATCATTGATCTCTATTCAACCCTAAAATATTTTTGGAATCGGTTGCGACGTTGCCAAGTAGTAATTTATTTTCTATTAATTTCCGCATTTGCAAGGTCGCAAGTAATACGTTCAAATTGATATATTCCTTTAACTTTTCTCAATAATATTACACAGCGAGTTACTTGAATATTAGGCGGATATTATTCTGGACTACCAGCAATTTGTATGTACAGGGTGTTTTTGGCAGAATTTTAAATTCCGGCAACTTAAAGGTCGTTTTACTTTGTTTTTTCAAATGTAACACCCTGTCTTTTTTATTTTAAATCGAAATATCTACAAATACTCTATCTCGCCTTGTAATATTTTTTTTCGCGTTTTCGACGTTGCCAAGTTATAAATTATTTTCCCAAATTTTTAAACAAGTATCCCCGATTTTAATTTATTTTAAATAGAATCCTCTACTTGTTTTTATTGCAATGAATTGCGCATGTCGAATTTAGTAAGATCTCACAATTTCAAAATTTTGTTTGTATTAATTAATGAGATACGGCAACACCGCTTTTTCAGTAAACGGTACCGGAGCGCTTAAATTTTTCCAAAACTGCCACAGCTGAAGAGGTGAAATTCAATACAAAAGTTTGTATTATTGATAATAGGCTGTTCATTGACCTGTGCAGGAAAGACCTAGCGGCATATGACAATAATCTGGGGGGGGGGGGGGTACTGGCGACGATTTTGTTGCAAGGGGATCTCAGACTAAATCTTTATGCTATGGGAAAATAATAAACTGGTATCACCGTAATGTGTGGGAAGTACTGAGTCAATCAACTTGACTCCATTTTTTCAGACGAATCCGTTTTAAATTACAACTTGAAGTTTTTACTTCCCACACCGATAGGTGAGGGGAGTATTGTGATCGCGAAAATTTTCGATTTTGAGATAATACGCTTTTTGTGTACATAACGAAAATCCACATCACTCATTTCCGTCGGTCTGTCTGTCTGTCGGTCTATCGGTCTGTCTGTCGCCTTTTTCTACCCTCGTAATCTCAGTAACCGCTGCATGGATTGTGATGAAATTTGGGCAGCGGTATGCTGTGGGGTCGTAGTAGGTAATGTTCCTATAATTTTGAAAATCGGTGCATAGGCGGCGGAGTAATTAGCAAAAAACAAAAAAATTAAATAGTGCTGAAACTTCGTTTTTAAGCGTTTTAGGGGTCCCTGATCATTTTCTACTTTTTTTTGGGTTGGGGGTGGTTGGGGGGTGGGGGGTCGTAGAATTGAAAAAGTTGTTGCTTTCATAATAGACTGTCCATTGACCTGTCTAGGAAGACCTGGCGACATAAATAACTTTTTTAGGTCCATCCGAACATTACCTTACCTATTACAGAAAGCTATAAGGACTTAGAATTTTTTCTGATGTAAACATACGAGAGTATTGCGTTAGATCGTTGTAACGAGGAAACTGTTGAATTGATTTTAATGAAATTTTGAAACAGCATTCCTACCATGGCGAAGATGGAAAACGCGTATGGTTTTGATAGATCGTGCCAGTGGCGGCGCAGGAATAATAAAAAAACTAAAAATATAAAAACAGCTCAAACTTCGTTTTTAAGCGTTTTAGAGGTTCCTGATCATTATCTGCGTTTTTTTTGGGTGGGGGTGAAATTGGGGTGGTTGGGAGGTTGGGGGTTGAAAAATTAAAAAATTTCTTGTACTCATAATAGGCTGTTCACTAACCTGTGAAGGAAGATCTAGCGACACAAATCACCTTTTTAGGTCCATCCGAACATTGCCTAGCCTATTACGGAAACTAAGGGACTTAGAATTTTCTGTATACTATACGAGAATTTATTGGTTTAAATCGTTTTGTATTTTGTAACGTGGACACTATTAAATTGATTCTAATGAAATTTTGACACAGTATATTGTTACCGTGGTGAGAATGGAAAACGCGTATGTTTGTTAGAAATCGTGTCAGTGGCAGCGTAGCAATAATCAAAGAACGACAAGTATGAAAACAACTCAAATTCGGTTTTTAGATGTTTTAGGGGTCCCTGATCATTTCCTACCTACCCACCTTTTTGGGTGGCGGTGAAAGTGAGGTGGTTGGGGGGTGGGGGGTTGTAAAACTGAGAAGTTTGTAGTATCGATAATAGGCTGTCGTCCATTGACCTGTGAAGGAAAGACCTAGCGGCATAAGACAATTTTCGGGGGGGGGGGGGGGGTGGCGATTATTTGGTTGCAATGGATCTTCATGCTTTAGGAAAATAATAAACTGGTATCAGCGTAATGTGTGGGAAGTACGGAGTCAATCAACTTGACTTCATTTTTTTCTATTATTATACAATTTCGGGACCCTATACCGATCACCTTTTATGACTAATCATGATGTAATAACATGTTATTCAAGTACCCATAACAAAAATTAAAAATCCAATGACAAGTTTTTGCCAAACGGTCTGTTGAAATTTTGTGCTCTCGGATATCCATTATGCTTTTAGAGCTTAAATGCAATCTTATTGCCTATGTTTACCACATTTACAAGTTTGCGGTACCAATGGATAACTAGAAAGATGGACACGTTTTTACCGTAAAGTACACGGTTAATCATTTGGTGATTTTTTAAGTTAAAGTAATTTTTTTTTGTAACGCTTCTTGAAGTCATTTTACAAATGACTACATAATAAGTTATGGTTTTCGTTCAATGAAAATCTCTAAAAATCAATCTCTGAAACAGTTGAAAATCGGACCTTACTTTATACGACTTTTCTTGTTGGAAATGAGCTGTATAGTCTCCTCCTAAAGTATTTTCCATTCATCATAGTATAACTGACTGATTGTATAAATGAGAAAAAAAATGCCAGTGTCCTAAACCCGTCTTTCTAGCATAGGCGTAGTTAAGTCCCTAAATCTGGGGGGGGGGGGCTTAAGTCCCTGGATCTGGGGGCTCAAGTTCCCGCCCTAGATACAAAGATTTAACAGAACGAATTATTTTAGGATTTTTGGGGGGGCTAATTTCATTCTTGGGGGGCTAAGCCCCCACCCCCCCCCCCCAAGCCACCACCTAACTACGCCTATGCTTTCTAGCACAGGGTGGCCAACAAAGGCGCAAAGGACCTCTCTCGCCTTTAAAGGGAAGAGTACTAGCCATTTCAAAAACGTCCATCCTTTGTGCCGGTTCTAGTTACGTGCAGGTGTCGTCTAAAGTTATTAGACCTGTCAACAGACCCCCCAGCAGTGTCAGTTAATCTCTATCTAGACTGATAGAAACGCCCTCTGACTGCAGGCCCTACTGTGAGTTCCCAAGAGATGTTCCGGGATACTGTGACACCTCAGATATTTTTGACATTGTGCCCATTCTTTAGTAGTTAACAGTTAACCTGCTAATCTAGTTCGCGGTTATTCTCAATTGCAAGAGCTATCATAGAACCCCTCCTTGCGAGAACCTCTGCCATTAGGTTACGATATATTCCAGAGTGTCCAGATACACCAATCAGGCCTGGCGTTTTGCTGAGATACCGTCAAGAGTTTTCCTGCTAGCGTAGGACAAGTATCGACGTTATTTCTGAAGCACTATGTTTAAACACTCATGAGCTTGTTTCGTCCCCATTTCGCATCACCTGCTTGGCTGTTACTGGTGCAATGTCTACTACACCAACACTGGCCATGGAAACCCTCATAAACTTAACCCCTCTACACATTGAGGTTGAGAGAGGTACCATAATCGTTGCCTACAGACTGCTATCAACTGGCAGACAGGGCAAAAAAGAACTAGGACCAGACACAACCGGTATTATAAATGAAATTGAGTCACCATATACTAGGAATGGTATCGGACACCATGGTTCCCCAAGCGCACATGGAGAGATCCTACAACGTCATTTTTCCAGGAAGGGGCGAATGGAAAAGTGAGTTTCATATCGCCCTCCGATCTTGCGCTGTTCACGGATGGCTCCAAGGCAAAACTGGGGTCAGAAGCGGGAGCAGTCGGTGCCAATCCAAGAGTTGAAATCTCAGTAAACCTTGGGAGGTATACCACGATCTTCCGAGCGAGAGGAAAGCACTCCTGCACTGGCGGGATGCACCAGGCGTCTTCATACGTTACCCCTCTAGTCAGCAACCCCCCCCCCCAAACATCATAGAATGGAACAGGAATGATCTTCTTTCTGGTTCGTCTGTTGACGGGACATTGTCATCTGAGCAATCACCTGCGGAAGTTAGGTCTAGAACAAACGACGGACTGTCGTTTCTGCTATGTGGAGGACGAAACAGCGGAACACATGTTGTGCTCCTGTACAGTACTTGGAAGAGCTAGCTTTCAGACTTTCGAATTCACCCACCTGGAACCTACTGACGTTAAAGTTGTTTCATCCAACACGACCATCGCCTTCGTGAAAAGGTGTGGGGGTGTACGGCGTGTAGATGTGAGACGGTGGTGTGAGCCACAATAGACAAATAGCTCTGTGACAATAGGGTCGCACTGGAAGAAGGCATAACTACCCCACCCATTTTCAGCCTAACCTAACATAATCTACACGTTTGACAGGCATCCACTGTAGCACTCACCGCTAATTTTCTAGTGGTCGCTGACTTTTATTTGGAAAGTCTCAGCTTTCCTAGAAATAAGCTACTTAGGCCCGATTTTATCAACACGGGCATTTTAACAAAGGTTTTAACTAATCAGAGCAGCCCATTCAAAAACTTGCATCTGTCAAAGTTCAAAGTACTTCAAAAAGGTGAAAATAGACATGCTTTAAATATAATCGACCATTGTGAACTGTCTAGTGTCTTTTCAACTCTGATTGTACATCCTAAATGGGTGTAAAATTGCATTTTCCTCGGTATAGGGTCCCAAAATTTGACATTGCCCTTAATAGTATCGAGGTTGAATCGTATTTTTTCGGTCCATATGATAGGATAGTATTTTTTTAAAATCGATTAGCTTATGTCTATTTCAATTTTCAGATGTATCGGTACGAAACGCCAGTTAAAGACCTGCTATTTTTCCTCTGGACCAGTTGTCAAGTGGACGTATTGAAAAACCACTTCGATAACCTCTTGAAACACTACCACGCGAATTTTGTTAAAATTCTTGAGGAACTCGGATGCAACACAACACCTTATAGAAGCGAAAAGTTCAACAGTGAAGTAGAAGCATCAGCTGCCAGAACAGTATTCCAAGCATTGTTTTTCTCGATGTTTGTGGTACAAGCAAAGAAGAAAGATATGAGCGAAATAGGAAAACCGCCATCTATGGTTATTTTAAAGGAAGATGTTAATCCTTTGCTGATAGAGAAAATTGCGTATGCAATTAGTTATTACGGAAAGAAAAATCTACTAAAAATGGATTTTCAATAAACAACACGACTGAAGCATAGCACTTATTTCAATGGCAATTAATTTTTCAAAGCTGATCCTTCGGATAACACCTAAAAATTAAATCTCAATTTTTGTGTGAAACGAATGAAATAATAACCATTATCAGATAACGACATGATGTAACAGTTTACACTGACGCCTCTGCAAATACAGGGTGTTTCAGAACTATGGGATCAAACTTCTAGGGATTATTTAGTGCAACAGTAGAACATCACAACAATTGTTCCAAATGTCTTCCTCCAACCTAAATACTCCGATTTAAACGTCGCACATGATTTCGGCGGACTAAAAATTTGATACTCATTTTGAATGATTTCAAATGCTGCTGTAATTCGTCCGATTAAGTCTTGCTCTGTTTCTATTGGAGATTCGTAGACCAAAGACTTTACATGTCCCCACAGGAAAAAAATCTAGCGGCGTTAAATCAGGTGATCTAGGAGGCCAAGAAACGGCTCCACTTCTAGCAATCCAACGGTGCCCAAACCGCTGAGCCAAATCCTCACGTACTGGTACAGCAAAGTGAGCCGGCGCTCCATCGTGCTGAAACCACATTTGCTGTCGAACGTTTATTGGAGAATTTACCGGCGCTTATGTGTTGTTATCTTTAAAAATGATAACAAAGATTGTTTTTGTAGGTGCATTCCATATTGCCTTTATCGCCTTAGCCGTGCTATCGTATTTGTGAAGTTTGGAAGAATTTAACAAAAATTAACTGTTGCTAATGGAAAATTTTACCAATCAAGAATTGACGGATATGCATTTGGCATATGGAGCAACAAGCTATAATGCACGAGCAGCAGCGCGGTTGTATCAAGAACGTTATCCCGAACGACAGCATCCGGGATACAAAAAGTCTATTGCTATTCATCGGCGGCTCTCCTAGACAGGCATGTTTAAAACCAACATGCATGATACTGGTGTTGACCGAACCGTAAGAACGGTAGAATTTGAAGAAGAGGTCCTTCAGCGAGTTGCCGACGAAGCATCAAGTAGCACACGTCACGTTGCTAAGGATATGAATACGAGTAACGCTTCCGTCTGAGGGGGCTACACGAGCAACAACTTTATCCTTACCACTTCCAAAAAGTTCAAGGATCGACTGCAGCCGATTATCAGCCTAGAGTTCAATTTCGTCAATGGGTTCTTCAACAAATCGCTGCACAGCCAAATTTTTTACGCTGTTTTATGGACCGATGAAGCCTCATTCACAAGAGTTAATAGTAGTAATAGCCATGTTTGGAATGAAGAAAATCCCCATGTAATTTTTCCCAGAAAAAACAGCACCGTTGGTCTCTCAATGTATGAGCAGGCATTGTTGATGATTATTTGATTGGGCCATACCTTGTACCGGAACGGTTAACAGGACCTATTTACCGGCGTTTCTTGGAGGAAGTTCTTACAGAACTTCTTGAAAGTGTTCCAATAAACGTCCGACAGCAAATGTGGTTTCAGCACAATGGAGCGCCGGCTCACTTTGCTGTACCAGTACGGAGGATTCGGCTCAGCGGTTTGGGCACCGTTGGATTGCTAGAGGTGATTCAACGCCGCTAGATTTTTTCCTGTGGGGACATGTAAAGTCTTTGGTCTACGAAACTCCAGTAGAAACCGAGCAAGACTTAATCGGACGAATTACAGCAGCATTTGAAATCATTCAAAACGGCTATCAAATGTTTAATCCGCCAAAATCAAGTGCGACGTTTAAATCGGTGTATTCAGGTTGGAGGAAGACATTTTGAACAATTGTTGTGATGATATCATGTACAGAAGGCAAAAAGTGAATGCATTAAAGGCTATTTAGGCAATCCATCGTCTTTCTACATTTTAACGCTTCTTAGGGCCGTAGTACCGTACGGACACTTTTCCGGACATGGGTCCCTATACTCAAAAGTTTTCTACTATTGTCCTGACTAACCCCTAGAAGTTTGATCCCATAGTTCCGAAACACCCTGTATAGAGCAAATGCACGAGTAGTTACTTTTACATGCTTTTACTCAATCCTTGATGATACCCGCATAGTTGGCAAACCGAGATTTTCAGAAAGCTTATATTTTCGCTGTTTTTGGTAAAATGCGAATCTCTTAAGGAAATAAACTTATTGATCCTGCTGGTATAATAATGCCCAGCAGTTTAACATTACCAGTGTTGAGGAAGAAAGAATACAGCTTTAATCCCTTGTAAGGTACGAGTCCATTGGATAGCGCAACAAATTTTGTTTCGCGCTATTTGTGTTGCTGTGTGTGCCCACCTAACCTACCAGCCTGTTGCATGCTACATTATATACATGCAACATGGTATCGTGGATACACAGAACAAAGTGTTTCGCGAATTCTGTTCACTGTCGATTGTTGCATTTTGGGTTTGTTATGGTGGATGTCAAGTATGTCGCAAATTGTTGCTACTTCCATTGTACTTGCTAATTTAAGACGGATGTGTATGAAGAGAAAAACCAAAGTGAATGTTTGGGTCCGTGACTGGATTGCAAAAAGAAATGATCAAGAAGCCTAAATGTAACATTTAATCATAGAGTGGTTCAATGATACTATAAAGACTGCAATATATAACAAAAAATTATCATATAATAGGTTTATAATGGACAAAACAGCAAACAACTGGCAAATATATCAAAGGGAGAGGAACATGTGTCTCAGTATACTAAGGAAAGCTAAAAGTAATAGTAGTCCAAGCTTCGAAGGCGAATAATAAAATGTTTGTTATCACCGATGAACTTATGTTCAGTAAGGTTAGTTCTAACCAGTCTAGTATTGCTTTAGCAGAGTTTAATAGAGTTACTTTATTTGAACTTCGTAAGGTTATATTTCAGCAAAAAAATAAAAATTCTGTTGACGAAATCAATTTCGAAATGTTAAAGGCTACTTTTCAGGTTATCGGGTATCCATTATTGCATATTTTGAACACTTCCCTTGAAACAGGTATTTTCCCTAATGTCATGAAAACATCAATTGTGTATCCAATTGCGAAGGTTGCTGGAACAAAAAAACTTGATGAATTTACACCAATAAATATGTTACCAAACACTGAAAAAGTTTTGGAGCTTATTGTACATAGGCAGGTAATTGAACATATTGATAAGCACAAATTAATCAACATCAATCAGTCAGGTTTTAGAGAAGGATTCTCTTGTGAGACAGCATTGCAGAGAGTATTGAATGACTTTAAAATTTCTTTAGATAATGGCCACATTTTAGAAGCAGTTTTTATAGATTTGCGCAGAGCATTCGAAACTGTTAATAGAACTATACTGATCATTAAACTTCCTGTCTACTTTGGGTTTGATGGAAAAGTATTGAATTGGTTTTCATCATACCTGTCACATAGACGTCAAGCCACTAAAATCAATCAACGGTTGTCAAATTCAGTTAATGTTGACATAGGGGTGCCTCAAGGAAGTGTTTTGGGCCCATTGTTATTTATATTGTATATCAATGACATATTTTCAGTGAGCACTCATGAATGCAAGCTACATCTTTTTGCCGATGATATTGTTTTATATTCATCAGGTAGTAACCTTAGTCAGTTAGTTGAGAGAATTAACATGACATTAGAAAATTTAAATAAATGGTTTGATGAGAATACAACTTACTGTAAACACTAAAAAATCAAAATTCATGGTAATAACTAATAGATCAATAATATTCAATCAGTTATTCACGTAAAAATGAAGAATGAGCATCTTGAGAGAGTGTCTGAAATAAAATATCTTGGTATCGTTATAGATGAACAATTAAATTTTGTAAACATGTCGATTATGTTTCCAAAAAAATTTCAAAAAAACTTGGTTTTGCTTATAGGGTCAGTAAACATTTGACGCGCTTTTCAAGACATATGATTTACAATACGATAATAAAACCGCATTTTGATTATTGTTCAACAATTTTCTATATGTGTAACAACAGTGATACCAAGAAGCTACAGATTTTACAAAATAGGTGTATGAGATTTTTATTGAACTGTGATATTTATACCAGCATATATTCTATGCAGAGAACATTAGGTTGGCAATCGATTGAGGCATAAGCCTCAAGAGACAAGAACACTCATATTTATTTTCAAAATTCTGAATAACCTTGTTCCTGAGTATTTATCAGAAAATCTACAGTACCGCCATGACATACATAGCTATAATACACGTCAAAGAAATCATGTAAATGTGAAACAATCAAACCTCATGGTAAGCAAAAAAAGTATATTCGATTATGGTATGTCCGAGTATAATAAATTACCAGATTATATCAAACAATCCCCAAGTGTAATTGTTTTCAAAAAAAGACTGAAGATACATTGTAAAGTCCTAGTTAAGTATTTTCTTTTACATTGTAAAGACCTAGTTAAGTATTTTCTTTTCAAATAATTTGTTGTTATTATACTTATTTATCTCACGTTGTATCGCTCGGTTGTTCTGTGTCTTGTATACGCTGAACAAATGTGTATGTGCTAGAGTGACAATTTTATGTGCAATGTGTTTTTAACAATGTTTTTAAGTATAGCTATTTTTTGCTAAATAAATGCCTACTACTACTACAATTAGTTGATGGCAGAAGTGAAGTGGATATCATGATTTTTATACAAATTTCTTTGACATGGCCGCAACAGAATTCATCTCGGCTCAAGATAAAAAAATATACGGATGAGCAAATCAATTACTCCTGGTAAATGCCTTGCACGGTAAAAGTTTCCGTGAAACCAACCTAATTTGTTTCGTACGACTATGTATCGATATGTACACAGGCAACACATGTTGGGAGTATGTTGTGCAACATTGTTGAACTAGAAATGTCACAAAACTCACAAAACCGCTGCCTTGTTACTATCTCATATCTAAATACTGTATATTTTTCAAGTAAGTCCTTCTGTAGGGCCATTCTCCGCATGCACACTATGTGGCGCTATTTACCTATAAAAACTACTTCACATTGTTCAAGAAATTAATAAAGTTTGCGAGCTTGGAATAATTCGTGTGAAATTGACAAATTAGAACATGCTCTGGGGCCTTCGTTGGGGTCTGCCGATAATACGAACTTCGTAATGATAGTCCAATGCAATACAACGTTGAACAGCGTTTTCGCGCAACTCTTGTTAATGACATATTAACAAAACCAAAGCAGCACTCGAAAATTTACAAAATCAAATGAAAACGTGATGAAAACAAGACAGATACGGTTAACTGTTGTATCATCAAGAAAATTCACCACAGAATAGAAAGAAATGAATGGGTCCACTGTCAACCACAAATAATATAGATTAAAGGCCCGGTCAAACAAAGGGCGTTCTAGAACGCGACGTTACGGCGTCCTCTAACAATACAACGTGTGTGTTTGTCCGGGCCTTAACACTGTATAATTACATTTGGAATTATTATAAATTCCCTACATAGTATGTTGGTGTAACTTTATAGACAACAATTAATTATAGGCATCTATCTGTAATTTTTTTCGAATTTTACGAATTTCTTCAGAGTCATAAGTAGTTTTAAGTTAAAAACACCAGCACAGAATGAATTTGTTTGAGTATTCGAAATGTCTATGTCTAACTGAAAATGCCGTTGATTGTGACATACGCGCCGAGATTCTTTTTCTTAATGCTAAAGACGAGATTACAGTGAAATTCAGATATCCCATCGTAAGTAATGGGATGGAGAAAAAATGAGAGCTTTCAAAGATAGCGGTAGGAATGTACATAATGACGAACGAAGTGCGAGAGAACTAAACAATTTTAGTGTTATCAATAGGTCAGTTTCCTAAAGTACAAAGAAGAGTACTTTGTGAAAGAACGCTTATATTATTATCTAAAGCTATGCTAACATCCTAGCAGTGGATAGCGCAAAAAAAGCGTGTGTGTTCCAACAATGGGTGGAAATTTATTTTTTCCGATTCGTACTTCAGTAAGAGAACTGTCGTGCAAATAGCGGTGAGAGATTCACGCTCACCCAACAGCCGACTAGATTCCTCTGGATGGCTGAAATACATGGTTCGCAGAGAGATACGGGGGAGTGGTGGGTGTCGGCGGAGTCGATACCTTGTCGCCGGCGCTGTATATCGGCTACATCACGGGTCACCGTTGTGTAGTTGGTATCGCGTCGGCCTAGAATGTCGGAGACGCTGGTTCGAATCCAGCCGGTACCCTTCATTTTTCCGATTTTTCTGTGAACCAAATGATTGGAATTATCTCCCTCTTGCGGAGTAAGCAAGCACCTTTCATTCCAGTAATGTCATAGTTACACAGGTGCGGTGTGTACACATAATTAGCTGTTCGGCTGCCATGCAGTAGCGGGGGTTAGATTGATATGCGGAACATCGTTTGTGTGCGAGCTATCTTGTGCGGTTTGTTTTTGATTTACGATTTACCTGAGTCCAATGTCGCCGAAGACATATGTTGCGAAGAAACGCACTTATGCTTTGCATTATACTATTATTCGAATTCGAATTGAGAAAACAATTGTTACCCCTTTGACTGTAAGCAATGTCATCTGTGATCTTGTTCGCGCCGGTACGCCATCAATTGCGTGACGTCACTGTTATCTTCTTACGTGAAATGTCTTGTACCTTCTTCCCCCTATCCTAGGACATCTAGCCAATCAATAAATCCACTTAATCCAAATCGTTTTTTGTCAAACATTTTGTACTTTGGGATATTAGTAAACAGTTGTTTCCAAAACATCTAGTTTTATTTATGGGTGAGTGAAGATCGATGAAACTAGAAAATGCCTCTATAAATGCGACATTTCAAGGGATATTGAGGGTTCGGAAGAAATATACGTTTTATCTAATGCGAATTTGCAACAAATTAATAATTTGTTTATGGGCTTTGAACAACAAATAAAAAATCAGAAAGGAATGTGAACGGATATATTCACTGTAATAATTTTAATAAAACATAAACTAGAAAACAAAACAAATTTGAATGATCAATCTTGCTAAGCATCATTCAGGGAAAAATACATTAATTTGCCAAATACTGAATGCTTTATTATAGCACTACCATTTATAAATCATATATCAATGGGTTTCCCATAAATGTTATAATATGTCAATTTCGGTAGTAGGAAAACATTTAGAAAGATATGAAAGTTATGTTATTATTAAAAACAATTGCCTCTGAATTCATTATTTTTAATAGGCTAAAATTTCTCGGTTTCATTACCACAGTCTTCAAACCACTCGGTTTAGGTAATCACCTAACAAGAGCTTGCAACTGCCTGACGGAATTTCTATTAAAAGCATCCTGTAGTGGAAAAAATATATTATTTACTACATTGTCTTTATAAACACCTCAATCCAGAAAACCTATGTTGCCTGAGTTGGTTGTGGTTGATCTTTTCCTTTCTCTTTATTCCACTCTTTCAGTCCTTCAGGAAGAGAAGTATCTTCTTCAAAGGAACCTGTGCCTTCCACAAACTCCTCATAAGTCGATTTTTCAGGGAAAGGCCTTTTCCCTAGAAGCTCTATCATGTCATCCCTGCGAACAAATCATTTACCAGAATATTTGACAGAAATTTTAATACCGTATAGGTTTGATCATATGCAGTTCGTCAATATTTTGCAGAACTGTGTCTAGGACATTTGCTCTTGATTGAAGTCCTATTATATATCCGACAATAAACATGCCCACATTCCCACATATCAGACAAAGCTTCAATAGCATAAATAATGCGTACTTTGCTTCTTCTTAATCAAAACTCGAAAATGTCATAATTACGTAAAAAGATGAATATAAAGTGTTTTTTTAGAGGCGGAGAACTTTAAATTGAAATAAAACACAGAAAAATGTTTTTGATATATATGAAATTAGCTTTATTAGAAAGATAATTTTATGACATTAATGTTTATATATAATTTCGGGCATGTGGCCGCCACGGTTGGCGCGTACATAACGTAATCTGGAAGTCCAGTGTTCACATACTCTTCGCAGTAAATCAGGCTGTATTTCGGCAATAACGCGACGAATGTTGGCTTCCAAGTGCTCAATTGATCCTGGTTTATCGGCGTTCGTTGACGTATCCATTCAACCAAAAGTGTGCTTCATCGCTAAACAGAATTTTCGAATGGAACTGCGGATCAGACGCAATGTTTCTTTCTGCCCATTCGCCAAATGTACGGCGCAAACGATGATCATCTGGTTTCAATTCCTGCACAAGTTGGATGTTATAAGCACGTAAACCAAGATCTTTACGCAAAATTTTCCATAGAGTGGACGAACACAAGTTTAATTCCTGGGCACGATGACGAATTGAAACATTTGGATCATCTTCAACACTACGATGAACAGCAGCGATCGCTTGTTGTGTGCGTACTGTACGACATCTTACAGAATGCGTATTATCTTTAAGAGTGAATGTCCTGCGAAAATGATCCATAGTTCCGCGAATTAATCGCTCAGATGGACGATTGTGTGCACCATAGTACGCATGTAATGCCCGATGTGTTTCTCGGACCGAACCGTGTTTTTCAAAATAAATTTGTACAATTTGCAAACGTTGCTCCGGTGTGAGTCTATTCATGATGAATTGCCGAACCAACATAACCTCAAATCAACCCAGAACTGTCAAATCGGCAGTCACAGAAAACAGTGTTGCCAATTTAAAGTTCTCCGCCTCTAAAAAAAAAAACACCCATTATATCAAATCTCACGAGTAACAAAGATTGGAAATTGAAAATACTGAAATGCACGTGTTATAACGGTCCTAATCTAAATTCGACTCCCAGTTGCATAAAAAAGCCACCTTTATATGCAAACGATAGTAAAGAGTTCATATTTAAATATTGTATGTATGGCCAATGAAGCATGAAGCAGATTTTGAAAAACAGTGTGTACAGAAATAAACGTACCTACTGATGATCTCCTGTTTGAGTAACCTTTCAGCTATTTTGGCTACATCCTCCTTCTTATCATTCAACAGACCCTGAGTACGTTTGTACGCGGTGTCGATCAATTTCCTAACTTCAATGTCGATTAGTTGTGCTGTACTCTCCGAATATGGCTTTTCTAGCATCATTTCACCGTCACGCGGCATGTCGAAGCTGACATTGCCCACCTTTTCATTCATACCATAGTGGACAACCTAATAACAAAATATTTATATTTTAAGACTATAATTGCCCTTATTTGATGAAACTCTTCCTCCACTCTGATTGAAATACTGACATTTTAGATGTGTTCTAGCATCAGATTTTCAATGGCTTGACATAGTTTGAGTGTGCGCAATGACTAAATCATGTTCAAGCAAGATAAATTCCAGTTTGCAACTATTCGTTCTGTGTTTGTGCAACAATAATTAGTAGTTTGAGGACTGGTTTTGGACAGTCAAAACACTACACAAGATTTCGGTAAAACTGGGATTTTTCTTCTGAGTTTTCAAGTTGAGATGATGAAACTACAAACTAACTTTTACTGTTTTGGGGAGCAAACATCGCGGAAGTAAACATAATATAGGATAAAGTAGATTTATTCATTATTTATTATTACATATCATGAATAATAGGGCTCGATTGTATATTTTTAAATCTTGTTGCAAAAATGACATCAGAAATTTCCAGTAGTAGCTCAGATTCAGATTGGATAAATGACTAATTATACAGATGATGAAGGCATTATAGATATACTGCGTCATTGTCATGAACAGTCATATTTTTTACTTATCTGTCTACCAATTTCTTTTCCTGTTACAAAGATCCAACAGTAGGCTAGGTAGCAGTTATAGCACAAAAAAGAGATTCGAGGCAAAAATAAAAAATGCCAACAACACATTATAGAGAAATCTTATATTGCAAAATTTGTTCTAGTTACAAGTTATCATATTGCGAATGTTGACGTCTAATTGTTATTTCTATATTGTTTATTAACATAGGTTGTTACATAAGAATCATCGAGTTCAATGGATACCGGTCGGTGTGGTAAATTCGAACTTCATCGTAGAAGAGTCAGCGGTGAGTATGCCGACCGACATAAGAGCGCTTATGTATATCCTGACGTTATGTGCAGTTATGATGGTTGTTGGCCAATACCCTCAGGCCCAATAAATACATCTTCTGACAGTCCATTCCAAGCCTTGGATACCCTGGGAATAAATGTGCGGTTGTACCGCTCAGTTCTTGATGTATGAAGAACGACCGTCTTAGGATGAGATGCAGCGGTCGCACGGGTACATCTGATAGGAGCAGTGAGCGGCGGAACGATAGAGGATAGCTCAGAGGAGCAAATTCAGTTGGAATATCGGTAGAAGAGTGAGAGGTCACCAAAAACACGACGGGGAGAAAGTGACTGATGGCGCGTTAAGGCCGGATCGCCAACTAGTCGAATTGCCCTTCTCTGGACGGCATATAGTATAGACAGGGTAGTAGGGTCAGCAGCTCCCCAGACATGAGAGCAATACTCCAGGCAAGATCTTATCTGTGCGTGAGGAGGTTACATGGTGAGAAATACTTTCTGGCTCGAAATAGGTACCCAAGATTTTTACCAGCAGCTGTTGCAATTGACGCGACGTGTTCGTGCCAGATCAGATTTTCTGTAATGTTGACTCCTAACAGCTTGAATGAGTGACTCCTTGGCAGAGCCTGGTTGTTCATTAAAACCTGGTGTTGGCTTGGGCACTTCTTGTTTGATAGCGTACAATACTGGGTCTTGGAGGCATTAAATTTAACCATATTCTTAAGTCCAAAGCGGTAATGGTACCGAGAGAAAGTGAAGCTGCCACTGCCAGTCTTCTGCGTTCCAGCTCGACCACAGAGATCGGTCTATTGCTCATGATGCCTGCATGCAGCGTACTGTCATCCGAACTGTGGATTGGGTTTGTAGTGCTAGAGAGTAGATCATTAATATGAAGCAGAAACAATGTCGGAGCCAATACCGATCCCTGCGAAACCCCGGCATTGGTGCTATGGAAAGAAGAGGAAAAGCCGTCTACCACGACAGAGATTTTCCGACCTGAGAGGAAGTCTGCGAGCCAACCGCAGAGCTTAACAGGGAGCCCATAAGACGGGAGCTTGTTTAGGAGAGCTGCATGCCACAGTTGATCGAATGCCTTTGAAATATCGAGAGCAACGACGTGAGCCTCGCCAAATGACTGGATGAGTTTGCTCCACACATGTGTGATGTAAGCCAGGAGATCTCCAGTTGATCTTTGGTGTCGGAATCCATATTGTCTGCGTTGATTAAATGATGGAGCTCTAGGTATTTAATGAGCTCTTGGTTGACGCATCTCTCCATCACTTTACTGATTACAGAAAGCAGAGCTATAGGTCTGTAGTTGGTCGGATCAGTTTTGGATCCCTTTTTTGGCACCGGCTGGATGCAAGCCGTTTTCCAGTCTTTTGGGAAAATGCCGGAATCGTAAGACAACCGAAAGAGGCGGGTAAATATGGGAGCGAGCTCTGGTGCGCACTTCTTGACAACAATGGAGGGGATCATGTCGGGCCCATTCGCCTTATTGATGTCAAGTGACTGTAGCACCTTCAGAACTATTTTTGTTATGAACGTTATTTCGCTCATGGCTTGGGGTACTCTCGGTATGGTTGGTAACTGGGCACTGGATGGGACTTTTACAGTGGAGTTTGCTGCGAATGTCGGCCTTGTCCTTGGAAGCAGTTGCTACTGTTCCATCCGCACATGTGATCGGTGGGAAGCTACTCCTCGAGAAGTTACCCTTTGTTTGTTTGACCAGAGTCCAGAAGGAGCGGCTGCCATTGGGGTGTAACATAACCTTCTTTTTTATTTTGGCATCGTATTGGATTTTTGCATGTCGGATGGTTTCATTGTGTCTGTTCCGGGACTCAATATCAGCCTGTCTGTTTTCGACGGTGGGGTTCTGTAAGTAAGTTCGGTGGGCCAGAACTTTTTGCAGACGAGCTGTGTCACAGGACTTGTTGAACCAGCCGTTGGAATCTGGTTTGTATGATTTGGTTGTATGCGGGATGTATGCTTCCATGCCGACATGAATAACCTCTGTAACTTCCGAGCAGACAGTTGATACATCATGTTTTGCAAAGCAAACCTCGCTCCAGGGAAAACTGGAAAAAAAGTCTCTCAGACCAGTCAGCATGGCCGTAGTGCCAGATTGTGCGGCTTGGGCGGATTTCCGAGGACACATCTGTCGCAGAGGGGAACGTAACTTCAACTAAGCCATGATCGGAGTTGCCTAAAGGAGACTGTAGGTCGATCTTGTAGGGGACAGGGTGAGTAGTCAGAAAAAGATCCAGCAGGCTAGTAGAGTGAGAGGACACACGAGGAAAAAAAGTGTGTTCTTTTGCTAGCTGTGTCAGACCTTGGCTTATGGCGAATGCTTCGACGGCGCGCCCCGCTGCGTCAGTTCTTTTGGAGCCCAACCAGGCTTCATTGTGAACATTGAAATCCCCCAAGAGAACTACCTCTGAAGACGGATAATTAGTGTTCAGAAAGTCGATCTTTTCGGACAGGTAATCAAGTAGTTCAGTACAGTTGTTGTCCGAGGGTGAGCGGTAGAGGCAGCAAATGAACTTGGGGAATGGTTTGAGGTTAAGCTTGAGCCACAAGATATCCTTTCTACCGGATTCTAGTGCAGGAGCTCTCAAGCAGGACAAGTTGCTTCGCGTAGGAATAGAATCTAGTCAATGTTCTCCAAACCAAAAACAAAAAGTGATTTGTTGTATGGATCCCGAATAAGATGCGGTTTTGTCTCGACTGTGTGACACTACTCGCTCATAGTGATCCTAATACAATGATATATTACGGGCTCTCAATTTGAATTGATCAACAATGCAAATGTATTCCTTAGCGCTTCAGAATAAGAAGTTAGTTCGCAAAAGAACAAAAGCTGTTTCGTGTCAGAACCTCTCACTTATGTCACTTATTCCAAATTGTCTTTCAAATATTGTACTTTGTTAAGGGCTACAGATGATGCACAAATGTCAGTAAAAAGTCTTTCAATCTACTGTTTGCGAATATTCCCATCTTTACATATGTGCTAGCATGAAAATGGCTATTGAGGGCCAAGGACCGTATTTATAGTTACCACTTGAGTGTTCTTTAATACTTGAGTGTCCCTCAAATACTGTTTTGTATTTCAAAGTCATTCGAGGACCATTACAGAATCTGAGATCGGGTTAACCCGATTTCTTGGATCACTGATCCTGACGTTCGGAAAGTGATCTAGGATCAGTTATAAATATGGTCAGTTCTCTCTTGTACGGTAAGTGATCCCGATTGGGTTATACAGATCAATAGCTTTTTTCTTAACCATCTATTTTTTATTCTTAAAACAAGTTTTTCGTTGTTCCATATCCGTTAAATCCATGGAATCATAAATCCCACTTGACAGCTGTTTGACAGATAACTGATCGATCAGGATCCAGATCACTGTTTCCGTAAAGGCCTCAATACTCAAAAAACAAAATGTCAGCGTGCCAATTCGTTGCCGTCAAGGCGATCTTGTAGGTTCATTTTGGAGTAAGGTGTTGTCAGTTTGTCACAACCTAAAAAATTTCGGCAAAAAACGAGAAGCACTGCCACAAAAGGAAAACAAATAACAGAAAACATCAAAATACTTAGCCATAAGCATAACAAATTGACTAATATTTGACATAGGACAATATCGCCAAATGTTTTCCCTCTCTCTCTCATATTTGTTGTCTAGAAAACGGATGCACAAAGACGCATTTGAGTAATACGCAAGTGGGCACTTGAGAGACGACTATAAATACGGCCCTTATTAGTCTTAGAATGTAATTAATATTTTACTATCGCACGCCTCACGTGTTTGTCGACATCGTTTTGAATCGCTGATTTTAGTATAACTGTTACGATAATCTCAAACATTCTACGTCAAAACATAAGATATTTCATGCCTCAAGATACTCCATTCCTAAAAATATTTTTGACTGTGGCAGTTCAGTTTTTTGAGAACGCCTTATTTGCACCACAATTTGTCATATCAAATGCGATAGTGGCAAAGTATTCTGTGAGAGTGTGAGTCGCCATCATAATGCTTCACAATTCTACAAAGTATCTCGTGGGTGGCAAATATTGCGATGTGATTATCGTTAAAAGATCCATAGGTGATTGCATCATTGTCTGGGAGGAAAAACAATAGCGAGGAAAAACTAGAACTGCACACTAATAAACAGCATGCTCAATAGAATTCCGGAAACGAGAATGGAACAGTTCGCCAAGATTTATCTTTGTCGTTCCCGTACGAAAACATAACCTATAATTATTCTTGTTATCAATCAACGGCCATGAGCACCACATCAAGATGTCATAATTAACAGTACTTATTGTTAGTTTACCATGATCCGATCTTGGATCTTGGGCTATTCGGCCGGCGTTGACATGCGGGAGACAGTCTCTCAGAACACGCCGAACAGGTGACATCAGCTTCTGAGGATGCCGACCAGTCGTGTTCGTGTTCATCAAAAGTACCTATCCAATATTTCTTCAGCTGTGCAACATGTGACCGAATGTGTGTGATTTAT
Organism: Callosobruchus maculatus; assembly: GCA_951848785.1. Classification (NCBI taxonomy): domain Eukaryota; kingdom Metazoa; phylum Arthropoda; class Insecta; order Coleoptera; family Chrysomelidae; genus Callosobruchus; species Callosobruchus maculatus. The sequence continues at coordinate 3,407,279 of CATOUR010000032.1, forward strand.
CTGCCAGTATCTAGAATGGGATTATATTATGGCGACTCACCTGTGCATAGGCACTTTGTGTGACTTTCTTCAAGTCATCTTGTGCACCGGTTGTTATCCTGCCGAAGAAAATCTCTTCTGAAACTCGACCGCCTAAAGTCATGCACATCCTATCGAAAAGCTGCTCTTTGGTGTACAAGTATTGGTCCTTTGGCAGATACTGGGCGTAACCTATACATAATTTGACGTTCTGTTTAACTAATTACCTATTTATTTCTGTAAAAAACAACCGAGTGCTATTTGATTTTCGGTAATATCCACTAAAAGTAATTCAAACCTCGGAAAAGCCTCACCTTGGAAATGTTTATGGTCAATATCAAAAGGCGTTCAGTGACGTACTTAAATTTTCTCTATCTTTAACGTACATTTTTTATAGCAATCAGTCGATTTACACGCATATGTGGCATGCTCGTAATCTGGCTGATAATAAACTCTACAGGTACAACCTTCCAATCTGCCCTCACAGCATGTTCAAAATCGTCCAGCGTAGTCGGAGGATTGGGTAAATCGCGAATGTAGCGACCCATCCAATAGATCATTTTCATACTACGTGACAATGGGCGTGGCGGGTGTACGAGCTCGTATAACCAGCGTTGCCAGATGAAGTGAAGAGAAATTCGTGCAACTTGACTCCCAAAAGGCCAAAAATCGTGTAAAGCCATACAAATACTATAGGTACATCACACCTGCAGTATGTATTAAAAATCGTGAGAATTTGCCCTCTATTCGTGTAATAGGGACCAAAATAATGTAATTACACGATTCGTGTAATCTGGCAACATTGTACGAGCTTGTACACCAGCCCCGCCCATTGTGACGTAATACGAAAATGATCTATATATAATTGACGATAAATCGGGTGATCGTGGAGGCTAGGGGAGCACCCTGGCGTCAGCTTCCTGTAGGAATCTCGTCGACACCCTGGCAATATGACGACGCGCAATATCTTGCTGGAAGAGACCCTTTTCAAGGTCTCGGACATGTGAAACACCAACTGGTTCTAACATCTCATTCACATAATGTTGGGCCATCACTATGCCACTAATCACAAGTAAAGCTGACTTACTGTTGAATGCAATGGCACCCCAAACCATTAAACAATAGGACGCTGTCCATGGCGCTCAACAGCAAACTGGAGATCATGTCTTTCACCCCCTCGTCGTTTTAACGCGTTGGCCATTGGCATCCGGTGTGTGACCCCAGACAAAACCTGGACTTGTCAGAGAAGTCCAGCATGCCACTGTCGGTGTTGTTAACACCAATCTAACTGTTGGCAACGATGATTTGCAGTGAGTGAAAGCATATGATATGGCCTAAAGCCCGTTTCACGCACCGTGCGGATTCGAAGGAGTCTCCCTATAGCTGCATACCAAGCGTCGGGAACCGAACAGCTCGAATAGATCGCATTCTGTCTTAAAGGGCCAGTAGTCGTAGATGACGATCTCTGTAGTTCTCCTACGTGCTCTAGAGCCTGTAGCTCGCTGCATACGCCCTTCTTCGATCCATAAGCGCCATGCTACTATAACTGCAGCCACGCTACGACCCATGGTTACAATGGATCGCATTCTGTCTTAAAGGGCCAGTAGTCGTAGATGACGATCTTGCAGGACTGTAGTTCTCCTAGGTGCTCTAGAGCCTGTAGCTCGCTGCATACGCCCTTCCTGATCCATAAGTGCCATGCTATTATAACTGCAGCCACGCTACGACCCATGGTTACAATGGATCGCATTCTGTCTTAAAGGGCCAATAGTCGTAGATGACGATCTTGCAGGACTATAGTTCTCCTAGGTGCTCTAGAGCCTCTAGGTCGCTGCATACGCCCTTCTTCGATCCATGAGCGCCATGCTACTATAACTGCAGCCACGCTGCGACCCATGGTTACAGCAATCACTCTTAAAGAACGTGGTGCACGTTTTCGTTGGCTATCAATCCGACCGAGTTTAAAGGGGATTAACTGCGTTAACGGGGGCTGTCGTTTTCTAGGAGGGATCTTTACACAATCAACTAGTCTCTCGCCGCATTTGCAAAACACATCATTGTTTTTGGATTGATAATAGCTATGCTTTGTTTTTACACGACTAGTTTTTTTAGAGGTGCCATCTAGGTAAAATAGAATCTGAATGAGCAACAAGTGTTAGATGTGTAGATGTGTGTGGGAGGGTACTGTCAAGCTGTGTACGAATTTTTTATTCGAATATTCCTTTTTTTCTAGGTGTTCGGATTTCCCTTGCGAGTAGTACATTATAAATTAGAGGATTTTATTTACGGTATTAAATGTGTTGTGGTTATATGTATACAGCGATGACACTAACCTAGACCTTTTCCTCTGGGAATGATGGAAACCTTCAGCAAAGGATCTGCATGCTGCAAGAACCACCCCGCCACCGCATGTCCCGCCTCGTGGTAGGCCACCGTCTTTTTCTCCTCGGGAGACAGCACATTGGTTTTCTTCTCCATACCAGCGACGACACGCTCTATCGCCTGCTCGAAGTGCTTCATATTTATGGCGTCATTCAGGTCCCTGGCTGCAATCAACGCGGCTTCGTTGCACACGTTCGCTATGTCGGCGCCCGTGAAGCCTGGAGTCAGAGCTGCCATCTTACGCGCCAAGTCGATCTTGTCTAGGTTTGTCTTCAACGGCTTCAAGTGGACTTTGAATATACTCGCCCTGCCTTTGATGTCCGGGGCAGGCACGAAGATTTGTCGGTCAAATCTACAAGGGATTGTGTTTAGTAACTCACGTGTATAAAGTGATATATTGCTATTATAATCACAAAAAAGGCAATGGGGTATTTTCCCAACTAAACTTTATGACGGAATATTGATGTTACGTCCCCAAAAACCATGTAACTAATATTTTTACTTTTTACTGTGAACGCGAAGTGGCTTAGAAGCACCTGCAAAGTTCAAACATAAAATTTCGCGCCAACGCTGTGACGTAATAAATCTAAGCGTGACGTAAGAAGTCTTTCATGGAGCTATCCTTAGAATGTGACTCTACTTTATCATATGACCTCCTTTTCTCCATCTACAGACATAACCTCCGCTTCGTATTGATATTGACAGATATCTGTTTACATCATTTCATGATCTATCTTGTTTCAATGAGATACCGTGACAGTCGTGGCAGGGGAGGTTATGTATGCATTACACTAGTGACACGCTATTAAAGACGAGTGTTGCCGAATGAGTAGTAAAGTTGTGAAAAGTAACTATGAAACATTCTCAGAGTAAACTGCTAATTACATAACAATGCAAAAAATGGAATAGCTGTGCAATATAACATTTATAGTCTACAAAAAGAAACTAAATAAACATAAAATAAAGTTTACATCCTTTATAGAAAAACTATGCAAAATATTAACAACGTGACAACCTTGAATCTATGCTCAATTCAAATTAAAATAGTCACATCCTATCTATCTACATCCGGCATAAAAATCACTTTTGATTGGTTGATTTCTTAGGCGGGAGGTTTAAGAGATTTAAATGAGCTTTTTCAAAGGGATGATTTTCAAAGTCTATCTTTACTCTACGTGAGCAGAAAAAAATTGAGCAAACACTGCCGTCATTAGAAATTAGATACAAGCAATCCATTTCAGCCATTAAACAGGCAATATTAGCAAGTTGGAAAATACTCCATTTAGTTTCCATTTACACTAAGATATTATAAGGATTTATACGAGTTTCCAACCCCGGACGCCCTAGGCATCTGACGATGTTTACTCTGAGCATCTGACTCATCCACAATCTTCTTTTACAAGACACTCGCTATTAAAATTGTCTGAAATATTCATTCTGATAGTTTTGTCAATAAAGGAAACACCAAATGTGACCTAGGAGATATTCAGATCTTTTCTTAAGGTGAGACACTAACAACTTCACTTACGTCGCATGTGTCGTTTCTACAGAAAAGACACATTATTTTTAGGTCGAACTTACTCTATATACGCTGCACGGTTAAGGAAAAGTGTACACTCTGAGCGCCAATAAAAATCAAAGGGATAGCTTTGTCACTCACAACAAATGGCATTGGTTTTCGGAACTACAGCAACTTCTAACAAGCATATTGTATTCCTAAAGCTACATTTGCATTCACTCCCATTCGCAATTTGACAGCAAATTTATGTGCCTAACCTATGTCAACACTGTGCTGACATTTACATTGCACAAAATTTGAAGTTCACTTCGAGTTGCAATTTGGACAGGCGCAAGCAGCTTGCAAAAGCCAAGCAGAAATAAAATTTTTAGGTTAGAAAAGTCGTGGATCTGTCATTCTGTGATTTTAAATCACTTCGCTATCAATATTATCAATTAGTATTATGAATTCACGATGGAGATGATACCGCGAGGTATCCACATCCTCCTATTTTTATTTTTTTACTCCACATTTTATACCTCGCCAAAGTAGCCATCGATGCGGCAGTGCCCAGTAAGACAATTAACAGATAGTCCGTTATTTGAATTTAATTTCTACTTTGGTTCTAGGTTCTAGTAGTTTCTTTCGGTTTGTTTACACGTTTTTTTAACCTCTAAATTTGTTAATGTATGTAAATGGAGAGAAATGAAATGTCAATTTCAACTTCAAGTTGAAAGTCAATGTAAATGTAGCTTAAATCACCAATAAATAGTTTTAAATGGTAAATCGGCAGAAACCACTAAAATAATTAAATAAATAAACAGAGAAAAGTTTTGGCTGAAAAAACTAGTTTAGAATTGGAGAAAAGTCTTACGGTTGTGGCCAGAATTTTGAAACAACTATGGTGATGGCTGCACTATCTATGATAGACTAAGAAAGTCTTTTATCAAGATGTGTGTCTTCAAACCGAGCATATCAAATTGTAAGTCGTTATTCTGTTTGTACTTTTACACAATTCGTTTGTCTGTCTTTTGTGACCTGTGTTTTTGGAGTCACCGCAAGGTTTTTAGAATTGTTTGGTATTTTTTGTGTATTGAAGTATAATTGTTCAATGGGCAATGGTATTTTTTTTTTGGTAGCTAACCCCAACGCAAAGGCTCTGAAGATGGCAGTAAACACTGTCGAAAGCTTGGCTGTTACTTATGTAGTGACCTTCGTTTTTTTCAAAACACTAGCCTCACCTCCAACATTTTCATTTCTAAATAAATAAGGATATTTTCAATAAGAGGTACATGCTACAAAAATTCGAGTTGATATGCTAACAGTAGAGTACATCAATGATTTTTCGCATGAGCGATAAAACCGAACTTTTAGCGTGTTGTGGTACAGAATGGTCTGGGCTTCAAATGTTACTATGGACATGGAAACCTGTATGCAAACCAGGCATCTTGGTGAAAATAAAATCCACGCTGCCCAAAAAGCAAAGATGCATATTCGAGTCACACGAGTGTTAGATTTTATTCGATTATTCTGCTACAGTTTTGATTTGTTAAAATTAAATGTGTAGAGTTTAGTTTTCCTTCACTGTAATCTAGAGTTAATGTTGAATCACAATCGAAGCAGTAAATCCAGAGTTATAGAAAGGACAAAATTAAGATGTATCGACTCTATTGCTATTAAGAAATATTAAATACACCTTGTTCCTATTGAAAACGTTGCATCTTTTATGGAACTCCAAAAACGCTATTCGGTTATTTAGGAAGCTCTCAAAATTTTATTATTTTCATTCTTCTCAACATTAATCCGCAGTCTTTGTATCTTCAAATGGCACTAAGATGCCTAAACTCATATTGCTGACAATAGATAACGTTCCTTGGACTTTTTTTATAAATTCTGTTTTGGCTGATCTTTAATTTAATATGCAGGGTCTCCCAGAAGTCAACGTCAAGCCGCAAGGGGGTGACAGGATTAGTTGTAGCTATCATGAGAAAAATCAGAAAAAAAATCTATCCCATGCAGTTTGAAAATTATGAGCGTTTAAAGAAAACCTAGAAATTTGGTCAAATTATAACAATTTTTTGGTTATTGTGGTTAAATTTTATTATTTTTGTTCATTTAAACTTTGGAACCGTAACCCTAAATAACATTTCTAGAAGCACAGTTAAAAATAATGACATAGTTGCCCCAAGTTTTCTGGAATGAAGACTATTTATTAAACTATGAATTTAAAATTTTCAATGTTTGCCGACTTTGAAAGGCCCTCCTTTAAAAAAATGTACTAAAGTGCATTGGCAAGTGCCATTAAAAGTTGGCGCATCTAACCAGGATTCTAAAATGGTACAATACTTGTTAGTTTCATACTAAAAAAATCGAGTAAAAAAAGGAAAACCTCAAGTAACCCGACTTTTGCTAACCCATTTCACTCAGGTCAGATGTTCTTTATTCGCACAAGCTTCTGGTAGGTTCTTCATTTTACGGCAAAATGATGAGAGAGGTGGATAGTGGACATGTTTGCCATGAGTGAGTAACTTTAGCAAAGTCAACAAAAATAAGTAAAATTACTAAAATAATAAAAAATCGTGACCTAGATCAGTTTAGGTTTATTGTATTAGAAGTCAGATAGGGAAATAAAATTTTTTATTACAATAAAAGTTCAAATTGTTTACCATCAGCCTCAATACGCGCCCTACATTTTCTTAAAAAAGATCTACTTATTAGCCAGGCACATTTAATGCGAGAAAACGGATCCCAGTGTCGCTTTAAAGTAAGCCTGTGGACCGGAATTTCAAACGGCAAAATTATTGGGCTTTTTGAGCTGCCTGAGAATTTGAATGGCACGAATTACGTACATTTTTTACGATAAAATTTACCAACTTTGTTAGAGGACGTACCACTAAAGCGGCCTACAGACGTTGATGTAAGCTGCGATTCCTCAATCGACTCAAGGTTTCATGAAACTTGCATCAGTTGCATAAGTTCCTACTCAAATCGAAACCTACTGCGATGCCTGAATCGACTTGATATTTCATGCACGGTTCATGCGATGCAAGAATAGTAGGGAATAGTAGCGTCTCCGGCTTGGCGGCATGGCTCACCGTCCATAATAGGATTCCAGAATCCGCATCGCTGCAAGCCGCAACTGATACCAAATTCGTGATTCAGTACCACACACGCTGCTACTTGCGTTATGAAACGTAGAAGTCGATACCTGAATCGCAGCATGCATCAACGTCTGTAGACCGCTTAACAGATCGTCGCCACATGAGGTATCAACAAAAGATGGCTGCCCAGCGCATTACGCAGTGCAAATAATAGATTTTCTTGACCAAAAATATCCGAAAGGTGGACGTTCTGGCACGATCTCGTGGCCAGCCCGTTGCGCAGATTTAAATCCCCTGGAATTTTGTTATCGGGGTGTTCTTAAAGAAAAAGTTTATTCATAGCCCATTGAGAGCGTAGCCGAGCTGCGCAAATGAATTTCTCAAGCTGCTGAAGACATCAACTCTCGAGGATATGCCTGGCTAATAAGTAGATCTTTTTTAAGAAGATGTACTCGTAGGGCGTTTATTGAGGCTGATGGTAAACAATTTGGATATTTATTGCCTGACCTTTATTCCAATAAACCTATACTAAACTAGGTCAAAATTTTTCATTTTTTATTAATCTTACTTATTTTTGTCGACCTTGCTAAAAGTGGCGTCACTATCTGTCTTGCTCAGTCATGGCAAACATGTCCACTATCCACCTCTCTCATCATTTTGCCGTAAAGTTAAGAACCTACCAGAAGAAGCTTGTGCCAATAAAGGACATCTGACCTGACTGAAATGGGTTAGCAAAAATCGGGTTACTTGAGGTTTTTATTTTATTACTCGTTTTTTTAGTATGAAACCAGCAAGTATTGTACAATTTTACAATCCTGGTTAAATGCGCCAACTTTTAATGCCACTTGCCAAGGCACTTTAGTAACATCTTTTTAAAGGAGGGCCTTTCAAAGTCAGCAAACTTTGAAAATTTTAAATTCATAGTTTAATAAATAGTCTTCATTCTAGAAAACTTGGGGCAATTGCGTCATTATTGTTGACTGTGCTTCTAGAAATGTTATTTAGGGTTACGGTTCCAAAGTTTAAATGAACAAAAATAATAAAAGTTAACCACAATAACCGAAAAATTGTTATAATTTGACCAAATTTCTAGGTTTTTTTAAATGCCCATAATTTTCAAACTAGATGGGATAGATTTTTTTTCTGATTTTTCTCGTGATAGTTACAACCAATCCTTTCACCCCCTTGCGGCTTGACGTTGACTTCTGGGACACACTGTATATGTACTTACTTCTCAAACTATGTAAGTATACGCATATAAATGTATAGTAATCATATTACAAACCTGCCAGGCCTAAGTAACGCCTTGTCCAAAATGTCGACTCTATTCGTCGCCGCTAACACTACAACATTCGTCGTGGTGTTAAAACCATCCATCTCCACCAAAAGCTGATTCAAAGTATTCTCCTGTTCAGAGTGCCCACCAAAACTCCTACCTATGAAATGCATTCGAATGAAAATTCAAAAGTAACAATATTCCAGCTTGATATAAGGACCGTTTGTAACATAGACGAACATGGAACCACTGAATATTAACGTTTGAACGCGAAGACAAAGTAAATATACATACCTCCCCTCTTTCTGCCTACTGCATCAATTTCATCTATGAACAGGATGCAGGGAGCATGCTTCCTGGCCATAGAAAACAAATCCCTAACCCTAGACGGTCCCACGCCGACAAACATCTCGAGGAACTCGGAACCGGACACTGTTATGAATGGAACGTTTGCTTCTCCTGCCGTCGCTTTTGCCAGCAGTGTTTTGCCGGTACCAGGAGGGCCTAACAACATAGTTACAAGTAGTTTACTGCACCTCACTGACCCGTAGTTAAAACTAAATCTGACGAAATATGAACACTTTACTAACGTTTTAGTCAATGTGACCCTGGACCTTCGGTGTAGCAACAACTACACAGTGTAACCTGTCTAATGAGCGAGTAATGTAACCACAAAGTAAACCATAAGAAAACCTGGAAAAGCAACTTATGGTCTAATATTTGATCGACACTGAGGAAAACCTAATCGACATTCTCTGTCAAAAAGGGGGACACAAGTTTCTTCAGATTTTCTTATGGCTGGTTTTTTTAAAGTGTGGTGCTAATGCACAGATGTATTATTGGATCGAATTTTGGGATTATCAATAGGACACACAAAATTAACCATAAGAATACTGAAAAAGCAACTCATGGTCTATTTTTTGATGGGCAGTGAGGAAAACCTGATCGATATTCTTTGTCAGAAAGTAAGCCACAAGTTTTTCCAGTTCTTCTTGTGGCCGGTACTTTGATCCCAAACGAGATGCAGCGTTGTCTCACTGGTGTGTGCGACACTACTCACGCATCAGGCAGGCAACATTGTGATGCTAAGACACCGATGTATTACTGCTTCTTATATCATAATAATCCGCTATTTGGAAAGTTAGTTCAAAAAAAAAACAAAGCTACGTAGGGCAAATAATGAACCAATGCCCACTTATGTTTTGTCGAACATTTTGTACTTGAAAAAAGCTGCAAATGTATCCTAAATGTTAGTAATGTTTAGTGTATTTGCAGTTCTTGGGTTTCTAGGCCGGCGTCGTTTAGCGTTCAGTAGTGTTTAGATTTCAACAGATCTAATTATTACAGAACAATAAAATGTGATGAACCAAAAAGACAGCCAAAAGATGTTTTAGAAATTACATTAGTTACAAATATTCTTTCTGACTAGGTACGTGTAATGAAGTTGATTTTTATATAATTAGATTAGAGATTATGTCTACCTGCGAAGAGTAAAGACGTGTGTCAGCAGCTCCAGTTAATTTTGCGGGTAAAGTCCAGTTAAACGTTATAGTTTCGGGAGATTTCGATACAGCGCAGTGAGTAAGTCGCTAATACTAGTCTCATGTAATTTGATTTGTCGTAATATTTGTAAAAGTGCAGTTTAAACCCATCTTTTGTACGTGAGAAGTCAGTATATATCAGAAAAACATGGTATTTACGGAGAGGCAAAAAGCCGAACTAAAAAACATCACCAAGGATATGGCTAAGGAAATCGTTAAGGAGATCATACACGAAAAAGATTTTATAGATATGTTGGTTGCTAAATTAGTAACAAAAGTGTACGAGAAAGTTAACGAGAAGGTTGAGGAGCTGACAGTGAAGATTAATACTATTGAAAAAAAGGTTGATTGTTTACGGAATGATCAGGAGGATATACATGTAAAACTGGAGGAGCTGGAACAATCATCAAAACTCAATCAAGTCAGAGTGTATGGTATTCCTGAATGTAGTCCTGATTTATTGAAGAGTAAGTTGCAAGATATTTTTAAAATCAATATGGGGATTCAGGATAATATTGAAATTTCCCGTTGTTATCGTGTTGGCACCCCAAGCGATACCAAGTGTAGGGCTGTTATAGTAATATTTGACAGTTTCTCGCAAAGGAATGCTGTATATTTTAATAAAAGGAAACTCAAGGGTACTAAGATAAGCATAACTGAGGAACTAATCAAAAGTAAACATCAACTGCTGCAGTATGCACGAGATAAGTTATCTTATAAAATGGTTTGGACTGTCGAAGGAAGAATCTTCACCAAAGTAAATGGAAAAAAGATTTTAATTAAAAATGAAGAAGATGTCTTGAAGATAGCTACTTAACTCCTAGCTGGACCTGCTCAACATGTCTTGAACAAAGCTGTTTTTTTTATTCTTTGTATATACATTACTTTCTAGTTATAAGTTAGCTATCGAATGAAAAACCTTTCTTTAGCCTTTTTGAATGTAAGATCGCTTGTGCCTCATTTTTCAGATTTTAAAGTTATTATTGAACAGGAACACTATGATATTGTAGGAGTGTCAGAAACGTGGCTTCACTCAGAAATACCAGATGATTTAATATCTATAGAAAATTACACTTTAATTCGAAAAGATAGGGATGGCAGAGGAGGTGGAGTAGGTATGTATGTCCATAATAATTTAAAATTTTCAATTATTTCGTCAACTTCAAATTTGATCTCTGAACAAATTTGGATTACTCTGAAATTGCATCAAGTAGGTTATGCTATTGGCGCTATCTACAGGCCTCCTAAAGGAAGTGTTTTACAATTTATTGAAGATTTAGAAGAAACTTTGACACAGGTTTTAGATAATAAAATTATTTGTGGTGGAGACCTTAATATTGACCTACTTGACTCCTCTAATCAGTATGGTACAATACTTACTGATTGTTTTGATGCCTTTGAGTTGAAGCAAATAGTCTTGGAGCCTACTAGGGTAGCATGTAACAGTCTAACTTTATTAGACGTGATTTTTATACCTACTGATGAAACTGATTTTACAGTTGGTGTGAAAGATACATCACATATATCTGATCACTCATTAACATACTGTTCACTGAATAAAAATGTTGAAAATTTTCATAAAAAATGTCGTTTTAGGAATTTTAAAGATATAGACAAGAATCTGCTCAATGAATTCATAGATAATACTCCTATAGATTATATGATTTACCTACCAAATGTTGAGGAAAAAGTTCTTTTTTTAAACGAAGTCTTGGTGAACATTTTTGATGTACTTGCTCCTTTAACGGAAGTCCAAATAAAAAAAAAGAGCCCTCCTTGGTTGACATTTACAATTAGATGTATGATTAAACTGAAAAATGATAAATTCAGAAAATTTAAAAAAAATCGAACAGCTACAAATTGGGAAAGCTATAAGCAGATGAAAAATCAAACAAATGTTGCAATATATTTTGAAAAGAAAAATTACCTTAAGTATTGTGTGGATAAAAATGCTAATAAATCCAAAGTTCTGTGGAAAAAATTAAGAAATCTTAATATTACAACAAAAAATAATAATAACATTCCTAAACAACTAAATAACCCAGATGAAATTAATAATCATTTCCTACAAATCTCTAGTACAAGTAATACAATTAATTATGACACAATAGAATATTACTATCACAATAAAAGCCCTAAAGTTAGATCCTCTTTTAATTTTCATACAGTGTCTGAAGAAGTGGTCAAAGAATCACTTTATAAAATTAAAACACTTGCTATGGGAGCCGACTGCATAAATTTGGAAATGATTCTACTATGCATTGATAAAATCCTTCCTTTCATAACCAACATTGTTAATTCATGTATACTAGATAGAGAGTTTCCAGATACTTGGAAAATCGCAAAAATAGTACCAGTTCCAAAAAAGTCGGATATAAATACTTTCAATGATCTTCGTCCAATTAGTATATTGCCGGTAATGTCCAAAATTGTGGAGGATATAATGGACAGGCAAATAAGGAATTACTTAACTGAATATAATTTACTACCGGAACATCAGTCTGGTTTCAGGCAAGGATTTAGCTGTGAAACTGCTTTGTTAAATAACACAGACGACATCTTCAAAGCTACGGATTCTGGGAAAACAACTGCCCTAGTACTATTAGATTATTCCAAGGCGTTCGATAAACTAAATCATGAAATGTTAGCCGCAATTTTACATTATATGGGATTTGCAGAATCAGCTATAGAGCTCGTTTGCCATTATCTAAAAAATCGAAAACAGTTTGTTGAAACTGACAGAGGTACTTCTGCAAAGGAAACTCTCTCATCAGGTATACCACAAGGCTCTATTTTGGGCCCACTTATCTTTAGTATTTACACCTCTACTTTAAGTAGCTGTTTGAATAGTTGCCAAATTCACTTGTATGCTGACGATACGCAGCTTTATTTCTCTTTCTACCCTAATGAAAAACAAGAAGCTTTAACTATTGTGAATCAAGACATTGAAAGATTGGTCAGTTATTCTGAGGATCATGGGTTACAAATAAACGCAAGCAAGTCGCAACTTATGTTATTTGGTAGGTTGAAGGACAACGTCAAAGCAACCTTCGATATTAAAGTAGGAAATGTATCCATACCTTGTGCTAGTGCTGTGAAGAATTTAGGCTTAGGGTTTGACTCTGTTCTAAGGTTTAAACCTCATGTCAATAAGTGTATTCAGAGAGCATATGCATGCTTGAAAATGTTATATGCACATAGACATGTACTTGATATTCCACTCAAAATAAAACTTTGCGATGCGCTGGTCCTTAGCCATTTCAATTACTGTGATAGCGTGTATGGGTTTTGTTTGGATAAAATCGATATTAACAGAATTGAACGTGTACAAAAGTCTAGCTTGAGGTTTATTTACGGACTGCGTAAATTTGAAAGAGTATCGCATAAGCTACTTGATGCAAATTGGTTGAACATGAAATGCCGCCGTGAGTTGCATTCTTGTAACCTTTTTCACAAAATTGTTTTTTTCAAGCAACCACCTTACCTATTCAATAGAATAACATTTCGTACTGATGCTCATAATCTGAATTTACGTTTCCGCGGATACATATCACCCCCACCTCACCAAACTGCTTATTTCTGTAGATCGTTCTCTTATAATATTTATCGTTTGTACAATAGAATCCCCACAGATTTAAAAATTTTGCATCCAAGTCAATTTAAACTTAAATACAAGAGGTATATTTTTCTCAACAGTTAATTTAGTGAATACTTTAGAATAAGGCGCAAGTGGTCTTTAATGAGGTTATGAGAAAGTGTTTTTCGTTTCATCTTTTTTTTTTCACTGATGTAACAGGTAGAGTGAATTGTTTATATTTTATAATATTTGAGTAAAGGGCTGAACTTTGATCATTCCTAGAATGCCTTCAGTCCTGTTTGTGACATGAATTACTTAGTTATGGTTTTTTGTAATCATTGTATTTTTTTTCTATATACCTACACATTTGTCATGTTGCAAATAAATATTATTATTATTCTGATTTTCCAAGTTTCTCTCGCATGACTGCGGTAGCAACAAATGTTGACGGGCTATGCCAAGTCAACATCTGAACTATTACGGATCGGAATTTAGGACGGATCGTACAATATTGCAGGTCTTCAGGATTACAGACTTTTGAAATATTTTGTGTAACTTTTCGTCTAGGCCTAACTGTTGTAGGTGTGGTGTAAAATTGTTTGGTGTAAGGCCTGATACAGACATAATTAGGGGGACAATAGTAACTTTGTTTTGCTTCCATAGTCGTTTTATCTCTATCGCAAGGTCAGTGTATTTCGATATCTTCCCAGCGTAGGCGTTTTGGATATTCGTATCGTTGGGAATAGCGATATCGATCAAATAGGTAACTTTGTCTGCCTTCGACTGGAAAACTATATCTGGCCGATTTGCCGGGATAGTCTTATCGGTATGTATTTCAACGTCCCAGTACAGTTTGTATTCATTGTTTTCGAGTACTGATGATTATTATTATTATCCTGATTTTCCAAGTTTCTCTCGCATGACTGCGGTAGCAACAGGTGTTGACGGGCTGTGCCAAGTCAGCACCTGAACTATTACGGATCGGAATTTAGGAAGGATCGAACAATATTGCAGGTCTTCAGGATTACAGACTTCTGAAATATTTTGTGTAACCTTTCGTCCAGGCCTAACTGTTTTAGGTGTGGTGTAAATGTGTTTGGTGTGAGGCCTGAGACAGACATAATTAGGGGGACAATGGTAACTTTGTTTTGCTTCCAGAGTCGTTTTATTTCTATCGCAAGGTCCGTGTATTTAGATATCTTCCCAGCGTAGGCGTTTTGGATATTCGTATCGTTGGGAATAGCAATATCTATCAAATAGGTAACTTTGTCTGCCTTCGACTGGAAAACTATATCTGGCCGATTTGCCGGGATAGTCTTATCTGTATGTATTTCAACATCCCAGTACAGTTTATATTCATTGTTTTCGAGTACTGATGTCGGTGTATAATTGTAATATGGATCTGTGTTTTCTATTAGCTTGTTTGTTGTGGCGAGTGCTTGGTGAATGACTTTGGCTGCAGAGTTATGTCTAGCTGTGTACTCGGTTCCAGCGAGAGTTTTGCATGCGCTTGTTATGTGGTCTATTGTCTCTTTTTGTTGGTGGCACTTTCTGCAATTGTCGTCGGTTATGGATGTATCTTTAATTATGTATTTCATGTAGTTCCTTGTCGCAATCACTTGGTCCTGGATAGCAAGCATAAAACCCTCAGTTTCTGGAAAGAGTTGGCCATCCTGGAGCCAGGTGTATGATTGTCTTTCATTAATGTGGTCTTGTGTGACGCGGTATCTGTGCTTGCCATGGAGTGCTTTTTGTGACCATGTGTTTATTTTTTCTTGTTGTAATTCTATGTGATTGTGTGCGTCTGCTGGGTGATCTGGGCGGGATAGGGTGAGTGGAGTATAGTGTTTGTCTGCTTTTACTATTGATCTGTGTAAGTTTGTCTCTTTGCTTTGGAAAAAGTCTCTGAGTGTTTTTATTTGTCTTGTGTGAAGTGACTGTATGTCTATAATTCCTCTGCCCCCATGTTTCCTGTCTATGGTAAGCCTTTCCTTGCACGCTTTCGGATGTGACATTCTGTGTTTTGTGAGTTCCGTTCGTATGAGTATGTTGATGTTTTCAATATCAGTGTGCGACCACTTGATGATACCAAAGGAGTATGTGAGGACCGGTATCGCAAATGTGTTAATTGCTTTCGTAAGATTTTTGGAGTTCAATTTTGTTTTCAGAAGTGTAATGAGACGGTCTCTAAACTCTTGTGTTAGTTGAGCCTTAACCTCTGAGTGGTCAATCTTAATGTTCTGATTGAAGCCTAGGTACTTGTACGTTTCGTCCTTCTCCATGTTGTCCAGAGTTTGGCCAGTTAATATTTCCTGTTCGGAATGGTTCTTCCATTGGCCCTTATGGATGTGGAGCACCTTGCATTTGCTCATTCCGAATTCCATCCGGACGTCTGACGTACAAACCTCTGTTATTTTGAGTAATTCCTTCAGTTGCACTTCAGTGGCTGCATACAGTTTTATATCATCCATGTAGAGAAGATGACTGATTCTGTGTTGATTAACTTTCTGGTGTCTGATGTTGAAACCATAATTTGTGTTATTAAGTGCGTTGGAGAGTGGATTTAAACAAAGGCAGAACCACAGTGAACTGAGTGAATCACCCTGGAAGATACCGCGTCTTATGCATAGCTCCTCCGTTTGGATGTGACCGTCCTGAGTTTTAAGATGTATGTTGGTTCTCCATGTCTCCATAGTTCTTGTAAGGAACTGACGAAGGGTTGGATTAATTTTATATATTTGAAGAGTTTTCGTTAGCCAGCTATGGGGTACAGAGTCAAAAGCTTTTTTATAATCGATGAAACAGGTATGGAGGTTCCTGTGTTCTTTTCTAGTTTGCTCCATGATCACACTATCAATTATTAGTTGTTCTTTGCAACCTTGGCTTTGTTTTCTACATCCTTTCTGTTCTTCGGTCAGGATGTTGTTTTGAGTAAGGTGTTGTTCAATCCTTTTGCCTATTGTTGCGGTGATGATCTTGTACAAGGTGGGGAGACAAGTGATCGGACGGTAATTGGCAGGGTTCTTGGTGTCTGCGTTTTTTGGTTTTATATATGTTACTCCTTGTGTGAGGAATTTGGGTAGCCTATTGGGTTGGAGTATGGCTTTATTGATTTGGTCTGTGAGTATTTCATATGTTGCACTAAATTGTTTGTACCAGAAATTCTGCACGTTGTCTACGCCCGGGCACTTCCAATTGTGGGTGTGTTTAATTGTTTCGGCTATTTCCTGTGGTGTAAGAATTACGTCTCCCTGTTCCGGTATGTGTTGTTGTTTTTCCTCTTCTTGTCTAATCCATGGAGCGTTTTCATTATGGGTTTTGGGCTCTGACCATAAGCTTCCCCAGAAGTCGGTTAGCTCTTTTCTACTTGGAGGTTCTATTGTTGTTATCTGATTATTTGATGTGATCTTTTGGTAGAACTGCCTCTCACTTTTCTGAAAAAGGTTGTTAGTATCCTTTCTGTCATTGGACTCATTATACCTGCGGAGTCTAGCTGCGTAGACTGCAAGTTTCTGTTTAAGCGTATCGTATATTTCGGATATTGTTTGTTGTGGTGATCTAGATTTGAGTCTATTTATTGTTGTTTGTATGCGTTTCGAGAGGTTGTTCTTGTGGATATATTGAGTGACGTGTGCGAGATCTTTCCTGATTGTGCTAATTTTATTTTCGATTCTAATTTGCCATTTAGGTTTAGATCTTTTGCTTGTGTGGTCTTTCGATCGTTTTGGAAGTGTTTGGCCGTTAACTATGAGGGTGGTTGCTGCAGCAGCATAGATAACAGTATGGATGTCTTCTAGGTTACTATCCTTTATTAAGAATTGTGGTATTATGTTGGAATTTACTGTTTGTAATATTTGTCGAGTGTTGTTTTTAAAAATCAGTCTAGGCAAGGGATCTCGCAGTGTAGGATTTGTGCCACACCATTTGTTATATTGTGTGTTCATCACTTGTTCTGTAGATTGTGTGATACAAGGTGGTGGCGTAACGTTTTGGCTTTGTGCGGCTGTGGAAGGTAAGTCGATGGATGTTTGGTTTGGTGTATCTGGTGTGTGCTCGTGTTCTGAATCCACATCTAAGTGTATGCTGGTGTTATTGGTTGTATCTGTGTTTGGCGTCTGGTTACTTAGGGTATGATTATTCTGTCTTTCCGTGATTGATTCATCGGCTAACGAATCATTTGGTGTGACAGTATTTATTTCGTTGGATACAAGGCTCTTTATAGCTTGTAGTTCTTGTGGGGTAAGACGGTTGTTTTTTGTTATGACTCGTTTTTGATCAATAAGTCTTTGTTCGGTTACACGTGTTGAGAGGTGTGGGTATTGTGCTGTAAACAGCCTATACAGCTCATGTCTGTAGCCTGTAGAGATGGTTTCGAGTTTTGTGGCGGTATAGTAACAGTGCATTACAGATTTGTTCATCTCAGTAGTCCACTGTAAGCGCTGTCTTGGTTTACCAGCTTTGGTGGTTGCCGGCTGTACCGGCAAAACATCCGCAGTTGGGTTGTGTGCTGTTGGTTGTTGTGTTTGGTTTTGGGGTTCAGGTGAGTTTAATCGACGTACCCTAGGCCGTCGTTGGTTGTTTGAAAAACTAACTTTATCCATCGCGTTCCCACGAGTAGGGACGATCTAAATGTCGCTCTCCCGGGTGACGCCCATTCCAGGAGAGAAGGGACTTATATTTACTCCGAAGTTGGCCCAAGGTGCTCCGGAGGATTTGCGACTTTACTGTCGGGTTTTGTTGAGGCTTTCTCCTCACGGGCCGGCCGGTTAAGGCAAGCCCCCCGGTTGCGTATCCCTCACAACGTTCCCCAGCCACGCCTTGCGGAGGTCGTTGAAGTGTGGGGCGCAATAACGGTGTGTGACAGAAGGACCGGCGCTCAGCCCTCTGTGGCATTTCTCCCCGGATTCGCCACATCCCTATCTGACCGAGGCCAGGATAGCTTGGGGGAAGGAGCTTTGTGCTTGGTGGGGTATGTAAAACTACCAAGCCCACAGCTTGCTGAGTGTGCTAGCCTTGGTTGAAGTGACTTTTTGATCTCGAGCCCTGCCGGCATGACAACTCCGGGTGGTATTAAAAACTCCGACGAACCATCAACCGACATAGCTGGCCCATCAAAAAGTCACTTTCTAAGCCCCCAAACGAGCGTCAACGTTCTAGCACCTGATGGGGGGGGGGGTATTATTATTATTATTATTTTATTTCACAGATTTTCACCATCACCACAATTAATCCAATAAGCTTA
Organism: Callosobruchus maculatus; assembly: GCA_951848785.1. Classification (NCBI taxonomy): domain Eukaryota; kingdom Metazoa; phylum Arthropoda; class Insecta; order Coleoptera; family Chrysomelidae; genus Callosobruchus; species Callosobruchus maculatus. Next base: position 3,425,914 of record CATOUR010000032.1, read on the forward strand.
AATGATACATAGTAATTCATTTTGAGACAAATGTGACTAATAATACGACCACATAACGTTTTACTCACCTGTCAGCATTGCCCCCTTAGGTATTTTTGCACCCAGCTCGATATACTGCTGTGGGTTTTTGAGGAAATTTACGAACTCCATGATTTCTATCTTGGCCTCTTCACAACCTGCAACATCCCTAATAATATGTTTATACAATGATATAGACACTATGAATATCTTAATTATACTGTCTATACATTCACTTTGCTCTGATGTCATTACCAACTTTATGTTAATAGGCTTTCGCGGCCATCGTCCAATAAATTTGTGGTTCTTGTGTTTTTAGGCCGGCGTCGTTTAGCGTCAAGGCTTGATATTTCGCCACCACGAGGTGATGGCATCTCCAGAAGCTATTTCACTTCGGCAACTTCCAAAATACTTTGTTAGTTTTTCTTCATCATCAAATAGAAAAAAGTAGGAAAGAATTTACTTGAGTAAATTCAAACGGCGCTCTCACTGTGGAACCGGAAGCGATATTAACAAAACCGGATTTTTCCCGGACTAGCTTTTTCATGCTGATTCCGAATGTGTATTATTTAGTTTTTCTCTAGCACCTGTAGTTTTGGCTATCTTTTGTATAGGGACAGACGGACGGGCGGACAGACAGAGGCTCTCATAAGCTGAAAGCTCTCTTCAGTGACAGCTAAAAATCCTAAATACCGTGTTTCTGTTATTTTTAATAAGGTATCATAGACATTTGAGCAACTACCCCAAAATTATTATAACTTATTTGTCTCGACTTTTAATCAAAGGTAATATATCTGCAACAATAAAATGTTATGAAAAATACAAGCAACGCTTGGTCAATGCTTATGGGGTTTCAAAGTGATTCTTGATATGGTTTAACAGACATCAATATATTGTATTCTGATTTTTTAGGTAACATTTTACGTTCCAGTAAGGGGGCATCCATTAATCACGTGAGGCTTGAAGGAGGGGGGGTTGACAAAAATCACGAAATATCACAAGGGGGGAGGGAGTGTCTAGTAAGATATCACGTGTATTTATTTTTTCATCAGATGTATTATAGTTTTGTATGCCAATTGAAAACAACCTGCAACCTTTCTGTCTAGAAATTTTTATCCTGGTCATTAATTTCAGAATAAAATAAGATTATACTTTTTACCTGTATTTAAAGATAATATTCGAAAAATCCTAAAGTTCTTTGTGAGAGGGGGGTAGTCGTAAATCTCACCTCATATCACCAAAAGGGAGAGGGGTTAAAAAAGGCTAAATAAAAGATCACGTGATTAATGGACGGCCCCTAATTTAATTCTGACAATTCGTGTCTATCTAACATCTTTAACGATTTATTGTGACCAATCAGTGGTATAGCGTAAAAACAAAAGAGGCCCTATGATAAATCCAAAATTGCCGAAGAACATTCTCCATTGATTAAGACCACGTACGCTGATAATAGCAAATATATGCAGATATATGTACAAAATTCAGATGTCAGTCAACCCTTTCTGGATCACCTTTACAAACAGGTCTTGCTTTAATACTAAATCTCTCGAAAACTACACAGAAGAGCTTTAGTCCCAAGATTATTAACACCTTGATTGATATCCCAAGTTCTACTGCCATTATTATTCGAGATTTTCAGACAAAATTTTGCATTCTGGAAGTTGTGACAATTGATATTTCACCAGAAGTTGAAGAATAGTTTTAGTTTTCAGTTAGCCGTTACTGAAAATTCTGCTTTAACATATAATATTTGTAAAAATACCGATATCTGTATCAATCAGACTGCAAACTACGTTAGAGAAGCGGTGAAAGAATGAATGATGCCCGACACTATAGTTCCCATCGTAGGGTTGAGTTTCACCTTCGACGTTGTTGGAACTTCCAACTAAACGTGACTGAATGGTTCAGTCAGGAATATAAATAACACCTTTACATCATACTTACTTGAACTTGACCCCGATCTCATTGGAGTTGATCAGTTTCGCTGTACTCTCCATGACTCCTCCAAACAAGCCGCCTCCTTTCCTTCCTCTCTTCCCGCCCATCATCTCAGCTGACCTCCTCATCATATAGATGAGAAATCCAATGACCAACAAAGTAGGAAGCATTCCGGATAGGCTGGCGGCCTCTATTTCGGCTTTGTAAATCACTGGAATGAAATTGGGCGGCTCGATGTTCATCTCTTGTTGAGCGTTCTCTAAATTCCTTTCGAAAGAGTCCACGCTGCCTATGTTGAACCATATCACGTTCTAGAAATCAGTTTAACTTAACTATGTATAGTGTATATCTAAAAAACTTCCATGCTGTATAGAATTTATGAGTGTAGCTACCTCAGCGGTGTGTTCGACAATCGTCAATAATGAAAATGTTTATAGTAAACCTAGTGTGAGACTCAAACCAGAATCACGGCTCAACAAACAATCAGCTGTCTTGCTCAAGGTCTGGGGATGCTTTGCGCCGATCCCTTTGCGCATCGACATTTTGGGTTAGATTGGTTCTGATTTCAACAGCGGCGGCACGGCAGTGTCATGGCTATCTACATAAAATATGAGTATAGAGATAAATAATATAGATCACAGCGCAAATCTAGTACATTATGGGGAGGTAAACATTAAGGACAACATAAACTTTATGCTGTCTTTAATGTTTACCTTCATTTTACACCGCATGGGTTGAGTGTTATTTCTTAAACCTGCCCTGTTGTACACCTTTTTCTACTCCGCCCTTGTCAGGAAAAATGGAACTATCCCAAAATGGCGTCGCTGACGTCAGATGTTTTCAACATGTCATCGCAAAGGAACCGACCGTGAGTAAGACAGCTGCCGTGCCAAAATGGCAAACCTTCAAAAGAAATATTCATAAGTTACTATTAGACCTTTATTAGACCGAACAAACTAGAACATGGACATGTGAAAATACACAAAACGATTATTTTATATGCTGTATTATATAAGATTCCATAATTAAGCACGTCACAGACCGAAAAGCAGCAAAGACCTTCTGGCCAGTCACAGAATATTAATCGGCTAATTAGATATCCATGCAACCACTAAAGGCCCAATCAAACAGAGGGCGTTCTAGAACGTGGCTTTCCGGCGTTCTCTACCGCCGCGTTACAGTATTCCGTTGTTTGTTGAGCAAAAGCGTTACGCCAATTTTTATCAAGATGTCTAGTGATTCGAACATAGATGAACTCAAGGCCCGGTCAAACAGAGGATCTTCTAGAACGCGGCGTTACGGCGTTCTAGAACGCCACGTTACAGCATTCCGTTGTATTTTTAGAGAACTCCGGAATGCTGCGTTCTAGAACGCCCTCTGTTTGACCGGGCCTTAAAAGCTGGATTAAATGTGCTTCAGGTATTTAGTAAGTTTGACCATGAAATGGGTCTTTAAAACTTATATTGACGGCATTGGTGGATACACTAGATCATATCTTACAATATGGAATATTTTGGTAATTAAACTTACAGCTCCATCTGCAGAATTTCCAGGCAACAGTTTCACTCGTACCCACTTTTTATTTACAACCTCTAGTTTTTCTACAACACCTTTCTGTAAGTAGCTGAAAAGATAATATTCTTATAAGAACATTCACTTCACTTCACTTCAAAAAAGATGCATATGGATAATAGCAAATTTAAACTACCAGGAACCATGTCAACCTGCAGGTACATATTAGCTTAAGGATCCTTACTCTCCCATATATTTATATAGTTCAGTGTCTATCCTATGTCAAAAGGAACGAAAATTTGTTTGAAACGCATTCTAATGTACGAGGCATGTTTTTTAAGTAAGTACCGTTTTGGAATTTTGAAAAAAAAAACATGCAAAGCTATCGCAATAATTTTATTTTGACATGAAAGCCTGTACCTTAATCTACTTTTCTACATAATTTCCGTCAATATTGAGGCACTTGTTATAACGTGGCACCAGTTTTTGAATGCCCTCCTCATAAAATTCTGCCGCCTGACTTTTCAACCACTGAATCACAACTGTTTTGACTTCGTTATTGCCTTGAACACGCTGACCTCCCAGGTGTTTCTTCAAGTGCAGGAACAAATGGTAGTCGCTGGATGCCAGATCAGAGCTGTACGGAGGATGATCTAGAGTTTCCCATTGAAAAGATTTGATGAGATCATTGGTTAGATTAGCCACATGTGGAAGGGCATTGTCATGCAGCAAAACGATACTCTTACTCAAGTTGCCACGACTTTTGTTCTGGATAGTACGTTTTGTCCGTAAACTTCACAGATCTCGCGATGAATATCGATCGGTTTTACGCCTTTAGCGCTAAAAAATCGTATAAGAGCTCATACTTCACAGTCGGCGGACTCACGATTGTCGGAGGCATCTTAAACACTCGGTAAACAACATATACAATGAAGAATCAGAATCAGAATCGGAGGCATCTTAAACACTCGGTAAACAACATATACAATGAAGAATCAGACTGTAATGGCATCAGCGCGTAGACAAGAGATGTAAGTAACCAGCGCGCATGCGCGGAACGCCGACCGTAGCGCTACAGCGGCAAAACTCAAAACGGTACTTACTTAAAAAACATGCCTCGTACATATACACAATCATGATAAGAAACAGAGAGAACTTACATCTAAAAGACTGGAAGTTGACAGGATCCAGAAAACTGAAAATTACTACTACCCAGAGAAATAGAGGTGCAAGGTGTGCAACCAAATCCATTTTATACAAAAATGGAAGCTAACTTAGTAGGAAAGGCTTTTTATTATTTGAGGATTTTTCTGATTTTATATTCTAACATGTATTTTTTATGTATTGTTTGTTGTTTCTCAGTTTAATGTATTATTTATGTTTGTATATTTATTTCTACATAGTTTTTAACCTATCTAAGCAGGTTTTCCTGTATATGCATCAACAAACTACTACTACAACCAACAGGAAATGTATCCCGGTCGCCCAAATAAAGATTACATAATTCCTTACCAATTATTGCACAGTATTGCAAATAGCAAGTTACATCTACCAGTAAGAATAAATCTCAATAGTGCTACACAATTTATGTAAGATAAAGTAAGCAGGTATGGTATACTTACTTATGTACAAACTCTTTCCAACTAATTTCTTTATAGCCCATTTCCCACATGGTGATGGTGGCAAGAAAAGCAACTGCAGCTGCTGCTCCTAAAACATACCATTTATCCCTTTCGTTGTCACCAAAGGGTTTGCCACCACTGCCACTAGAAGAAGAGGTTTTTTAAATAGTATCTATTTTGATGTTTTTTTTTTCTATTATTGGCTGAATTTACATTTTTAGCAAGTTATATATGTTAGTTTAAATCGTGTGATTATCATCTGGGAAAATGTATCTATGAAAGAACATAGCAACAAAACTTGCATGCTGTACAACCGGAAAACAAAAAATAGAAGGAAGAAAGTGTATCCTCAGATTTTTTCCGCCTGCCCATGCTAAACTACAAGTAATAATAAACTCGTGAGCAAGGTTTTGCCCTTGAAATACGCCTAAATGATGGCACAGCTAAATCAGGTGGGCCGCAAGGAAGTGCATTCACTATTTTTGCAAGTATTGGAGGAATAGAAGTGTAGATGACACTTAGACGTATGGCTAAACTCCCCAAGTTGTGGATGAGATAGAAGGGTCTGAGGCAGCTAAAACTTTCCCATAAGCCTAAAAAAAGTCAGAGACTGTTAATATGCCTACTGCGAGCCTAGTCGTTAAAGTTAGTACTGGTAGTGATAGTAACAACTTTGAACACGTACCGGCCTGCACTGGCGTGCCCACAAGGTCCTAATTTCAGGGATAAGTTGAGTCTCTAGACCAACTTAGTAAAGGGGCTGATTTAACAGTAGTTTAGTTCAAGCACCTTCCCAAGACACCCAGGGTGCTGATGTTCATTTTTTGAAGATAGGGAGGGAAACCAGGAAGAGCCAATAATAGCCATTCGGCATCAACTCTTTTAAGAAGCTTGCAGTCTTCTACAATTGAAGGGTCCAATGCAAGAACTGGTTATGTCCAATAGAGTAAATTTTTCAGGAATGAAGAAAACCTGCCTGAAGGAAATTTGAAGGAGTAGAGAAGGTTTTGACTGTGACATACTGTGGGCACAGCTATACAAAGTTCATATTAGAACATTGGTTAGTGTAGTGTTTTAAATTACTGTATAATTAAAAAAACGTTTGGATTTAACCTGTTCTTGCACAGTTTTCAATATTAAAGAAGCATAGTAAAATGTAGATTTGAAAAAATATCTTATATTTCATGAAATATTATAAAATATAATCCCCGAAACAAACTGTATGTGATGATTTCTTGCATTTTCTATGATCAATTTTGCTATACTCTGGTATTGGGCCATAATTTATGTTAGAGTTACCATTTTCCGGCAAACAAAGTTCGTCAATGTTGGTATGAGTGCCCGAAAATGTACACCCTATTTGTTACTTTTGTTACGCTTCTGCTACATAGACAAAAATGAAATTAGTTTCGTTGATTTGGTTTGTTTCATATTGTGCAAGAACAAGTCAAGTCCAGGACTTAGCCAATTTTTGCACAGTATAAAGAACAAGACAACCAACAATATTGTTCTGTATCGCGTATCGTATGAGATAGAAGCCTCGTTTTTGCACTGAACAATGCAGAATCTCAAATTATGCAAGGATAGGTGCATAACACAATATCATTAAAAGTTGTACTTGACTGATTCTTGTATTGGAGTCTTCAATTGTGTACTTGAAAATGCCAAATTTGTATTTTTATTTCAAAGAAAATACTTGTGTAATAATGTCCTTCAAAACAGCACCATTTGTGGTTCATTGGCATAGACTCTAGACTTCAGGTAGCTCCCAAAAAAATGTCAAATATTCCTGCCAAACATACCGCCTCTTAGACTATCAACTTTGTCATAAGTTCTTGCCAAACATCAAGCATTGCTATACAATCAAAAAAACAAATAAGTTTGGGGGGTTTTCTTCAGGATGGTAATAGGTTATGGAGGGAGGAAACAGGGTCCTTCAACTAAACCTGTAACGCTGTAAAGCTGCCACTGCAGTGCATACTGTAGCAAACAAGGAATTTGAAGCAATCAAGAACCCTGGGTTAACTAAGCCAGTGTAGTGAGTAGGTTGTGAGAAGAACTAGTTTATAGTGATAATCTGAGAACCCTTGCATAATAGCATAGAAAAGCACTGTTAAAAGACTCTCCACCTACAATACAGAGGGTTGTGTTCTGGTCCCATCTAGACCAAAACCTGGAAAGGACAATTGACACTTTAAATTGCACAATGAACCTTAAGCTGGCAGGCACAATTGCAGGTTGCTGCCATAACAGTCTTTATCAAAATTCCTTCCCTATCACTCAGAAACATACCCTGGTGGACACAGGACACTGGTAAAGCAAAGGAAAATGTTTAACTTATCAAGTATATAAACAGAGAAAATAAAAATTAACAATAAATGTTGATTAAATCTAATACTACTAATTTTGTTACTTGTAAGTATGTATATATATGAAACAGCAGGTAATCTAAATTAGTTATTATTTTGTATCCATTGTTACTACTTAATTAATTTGTCAATAGCAGTTTTCTCAGCATTGACGTCTCAGTGTCTCTCGGAAACTAAACGCGATAGAAAGATGCGGTTTCCGGTTTCGAAACAAGCAAGAAACTTGTTTCAGTAAGATCGTTCCAAAAGAACATTAAATCAATTTCCAAATTTGAAAAGTTAAAAACTTTTTTTTTTCAAATGGGATGGTATCATAAGTTTCACATCAGTGGATGCGAAATTAAATTCTCTTTCACTTTTATCTAGGCACATGTGGTTCTATCTTTGATGGTTTTCAAGATGTTGACAGCTTTGTAATTATGGCGTAGGAATTGGAAAAATCGTAGGTGGCGTGGCTCGCAGACGAAACAACTGGCAGGAAACCTTTCATCCAAAGTGTTTCAGTGTCTAATACTAAAATGTGCTTTCGCTCCATCTACCTCTAGCCACATTATTCTTAAAAACTCCAGTGGTAAATTTTCCAACAGGTTTTCCAAATTTTCATTTAGAAAAGTTTAGAAAACATTAGTTTAATATGCGGTTTCCAATAATACCACCCCAAATGCTTAGACTCCATGCTGGTTGTCAACAAACCTCTCAAAATTTGGATTTATGTCCGTGTAATACATGGCCATTGATGATAACGCTGTAGCTACATTTTATAAAACAGAAAATGAAAGAATTTCATAAGAAATGTAGCTTCATTCGTAAACAACACACTGTTGAAAAGGAGTGCATCTTCTTGGACTCATGCACAACTCCAGTTGCAGAAATTCATTCAGTTTTCAAACAGAATGTTTGACCTATGCCCAAATAGCGACTAATTTCTGCTGTAGTACTGCTATATGGATCTTCAACTACAATTGCGAGAATGTCAAACTCACTATCTTCATGTATTACTACTACATGTTTCCTTCTATCATATTTTACGCCCACGTAAATCCAAATGTCAAGAAGTTTGTTGACAACCAGCATGGAGTCTAAGCATTTGGGGTGGTATTATTGGAAACCGCATAATAAACTAATGTTTTCCAAAATTTTCTAAATGAAGATTTAGAAAACCTGTTGAAAAATTTACCACTGGAGTTTTTAAGAATAATGTGGAGTGAAAGCAGATTTTAGTATTAAAGGTCAGAAACACTTTAGATGAAAGGTTTCCTGCCAATTGTTTCGTCTGCGAGCCACGCCACCTATGATTTTTCCAATTCCTATGCAACAATTACAAAACCATAAATATCTTATTTATTTGTTTATTTATTTATTTTTCAATTAACGGGGTAGCGCCCATTTAGAAAGAGTTACAGATACAATATTGCATTAATAAGAGAGTAGTGACACAGCAAGATTAAAAAGTAAAAGTTGCTAAAACAACCTAATTACAACACATTACATATTAATAACACAATAAAATAAAACTAATTTAACACATTAAAATATTAAAATCGGTCTGGTTAAAACATCAAAGATAGAACCACATATGCCTAGGTAAAAGTGGAAGCAAATTTAGTTTTGCATCCATCGATGTGAAACTTATTATACTGCCCCATTTGAAAAAAAAAGTTTTTAACTTTCCAAATTTGAAAATTGCTAGTCTATTGATTTAATGTTCTCGAAACAACAATCTTATTGAAACACCATAACATTCCTTGCTTGCTTCAAAACCAGAAACTGCATCTTTCTATCGCGTTAGTTTCCGAGATATTAACGTTTCTTGTAAATTACTACAAACATCAAATTTTGTAAAGATTGCTTCATAACTCCGAAAATAGGCTTTGTAGATATAAACAATGGTTAACAAACTGGACCTCAAAAATCGATGCAGAATTCAAAAACGTAATAATATACAGGGTGTTCCATTTAAAATAAGGAAGTTGATGCCTACTTCTAGTATATCCGGAAGTCCGCCATCTTTGAAATTATTTTCTAAATGTCTACATTTGAAAGATGTTTTTGATTCAAAACATTTTCATCTAATTTAAATGGTATGGCCGCTAGAGAGCACCGCGCGCTTATTGGACCACCCTGTATAAGGGCTCATGTTAAAATTCAGATTTTTTATTGTTAACAATAACTTTCTGTGATGAATGAATGAATTTCATCTACCAACAACTCACATGAACAAATAGTCTTAATACCAATTCATTACATCAAGCTATTATTAAAAAAAAAATAAACATGGATAACACAATTACCCTCTGCCTGTGCCTCCAAAAAGGCCAAATGACCACTGTTCATAAGGCTTTGAGCTCCCTTGCTGTGAAGAACTAGGAGGAGGTGGTTTGGGTGTTTCTTTGGCTTCTTCAGGCTTTGACTCTTTACCCTTGGCATCTTTAGTCTCTTTAGCTTTAGCATCTTTTGAAGTCTCTCTCAGTTCTTTGGCTCCACCTGGTCGGAAGTATTTCTCGAAGCCTTTAGGAGGCTTCTCGCAGAACAGCCTCCATTCGTTTAATACTGCTTTCTTCAGGGAGAAGTTATTCTAAAAATATGACAGTACTTATGATTGCGAACTATTATGAAATAACGACATACTTGGGCAGTATTTATATTGTACTGTTTAAACGTCTTCCACACTAGATTTTCTAGTCTCTTTGCGCCATTGAACAACCGGTATGCCATAATATTTAATTAAACCTTATAAAAATTCAACATTACTTTTGGAAGGCCCTAATCCTAACCACACTTCTTTCCTTCTTTGGATTTTTGGATAATTATGTCAAATGTCAATTCTACGTCAATTATATGCGAGGACAGAATGCTTCGCGTTTGTGTCAAGGAAACGGGAAACGAGTAGAAGGCACATACGGAAACAATGCGGAAACGGATATGAGACGGATATCACTGGAGTCACACACAGTGGTCACTTTGTGGGTCACACACAGACAAACCCCATACCAAAAAACGAAGTAGTACGTGGTAGTACAGCAAAAATGTCTTCTGAATAAATAAACCTACGTACTATATACATTGTATCTGTCTGTTCACAGTGGAATTATCTAATGCGGAGCAAAAATGTGGAATCACAAAATAGTAATTTTACTGACTGTAGAAAGAAGTCTAATGGATATGTAGTCTTGAGGAGACACTAAGTTGTGCTTTTTTGGAATGATTATGACCCTCTTTCCACTGATCTAGGAAATATTGCAGTTTTTGGACTGAATTAATCATACTGAATAAATATTCTAATAAAGCTTTTCAATCAATATTTTATCAATGTCGTCACGAATAAAATGCTTAACACACATCAAATGTTAATGGACTTCATACTGATGGTATCATTTAAACTTAAGCTAGATGGTTCCTGATCATAAGATAATATAGTTATAGATATTATAGTACACATATTTTACATTTTAAAAAAGACATACAGTTAAAATTTGCTACCGCAAAAATTCTTAAATTGAATAAAAACTATTCGTAAATAACAGATAGCTGATTAAGTCTTCAAATGTGTCATAAGGAAGATTTCTTATGTCATGTGGTAACACACGTTGTGAAGTTTTATGGATCAAAGGACATCTCCTCAGTCGTCTATAAAAAGGTGCCAGATCGTTACTGCATCGGGTTTCATAGTCATGGGTTCTGAATAATCCCAGATTACGTTCAATAAACAAAAGTTTCTCCAGAACACGCAGATAAGGCAAGGTAAGTATCCCCAGTTCACCAAAAGAATCTCTACAATCCTCTCCATATGCAAGGCCACATTTATCAGCCTTATGGATTTCCGTTGGAGGCCAAACAACCTCTGGGCACCAGACCAGTATCCCCAAACTAGGATCGCGTAAGAGAGACGGAAGCAAAATAAGGCATAATAAGTTGTTCTTGAAACTTTCTTTGAAACACAGGCTCTCAAGTTACGCAAAAGCAATAAGCTCTTGCCCAGATTTTGCTAGCCACTGCCTCAATATGTGCACCCCAATGTAGCCTTCGATCTGAGTGTACATCCAGAAAAGACAATTCATTATGTTGTTTTATCTTTGTTGAGAAGCAGTTTGTTCAAGCAGAACCACCTTACTGCTCCGTTCTGGGTCCCCATAATGACCAACTCCATGATTCTATGTTAAGCTATTGGAAGTGAAGGACATAGTTGTGTCCAGGCACGTATCCAGGATTTATTTTTGGGGGATCCAGATTAAGGTTACCACACCTTTTAAATTTGCTTAATTCGCGGGGGGGTGGGGGGGGGGGGTAAGGGATCTTACATACGGTCCGGTGCCCCCAAATGCGTGTTGACCCTTGTGAGACATCAAAATCCAATTTTCTCTCCGCTGACCGCACTCCTGCAACCTCCACCACCCGAATCCGGTTGTTAAAATAGGGTTATATCAACCTGATACTGTTCTGTAATAATTTATATCTCCTCGGTGTTTCCCGGGAGAATGTTATGGTTGACACAATCAGACACCTTACTCAAATCACAATACAATGGTAAACTTCTTATGGTAAAAGTTTTAATTCACATTATTAATAGGATTTAGAATGCCCATTAACACTATAACTATCCTTATACGTAATTCGTATTGATATTCTTGACTTCTATAAAAATAACCTGTGGAAAGTTGAAGCATCCGGAAAATTAGAATTTTCTGTAAGTTCATCTATATTAGGTATGTTTTCAAAATGTTATCATAGCTATACATTTGAAAAAACGTTTTTATGTCATGTGAAACGCAATAGTTTAAGTATTCGTAATTAAAATAAATTTTTTAATGACTTTGTGGCATACTTTATCTAGACGTAGGTCCCACTGATGTTTACGGTCTGAATGCACACCCAGGAATTGTATAAAATGTAGACGCTTTGTTGCTCCATATCACCGACAATCAATAAATAAGCGAGACGACCGCAGCCTTGCAGTCTTATTACTATAGTCGTATTTAATAATAGTTTGTTAGAACAGAACCAATTTTCAGATCCCACCTGTGCAGACATGCATTTCTCCAAAGCCCTTTCCAGGCTATCAGCCGAGATAGAAACTGTTTTGTCATATTTGTGTATATCAAAAGCAACATGGGGCTTAATATTGACCCTTGTGGAACACCTGTGTTGATCACTCTCTCATCTGACACATCTCTTGTTACCTTCACAGCTTGCGTCCTATTCAGATGATAGGACCTTACAAATTGTATGGTGTAATTTGTTGAAATTCTATTTTTTCAGCTTACTAAGAAGGAGATCATAATCTACAGAGTCAAAAGCTCACAAAACAGACGTGCATCATACTAAAGCTTGTGGAAAGGTTTTAAAATAAAGGACACCAAATCAAGAACACCCAATATAGTGATTTTATTATCTCTAAAGCCAAACTAACTATTTTGAGAAGCAGTTGTTTACTTAAAAAATATGTACTATTTGTAATAGCTATGGCAATGACGCGTAATTTTCGTGTCCAGCAAGAAACCGGATGACGCTTGGTATTTGCGTTCTAGAGGCAATTTGGAAACTTATTTGTCATTGCACCATAACTCCAAAATGGGAGTGGTTACAATTCGATCAATAAAGTAATTGTAGCCAATTGTGAAGGACCAACTAAATTGGCAAATAACCGCAAATGACTCACGAGAATCGAAGGTTAATCATGCATCGGTTGACTCACCCCTTGTTGGTTGGCGTCGGATGTCTTCCCCAGCTGGGTACTGCGTTGCTCTATCCAGATTCCTAGTTAGCTGAGCGATGTAAGGCTGTGGTCGCCCTTATTGGAGGTACCCGCTACACACGGGGTGACGGATATCACGCACACGTCCGTTCACCTCGGTAGTTGAAGTACGACTCTCTCTTTCTTCCGCGTCAACCGTCAGACTTCAAACTCGCAAGTCAAAACGCGGGAGATTCGAATATACAAAATTTTTTAAATGGTAAATACCAATCGTAACCATTTTCCGCCCACCAAAAAATATAAAAAAAAAATATTTTTTCCAATCATAGTAATTCCTATATTACCCACAAAAGAAAATTAGTGGAATTATCCCACCCATAACACAACACGAAAAAAAAAAAAAAAAAATTATCATATACAAGCAAATCATGGCCTATTGTGCCGGCAAAGGGCACAGTTTCAATAAAGGACGGTCTAACAGCCCTTTACTCGTCTTAACTTGGGCGACTCTCGAAATGTTTCCCGTACCGGGATATAACTTAATAATCCTGCCTAATGGCCACTGTAAAGGACGGGTATTTTCATCCTTGAGAAGAACCAACTGGCCGACCGAGGGAGGATTATGTGGTGTATTCCACTTATGTCGTTGCTGAAGGGTGTGGAGGTACTCCATATGCCAGCGCCGCCAAAAATGTTGCTGCATCTGTTGCACTAACTGCCACCTGTTCAACCGACTATGTTTCACACACAACAAATCTTCGTCAGGCGGAGCATTCAGGGGCTCTAATGTCAAGAAATGACCCGGAGTCAAGCTGCCTACATCGTTAGGATCAGAACTCAAACTACACAAGGGTCTCGAATTTAACATTGCCTCAATTTGGATTAAAGTGGTGCTCAATTCCTCATAAGTCAACACTTGCGCACCTATCACCCGCCGCAAGTGAGTTTTCACAGATTTCACTCCGGACTCCCATATACCTCCAAAGGAAGGACTAGCTGGAGGATTAAAATGCCACTTAATTTGCAAAGCTTCAGAAGCTTTAGCACCCAATAACTGTAAAGTTTTATAAGCACCAACAAAATTCGTACCTTGATCACTATAAATATCACTGCAACGTCCTCGCCGCCCTATAAAACGCCTAAGTGCTGCAAGAACAGCTTCACTAGTTAGATCTGACACAACTTCTAAATGTATTGCTTTAGTAGCCATACACACGAAAAGACATACATACACCTTTTGAGAACTAATGCCTCGTCTTTTACCTAAAGACATCCTCAAAGGACCAAAAAGGTCTACGCCACTATGGGAAAAAGGTTTGACTTCCGAAATTCTAACGGAAGGTAAATCACTCATTATGGGGACCACTGGAGGAGGCTTAACTCTAAAGCATTTTATGCAACGAGATAACACTGAAGCTATAGCCCGTTTGGCAGATAGTATCCAATATCTCTGCCTTAACAGATAATGCAAAGTTTGTGGTCCAGGATGACAACTCCTATTGTGCACACTTTGGATAATGAGATAAGTCAATCGATGCTTCCTAGGGAGCAGAATTGGATGCTTCCGATCATAGCTTAGACTAGACTGTCTCAAGCGACCGCCCACCCTCAGGACACCCTGGGAATCAATGAAAGGAGCTAACTTCTGTATAGCTTTGGGACAGACCTCCGCTCGACGAACTTTCCGCAGTTCATTATCCAATTCAACTCTTTGCACGTCTTTGACCAGAACCACCATAGCCTCATACAATTCAGCCTCGGATAAATTACCTATCTCACGCGGGTAACCCCTTTTTCGACACAAACAATTTTTACGAAATCTCAAACAATAAGCAACAACACGCTCAATTTTGCGTAAGGAAGAATATCTATTCAACAATTCTGAAACAATACTAGAGCCGTGAATAGTAATACAAACAACCTTTGCTTCTTCTTGTACATCTGTACAGGAAGGCTCACCTACACAAGTTACAGGCCAATCATCCCGAGGAAGCTTAAGCCAAGTTGGCCCCTCCCACCACAAGGGTTGTTCTAGAAATTGCCGAGGAAAAGTCCCCCTAGAAGCACAGTCACTAGGATTCTCTTTCCCAACCACATGATACCATGAATCAGGAGCTACCTTCTCCTGGATTATAGCTACACGATTGGCTACAAAGCTCCGCCACCTATGCGGAGAAGATTTGACCCACGTCACAACTACCTTCGAATCCGTCCAAGCACAAACATTATCTATTTTCTGTGTTACCATTATATGGGATACACAATCAATCAGCTCTGCGGCTAATAAGGCTGCACACAATTCCAGTCGTGGAATCGACAGTCTTTTCAAAGGCGCCACTCGAGTTTTGGCACACACCAAATGTACAGAAATACTGTTCTCCGTGGAAACCTGTCTCAGATAAACTACAGCTGCATACGACTTCTCCGAAGCATCGCAAAAAGCATGAATTTCTGTAAACTTTGCCTCTATATGAAGTATATGTCTAGGAATTTTCAACGAAGACAGCTCAGGTAACTCAGCCACAAAAGTTTTCCACTGGTTTGCAACTTCCAGCGGTGGCTCATCATCCCAACCTATCCCTAAAGCCCACAATTGCTGAAGTATTTGCTTGGGAACAATGATTACTGGAGCTAAGAATCCTAGAGGATCATACAGTCTTGCTATTTCTGACAAAATATTCCTCTTTGTACAGGACCGTATCTGAGGATGTACAGAATAAGAAAAACAATCCGTAGTGGGACACCACTGCAAACCCAACACTTTTATTCCAAGAGAATCCTTATCAAATACAAGTGGCTGCTGATGAACCTCAGGTACCTGAGCAAGTACTTCAGAACAATTACTTGCCCATTTCCTCAGTTCAAACTTTCCCAACGCCAATAATTCAATCAACTGGTTTTGAGTATCCAAGGCGATTTCCTTGGAGTTTGCTACTCCAATGGCGTCATCAACATAACAGAAATTCTCCAAAATATTTACAGCTAACGGAAACCTTTCACCCTCATCCCTACACAGTTGCAGCAACGTCCTAATCGCTAGAAAAGGACTAGACGTTACTC
Organism: Callosobruchus maculatus; assembly: GCA_951848785.1. Classification (NCBI taxonomy): domain Eukaryota; kingdom Metazoa; phylum Arthropoda; class Insecta; order Coleoptera; family Chrysomelidae; genus Callosobruchus; species Callosobruchus maculatus. The sequence continues at coordinate 3,442,125 of CATOUR010000032.1, forward strand.
CATAGGTAACGGTCTTCAACTGATATTTCCTTATAGGCTCGTCACCGTTAGGTCTCCACAAAATAGTTTGATAACTAGTGTGAGACTCCTCAACTAAAATCTGTCGATACATTTGCCGTATATCCGCGGTAAACACATACAAATACAACCTGAAAGATAACAATATTGAGACGATATCATTTTGTAACTTGGGACCTGCTAGAAGAACATCATTCAAGGACTTTCCATTGGTAGTTTTAGCTGAAGCATCAAAGACAGTCCGAAGCTTTATTTCACCATTCGCATTCCTTTTCACCACCGCATGATGAGGAATGTAATACTCACTATTAGACCCCACTTGGTTCCCAACTTCAGACATGTGGCCTTGCTCCAAATAGTCAGCCATAAAATCACAATATGCTTCATGTAAGACGGAATCACGACGAAAACGTCCTTCCAACAGCTTAAATCTATGTAAAGCCTGTGAATAGGAATCACCCAGAACTGGGGGGAATTCAGAAAAGGGAAGCTTCACCACATATCTTCCTGAGTCCATACGCCAACAAGATGACGTAAAGAATTCCTCAGCCTGCTGTTCCTCTTCAGACAATGCGACACACTTAGGGATACTTTCAATTTCCCAAAACTTTTTCAATGTACAATCCAATTCCCCCACAGAAGTTAGAAAATTCAGCACACTATTAGTGGAAACACCACCCAACTTGCCCATTAACACCCACCCAAATACGGTGTTAATAGCATGTGGCCCACCATTCTGTCCTCTCACATAACCGGAACGTAAGATCTCACCAAATACTTCTACCCCTAGAAGCAGATCAATTTCCATTTCATCATGTGCAGCCAAAGGCTCTGCGAGGCAAAGATTTTCTAAATACTTCCACTTCTGAACAACAGCAGGAATTTGAGGTACCTTCTCACAAATCTGAGGTATCACAATAGCTTCCAAATTGAAGCTAGGATACGGTTTGCTGTAGGGAAAGATAACACAAGAGACTTTTCCCGAACTCACATTCGATGACATTCCATTAATGCCAACAACAGGGGTTGAATACTCCTTACGAGTAAGATTCAACCTTCTCACACAAGATTCACTAATAAAATTGGCTTGACTAGCAGAATCTAACAAAACACGACATTTGGTGGATCTACCCTCAGAATCCAATATTGAGACTAGTGCAGTAGCAAGCAACATTCTAGGCTGCACAGACAACTTACTTGCCATGACTTGAACATGACTCTCAGATTCATTAGAGGTACTACCACTGACATCACAATCTGTCACTTTAGTGTCCGGAAAATGCAATAGTACATGGTGTTTTCCACCACAAACCCCACAAAGTTCTTTTGATTTACATTTATTTACTAGATGAGTAGCTCCCAAACAATTAAAACACATTCTAGTCCGCTTGACAAAGGCATGCCTCTTACGACATTCTGCCTGCAAGAATCTATCACATTTGATCAACGAATGTGGTGAACCCTTGCAAAAATTACACTTTTCCTGTGTTAATGTGCCAGTCGAAAAACTAAGTGTCTGCCTTCCCTTGGGATTAGCAGGACTATTATTCTTTCTAAACCCACCACTAGCATTAGACACATTACTCCCTTGATATGCGGAAGTAAGGGATGTATTTTCCAGAGCTCGACAGGTTTTCTCAACAAATCCAAAAAGCATGTCAAACCCCGGAACATTATTCCCATTATGTTCTAGTTCAAATCGCGTTTTAAGGGAAGAAGGTAATTTCTGCAACAATAAATTGAATTTGGTAAAATCCCATAGGTTCAAGTTACTCATCTCTAAAGCCACCAAATTTTCAGAAAATATTGACAACAATTTTCGAAGTTCAACTGCAGAATCATGCCTAGAGGGAGAAGCATTATAAATTGAAAACCAATAATTGCTCAATAAAACACGTTCATTCTGATATCGACTCATTAATGCATTATAGGCTATTTCATAATTATCCTCAGTAATGGGCACATTCCTTACTATTAGACCTGCCTCTTTTTCTAAATAAGAAATCAAGAACTGAAACTTTTCTATTTTTGACAGCGAATTATTTCTATGAATAAGAGTATTGAATAAGTCGATGAACGTAGGCCACCTTGTAAGGTCACCATCAAACTTCGGTATTTCAATTTTGGGAAGCCTCAAACAATTTTCTCTTACGACCACTGCAGATGTTTCATGCTCACTACGAGCCATCATCTCATCAGAAAGATCTTTATGAATGCCCCTTATTGAATATCTCATATCATCAAACATTGTATGAACTGCTTCCTCCTCCTCTAAGGCAGACTCATCTACCAAGGCTATTATTTCATATTGCAAATTCTCAAACCTCGTTACATACCCATCCAGCTCTCCATACCTGAGAAAAAACTCCGTCCGATACTCGCCATTATCACGAGCCTTCTTGGCCGCCTCAAGAACATTTTTAATAGATTTTAAAACTAGCGCGCGTTGCCGTTGCAACTTCACAACATTTGCATTAGGCATGTTCAGGTATCAGGTAACGATTCAATGTAAACACAAGACCAAAATAATCAAATTTAGAATCAATCTGCTAGTAAACACAACTTCTTTACACAAACAATACGGCAACCACACACAAATCACAAAATTTTCAGTTGTTATTCTTTTTCGAAATCTCCGTCGACTACACCAATTGTCGAAACGCCGGTTTTCGAACCCCCAACCGCATGTAACCAACTGAATCAAAACAACTTTTGCGCTCACGCAATTCGCAAAATGTCAATTTCAAATGCCCAGAAAACTCCCCAGATATGTATTACCAACACAATACACCAAAAGTTGCTTGTTTTCGAATATAACCAATTTTTACAAACAGCGCGCAACACTAACAAATTCCGATGTCACAAAAAAACTCCGTTTTTTGTCAAGGATACGTACCAATTTAGATTTTACGTAGACTATTTTACTATAGCGCGATTTATTTATCCGTGCTCGGAGGGCCAAAAAATGGTTACAATTCGATCAATAAAGTAATTGTAGCCAATTGTGAAGGACCAACTAAATTGGCAAATAACCGCAAATGACTCACGAGAATCGAAGGTTAATCATGCATCGGTTGACTCACCCCTTGTTGGTTGGCGTCGGATGTCTTCCCCAGCTGGGTACTGCGTTGCTCTATCCAGATTCCTAGTTAGCTGAGCGAAGTAAGGCTGTGGTCGCCCTTATTGGAGGTACCCGCTACACACGGGGTGACGGATATCACGCACACGTCCGTTCACCTCGGTAGTTGAAGTACGACTCTCTCTTTCTTCCGCGTCAACCGTCAGACTTCAAACTCGCAAGTCAAAACGCGGGAGATTCGAATATACAAAATTTTTTAAATGGTAAATACCAATCGTAACCAGGGAGGGACCGGTGATAAAGGGAGGTGTTAAAACGTAAAAAAATCGTTAAGTAACCGAATGAAAATGCGGTAGCATTTTAGTACACCTACCAACTAACGTTCCAAAAAATCATTATCCGGACTCTAGTTCGATTTCTCAAATCATTTTCGTTAAAAATCGTTAAAAAATTGTTCATATTGCTTAAAACGAATGACGTTTTTTATACATGCTCTTGGGAGGTCCAATTATGAGATGCATCAATGTTCTCCGTTTTTATTATGTTTAACATCATTTTTCAATCCATATAGGGGGTGACATTATAGAACGCCTGCCGTATCCTTTCAAAAGGCGGTCCTCTATATTGGTTGAAAAATGGATGTGTGAAAAATAAAAACGGATGACATTAGTGCACGTCATTGTTGGACCACCCAAAAACTTGCATAAAAAAGTCATCATCAATACGAACAATTTTTTTAACGATTTTTATCGATAATGACGTGAAAGATCGAACTTCAAAACTCATGTTTCTCATAAACTGCCCAGCAGAAACGACAGTATTATTGTGCTATCTACAAAACAAACAAAGAATTTTCCAAGTCCCGAGCGGTTTTGTCGCGGTTCTTTTTTACTTTTCATTTTAAAAAAATCGGTATGCGCAAACCGCCCGTAGATTTCGGATGACGATTTTGTGGAATAATTAGTCGGTAGGTGTACTAAAAATGCCACCGCATTTTCATTCAATTCTTTTTCACGTTTGAACACCATTGAACACCTCCTCTATCATCGATCCCTTCCATTTTGGAGTTACCGTGCAATGACAAAACAGTTTCCAAATTATCACTAGAACTCAAATACCTACCTAGCGTCACCCGCGGACCTATTCAAGTGTCACATCGGCAATCGATCGTTGAAAATTCGTTGGATAATCTCTGGATAAGACGTCATTTCGTACGCATGCGCCAATTTTGGAAATATCCAGCGACTGGCAATCCTGAGAGGCGTGTCATGACAGTGATGGCGGCTTCCTGTTCCTCAGCCGTCAGCTGATGAGCCTAACCTAACAACCTTACCGTACTTATACCCTGTTACCCGATACTTTAAACTGTCAGCCGTGTCAACAGCGAACAGCTGTTCGGCTAGTGATAACTAAAAATACCCGAGATTGAGTCATGACCTATCAGTGGACCTATCAATCTTAAGCTTTGAAGGAATGCAGGGCTGTATTGAGTGGAAGCATTACTAATAACAAGTAATTGACGCTTGGTGACGTTTTCATCTATGCTCTAAGGTCTATGCTTATTTTACATTTTCTTGAAAAATCCGGCGTGTCTTTCAGTATATCAGTATGGCTGGTCTGAATGATGATGATTAGGTACACTTTAAATGAGGTAAGAATGAAGATAAAAGCATTTTTAGCTTAAGCTTCAGTTAAACTACCTTATTATATTAATCTTACTCCATGTACTTACTTTATACTTTTCTCCAATTGTACCTTGTACGTTTCAACAAATAAATATCCCACTAGTTATGTAAGCTATCCATTGAATCATCCTTATTGCTAAATATAGGAGTATTGTGATAGTCTCTAACAATATACAGATCAATAAAATAATCTATGTCTTTTAACTAACCATTTTTGCTGCGAATTTCTGGATATTGAAGCAATTTCTTATTTACAACAATAGTCATTACTTTTTGGCAAATATTCAATAAGAATATTACTAATACGGTCCTGATCGCAGGATTGCCAATCAACACCACTAGTAAAAACTTAAATTTGAGATACACTTCTTCGTCAGCTGATACCTATCAAATAGACGTCAAGCCCAGTGCTGCCGTTTCGGTACAATTACTACAATTATACTGAATTCAGTACGTTTTCAAGTAATTCAATACGTCAGTACGTTTTTTTCATAATTTGACCTTTTTCAGTACATTTTTATATGTATATCGAACGATCCACTCTACGCTAGGATATAGTCTAATCTGTGATTGTGATACTAATAATAGCGTAAATGTGTTAATCAATGATAATAGTTAATTGTGCTGTCTAACTATTTAATTTTTAGTTAGACAGCGTCACTGTGGCGTCACCTATTTTTGCAACTTTAATTATGATGGACTCTTTGGTATAGATGTAATCTCTTTATCTCTATCGACGAAATGAATAAAAAGATGCAAATGGAAGGGCACCGTCCCAGAACTGTTTTTATCATGCCCCGCCCATTTTGTGATTCTAGAATCTATGATTGACCAATCACTGTTTTTAGAACTGTAAATGGGCGGAGCATGATGAAAATAGTTCTGGGACGATGAACGTCCTTGATAGAACCGTATAATTTGGAACAGCCCTGGAATTTGTATGTTTTTTTTTTTCAGTTGTCAGATGTTTTTTAATAATAACTATAGGAGGCCGATTCTCATCTTGGTACCTTTGAGAATTGATTTTCTTTTATTTGTATCTGTGATTTTTTGTTTATTTCATAACAACTATTTTTGTTTACCTTTATGGTTTATAATAATAATAATTTATTCACCAACAATACAGGGCAAATAAATTATTTGACCCACAGAAGGTGCTGACCTTGTGCGTGGGTTATAATACATACATATATTTTACAATAAGTATATATTAAAACTAATACTAACGATATTAAAAACTTGTAAGTGTGTCAGTTTAAAATCGTGTTAAAAACATTTGAAAAAATATCTCTGGGTGTGTCCGTTATCCAATTTTTGACTTTTTTTTGTATACAATATGAGATTTTATGAATTTCAGTGAAGCAGGAAGTAAATCGTATATGCAGCAACATAGATATATTACACTTTTTTGGCCTATTGACTTAAATATAGGAGGTCTTAAGGTCCTATTCTTGGTTCGTGTATTATGTTCATGGCTACTGAAGTTGATGTAATTTTTATGTTTGTGGACGAAATTCAATATGTTATAGCTGTATAGTTGTCGGATATCAAATTTCTGGGATTCTTTAAATAAATTATTTGAGGGGTAAGTGGGTTCTTTATAATAAATAACCTTTAAAACACATTTTTGCAAGGAACTGATACTCTTCAAATGAGTTTGATGCACTCCTCCCCAGCCTAAGATGCCATAATTTAGCTGGGACTGCACAAGAGAATAATACAATGTTTCTAAACAACGTGCGTTTAGAAATCGTCTAAGATATTTGAATTTAGGTAATAGTTGTCTGACTTTTCGCGAAAGAAATTTTATTTGTAAATCCCATTTTAAATGTCTGTCAATTATTATACCTAAGTATTTGACACTATCAGCCTCAAAAATTTGTCTTTTGTCTATTTCAATAGGTCCAAAATTCGGTAACGTATTTTTATATGACGAAAAAGGTAAATAGTAAGATTTATCAAAATTTATCGTAAGAAGATTGGTATCAAACCAATTTTTAATCATTGTTATATCATACCTAATTATATATATGCATAATGTTTCTTTTTGTCAAAGTTTAAGTTCAAATGTATTTTTTATAATTAATTAAAATGTTTTTTTCCCGAAGTTTCCGCGGTCTGATTTTCGGTACGCTTTCTCTGGATTCAGTACGTTTTCTGTGTCAAATTCAGTACGCACCAACGAATGGCAGCGGCAGCACTGGTCAAGCCAGTTTAAAGTATCAGGTAACAGAGTATATTTTTTATTCTATTGTTCAATGTCATTGACGTCTTACCCCCAAAGACGCCAATGTTCATTGTTGTTGTTGTTGTAGCCGAGCCACCACAGCTATATACATATTCTCAGGTGCGTAATGTGAGAAGACCCATAGACAAAACTCGTCGACTTTCTCGTATAATATAGACCCTCATCTCTAGTGTTAAAACATTTGAACTGATTTCTGCGCCATCTGATCGGTTGGTGTCGCTACTAAAATTAGGCGGTAATTTTAAATCGCGGATTCGTAATTCAGTTGCCAGGAATAGCCTCGAATTTAGTTTATGATCTCTACATAAAGCCACATTTAACTTTGAAATACACTATTAACAGTATATGTCAAAGTTATATGTTGCTTCATAACGTGACAATAAATAAAATGAAAAACAATAAATGCTAAAAGTGTATTTATTAAGAATTGTATACATATATATAGATATTTTCTATTTCGATACAATTGTATACATATATACAAATTTGAAAAAAGTCTAAAAAGTAAATATCTGCTTAAGCTAGTAGTTGTACATAACTTAAAATGCACTGTACTACTAACAACTTAATTCTATGTTAACAAATTTGGTTATGGCATATAGTTCAATGTCAGATAAATATTAAATACCTGAATAATCAATTCCTAATAAAAAGTCTAATGTTCATAATAATTTTCATCTTGCGAGGTTGTGAAATTTAATACTGAAAGTAAGGTAGGTATACAGGTACTCTTTAAAATGTTACCTTTTAGATGGTATATCGGTAACGCAATGTTATGCTTATGCAGTCTCCTTCGCATCTAGGGTTGAATACAACGTTGGTAGAAATGTTTTTCGCAAATACATTGTACAACTTCTTCTTGTCCATGTTTTTTAATGCATCCTCATCCTTTCCCAATCCATTCAAGCCAGATCTTGCGCACCTATAGTAATGCACATTATCATTTACTCTACAAAGGTTTTTATAATATAAATTTACATCTTCATCCTTTATAGGTACTGTATCCAGGCAAGCAACAACTAAAAACCATTTTCGGCAAAATAATACAAACGCACAATGCAGAAATGAAAAGAAAATAAGAAAATTACATTTTCTCACGTAAGACGCTTTCAAATTTTTAGAATCCAAATTTCAGTGACAAAACAATGACGTGACAGGTCATTTTCAATCACGTGACTTTGACACTATTCGGCCAATTTGATTTTGCGTGGAAGTAAAACAGACATTTTTCACCATGTAAGAACTTTTTGTAGTTTTTGTTGAAAAATATGGTGTCTTATATAAATCCCTAAGCGGTGACCGGTGAAATACAAGGATAAACTACAGAGATGGTAGTGGCATTGATCCGTATACTCTTAAACCTACAGATTCCAGCGTTAAGAATTGTTTACAGATAGACTTTGTAAACCTCTTATCACAGTTTTTATATGGGGCAGCAATTGAGAGCATTCAAAAGTTTGAAAGCTTTTAAATACTATAAAATTTGTGGTCCAAAGAGACAAGCAGAAAGATACTACACTATTTATGAGAGATGCCTAATTATAATGAACAGCGATGTAGATGTAGGAAAAGTAAGCTATTATAATTGATTTTGTTACAACTTTACCAATGTTATACATATATTTAATCTTTTTTTAATACAGTGTACACCTTCATTTTTAGGTGAGAGAATCTCAGAAATTTAATGAAACACTATTAAAAGCATGGATAATAATCATCAATGATGGAAGTGCTGCATATAAGCATTGCACATGTATGGATGGTCTAGAGGAAGTATGCAGTCATAGTATAGCTGGCATTTATTCTTTGTTAAAGCAAGACACATGGCAGTAGATGATGTATGCACATCTAAATTATCACTGGTACTACCTTTGAAAAATGCAGGGATGTGTTTCATTAAGTACATAAGTTGGAGAGGAGGCTAAAATGAAGGCTTCAGTTGCAGTTTCTAAATTAACTGGAGGAAAAGTGATCGATTTTTGTGAAACATTTTTACAATATTGGAGGAACATCAACAGTTTACCCAGCTTGTTAATATATGACTGTTATATATAGTGTTCTTATACCCTTACATAGCTCCTATGTTATATATGAATTATAAATAAACAATAAAAGTTGAATGGGTGGCATGTATTAAAAAAGGGAATTTAAATTCTGTAAATGTTTAATGCATTTTAGTAGCAAAACATCATATTTTCAGGACAGATATTTGCCATAAGACTAGTGGGATTATAAAAATTATTAATCATAAACAAAATGTTACAGACTAGTGAAAGAACATATCAATTGATTTCCTGATTATTTAGGAAAATGTGACACAAACTGATGAGGTACATATAATTTTATTATCACAAATAACAGATTTAAATATGTGGCTAACAATTTCTTTCTCAGTATGAGAATATACCTACATAAAAATGCTGAAATGATTACATTGTTATTTGTGCATGACAGAACTTTATAATGTTTTGTTGCATACTAAATACCAATTGTTATTAGATATATACCTATTAAATACACAGACTCAACAAAATATAAATAAAATGTACATTTTTAATTACTTTTATTATGATATATCACAGTCTAAAAATTCCTGCAGTTTATAGGTGTTGCATGCTCAGAATGAGTTCCAACTTTTTCTCAGTATATGACTCTTGAGGTTTATATAATATATGGAGATCTTGTCTCAGATTTTGGTCAAAGAGTAGACAACATATTTCTGGAGATAGCTGTACCTAATGTTATAAGGCATGTCTATTGTTCCCTGTCGCTCCTCACTGGTATCTTGAAGTAAATTAATATTTTGATGCACTAATAGACAATTTTTGAAACAGTACTGGGTGCTATATCAAAATGATATGCCAAATGCTTAAAGAGCAAGTTAAGACATAGTTTCATCCCCGGCAAGCCAAGTGTCCGGAATTGATCTATGAAGTATATGGTCACCCTAGTATTATCATTATTTCCAAGGTTTTTCATCTATTTCAAACTACTCCAATATTCCTTCTAATTTCTAACATTTGACTAAATCACTGGCCAAAAGATCAGTTTGAGTAGAAGAAGTTGCTGTTTATTTGCTTCAATCAGGGCTTTTATACACTATCCTCTTTGTTACTAGTTCCAGGTACCAATGTCATCAGATTTAATTGATAACCTCTTCAATGCTTCAATGTCCATGAAAATGATAAATCAGTAAATCCAAATGTTCCCTGTGTTTTCCTTTAGATAAACTTGCCTTTTTTACTCGGGCATGTTTAATTGTCTGATGTCTGTGTCTGCTTACTTGAGTTATTGTGCCTCTGCCACTTCTAGGGTTATGATAACCTATACTGTGATTCCTTATCCTAATTATGCTGTGCACCTAGAAATTGATCCATCAGTTAAACATGCAACATTCTATAATAAGAAACATTATACCTATTACCAGTTACAAAGTGCCTAGAGCAAATTATGCCATATTTTAGTGAGCTATCACTCAATGGGCCCCTCTTGAGTCTTGAGTACTTCATCGACATTTCGCGGCGCTTTCTTGAAAGGAAGATACGTTTTTTTGTCAGAATTGTTCTGCTAATCTTGTTTCATGGAGCAATTTATCACTGTACATCGAAGGCATTCTTAATATGTAGTATGTTATCATTAGTACACGTCTGTAGCGGTTTGTTGTAGCCATATCAGCACGTAACTGAGAAAATCTAAATCAGAAACGAAAATACAAAATATTTAAGTATTTCTCTCCTCTGTGATAAACTCTGGTTGTCATTTTGACGTAGTCATTGACATTCTAACCTTAAATGAAAATGAACTGACAGCTTGTTTGGATAGCGGCCCTCTGGCGCTCGGTGTCACTACTATTCGTGCCAAAACTTTGTTTGACCTTGAGCATTTGAGATAAACGGCTATGAGAAGACCCCCTGCAGTACATGATCTACAGAGGCGTTCGTGAAAGTGGTATGTGCAGGTAAAGTTTATTCGCGCCTCAGTATGTGTGGATAACTGGATAACAAGTGCGTATGTTGTACACTGGAACAAACTGAGTCAACGACCCAACGTGAGGGACGTAGGTTGGTAGAAGAACATTTTTTATTAGCGAGTGAGTTTAGGAAAGCTTACTGAGACCATAGAAGTAGGATGGGTGGGCTGACAGTTCCAATACTCATGGTTCTGAAGCTACAAGTAATGGTGCGTGCTGGACACAGGTAAAGTAGCATGATAGTGTTTTATGTGATCTCATAAAAGGGGCAAAATCAATTTCATATTTGTCAGGCTGTGCTCTACATGTTAGATATTATTGTGGCACATCATAATCTTCGTGGAGCTTATAGGGTTATACACCTTATTTTGGATAATCCCTGTTTTCATAATAATTGTTACCATGACTGGTGTACAGTTTCGAATGTCGCGCGCTTTATCTCGCAAAGTCCGGCAGCAGTGCGCAGACTCATAAAGGCGGAAGTGAAGCTGAACCGGGAACCGCCGGGTGAACAACTAGCAGTGATGCCAATTTAGCTATTTTATAGCTAGATCTAGCTATTTCGCAACAAGGTTTAGCTAGTAAAATATCATCTAGCTATCTAGCCATTTTCTCTAGCTATTTCCCTTTTCTGCTTTATTTAATAATACTCGCTTTTATTGGCAAATCTATACAAAAAAAAAACATAATGACAACAAGAAAAAATAAATTATAAGTATATAGTTTGCCAAAAGGCAGAGTTCGGGACTTCCCGTTCTTCTATTATAGCTGTGCGCTTCTTCTATACCATCTATGCTTTGACTGTTCTGCGAAGCTATGAAGATCATTTCATATTTGTGCGTCACAGTTGTGCGTGCTGTATGAATCTCGTTTAAGTGTTTTGTGGTACAGGTGGTGTCAACTGTCAAGCCGCGTGTTGTCGATTTGTCATTTGTCAGGTTCGTTTCCCGCCTTAACCCTTCAACATTTAACGGTTGTATGAATATAATTTAAAAACATTTTCGATTTTTCGGTTTTGAAAAACAAAATCGTGGACACTGCATTAAATCTGAACGGTAGGTTTGAAACATATAGTATTCCAAGTTATAAGGCATATAAATGTATAAATTGGACGATACTTTCTTTTATTGTTTTTTTTTTCGTAAATCTGTTCCTTTTCTAATCTACAGTCTCATCATTTATATTTAAAGTTAAATAATCAAAGTTCAGTGCAATCAGCAATGACAAATTTGACAGATCACCTGTAACATGAAACATTATTAAATTGATCTGTCAAAAATGATGTGTCATTTGAGTGAATGGTCTGTTAGAAATAGCAACTTATTCATAGATAAAAGATTTTTGGTTTTATTATACAAATGAAACTACAAGCCTCCCCTCCGGTCGAAAATGATGTAATTATTATAATATTCTGTAACAGGAATAAATAAGATATTAAAAAAATCTAGCTATTTTCTAGCTATTTTTCTACAGTGCTTCAGCTATTTTAAAGTCCAATGAGTTGGCATCACTGACAACTAGATTCGGTCACCGGCAGTCGAGGAGGACGGACCGTCTCGCGCGAGCAACACGTGCACGTCGCGCCACATGCAACCGACATACAGTCCACTCATTTAATCGTGCAACCGCGATTCATTCCCAATTCCCACACAACTGGAAGTATTCGTCACTCGCCAACAAGGTAATTCACTCGGGCATCATTGGCCCACCTCATATCTCACACGCGTCCATACATTGGACCCAAACATTGGTCCCATCGAGCCGCATTTGGTTTGAAGCAGCAGCTAGACAGTGAATTAGTGAGTGAAACGAACATTTTCGTGAAGAAATACATCCAGGGTGTGCAGTGAAATCAAGAAAATCCTGTTTCCAGTTTCCACGAGTCCACAGAAAAACCGGAAATTCAGGTAGCCATTTGCATTTTGTCCGCAACGGCAACGTCATCTGTCAAGTGTTGCCAACAGTGTGAAATCCAAGTAACAAGTGACCAGTAGGCCCAAACTTCAGTAGTTCAAATGCCCCAGTAGCTCAAATACCTCAACCCTACCTGTCATTTGTGTCAGCCGTCAGCAGCTGTCAAACACGAAAATTTGGTTCGTAGATAAGGAAAGAGGGGATACCGCACGCCCATTTGATGCTATATGGATTAGCTGATACCGAAAATGAATAGCTGTCAAAATGCTGGTGGAAAACTGACGGTAGTGTCAAGGTGGTGTTTTTTGCGATATTTAACGTTTTTAAGACCAATAATTGTGAAATATTGTGGTGAGCGTAATGGTGGGGTGTGCAGCTTACCGTTGTAAAAGCCACAGCAGCAGGAAGGAGCCAGGAATCACTTTTCACAGGTAAATTTATGATCTTATTTTTTTGGTGTATCCGAAATTCATGCAAATATCTCGATATCTAGTTCAAAGATATATGTGTATCCGAAATATAATTTGGAATGTACCACTAACATGCGAATCATAATGTTTTTGAGCACGTAAAGTCTAAAAATTATGTTTTTAAGGGATTTTTTGGTTCAAATACAATCAGTTTTCCAGTGGCGTATCTATTATAGCTTACATTTTGAATAGAAATATTATGACTTTGCATTGTAATATATAATATACCAATACCCTTATACAAGGTGTGCATTTCAAGGGTGGCCTTTATTTGTAGTTGTATGAATAATAAAATTAATTTTCTTTCTTCCTCGACAGGTTTCCTAAAGATCTTCCTAGACATGATTTATGGATCAAAAATATGAGGATCGAAGGTTGGAAGCCTACAAGCAACGATAGGCTTTGTTCTAAGCATTTTGAACACAATTTCCTTCATCAAACAAATCAAAAAGTATATCTTCTGAAAGGAGCAGTCCCCACCATATTTGACGAGCTTCCGGAATACTTACGTCCAAAAATTGTAAGTTATAATTCCTAGCTTACATTGTCTACGCTTAATCAATATTAAAATAATAAACATTCTAGGATTATGATAGATGGATAGATGGATAGATGGATAGTTGGATAGATGGATAGATGGATAGATAGATAGATCGATATACTTTATAGTCTAAGAATTTACAAGATTCTTATTGACAAAGCTATATAATAACAAACAAAACTTTTGGGATATTCACTAAAACCTGTGAGGAGGAAGTTTGTTATAAATCTTCACTCCATTGTATATAATTGGATCATTAATGAGTTATGATTTGGGTGTGATATTAATTTAAAATCATTCTTATGCCTTATGCCTATATTCGATATTTATGGTCTCAAATTTGGTTTTATATTTGAGTATTAGTGATGACGTTTCCAAAATAAACAGTGCAATAAAGTAAGGAGAAATACGATTACGAATGGCTGAATAACCATTTAAAAATTGATAGCTATGAAAATCAAAAGGCAGCTAACCTCAAAAATGTAATAATTTCTTGTGTTACAGTTATGTTCCAATGTGTGGACGCGTGTGAGATATGAGGTGGGCCAATGATGCCCGAGTGAATTACCTTGTTGGCGAGTGACGAATACTTCCAGTTGTGTGGGAATTGGGAATGAATCGCGGTTGCACGATTAAATGAGTGGACTGTATGTCGGTTGCATGTGGCGCGACGTGCACGTGTTGCTCGCGCGAGACGGTCCGTCCTCCTCGATTGCCGGTGACCGAATCCTCGAATGAATGTTCACCCGGTTGGTTCCCGGTTCAGGTTCGCTTCCGCCTTTATGAGTCTGCGCACTGGTGCCGGACGTTGCGAGATAAGGCGCGCGACATTCGAAACTGTACATACCGGCCGCCTTGAAACCTGTAAGTTTCAATAACACTAACACTTGGTCCATACGGCCATGATGACATACCACTATGCACTAATGAAGAAAAGTACTGTATTAGTCTATGGGTAGAACGCTGATTCGCGTCACAGCGCGCTTTAGTATGCCATGAGCCGTTCTGATACTCACAACTCGTACCACATTGTCACATCCAGGGTGAATGTCTATGATTCTGCCAATTTTCCATTGGAGTGGTGGAGAATTTTCATGCAGCAGAACTAACATTCCTGGCTTGAGGTTCTCTGGTTTCTGAAACCACTTCTGCCGTTGTTGGACGTGTTGTAGATAATCTCTGGACCAAATTTTCCAAAATGATTGTGAAATTTGGAGAATCTGCTGATACTTGTTAATCCGGTTGCTCTGGATCTCAGTGACATCTTCCTCAGGTAAAACGTCTAATCTTGAGCCGACGAGGAAATGCCCAGGAGTGAGGAAGGAAAGGTCATTTGGATCTTCAGACATGGGGCACAGGGGTCGAGAGTTGAGGATTGACTCAATCTGTGTCAGGGTAGTGTACAAATCCTCAAAAGTCAGAACAGCCGTGCCTATGACTCTAATTAAATGAGATTTCATACTTTTTACTGCTGCCTCATGTAGTCCTCCGAAATGAGGTGAATTGGGAGGGTTGAATTTCCATTGTATTTGGTTTGCCGAAAAATACTCTTGCAGCAAAGGATCACTCGCAAACTGACGAGTGCGCTCGTATGTTTCTTTGAGAACGTTATTCGCGCCTACAAAGTTTGTTCCGTTGTCACTATATATGACGCTACATAATCCTCTGCGGGATATAAACCTTTTCAGGCAGTTTAAGAAATGGTCAGTCGATAGACTGACGGTCAATTCCAAATGAATCGCTCGTGTGCTACAGCAAACAAAGACACATACGTATGATTTGATCAATTTTCGTGAACGCAACGTGCCTTCTTTAACCATTATGGGTCCAGCAAAATCGATAGATACGTTTGCAAAAGGTCTTGAAGGAACAACACGATGTGATGGTAAATCGCCCATGATGGGATTGAATGACTTTGGCCTAACTTTGAAGCATCTCACACATTTATTGATCACTCTTTTGACTGCGATTTTGCCATGTATGGGCCAATATTTTGTGCGTACTGAACACAGAACTGTCTGAACACCACCATGAAATGTCCGTTCATGTGCCTCTTGAATTATTAGATTGACAAAATGCGAATTATTTGGCAACAAAATTTGGAACTTACTATCATGAGTTAAGTTAGAATGACGAAGTCGTCCACCGACTCTAATAATGCCATCAGCATCAAGAAATGGACTCAAACGTAGAGTATTACTTGACTTTGACACTGAACCTGTTTTTTGCAATGATGCAATCTCTGTTGCAAAATGCTGACGCTGTATTAATTGTACTAAAACTGTATGAGCGCGGTTAATTTCCTCGAAATTAAGCGAGCCTTTGATTCTTGATTTGTCTGGTAACCTTAAATTATGTGTAAATCGCAAAATGAATGCTGTAACATTCAATAAAGTCCGTAAAGTCGAAAATCGTGAGATTAGGTTGAAACTCTCATCTAATGACACTGTATGAACAGATTTGACAACCTTTTGTTCAGGTACATCGTCGACTATATCAGTCTGAAATGTGGGCCATGATTCTGTGCCTAATTTGAGCCAGTCTGGTCCTGACCACCAGAGTTCAGAATGTATCAATTCTTCAGCATCACATCCTCTGGATACTAAGTCAGCAGGATTGCACGAAGAGTTGACATGATGCCAATGAGTAATGTCTGTTAAATGCTGAATCTTTGCGACTCGATTTGCGACAAATGTTTTCCAAAAACTAGCTTCTCGTGACAGCCAGGATAGGACTATTTGAGAGTCTGTCCAACAGAATATCTCATCTATCTGCAATTTTAATGAATTTATAGCTGTGCTCAGTAATTTGGCTGACAGTAATGCTCCGCATAACTCTAGCCTGGGTAATGAAATGGTTTTCACTGGAGCTACTCTAGACTTAGAGCAGAGTAAGGAAACCTGACAATTGCCTTGTAAATCAACGCTGCGTAAATAGATGACTGATCCATATGCTGACATGGAGGCATCCGAAAAGGCATGTATTTGGACATGCTTATATCCTAGCAATAATGAGTGTCTAGGAATAGAGAAGGCTTGAATATTCTTGAAATTCATCAAGAATCTGGCGAATTCGGAATTAAGTTCCTTCGGAATGGGATCATCCCATGACAGAGATAATTTCCACAATGATTGTAACAAAATCTTTGCCTTCACAACTATTGGTGATACTAGTCCAAGGGGATCAAAAATCTGACTTACAACTGATAGCATAATGCGCTTGGTTACTACACTACCAGTCATTTTAAACTCTGAGACGAACTGAAATTTGTCATTTTTTGGATTCCACAAAATTCCTAATGTCTTGACAGACTTGTCCTCAATATCAGTGATGTGGAAATTACTTTGCTCTTGACCATCTAGTAGTGCAGGATGGTTGCTCATCCACTGAGTCAATATGAATTGACCTGACTTCAAAATATCCGAAATATCCCTCTATAATTGAATCAAGGAATCTAAATCGTCAGACCCTGTGATGAGGTCATCAACGTAAAAATCGGAAAGAATTACGCTTGAAGCTACTGGATGCTCATCCATTGATTCATATGCAACTTGATGCATTGCTCTTATAGCCAGATGTGAGCTACTTTTGATTCCGTAGGTTACTGTATTTAAAGTGTAATGTGAAATGTTGTCATTTACATTATCACGCCACAAAATTCTCTGTAAATTCCTTTCATGAGGGTTTATGTTGACGCATCTATACATTTTTGTTACATCCGCTTTGAGCACGTATGCATGCTTTCGAAATCTTAATAATATTGAGAATAGTGTTTCCTGGATTACAGGACCTAAATAAAGAACATCATTTAATGATAAATTATTGCCTGATTTTGAGCTCCCATCAAAAACTACTCGTAATTTTGTCGTGGCACTGTGTTCTTTTAAAACCGCATGATGGGGCAAATAGTAAATTAAATCAGAGTCTTTGTGTTCTGATGAAACTTGTGACATATGTCCTAACTTAACATATTCTGACATGAAGTCTCTATAAAGCCTAGCAAACTCTGGATTCTTAGACATGCGCTGCTCCATGTGCAGTAATCTCTTTTCAGCTAGATCGTAATTGTCTGACAAGCCTTTGAAGTCCTTTAATGGCAATGAAACTTCAAAGCGTCCAGTCTCATCACGCTTGTGAGTCTGCAAGAAATGATTCTCGCAGTATTGCTCCTCCTTGGACAATTTGGGACTGTCCTCAGGAGTGTCTTCCACTTGCCAAAACCTTTCTAGTTGGTTCTGAACCTGGATATTGTCGTCCACAATGGTTTCCATGACAAAACAACATAAATTACTTGCTGCGCTTAAACTTGTTTGTAATGGTCCTGCTATTAACCAACCAAACTTGGTGTGTGTGAGGTTTGGCATGTGCTTGCCAAGCCTGATGGAACGGTTAGTTAAAATGTCATAAAATAGTGACGCTCCTATTAAAACATCGACTGGAGCTGATTTATGAAAATCAGGGTCCGCCAATTTGATATTGGGTGGGATTTTCAGTTGTAATGCTGCACTAGACTGTTGCGTCTGAGGCAAATTACCAGTTATTTGAGTGATAACTGAAAATGTAAGCTCGGCTGTAAAATTGGTATTTACAGATTTGATCGTCGCAGAAACCTGATGACTGATAGTTGCCCTTGAAGCACCTATTCCAAGTATTGGCATTGTACCCTCTTTGATACTTAGACCTAGTCTTGCTGCTAAACTACTGGTAATAAAATTCAACTGTGAACCTGCATCTAATAATGCTCGACATTTAATATACCTTCCTTCGTGATCTTGAATGTAAATGATGGCAGTGCCAAGCAAAACTGTGGTTTGACCTACACTACTGCAATGTGTACTCATCGGTAACATCCCTGATGTTGACTGATCTGACTCTGTACTAGCCACTAATGATGACCTGTCTTCAGGAGTTTCAGTGGTTGAAGACCTTGATTCTTTGTCACATAAAATTGAGTTATGCCTAACCTTGCAATTTTTACATGACCCTGAACATTTATGTCTATCTACATTGGGTCTTAGACAATTAATGCATAATTTTAACTTTCTTATCTCTTGATACCTGTTTGACACTGAAAGCTTTAGAAATTGGTCGCAATAATACAAATAATGATTTGCACCACAATAGTAACATTTAACTGACGTAGATATGTTTGCTGAGGGAATGTCATGCCTTCTGACATTCCTCTGATTGTTTTGAGGGACTGGTTGTGGATTGACTGTATGTGGATATAAGCTTTCTAAAAATGCACATCTGTTTTCTAGAAAGCTTATCAGATCCTTTATCTTTGGCAATGCTTTTGGGGGTATTGTACTTTCCCATTGACGTCGTGTACTATTGTCTAACTTCCCTGACACTATGAATATCAAAATAGAATCCCATGAATCAACTGGTTCACCTAGATTTGACAATGAACGAAAATTCTTGATAAAAGTATCTGTGAACTGTCTTAATTGATTTGCATTTTCCCTTTGCAGCGCAGGCAAATTGGAAATGATTGCTTTCAAATGATCATTGATAATGGCACGTTTGTTTTCATATCTTGCTTTAAGTAAGTCATAAGCTATAGTGTAATTGACATCTGTTATTTCTATATTTTTTATCACTTGTAGTGCATCACCACGCAAACAGCTCTGTAAATAAACAAACTTTTGTGAATTGGACAATGAGTCATTCAAATGGATTGCTTTATTAAATGCATCATAAAAGTGTATGAAGTCTGAGTACGACCCTGTAAATGTTGGCAAGTTCAATGGTGGTAGCTTAACTTGTGCATGAGCTATTGACTGATTCATAGTTACAGGCGTGCTGGTGGCACGAACTTGTGTAGCTTTAAATTGATCTATCACATCACGCGCTCTAGAAATTGTATCAAAGTACGATTCATCAAAAGTTTCACGCTCATTTAGATGGTCTTCGAAATTATCCAATAACTCTATTTGCGACTGGATGTTATTGAAAGCGTCGTAACTGGTTTCGACCTTCTCTAAACGAGTAATGATCTGGTTCACAGAATTATTTTCAAATGAAAAGTTATCCAAAAATGTTTGGAAACGCTGAAGTCCAGCTTTGACCTGACTTCTACTGTGTTTTAAATCGCGCAGAGTTCTCTCAGTTTGCGAGGTTGATTCCATTGCTCAAGTTTTCAAATTGACTCGATTGAACGTAAAATGTAAACAAGGCTTGTGATTTGTAAACAATAACAAATGATTCTAACCAGACTTTCGTATTTGACAGCTGCTGACGGCTGACACAAATGACAGGTAGGGTTGTGGTATTTGAGCTACTGGGGCATTTGAACTACTGAAGTTTGGGCCTACTGGTCACTTGTTACTTGGATTTCACACTGTTGGCAACACTTGACAGATGACGTTGCCGTTGTGGACAAATGCAAATGGCTACCTGAATTTCCGGTTTTTCTATGGACTCGTGGAAACTGGAAACAGGATTTTCTTGATTTCACTGCACACCCTGGATGTATTTCTTCACGAAAATGTTCGTTTCACTCACTAATTCACTGTCTAGCTGCTGCTTCAAACCAAATCCGGCTCGAAGGACCAATGAATGTTCCAATGTGTGGACGCGTGTGAGATATGAGGTGGGCCAATGATGCCCGAGTGAATTACCTTGTTGGCGAGTGATGAATACTTCCAGTTGTGTGGGAATTGGGAATGAATCGCGGTTGCACGATTAAATGAGTGGACTGTATGTCGGTTGCATGTGGCGCGACGTGCACGTGTTGCTCGCGCGAGACGGTCCGTCCTCCTCGATTGCCGGTGACCGAATCCTCGAATGAATGTTCACCCGGTTGGTTCCCGGTTCAGGTTCGCTTCCGCCTTTATGAGTCTGCGCACTGGTGCCGGACGTTGCGAGATAAGGCGCGCGACATTCGAAACTGTACAAGTTACATTATTAAACAACTATATTTAGGTGTGTTTACTCGATACGAAATCAAAACAAAATGTTACTGTCACTTTTCCTATAAGATTCAGTCACTCATTCACATCTACTTAAATCATAAATTAATTTGTTCTGTCTTTCTTTCGGAAATAATGTTTCAAACATTGTCTAATATACAGCTCTGTTATTTTAGGCAAAAGAAAGAAAAAGACCCCGTGAACGTGATGTTCATCCAGAACCATCGCCATCAACCTCAGCTCTGGCTGCACAGGACGACTCTCCCCGGAAAAAGAAACTTAGAAGAGAACTGCTGCTGCAAAAAGATAAGAATAAGGAAAAAACGAAAAAAATCCGTGCCCTTGGTCAATCACTGAAAAGAGCACACAAAAAAGTAGCCTCTTTAAAAATAATTGCTGAGGAATTAGAGCGACAAAATTTACTATCTCAAGAAAATTTAGTTTTATTTCAAAATATGAGCAAGGTTAACATAGAAATATTGAACAGAAAAATGGGGAGAAATGTTCAATATTCACCTGAACTTAGGAAATTTGCCCTGACATTAAATTTTTTTTCACCAAAGGCATACAACTATGTGAGAGATGTTTTTGACACTTGTCTCCCGCATAGCAAAACTATTGCTAAATGGTTTCAGAATGTGGATGCTGAGCCTGGTTTTACCAAGGAATCAATAAATACCTTAAGAAATAAGGTTCAATCATCTGACAGACCAATAATTTGTTCATTAATTATCGATGAAATAGCCATACGGAAACATTTAGAATGGGATGGAAAAAAATTCCATGGTTATGTGAACTGTGGTACAAATTTAAACGATGACTCTAATGCTTTAGCCAAAGAAGCTTTTGTTATAATGTTGGTTTGCATCAATGGAACTTGGAAATTACCTGTCGGTTACTTTCTTACAGATTCTTTGAATGGCAGTCAAAAACATTCAATTGTATCTCAATGCATCCATCTGATTGAAGATACGGGAGCCAAAGTTATGTCAATCACATTCGATGGTGCTCCATCTAATACCGCTATGTGTCATAACTTTGGATTCTTATTTAACATTTCAAATATACAGACAAGTTTCAGAGTTACAGATCACAATGTATATATTTTTTATGATCCATGTCATATGATAAAACTTGTTCGCAATGCATTTGGTGAAAAGAAAATCCTAATTGATTGTGATAACAATTTTATTCAATGGAAATACATAGCGCTTCTAGAGAAGCTGCAAACTAGCGAGGGCTTACATTTAGGGAATAAGTTACGTCGCGCTCATATTATTTTTTTCAAACAAAAAATGAAGGTTCGGCTTGCAGTTCAGTTACTTAGTGCATCAGTAGCCGATGCTATTGAGTATTGCGAAAAAAAGCTGAATCTTGAGGATTTTAAAGGTAGTCAGGCAACAGTTAAATTTATTAGAATTGTAAATAGCATTTTCGATATTTTAAACAGCAGAACCCTAGTAGCACCAGGTTATAAAAAAGCATTATGTCAAAAAAATATAGATCGATCTGCGGAATTTATCAATAGTGCAATTTTTTATCTTTCAAAGTTGAAATTATCTAATAATGAGCAAGTAATCATGTCTAACAGAAAAACTGGGTTTATTGGATTAATAATTTCATTATCAAGTTCTTTAGGATTGTACAAAGAACTTGTTTCTGAGAGAAAAACATTACTGTACCTTCCGTTGTATAAGATTAGTCAAGATCATTTAGAATTATTCTTTTCGTCAATTAGATCAAGAGGTGGCTGGAATAATAACCCAACCGCTCGACAGTTTCTAGCTGCTTACAAAAGGCTTCTGGTTCGAGCAGAAATTAGAGAGGGCGGTATGGGTAACTGTATTCCATTAGATCAAATCCCTATTCTAAGTAGTTCTACAAAAAATGTAAGGTCTGAAGATGTAATTAATAGTAGTTTATCTAACCATAGTTTAATAGACATAAATGAGCCTTCTGATGATCTAGAAACTATTTGGAAGGATCATGACTACATCATGAATGCACCTGTGATAAGTGAATGTTCATCCCAAATTGTGCAATATATTGCTGGTTATGTTTCGCACCAATTACAAAAAACAATAAAATGTGAAACATGTGTCACAGCATTGATTGGTACTAGAGATCGGTTTCTCAATTCCCTAATTGAATTTAAAAGCCACGGCGGTCTGACTTACCCATCAAATGATGTTATCAAGATATGTTTGAAATCGGAACATTTTCTGAGAGTTAATGAAAATTGTATTCACACCAAACATTTTGTACCTTTGCTGATAAGCAAAATAATATCAAGTTTTCTAGGCACCCTATTTTCAGCTGCTTAGAACGTCACGTATTAGAAAATGATGTAAATCATATATATTTTTTAATAAAAGCTGTATGCACAAAATACTTAAATATTAGAATCCATTTTATTGTAAAATCTCGATCACAACAGGACAATCCAGTTCGGAGCCAATTAACAAAAATGATTCTGTTTAAAGGGCAGTAAAATATTGGTAGTTTTTGACCTTCGTGACTGTAATATTGACTGCCATCAATTGTAGGAGCAAGCGAAATGCCACGTTCCTACAAAAAAATTATTTTTGTTGAAGCACACAATACTGAGTTTCACCCAAACTTCCCCATAAGTAAATACATAACTGCAATAAATTAGAACTTACTGGAAGCAAGGGGTTAAGTGATAAAATAGAGTTGTAATTTCTATGTAAGTTATAGGACCTCACCTATATTGAATGAATTGTTCGTTTTTATTTACTACTAGCTAATCTAGGAGTCATTTTCTAATTTTGTAAATGTTTTGATTTTGGATAAGATTAAAGGACCTTTGTATTTCTAGCCCAAAACTTACTTTATTTCATGTCTGAGATAATTTTTATGTTTAACCCCCCAGCTTTTTCATTAATTATTGCCACCGTCGCAAAAAGAAGTTATGTATAAAAAAGCCTCGTTGGAGTAATTAAAAATACTGCTCTTCATTACACACTACAAACAGCAAGTAACAGCGTAACAGCAAGTAGATTTTTTTACTGCATATGGGGACTCCGAGATTGAAGGCATCAAATTCCTCAATCTCGTAAGCTAATCTATAATAACAAAAATGTTTTATTGCTGCTTCTGTTTACAGTATGTAATAGACAGTATTTTATATATAAACATAATGTCAATAAATATAAATATACTATAGGTATTATGTGTTCTTTAATAATAAAAAATTGATTTACTACAAACTACAAGCAGTTTTTTTCTTTCTGGGTAGAAGTATAATCGTGTCTTCCATCAGTCATATACTGCAAATGAACATAACATGTTCATGACTGAATAAAATATATACATTATCAATTTTTATATATTACTAGCTGACCCGACAGACGCTGTCCTTTCTTAGCTATGAATATTGAAACTGAACTTAAATCTGCAATAAATAATAATTACCTATCTGAAGAGCATAGCGATCATTGAAATACTTTTTGATATCCAACATGTTTTGTTGCGTTTTCGGGCCCATAAATAAATCATGATGATTTTGTTAACACGGAACAGGCTACATGACCATGTGGAAAACATGCATTATCAAGATTGATCCCACAAATGTTCAACGACTGTCCTTGCTATTTAGTTATGGTCATGCAAATGATGGCCTCACTGAAAATTGCAATCCCTTAAAGTCGAATGGCATGTTGTTTAAAATCATAGGGATGCGTGGAATCAAGACGTCTTCGCTTTTGTATTCCCCTGTATTTTTAATCAATTTTACGTTTTTTCTCTGAACGTATTTCCGACCCAAATTCAAGTAGAAAAGTTCACTTAAACATGTGCCTAAAGTCTGGTCTTCAAGATACATGGTGTCAAATTTTGGAAAATATAGAATGTATGCCACTGACCTTAAATAAAATAAATATTGTTTTTCAGACGAAACAGATGAAAATCCAACTTTTCTGTCTTTTGATGTCTCTTCGTATCCCACTTTGTTTTGGAGGCAAAAAATAAAAACCACTTCATAGCCCGTCGAAGAAGTGGAGCTATGAAATGAAGTGGTTTTTATTTATTTGTTCCAAAACAAAGTGAGATACGAAGCGACATTAAAAGAAAATAAAAGGCATTTTTATCTGTTTATTCTGAAAAACAGTATTTAATTTGTTCAAAGTTAGAGGCGTACAACTTTTTGTTAATATTCTCGTGGGATTGCCCCCCGACCCCCGACACGCCACTGGAAAGGATAATTATCTTCTAGACAGTGGGTCAGTGGTGACTTCTTCTTCTTCTTAATGCAGTGAAAGACTGCAGAATAAAAAAACGGCTCATTAATGTTTAAGTCATTGATAAAAAAACAATTTCATTTCCAATCTTTCACACACTGTATCTCGAAATCCAGAATCTTCAAGCTACATGTCGATCCATTGTTTATTCAGGGTGACTTCACGTTATTATGGACATTCAGATGGGACATGAAGCCTTAATATGCCTAATTTTCAAGATATAGGGTGTCAATGTTTCCTTTTATTTTGGTGTTATCTCAATTTGTCCCGCAAGAAAATGGCACAACGTATCTAAAATTATGTATCGGTAATTCAACCACGGTTTTGCTAACATGAATAAAGGCGTGACCTACGGCACATCGAAATCTTTTAAATTAAGGAAACTTTTCCGTTTTGGAGCATCAACCTGAATATTAAAAACATCGTTTCCCCAATATGTGTTACGAAAAAAAGGTATACTTTGTTTAAGTCCCTAGAGGTAACAGTTTTCAAGATAACCTTTACTATAATATATATAACTATATATATATATATATATATATATATATATATATATATTTATTTACAGCGGATCACCCAGCGTCCGGACCAAAAGCGTTTTACCCAGCGTCTGGCGTATATAACTGTATATAAGTAAGTTTCAGAAACAGGTCGCTTGGCGTCATAGTTCACCGTTAGCTCCACTGGGCGTCCATATTTTTTATGCCTGTCTATTAATAGAATTTATATACAGACTTTTTGTAAATTCAGCGTTGCTGTTACTAGGCGTCCACCCTTAAATGGCTTATTTTAATGTTTGCTCCACGAGGCAAGGGTTCTGAGATAGCCGTTAGAATGAGTGGAACTTTGAGCGTGTTGATTAGAAGCGTAATGGCTAATGAGAGAAGAGTCACTGCCCAAGAACTATGATACAGCTATGCAGTTATAGTGGTACAATACTACAGGGTGTCTCAAAACGACCCGACTATTTGAGGTAGGGAATAACCAAAACCGTCTGATTGTAAATACCATTGATTAGTGCCAATGGAGAGATGAAGGAAGAAATTTTACTTTTTCAAAATAACATCCTTTAAATGACGCCCATTTTGTTGAAGGCGTTTTTCAAACCGTGTGTGCACATTTTATCAAAAACTATTCCAAGGAGTTGCTGAGTTGCTATCGATCTGATCCTTTCTTCAATATTGTGGCAACTAAACATGCATCCTGGCAACTAAAAGTGCAATATCTAACCAGTGTCCTTACCGAGCGAGCGGTGCGGGCTTACTCCCTCCACCACGCTTTATTTGCGTCTCGTGCACTCTAAGTAGTTGGACCGTTTTGATAATGTGCATAAACGCTTTGAAGAATACCATCAACAAAATGGGCGTCATTTAAAGAATTTTATTTTGAAAAAGTAAAAAAAGTAAAATTTCTTCCTTTATCTCTCCATTTGGTTTTTCCCTACCTCAAATAGTCGGGTCCTTTTGAGACACCCTGTATATGGTTACGGAGATTTGAGCACAGAATATGTATAGAACTTTTCATCGCGTACTGCAACTTAAAATAAAGTCACTATAGCCCAAAAATTGCCTTTGAGTGTATTATATTGTGGGTACACTACGCTTACACGGAAATGGAATATACTGAAGAATTGCGTTAGCATATTATGGAGGAAATGTGTTCATAGGCTTTTTGGTATAGCCTAAACGCTCAACTCCTGTTCTGTTCTTAGCATGCTATTAAGTACTGTACCCATGCAAGAAACACAAATCTGCAAGTACGTCGTGAGCAGAGAATATTTGATAGCTGGGAAAGACGCTGTTATCTCAAGGAATTTCGGTACTATGCACATTTCAAGGGCAAGATTCGGCGACAGACGCTGGGTAAACCGCTGCAAAACACAAAGAATATGATGATACTAAAAATAGATTTACTTTCCAATAGGGGAGCATAGTAAACCTGTACACTGGATTTTTTATGAAATAAACAATGACCTTTAACATTTTCTTCTGGACACCCCCATTTATCTCACAAATTATTTTATGTTCACAAAAAGGCTTATGAGAGTTGAATGATTATTTATATGGATGTCGAGGGTGAACAAAACAAAATTACAGCATGTACAGGGAAGTGGGGCGCAATTAAAACAGATTCTTTAGGTGCGCTGCCCTGGATAATTTCATACAATTATATTATTTTATATTTACAGTATAATCTTAACATGTGGCGTTATCAAATTTTTTAGAGGTGGTCGATAGTTAGGTAAACTAGAGAGGTATCGAAAAAAGTTTAACAGGGGTTTGTAGGAGCAGTCATCAGCAGTCTCATTTTTAATAATTATACACAGTGACTCCATAAATTCGGCAAACCAAAGTTGTATTTGTTACATGAATCAAGCTGCATATTACTGATTTTCACGTAAAACATGAAGACTGGACTTTGTCTATTTCGCTCCCAGATCATATGAAAATCTCTAAGAAAAATTCAAACTTTTAAAATAGTTTCTTTTTGACAAAAACTGAGAACTTCTGAAAAAAACGTAAAGTTTAGAAACTTTGTGAAATTTTCGACCAATTTTGCAACTTTTCGAAATTTTGAAAAATAAACATTTTAAATTACTAGGTTACTTGCAGAAAAAAATATTATGTCATTTACGCGTTCCTTAGAGCCTATTAAACATGACAAAATCACTTGTTTGGTTTTTTGGTATCGGCTGTGAGAGATATTCCAAAAATTATTTCAAATGCCGGAAAATGCCGCGCAAACAACCTCTGACGTCAGTGATATCCTATAGTGATGGGATGTAAAGTATTGATATTCGATATCGATAGCCAATGCTAACCTAACATTTTGACATTGATCATTATAACCACAAAACAGGCACACACAAAAGTACAAAAGTCAAAAGAATAAAAGTTAGCCTAGATTACTAATTGACCTTGTAGGGATGGGCTTGATTTAGATTCTATCTTTGAATTCATTCATAATGGGATGCGTCGACATAAAATGATGGCTTCGATTAGTTGCGAATCTCGGTCACAAACAGGATGAACTGTGATACCTATCAGATATAAAAATGTATTGCAACAAAAATGCTAGTGGGTTAATTGCCTGTTTCAAATATGTTTAAGTATCAATTGAGTCGCATTGTTTCATCTCTAGTCGAATGCGCAGTTGGCAAACCACAAAGAAAATATGGTTGCGTTCGAGCAGCTGATATGATTTCGTTTTGCATTTTGCATCTCGCAGTATTATTCAATGAGGAACTACGGCTGTAGTAGGATAAAAGGGAAGTCTTATTTCATTTGGGAATATGTATACCCATATAACAAAACTCGCTCGTAAATTGAATTATTGATATATGGCCAACGTAAATATTTAAAGAGAAATTTGGCAACATCAGAAATAGTTTGCAGTTGAATCTCACTGACCTGCGCTGTAGCAGTATCGATTGTCGATATCGATAAGATACCTGTGACGTCAGCCCTTGTTTTAAGTCACGTGGAAAAATTTGAATATATCCTTGTTTTATTTTGCAAATATCTTTTTTTGGCCGTCCGTAAAATCATGTTTTTTGTTTCCTACTGCTTCTTGATATGGTTTTATTTACGCTATGCATACTCCCGAGGCGATTTCACGACCTCTGTAAGTACCCTAACGATATTGTCAAAAAGTACTCACATTTTGATTGTTTTTTGTATTTTAAAAACGTTTACTTTTTCAAACCGATGGCCCTTTCGATAAAATTCAAACCTTTTGGAAAATTCCTAGATATTTATAACAAAAACAAACAAAGAAGCAGGATTTATTCGAAAAATGAGGTTTTTAGAATGAATGAGTTTCTAGACCAATTTTGGAAATTTGAGAAACTTCAAGATGCAATAAATATTTTGAAATTTTACTAGTCTGCATCTTTTTACTAAGTTAGTTGCTTTCTTCCATATTAACGAGCTTTTGTTTATTTTTCATGGCCTGCTAGGTTGCTTGCACGCAGGAAAATTGAAAAACGCCGATTTGACTGAAAATTTGGAATAAAATGAAAACGAAAAAGGATTGATGTCAAGAATGCTATATCGTTAGAAAGGTAATAAAATTTTAGATTTGATTATTTAAACCAAAATAGGCATTCCCATTTGAAAAAATCAAGTTATCTGTGATTGAAATTTCCTTAATTTATCCTCTGATTTCTCCAAGTACAAAAAGAATTCAAATTTAGCCGTCTGACCTAAGGTGACGCATTTCATGCTTAATCGTACCGCGAAGTCAGGGCCTTCTAGGTATTATAATCGCTGCGATATTCAATTTTTTTCTGATACCTACTTATACCAAAAATGGTGATTTGCGCCTAAACGGTTTAAAGTTCCATGTGTGATACATAAAGTCACATTAGAATTGACCAAGGAATCCAAATATGCAATAATATATAGGGGGTTCCATTCAAAAAAATGTAGGTTTGATATGAATCACCCTGTATAAACGTCAAAATTCAAGCGAAAATATTTTTACGTTATAGCCCTATGATCAAGTGACAGATTTTTGAAATATTTTTTAGTAAGCCCGCAATTCTGCGTCTATTGGCCCACCCTGTATGTATCATCTAAATCATTGTAAATCTTGATGGCATTGTAGGTGTATGATCTGCGATATAGTACAGTTTTATACATGGGTATCTCTAAAATTGATGTCTAAATTACTACGTCTAAATACAAATTTTTCGTAAAGGGGGGGAGCGAGAAGAACCATGCTGAAAATACAACACATGTTTTGCAGTTTTTGTAATCTGTTCTTAGTAACCGAATCTAAACAAAAATAGTATACACTGCTACAATAAAATATGCTAGGAAATATGAGAGACTCACATAGTTTTTTCTTATTTTAAAATTCAAAATTGAACGATTTACATATAAAGACTTCAAATTAATATAACATTTTTTCAAAACATTTGACACATCTTCTTTGAAACGCAGAGTATCAGTATCAATGGTCAATCCCAAATTTTTGGCAGTATTTACCATATTCAAGGAGTCGTTGTTAATTTTGACATCAAAGTGATTGGTTATAAAATGATGTTCAGGGCCTGGGCAAAATAACATTACAGAACACTTGTCTTTATTAAGTTTCAAATTATTATTTTGAGAGTAGTTTGCAATGGCATTTAGATCATTATTAATCTGAAGGAGTGCACTATCCATGGAGTTGGTGTTGAAGCTTTTGTAAATTTGTGTATCGTCAGCATAACACATTACTGACGAATTTTCTACGGAGTTGGACATATCAATTGTGTAAATTAAATACAAGAGTGGTCCCAGGACTGACCCTTGAGGAACACTTGAGGATATTTCAATTGGGTTGGATAAACAGCTATCAATCATTACTGATTTCCACGTAAAACATGAAAACTGGAGTTTGGTCTATTTCGCTCCCATATCATATGAAAGTCACTAAGAAAAATTCAAACTTTTAAAATAGTTTCCTTTTGATAAAAACTGAGAACTTCTGAAAAAACGTAAAGTTTTGAAACTTTGTGGAATAATTATGAAATTTTCGAAAAAGATTTGCCTTCCTAAAAAACTATAAAATTTTCAGAAAAATATAAAAATTTTGAGATATCCGACTTCTAGATAATCACGTGAAATTTTAGTTTCCTGGAAAGATTTGGATCCTTAAAACAGAAACCTTAGGAAAATTATGATTTTGGTAAACGAGATGATTCCAAAACAAGTGAAATTTTCGACCAATTTTGCAACTTTTCGAAATTTTGAAAAATAAACATTTTAAATTACACCAAATTATGATATTGTCGAAAATTACTCACATATTGGTTATTTTTTGTATTTTAAAAATTTTTACTTTTTCAAAGCAATGACCCTTGCGATAAAATTCAAAACTTTTTGGAAAATTCCGAGATATTTATAACGAAAACAACCAAAGAAGCAGGATTTATTCGAAAAATGAGGTTTTTTGAATGAATGAACTTTTCGACCAATTTTGGAAATTTGAGAAACTTCAAGATGCAATAAACATTTTGAAATTTTACTAGTCTGTGATACTCTCGGAAATAAGCGATGTTAAGAAACATTTTGTGTAAACAATGGGACGTTTCGTGAAAAATTATGAAATTTTTGAAAAATTCAGACTTCCAAACATTAGATTTTGGAATAAAATTTTTGGAAGATTGCGTCTCGCCTTTAGAGAATTATTTCGACTAGATGAAATATTTGAAAGCTACTGATAATCGTAGTAACCAATTTTCAAAAATCTCATATCCGAGCACAAGAATAGCAATATTAGTTGCAGGCACTGTAGTTGCATAAATCAGTGAATCGAACTACATTTCTCTTTTAAACTTCATAGAAGTAAAACATAAAACTGTTATCTATGCACATTTGTTCGTTATTATTCCGACTTTAGAGTAAACCTAGAGTTTAGCTCCAACGGTAGCTACTGAATTAAATCCAAAACAATCCTCCAATGTATTAGAAGAGACAATATTCAATGACAACAAACGACGGCAGTCGCCGAGTAAACCGCTGCAGTGTACGTAGTATAGTTATTCTAAAAATAGATTAATATAAAAAATTGGCGCCGGGTAAACCGGTGCACTGGATTCTGTATACGGCGCCGGGTAAACCCCTGCACTGGATTCTGTATACGGTAAGTATATAAATGAGGACCCCCAGCGCAGCAGGTGGTAGAAGCTTGAACTTCGATTTTGTACGCAAATCAGTATTAGGTGCCAGTGGGCGTCCAGCCGATTTTAACGGTTTTGGAATCTACACATGTTATAAGTATCGAAAACAAGGTTTTAAGGGGGTGGTTACTGGGCGTCCGTATATCCGGACGCCCAGTGACCTCGGACGCCGAGTGAACCTGAGATTTTGCATTGGAGACGCACAGTTGTACCGTGTAGATATATATGTATATATATATATATATATATATATATATATACATCATTATAACAAACCTGAGCCAATTGGAAATTGACCATATACTGAGCCACCTACTTAGAGATGTGCTAGATAAATAATAGTTTCATTTTCATCTCCAGATATATTGTGTTGTATCTAAAAACCGTAATATACATAAGAAATTATTTAAAATAAATATTTTTGAAAATGCTTATATATTCATATTTATAGTACATACATGAGCCATGCATACATTTAATACCATTGTGAGCCTTTGATATACAAGTTTATGTAAATTATCGAATCTTCCTGAGCCAAGCAATGTTGCCAAGATTATAGCTGGGTTTAGGCTCAGAATAGTTAGCAATCAAATATATACAAATAACACGCCCACTTGACCTTGACTGGGTGGAATTATTACTCCTGATGTACTGTGTGAGGCTTTCCCGGCCACCGTCGAGTGAATTTGTGATTCTTGGGTTGTTAAGCCGGCGTCGTTTAGCGTTAAGGCTTGACGTTTCGCCACCACGAGTGGATGGCATATTCAGAATCTATTTCACTTTGGCAACTTCCAAAATACTGTAATTTGGATTTTGGATACTGTAATTTGTATTGGTCAATATGGTCAAGTCATTCTCACGTGATGCCGTGACCAAGGGAAAAGGGATTCATTTTTATTCAGGGTGTTAATTAAGTATGTTAACAAACTTTAACCACGAATAGTACTCTGAAAAATAGAAAGAAAATGTCATATGAACATGGGTCCGGAAATGCTTCCTAAGGGAGCTACGCTCCTTTGCATGGGGCACCCTGAAGACGGTTTTCCCTCGATATTCTCGAAACCATTCATAACAAAATTACGAAATTAGGTACGATGGGTAAACTTTTGACGCTGAATCTGATTCTGAATTCAGAATTTCATAATTTTAATCAGAGGCGTATCATACGGGAGGAGTTAGGGATAAAAATAACCCCATTTTCTAAATGGTAATTTTTTGACATTTTGATTTTAGAATATGGTGTTTCAGAGTTTGTTGTCAAGTAGAAGTGTACTGATATTCAGCTGGTGGCGGTCACTTCCACTTTAAGAAAACATTCTCTATTTGTCTTAGTCTCTTATTAAATAATGTTACTTTAAAAATAATACCTAAATGTTTTGTAATAACTCTAAACTGAATAAACTGACAGTTCTTAAGTTGTTTATCAATTATTTCAATTGTTTTTCACAGCACACTTATTAAATAAATGAACATTTATTTATTTACAATAGCCTGCATCGATTCAATGCTTTGCATTTTTCTCGAAAATGGTTAGCCCTATCGAGATGTACCAAAAAACCATTTGTACGTAGAAATCTCTGAAATGTCTGTCTGTTGGCGTTTTTCTAGCCTCCCAATCTCAGTAACCGCTACATGGATTGTGATGAAATTTGGGCAGCGTTATGCTGTGGGGTCGTAGTAGGTAATGTTTCTATAATTTTGAAAATCGTTATACGGGGGGCGGAGTAATTAGCAAAAAACGAAAAATTTCAAATACGCCTCAAACTTCGTTTTTAGGCGTTTTAGGGGTTCCTGATCATTTTCTACTTTTTTTTGGGTGGGGGTGAATTTGGGGTGATTGGGGGGTGGGGGGTTGTAATACTGAAAAATTTGTTGTATTCACAATGGGCTCTCTAATGACCTGTAAATGAAAGACCTAGCGCCATAATACAATTTTTTAGGTCCATCCAAACATTGCCTTCCTTATAATAGAAACCAAGGGACTTGGAATAATTTGTGATGTATATATCCGAGTGTTGTTTTAGTTTTAGATCGTTCTTTATTGCATAACGCCAAAATTATCGAATGGATTTTAATTAAATTTTGACACAGTATTACTGCCACGGCGAGGATGGAAAACGCGCATGTTTTGGAAAAATCGTGTCAGTGGCGGCGCAGCAACAATAAAAAAACTAAAAATGTAAAAATAGCTCAAACTTTGTTTTTCGGCGTTTTAGGTGTTTCTGATCATTTTTTACTTTTTTTGGGTGGGGGTGAAATTGGGGTGGTTAGTGGGTGGGGGGTTGTAAAACGCAAAAATTTATTCCATTTATAACAGTGTCCATTGACCTGTGAAAGAAATACCTAGCGGCATAATAGACGTTTGTTAGGTCCATCCGAACATTGCCTTGGCTATTACATAAATCAAGGGATTTGGTATTGGTAGGGGTAGGTATTGATTTAGGTCGTTCTGAATTTAGTAACATGGAAATTATGGAATTAATTTTAATGAAATTTAGACACAGTATTATTACCGCGGCAAGGATGAAAAATGCGTATGGTTTTCAAAAATCGTGTCAGTGGCGGCGCAGCAATAATAAAAAAACTAAAAATATAAAAATAGCTCAAACTTCGTTTTTAAGCAATTTGGGGGTTCCTGATTGTTTCGTTTCGTCCAGTTGAGGCTGAATTGTGTCGCCTACGGAGAGATTTAGGAAACTATTTACTAGTTTTTGTGTTGGATGTTTTTTGACGACAGGCGGGCGATGATTTGGTTGCAACTATTATGTGTGGGAAGTACTGAGTCAATCAACTTGACTCCATTTTTTTTTGTTTAACAAAGAGTTTAACAATTGCTAATCTCAACCAATCAGATTCCACAGAGGCGGAACATTTGATCACTGGATTATTTGATAATGATATAATGATGACAAGAAATTAGGGTTTTGAATTGAATACATTTTTTAGTGATACATGGAAATAACATTTAAGTTTTATAACAAAACTGTTTTTGTTTTTTTCACAATAATTCAAAAGTTATTTCAAAATAAAAATGGGCTTTTGTATCCAGTACCGAAAACACGCCCAAAGCTCCCGAACCCACGTGTCGTCAAGTATGGTTCGTTGAAGCGATCCGTTCTGCAGAGGGTCACATGACGTAGTGGTAAAATTTGATTCAAAAACATATTCATGTCGATGGTACAAAACAAAATGTGTGTAACATGAGTGAAAAGCATATCAATATATTTTTTGGTTAAAAAAAATAAAAAAAAGTTGCAAGCGTGTGTTTCGAGCCAACACCCGCTTGAACACAGCAATTTGCTGCATAACACTATACCACTACGCCACCCGACCCACCACTGCTGAGCGGATCGCTTCAACGAAACATATTGACTTCACATGGGTTCGGGAGCCATCGGAGTGTTTTCGGTACTGGACTGAAAAGCCCATTTTTGTTTTGTTACAACTTTTTAATTATTGCGAAAAAAAGAAAACGAAAATAGTTTTGATACAAAACTTGTATATGATATGATCAAAAGTGACATCCAGCTTTGACGTTTGTTCCCAATATTAATAAAATGCTATTGGATGATATTTATTAACTTATCTCTCGATACCCAATAGAAAGCTAAATGTGAAAATAAGCGCGGTAAAAAGAAAATAACTATAATACCCATATATCCCTAATGAGAATCACTCGGAGGTGACGTCATGCGCACAGCAGGCGAAAAACCGGACAGCGGAGCATCTAGCCCTGATAAAATAGCATGGACCTGATGATCGGTGTTGCCAAATCCTCTGGCTCATGTTTATAACAATTTCCGGTATATACTTGTATATAAATTATGAAATCGCAGCGCCATTTGTGGAAATTCTGTGAACTATATTTCCTAGCAATGGTATTAACCTGAGCCACCACATTTTGACGTTTATTACCTTTCTGACATTAGAGCACGGAACATGTTTTCGCTATTTACAATCTGTGACATTTGATCTACCGAAGCTTTGTCTGAAATTGACTGTAGTAGGCCAAATGTACCGAGAAACAAAGGCAAACGGACCTGAGCCGTCTATATGGCTCACATCCGTCAAAGTGGCTCAGGTTAATACGCTCAAGTTCCTATTAGTGGATCAGGTTAGTATCAAAGAGGAATATATATATATATATATATATATATATATATATATATATATATATATATTATATACAATATTATCCAATTACTTGTAAAACGTGATCAAAGAATTATCGGTTTTCTGGCACGAATTCATATTAGGTAGATCAAAAAACATGTTTCAAATATATCTAGTTTTTAAAATAGGTGGTGTTGAAATTTGAGAATACTTCGTAAATGGTATTTAAAACTATGAGCCTAAGCCTGATATTCATTCGTGCGAAAATACCGATAATTCTTTTGATCGCAATTTACAATTCAGTCGCATTGAAAATTTCAATGAAGATTATCTCTAAAACAGTTACCTCTAGAGACTCAAACAAATCATACCTTTTTCATGTAAAACATATTGAGGATTTTTTTGATACATTGATGCAGCAAACCGGAAAAGAGGTTTGATAATTTAAATCCGTTCAATGTCCCCTGAGTGACGTCCTCTATTCATGATAGCAAAACGACGGTTGAATTTGGATTTTTCACCTTAAAAGTCACCCGATACGTAATTTTATATCGTTGTGCCATTTAATTGCGAAAGAATTGAGAAAAAACGAAAATAAAAGAAAACATTTTGACACCCTGTATCTTGAAAATGAAACATTGTAAGGCTTCATGTTCCTATCTCAACGTTAATAGAAATGTGGGGTCTATCACCTGTCAAGCGTTGTCGGTCGATTATACGGACACTCTGTATGAGCTTTTTTATTTGAATTTGAGTCATAAATATGCCTTTGAAATTACGGTCTATCAATAATTAACACTCTGTATACGCATTTGTCATTATTTATACGACGCACAATTGACGTTTAAACATCTAACACCTAACCGGTACTTTTGACAGCAACGTCATACGTGACAACAATAACAAACAAATCACAAACACTACACACTCTTCGTAGTTTTCAAGTTTTCTCACATTTTTTCAAATTTTCTAATGTTCTGAATAATTTTCCTTAGATTTCTTCCCGTAAGAACCTTCTACGAAGTAATAGCAAACTGATAAAAAAAAGATGGATGAAATTGGTAAAGCCGTTCTCACGTGATGCCGTGACCAAGGGAAAAAGGGACTCATTTTTATATATAGAGATTGGCCACAAAACAGCAGTCGAATGAAAATCACGGTTACGGTAATGTTAGTCACTTAAGTTTTAATTGTGGATGGCGAAATTGGCCATATAGAAACCCTGAATAACAATATTTCATTAAATTTTATTTGAAAAAGATTATTTCTACAAATAGCTCAACCAGAACGTTAATCCCATTAGTTACGCCACTGGGAATAGCGCTTTGGTGCCATTTGGTATCAGAAATGTCAGTCGCGGGTTCCGTCCTCTCTCTTTCCTTGTCTAAGATTTGGTTAGAATCATTTGTTATTGTTTACAAATCACAAGCCTTGTTTACATTTTACGTTCAATTGAGTCAATTTGAAAACTAGAGCAATGGAATCAACCTCGCAAACTGAGAGAACTCTGCGCGATTCAAAACACAGTAGAAGTCAGGTCAAAGCTGGACTTCAGCGTTTCCAAACATTTTTGGATAACTTTTCATTTGAGAATAATTCTGTGAACCAGATCATTACTCGCTTAGAGAAGGTCGAAACCAGTTACGACGCTTTCAATAACATCCAGTCGCAAATAGAGTTATTGGATAATTTCGAAGACCATCTAAATGAGCGGGAAACTTTTGATGAATCGTACTTTGATACAATTTCTAGAGCGCGTGATGTGATAGATCAATTCAAGGCTACACAAGTTCGTGCCACCAGCACGCCTGTAACTATCAATCAGTCAATAGCTCATGCACAAGTTAAGCTACCACCATTGAACTTGCCAACATTTACAGGGTCGTACTCAGACTTCATACATTTTTATGATGCATTTAATAAGGCAATCCATTTGAATGACTCATTGTCCAATTCACAAAAGTTTGTTTATTTACAAAGCTGTTTGCGTGGTGATGCACTACAAGTGATAAAAAATATAGAAATAACAGATGTCAATTACACTATAGCTTATGACTTACTTAAAGCAAGATATGAAAACAAACGTGCCATTATCAATGATCATTTGAAAGCAATCATTTCCAATTTGCCTGCGCTGTAAAGGGAAAATGCAACTCAGTTAAGACAGTTCACAGATACTTTTATCAAGAATTTTCGTTCATTGTCAAATCTAGGTGAACCAGTTGATTCATGGGATTCTATTTTGATATTCATAGTATCAGGGAAGTTAGACAATAGTACACGACGTCAATGGGAAAGTACAATACCCCCAAAAGCATTGCCAAAGATAAAGGATCTGATAAGCTTTCTAGAAAACAGATGTGCATTTTTAGAAAACTTATATCCACACACAGTCAATCCACAACCAACCCCTCAAAACAATCAGAGGAATGTCAGAAGGCATGACATTCCCTCAGCAAACATATCTACGTCAGTTAAGTGTTACTATTGTGGTGCAAATCATTATTTGTATTATTGCGACCAATTTCTAAAGCTTTCAGTGTCAAACAGGTATCAAGAGATAAGAAAGTTGAAATTATGCATTAATTGTCTAAGACCCAATGTAGATAGACATAGATGTTCAGGATCATGTAAGAATTGCAAGGTTAGGCATAACTCAATTTTATGTGACAAAGAATCAAGGTCTTCAACCACTGAAACTCCTGAAGACAGGTCATCATTAGTGGCTAGTACAGAGTCAGATCAGTCAACATCAGGGATGTTACCGATGAGTACACATTGCAGTAGTGTAGGTCAAACCACAGTTTTGCTTGGCACTGCCATCATTTACATTCAAGATCACGAAGGAAGGTATATTAAATGTCGAGCGTTATTAGATGCAGGTTCACAGTTGAATTTTATTACCAGTAGTTTAGCAGCAAGACTAGGTCTAAGTATCAAAGAGGGTACAATGCCAATACTTGGGATAGGTGCCTCAAGGGCAACTATCAGTCATCAGGTTTCTGCGACGATCAAATCTGTCAATACCAATTTTACAGCCGAGCTTACATTTTCAGTTATCAATCAAATAACTGGTAATTTGCCTCAGACACAACAGTCTAGTGCAGCATTACAACTGAAAATCCCACCCAATATCAAATTGGCAGATCCTGATTTTCATAAATCAGCTCCAGTCGATGTTTTAATAGGAGCGTCATTATTTTATGACATTTTAACTAACCGTTCCATCAGGCTTGGCAAGCAGATGCCAAATCTCACACACACCAAGTTTGGTTGGTTAATAGCAGGACCATTACAAACAAGTTTAAGCGCAACAAGTAATTTATGTTGTTTTGTCATGGAAACCATTGTGGACGACAATATCCAGATTCAGAACCAACTAGAAAGGTTTTGGCAAGTGGAAGACACTCCTGAGGACAGTCCCAAATTGTCTAAGGAGGAGCAATATTGTGAGAATCATTTCTTACAGACTCACAAGCGTGATGAGACTGGACGCTTTGAGGTTTCATTGCCATTAAAGGACTTCAAAGGCTTGTCAGACAATTACGATCTAGCTGAAAAGAGATTACTGCACATGGAGCAGCGCATGTCTAAGAATCCAGAGTTTGCTAGGCTCTATAGAGACTTCATGTCAGAATATGTTAAGTTAGGACATATGTCACAAGTTTCATCAGAACACAAAGACTCTGATTTAATTTACTATTTGCCCCATCATGCGGTTTTAAAAGAACACAGTGCCACGACAAAATTACGAGTAGTTTTTGATGGGAGCTCAAAATCAGGCAATAATTTATCATTAAATGATGTTCTTTATTTAGGTCCTGTAATCCAGGAAACACTATTCTCAATATTATTAAGATTTCGAAAGCATGCATATGTGCTCAAAGCGGATGTAACAAAAATGTATAGATGCGTCAACATAAACCCTCATGAAAGGAATTTACAGAGAATTTTGTGGCGTGATAATGTAAATGACAACATTTCACATTACACGTTAAATACAGTAACCTACGGAATCAAAAGTAGCTCACATCTGGCTATAAGAGCAATGCATCAAGTTGCATATGAATCAATGGATGAGCATCCAGTAGCCTCAAGCGTAATTCTTTCCGATTTTTACGTTGATGACCTCATCACCGGGTCTGATGATTTAGATTCCTTGATTCAATTAAAGAAGGATATTTCAGATATTTTGAAGTCAGGTCAATTCATATTGACTCAGTGGACGAGCAACCATCCTGCACTACTAGAGATGGTCAAGAGCAAAGTAACTTCCACATCACTGATATTGAGGACAAGTCTGTCAAGACATTAGGAATTTTGTGGAATCCAAAAAATGACAAATTTCAGTTCGTCTCAGAGTTTAAAATGACTGGTAGTGTAGTAACCAAGCGCATTATGCTATCAGTTGTAAGTCAGATTTTTGATCCCCTTGGACTAGTATCTCCAATAGTTGTGAGGGCAAAGATTTTGTTACAATCATTGTGGAAATTATCTCTGTCATGGGATGATCCCATTCCGAAGGAACTTAATTCCGAATTCACCAGATTCTTGATGAATTTCAAGAATATTCAAGCCTTCTCTATTCCTAGACACTCATTATTGCTAGGATATAAGCATGTCCAAATACATGCCTTTTCGGATGCCTCCATGTCAGCATATGGATCAGTCATCTATTTACGCAGCGTTGATTTACAAGGCAGTTGTCAGGTTTCCTTGCTCTGCTCTAAGTCTAGAGTAGCTCCAGTGAAAACCATTTCACTACCCAGGCTAGAGTTGTGTGGAGCATTACTGTCAGCCAAATTACTGAACACAGCTATAAATTCATTGAAATTGCAGATAGATGAGATATTCTGTTGGACAGACTCTCAAATAGTCCTATCCTGGCTGTCACGAGAAGCTAGTTTTTGGAAAACGTTTGTCGCAAATCGAGTCGCAAAGATTCAACATTTAACAGACATTACTCATTGGCATCATGTCAACTCTTCGTGCAATCCTGCTGACTTAGTATCCAGAGGATGTGATGCTGAAGAATTGATACATTCTGAACTCTGGTGGTCAGGACCAGACTGGCTCAAATTAGGCACAGAATCATGGCCCACATTTCAGACTGATATAGTCGACGATGTACCTGAACAAAAGGTTATCAAATCTGTTCATACAGTGTCATTAGATGAGAGTTTCAACCTAATCTCACGATTTTCGACTTTACGGACTTTATTGAATGTTACGGCATTCATTTTGCGATTTACACATAATTTAAGGTTACCAGACAAATCAAGAATCAAAGGCACGCTTAATTTCGAGGAAATCAACCGCGCTCATACAGTTTTAGTACAATTAATACAGCGTCAGCATTTTGCCACAGAGATTGCATCATTGCAAAGAACAGGTTCAGTATCGAAGTCAAGTAATACTCTACGTTTGAGTCCATTTCTTGATGCTGATGGCATTATTAGAGTCGGTGGACGACTTCGTCATTCTAACTTAACTCATGATAGTAAGTTCCAAATTTTGTTGCCAAATAATTCGCATTTTGTCAATCTAATAATTCAAGAGGCACATGAACGGACATTTCATGGTGGTGTTCAGACAGTTCTGTCTTCAGTACGCACAAAATATTGGCCCATACATGGCAAAATCGCAGTCAAAAGAGTGATCAATAAATGTGTGAGATGCTTCAAAGTTAGGCCAAAGTCATTCAATCCCATCATGGGCGATTTACCATCACATCGTGTTGTTCCTTCAAGACCTTTTGCAAACGTATCTATCGATTTTGCTGGACCCATAATGGTTAAAGAAGGCACGTTGCGTTCACGAAAATTGATCAAATCATACGTATGTGTCTTTGTTTGCTGTAGCACACGAGCGATTCATTTGGAATTGACCGTCAGTCTATCGACTGACCATTTCTTAAACTGCCTGAAAAGGTTTATATCCCGCAGAGGATTATGTAGCGTCATATATAGTGACAACGGAACAAACTTTGTAGGCGCGAATAACGTTCTCAAAGAAACATACGAGCGCACTCGTCAGTTTGCGAGTGATCCTTTGCTGCAAGAGTATTTTTCGGCAAACCAAATACATTGGAAATTCAACCCTCCCAATTCACCTCATTTCGGAGGACTGCATGAGGCAGCAGTAAAAAGTATGAAATCTCATTTAATTAGAGTCATAGGCACGGCTGTTTTGACTTTTGAGGATTTGTACACTACCCTGACACAGATTGAGTCAATCCTCAACTCTCGACCCCTGTGCCCCATGTCTGAAGATCCAAATGACCTTTCCTTCCTCACTCCTGGGCATTTCCTCGTCGGCTCAAGATTAGACGTTTTACCTGAGGAAGATGTCACCGAGATCCAGAGCAACCGGATTAACAAGTATCAGCAGATTCTCCAAATTTCACAATCATTTTGGAAAATTTGGTCCAGAGATTATCTACAACACGTCCAACAACGGCAGAAGTGGTTTCAGAAACCGGAGAACCTCAAGCCAGGAATGTTAGTTCTGCTACATGATAATTCTCCACCGCTCCAATGGAAAATGGGCAGAATCATGGACATTCACCCTGGATGTGACAATGTGGTACGAGTAGTGAGTATCAGAACGGCTCATGGCATACTAAAGCGCGCTGTGACGCGAATCAGCGTTCTACCCATAGACTAAATATAGTACTTTTTCTTCATTAGTGCATAGTGGTATGTCATCATGGCCGTATGGACCAAGTGTTAGTGTTATTGAAACTTACAGGTTTCAAGGCGGCCGGTATGTACAGTTTCGAATGTCGCGCGCTTTATCTCGCAAAGTCCGGCAGCAGTGCGCAGACTCATAAAGGCGGAAGTGAAGCTGAACCGGGAACCGCCGGGTGAACAACTAGATTCGGTCACCGGCAGTCGAGGAGGACGGACCGTCTCGCGCGAGCAACACGTGCACGTCGCGCCACATGCAACCGACATACAGTCCACTCATTTAATCGTGCAACCGCGATTCATTCCCAATTCCCACACAACTGGAAGTATTCGTCACTCGCCAACAAGGTAATTCACTCGGGCATCATTGGCCCACCTCATATCTCACACGCGTCCATACATTGGACCCAAACAACTGGGTCTCATGCATAGGTACTCGTTACCCAGCCTTTGTGTTTAATGAGAATTTAATGTTGCATTAGTTCTAAACGATTCTACAGTAGTATGTTGTTATTGTCAGTGTGTCTAGTTATGATAGTGGTCTTATGATGGTATTATGGGTGACAGTTTTTATCACACCACTGTGATTAAAGTTGGGAAATTGTGTTGTATGATGGTACCCTAAAGCACCTTATGCTATGCAGTTATGTTCTTTGCAATTACTGAAATGAAAATATCAATAATAATTCAACACTGCAGTTCCCCACATGTGACCTTTATTCACATTCATAACTAATTTGAAGAGTTTATTGCTATTGATGAACTGTAGTTACTAAGTTATAGTCATGCAATTCACTTTTGCAGGATGGGGTGGACATGATACATCGAGTGAAGCAGCACATATGAAGTAAGATGCTACAGGGACTGGGGCCCTTCCAGGGTAGATTGTGCATTGTGTCAAAGTTAGAACATTATTTATTGTGATTACAACATG
The DNA here is from genome assembly GCA_951848785.1 of Callosobruchus maculatus. Taxonomy (NCBI): domain Eukaryota; kingdom Metazoa; phylum Arthropoda; class Insecta; order Coleoptera; family Chrysomelidae; genus Callosobruchus; species Callosobruchus maculatus. Next base: position 3,485,629 of record CATOUR010000032.1, read on the forward strand.
TATTTTAACTTTGTGTAAGCACAATATAATATATGAAGTTGTTTTCTAATAATAAATGATAAATCCCATGTATTCATACTTTAATATACAAAATGAATCCAACAAACTATCTGTGATCATGGTTAGCTCTTAATAAAAACCTAAATGTAACTAGGCCCATCAAATCTCTTCAATCAATCAATTTATTGGTGATAATATACAACATATTTACAAAAGTCATATGGTGAACAAAAGTAAAATTACAAACTAGAAATATGAGAATATTGTTAAAAACTTGCACATATAAAAACAAACTACAAAAAATAGTTTATAAACAATAATAAAAAACAGGCAAGGCTACTATATGTACGAGCCCCTTCCCATTTCAGTTGGCCCAAGCATTGAAATTTGATTTTTCCTTGAATATTATTCGCAATAAAAGTTATTGTACTATATTTTAGGTGAGTAATTAATTTACGGGATACATTCAATATTATTCTATAGAGAAAGGTCAATTTACTTATATATTTTTTAAATTATTAACAAAAAATGAAACATATGATAGATAAGGATATTTTTAATAAATCCACCCTGCTGGTTTATGTTACTAAATTAGCTAAAATTGACGGGCGACTTGGGTGAAAGCAACTTAATATTACAAAGTCAAGTAATATCGAAGGCGGTTTTGGACAACACTTGAGTTGTTGACTGTCAGAATATATTATTTACATTTTAAGGTTGTTTGCGCTTATTGTGCTTATCAAAATGGGTCGAGGAGAGATAATTGATGAAAAAATTCGTTCTCTAATAATAAAATTTTTGAATACTGGAAAACCTAACACTGAAATTACAAATTTGTTAGATTTGTCACGTTATAGTGTCAGAAACATTGTTAGAACTTACAAGGTTACTGGTTCAGTTGCCACAAAACCCCGATATGTCAGAAAAAGTAAACTAACGGATGTTGATAGACGAGTACTACAAAGAATTATCAGGAATAACCGGCGTGTTAACTACCTTGAGTTAAGTGCTCTGTGGAGCAATTCGGTGGGAAGGTGAATTTCGAGATCAACATGTCACAGAGAGGCTCACAAACTAGGATTTGGAACTTACAAGGTAACATTTTATACTATAGAAATTCAGAAAAAAAATTTACAATTGACACATTTATTTTAGGCCAAAGAAAAGCCACTTTTAACACCAAAGCAAAAGAAAAACAGACTAGCATGGGCAAGACAACATAAAGACTGGACATTTCAACAATGGCGATCCATTCAATGGAGCGACGAGGCCCGATTTGAAGTTTGAGTTGGAGACAGCAGAAGTCGAGTTATTCGAAAAAAAAATGAAGCCTTCCATCCAGATTGCTTAAAAAGGAAAGTTAAATTTCCTGCTTCGGTCATGGTTTGGGGAAGTATGTCATCCAAAGTAGTAGGAAAACTTCATTTTATCAACGGAATTGTCGATACAGCAACATACTTGGATATTTTAGAAGAATCAATGTTGCTAGTAATGAATGTTTAGTATCTGGAGAAAATTTTGTGTTCCAGCAGGATGGCGCAGGATGCCATACTTCTAAAAAAGCCCTAAAATGGATGGAAAATCACAACGTACCACTTTTATAGTGGGTTTCTAGCAGTCCCGATATGTCCCCAATAGAAACTTTGTGGCATGAAATGAAAAAAGATCTACGCAAAAACCCTGCTAGAACAATCCCTGAATTAAAGCAAAGGCTGCAGGAAATATGGGATTCATTCACGCCAGAATTTTGCGAATGCTTGGTAAATACTATGCCTCAAAGAAATTTGGATTTTATGAAAAATAAAGGCGATGTTACTCAATGGTAAATTTTATAAGAGCATTTTTAATATTTTTCCCATTTGTTCACAGTTTTGTTTCATTTGTTGTGGTTTTGTGAACTTATTGACTTTCCTGTATCTGGTTCTGAAAAAAAGGCATTAAATAAACTATCAAAATATTAAAAAAATATTATTTATGTGGCACTTGAATATCATTGAAAAGAAAAATAAAATTAAAACTTATGGTGGGCCAGCTGAAATGGGAAGGGGCTCGTATTGGGCATACGTATATATGTCTCCTCTTACTAAATAAAAAAAAATTCATCAATTGAGTAAAATGCTTCTGATATCAAAATTTGTTTTATTTTTACTTTGAACTCAAACTATGGCACAGTGCTGTAGCTTAATGGTAACTTATTATATAATGTAACAGCCAGATATCCTGGACAACATTGACATCTTGTGAAACATTGAGAAAATGGCATAAGTTTCTTTCTATTCTTGGTTTCATAACTATGGACATCACTGTGCAATCTATATTGATCCTTATTACCCACAGTAAATTTTGAAGTATATAAACCGCTGATAAAGTGAGTATGCCCATATTTAAGAAAACATGTCTGCAGACATCCTGATAATTCAACCTACCCACTATTCTTATGGCTTTCCTCTGCAAGGTAAATAACCTTTTCATTTGCGGGCATGGCCCTATGCTAGGATGGCATAAGTAGGTACAGGGTGCCCTAGTCGCACATCATGCCATGAAGCATACCAAATTGCAGCAGAAATAATGTTCAGTTGACTGGGTTATACAAAATACTTTTTTATTAGTCTACAAAATAATACATTTCACTTATACACTGTAAAACTTTCACTCCACTACCTTTAAGCTGCAATTACAATACTCAAGTCACTGTTGCAGACCTGAAAAGACAAGCATGATTAAAGTTTCCTACTCACTTGTCAGCTGCTGTAGTCAGCCACCCATGAGGTTTAGATGTACACTTAATTAAATGTAGCAAATAAAATTGTACAAGCATTATTCGCTGACTGATGAACTTTGAATATGAATTTGAACATTGGTATTAATGTTGCTAACATGACGCAGACGTGCCATTGATTAGTAGTTTTTGTTTGTTTTAAACTCAGCACCAGTCTACTTCTTTACTTCACACGTTACTCAACATTCCTTCGCATAACTGTATATGCAGTTGTGCACATATTTCGAAAAGTACAGGTCAGTAACAATGTAGCCCTGTTGTAGTTAATGTTGATGGCCCCTGCATTTGATAAGGTGTCACTATATCTTCATCATGTACTAGACATTGGAACACATACACAAGTCCTTGTGTGCAGTGGATGGTTTCAGTTGAGGCTAACATGATACAATCATGTTTGAGAATTATTCAAAATACACCACAACATTCTCTGCATTTGAACGATTCATAATACGCTTAGCCATGTACAGCTGCTTGTATTGTGTATTAGTGTATTTGATAGCTACATTATGCAAATGTATGTAGTGGGTGTTTCCTCATTCAATGCCATCCTTCTTATCTTTTTTATTTGAAGTAGTAGAAAAAAGTTTCCCATTTAAACAAATATACATCTATAAAAAAACAGGTTTTTTATTATTTTATCTTTTTGTTCATATTGTATTCTAAATGACAACAGAAGACTATAAAAGTTTCATATAAAAACTTGTTTCTATCTCTACAATTAAAACAGATAAGAGGGGAGGCGAAGTATGAGGAAACACCTGGTATAACCACCCTGCCTCTTTAACCATAGATTATAGCAGCAGAGGGACATAAATGTGTCATGTCACAGTATCAGGATGATTTCATGGATCTACTACTGTTTACTCAGAGTGTCTGATCCAGAGGTGGGCTAAGACCATGTCAATACTCATACCAATCAGTTTCTGGTATGCACCAAAACTATATACTTACTGAGCACGGTTAGTCAGACAACGAAAACTGCTCACCATGCCCTCTATCCTTGCAGCAGTGCTTCTTCGTGCGTCCACGAGGTACAGTCTTAGCTCGTGCCATGCCTGTTGAAATAACTTAACTATGTGAGCCTGTTGTAGTGCGCCCTACACTAACTGTCAGATGGGATGATATCCCCTGTTCTGTTGAGGACGATCTCGGCGTAGGCGGCTAGCATAGTCCTGGGTCTTCGATCTCCCTCCCAAGCTTCGATACACAACACTACTCACGACGTAGTGGGGGCAGTATACACGCTGAAGTCGTCACATATCGATTCTAGCCCTACTCCAAATATATCACGTTATCACACTAACCTTTTGTTCGATAAATTGTGTTTGTTTGTAACACCGTACGGTCACTACGATCCTTCATCACTTGGTCAGCCACACAAAATATCAGTGACCTCAGAGTTCAGCGCTTAGATAAGTAAAGAGAGGGGATACCGCACGCCCATTTGATGCTATATGGATTAGCTGATACCGATAATGAATAGCTGTCAAAATGCTGGTGGAAAACTGACGGTAGTGTCAAGGTGGTGTTTTTTGCGATATTTAACGTTTTTAAGACCAATCATTGTGAAATATTGTGGTGAGCGTAATGGTGGGGTGTGCAGCTTACGGTTGTAAAAGCCACAGCAGCAGGAAGGAGCCAGGAATCACTTTTCACAGGTAAATTTATGATCTTATTTTTTTGGTGTATCCGAAATTCATGCAAATATCTCGATATCTAGTTCAAAGATATGTGTGTATCCGAAATATAATTTGGAATGTACCACTAACATGCGAATCATAATGTTTTTGAGCACGTAAAGTCTAAAAATTATGTTTTTAAGGGATTTTTTGGTTCAAATACAGTCAGTTTTCCAGTGGCGTATCTATTATAGCTTACATTTTGAATAGAAATATTATGACTTTGCATTGTAATATATAATATACCAATACCCTTATACAAGGTGTGCATTTCAAGGGTGGCCTTTATTTCTCGTTGTATGAATAATAAAATTAATTTTCTTTCTTCCTCGACAGGTTTCCTAAAGATCTTCCTAGACATGATTTATGGATCAAAAATATGAGGATCGAAGGTTGGAAGCCTACAAGCAACGATAGGCTTTGTTCTAAGCATTTTGAACAGAATTTCCTTCATCAAACAAATCAAAAAGTATATCTTCTGAAAGGAGCAGTCCCCACCATATTTGACGAGCTTCCGGAATACTTACGTCCAAAAATTGTAAGTTCTAATTCCTAGCTTACATTGTCTACGCTTAATCAATATTAAAATAATAAACATCCTAGGATTATGATAGATGGATAGATGGATAGATGGATAGATAGATAGATAGATATACTTTATAGTCTAAGAATTTACAAGATTCTTATTGACAAAGCTATATAATAACAAACAAAACTTTTGGGATATTCACTAAAACCTGTGAGGAGGAAGTTTGTTATAAATCTTCACTCCATTGTATATAATTGGATCATTAATGAGTTATGATTTGGGTGTGATATTAATTTAAAATCATTCTTATGCCTTATGCCTATATTCTATATTTATGGTCTCAAATTTGGTTTTATATTTGAGTATTAGTGATGACGTTTCCAAAATAAACAGTGCAATAAAGTAAGGAGAAATACGATTACGAATGGCTGAATAACCGTTTAAAAATTGATAGCTATGAACATCAAAAGGCAGCTAACCTCAAAAATGTAATAATTTCTTGTGTTACAGTTACATTATTAAACAACTATGTTTAGGTGTGTTTACTCGATACGAAATCAAAACAAAATGTTACTGTCACTTTTCCTATAAGATTCAGTCACTCATTCACATCTAATCATAAATTAATTTGTTCTGTCTTCCTTTCGGAAATAATGTTTCAAACATTGTCTAATATACAGCTCTGTTATTTTAGGCAAAAGAAAGAAAAAGACCCCGTGAACGTGATGTTCATCCAGAACCATCGCCATCAACCTCAGCTCTGGCTGCACAGGACGACTCTCCCCGGAAAAAGAAACTTAGAAGAGAACTACTGCTGCAAAAAGATAAGAATAAGGAAAAAACGAAAAAAATCCGTGCCCTTGGTCAGTCACTGAAAAGAGCACACAAAAAAGTAGCCTCTTTAAAAATAATTGCTGAGGAATTAGAGCGACAAAATTTACTATCTCAAGAAAATTTAGTTTTAGTTCAAAATATGAGCAAGGTTAATATAGAAATATTGAACAGAAAAATGGGGAGAAATGTTCAATATTCACCTGAACTTAGGAAATTTGCCCTGACATTAAATTTTTTTTCACCAAAGGCATACAACTATGTGAGAGATGTTTTTGACACTTGTCTCCCGCATAGCAAATCTATTGCTAAATGGTTTCAGAATGTGGATGCTGAGCCTGGTTTTACCAAGGAATCAATAAATACCTTAAGAAATGAGGTTCAATCATCTGACAGACCAATAATTTGTTCATTAATTATCGATGAAATAGCCATACGGAAACATTTAGAATGGGATGGAAAAAAAATCCATGGTTATGTGAACTGTGGTACAAATTTAAACGATGACTCTAATGCCTTAGCCAAAGAAGCTTTTGTTATAATGTTGGTTTGCATCAGTGGAACTTGGAAATTACCTGTCGGTTACTTTCGTACAGATTCTTTGAATGGCAGTCAAAAACATTCAATTGTATCTCAATGCATCCATCTGATTGAAGATACGGGAGCCAAAGTTATGTCAATCACATTCGATGGTGCTCCATCTAATACCGCTATGTGTCATACCTTTGGATTCTTATTTAACATTTCAAATATACAGACAAGTTTCAGAGTTACAGATCACAATGTATATATTTTTTATGATCCATGTCATATGATAAAACTTGTTCGCAATGCATTTGGTGAAAAGAAAATCCTAATTGATTGTGATAACAATTTTATTCAATGGAAATACATAGCGCTTCTAGAGAAGCTGCAAACTAGCGAGGGCTTACATTTAGGGAATAAGTTACGTCGCGCTCATATTATTTTTTTCAAACAAAAAATGAAGGTTCGGCTTGCAGTTCAGTTACTTAGTGCATCAGTAGCCGATGCTATTGAGTATTGCGAAAAAAAGCTGAATCTTGAGGATTTTAAAGGTAGTCAGGCAACAGTTAAATTTATTAGAATTGTAAATAGCATTTTCGATATTTTAAACAGCAGAAACCTAGTAGCACCAGGTTATAAAAAAGCATTATGTCAAAAAAATATAGATAGATCTGCGGAATTTATCAATAGTGCAATTTTTTATCTTTCAAAGTTGAAATTATCTAATAATGAGCAAGTAATCATGTCTAACAGAAAAACTGGGTTTATTGGATTAATAATTTCATTACCAAGTTCTTTAGGATTGTACAAAGAACTTGTTTCTGAGAGAAAAACATTACTGTACCTTCCGTTGTATAAGATTAGTCAAGATCATTTAGAATTATTCTTTTCGTCAATTAGATCAAGAGGTGGCTGGAATAATAACCCAACCGCTCGACAGTTTCTAGCTGCTTACAAAAGGCTTCTGGTTCGAGCAGAAATTAGAGAGGGCGGTATGGGTAACTGTATTCCATTAGATCAAATCCCTATTCTAAGTAGTTCTACAAAAAATGTAAGGTCTGAAGATGTAATTAATAGTAGTTTATCGAACCATAGTTTAATAGACATAAATGAGCCTGCTGATGATCTAGAAACTATTTGGAAGGATCATGACTACATCTTGAATGCACCTGTGATAAGTGAGTGTTCATCCCAAATTGTGCAATATATTGCTGGTTATGTTACGCACAGCATTGATTGGTACTAGAGATCGGTTTCTCAATTCCCTAATTGAATTTAAAAGCCACGGCGGTCTGACTTACCCATCAAATGATGTTATCAAGATATGTTTGAAATCGGAACATTTTCTGAGAGTTAATGAAAATTGTATTCACACCAAACACTTGTACCTTTGCTGATAAGCAAAATAATAAGTTTTCTAGGCACCCCTATTTTCAGCTGCTTAGAACGTCACGTATTAGAAAATGATGTAAATCATATATATTTTTTAATAAAAGCTGTATGCACAAAATACTTAAATATCAGAATCCATTTTATTGTAAAATCTCGATCACAACAGGACAATCTAGTTCGGATCCAATTAACAAAAATGATTCTGTTTAAAGGGCAGTAAAATATTGGTAGTTTTCGACCTTCATGACTGTAATATTGACTGCCATCAATTGTAGGAGCAAGCGAAATGCCACGTTCCTACAAAAAATTTATTTTTGTTGAAGCACACAATACTGAGTTTCACCCAAACTTCCCCATAAGTAAATACATAACTGCAATAAATTAGAACTTACTGGAAGCAAGGGGTTAAGTGATAAAATAGAGTTGTAATTTCTATGTAAGTTATAGGACCTCACCTATATTGAATGAATTGTTCGTTTTTATTTACTACTAGCTAATCTAGGGGTCATTTTCTAATTTTGTAAATGTTTTGATTTTGGATAATATTAAAGGACCTTTGTATTTCTAGCCCAAAACTTACTTTATTTCATGTCTGAGATAATTTTTATGTTTAACCCTCCAGCTTTTTCATTAATTATTATTGCCACCGTCGCAAAAAGAAGTTAAGTATAAAAAAGCCTCGTTGGAGTAATTAAAAATACTGCTCTTCATTACACACTACAAACAGCAAGTAACAGCGTAACAGCAAGTAGATTTTTTTACTGCATATGGGGACTCCGAGATTGAAGGCATCAAATTCCTCAATCTCGTAAGCTAATCTATAATAACAAAAATGTTTTATTGCTGCTTCTGTTTACAGTATGTAATAGACAGTATTTTATATATAAACATAATGTCAATAAATATAAATATACTATAGGTATTATGTGTTCTTTAATAATAAAAAATTGATTTACTACAAACTACAAGCAGTTTTTTTCTTTCTGGGTAGAAGTATAATCGTGTCTTTCATCAGTCATATACTGCAAATGAACATAACATGTTCATGACTGAATAAAATATATACATTATCAATTTTTATATATTATTGGCCACAAAACAGCAGTCGAATGAAAATCACTGTTACGGTAATGTTAGTCACTTAAATTTTAATTGAGGATGGCGAAATTGGCCATATAGAAACCCTGAATAACAATATTTCATTAAATTTTATTTGAAAAAGATTATTTCTACAAATAGCTCAACCATAACGTTAATCCCATTAGTTACGCCACTGGGAATAGCGCTTTGGTGCCATTTGGTATCAGAAATGTCAGTCGCGGGTTCCGTCCTCTCTCTTTCCTTGTCTAAGGTTCAGCGACTAACAGCTGATATGCACAAACACAAACAAGTCTTTTAGGTTAGGCTCATCAGCTGACTGCTGAGAAACAGGAAGCCGCCATAACTGTTTAACTGTCAAAATAGGGCTAACAGGCCTGCCACTCGCTGGATATTTCCAAAATTGGCGCATGCGTACGAAATGACGTGTTATCCAGAGAATCCAACGAATTTCCAACGATTGATTGCCGATGTGACCAGTGTTACCAGATTTAGCAGAATTCTGCGATTTTAGCAGAATTAGGTCCAAAATTTAGGGTCTAGCAGATTGTCTCGCAGAATTGAAAATATAGCAGATTTTAGCATAATTGTATTGTATCTCCGCAGAGAATTAGCAGGATTAGACATTAACAAATTATCTGCGTTTCACTTGGGTAGTCACGCCAGAAATGATAAAAAACTCTACCATTCATAAATAATGTATGATTTCTTCTTGCTATGCTGGCAACTTTCTGTACAATTTAGGGGAATCGCCTATAAATAGATTCCGGAACTCGGCGATGCTATAGTGCAGGAAATATTTCCTTGCGGTAAATATTTGCATTTAGCAACTCATTTGCTTTAATCAGACTGCCGCCCCCTCTCCATCAGGGCATACTTTTTAGAAGGTCTAAAAGGGACTTAAAATAATGTATTGACTCCGAATATAGGGACCTTAAATTGAGTAAAGCAGTAGCCGATCTGTTAGAATCGGACGGAAGTTCCTTCATCAATCAATACAGAAAGATTTTGGGGTCACAAATTTCTAAAATGAACAATGCTGATGGATCTAAAAAGTATCCGAATTTAGTTGTTTTTGCAAAGGCCATAATGATTCTGCCTATGTCAAATACGGCTTGTGAGCGCCTATTTTCACAAATAAATAATATTAAAACTGACCTGCGGAACAAATTTAAAAATGAACATGTTGCTGCCATTTTACATGTGAGACAGGCAGTAAAAGAACAGGGTGGATGTGTAAATTCTATTCCATCAAATAGTATGATAAGAGGCGCTCAAAGTCTCGACGGTTTTATAAAAAATAAGGACACCATAGAAAAGTAGTTTATTATTTTGTGTGAATTGTTAATAAATATTTTACAATATTCTTGTTTTTTTTATACAAATATTCGGTTATCCTGTACTTTAGGGGCACCGCTTGAACCCACGTAAGGACCAATGGTTTGCGCAAGATTCAGATATTCGCCATACAGGCATACATTGAATATCGAATATGAACAATATCAATTAGACAAAAACGTGGCAACGACGCTTCCAAATTGGAGATTGGTCGTGCGCGAACGTCGGCGCAGAAGTCAGATAATGGCATAATGGTCACATATTTTGGTGCGTGGTGCCCCTAAAGTGCAGGATAACCGAATATTCATACGAATAACTGACTTATAAGTCAGCAGAATTTTGGCATAAAAAAATAAAAGTTAGCAGATTTTAGCAGAATTTAAGCGAGCCGTTTAGCATATTGTTCAATTTAAATCTGGTAACACTGGATGTGACACTTGAATAGGTCCGCGGGGGTTTGTTGCTGAACACGAAAATGGCGCGTCATTGCTCTGAGTAGATTCTACCTCGATGTCTGAGTATAATGCCGTACACCTTTCTATTATGTTAGAGAAGATGCTTATGCAAACTCAATATCATGTAGGGCATACCTATGCATCCAACGAAGTGGATTTCGGCTGTTCTACCACATGCCATGTTCAGTGATTGAACGTGTCCTCATTTTGTGGTCTGTGGACATGAGGTAAAAGAACATGGCCGTCTCTACTCACAAGTCGGCCATGAACAGAAGAAAAGGAACATGAATTTCATTGAAGTGTCAATACCTATGGAATGGCCCCGTCCCATTTAAACAATGTACCACTTTTGCGGACGACATAAGAAAGAGAGGTCGGTGAGAGAGATAGAGCTAGACAGGAAAAAAGCACGCATAAGAAAGAGAGGTCAGTGAGAGAGATAGAACTAGTCAGGGAAAAAGCACAGCCACCTACCTCCTAACTAGCTATGTGGAGCATTGGCAAATCTTCTGCCGTTTTCCCTGACTAGCGCTATCTCATTTTAGCCGCAAACGAGTGCACACGTGCCCCTTCCATAGGTATTGACACTTCATTGATGAATTTCTTGCCTGTTTTGTGCTCTACTTCAAAAATGAGATTTAATATGTCATTATTGTCAATTACGAAATCGAAGGAATCTATTGTAAACATAGATTGTAAACAATTTTTTTCATTTTTTGAATTGTTTACTTTTAAATATCTTTAAGTAATCGAAAACTCTGTTTCTCAAACCTTATTAATCTCGATCGTCTGCCTGTGTCTGAACTCCAGTGGAAGATATGGGAGACAAAGATAAAATCAAATCAACCCAACCGAAGCATGTCCCCAAAGATGGTCAAGTTATCATAGCAATCATGAAAGAAATGGGGATAAGAGAGTATGAGCCCAAAACTGTAGTGCAGTTGACAGAATTTGTGTACAGATACGCTACGTCTATACTAGAAGAAGCACGAATGTATGCGAATAACTCTAAGAAAAAATTTCTGGATGTGGATGATGTAAGACTAGCTCTACAGCTGACTTCAGAGTCAACATTCACCACTCCACCTCCCAGAGAAGTTCTATTAGAGCTGGCGCATACAAAAAACTATTCAGCTCTGCCGCCTGTAAAGCCGCATTGTGGGTTGAGATTACCTCCAGACCGTTATTGCCTATCTTCATGTAACTATACACTTAAGAGTTTGAAAAAGCCATCTTATATTGTGCAAGGTGGTCAAGGCATCAAGTTGACTCCTAAAACAAATGTAAGTTTCTTGAAGCGAACAACACCTATGATAGGAAAGCAAACTGTTACTGTTCCTAAGCCAATGACAAAGATTAGTAATCCTAATATGGGTCCAGGATCGGGTGGCCCAGGAGGGCATTTCCAAAAGACAGTATTGAAGCCTAAAATTCAAATAACACAAAATGTGCAGATTGCTCCTGCAAATACAATTAGTGGAGGAAGTAATGTTAACATTGTTGAATTTGAATCAAATTCATTGAAGAGGAAAAGAGAAGATGAACCTGAAATTAACTAAACATCTTTGTTATTCATATGATTTTGTCCTTCAAAAACTAATAAAGCAGTTTGATTTTATAATTATAAGTTGTTTGACATATTTTAATCCCTGATCATTATACCACTAGGTATAACGAAGTGCTTGAAAAAAAGTAAGTAAATGAAACATTGTTTTATTAATGGAATATGTTAATATTTGGTATATAATTTACATCACCCAAATTTTTTCAGTAGTTTGCTTTTCCAGGTTTTTGTTAAGAAGGTTTTTAAAAAACATGTTTTCTTATTTTGTTCATTATTTAAAGTACTACCATTTTCTATATTATTCAATTACAAAATCCGCCGTTAGACATTTGGTGAAGAAAATTATGCTTCGGTGCAGGCACTAACTAGTCCAAGGGCTGTTTAATTTCAAGCACTAAAATGTCCCCAGTAGCCAATCCGAACAACTGGTGCGAGTCACATGCTGACCACAGAAGGTTAATGTGGCTGGTGCGCGTTTTATTCTGTGGTTGAAAATACCATGCAGCGAAACCACTTTTTGTCACTTATCCATCACAAGGTAATACAGCTCGAAAGAAGATTATGATCTGTCTAAATTAAGTCTGTTGCTAGTTCTGACGAATTAGGTTTGTCAGAAAATTTGGATTTTGAGATTTAAACCATGTAGGTTTCAAAATGTATCCTCTTCAATATCTAGCACTGTTAATAGCTTCAGGCGTTAAGCTCAGTAATAGCAATAGTAATTTATTTACTCTTAAGATACGAAAATTGAAACACAAAAAAAAAATAGCAAATAAATGATGAAATCTCCATGGGACTATGCCTGTACATGGATCAATCCAATGCTTAGTTATACATATATTATAGATACAAACATAAACAATTTTTCAAAATAGATGAATATGTAAAATGTTTGAAAAGGATTAAAAATTTATGATTTTGTGCATTTTCAATGAATTCATCTATCGATTCTCGTGATACTTTTTAAATCGATTTGTAAATAAATTTTTGATATCAAAAGGTAGAAGTCTATATATTTTTTGTGCTAAATAGAGATATGACCGCTGCATGAATGATTTATTTAGTTTGGGAATGACTGTGGCACCTAACTTGTATCTAGTGTTGTGGTTGTGGATAATTTTCTTATGTTCATTTGGATGTCTATGATACCAAGTTACAGTACATAGAAAATATAATTGCCTCACGTCATATATTTGGGTCTCTTTTATAAATCATCGGTTGGGTACATTTTTATTTTGTTGAATATCGATTTTAGGATCGCTTTTTGAAGTATATCCAAACCATGCATGTATGTTTTACAAGCAGTACCACAAGCCAATATAACATAAATAAGGTGTGTTTCTATAAGTGTATAATAAATAGTTCGGAGGTACTGTTCTGTCAGTATCCGCGATAAATATTTGACCTTATATGAAATGAATCTAAGTTTCTTTTATAATAAATGAATGAAAACAAATGAATGTTCCAATGCAAGTGAGGATCTAAATAAACACCAAAATATTATATATGGCTTTGTTTCTGAATATTTATGCTTTTGTTATTTATAATAAATGATAGCGTATATCTGGGTAATTTGGTAAATGGATGGAATAAGATGTGAATGGTAGAAAATTTTTCTTTGAGAAATTTATTGCCAATTTTTTTGCAGTAAACCACTGAATAATTTTGCAGAAAGCATTTTCAATAATATTTTCAAGTTCAACCCAGTCTTTACCAGTATATAAGACTAGAGTGTCATCGGCAAAGCTAACTATCTTTCCAGTACATTTTACTTCGAATAAACCATTTAAATATATATTGAATAAAAGTGGACCCAAAACTGTTCATTATGGGACACCACATTTTACCAGCATTTCTTTGCTAAATGTTTCCGATATTTTTATAGATTGTGGTCTATTAGATACGTAAATAATTTTCCATTAAAGTGTACATTTTTCCACGAAAGCCAATACTTTCTAATGAATTTAGAAGTAAATTGTGATCAACGGTATCAAAAACTTTTTGTAGATGTATAAAAATACAAATAGTAGGTATTTTATCGTTGAGATTTTTATAAATTTCATTCACTATCGCGCCAGATGTTGATTCACCTTCTGAAAATCCAAATTGATTTGTACTTAAAATTTCAAATTTGTCTAGATATTTCCGCATTCTAGTGATTATAATAATTTTTAATAATACCTTTGCTAAATTGGATATGACTTATATCGATCTATAATTATATTGACTTAAGTCCTATTGCCCGCTTTGAACACAGAGGTGATGATTGCTTTTTTAAACAGTGAGGGGTATATTCCAGACTCAAAACATCTATTGATAATAAGATTGAGAGGTTCCGTGACAACCTTCGATATGATTTTTAAATATTCAGATCGGATATTATCAAAGCCAGGACTTTTCCGATTTTTTAAGGACATTATTGTATTGAATACCTTATCAGAATCTACTACTTTTAAAACAAAAGTATTAAGGGATCTTTTTTCGAAGGTATTTCTTTCAACTGCACCTTTCTTCAATTCGCTGGTTAATCTTCCGCCTATTTAGTTTGTTTAGTTTTCCTCACATTCAGTAAAAAAGTCCAAAGTGATAAGTGTGTCATTTATTTTGATCCAATTCCATAAAAATGCACTCAAAACATGACATGTCACAGTTCCTATCTTGCAGAGCCCAATGTGTCCAAATTTAAAATCTAGATTTCAGAAAAACTCTGTCCTAGATTTTGGGTCGTTAAGACCTGACACCCTAAACCATTATAGATCTTCATACTCTTGTTTTAGTATTATTTTTACTCATAATAATGTTGTATTCGGTTATTATGGATTTCTCTAAAAATTTGTTTCTGTGGACTTGTCGGGTTCCGCATTTAAAGACTGTTATGTCTATATCTATATTAAAATAGAGTGAGCTTTGCCTATCAAATACCAATTTACTCTAGGATTTGCAGCTCAAAATAACCCTAGAGGAATAGTGTTTCCATTAACACTTTCAGGACGACACATTTTTTCGCGATGTACTGATGCACTGTGTAGGACGGCACGAGAAAGGCAACGGCGCAGGACGACTGTCGTACTTGTACGGCGGCGCTCATGTATTTCAGCCGTATATTTACGGCGGCGGCGCCAGGCTATGTGTGAAGGAGAGGCTGTCGTACAGATACGAAAAAAAAAATTCGTACGGCAGCTGTCTGAATCTATTATACTCGAAGTTGTACAAGTATAGCAACCGCACGTGAATGTACTCATTGGATGCAGTACAAGTACGTCGACCGTCCTGAAAAGTGTATAAAAAATAGTCATTACTTGAGATAACATTGTAAACTTGATTTTTTTAATCTAGCATGTTGTAAACCTTGTTTTCACTTCTAGACTAGCCAAGGGCGTAGCGGACGGGGGTTTGGGGGGTCAGAACTCTTGCCGATGATATTTTCTGACTTTTTTTTAAAATATGTGTAAAACGAATGCGGCTTATGTCAGAAATAGATGATACTGACATGGGCCCAAAGCAGACATTATTTTTATTTGCTATTCAAAAGAGTTGATAGCTCTGTCGAAAGGTTGTACGGTAAAAAACGTTTATTATGCCTTAGCAGACATCTTTGCAAAACTGTTTGAATAGTTCACTTGCAATTTTATCTCCATTTTTGTGTACCATCCTTCTGTGTACACGTAAAAGTTTAGAGAAAGATCTCTTCTATGCTAGTTGTTGTGCAAGGCTATGTCAAGGAAATTAGTGTTACATTTCTTGTTGCAGGAAAGAATATGTCTGCTTCCCTTAAGGTCTAGTTCCCTAAGGTTTCCAATAGTCACACCCTTGTTCTGCCACAGATTATACCATAGTTCGCCTTCACTATAGAAGACTTCTAAGTGGTAGTGGCACAAAATTTTGATTTCTATTTAATATCAATATTATATTCAACATTACACAGGGATATAGTGACATCAAAGCAAAAGCAGACAAAATTCCATCAGCAAAACGCTGGTCCAGTGTTGACGATAGAAAATATAAGGGAACCTAAATAAAGAAAAGATCGATCGCTTCCAAAAATCTCCTGGAGACTCGGAAGAATGGTGGTTGGAGCGATGTTATGTTGCAGAACCTGTACCTACTTAAAATAATTTGGAATTTCCTGCCACCGCACCGTTGCTAGTACGATCCTTTATGATAGTTATTCTTTTGATATGAATTAGGCATGCGTACATGTTGATCGTCTCTGATTGTAACGCATTAGCAACCGGTTCTATTTCGCCTGAATCTTTGGCTATCAATCCAAGCATATAATGAACTCACGTGCAAGGTTAATCAACTACCTCCTCTCAACCCTAGCTGCAATTTTCGGTTCGATCGGATTCCTAGTATGAGGTTACGCATAGCCTGCTAGGGGGGGGGGGGGCAGCTGTCCCCCTCTGCTCGTACCTGGCTACGCCCTTGAGACTAGCCGGGACCATCGATAGCTACCGGGCCTGCTGGTGTATCCCCACCACGGCGTCTACGTCACACGAGGCGCCGCGCCGGGCGGCCGGCCGATCATCCAGTCGCGTTTGTAATCGTCGCATACGCGCATGGATTTTCTATTTCTCTAGTAAAAAATGCTGTCTAGTTGCTGTGTGCCATTCTGCAGTAGTAATTATAAAGGTACAGAGCGCATATCTGTGTTCAAATTTCCAAAAGATGTAATGAAACGTAATCAGTGGTTACGCGCTATACATCAAGATAACTTCACGATAAAGGATTCGTCTGTAATATGCATCAAACACTTCGAAGATAAATTTATAATTCGTATTGATACTGCTAGGCCCGATGGTACGACTTTAACAGTTCCTCGATCAAAGATCAAATTACCGGAGGATGCTATTCCGACAAAATTTCAAAATCAGCCGCAATATTTTAACGTATGTCTGCCTCCGAAAAGAAAAGATCCCGCAGAACGAACACAAGAAATTGATCAACGAAAAGATGCCAAGATCCAGGAACGAAGTGAAGAAGATGTCATAACGGATTTCGAATATTTAAAATGCAATTTTAAACAGAACATAAATGGAATAGAAATTTTTTCAATAATAGAAGGTAAAAATAAGATTGTTATTTATAAGATAGATATCACTGAAATGCCAAAAGTTATCTCACCTGTGACAATTGAAAAAGATCTGTCTGCGATAGTATATAGTAAGATTTCGTGATAAATAATATTCTAAAAATTAAAGAAATATTATGTAAAGGTAATTTCTGTAATAGCTGGGTAAAATGCAATTCTTTAGTAAGTAATATGTGTACAAATGTTTGTGAAATCGGTGCTATTGATAAAGCTAGAGCACTTGTTAACGAGGCATGTACGCAAATAGAAAAGGCGCATTTAATTGTCTCTGATATTGACGAAAATTTGGATACCATATTGAAAAAATTATCTTTCCTCAAAGATCAGCTAAATTTAACTTTTTCAAAACAACGAAGGTATACTACTGACACATTAATATGGTCCTGTTCGATTTACTTTTCGTTGCTAGGAGCTTATAGAAAAATACGTGACGGCGAGTCATACATATGTACTGTGTACATAATTTTGTGGATAATAGATAATTTCATATAATTTGTGTGCAAATAGGGCCAACTTTTGACCTTCTCAAGTCTGAACGACTCTAGTTAAATAAATATAAACTAGCAGCTCTTATCACAAATTCAGTTTTTCTGTAAATTCATTCCTATACTCTTCTATTTTTACCGTTTTCTCAGTATATCAAGAAAATGCTCGTAGCGCTGGAGTTTCTCTATTAATCCCTGTAGATACGTGCGGCCCGGTGCGGCGCTACGTGTGACGTCACACGCAGCACCATAAGGCCCGGTAGCTATCGATGGTCCCGGACTAGCTGTAAACATCACATTATCATAGGACAATTATTAGAGTTGACCACATACACATCAAGAAACAAAATAATATCAATTTCTTACACCAGCTAGTGCATCTGTTGCCAAAGTTTAGATATTTTTGTGAATATGAACATCTGAAGTCGGGAAAACAATATTACTTTTTTGTAAATCTGACGAAAAATATAATTTGGCTGCGTCCTTAGCCGCTTTTAAACTTTGTAGCTGCAAGGGGCATGCCGATGTTGGTAATCATACAATGAAAGGATGTTTTTCTTTGGTAACTTTCACACCAATCAAATTCAGTATGCGTTTTGTACATTTGCAGATGTGGCCTTATAGTTTATACAAGTTTGCTTGTTACCTTCCCAAGTTTTAAGCTGAACAATCCAACTATTATATCATCCAAATCATATGTGCATTTTAAAGCATGTTCACTTCAGATACCCTTTTTTTTAAGATAAGTCTATATGATGACTATGAATATGTACATTTGCCCTCTAGGATTTTTTTAGTTACAGGTTATATAATGTTCTAGACTAGAATACAGGGTGTTTCCAAAGTTGAGACTTTCCTTTTCAGAAACGACTGCCTTTGAAATGACAAAGCTAATGTGGGGTGAATCGGCAGCAGAGGAAAATGGCAAGAAAGTACTTACCATTCGTTCTCTGAGAGGTTTCAAGTGCGGTCCTGTCAACAATTCGAGCGACCTCAGACGCGCGCTGCTAGATATGAACATCTGCATTTTTTGTCTTTCTTTTAATCTAATCGCATAGGGACGGAATTAGAAATCAGGATTTCATTAACGGTCAATATCTTGATCTCCCTAAACATTTCGTATTTACGTTGCTGGGGAAAACTCTTTTTGGCGAGTACTATATGCCCTATGACGGAATGTCCAACTTAATTTATTCAGCTGTAGTATATCAAAATCAAACATACCTCTGAATTAACCAGCTTTTACCTCTTCAAACCTTATTACCCATGTGCCCCTACTTTACATACTTTGGAAATATTGTGTATGACTTGAAGGCCCGGTCAAACAGAGGGCGTTCTAGAACGTGGCATTACGGCCACAAAACATATTACGGCGTTCTCTAACAATACAATGGAACGCTGGAACGCTTGTGCTCAACCCGCCAAACAGGCATGTTTGGTACAAACAACGGAATGCGGTAACGCGTCATTATTGAACGCCGTAACGCCGCGTTAGAGAACGCCCCGGGGAACGCCCTCTGTTTGAGCGGACCTTTAATCTCAATACTGTCAAAGTTCATTAAAATACTGGGTATTATTGATATAATAGCAACTCATCAGCAGAACAGCAGTAATCACTAAAACGGTTTTTGTAGTCGAAATAAATTATAAATAAATGAAAATCGATATAATCGAAAATAGTTTATTTTATAATCAAACTCTATAACATTAGATCATAGAAATATACAAGAAATGGCAATTATTCAACATAATTACAAAGGTACAACAAATTTAAATAACATACGTCTCTTTCTCTCTAGCATTGCACATCGTTTCTTGTAACATCCATAATATAAATGAATCAAATAAATTACATAATACATGATAATTTGAGTCAATCTTTTTGCAGATGACAGCAATTACATAAGCGCTAATATAATCTTAAGAATATAAAAATTGTAGAAACTTGTAAAATTAGTTCAACATCTCGTTAAAATTAACGAAACAGTCTTCTCGGTCTTCGAATAAAATCCAACAAAAACATTTCAATTCGCCCCATTCCAACTGAATACAAAACGAGTTCGAACAAACCAAACAACAAACTTTAACAAAAAGAACAGATTTAACAGAAAGGAAAAATAAATAATTGTTGATAAGGAGCGAATCGAATAAAAAATCCAAAACAAAAACGTGTTCTCTAAAAGCGGGAGCTTCTCAGTAATAAAACGGATTTTGTAGGAACGTATCGCCCGCTCCTATATTTCTCATACTATTTAGGCTATATCTGCCGAAACGATTTTGAAAATTCCCTCTAGGAGGATTCATTTCTCGAACCGGCATTACTCCTCTTATCTGGGGAAATCCTAGGAAAAAATTTAAACAATCATAGTCTTATAGAAAATGCTTAGAAAATCCTCCAACAAAGTAGTTGTAATAAAAATATGTAGAACAGCGCTACCGAAGATACGCAAACGTGATGGACAGTGAATATAGAATACCTTACATAATATGAATTTAATAACGTACATAATAAAGATCTGACTGGCAACAATCCAGCAGAGGTTTCAACAGCCTTCTTCATACTTATTTTCAGAAATTAACTAGGTATTTTTCGTTTTGGGATCGTTGAAGGTCATGCATTGTTGCCAAACATTTTGCCTCAAATTAACTTGTGAAACATTTCCTTGGTTGTCTCTCCAATTATTTTTTCAATCTTACTAACATTCGGTGAACCAAAAACATGACAAACGCTTCGATTCTCCTATAGCTTCATATAACATTCAACCACACATAGGCCTGATTTTAACAATACGCATTTTAACAAAGGCTTTGACCCATTAGAGCAGCCCATTCAAAAATATGCATCTGTCAAAGTTCTCTGAAAATTATTGATTTCTCTTGAAGTTTACCTCAAAAAGGTCAAAAATGACATGCTTTATATACAATCGACCATTGAGAACCATCAAGTATCTTTTCCAGTTTGATTTTCCATCATAAATGGGCGAAAAAATAAATTTTCTTGTTTAACAAAGAGTTTAGCAATTGCTAATCTCAACCAGTCAGATTCCACAAAAGCAGTACATTTGATCACTGGAATGTTGGTCTATAAAATGATAATGATGACAAGAAATTTAAATTACTGCATTTGGATAAAACAATAATTATAAATACGTGCAATATACCTTTGTATTATAGTAAAAAGGGGTAAAAATAACATTTTGTTGCATTTCATAAAGCGAAACACACGATTCAACTGTTGGTCAATCGCAAGTGTGTCTACTGGTTACCTATCCTGAACGGCAAAGCTGACGGGCTAGCGTATAACCTTATTTTTTGTAAACAAGAAACCTGTCGTATAACTCGTATAGTCAGAAAGTGAATCAGGTGCTTTATATACTTTTCAGAGAAAGGGGAGAACTAGCAGGAGGGATTTTTATTCATGTGCATGCCTTACAATGTGTTTCTCATAGTATTTGCGCTACGGTGCCTTTTAACCAGTGCCGCCCCGCTGCACCTCTACATCCTTTGTGAATATTTATATAAGAAGGTCTATAACAAACATGCATCCAGTAGATGGAAGATTCTTCATAAAAGTATGTATTTGTCTATAATCCATCTGACTGACTGAGGTGGGATTATTAATTATTAAATAAGGTTGCTGTGATTGATACTACTGTCACAAACTATCGCAGTTTGCAATTAGTAATTATGCAATAATTATAATGTAATCATGAAAAATCTGGCATTAATTTGCAAATCAATCACTTTGTTCTGATTTTCTGCTGATTTTGATCCATGTGTGTCCAAAGTGTCATCCAGCTTTCACGTTTTATTTCCAATATTGATAAAACACTACTGGATGATACTTATTAACATAGCCCTCAATACCCAACAGAAAACTTTTGCTAAACAACATGCAATAGAAAAGCTTTTTCAATGCGTTTGTTAAAATATGTTAATACAGGGTGTCCAGTTATTGTGTAATTCTTCGATATCTCGCAAGGTATACCTGATAAAAGAAACTGTCAAATACAAAAGTTATTTGGTTACTTAAGATGCATATCCTAAAAATATTTTGAAATATACAGAGTGTTGCGAAAAAGTAGGATAGTGATCAACTTGATTTTTTTATATGGAACCATAACATTTTTTTTAATTTTTCTAGTTTCCATCATCGATCTCTATTTAACCCCAAAATATTTTTTGGATCGGTTGCGACGTTGCCAAGTTATAATTTATTCTATTAATTTCCGGATTTGCAAGGTCGCAAGTGATACTTCCAAATTGATATATTCCTTTAACTTTTCTCAATAATATTGTACAGCGAGTTGCTTGAATATTAAGTGGATATTATTTTTGATGTTACCAGTAATTTGTATCTACAGGGTGTTTTTGGCAGAATTTTAAATTACGACAATTTGAAGGTCATTTTACTTTGTTTTTTTAAATGTAACACCCTGTATGTTTTATTTTAAATCGAAATATCTACTAATACCCTATCTCGTCTTGTAATATTTTTTTTCGCGTTTGCGGCGTTGCCAAGTTATAAATCATTTTTCCAAATTTTTAAACAAATATCTCCGATTTTAATTTATTTTAAATAGAATCCTCTACTTATTTTCATTGCATTGAATTGCACATGTCGAACTTAGTAAGATCTCACAATTTCAAAATTTTGTTTCCATTAATTACGGAGATACGGCAACACCGCTGTTTCAGTAAACGGTACCGGAACGCTTAAATATTTCCAAAACCGCCACAGCTGGAGAGGTGAAATTCAATACGTGGGGGTTTTTGAACATACAGAATCCAAAAACGTTAATGTCAGTGTTGTCAGATTTACCAATTTTACGTCATAATTTTGGATGGAATGCCCTATTTCTAAGTCTAAGTCTAACGTAAATGTCAGATTTACCACTTTTACGTTAAACTTCATAAATAGGGCATTCCATTCAAAATTATGACGTAAAATTGGTAAATCTGACAACATAGATATTAGCGTTTTTGGATTCTGTATGTTCAAAAGTCCCCACGTATTGAATTTCACCTCTCCAGTTGTGGCAGTTTTGGAAATATTTAAGCGTTCCGGTACTGTTTACTGAAACAGCGGTGTTGCCGTATCTCCGTAATTAATGGAAACAAAATTTTGAAATTGTGAGATCATACTAAGTTCGACATGAGCAATTCACTGCGATAAAAATAAGTAGAGGATTCTATTTGAAATAAATTAAAATCGGGGATATTTGTTTAAAAATTTGGAGAAATGATTCATAACTTGGCAACGCCGCAAACGCAAAAAAAATTACAAGACGAGATAGGGTATTAGTAGATATTTCGATTTAAAATAAAACATACAGGGTGTCAATTTAAAAAAACAAAGTAACATGACCTTCAAATTGCCGTAATTTAAAATTCTGCCAAAACATCCTGTAGATACAAATTGCTGGTATAGTAGAGCCCAGAGATATACCATTTGTGTACGTTTTGCGCTATATAAAAACTGCATACCGTCTCTTAGTACAGTTCATCGTTTGGAATAGATACAGTTTTGATAATATTCAATGGTTACCATTATTTTACTTTCGTACTCGTAACCAATTCATGGAATTTGCTTTAAACCCATTTTCTAACAAAACGTCACCTTTTAGAATGGTGAAAATGAAACACTAAGTTGTATTTGAACGTAAATCTGTCGGGTGACGTTCACGATGTATATTTTGACTGAACTATGATAGGACCGACACATTCCAGGATGATTAGCGACTCGATCGATGGAAAGGACCGGACTTTAGTCAAATTGTTTAGGCAGGTATCGCTACCGTTAATGATAGCAACGCCAATCTGCTTTTACTTTTGTGCGTTACTTTTCTATCTGAATCGGACGTTTTTGTGTGATAGCTAGAGTATGTTTCGGCGTCTCTCTGAAATTATCAAAAAAACTGAAAATCGCCGTGACACGTGGCTTTGTATTTCGAGAGGGAACTTTCCCCCCAATTCGTCATCATTGTGCTTTCAACCCCCTCACCTCCAGCGCCCCTACTCCAAAATCTTGAAGGAGTCCACGATACTTATGACATATCATTTTGAAGGGAATTCAAATTGATTTATCACAAGTATGGTAGTCTCATTTAAGATTTTGAAATAGGGGCTGCTGGATGTGAGGGGGTTGACAGCACAGCGTTTACGTATTCGATGGAAAAAAATCCCCCTTGAAATACAAATCGAAGTGTTACGGCGATTTTCAATTTTTATGATAATTTCAGAGATAAGATGGGTGGCAAATTTTAGTTGGGGCACACTGTATATTTATTATATCAATAAACTTGCTTTGCTTGAATTCAGCAACAGTGTTCATAAAATACATAACTATTCTTTGTGAATACAATTAATCACCTTATTGATACGATATGCAGAATACGCTAGGACCATAAACATTGGTAATTGATTTAATAAATGCGTTTGTGTGCATAGTAAACAATAATCACTGAAACCATAACATATATTTATTATATCAATAAACTTACTTTGTGTCATTCACAAACGGTGTTTATGATATTCAGAAACTATTATTTGTGAATACAATTACTGAGACACATCTCTCAACAATTCATAAAAGCTTGTTTATTGGATATGTTACACTCAATAGCCGAATTCGGGCAATGCCCGAAAAAAATACGCAGAACTAGTTTTGAGCAAGGAATATTTCCCAAACCCGAAATATTAATTTTATACGGCTATTGAGCATTACCAAATAGGCAGAACTAGTTTTGTGCATCTTGAAATGCACAGAACTAGTTTTGCGCAACTTGAAAATATACAGAACTAGTCCTGTGCATTTCAAGTTGCACAAAACTAGTTCTGTGCATTTCAAGATGCGCAAAACTAGTTCTGCCTATTTGGTAATGCTCAATAGCCGTATAAAATTCATATTTCGGGTTTGGGAAATATTCCTTGCTCAAAACTAGTTCTGCATATTTTTTTCGGGCATTGCCCGAATTCGGGTATTGAGCGTAACAGATACATAAAACCGTTGCGTTGGTTGGCGCGAATTTCATGAACAGTTTATTGTTAGCACAAACTTTTTTATTATAATTACGTACCTTTTTGGTTGAGTGCATATATTTATCAACAGATAATAAAGTTTCAAACATCTTGTTCAACCAACTGATGTATGAGCACTTTATTGGATGGAATGAACATTTCGTTGTTGCCCACTCCGCCGAATTCGAATGCCCAGTCCGACCCCGTTCCCTTTCTCTGTCGGCACTTTTTGCGGAGATCCTCACTTTGTAAACAAATGGTATATCTTTGGGCTTTACTATAACACCCAAAATAATATCCACTCAATATGCAAGTAACTCGCTGTATAATATTATTGAGAAAAGTTAAAGGAATATATCAATTTGGACGTATCACTTGCGACCTTGCAGATCCGGAAATTAATAGAAATTAAATTATAACTTGGCAAAGTCGCAACCGATCCAAAAATATTTTGGGGTAAAATAGAGATCGACGATGGAAACTAGAAAAATTAAGAAAAATATTACAGTTCCATATAAAAAAATCAAGTTGATCACTATCCTACTTTCTCGCAATACCCTGTATATCTCAAAAAGTTCGTATCGAAGAATTACACACTAACTGGACACCCTGTATATATTAATAAAATCGGGCCATAGTGTCTCAAATTGTTTTGTCGAAAACACGATTTTAATTATACTTGAATATACACAGATTTTTAACAAGGATGATTAAATCCGGAATTTTAGTCATACCGAATGACTTTTTTTATTTACTGCAAAAAACACTATTGGATGATACTTATTAACATAGCCCTCAATACCCAATAGAAAACTTTTGCTAAACAACATCTAATAGAAAAGCTTTGTCAATGCATTTGTTAAAATATGTTAATATACATTAATAAAATCGGGCCATAGTGTTTCAAATTGTTTTGTCGAAATCACGTTTTTAAACTATTATACTTGGATATACAGGGTGTCTCAGAAAGACGGTCCCATAGAAGAACCCCCTTCTCACTGAGTCAAAATATTGCGAATAAACACAACATGCCTATATACCAAGTTGCACCGTTTGACCGTGAGAGGGCTTCAAAGTCAAGAATAATTTTTCAATTTTTGTTGATAACTTCACAACGACATTTGCGATTTGAATGAAATTTGGTAAACGTGTAACACGATAAAAATGCCACATTTTAATACTTTTAACTCTAACACTATGATGTTTTAGTATGGTGAACCGATGTCTTCGCCACTTACATTGACCACTATTTTTCTTATTTTTAGTGCTTTCGGTTTGAAATTTTTCCACACCAAAGATACATCATTGACAAATATTTTTTGACTCTTAGTAAATTTTCGTATCTGTCACGGTTAAACAGTTAAAAATAATTCTGTGATACTTCAGTAGTAGCGCACTGGTCTATTTTATCAGGAATTTAATTGATTGCGTTTTGTTAGTCTTTCGCTTGTAAAATTATCGTTATCAGGGTAAATCAGTTATGCTTATAAATGTGTCGGTTCGGTACTTTTTCGCACAAATTGGCAGTAATTAAATCGAAAAAATGTTATTGATATTTCGCAATTTCAACAAACATTAGATATCAAAAATTGAACGGATAGTAAATTCATTAATGTCAAACTGTACCAAATCAATCTACAAGCAAATCGCAGATGAAAAGTAACAATTTTTGTGATCGGGTTATGAGATCGTGTAAAACCGTTAAATGTATTGACCAAACAAATGTAGGACTAGAGCAGATTCATATTATTTATTTATGTCATCAGTTGTTCAAAATGATCACCATTCACTTCTCTGCATAAATTTATTCTCCTTAAAAAATTGAACTGCATTCTTCTTAGAGAATCGACATTTTGAAGTTGGCGCACGGCGGTTACAATTCTGTTCCATAGCTGTTCTTCTGTGTCTATTCGCTCCTTATAAACCTTGTCAGCTATGGCCCCCCAAAGGAAAAAGTCGCATGGAGTAAGATCTGGCGAGCGCGGTGGCCACTGAATTGGAGCATCTGCACCTCTTCCAATCCATTTTCCAGGATAATGCTCGTGCAAGTGATTTCGTACTGCACGTATGAAATGTGCAGGTACACCATCTTGCATGAACCACATATTCGTTCGTAACTCCAGTGGGACATTTTCTAACAGTTGTGGTAAATTGTTTTGGAGAAAATAAATTCACCATTGAGGCGTATGGGAAGTCGGAAGGGTCCTATCAACATATTTTCAACAACTCCCATCCACACATTAATGCGAAACTCGTGCTGGAAATGTCTTTCAACAATAGCGTGTGGATTCACGTCTGCATATACGTGTCTATTATGAAGATTTGTAACTCCACTTCTAGTAAAAGAAGCTTCATCGGTAAAAAGAATTCTTGAAGTGAAATACAAATCTTCTTGCCTTTTGTGTACATTTAACGGTTTTACACGATCTCATAACCCGATCACAAAAATTGTTACTCTTCATCTGCGATTTGCTTGTAGATTGATTTGGTACAGTTTGACATTAATGAATTTACTATCCGTTCAATTTTTGATATCTCATGTTTGTTGAAATTGCGAAATATCAATAACATTTTTTCAATTTATTTACTGTCAATTTGTGCGAAAAAGTACCGAACCGACACATTTATAAGCATAACTGATTTACCCTGATAACGATAATTTTACAAGCGAAAGACTAACAAAAAGCAATCAATTAAATTCCTGATAAAATAGACCAGTGCGCTACTACTGAAGTATCACAGAATTATGTTTAACTGTTAAACCGTGACAGATACGAAAATTTAGTAAGAGTCAAAAAATATTTGTCAATGATGTATCTTTGTTGTGGAAAAATTTCAAACCGAAAGAACTAAAAATAAGAAAAATAGTGGTCAATGTAAGTGCCGAAGACATCGGTTCACCATGCTAAAACATCATAGTGTTAGAGTTAAAAGTATTAACACGTGGCATTTTTATGGTGTTACACGTTTACCAAATTTCATTCAAATCGCAAATGTCGTTGTGAAGTTATCAACAAAAATTGAAAAATTATTCTTGACTTTGAAGCCCTCTCACGGTCAAACGGTGCAACTTGGTATATAGGTATGTTGTGTTTATTCGCAATATTTTGACTCAGTGAGATGGGGGTTCTTCTATGGGACCGTCTTTCTGGGACACCCTGTAGATAGATGTTTAACAAGGATGATTAAATCCGAATCATACCGAATGACTTTTTTTATTTCCTTAGTATGAGCAACTTCATTTGGGCCGAGAGTCAGATCGATCATCAATATACTATTGATTCTTTAGCGACACTTCTTTCACTTTCTTCAAGTCAAGTAATTTAACAGGGATAATCACAAAATATCACTCAAAATCAATACTTTTAACATTATTTAGAGATGAAATAATGATGAATGGCAAAAGTCCGACGACTATGAAAGTAACAAGAATGTAAAAATGAATGATATATAATAGAGAAATTATAATTATTTATAAAAAATAGTAGAAGTGGACATTAATAATCATTTAGTACCGCTGAAATTTCCAGATGGAATATGTTGAATAAGTGAAGCTTACTGAAAATAATGATAAGCAATTTTCAGATTATAATTTCTGTATCCAATTTGGAACATAATGGGGTTATCGATTTCAGCTACGCTATTGCAAAAGCGAGATAATCTACTTGGAAAATAGCCTATTGAGACGTAGGATAAAATATACATATATTCCTAATGCAATACTCTGTCATCGAGATATATTAAATTCGTTAATTTCAGCGCCTTTTTTGTGTTTTACCTAAGTGTATCCCTTTCAAAACGTTTAAAAAGGTTAATAATACTGAAAGCAAAACCATGTACAAGGTGGCCTAATAAGAATGGACGCCGGCAATATCTTGGTAACCGTTAATCATATAACTTCGAGAAAAAAATATTATTAGGTAAATCGGCTAAAAGAAGTTGCTGGAAATTACTTTCAAATTCCCCAAGGGGCCGTTAGGGGGCGCAACTGTTACGATCAATCAGAAAAGTGGCTTTTTCCAAAAAAATATGCAAGTAAAGGTATATTATAAATTCTAGCATCACTTTAACAGGACAATTTATTCTCGATTTTTTTTATCAACAGTTTTTTGCTCTATGTTGTAAGATGTAGTGGTGGGGGAATGTCAAAAAAGTTTTTATTTAAATGGACTTAACTTTGCTATAAGTTATCAGATTCAAACAAGCTAGGTCTCTTTTGAAAGAGCTATTCTTACCTAATAATCTGTTATATAAAAATTATTCAAGTTTATCTTGACTTAGTAGCTACAGGGCGGTATTTGACATCATAACAATTATTACGCATTATTACGAGACTTTTAAATCATATGCTATATCTAACACAAATATATAGAGGACGAAATTCTTAAAAAGTCAGTGCAAGATTCAATTTCCTATCTGTTTTCAAACTGGAGATATCAATAAAACAAGTATTGTGACATGTGTGCTGTGAGATTCAGAAACAATTGCTGCCCTATAGGGAAATAGCCTCATTCACATCGTTACTAAAACGATTACT
This sequence comes from Callosobruchus maculatus, assembly GCA_951848785.1. Taxonomy (NCBI): domain Eukaryota; kingdom Metazoa; phylum Arthropoda; class Insecta; order Coleoptera; family Chrysomelidae; genus Callosobruchus; species Callosobruchus maculatus. The sequence goes on from CATOUR010000032.1 coordinate 3,514,953, forward strand.
ATAATCATTCTATAGATAGTACCCAAGTAAAACCACTAGAAATAATATTTTGACTTTCTAAAATAACCACCAGGTGGCGTAGTAGTCGCCAATAAGTGCTATATTCAATTTTAAAAATAATGGAACTTTTAAAAGAAACAAACAAAAAGAAATTACAGTATAAAATTGATTATTGTATTTCTTATCTCAAACGTCAATTTGAGCTGATCAAAAAGTGTTATATGAACTCCACATACAAAGGTAGTAAAAAAAAATAAATCTGAAGAGATCTTAGTAACTAAGACCAATTAACAGTAAAACAAAGCAAAATAAGATGGTGTAACAACAAGATAACAAACATAAAATACATAAGCCTAATTAACATGCGCATACCATACCTATTGTCAATGTTGCCTTAGATGTTCGCTGGCGTCCATCGTTTTAGATGCACTAATGCATTCATTCACGCGTGGATAAACGTGCCAGTTTGAACATCTAGAGCAACACTGAAAATAGGTATAGTATTGACGTTTAATGATAATAAAAATAATCAATTTTATGCTGTAATTTATTTTTATTTGTGTCTTTTAATAGTTTCATTATTATGAAAATTGGCTACAGCACTTATTGGAGAGTACTACTCCACGTGGTGGTTATTTTAGAAAGTCAAAATATGATTTCTAGTAGTTTTACTTGAGTACTATCAATAGAACGATTATTAAAACAATGTGACGGAAGCTATTTCCCTATAGGGCAGCAATTGTTTCTGAATCTCACAGCACACTTGTTATAATACTTGTTTTATTGGTATCTCCGGTTTAAAAATAGATAGGAGGTTAAATCTTGCACTGACTTTTTAAGAATTTCGTCCTCTATATATGTGTTAAAAATAGATATAGCATACCATCTGAAATTTTCGTAATAATGCGTAATAATTGTTATGTCAAATACCGCCCTAACTACTAAGTCTAGATAAACTTGAATAATTTTTATATAACAGATTATTAGGTAAGAACAGCTCTTTCAAAAGAGACCTAGCTTGTTTAATTCTGTTAACTGTTATGGCCCTTTAAATAAAAACTTCTTTGACATGGCCCCACCACTACATCTTACAAGACAGAGCAAAAAACTGTTAACAAAAAAAATCGAGAATTCTCTTTTCTACATGATGGTAGAATTTATAATATACCTTTACTTGCATAATTTTTGAGAAAAAGCCATTTATCTGATTGATCGCAACCGTTGCGCCCCCTAGCGGCCACTTGCGGAATTTGAAAATAATTTCCAGAGATTTCTCTTAGCCGATTTACCTAACAATATTTTTTCCAGCGTCCATTCTTATTAGGCCACCCTGTACGTATAGTTTTGAATATCAATATCCATCCACGAGTTGAAACAATTTATTCATTACGCATTATGTAAGACCTTCGTGGCCATGGTTTGATGAATTGTTGGTTCTTGGACGGTTCGGCCAGCGTCGATTAGCTCCGCCGTGTTAGAACTCGCCGAACAGATACCAGTTTCTGAGGAAGCCATCCACTAGTGTTCGGCAAATGTCAATCAGCGAATCGCGCCGATGGCGACGCCAAGGTGGTGGAGCGTTTCGACCAGAGAATAAGCAAACTGACGAGAAGCGACAGCAGGCAGCGGCGTTCCTGGGCTGCCTTTAATGTTGATTGTTTGATTATCGATGACCTTGAGTGCTCTCGTTTGACGTTTACCTGTTTTACATCGCGAATTTATTCATGGATTAAACCACGATCTTCTTCAAGGTCAAAGTGATTGTGTTTACATCAAGTGAACCAAACTGTCTGTGCCAACCCCTTCACCTTCATCTATTTACTCTATGCAATAGAACTAAGTTTTGAATGGGACTATGAATGTGACATATTACACCTATTCTGTGTTGTTGACTTGATCTATGGGCGTCATGGTGAAAGGATGCTAATTCTGGAATGTAGAGTAGAACCCCAGTAAATCGTACAGCACAGGGGGACTGAGCGACGTGACTAGCACCAACAGAATAACGTGGACGTCGTGGACTGAGCCAAAGCTGAAGCCACTCATCTAGTAAAGTAAGAGGTTGGCTATTTTATCTTTCCTATTTTCATCGAACTGTTTCGATTTATGAATAAAATGAAGCAACATGGGACAATTTTGCAAAGGCAAAAAGTCACGGTCAGTAATAAAGTAAGATGTTTTTCAAAATACTTGGATGAAATGAAAGCTTTTATGATTGATCAGAATAAACAGTTTAGTAGGGCAGAGATCATTGCATTGGAAAGTAGGATAATTGAGTTTCAAAATTTAAAAGCAGAATTTGATAAGGTTCAAGCAGAAATAGATGCAGATTTTTATATGTATTTAAGTAAAGATAAGCAAATTTTAGAGCAATGGGCCTATACCGTGATCTCAAATTGATCAATTTATTTACTGCGGTATTTGATGATACATAGGACCGTTTACTGTAAAAAGTCAGCAGAAAACTTGATCCAAATGAGAATAACACTAAAAAGAAAATTGTACTGTAATTTGAAATAGCCGATGATGACGTCACCTGTAGGGAACCAATGAGAAGCGTCCTTTCTGTAGGGAACCAATGAGAAGCGTCCTTTCGTGGTTCGATGACTACGAGCGGATGCTATTTTGTACCAGTGAGCTCTTATTGGTTCCCTACACGTGACGTCACGACCTGGGCGGGAAGTGTATGGATTCAAAAAATTCAATATTTAGAGCAATTTTTTTCGGTATAAATACGATAAAAAAATTTTGTAAAATTATTTATGGCATTTACGTGGTGTCAGGGTTCGTTTAAGCCAATAAACCAAAAATGTGGTATAGGCCCATTGGTGGGGCCAGATCTTGAGATAATGGCGCAAAGGGGCTCACGTGCTGCAGAAAATAGTAGCAAAGCTAAGTTTCACTCGTCCGTCCCCACAGCTGTCATCAATTCCGGTGCCAAAATTCAATGGGAACTTGGATTATTGGCTGTTCTATAGGGATACATTTATATCTTTAATTCATACCAATGACAGTCTTGATATTATACAAAAATTTCCTTTTTTGAGAGCATCATTGGTTGAGGATGGTCAGGTAATTGCAGATGCTGAGTTCTCAGCAGAAGGGTACCATGGAGCATGGCAATCAGTGAATGATAGATACAATAAGGTAGCATTGCTGGTAAATCACAACCTGAAAAAGCTAACGAGTATGCGAGAATGCTCAGTAGATTTGACAAAATTATTGGTCTCTATTGTAAAAATTCTGTGTTCTTTGAAGCACCTGCGGATCAATACAGAAAATTGGGACCCAATTGTGATATCTTTACTTACTGAGAAACTAGATCCTAGATCTAGACGAGAGTGGGGAGAGTACAAAGGTATAAACAATTTTCCTTCTTGAATTCAAAAGGTTTCTCCGCCAAAGAGTTGAAATTTTAGTCACTAAATGGGTTGGCATTGGGAAACAAAGATGTTAAGTGGAGAAACAAACAAAAATCGGTTTTAGCCACCTTTCAGGTTAATTCTTGTTGCTATTATTGTAAAAAGGGTCATCAGTTAGAAAAGTGTTCGGATTTCATAAAACTCAAACCATATAACAGGTACCAACTAGTTATGAAAAATAAACTATTTTTAAATTGTTTTGAGGAGAACCATAATAGTAAAGTATGCTCCAGTAAAGGCTGTAAAACATGTGGGTCTACACATCATAGACTGTTGCATTTACCTAAACGAGGTAGCCCAAATGATCAAGGTACCTGAAAGCAAGTGCGCCAGTGTCTACTGATGGGGGACAAAATTATGGTGAGGTACAGCAGGTATGGTCATCATATGCGGTTGATAGTCACGCAACAGAGGTATTGTTATCCACAGCACAAGTTAAGAAGGCAATGATGGCAGAAATCATGCGTGTAGAATTTTGTTGGACAGTGGGTCACAAGTTAATTTCAGAAAGATTGACAAAGTTGCTTGGTAGTGAAACATCTAGTGTGAGCACATCTATTATGGGTATTAACCAAGTTGTTTCCTCAGTTCAAAAAAGATGTGTAGTAACAGTAGGGTCACTTAATAGTAGTTTTTCTAAAACCTTGTCATGTCTAATAGCTTCTAAAATTGGCGATGATATTCCAAATCGGATTGTGAAGACATCACATATGAAAATTCCAGATCATTTAACTTTAGCCGATAGAAAGTTCATGGCACCTGGTCCAATTGACCTATTAGTTGGTGCTAGAGAATTTTATGATTGTCTGTGTATTGGTCAGTATCATCTAGGACAGGATCAACCAGTTATGCAGAAGACCAAGGTTGGGTGGATAGTGTCGAGTCCTGCAGTAGTCTCTCAAACATCTGAGATGCTAAGGTGTCATTTGGTCACTAAGTCACATTTGGCAATGGATTTGGAAAAGTTCTGGAAACTTGAGGAACCAAACCCCTCTAAGGATGTAAGGCTATCAGATGAAGACATTTCTTGTGAAAGATTTGTCATTGAAACAACCACAGGAGACAAAGATGGGAAATTTGTTGTTAAGATGCCACTTTGTGCTCCTATTAAGAAACTAGGTGACTCAAAGGCGAGTGCCTTGAGGAAATATCTTCAGTTGGAAAGGAGATTAGAGAAAAATCCTATGATGAAGGATAGGTACGAAAGATTCATGTCTGAATATCAGAATTTAGGTCATATGTCTGTTGATGGCGAGGAGAATGGTACAATTGGTTATTACCTTCCTCACATGGTGTAATGAATGAGAGTTGTGTGACAACAAAATTACGGGTTGTGTTTAATGGGTCGTCACCTTCAGACACAGGAGTGTCAGTGAATGACATTTTCTGGTCCGTTGGTACAGGATGATATCCTAGCATTGTTGTCAAAGTTCAGACAGCATGCTGTAGTTGTGTGTGCGGATATTGAGAAGATGTATAGGATGATTTTGGTGGATCCTAGTCATAGGAATTTGCAAAAAATCTTTTGGAGAGATTCAGATGGTGTGTTGAGGTCATGGACGTTGAACACTGTCACTTGCGGAATCAAGTCTGCTCCATACTTGGCAAAAAAAAGTATTCGACAAGATGGGTTAGACAATTTGGAAAGCTATCCAGAGACAGCGTGTGTTATCATGAACAATTTCTATGTTGACGATTTAGTGTTCAGTCATGACAGTTCTGAAAAGGTTGTTCAGGTTTGTAGAGAAGTTGACCTTGTGTTTAAGATGTATGGATTCCACTTGAGAAAATGGGTCTCCATTGTACAGAAGTGGCAGCTAAAATTGGTGGAGGAGATGATTCCTCAGAGGTGATAGTTGACTTTGATGAGAAGGGTACAACTAAAACTCTTGGTTTGTATTGGGCAGTGTCAAAGGACATGTTAAATTATTGTATCAAGCTCAGTACGTCATTGACACGGGTGACAAAAAGAACTATATTGAATGCTTCAGATTATATACAAGTTTTATTGGTAGCAGCAAAAAGTAGAGTTGCTCCTCTGAAGGCATTAACTATTCCACGTCTTGAGTTGTGTGGAGCGTTGGTATTGGTAGAATTAGTGCAGCGGATTAAAGGTGCACTCACATTGGGAATAGATTCGGTTCGTTTATGGTGTGACTCGACTGTGGTGTTAATTTGGTTTTCAACCTCACCTCATATATTGCAAACATTCGTCTCAAATAGGGTAGCAAAGATTCAAGAATTGTCTCAACGGGATGACTGGTATCATGTAAAGACTGATTAGAATTCAGCTGACCTTGTATCTAGGGGTGTTTCTCCAGGAAAGCTGATTGATAATGAGCTATCGTTTAATGGTCCTTCTTGGTTAAAAAAGGAGGAAGACTCCTGGTGTTCAAAGGATTTTTCGGTGCTAAGTGATGTCCCTGAGATGAAGAAGCAGTGCCAATTGCTACATGTAGTGAAATCACCAAGTTTGATTGACTTTCGTAGATTTTCAAGTTTTCAGAAATTAGTGAGATCGTTTGCATATTGTCTCAGATTCTGCAATAATGCTAGAAGGTATCCCAAGTTGGTTGGTCACCTAACATCTAGCGAACTTGAGTCGAGTTTGCACAGTCTACTTAAACTTGTACAAAAAGAGACATTTTCAGAGGAACTGAGAGCCTTGGAAGAGGGGTCACTGGTGAAGCCTGCAAGATTGTTGCCATTAACTCCCCTCATGGATCCCTCAGGGATGCTTAGGGTGGGGGGTAGACTTGCATTGTCTGAACTAAGTTATGAAAGCAAACATCAGATATTACTTCCATCTAAACATTGGTTTGTTCAATTATTATTTATTCATGAGCTTGAAAAACTATTGCATGATGGTCCACAACTACTTCTGGCTACTACTCGTGAAAAGTATTGGCCTATCGGATCTACCTAGAAAAGTTGTACATAAATGTGCCCAGTGTTTTAGTTCAAATGCTAAAAATGCAACTCAAATCATGGGGGTTCTGCCTGAGCATCGTGTTCAACCAATGCCACCATTTTATGCAGTAGGAATAGATTTTGCTGGGCCAGTAATGAATAAGTGAGACTAACAAATATTGTCGGCCGAACCCGGACTACAAGCAACTAATTTGTAAAACAGCATATCTGACATACAGGATTATTATTTTGTTGTTTGAAGTAGATGAAGGTAGATATTTCAAAAGGTCTGTTTCGGACTTCCATCATTGTCTATACAATTTTTTGAGCACAATGTTTCGATTGGCCTGCTAGCTTCAATCGTCTTCAGGTGAATAGTTCACCTGTCGCTCCTTGCCACTTTTGTTATTCTCAGGTTTTGACGCCGGCCAAACATCTCAAAATCAGCAGCTAGTTCATTGAACCCATAATTTTGAAAAGTTCATACCATTATTTTTTTCAATCACCTATAGTCATGTTTTCAGTAATTTGTGTATGGGAAGGAGGTTTAGCAAGTTGGAGCAGGGAGTTTCAGAAGGTTTATTAAATTTGGTGGTTTCAAAGTTCCAAATCAGTTTGCTGATCTTTGGAATGTTTCAACTTTTTGTGAAGTGCAATAACCCTGAAGCGTTTTTCATTTAGTTTCATAGACGAAAAACCTAAGAACACGAACGTTTAACGTACAGTTAATTTTACAGACAATGGGGAGCCTTAAAGTAGATTAAAATAAATAATAATAAATAAACCAAACTTGTTAAAAATATAAGAGTCAATTATTTTCTGGGTTGGAGAATAACAAATCCATACAATGACCCATGATCGCTAGGCATATTAATATGTCAAATGATTCTGTCCAGCATATTTATTCCCAGACTGTTGTGATATATTATTTCCATACCATTTTGAAGAAGATGCCTTTCTAGATTATGATTAAACAGTGATACATGGTTTTATTAACTGGCTAGATAAATTTAAACAATGGTTATAATGTCTGCATTTTTATGATACGCAATGTTGATGAAATAATATGATAACCAACTTGCATATTGGAGCTAGCTTAAAAATAACTAATAGGAACAAATAATAGATAATCTTAGTGAATACACACCACAGGAGAATAAATAGCATTAACTCTGATTTAAGGTATATGCCTCTTCAGAATTTAAAATTATCTAATATAATCATATAATATCTTTTGTCCAGAGCTGGAGATTAATCTACACCTTTTCCAGCAGTAATTGCATTTCTTAAACGTCAATTGTAAATTCAAACTTTCAGATGTGATATAACAATTGACAATTTGAATTTAAATTTGACCCTTTAAAAACGTAATTCTCTCAGTCTGAGTTCTCAGTAACGGGCGCTCGTGAGTACTTTCATATCTATAAAATGCAGTACCAGAACAATTTCATGTACTACGTTTTTAGGCTACGGAAGCTTCGCATTCGTATAAATGACGGGAAATGAGGTAGCCGTACACTAGGAACATTCAGTAGTGTTAATATTTTCCTAGGCACACTGTGGTCAAAAACTAGCATCTAGCATTCCAAAAATGAAAATAGCTAAAAATAGCTACCATGCCCAATATTTTTTTTCCTTCTTACACCATACTAAGAAATTATGAATAAATATAAAACCAACAATTTTAAAATAATATTAGCATATTTCAAATTTTTACAAAGCCGCAAACATCATAGTGAGCGTCTGCTCTGTTTCCCTTATTATGACCTGTTTAATTTTGATTACTTTTGCAAAATGCTTGTGGCAGTTTTAATAGTAATAACGCATGGTTTCAAAATGGTTCATATTTCCTGAAGTATGTGTTACTATATATATAGTCAGCATTTCTCTTGATTTTCTTTTTATAGTTACACTATCTAAAAAAAATTCAGGATGTCCGATTTCATTAAAAATAAATAATTCAAACCTTATTGTGAATATACTTTTTTAGCACAAGTTAGCACATATATGTTGTGACATAATAGGATTGTCCTTGAATATAGAAATTTCAGCCAATTTGACAGGAATCAATGTTCGGAATAAGTAGTATTGCTTGAGAAAGTTCTGATACTCTGATAAATATGAGTGCTTCCTGGAAACATTCATTGTAAAGTACTCACGTGTAGTACGTTACAGTATCTCAGCTCTGTTTCGTCACAGGTAGTTATTTCAGTGATAATAATTTCCATATAGATACAGCCTTATAAATCTAAAATAAATGCAATTAATAAAGTCTCCTTTTCTTACCCCTATTAAATAATAACGGGTTCCAGCATTCTAAATATTGTGCCTTCTGTCTGCCATGGTCTTCTGCGACTTTAACACTCAATGGCAAAATCGCATTTTCCAGCATTTTGCCATCTAAGTTTGCTATTGCTGCCTGTGCTTCCTCGCCCCTTGAATATCTGTAGCAAAAATAGAAATTGTTGTAAGTAATGGAAAATATCATACTATTCCATGAGTATGTTATTGTTAACAAATCCCCTATCATCAGAGGAACCCTTCCAGATAATTCATTCAAATATTCATTATATGCACCAAGAAAAAAACATTATAGATCAAAATCAGTCAACTAAGTAAAAACATAAAATTATACCTCACAAAAGCAACCCCCCTTGGCATTCCAGTTATTTTGTCTTTTAGAACAGTTCTCTGCACAATCTCTCCATAATGTTTAAACAAATTGTCAATATCTTCCTCAGTAACATCTTTGGGTAGATTTGTGATGTACAGATTAGAATCCTTCATATCAGCACCAGGTGGCCGAGAGTATGAAACTTTCAGACGTTTATTCCTAAAATAAAAGTCACATCCAAATTCATTACTGAAAACCAAATACTAATGAAGAAAAAAGTTGAAGTTTTTGTTATTATTAGTACCTGATATTACTACCTACATTGCAAACAGCTAAGGTAATGGTGAGATATTAATTAAAGATATGGCCATATGCCTTTGACTTTTTCACAAGTTGATATTGATAGAATCTTTCTGCATCAGTTTCTGATCTGATCAGCGCATACAAAATTAAAGAGTGCTCTATGTTTGAAAACTCATCGAGAAAGGATATGACTCAAATTTTTGGGTACAAATATGTGAAAAGTTTATGTCAAAATAAGTATGGTTTAACTATTGTGAAGCGAATCACATTTTATTCCAGCTGTTATACCAGGGTGCATTAATTGTATGCGGAAATCCCGTAATAAATAAACGCAAAACATGCCCGAAAATCCGAGGGTTACTCTATACCTCCGTCAATTCACCAGTACGCAGACAGCTGTTTCGCGCATATTAGCGATCATCACTGCGCCATAGGTCGATTGACGGAAATAGAGAACATCAATTCTTTCATCTCTACCAGACATGTGAAGCATGTTGTAGCAAGTGACAGAAAAAATCATCTGAAGGCCCCCGATACTCAAATACAATTAACCAAAAAAATTACTGCTTGACGGCGACACGCTCAACAATTAGTCAGCCTTTAATATTTTGCCGACTGACTTTGGGCACAAGAGGCACCGCGTGGATAGAAGACCTTTTTTTGTGGCCGTTTTTAACACGCGATGGAGACTACCTACTTATTTGTAGGAAATACATTAGCAACGTGAGTATTGTCCCATCAGGCAGCGAGTTAATTGAAATGGAAGTATTCAATACCAAAATAGAGTTTTGGAAAATGCGATTAGCGAGAAGCAAACAATGTTGAAGGTGAATTTGCAGGGTTCATAAACAAAGATTTACATGTGATTTGCCAAGGCGTTGTCTTGAAGAGGCATATGTCAGCGTAATTGATATATTTTTATATTTGTAGGTGGGTATGTCGAATTATACCTTTAATATACATTATGGGTACTATAATTTTGTGTTGTCTTATAAAAACTTCTTAACAAGTTAGATCGTTTGAAATATTGAATAGATATATTTTATTGAGGTAATGTTAACAGTTTCAACTAAGCATAGCAATATAACAATACTTGGACGATTTCACAATCGCGATGACGGAGGTGGATGAGGTGCTTGAACTTAAAATCGCGCATCAAAACACGCTTTGTTTGGAAATACAGGAACAGTAGTGAGATATAATAAGTGATGTTTAACACCTGTGGTAGAATTACAGTGTGTAAAAATATGTAAAAATGTATTTTTATTACATTTATGTATTCAGCTAGTTTTCAAATATTTTTTTTTTTTTTTGTAAAATTGTTGAATATCAGATCAAATAATGTCATGCAGACTTATATGGAGTCTTATTATATAAGTGCTACAACATGGTATAACCAAAAATCTTCAAATTGTCATGCAGACTTATATGGAGTCTTGTTATATAAGTGCTACAACATGGTATAACCAAAAATCTTCAAATTGATGGAATATCAATATGACAACTGACAGGATGTAAGGTCAGAAAAAGAGTAAATGTGAAATTCCAATAAATATTTTCTATGTACTATGTACCTATATTAATCTCCTAACAAAAACAAAAACAAAATATATCTCTCCTGCCACTCATGCATTTCAAAGGAGACACTGCTGGTTGCCAGCAAGGACTTTTTTAGGTGGTTCAATTTGCAATAGTTAAACCATTCTAAATAATAAAAAAATCAGGAATTACTGGAGCAATGTTTTGCGGTAGATCTTTTTACCTTTATTACTGATCTATGAAGGTCAAAACATAAATATAGTGTGTATAGTTGTCTTACCTAAATGTGAATCCATTCAATGCCTCTATTGCTTTTGCAGCCTCCTCAGGTGTAGTATACTTCACAAATCCAAAGCCAAAACTATAGCCAGTTTTGTAATCCCTCATGATTTTTATGCTCTCAACTCGGCCGATAGGTGTGAAAATCTGGGCCAGGTCATCTTCAGTTGCAAATTGAGGGATATAGTTGACAATCAGCTTGGTTTTGTCAGGCACATTTTGGTTGTTATCGCCTGCTCCATTATGTACACTCATGTCAGCTGATGAGTTAGAAATTTCTTCTTTGAATATTTTGTTAGATGCAAACTGTTGAAAGAGATATGTATATCAGGTATATTTTCATAAACATAAAAGTAATTCATATAAGAACCATGCACAACAGTTGATGGAATATAATTTTAAAATACCATAACTAGTAAACTGGATACCAAAATTTAAGGAGTAGAACCAAATTTAGTTGAGTTTGAAAAGTGATACAAAAATTTGATATAAATTGGTGCCAAAGTAACAAACATTTTGTTATCCGAATGGAAGCTATGTTTGCCAATAGTATTTTGGGATATGACATGACTTCAGTTTGGAATTTGTGTATTCCATTTTTTAGTAAGTCATGCTTATTAATCAAGGTAATCAAATTTCATATGTATAGATCTTCAATTTCTGACATGTTGTTTGTAACATGCTTACATCTCAATTTTTAAGTTTTTGTCAGAAATCTAGTTATAGTAAAATTTTATTTTAACTGACTTGAACCAGTTATGGGCTCATTTTGCACAGCTCAATTTACTGATCAAAACAATGTAATTTCTTCATGAGAAGCTGAATTTTTAAGAAAAACCTATCAATATTTAGTATGACAGTAGGCATTCCTGACAGAAAAGTATAAAGCAATATAATATATAGCTGAACAATTATGAATAACGAATTGGTACAGTAGTGTTTTTACAATGCGTTAATCTTTCAGAATAAGAAGAAACAGGGTATACTTAATTATTATGTTTAATTTTGATGTTGATCCTTATCAAGATACTAGTTTTTCTTTTATAGGCACAATCATGGTATAACCCAGCCATAAGCCATAACAAAACCTTTTTTGTTCAATATATATTTTGTTTATTTTCTAAAGTGTGATTGCCTTGGATCAAAAAGTCTATCTCAGCTATTAATTTGAAGGCTTCAAGGGGGACCTACAGGAATTACAATTTTGAATACCAAAATAGAAAACAATTTCTCAATTTGCTTTGAGCAACTACTTAGTTTAGAATTATTGAAGGATAACCACTAACATTTCACTGTACTAGGCATATCTCTTATCTCTATAAATCTGAAAGGGGTGATACACATATGAACTTTAAGTACACAGTTTTTAAGTTCGCGAACTTACTCGGCTCGACGTTCGTGACACACATGAAGCTGAAATCACTCATTTTGATGATTTTCCTAAATAAACAAAACTTTTAACAAATGCCAAACACAACAAGTGGTGGCTCGCGGCTCACAGTACGAGCTGAGACAAGCTACGAACAAGATTTCAAACAAGTTGGGTCACCGGCTGTTTGTGTGACGAAGTACATGTACTTACGGTGACATACAGGCGAAAAAGCTTGTCGAGTATTATATTATATGGTTAACATTATTGTTTGAACTATTATAATATATATGTATGTATATAGTGATTACTTATTATCATATTATAACAGAAAAATTAGGTCTATGTTTGGGATATAAAATGATGAAAATAGGAGCAGATTGTGTATACATGTCAACGCTGGATTTAGCTTTTCTGGGTCCCAGGGCTATTATAGTTTTAAGGGGCCTTTATGAATAACATGCAAATAATATAGCCCTTGCGGGGCCCCACTGGACCACGGGGCCTGGGGCTCCAGCCCCTTTAGCCCCATGGTTGACCGGGGAGTGATGCATGTAGGTCGAGGTAAATATATGTTTGTAATCACAAACGCAATAATGGTGTGCACATTATACAGTACTCATCTTAGGTTTTTAGGAACATTTGCCTGGTGGTGCTTATACCCTACTGAATGATAGCAACATTAAAATATGTACTCATATACTGTTTTATTTAGTTACTTATTTAGATAGTTTCTAGGTACTTACTGGAAAACTCCCTAATTGTGAAGCGAACATCCTAAAACAAAATATACTGTTGATCATCAGCCATACAAAAAGCAATAAATGATACTGATAACCACAAAATTTCACAGATATTGTAGCCTTTTATGCACAGGCATTTACAACCAAAGGATTCTGCTATATTGCTTTCATCCATTACATAATTTTACACAAACCAGTACAAGCAAAAATAGATTTTTAACATCAAAATATCGCAGTGGCTATAAAACTGTGTTATAGGTAAACTACATATACTGTAAAAGAGGTGAAGTAAATCATAAAAAAGATGAAAGAAGAATTTTTAGGATATACCAAATTCCAAAAATTGACACCTACCTTTGAATGACAAATTAATAAAATGAAACAGTTGCAAAACTGAATGCAAAAATAAAACCAATCATTTATTTACCTCACACCATTATTCACATAACCGCAGAACACAAAAATTATTTGCCATTTGCATCACGTTCCACAAAACAGATTTGCCCGTGTGAGTTCAAGCACAGACCATAAAACAGAGGAATTTAAATCTTAAGGTCGATTCATAAACTCGACGTTGGCGTTGCCGTCGCCGTTGCCGTTGGCTGTTGCAACATAAATACATGGAAATGCCTAAGACCATTGATATTCGACGTCCGCCGTCGGGTCTGCCGTTGGGCGCGTCGTTCGACATAACTATCTTTCAGGCCATTCATAAACTCGACGTTGGCACTGTCGTTGCCGTTGGCCGTTGCAACATAAATACATGGAAATGCCTAAGACCATTCATATTCGACGTCCGCCGTTGGCGATGCCGTTGGGCGCGCCGTTCGACATAACTATCTTTCATCTTTTGCCGTCCGCCGCTCATGGCCACCGTCGTATAAGCCAATCATAGTCGTCGGTTACTGGTCATGTGATATTGTTATTATTGTTAACGTCTAGCTGTCAAAAGGTTTCTGGGTTTTCTCAAGTCTTCTGTATCGGTTATTGTTTCTGACTATGTCCATTTTCACCTTGAAAATTCAAAGATCTGTCACAAAGCCAAAAACAATGATGATAAATCGCAATAGAACATGTTTACAAACACAATGGGAAAGCTAGGTTAACGGCGCGAACGTCGAGTTTATGAATAGCAGCCTTGTGCTACGAACGTCATCGCCAACGGCAACGCCAACGTCGAGTTTATGAATTGGACTTTCAACTTTTGTCATCCGCCGTTCGTAGCCACCGTCGTAGCCGGCGCATAAGCCAATCACACTCGTCGGTACCGGTCATCTGATATTGTTGACGTCTAACTGTCAAAAGGTTTCTGGGTTTTCTTCAGGGTTTTCTCAAGTTTTCTGTATTGGTTGTTGGTTCTGACTATGTCCATTTTCACCAGGAACATTCAAAGATCTTTCACAAACCCAAAAGCACTGCTGATAAATCGCAATAGAACATGTTTACAAACACGATGGGAAAGCTAGGTTAACGGCATGACGTCGAGTTTATGAATAGCAGCCTTGTGCTACGAACGGCTAACGTCAACGCCAACGGCAACGGCAACGCCAACGTCAATTTATGAATCGGACTTTAATCACGACGTTCTCTAGTATCTCAAAGGTCTGTGATCTCAATACAGTTTCGATATGCTCTCTGTTAAGATTTTGTGCAGTGTAGCTAATTGTACCTGTTTTGTGGTGTTAGCACCCCATTTAACTGTTTTGTGTTAGTGGGTTCAATTGACAATATTGACATTTCGTTGGGTTCAAATCAAAATGTTCAATTCTGCAAACGCGGTTCATACGATTTGAAAAATTTGAATATCATTAATTTTGAAAGCTAGTTAAGAATTACCTTTCAAAAAAATAAATACGATTGCATGAAGCTCAGAAAAAGTGTATGTCAACTATTATCAGAAGTCAGAAGCTGAATAATTTACACAACAGGAGATACACGAGACGCAGAATGTCAATAACTCCAACTGGCTTCTTCACCGAAATAATTAAGAATTTGGCCTGGGTAAGTTGTACCGTCATTTAGTTGTTTTATATTATAGGAGTACACTTTGGTGTATTCCGATTCAAGCATTTTTGTTTATGGTAGGTTGCCAGAAGTTTTTATAGAATGGCGGCATAAAGGCCGGCACCGACACTTATTACTCTAATAAGTATTTTTATAAGCATGGAAATGTCCATATTATATAAAATAACAATACATGTGATAAATTCGTTGTGCATGGCAGAGATTTACTTACAGTTTCAGATGAGTCTGCACACCTCTTCATTCTCTCTGGTAAAATGAAAGAATAAACTCAAGATGGAGCACATTTCAGGAATTCCAAAGATACCTTGATCTTGGAAATAATATAAGTTGTTATATCAATAGTAAATTAATTTAAACTTGTTTATACTGCAAACTAGTCTGGCTACCTGAAATGCTAAATCATTATTTACGCTTAATAAGCTTTTATGAAATGTAACAGAAATTTGTTTGTAATATAATATTATGATCCTATATAGTAGCATAATGATAAAGTTTGATATATTGTGCGATCTGTTTTGGAGTTAACCTATATCAACATACAGAATAATATTAGTCACACATCCAGCTGTAGTACCTGTATGTAACCAGGCGGTCAGATAAGAATGCAAAGTGCTGATGTGCTAAAAAAATGGTTACCAATGTGGCTGCAAGCTGCAAGAGATAACACTTTAATATAGGTATATTAGTAGATACAGTGGCGCTTCTAGGAAGTTTGTCTGGGGGGGGGGGGGGGGGTAGTTACTCTATGGATAATGTAGTGAGCGCTGCCAAGGAGACGGGGGGGGGGGGGGTCAAATGAAGATATAATACGGTAAGAGATGAATATTTATGAAATTAAAATTTTTCAGCCGCAAAGATCAAATTAAACATTACACAGGTATTTTCCATTTTGTTATTATAAGGAAAATTAACAAAACAAAACACATATAATAAAACCAGACTTATTATAAATAATGTAAACAGAAAAATATATTTAAAGCAATAAACATAAACAGTTAAATTTCAATGCAACTTATTGCATCTTATTTTTAATTAGTCAGTTTTTTTCCGTGTTCTGGGGGGGGGGGGGTAATTACCCCCTCTACCCCCCCCCCCTTGGAAGCGCCCTTGCCTAGATAAATAATTGATGTTCTACATGCAATGAGTGAAATTAGTACAGCATGTGGTCTTATTAATGAAAAATGATAAGCTATAAGAACTAAATAAGAGATAAGAATACAGAGGCTTTTGCATCCTACAAATATATCGCATTCTAGAGGAGCTGGAGTATAGAAATTTGGGTTTTGCAAAGGCAGATAGGCAATAATAATATGCTATTGGCATGGTTATGGAAGCTATAGCCATTGTTGTAAAAAGCAACAGGCAGTTATGTACATTGATAACGCAAACATGTGGGGTATGGTGGTATATCTTTGGAGAAAAACTATATCATAATTATATCATGTCCATATTATGTTCCATGATGTGTCCGAGTATGTGCCTATAGTACTGTGACCCCCTTTACCCCTCCCTCTTACCCCCTTACTCCCTCTTCCCCCTTCCCCCCGGAAATAACCTAAAATTATGATTGGATTCACCGCTAACTCCAGATCATATACACTTATACAATACAGGGTGTTCACTTGAAAACTGCCCACCACGGATTTATCAAAAACCACTGACTAAAACAAAAAACGCCGAGACACGTCAAAAAAATATTTTTCAAGGGGACAACTTTTTAACCAAAGACTACTTCATCCCCTTTTACCCTCTACCCCCTCCCCCCCCAGGGTCATCCTCTTAAACATGTTTAAATGACAAGGGTATCTTATATTTTAAATAAGGTATATCAAAGTCCTTTATTTTGACGTTTTATACCTTAAAATCGGTCGATTCGTCTTCGAGAAAATTAGAAAAATTCTTATATATCTTGCCCCCCCCCCCCGCCCCCCGGACAACAGTAAATTTAAGGTGTAAACTCTAATCTTGACCCCCGAATGGTCAAGCAAATGACACCCATAATCTGGACCCTCCCCAAAGCCAAATCCTAGATACGTGCCTGGTCCAAGCCTTTAGTGTGGGAATACAACACCTGGTACAACTTTCGTTGTTTCCTCTCTTAACTACCGAGAGTTATGTTGCATTCGGCTGCATTTTCCTCCCTTATCACTTTTTCAAGTTATAATTACTTTTTCAAGGGTCGACGAACGTGACAAAAGATCAGATTTTTAGATTTTACCATGTGAATCTATTTTTCAGATCTCCTATTCCAGTAAATTATAGAATCATTCATTCGTATCAAAATGCTTTTATGATTTAAAAAATATGGTTTTAGTAAGAAACAATCCCTATATTATTACTTTTGTTTCTCCGAGTTATGCTGTTTTCCAAAATATACAGCTTTGCTGGCCCACATAATGTTGAAAATTTAAATTATATCTCACGTTTCGGCCACCCCTAAACCTCTATGGAATTACAAAATGTCACACAAACTATTAGTTTCGAATGAAATATATTAAAATAAAATAAACTAAGTCGATTATTAGGAAATCTTAAAGAACATGCATTGCATTGCATGCATTGTTGGAAATTCCAAAATGAGAATAATCTATCAGCGTCTCAGGATCACGATGCTAACTGAATATGCACTCATAAGTAAATAGTAACACGCAGTACTGTGATCCTAAAGGCCCCTACCCACACAGCGGGATAACTCATAAGACTTGAATGCGCACGCATGATTAAAACTCACTGTATGGTCGTTACCAAAAATTGTGGTTTGCGCCTAAACGGTTGGTTTAAAGTTACATATGTGGTAGATAAACTAACATTAGAATTCACCAAGGAATCCATATATCCAATAATATTTAGGGGGTTCTATTCAAAAAATGTAAGTTTGATATGAATCACCCTGTATAAACGTCAAAATTTAAGTGAAAATATTTCAAAGTTATAGCTGCCATGGGTCCCTACAATGATCAAATGACAGATTTTTGAGATATGTTTTAGTAAGCCCACAATCTTCCGTCCACTCACTATTGGCCCACCCTGTATTTTGCATATAAGTCCTAAACAGCATTGTTACGTATATCTTGATTTTTATGATTAAGGTCTTCACAACTTCATAACATGTATAATTGTTATAGCAGTCGATAAATTCAGTAGTTTTAAAAAATGCGTAGAGGAAAAAGGTAACGCGAAGAAATTCCCAACATCCTCGCGAAATGCTGTGTCCCTTTGACTTTAGAATAAGCAAACGGTTCGTGCGTTTCAATAAAAAGAGCACGCAGAAACGCATGCGTTCAGTTGCGCTACGACTCGTACATCGAGATGCACAAAAAAAGGCACAGTCTAAAACCGATATTAGAATTTCAGAATCGTCGACTTAGTTACGAAATTATTCCGCAAAAACACAAAGGCTCCTTCCTTGCGCAGCATCCAGTTCCAAATTATTTTTTTTAAACATTTTGTACTTTGATAAATGCTATGAAGATGGCCGAAACGTTAGTAAAAAGTGTCAACATAATATGAGGTTCTAATGGTGTGCTAATGGAGTGCGATCAGTCAACAGTAATAGTTTTTTATTGGTGCGGATGGGTATTAAATAAAACTATTTTGTATTTTTTAATGTTTGCTATTTCCAGTAAATAGAATTATTACATGTCACACATACATTTCATACATCAATTTTATTTTGATTAAAACAAAAACATTGCAACAATTTTTTTTCTAAATCCACAATTTTTATTCTATATTTTACAAATTATTTTAGATTTTATATTAATGCCTTGAATTTCACAGATAATTCATTCTAAACCTAATTTTTCATATTACAATATAGAAACAAACAATTATTTATTATAGCTCAAATATACAAATTTCATTTCAGTTCAATTATTTGATCGGTTTGTCCAAACAAAATTTTTCTTATAAATAATTATTCATTTCTTCACAAAGTTTTTGATAAATAATCCTGCCTAAACGTTGAATTTTTATATAAAGATAAATTATTCGAAATATGTTCTCTCTTTCACGCAGCCTTTCATTCCAGAAGGAGTCTGCGATGCATCTACAGTTACAAAAAATTGTATAATATAGGAACTTAATAATTAACTACAAAAGCAAATATAAGTTAAGAATTAAATGGCAGTCAATTTAAATAAAAAAATGGCAAAAATATTTAAAAAACTATAACATACAAACCCTTAAACCTAAAACATAATTATTTAAAACAGGAAATTCAAAACATGAAACGTATGTATAATACAGCTTTCAGTTATTCGCTGTTTTGAAATTTTCCTAGCAAGTTAGTAAAAATATATGTATATGAAAGTGTCGTAGGGTACTTTAAATTTTAAAACATCAAATAAATTTCACTATAATAACGTATACAATATATAAGGTAATAAACAATAAATAGTATTAAATGAAAAACACTGTAGATATACATTCACATGTAATAAGTTTATAACTAAAAAAAGGATTAGCCAACAACTTTGTACGTTTCCTAAAAAAATCTATAGCTGCTGAATTTGCATCGATACAATAATCAAATTTGTGATGTAGAGGAAGACGTACAAGTCAAAAAAGATTTTTTCCGGCAAAAAATACGTAGTGTTATTGTATAGCACAAGCATATTAAACATAACTACTGTAAATGAACAGTTAAATAATACGTTCATAATGTTTAAATATTACTGTTTAAGTTTACACACATATGAGATGAGTGAAAACTGAAAATCATACCAACATCACATGCAGTAAGCGAAAGACGGAGCGTGATGCTCACTTTTGAATATCACTCTTGATTATAAGTACATATTTGGAGTTGTTAGCGACTAGAAGACTGGATTTCAAGTTTTTAGTGATGAAGATGATTTTCCTTCAACCAGCCTCCTTTGGAGGAGGTATGCGTAATTCACCGACATTCGAAAATTCATGTCAAAAGTGAAAGAAATTAGTTTTTATTTGTTCTGCTCATCAGAACGTTCACTACAGGTGAATGAACGTTAATTTTTTTGTTTCAAAATAAAACAAACATATTTATTTTAAGGCGTCATCAGAGAATAAAAATACTTTCACCTGCGAAAATTCAACTCCATGCAACGTTCATAAACATATCTATTTTAGTATTTAAAATTTTTTTCTCCACCTTAAGTTTCGAAAAACAACATCTAGTTTTACAGTTCTTAGCAACGAGTAAAATAGCTATATTCATTAAACAAACATTGAAACAAACGTTCCAAATTTTCGGATAGACAATTCAAAGGTTATTCAAAAAAAGAAATTTCTATATTGTTTTTCTTGGACCTTTTTCTTTTTGCGATTTCGATTAAAATAAGTGGAAACTATTACTTTGAGAATCTAATTTTAGTGACACTATTTTTTCTAATGATGTTTTTTCATTACGAAATTATTGCTGAAACTGTAATTTTTGACCAGTTGAAATGAAAAATCATCTGCACCACTCCAAAAAAGGATCCCACCAATTCTGTATGGAACATAGAGTCCAGTTCAAGCGTCTGAAATGATAAATTGTTACAGGTTATGCAGAATAAATATCTTCGTGAGCACATACTCTTATCTTCAATATCTTCAGAGATATCACCATCAGAAGGTGTGGCTTTCCTACATGCACTTTCACCATTGTGCAGCATTTTATGCTACATCGAAAAATGGTGAAGGCGAACTTGTATAATGTATAGGAAAGTGATATCTCTGAAAATATTGCAGACAGGACTTTATGCTCACGGATATAATTATTCATTCAAGTTGATAAACCCTGTAAGATATTGAAACCTCAGCTAATTTTACTGGAGTCCATTTTCCATAATGAATGTGCATGGTCTTTACCTCAAATTTGTGATTGAATCAACATAATATTGAAGTTAGTTAAATGCAACGAACTGAATTTTCGAAAATAAATTAATATTTTGAAAATCATATTAATGGATTAAAAGTACGGATTTTTAGTATATTTATGACAAATGACTCCATACTGAAATTAGGAGAAAATGCAAGTTTGATTATAAGTGTTGATAGAAAATCACAAGATATTAGTGAGAGATCATCACACTGTACTAATATCTTCTAGCACTAGTGATGAAGGCATATTTTCAATTTAAGTAACCTTAAGACCTTTTTTTGTGGCATTGACGTTTCGCCAGACTGATAGAAAATAACATAAAAAACTTGTATATCTGTTAACACTATTGAACTACAATATTTAACAATAAAACAACACTTATCTATACCGTTCTAGTGCAATTATTATGGCAGAAAAGCCGACGAACCGTCAATTTTTTTCATTGTAATACGTAACAGTTTTGCTTATCTTCAAAATAGTCAAAGTCGGTGCGATACAGACCCTAAATTTTTTAAATAGTGCTTCAACTACACAACTTACTTTAAAAATGTCTTAGCTATTGTTGAGCTTGGAATAGATGTCCATAGAACGTGATTTTAAATTTAGAAATTCACGAATTTGCCGTTTTTCTATTTAATACGACTTTACTTCTTCTTTCTCCCCATAAGCCAGGAAAGTATAGCGACTTGCGTATTATAAGAAATTGATTTCACTTGACAATCTAAAATATGTATTAAAAGGCCTTGTAGTACATTTAAATCACAACTATTTTATGAAATCGCTCAGACGTATTATTATTTTAAACAGGCTAGTAAATGTAGCTCTAGTTCAGCCTTGGGATGAATGCTTAAAAAAATTGACATATTTTTTTATGTAACAAAAGATTTTTTGTCGATGAAGAACTGAATATAGGTATTAAAAAAATCGTTACCTTCTCTTGTATTGATGCTATCATCGAAACATCGTATAGAAAGTCTATTTTATATTTTATACTTTTAAATATAATTCGTTTAGACTACGACTTATTTTAGTAGGTTCTCCAGTATACTGAATATTCTAATTCTCGTTTTTGAGGACAAGTCTTGTAAGAAGTTCCCTTATTGATTTGTAATTATTCAGAAAGTTCGCCCTCGAACACTGAAAACTATTGATCAAGGGTAAACATGGATTGGAGAACGATGACTTATGTTACCTGAATATCAAATTGGTCTGCATCGAGAATTTTTTTAGTGTTAAATCGGAGGTCTTAAAATTACTTGTCAGTCAGTTTGAACTTATTTAACATGACGTGTACAAAAACGTAACGTAACTTAACAATTTTAACTAACATTCATTGTAAACTACAATATTTAATTATATTATGTGGTTTTATTGAATCATGCTGAATTTTCACCAACTGTTTTTTGTTATATTGTAAGGCCGAAAAGTGTGTGTCTCCCAAAAGTGACTTTAGACTGTATATATATAAAGGTGTTTAAATGTGTAATTTGGAAAATCATAAAGAAAACACCCGCCGAAAACTTTAGGAATTTTATAAAAAGAATAAATAGTTCGGAAATTTCTGTACCCCCAGGATCAAACTATTAGTCCATACCTTTTATTGTCTACAGCTCCTTAGTATCGCTGGAATAGTGATATAAAGAACTGAGAAAACAAGTACGTAAAGACTGATCGATTTCTGGATTGTCAAGAAAATTGCGAACTATATCCTGAGTGAAAATTAAAAAAATTAGATGAATAATGTCTGATCAAATACTCAATTTTTTTCGTGTGTTAAATCAAAGGTGTTGTATTTACATAAGTTTCCGAATAATTTTGTGTAAATGTGTGCATATGTGATATTTGTAAATCTGAATATTTTATTGTAAAAAAAGTAAAATGTAACTTCATCGCCGTCAAATATTGGTCTGAATGGTTTTAACGATCCTGCCCAATATTTACACGAAAATTCTGTTACTAAAAAACACGAACCAAGGTGTGGTATATCTGAATTTTTGTATAGCATAAGAAATAGGTTTCCTATGCGTTTAGACTATTGCATTTTAACTGAAGATGTAAATGAACCAGTTTTCTCGCAAACGATCCGAGGAGATTTTTTAATGCTTATCTGCTCTACAAGCTGAGTGGGTATATTAGAAGATACTATACTGCGGGAAACCTATAAATATAAGGTACACATATGTTTTTGCCAACGCAATATTAATGAAGAAAACTATTAAGGCTTGTCTTTTATCATTCTAGCAGTTTTAGGGATTGCTAAAAGAAGGATATATTTTAGTTGGTTGGGAACACTGAGTACTTTGTACTCTACTACTACTGAGTACTCATTAAAATTTTTGTTGAAAGATTATTAAAAGAATGCTAGTACCAAATACTATTTTTCAGACGGTGATTTTCCTTGGACCTTTGATAATACATTTAAATGGTTTTGTATATTTTTAATTACTGAAGAAATAGCTGGCTATATTTTTTTAGCTATGCTTCTTTGATAAAACTACTGATAATATAGTAACTTACAACACTTTTTGGGATTCAGATTTTTATGATTTGCGTTTCGTCTTTATAATCACGTTTTACGTATACCAATACTTTTTGTTTTTCAAACCAGTCTAACGATTATCTTCAATCCTTTGAAATATTCTTTAGTCTGTAAGTTGAGCCAAATAATTTTACTTATAAAAAATTCCAGAATGTGCAATCGGTTTTTTATATAATGAAGCTTAATTTTGCGTTGTATTTTGGAGTTTTATACAAAAATAGTTTTCTGTCAACATGCAAATTTGGCACGATATCGATCATATTTTCGAAAATCCCTTTAATATAACATTACATATGAAGATATATCTAAGAAATGATTCAGTAGACTTCTGGGTCTCATCTGCTTCCTCAAAGATATTGGGATTCAGTTCATAACAATCATCGGATGCTTCGTTAAATTGTTACGTTAAATTGTACCTGATATCAGGTAGAATTTGGAGATGGTAGTTCAAAAATTTTGATATCATTTCCTCTGAAATACAGGTACCTGAAACTCCTTTAATATGAGATTTAGGTAGAACACAAGAGCAAAATCATGTAGCCATACATCTTTATGTCAGAATACTGAAGAGTGACAAATATTATTTAGCTACTCTTAGAAGAGATACAATATATCGTTAGGTGTGAATTTCAAGGATTGCTTGCTACAGTGTTGATATTTGCAAATTTGGTTAGCAAAATACTGAGTATGTAAACCGTAGCCGTCATTTCGTCTTGGTTTTGAGGAAGCTTGCGAAACTCATAAGTCTTTTAACGAGCAATGGAGGGGAGCACATCTAGAGCATTTTTTTGGGCCTCGTTCGGACGGACGCTTGCAAGAAAACCAGATCAAAAAACTTTGAACAAAAGATTCAACTTATTATGGTTAGAAATTGAAAAACTGGCGTGCGAAAGTCGCACATGTATTGTGGGCTATTGCAAAAGAAAACTTTTTTTGGTAATTTTACAATAAATATTTGTCCATTCGGGCAGTTAGACTTTAATATTTATGTAAAATACACTAAAAGGCAAACAGACTCTGCAACGAATCCATCTGCTTGGGGGTTACTAAAATGTTGAATTCAACAATTGCTTTTGAAAACAAAAACGCACCGAGATCCAGAATTATGCGAACATTTTTTCAAAATCAACTTTTGATTGGGCTATTGTAAAATTTTTTAATGTGATAATTACCTATGGGTAATTATAGTGGGCAAAATATTTTGAAGCACTGTGTGCAACCGGGCTATTTCACTTTTTTATTGTATTTTTACATATTCTCTGTGTCAAGTCCGGGTAAAATATTTTTCGCGTGGATGCTTCGCCACGATGTCTTAGTTGGGTAAATACTGCATAAAAGATGACAGATTCGCCCAGTAGGCTAAGCTGATGAAGCCTTAGTGAGGAAACTGCCAACAATTCACACCCAGAAAGTACGAGCAATCCTAGGATGTCAAAATTTGTTCCCAACAATTTTTTGCGGTTCTTTGAACATGATATAAAAGCCGCTTCTGTAATGTTGCTTCAAGGTGCGTTTCATCTTTGATCGCTACTATCAGAATCGCGTGTTGTTACAACTTTTGTATCATTTTCCAAAAAACAAGTGCCTGATGCTTTTTTTCTGATGAATGTTTTGAAATAGGTTACTGCCTAAGATTGCTCGGAGTCAGTTGTTCGTCTAAAGTTTATCCGCAAAATGAGTTTTTTGTTTATTATATACGTTCTAAAATATAAATTTTGAGAAAATTTTGAACTCAGTTTCGTTGGGGGTGTTATAACGAACAAAACTTTTATGCATCTGTAACGAAATTTTACACATTTATGGATAAGTGTGTGTAAAATGTCTTTGATGTGTCACTTTTTGGGGAAGTACTGAACAGCAAAAATGCCGTTTACTATTGTAATACTTTAGCAACTATTGACTATAATGGCTATTGATAATTGTGGAACAAGTGATTTTTCTTAAAAATGAGCTCGAAAAGTAGTTATGGGCATCGTAAGAGATAATTTCCTGTATGATATAATTTCATGTATGGTAAACAAAAAAGCTTTTAATCAAATTAATTGCTATGAAATACTGAATTTCTATGTGTCTTTGAACAAGCATGATAAATTGGAATAAGAAAAATAGACATTTAGCCAACAGGTTTGCAATGGCGGTGACTTCAAGAGACGCACACACTTTTACTGTACCCAGTCACTACAGGATGAAATGGTACCTAGCTGATGGAGTGAATACCCCATGTAGCCAATTCCATCACTTAGAGGTTGACCTTGCAGCAAAAAAGTGCATACAGCTTCTCTCGAAGTACCTATCCAAGCCTACAAGGTTCAAAAATATAACCAAAAAATAATATATGAAGTTAGCTTGTGCCTAAAAGAGATAATAATCAATATCGTTGCTAACAAAGACCATAGTCGGTTTTCAACTATACTGGTCACTTATTGGCACTTCTAGTTTCATAAGGTATCTACCTCTATAGATGGTTCTATCCATTCTAAAACCGCACGAGCCACGATAAATGCGCTTCATTTACAACAGTTTAAAGACATAGTTCAATCTTATATATCTATGTTTTGAAAATACTGATTGATGCTCCTCTACAACTTTTCGATTCATTTCTAAAAAAAAGTGGGGTGCTTATGTACAGAGGCTCTTACTTTAAGTTATGTACAAAGTATAAAACCACATTTTTTTATGAATTGTCCAGAAACGCAAAAATAGTTTGAAAGGAAATTAAGTACGCTTTTTGTCTTTAGAATTTGTGAAAAATATACAAACTGTCGATTTAATCTCACTCACACCCTCATTTATACAAAATAAACGCATAATGTAATTTGGATAAGTTGCTGTTTTTAATTGCAACTGTTAAGTATTTGTACTTTTTTTTTAAATAGATATAAAATTAAAGCCGATATTTTCTTATAAATATAAAACAAAATTATAAGTTTTATATTATAAAATCACAGTACACATTGCAAAAAAAAAGATTACGTTATTGCTATTTATTACATTAAACCGGCCAAAATATATAAAAAATCACAGTAAAAATAAAAAAAAAACAAAAAATATACTCTTTTTCAATTGGTTATGATATTTTTACCGTCATTAAAAAATTGTTTTGCAATTTCTCTATATATCATTCATACATAGTATACTCTAGAAACAATTAGTTATTTTTATGTACAACCTAAATTTAAGTAGTTCTGAAATACCTAAAGTTTCATATTTAGGTACTTCTATAACACTTATATCTATACATTGTTTATGATTTTTGTAGTGGGGCACTTTTAAAGTGCATCAATAATAAAAATTATGGCCTAGCCATTGTTAAAACATACTGAGCGCAATAAACGTAACAGAACCCAAATGGTTTGGCACACTTTTGTTGATAAATCATTCAAAGAAGCACTGAATGTTCAGCGACAGAATGTCTTGGAAAAAGCGGCTACAAAGTCCTTTTTCTATACCTATTATAAAAGCATATTCAGCTAAAAAACGTAATGAAACAGATGCAGAAACAATTATTTTCATGGATGTATTGATAGGCACCGGAGTAGAAAGGTGAATGTTGGATGTTTATTGATATGTGTGTACCTGCTTTCGAAAAATTAACTCATACTGTTTAGGGAATTTAGCGATTTTCCAAGTCAGCTCAGGTCAAAAATGTATTTCTGTTGGTATTAATACTCTGTTATCCAAAGTTACGCATATTTGGTAGATGCCACTATATACCATGGAATACACGATTTCTACATTTGCATCTAGGACTGAAAAAGCTTTTATTTTTGTATGAACATAAAATAAATATAGAACGTATCTCAAAGATGTCAACAATCTGCCGTGAACCGTTCGATAGAGGAACTGTTGGCTGGAAGAGTAGACGTCTAGATGTTATCCCAACTGAGCTGATGGTGCTGTTTTTTCAATATATATATTGGTTTTCCAACGAAACAGTGGTATATATGATATATAAACTGATAGTTTTCAGTAGAGGATAATAACGGCAATCTATTATACTGATTGCATGATATTGGACTATGAACGTGGAAAAAATATATGTACAATTTTTAAGTTGGTATTCTAAACCTGTTTTAATAAAAAAAATCAATGATTTCGGAACTCTACCGGATGTATAATCATGGCAAACCAAGACCAACCAAGGAATCCGTTGGCGTTGATTCGTGATATGATGATGAGCATATCTCACATTCGCTAATTTTGTTTTAATTACCAAAATGAGCGGTAGAATCGAAGACCGCTGAAAGAAAGTTGGAAGATACTGAAACGCAAGTCTGCACCGAAACTGCCTCTTTTTTAGATAGAAAAATGTGTAAGATGCAGTAAATACGTTGATTTGGTTTGCCACGTGCGTACTTACATTTATCCCATCCGTCCATTTTAAAATGTTGTATAATATATAGATGATATCTTAACGTTGATCTTATACTTCCATAAAATGTATCACAATTGTTGAATAATATTCGCTATTCTTATATTTGCTTCTTTCCAGCGATGCAAAAAACCTGAATTGCATTCTATCATACTTCTGACGAATAGGAATTTTTGGATTCCAACGATGTTTTCAAAAAGTGTTTCGGGCAATTTTGGTACTTTTTCGTATACATATTCAATAAGCGAAGTCAGCGTATGATGCAAATTCAAATCAGAGTTCTTTTTTCGCTTGAAAGATCCGTATCCAAATATTATTTCCTTATTCAGTATTTAACAGTGTATAGATATCATAGCAAGTTATATGCATCGTCTCGAACACAACTTATCGTTTTAGTAGGTACGTAGAAAAATATCAGGTATATCAAAGTATCGTATTGTAGATCACGCTCAATGATAGTCAGTCTTTCTCGTTTATACTACATAGTTTTTCTTATTCGCCTTTAAGCTTACCGTCTGCCCTTATACGCTCCACCCACTATGCAATTTATTATTTGCTACAAGTTGAGAGACCACTTTGTGTCGATCCATGTTTCTATTACTACGCTATTAGTTTTAGTTTGCTTTGAAATTTAGCCGCAAAGCATCTTGACGTGATGTGACTTTTGGTTTCTACAAAAATTGTTTCCCTGTGTTTTAGACTATAAAACAAAGTCATCGTTGTTTATTCTGAGGTAGTTAATTCATTCTTGAATCATTGCTATCATTACTACATTTTGCTCACGTTTATGCTCAGTGCTATGCTATTTCTATGTCCGTCAAAATGAAGTAAAACTTGTAAAACGTTTCATCCCAAATTGGCCAATAAATTAAACCGGCGACATTGCAACTAGGAAGTTGGAAAAAGATAGGTGGTTCGAAAAAAAATCTGTAAAAAAATTAATTTTTGACAGCTAATTTGAACTTTCAACAGGTTTTCAATTCATTCAATGATTTTGTGTCATGAATTGCTTAGTGTGTGGTTCGCTTTAGGGAGACAGTGATATTTTAGGTATCTTGCCCACGTCAAGTAAAGGCTAGCTAGTTACCATTTATTTCTGAATTAAAACGGGAGGCCTAAAGAAAGAGTCATGGCATTTTCATTAGTTTTCCACAAGCAGTTGTAGTTGTAGTTTATTGAGGTATTCTTGTTAAATTCATATTCGGCGATATACCTGGAAAATCCGCTTAAAAATCTCTAAATGGGTAATGGATCACAGTGAACGTTTATCATGTTAAAAATTATGATTTATGACAATTAAAGGTATTTGATAATTTCTGCCTTTAAAAAATATTGTCGATAATCGTTACCACTTCTTTTAAACTACATATTTAAAAAATCCTAAGTTACTATATGAAACGTTATTCTTCGCACTTTACTGACTCATAACTAAAACCACATTGCTAAAACATAAACTCAATGCTACCGTTTCGGCCACGTCTATAAATAATAGTCCTTATCAGAGTACAAAACGAATGATCAATATAATATAAACAAGATATTTTTTCTTATGACCAAAACTTTAGTAAAGGGTTTATATTTCAAGGTTCGTGGCTTTAATTACGAGCCAGTGAATCGCGATAAATCAGAAAGTTAACCGCATGATAAATTTCAGAAGTTATGTTCTCTTTATATTTTAAAGGTACCAATTAAATTTCAATAAACAGATGGCAGTATATGAGGAGAAAAGTTGATATTTGAAGGGATCCGGAAATATGGAAAAATGATCACCACTATCATAGTATTGACTTTGTGGGTTGAAAAATAAATTTATATTTTGAGGCTCGAATTTATGTTACCAATTTAAGTATACTTTATAAATTTATTTATTATGTAAAGTTATCGGCGTTGTCTTCCTCTCTGTATTTACTGGTCCAAAAATAATAGAACATTTAAATGGATTTTTCTTTTCGTTTTTTGAAGTACGACTCTATAAGGCTCTTTGGTTGAATGTTGAATGCAGATTTAAGAAATTCTCTGATATATTTCAATAATCCCGAAGTAATTAAACATTATTAAGTTGATCATCTTTTGCGTGATGTTTTTGAATACTGTACCAAAGAAACAGCTAATAATAGAGTGCAAAGAAGTTCTTTTTCTGCAATTTCGAACACGAAGGTTCAAAATTTTGTTAGTAAATTGTTCCACCTGAGAATCCTGTTTTTCATTGTATATAAAGATTTTTCTGTCCTAGTTGGATATATATGTACATTAGTTATTACTCCAGCTTGTATATGATCGTAAAAATATTGCCATTTCGAAAATTCGTAACACAGCACCTTCAGTTCATTTGAAAGAACAATAATCCATATAAGTACCACTTGATAGATGTTTTGCAACACTTCCTCTACTTTCAGCTTCGAAAACTTGAATTTGTACTTTTTTGAATGCAAAAAGAAACGTAATAGCATTATTTTATGCACTGACATGAAGCACCAGTTTGTTCTATAAAGGAATATATCTGCTAAAAATCGTATAACAGAATCTGAAACGACAAAGAAAACTATACAGCTGCTGTCAGCCAATAGGGGATCATATTGCGAACCTATACAAAAACTTTTCTGTATTTGCTGTTCCAAAAATATTTTTTATCAAATTAAAAATGCACAAATATTTGTTATTGCCTAGTATTCTGCTTATTTGGTGTATCTTATAATCTTGTATTTTAAAGCAAGACTGCTATTAAGGCTAGCAGCTTTTGTATCTCAGCTAACAGCAGTTGTACTCATTTTTAGTTTCATTTTATATCCTGTCTGCTATTTTTACGTGAAAAATAACAATGAATTGTTAACGATTTCTTACGTACTATGCGTTCAGTAATAGCTAAAGTTTCATGGTTGTTGATTCTGCTGTTGACTTGAAAGCGAAAACCCTAGAGATCGTGGATCACTACCGTGTAGCCTCATAACCTGCTCCAGCCTCTGTTCTTGTATCCTCAGAGCTTCTGTGATATCAGGACTTATTTGTTGTGACGATTGTCCTTGATGACCTTGATAGTTACCTGTAAATCAAGGAAATATTTTTGTTTGGCGTCGTTCTTAGGCTTCAGCTGAAATTGCAAATTCGCCTTTGGTCATACGCTCTGCCAAAAGCTCGACCGTTTGTATTTATTTAGTGATGAAGTTAGATCAATAAATAAATCTTGGACCGAAGAACGGTTTGTACCAAATTTTGTGAGGCAATGAACCCTCAAATTGCGTTTCAATGCATAATAATCAAGAAATGCTTAATAACAAAATTCTAATCCTGTCAGATAGCTTTAATCAGAAAGTATAAAAAATGATAAATACTAGGTATTATTATTTATGTCAAGTGCCAGAAATTGTGTTATATAGTTTCCAAGCTTATGGGTTTTAGATATGCAGGGTTTGGTATCTAGCCGCACGAAAGTATATGGCTATCGAAATTTAGAAAATAAAAAAAACTGGTAAGTCCACCTTCTCTAATATAAGAAATGATGTGTATCTCAAGTTTTCATCAAAAACAAACTTAATCACTTTTGCACGACAACTCTTCATACAGGGTCCACTTTATAATGGTATAACTTCAAGACATAATAGATAACGTTAAAATAATGAAAAAGGCTTTGCTTTCGATATACAGGGTGTTCAGATTTCAAAAAATCTATGTAATCATGCTTTTTAAAACATAAAAAAAAGTATTCCAGTATTTTTTCCTACGACGGACCGTTTTCCATAATCTACATGTATGGCTCTTGGATGGATCTTTATCAGACTATACTACTAGCGTTTCAGCATGAATTTAGCATTAATATTTGGCTGGGAATCTCCAATAACAATTTCTTTGGCCCTTATGCACTCTTGCGCAGATTCCAGTAAGCGTGTGCACAAACTAACCATGCAGTGCTTCTTAGAATTCCATAAGAAGACACGATCAGTTGTGCGTTGAACAAAATGGTTTTCATTTCGTACAGTTGTCACATTAATGTATCTTGTTAACGTTTTTGTTGTTTTTATCAATTGTAGTTATTGCTTCATTATGTCATTTGGTTAGAAGTTATATGCATTTTGATCTTAATGAGTAGTAACAGTACCTGAGGAAATCGGCAAATCTCGAAAATGATGCATCGTAAGAAAAAAAGAGCCTATATTTTTTTGTTCTAAAAGTCATGGAGCATCGGCTAATATTATTGTTATTTGCAATAAAGTCAGCCGCATAGAGATTTTTTTTTGAAAAAGGATTATGGTGTACCAATATCTCCGTCAGTGGTTTTTGTAATTTATCACCATATTCCCTACATTTCGAAATCCCTTGCTTATTTTCTGCCAAATCTAAAATTTTTCTGAGCAGCGGTTTTGACAAAATTCAAAATAATATAGATGTTAAAAAAAATTGGAAACACCGAGTATCTAGAAAGCTTAGCTTTCCTGGATTAAGTTATGTCATTATAAAGTATACCACCCTGTATAATAGTAGCCGTCTGACTACTAGATCAAGAATACCCAGTGGCGTAACTGAGGGCACGCAGGGCCCGCAGCTGCGGGAGTAGCCCCGTGGTTTTGGGGGCCCTGTAGCTTTGTAGGCCCAGTGTCCCCACGCGCCATGTTTTATGCAACAAAGTACTAAATTAAAAGGTCGATTTCCTTGTATGTTAGTATTTTTCACAAATAATACCAATAAACTCCAGGATACACATACCTATCATCGAAAAAGTGAGACACTATTGCATTTTAAACTAAACCCTAAAAATCGGCGCAGCATCCGCAGTAACTGAAAAAATACGGCAAGACAGCATACGTCAAGAATTTTTTGGTTAATTTAACTCTGTGTTTTCCACAACACAGGTCACAAGAACAACCAACACATAGGTGTATAATTCAAACTAAACAACGACCTTCTAAAAAAATTTAAATCAAAGAATGTGTGTTTTCAAACCACGAATTTTGTCATTTTTCGGGTGATTTAAATACGTAAAGGTGGATGTTTATTTTGTAATTTACACCTATGTGTTGGCTGTTTGTGTGGCCTCTGTTGTTAAATTAGCCAAATATTTTTGACGTTTTTTGTTTGAGAATTCCATTTGAAAGTCTGTTACTCAATGCCGATTGCTGTTTTTTCTTTGCCAGCAAACCTCAACGTTAAAGCCCTGAAGATGGCAATAAACGTTGGCGAAAGCTTGACCGTCTCCTTTATGCAGTGACCCTTGTTTTTTTTTCAAAAATTTGGCCAAAACCCCAAGATTTTCTCTTTCATGTATACAAGTTGATACTTTTTTAACTGTGATTACAAGTCGTTGAAATAAACTAGTTTTTAAATAAGCCTTTTCAGAAAATTGAAAAATAAGCGAGATCCAAAATAAATAAATTAAATCTAGAGTATCAAGACGTATATACCTAGTCTATTTATGTTTAGTTTTTTGCTCGGATTTTGGTCTTATATATTAGGCATTGCATCTGTCACTTTCTGTTTACCATTGTTAATTTTAAATTGGTAAGCGGCGCATTATTATGAACGCAACTTTTACGATGTATCAATTTAAAATTAACTCGATAAACTGAAAGTGACTAGTGCACTAAATTTCTTGCGAGGGCCCCGGGAAGTATCTCGCGGGGGGGGGGGGGAGGGGGGGGAGTGTACGAATTTGAAGTTACGCCACTGACAATTCCATTTTTGTCCATTTTTGTGGATATTCGAGCGATTTTCGCGAGGTTTGCACGGTGTTTGATAGTTTTCTAAATATCATCATTTCTTCCCGAAGTATTCGGCATTGATGGTAAGGTTACTCACCATTATGCCTCAATGGACTGTGAGCTGCAGCCGCAGCCGCAGCTGCAGCTGTCGCAGCAGCGGTGGCATCTTGCTGGTTCAGCTGTGGCAATGCTTGACTCATGGCTAGTCTTAGAGCGGTTTCTGCTTGCGACCTGGAAAAAAAATTCATTAGGTACAATATTTGCATCAGTGGGATGTGGGATTTGTTAAACGAATTTGAAAAAATTAGGAATAATAAGTCTTTGACGGGACTAGATAGCTTTCGGCATAAGTCTTATAGGGGAATGAGATAGTACATCTGTAGAGTGGGGAGGGTGAGTGGTCCCACTGCACTTAGGCCACAACTGGCCCATTGTGCATCCTCCCAGGGAGTTGTTTCCTCAGGTCATCGTCCATCCTGCCAATTGTAGGAAGGTGAACAAGTCGCTAGGGGACATCTCCCTTATGTGGGCAGGTGTATTCTACATATCGGTGTGTCACTTAACCCCATAGTGTGGAGGTGTTTCCTGAGTTGACAATGGCCAGTCAGGAATCCTACTAAGAGGCGTAGGTTTGGTCTGGTCATCGCCAAATACTTCTTGGATATTGCCATGTCAAAACCTGCAAGGGTTTCCTTGGCAAATCGACATCCTTGTAGTTCTTCCCATCGTTTTACCATTTGGGCATGGGAGTGTTTTTTGGCTATTTCCGAAATTGTGGTTGTCGACATTCCAGAAAGGTCACATGGTCCTAAAATTCTTTGGTCAGCGGCCTTCCTGGCTAGATCATCCGCTATACGGTTGCCTTTGTTGTTGTTGTGCCCTTTAACCCACCTCAGGACAATATTGTTTTTGTCCGAAGCATGGGCTAAAGATTGGTGGCATTCCATTGCTAGCCCTGAGGTGATACAAGGTCTTTTCAGGGTTAGAAGTGCTTGTCTGCTGTCAGTGCAGATTGCTACAGTTTTGCCAGATACATCTCTCCTGGCTAGTTCATTTGCGGCTATCGATATGCCAGCCAGTTCCGTTTGAACGATACTGGCGTGTTTGCCCATAGCCCACTGTGTTCTTAGGTTTAAAGACCTGGAGTATACACCACATCCAGTGTCTTCCCTTGTTTTGGAGCCATCTGTGTATATGCAAATTGCATTTATCACATTTGGCTCAACATTCTGTTTAATCTCTATTTTGTAGGGTTTCTTAAAAACGAATGTTGGTTTAATTGAGTCGCTGGTTGCTTGTAGCATGGGTAGTGCCTTTAGCGCTTCCCACCATACCAGCTGCCTCAGTCGTCCCATACCTACATCTGGATTAATACCAACCGGGCGAAGTCGTAACATTGACAGTAACGCAACCTCTTTGATGTAAATATCCAGAGGGGTAATGCCAATTATTACTTCCATAGCAGCAGTCGGTGTTGTGCTCATGGCTCCTGTTATATTAATGCAGGCCATACGTTGTATTTTATATAATTTATTAATCGCCGTCGCCTGCAGAACTTTAGGTACCCAGGCAATGGCTCCATACGTTAGCATAGGCCTAATGATTGTGGTATAGATCCAGTGGGTAACTCTTGGCGACAGGCCCCAAGTGCGTCCCACTGTTCGCCGACATTGTTCATAAGCGACATATGCTCTTTTGGCTCTACTATCTAAATGAGAGTTCCACGTCAGCTTTCTGTCGAGGGTAATACCAAGATATTTCACCTCTTCAGAGAAATGTAGCTTGACACTGAGAAGCTCAGGGGGGTTTAGGCCCCTGATCTTCCTTTTTCTGGTGAACAGAACCATCTCAGTCTTCTTGGGATTAATGGACAATGACTGTTCTAGACACCACTTTTCTATTGATTTGAATGCTACTTGGGTGCGTTCACCCAACGTGTTCTCAAATCTGAGATGGTACATAAAAAATGTGTTGCACCTGAAAAGCTATGCCGATTTTGAGGAAGTTTTGGGGCGGTGCGCAACTTAGCAAGGCTCCAGTCAATTGGTTCTACTATTTCAACTGCTTAAAGAGTATTTTTAACATTTGTATAGATATCCCTTTCTTTCTTTTTTGAACGTTTCCTATTTTTCAGGCTCCAATTTTTCAGAAAAGTATTTGAGGAATATTTTCAGGGTATTGACTGAGGGAAAAATTTGTTCAACATTGACCAAATTAGATTCAATAGAAAAAACGTGGAGATTTTGAATCTAAGGTTTACTGCTAAGCAGCCACGGTACCACCAGGAGATGGCGCGAGAGAGTCGTCGGCGGGCGCTGGCCCGTCCCCGCGTAGTACCAGTCGGCCCTTTGGAAGTTGAGCTGACGGGCCGACCGTAGCTCAACTGGTGAGAGCGCCGAAGTAAAAATCTTGAGGTCGTAGGTTCGAGTCCCGCCGACCGCCGAGTTTTTTCGACACTTTCTGGTACGAATTTCAATTGAGATATCCACATGCGGATGTAAGCCTGATAGTAAAAACAATATAATATCATATGTACGAAGTTCCCACACAGTGCCTATTATCTAGCCGCTGATGGTCTTGCGCGATACGTAAGCTTGTAGTAGTACTCTTATATTCTATACTACTCTGGATCTGCTAGATCAGAGAGTCAACCTTCCTGTTGTACCTGTATTGGGGGGCTCTGTACTATAGTCAAATTCATTATAGCACCTCAAACACGTAGTACCACTTCTAGCAATGAATGGATGCCTTCTTAGAGTCCGTAATAGATTTGGGATTTGGAGTTCGGACTAGAATTTGTGAGCTGGGGTTGGAGGTCAAAGCTTAGGCTGAAGCAAACAGTTACCGTACCTGATGAGCGCCTCGGCGTGCTGCATCCTCAACGCCTCCGCTTGCTGTTGCTGCGCTTGCTGAGCTTGCTGGGCAGCTGCAGCGGCCGCTGCTGATTGGCTCATGTCCATCACAGCCGCCGCTGATCCGGCTCGCATCGCTGCGTCCATGCTGCGGATGCTGTCCATGGAGGCGCGCATCGCGTTCATCGCGTTCATGCTCAATGACAACGTGTCCGCCGCGTTCGCGATCGCAGGAGGCGTTGAAGGGTTCGAAGAGTTGTTCACCTGATTCGCCTGCAATGAAAAATAATTTTAATCAGTGATCAGCCCACGCAGAATATAGCCGTCAGACTATGACATCAGATCATCATACTCTCGATCCGCAGCCTTATCACGTATCTTGCAGATGACAAGCGACGGGCGAAAATCGCGCAAAATCTGCTGCCAAACGTAAATTTCGTATTATGCAACGACGTCATCGTGACGGACAATAACAGATAACCTACAATTTTGACCTCAGCGACCGCTGTCAGTTTGGTCATCTGTTTTCTAATACCTTGTGATGCCTAAAGATTTTCTAACAGCGTCTGTCTAACTTTCAAACATTATCTGCTTCTACAATAGTCTACATATATAATAGCCTGAAGAGCAAATAACCTACCAGTTATGTTAGATAGGAGTAACTATAGCATGTGCAGTAGCAGAGAAACTTCGTAGGCCTTGTCACTACCACCAACAGTTAACATAATGCCAACTAACAATGTAAAAGTATCAAATATGTGGCTTTCATTGGCGATACTAATTACGATTATGCCAAGAATGGGGAGGTTATGGGCTAGATCCAACAACGGTGACTTTAGGCCCCACAAACTCTTTGGACAAACGAGGGTTGCTCTATACTTCCGTCAGAACCTTTCTGTCACCTGCTACAATCTGTGGATAAAGTTCCTCAAAGGCTGTGGATTAGCCCAGTGATAATAAAAACAGGTATATAAGATACTTTTTTCCTTAAAAGTAGACAGTATTATCACAGCATAGTAAACAACCAGCACAATAACTCAGGTTGGCGGTAATTACACGCGCATCCCCCCTTTTGGATGATTTTTTGTAGGGATGCTAACGATACTTCGATACTTCTGCACTAATATCGAGTATTTTTGTCATCGATACTTTTTGAGGCCTTCCAAGCTGGTATCGATACTTTTGTATCGGTATCGAAAATAATTATATAATTATTGAGGGGTGTAATCAGTTGCACAAAATGCTCCGTACGAACCAAACGCGCCTATTTGGCTAAAAAACATCGAGTTGGTACCGGTAACGATATTTTCATTTTCGCATCTCTACCCCATGAACTGACAGTGAATCGCGAACGATGGCGAGCTAACTATTGATAATATTCGTGTCGGAGATACTCTAGCTCCGACTTAATGCATTTTACGAGTTCACATGTCTGTTACGACATTGTGACTATGATGATGATCTCTACCCAAACTTCACATCCGTAAAATCATCCCAAGGTCAAATTTTATGGGAACCATTTTTATATGGGAAATCCTCAGAGATATTATGCTGGTTGTTTACTATGCTGTGGTATTATTGAGTAAAAAATAACATGTTTGGCATATATTGTACCTGTGTGACTCCCAGTCGCATGGCGAGGTTGGCAAGGTTGGCGGCGGTGATGTTAGCTGCGGCTGCGGAAGGATCAGAACTGAGTCCTGGAGGCACTCCCGCACCTTGGCCTACCATGTTGGCTATCACGGCCATCCGGTTCGCCGTGTGCAGTTGGTCCTCCACGTTGTACTGCTGATGTAGACCGTTGTTACC
The DNA here is from genome assembly GCA_951848785.1 of Callosobruchus maculatus. NCBI lineage: Eukaryota > Metazoa > Arthropoda > Insecta > Coleoptera > Chrysomelidae > Callosobruchus > Callosobruchus maculatus. The sequence continues at coordinate 3,553,264 of CATOUR010000032.1, forward strand.
TGTGTGCACGGAAAAGTAGGTTAGTATGCGTCTGTTGATCATCATCGGTCGCAAACGACAGTACAGTATGGTACATAAGGTCGTATTCATAGGCGATACTTAAGGGTCCCTTAATACTTGAGGGTCCCTAAGTAAGGTTTCGTGTTTCGACGACTATTTGAGGGTCCCTTACGTAAGGGTCCTTGAGTAATACTCAAGTAACGAAATGTTAACAGTCTAGGCGATTTTATCGGTTAATTTTTGAGTACGGTGTTGTCAGCTTCTGTCACATCCAGAAAAATGTCCGGTATAAAACACGAAATATTAACACAAAACAAAAGTAGATAACAGAAAACATCAAAATGTGTAGGCATAGCCAACACAAATTGACTTATATCTGAGATATGACAATGTCGCCAAATGAATCCTGCCGTCTCGTAGATGTTGTCTAGGAAACAGATACATAAGCAAAACCACACTTGAGGGTCCCTTAAGTATCAGTTGACTATTAATTAAAGGAACCTTAAGTATTACTCAAGGGACGACTATAAATACGGCCCTTAGGCAGTTCTTCACTTGGAAATGGTCTATAGTACTCGTTAAAATGCGCAGTTTTTCTGTAAGATATACATAATTACTATATGAACATCAAGGGATAATCTCTTGTCATTGAGTTGTGAAAATACCTGAAAATACCCGAATGATAATAATAATAATGGATTAATATTTTGCTATTATACTTTAACGTTGGTTTATTACTATTTCAACATATTGGGTCATTAGTCTACGATATAAGAGTCGTCGATTTGAAAGAATAATTTCCAAAATATTTTTCTGTGTAAGTCGCTTATTTATGTAACGAATCGGATTTGAATAATAAAAATCACTCATATAATCTTGACTTAAATTGATCTTAGTTGATGTTTTGATGGAATGTTGAGCTTGAACCTATGCTTTTCTAAAAAACAGCTCAACCAGTATATGTATGAGATGTGATAGGGCGGTATTTCGTAATAAATGAGATTCTTCGAAATTTGTTGTACTTTTTGCAGGCTACTTCGGACGCATTAGCTTTTTATTGCAACGATAGTATTTTCTGAAATGGAAAGTCATAACTTTAGGAACACTCTGTAAGTCTGTACGTATGCGATTATGATGTCGATTTGGCTGGGGTTGGCAAAACATCTATATCACTGGAACGCAACGGGAATCATTATAGTTTCCTAAATGGTTACTTTTTATAATAATTTGCCTTCTATACTTCCCTATTTAAGCAATTCCCTAATGTACCGAAATAACATACCATTCTCATTTAATGTAAATTACTTATGTGAATAATTATTTGATTTTGTTTTTCGTATACTATTTTCCATAAGAGTATAAATTTAAAAATTATTTTGAATGAAATTGATCATTCTTGATGTTTGGTATTGGTATTATTGTCTGATACTTTTTGTTTAACAAAAGGTGGAATACGGTCTTAGATTGTAAAAGTGCTTGTGGCATAGGGAATAACTTGATGCGATTGCCCTTACCCTGAAAGCACATAATCGCAGTTATAAAGAGAGCAAGCGGCCTTTGTACGCCCAGAAGTTTACTGAATCTTAAAAAACGCATATTTCCCAAAAATCATGTGTCATGGCCAGTCGCTATGAATGCATCCAATAAAAATTAGTCTCAGTTTCACAATCATTGGTCACCTCTAGTAGTCACTTAACCGACTGATCGAAGTTAACCAGTAGTTATTGTTGAGATCTGTTTTACAAAGAAAACCAACGGTTAAGCTTATTTATGTACCTACATAGCAATATAGAATATAGTGATAGTTCTTTAGATTCGGTATGTTAACTAGCTATTGTTTAAGAATCAAACCATTTTTCTGTTGTCATTTGCGACCTTGGAATAGAAATATCTAGAGAATCTCTCGTTGGATTGGTCGTTTGAAATAATAGGAAATTCTGAACTCACTTCGTAAGATATCACCTAATTTAGTGTTGCAGTTGTTGTTATTGTTGTTGAGGCCTCCAGCTTCCGATCCTGCCGACGAAAGCCTTCCGTTGCCTGAGGAACTATCGCTGTGAGCACTTGGTGATGCGCACATTGGACTACCGCTAGCTGCAATTGAAAACGCAAAAATGTGTGAGGCGATATAGTCGAAAATCCCTTAGAGGCTTATAGTAATAGTATAGGATAAACATAGAGGGAGGAAACAAACAAATTTGATTAAGATTCTGGTCCCTTCCTTCCTTTCTTACTATTGTTTGATATTTGGGTAATTAGACTTGACGAACTTAGTGACTGACAAGACTGCAAGCAAGAGGAAAGATCCTACGAACCTACGTACAAACGTTGATAAATCGATGAAGGTTTTTATGTTGTCACCCAAACCTTTTGTACTTGGAATTGGAATTTTGTTTAGAATATTTCAAGGTAGTCATGACTGATCTTTCAGGCTAAAGTGTTCGCAAAGAATGGCATCAAGTGTCTTCACTCAGTACTTCCCGCACATTGTCGGCCCTAACAAAGAATTTGGAGTACCTATATTCGTACATTATTCTCATCTCATCTCTCTCATTTCAACTTTTTATTCGAATGCGACATTCTATGTATTATTGCATTTTAAGATTCAGTTTCGAATTGTATGTATGTCAGCTTTGTTAAGGTCAATGCATTCTAAATATTAGCCGCTCCGGAAGGATTCTTAAATTTACGAAATTATTTGCTGCCCACATAAAGAAGTTGTTTCATCTATTTAAACGAAAACCTTCCAAAAATATATTTTTTAAATATTTTAGACTAAAAAATTACCACTGGGTAGACGTAGCCTGAAATATTCTGATCAAAATTCCTATTACAAGTATAAAGGCCGGCCGTTCCTTTTTTTAAAGGATAGATAATCTAAATGATTATTCTTACCTGGTCCCATTCCCGTGAGTCCAAGCAGTCCACTGCCAGACGCAGATGTGACAGCTGCCAGCAGACTTTCTCGTTCTCTTCTTTCGGCAGCAGCTCTTGATAGAACGTACTGCGCCGCAAACTGATGTTTGGGGTCCATTCTCATATGTTCCATGTGCGTTAGCAGCCCTAAGAAGATGAAGAGGGGTGACCATTGAGTTACATTGGTCAATTTTGGTCATATTTTATAACGGTTGCTTAGTGCATTAATTCAGGGTGGGGCATAAAAACCAAGTGTTTTTGGTTTGAGTAGTACTCATATATCAGAAAAGGGAGCGCGCGGTTTATTACAATCCATTCCTTGACTCAAACCATTTCACTTTCTTACTTGCCACTTGCCATCAAGGAGCGGTAGACGCTAGAACAACGCGTGCCATATGGCGTGGCATCATTGGCCCATATTTTTTTGGAGAAAATGAGGTCACCACTACAGTAACATCTGAACGTTACATTCATATGGTGAATACTTTTTCATACCTGAATTGCAAAGAAGAGGTGTGGATATCAAAGATTTGTGGTTCCAGCAAGATGGGGCCACGGCACACACCGCCAGAGCATCCATGGCTGTTTTTCGTCACCTGTTTCCAAATCGTTCAATTTCGAGGTTTGGTGGCATTTCATGACCTCCTCGGTCTCCCGACTTACCAATTTGTGACTTTTTTTCTATGGGGGTAACTCAAGTCACGTGTTTAAAGGGCCAAGCCCCGTACGTTAGACGCAGAGAAGGAAGCGATTCGCCTTGGAATCTCTCAAAAACTAACAGAGACGTGCTGGAAACAGTGGAGTGCAATTTTCGTGAACGGCTGCGTCATATGCCAGATGTAATTTTTGCACTTAGATATTTCAAAATGGTTTATTGTCAGCTATGTTCTACTACCAATAATTTTTTTTTGAGTAAAAACTAGTAATTTTATGATTATTTCAAAAACACTTGATTAATATGCCCCACCTTGTACATACGATAGGCTGAATGTTGCCTAACGCAGCGTTTTGCAGTTTTTGCCGCACTATTTAATCTAGTAAACGATGAAATTTGACCTTACATTCTGGTGTGGAAGATAATTTGGATTGAAGTACTTTATTAAAAAAAAATAATAGAAATCTGAGGAAATTTTAATTATTAGAGAGTTTAGTGTTTCACCTTTTCTGTTATTTCGAGAAAAATAGAACAGGTTAGGATAATGTAAGAATAATTATTGAAACAAATGGTCAGTAAATTCAGCCATTTATCATATCAAATGGATACAAATGATCATAGACAAAAAAAATTACGTGAACATATTAACTGGATCTTGCATAAATAAAGGAAATTAACCTTTTACAAAAATGCCGTTTATCATTTGTTCTTGGGAGACGCTTTTTATTTCGATATATGGCAGTGATTTTTAAATGCTTTTCATTACTTACAACAAGTATTTCCAACTCGGGATACCGGAGATTTTTTGGTCCCGAAAATCCCGGGATTAATATAACGGGATCGCGTTAATCTCGATTTTTTAAATGATGAAGTTTCGGTCTACTTTATTTCTTTTATTATTCGCGTATTATTTTACAAAAAATACAAAAGAAACCTAAAAGAGCCTTTTTTCAGCGGTTTCATTTGCGAAAGAACTTAGATCGCGTTTAGAAGACTCGACTCTAGATTTTTTGGCTTTTATAAGATCTTATTTAATCATTACTAAGCAGATCGCAGATGTGCAAAAATTATTGTAATTGCACATTTAAATGAAAGTTTTCTTTCTATTTTTGTTTTTAGTTCCTGTTCCTAATTTTATGTTTTAAAACCAAAGTTGATTTTCTAAAGTAAATATATGTTTTCTTTGTTTTTAATAAAAATGTACTTTTGTTTACTGTATGTATTTTTGCATTGTTGTTACTAGTGTCAGAGTTTAAAAAACTATTGGGTTTAACCCCCAGGTTAATCCTAGGATCTGGTTTTTTATTCCGGGACCTTAAAACAGGATCCCGATCCCAAAAATTGGAAACCTTTCTTATTTCCTATTTGAGATTCTGAACTACATTAACAATCATCAACAAAGTGTCGAATTTAAGTTTTGAAGATATGCTAAGCTTGCCTTAAACTAGCTTTTGTTTTAATTTGAGTAGAAAGGGTATCAATATGCCATTCTTCGAAATTGAAATAATTGGCTTCCAGACTATGTTTTATTATTGAACAACCTACCTAAACTGTACTTTCGTCAATAAAAGTACATCGCTTAAAAACCTAAAAGAGAAATGGCGAATGACTCGATTATTCGAAGATTTAATGGTTTAATTGGTTCTGAATTTTTAGGTATTTATACATTATACCAGACCTTGCAGAATATCTAAAGATGCGTAATATATATTTAGTTCATCAGAGAAAACACATACAAAGCTAGACAACAGACCAAAAATCACATTTATTGACTGGATACAAGCAATACACATTACTTATTCATGAAAATGGCAAACTATATATAATAAATTTATAATATTCTCATCAGTTGCGGTCCACATATGCATAAAAATAAAAAATAAATAAACAAAAAACAACATACAGTGCAGACCTAGCAATAGTAACTCAATAAAATAAACAAAACATAACATTTCATATACCTAGTCGTGTTTACAGTGTTTACACCCATTCCAGTCAGTCGATTAAATTCGCTTCTTTGCTTTGTTGTACTGCCACTTCATTTATAGAATAACGTTTTTACTTTTCATAAGGCTATTGAAAAAGGGGAGGGGGTAGCTTTATTTTCAGCACTCACAGTCACTTTAACATAAAATAAAATCATAAGCATATGTGGACCATACTGTTGAGAATATTATTCACCCCAGTCATTAGGAAGCTTTGTGAAGAAAATATTGATGACCGTTTGGAATGGCCTTAAGAATTGAGATTTTCAGCTTTTTTGTATTCAAAAAAATATTTTTTTGTAATTGATAACTGTAATTTGTCGAAACAGAGTTATGAGAAAAATGACGTCGAATTATTATGATAGAGTGCTTATGTCTGAATTTCATTTACACTTACATCTGTTTTGATTATCGCTTGCTTTATTAAAGTAGTGAGTGAACTAAATGTTTGTATCTACATGCCAAACATGATTGTTTCGACGAAAACGTTTTAGGTATTTTATGTCAAATCTGAATTGAACTGAAGTGAATATGAATACACCATCATCTTTTTAACGCCCCTTTAATCCACTTAAGTCTCCAAACGCAATTGAACTATGTTTGTCATTTGGTATTAATCGAGAATAACTTTGCCGAATGACTGAGGTGTATGTGAGTACTATGTGAGATATTGTGTACCTGATTCGTGAGTAAAAACTGCTTGACAGACAGAACATGGCCACATTCTTAAGGAACTGGACAACTGAGACGTTTCGGGGTGACAAGCTAAATGTTTTCTTAAAGAGCCTTCGTTGACATAGTGTTTTCCGCAAACAGGGCATGGGTGATTGGCAGTTCTCCTTTTCGCTAAATAAGGATCGATGACGTCAACAGAGAGAGAAAAAAGATATAAAGCGAAGCACCCCAGGATCTTTGTAGAAGCTTTTTATTAATATCTTTATGTTGTTGTTACATTGCATCTGTAGAAACAAGATAATCATGCTCGTGCTGTCGATTTATTTCAACTTTTTTTGCATTGTGCTATTAATGTACCTGAAACTCGATCTATTCGTTGATAGAAAACAGGGTCAAAGGCATCGATGTAGGTAAGGTAAGAAATAATCATAATCCTTTTATTGTATCTGGTACATTATCCTCCAAAATTTGAAAAGAGGAAGATAGCTATATCATCTACTCGCAAACCTCTAACTTAGTTTAAATTTAGTTAAACAAAGAGACTGAGATTTATATCCCACTGAATAACTGAAACCAGACCTGAGAAAAGTTTCACTCAAGCCAATTTCGCTTTTAGTGGTACTATAGAGCAACCACCTTTTTCCTTTCTCGGATTATCAAGCCCTATGTTCATATTGAAAACAGGGCGATGAAGCTTTTTCAATATCCACAAAAATTGAAGAAATTAGAGTCAAATAAAAGAATTACTTCGCGACATTCTGTTATTTTTGTCAATACGAAAATAGCTGTTCGAACTTTGGAAAGTGATGAGGGTCAGCAATCATTTTCAAAGAATATCGTACCCTAAATGAGCCCAACGATATACAATTTATTTACGAAGAGAGGATCTGCGCAAAGAATACGGAACAGGGAACATCACAGTACACACTAATGAAAAACAGTGATAAAAACTAGCACAGACCGCGCCTGACATTGAACTGATGCCATACTACCAATCAAAACAGTCTAGGATGTCGACTACGCTAATATTACGTCTCTTTAGCAACTTATGCCTTTAAAGGTAGGTAAATGTAATCGTATCAAAATATTGTGCCTCCAACTGGATCAACATGAGTGAGAACTGTGCCGCAAAAGAATCAGAATAAATGGTATATCTGTGGGCTGTACTATACTTGTATTATTTGACAGAATAATATTTCCAAAGAAATTTTAATCCAGGATTACACTATAACAGTAATCACTTCGTTTTTATATGGCTTGACAATTAGCGATAGAAGTGAAAACGGTGATTATAGGCATACCTTCTAGCGCCTTACTGGTATATGGAGGGACAGTTAGATACTTATAGTCACAAAGAAATAAGCTGGCGCATAGAAGTAGTCTTTATCACTCGATGAGAGAGGAGAAGATACCAGTCAGACTTCGAATTCTATGCCTTTAGTTTTTGATCTGCATTGAAACAGCCATACAACGCTAGCTAAGAACAAGCGTGAAAATAGCGTTTTATGTGCTCCAGTGCTAATTACTTCAAAGAGCAGTTTATGTCGACCAAAGTTCTTTTTTTTTTCAGCGAAAAAAAAGTTAAGGAACCATTTTTAAACCCCAACAGCAGAGTCGTCATTGTTCTATTGATGCAATGTAATTAAGTTGACTATAGTACAAACCAAACTGCGCCTTTATCACACTTTGCTTTGTCGTTATTTTAAAATATTGCTAATGTTAATACAAGCTAAAAATTTAAGCAGCACATTCTTGGGAAAGGTACCCGCAAAGCACCATTTGTTTATAATAAAATAATGTTAGTTCTACTGGTTAACTCTAAGCCCATTTACTATTCCAGCTAACCCAATGACTGGTTAAGTGGTGAAGTTATTATTTGGACAGGTTTTTCCCCTCCCGGTAATTACGGGGTATCTGTGTAGGTGTATTCATAAAAGCAGGGCTTTTCACGTTGAAAAAAGGCTGCTTTCCATTCATTATAGATGTTGAGGAACGGAAAAATATGAATGCTGAGTTAATTTGACGTTTTAAATAATAAATCAACGTCTAGCTCCACTTAAAAATGTAAATGGGTTTCTTGTTAAGTGGACCGATTCACTTGAAAGCATTTTTGTTCTTTTCTGTTCTAGTTATTTTTGTATTGAAATGGAGTTTGCCTACGCTTTTTTCCTTGTATACACTTCCAACACTGATACTCCGTGTTCAGGATTTATAAGTTTTTAAAACAATGGGTTCGACAAGATACTTTCGTGAACTGAGAGAATAAACTTTGCCATTGTTCGCCTCGACGTGGAAGTGGTTTTTACGGATTCTTTCCAGCATTTAAAAATAAAAATAAAAGAAAAATGCTACCGTAAGCAAACTGGTGGTTTACCAAAGATTGCTTTTACACTCTCTTGCTACATTGCGGCTACAGACGCTTAAAAAATTCATTGCAGATACACGTGTATTCACGCCTACTTGCGAGAATAACTCTAATTGATAGTTTGACTATAATTGTGGGTTTTCAAAATTAACATTTACTCCACGTGACATCGGCATATCACCTACCAACGGACCATATCCCTATAAATAATAAGGTTTTTATTGGCCTACATTAAAAACCTAATTAGGCTTACATTCAAACATATTCTGAAATTATCATGTACATGTATTAGCAATTTTTATTGTAGTAGTTAATAACTAAATAATCTCACAAGTGAACGTGATACTGCTATTTGTAAGTTAAAAAAAATGACGGCATCTAAACTTTATTGAGGCTGCACAGATTTATCATTGGAATTATAAAATGGGTAACACTTAGTAGAGTTCTGAATCCTTCTAAAAAAAAAAACACTTTTCAAGTAACGCATCCCTCTTCTTCTTATTCAAGTTCCATATCCTAGCGAAGGTTGGATATTATCATGGCAATGCTAACTTTATTTGCAGCTGCTCTAAACAGTTGATTTGACGTCAATCCAAAGCAATCCCTAAAGTTTTTCAGCCAAGAGATCCTTTATCTTCATTGGCTTCTCTTGCCCTTCATTTTCCCTTCCATAATGTTTTGTAGCAGTACATATTTGGGTCCCCCATGATCAAGCTACTCTAGTTTTTTTTTGAGGGCGTTAATTGGTTCTTCCTGTTTTCATATTATATGTCGTAGTTTGATACCCTATCAGTCCAAGAGATCCTCTGCATTCTTCGATAACACCATCTCTCGAAAGCCTCCAGTTTATCCATTTCCGCCTTCTTAAGTATCTGCAAATGCAGCTCTTGTACTCTCTATTCGAGATCTTATTTCCTGACATCGGCAGTTTCGGTTATCCAAGTTCCTAAATATTGTAATTTTTGCAAAGCGTCCCTAATTAAACCTAATTCATGAAGGTCCGAGAGGGAGTCAGGTATAATATGGGTTCATGCTCTTGAGGCTATCTCAGCTGGTTTCTACTCCTTCAGTCATTTTAGCTCCAGTAAAAGTATAAGCTATGGATGATTTCAGGTAATGGGAGAAAGTATTGGAAATTCACTTTTGTAATATACTAGATTTCCCTAAGTATTGAACATTTTATTAATTTTGTAGCTGTAGAGGTGACAATACCGTAACTACAATTAGTAGCCTGAATCGTGAATAAAAAACAAAAAACGTTACTGACGTTTCAGCCACATCAGTGCTTTTATCAAAGTACCAAATATGATAAAAACATTAACTTTAAATAAGTTACATTGTTATACTAGCTGGATTGGTCAACAATGCAAATACAAAACACTGTGTTCTTTATGGTTTCAGACCCACCGATAGTCAGGTTTTAAAAAAAACAAGAACTGTTTTCTGGCGCAGCTGTCAAACAATGCCATTGATTTATATTTATATTATTTGTACGTGTTTTTATAGACAGTCTTCACAGTATCTTTAATAGCTAGATGTAGAAAACTATTTTTGAAAGCAGGCGCCCTTCAAATTCATGTTGATATATTTATCTTCTAGTTTCTATATTATGAACAATCTTTGGCTTACCCATTACTGCACATCCAAACACAAAACTACTTCTACGACAAACAACATGCACTATCGGCCATCTAAACCACAACCAACAAAATTAGATACTTACTGGCTACCCCCGAAGCATTGGGGTCTTTGTGCGTGTGCTTCATATGTTCCATCAATGCTTCTCCGCCGAGGAACATTTTGTGGCAAAGTGGACACGAGGTGGCGTTTGGTCCACCAATCAGAGCTGCATGTTGCTGCAAACGACCAATACACTGTTGACAAAAGCGCGCGTTAATTTAAAGTTCCAATCAAACCAATGCGAGGTGGTGATGAATCTAGATCAAGGTTCGTTACAGGTTGTTATTGGTTTGATTCCAACTTTGTTAGTGGGTTAAGGTGAGGATAGTATGGAAGACGATACATGACCCTTGGTTACCTTTAAGGAAGTACAACATTAAGCATAACTATTACCTACTGTAGCAATTTATCATATCTAGCTATACAACAATTTTTAAGGGTTGTGGAAAATGTTCGTTTTAAAGCCAGTCTTCAGGTTTTAGTCCATCGCGTCTATCTTATCGACTGACTCAGTTTTTTTACTCAGTATTACCAGATCATTTAGTAAATAAAGGATTTTAACTGAGCTCACATTTTTACAACATACTGAATCTCGTTTACATACTTTGCAAACCTGTCAGCGGCCTGTTTTGAGGTAGTGTGGATTAGAGTTAGAGTAGGTTTTGACATGTATTAGTGGTTTATTTGGAAATTATCCCTCAGAGAATAGCATCCAACTCATACATTTTTTGTGTCAGATTTAGCTCTAGTTTTTAAGCATTCAAAGCCTTTTCAACCTGCCCTCATAGTTCCATGTGGCATCATACTTTTAATACACAAAGGTTAGTCTTAAATCTCTCCTAAAGTACTACTATCAAAGCTTCTGTTGACACAGTTGTATAATTATCAGGATTCCGTCTCTCTCTTTCTCTCTTTCAAACTCCGAGCACAATTTCCTGAGATCAATGTCTTAAAATGAAAGGCGTTGCATGATGTTCATTTTGATTTTTGCTATATTCAGAACCACCCTGTAATATGCTCTCAAGCTTTCCAAATCAGAAGCCAATCAAGTTTCATTTGATAACACTTTGGTTTGGAACTTTTTTCAATATCATCATAAATGACCGCCAGTACGGCTTCCATAAGCACAAATCTATGAGTGACCTCTTGGCCTACGTCACTCACTTATTGTGAAACAGAGCAATTGAAAATCATGGCGAATCCCGTGTTGTTGCACTTGACATATCGAAAACCTTCGATAGACTGTGGCATGAGGGACTTTTGGTCAAGCTCGCTGCTTATGGACTACCACCTGGTCTGGGCCAGTTGCCGAATAGCTTTTTTAACGACCGATCCCTGTTTGTTGTAGTCGAAGGCTGTTCATCAGACGTATTTTCAATAAACGCCGGTGTTCCTAAGGGATCTGTCCTATCCACTACACTGTTTCTGCTGGACATCAACGAACTGTTGGAAATAACATCCAATCCAATCTACAGCTTCGCAGACGACAGTGAATTAATATCGTGCATGGAACCAGGCAAGCCACTATCATCCCAGGGGACGGTACGTCGGCGACAGCAACATCCCTCGCAGATCTACGTAGATATCAAAACAATTGTCGAGTGGAATTAGCAAATAAAGTACAGTTTAACGTACAAAAAACTCAGGCAACACCACTGACAATTAAGTCTCACAATGGCTTACCAACTGTGGAAATGGAGGGTGACCCAATAGTCGGGTCACCTTTCGTCACGCTTTTGGGCATCAACATCAACAGTAACATGTCCTGGCACGACCGCGTCGTCAGTATTGGCGGCAACCTAGAAGCTTGAAGTTTTGTTCCGCTGTAGGAAGCTGTATACACTAGAGCTACTACTGCTGCTCTACAAGGCACAGATCTGAGCATCGTTGGAGTATTGCTCCCATGTGTGGGGATGCGATCCAAAGCATTCTGTAAAGCTTCAGGACACTATCCAGAAAAGAGCAATTAGACTAATCGATACGTCTAACCTCACAAAGCACCTCCACAGCCTGGAACATCGAAGAAGGGTGGCTGACATGTCCCTGTTTTACAGATTCTATCACGGAAGATCCGTCCGAGTGAGCTCTCCCAGATAAGAACACCGAAGGTCGTCCAAAGGAGGAACACTAGAGAGGCTCTTCGAGCTCATCCTTACCAGGTGTTCTGACCAGTCTCATCCTGCATTCCTTCTTTTGGAGAACTTTGACGCTGCGGAATGAGCTGTCGGGGAACTTGTTTCCCGACGGCTACAACCTACAGCGTTTCAACATGCACAGACACTTGTCCTTTCGTAGCGCATCTACAGCGTCATAGGCTTTCAGTCTTTGCGGTAGGTTGAGTAGAGTAGAGTAGAGTAGGTGAGTCCGGATTTCTGGGAGCTTAAGGTCCCTAAAATATTTCGTGATTCAGGTAAAGATGGCAGACGAATGGGTCATGATGGTTGACTGTATATTCAAGCTTATCCAATAGCTTTCCCAGTTTCATTATTTGGTAGTCTCTCAGTAAGATCCAGTTCACAACGTACGCCATTGAGACCCTTCTTCCTTCAGTTCAAAATTTAAGTCAAAGAGTCGAAACTATGCCTCTCGATAGCCATATAGCAACTTATTATTATATTTATTATAATTATTTTTTTGGTGAAAGCCTAAGCTTATTTGATGCCCAATGTACATCCAGGAATAAATTTCACCTCTTTCATCATATGACTGTGCCTGTTTTATAGGGGCTTTTAGTAGCCCCCATTTTTTCCATGTTCTATCTCAATCATCGAAAGAATATAACAGGTATAACACTATTTCTTCTAATGCTGTAAAAGCTGTCCTGACCAAATGAACAATTCCCGTTGTAATGTAATGATTTGGCTAAAACGCGAGGCATTCAATCATGCTCTGCTTGATGTTGAACTTCCTTACTTAACGATAAAGTGTTCTTACAGAGTGTAGTTGTTTATTTGTATAGGAAGTGCATTTGTGCGTAAAATTGAGTATGGTTATTACCCACAAATAAGGAAAGAACAGCGCTATGTACGGTTCCTTTGTCTAATGGTACAAAGGTTAATGTTGAACCTGACAGCTATTTCGTAATTATCTGTGCTGCTTACTTTTACGATATAATGGTATAGGATACCTTATACATAAAATTCAATATTTTACGTTGTGCTTATTAATGACTTCATTCCTTGCTACATTCGCTACTGTCCTCAATATGGAGTTTGGCCTATATGGCGTCGGAAAACTAATAGGACACCCAGAAACCACATTCATTAAAATCAAGGATGCTACTTCAACAGGCAGGGCATAATATTAAACCAATACTCCATTTAAGCTTCAGCAAAGAAACACGAAAAATTGAGATCTGCTTTTTTGATCTACATCGTCATGATCTTGCCGTAGATGAGCCATTTTCCATATCCTGATTTCTGAAATTACTCTAAATGTTAACGCGATTTGAATTATTGAATTATTATTATGTTCTTGTTGGTTGTTTACTCAAATTTACATTTCTTGAACTGTCAAACCATAAGTTAGTTTTTGCTTATGGATTTGTAACCGACAACGAATCCTTTAGACCTGATGGTATATTTGCTTAAAGGTGGTGGAGTTTCCTAGAATTTATTTTTGTAGGTTTAAATGTAAAGTTGTAACGACATGAAGTTTTGGGAATGGAAATGTGTTATGATCATGACATTTATTTCTATCATCATCTAGAAGATATGCATTTTGTAGATGCTCTTATAAGTTTGCTGTCCATTAAGTAAGTAAAATTAGAGAATGTAAAAAATGCACAGCATACATCTAATAGGGGGACTGGAAGCTAGATACAGAACTACACAGAATTATAGGTGTAATATATAGACAACTGACTATGCACAACTCCCTACACCTTAATATTAACCCCTTGAAATTTTCATTTAAGTTTAAAAGTCATATTTCTAGGCTAAATTTGAAGGAATCGAAATGTCTTGTTGAATTTAACTAATAATTTTTTATATTTTTAGTTATTATAGGCCTTTAAAGTTTTATAAATTTAGTGTAGTAACCTAGAATTCAGTTACCCCCACACAGAAAAAAATACTGTCACGTTTCCAATTAATTGTTAGTATTTGGATGCTTTCCAATCGCTTTAAATATATTTACAGTTATTTCAAATCCATGTCATTGAAAGAATTTAATCCTTATATTCGAAGTAACCACAGATACGCCAATAAATTCAAAATAATTTTATATTCGTTCTAACGATATGTATAATCCTTCTAATACCAGTACTGACAGTACCATGCAATCAAAACATCCTTTTGTTTTCGAAATTTACCCTATGTTTCATTTAAGCAAAGCATACAATCTATTCGATGTACAAAAATTATTACTGCAACAGCAGTTCGTGATAATTCATCTGATAAAAATTAATTTTGTTTCAAAAGATAACTATTACGTGAACAACAACCCATGCTTTCAAAACATTGGTAAGTAGTATTCGTAACTACAAACATCATGTATCGAATTCAATGGCCCTTGTTGTTCGCTGAACTATAATCAGTATTCGGCGGGACTGATGTCCCGATTCAATGAACGTAAAAAGAAAGAACAGGGGGATCATTTTGGTGTTATTATCGGCGCCAACCCGGCAACATGGACGAGGTTGTTTCGTTGTGTTTCATTGTGTTGTTTCGGTGTTAGCCGTGTTGTGTCATCTCGTGTTTTTGCTTTTTGCATCAGCAATTGTTTGATTTAAATGTGTCCAGTTATATATTAAATAGAGGACCTACTGAGAAATTGGGGCTTAGAAGAGCTAACGCCCACATTTGAACGTAGGTATTTAAATTAGTCAGACAGCTATATTGCAGGTAAAAACAACTGGTGCAGGCTTATGTCTAATTCTTATATCATGCTCCTTATAACTTCATACAAAATCACACCATTAAACATCCAAACGAATCGATCAGCTGTCCTCGCAATAAAATGTGTTGGTCCAAGGAAAAGAAAGTAGTTTAGAATCAATTACCAAACACAGATTCGATTCAACGACAGGCTGCGATTGAGTCATTCATTGGAATCCAATGACATCTTGTAGTTGAATCGACAGTACGATATAATTCGTTACCAACTATACATTTCCCATTGGATAAAACATCGCTGTATTTGAGCAATGCTGAGTGTACGACAGATTTTTCTGTGTGCATTCATTCCATCATAATTCCATAAACTTATCTTGTGATAGTATTTTTGTTCTACAATGGATCGAACTCAGTCAGTTAAAACCTTGTTGTGTTATTCCGGAAGATATTGAACTCTACCTGCGTTTACGACAATTGATCTGCGGTCAGTTCCGCGTCTATGTCAAGACGGATCCATAAACTTTTCAAATGCAGCTCGGCGAGGTCACATTACGCATGCAACTGAACGACCTTGCGCGTTTTCCTTAGACTACAGAACCATCGGGTACTGCCTAGCTTGTCGGACGAAATTTTAAGCAGGTTCCGTGCACAATTCGTACTACATTATTCATTATTTTTCAGTTCTTGGGAGAATCAGTAGCGTTGAATATAGACATAGAAACATTGACGATAGGGCTGTAGCAAAGTGTCATAATGACTTGGATATATGTCCAGTAATGCCTTTGCTATTCGAAGTTTGCCTTTATCTATAATCGTCTGTCGTATAATGCAATTTTTGAAAATTTGGCTGCGGCTGCTTCTTTTATTCTTCTTTATTCTTCATTGGCTTGTATATTTTGCTTATACGTTTTCATTTATTTCTTTTTCAGCTTTTGCAGCCAGAAAGGCAAACAGGAAATATTAGCGTACCGTGAGTGCTATAAGGAGATTAGGTCAGTCAGAAGTCATTAGTGTAATCTTCCAGAGTGAAAAATAAGATTGGAAGGTGATTTTTAATGTGTTTCTAATTATTTACCTGCACAAACGAAACTATAAAGATAACAAGATGCCTGCAAAGTGTGTAGTACCAGGTTGCAGCCCAATACAGGACATACCAAACCATGGCCCAACATAACCTTATTCCAGAGTAAAAAGAACATTGCAAGGTGATTTTTAATGTGTTTCTACTTATTTACCTGCACAAATGAAACTATAAAGATAAAAAGATGCCTGCAAAGTGTGTAGTACAGGTTGCACTAGCAATTGTGCGTCCAATAAGGGACATAAATAGAAGTGGGTGAAAGGTATTCCTCGGAAGGGCTGGTTATATTTATAAGGATATAGACAATAATTTACAAACATTTCAAAGGATAAGACCTATTTTAAAGCACAATGTGGTACCTATAATGTTTTCTGGACCTTCCAAATATCACAGAAAAATACAGTTAATAGAACTCATCTGGGCATGCATCTGGGGCATACCTACGCATCTGTTAATTTCATAGGAGCTGTGGAAAAATACTATTACTACTAACTACCGTCAAACAAGATGTCAACATTTCGTGTCTAAGAAACCTGCAGCGAAAATTAGAAATTTGTGAGAATTCGTTTTAACGGGCTTTTACGCCAACTTCTACATCAATGTCTTACCTATTAGGAAGTGGAGACAGTGCAACAGATAGAGACGATCGATCGAAGGAACCAACGGATCTGACACACAAAAATTCATCGTTTATGTAACTTCGTTGATGGCTGTATACAAGCTAATATCTTCCACGGCAATAGCCTGTTCATTTCAGTTGTACACATGTAGAGCAAATAAACTGCATAGTTATACTATAATAGTATTGTTATAGTACTACTGATCAATCGAAGAATAGAAACGCTCACTACTTATACAGTTGTATTTCCCCGATCAGCTAGTTTTACACTTGTTCGTACCAAGCTATTTCTTCTGTAATATTGACTCATACAAACATACAAATCTGAACTTACAACCACAGAGATCGATCACTAAACTGCATAACAGTGTGTCAAGTAATGTCATCTACTAAACTGTGGATCATATTTGTTGTGCTAGGAAGGTTGTTAAAGTGAGAGTCAATCAGATCCATACTGCGAAACACTCACATCGATGCTGTAGGAAGCAGAGGAACAACCATTCACCACAATCTAGCTTTGTGACCTGAAGATATACAGCCGCAAAGCATTTCGAGAAAGCCGAAAAAGTAGCATGCTATAGCTGAGAAATTGTCTTATAATATCGAGAAGAAGGACCTCCTCCATGTCGAAATCCGTATAACCTGTCGTTAGTTGGAGATACTCAAGTTATGTCCTTATGCGCAACGCATTTGTCATCAAGTTTTTTGTTTAGGAACCGAAACACCAGCGTATATTTTGATAACAATACGTTTATAAGACATCTTCAACGAGGTATTTGCCTGATGGCGTACGGCGCCCAAGAAGGAAAATGAAGGGTTGACTCGTGATCTTCCTGAAGGCGATCAAACTCTGCCAGTGCTTGAAATTACAGTATTATGAGCTTTTGAATGCTCGTCCTTCAGAATGACGTAAGCAATCACGACCTCCGCGGCTCATACCAGGTTGCCAAAAATTAGAGGTTCCATGGATGTCACTAAAGCATTTTGGTACAGCCTTTACTCACCATACTGTAATTTATAAATTTTTGGGTAGCCTAAGGATGAAGGCCTGAAGACAATGATTCTTATTGAAGGAGGCTTAAGTGAATACGTCGGTATGCAATTGGGTGATGAAAAAGCTCGAAATTCACTGAGAAAGATACCTTTATAAAGCTAAATATTATGATGAAAAGGGAGGTGTCATTTGAAAATCTCGGTGATATGATATGAAGTGATATACAACGTAGGCATACAAAGCTATGCATTCTTATTACCAGTTAGAGACAAAATATATTCCAAAGTATTACATCCTTGCTTTACCCCAGAATACAAACCTTCCAACCACAAATATGAGGTTTAAACAACAGATAAAAGAAAATGGGATTAAAGTGAACGCATATTCACAGACAGTTCAAAGAGGGCTGTACTTTCTACCACGAAAATAAAAACTATCAAAAATTATACAAGCTTTCTCCAGAATGTTCGATATATACAGCTAAGTCGACAGCCATTCAAAAAGCTCTAGAACATTCCCTCAGTAATACGGATCTTAGAGCTCTTCTAATCTTCACCGACAGAAAGAGTGCAGCTACAAAACTAGAGCATTTCACCAACTTTGAGCCATGTCATCTCGGACATAATTGACTTGATCAACAGACGGAGCAATTCGGACAAAAATTAAAAAATCGTATGGATTAAACGACAAGTAAGTATACCACAAAACGACACAGTCGACAAACTAGCAAATGCTGTGACTAGGAGTACTGTTGAGAAAATTCAAAATTCCTTACAGTGACTTAAACAGTACGTTAAACAAAAACCTGAAAGATAAATGGAGCGAACCCTACCATAGAAATCTATCCGGAGCGACATACAAACAGATCCAGCAGAACATAAGAACATAGTCCTGGTTTCAGAAAGGGACGAATAGACCGCTTGTGAGAACTCTTTACAGATTAAGATGTGGGTATTCCCTAAGCCCTCAACACTAAAATAGAATAGGTGTACACAGTGACCCGCACTGCAGATGTGGAGAGATTAATACCGCTGAACATTGTATATTCTGTATATTAGAATGCCAATTGATCAGTAATAAGGTAACAGAGCTGTATCAAAGATTGTCAAGCCATGTTCCGTTACCTGCTAGTATGATCGCTATCTAGCTAGTGAAAACAGCTGTGCATACAGAGTATTTGATGTATAACTTTTATACACAAAAACTAAAAATAACACTGTAACTACGAGGGTTGCTCTATACCTCCGTCAATCCACCAGTACGCAGACAGCTGTTTCACGCTTATTACCGGCAGAATTCCTTCTGTCTTACTCGTAACACTGTAACTGTCAACTGCAATATTAACAGCACCATGTAAAACAATATTTTGTTAATAGTCATTGAGAAAAAATTATACCTCATCAACGATACAAGTGTCCAGTTGATCTCAGATCAGAGCCAATAACGCACTAAAAAAAAACAACGTAAGTACAGCGTAAGATCCCAAAGGATATGTGTCTCAGAAAATATATTAGACACAGATATAGCCGCACTATATGTTCTTCTACTATCGCTGAATAACAACCAATTTGGCAACCATGATCACTTTTATACCAGTTAGTTCCGCACAAGTGCTACAGCTGCAGCTGCTGTGTACATAGTCAGTACCCCTCAACGTCTAGCATATAGTGCTCCACCACTGGCTGTGGAACCACCGCCTAGCCCAAGTACGACTCTGCGCACATGAAGTGAATTGAGATAGGTTAGGAAGGTTATAATAAATATCAAGTGAATGAACTGTGCGTTTTTATTCTGGCATCCCGCAGTGCGCGGTCGCCACGTCCACGCTGAACCGTCGCGGTCTCAGTTCAACCGTGCATGGGAGGAGAATCGTCTGTCTCTCTCTTTCTCTCTCCTGCATGCACAACGTCTTTTGACTCATATGTATATATCCATTGAAAGACGGAAGGTCAAGTTCCTTAAGTACACCAGTATAACCTTGTTCTACTAAAGTAACTCGAAGAAGGTCTGGCGCTACCGCATGGGATGGACAATCTTCATCAGACTGGTGATCTGCCAACTCAGAATGCGGATATCCCAAAAGCTTATTTTGACTTGATGCCTTCCGAATAAAGGAACGGAACACTAACTTAGGACTGAACTCTCCTATACATTTTTCAACATTAAATTTTAATAGCATTTCTGGTAGATGTGATATACACGCAGATTACTTAAATTCTATTTTAGTGGCTCTCACTGATTCATATCACCCAATATATTGATTTTTTCTAGTGGACAATCTGTATTTTTGTTCAACAAGTGTATATTGCTGAATTATTTTTTATTTTTTTGAATGTATGAGTAATAAATTACAACTTTTTGGTTTCTAATTTTATGTAAGTATACTGATGGGACTTATTACTTTATGTACCATGCTTAATTTGATTTTTGTCATGAATTCTTAAACCCATTTTTTGTTTTTTTTGTTTTTTATTATTATTTACGAATACCTTTTACAGTAATTGACATCTTGTTCTGTAGGCAAATTAATTATTTACTGTTTACTATTTAGTATTTGCTATATGAATTTATGAATCATTTTTCAATGCATTAGTCTGTTCCTCTCTTGAACTTGCCTTTCGTTTGTTTTGAAGCTGTCCGGCTGTAGGCTTTATGTTCTGTATGAAGAACCGGCGACAATACAATAATTTAGTAAGCTTGCCAGAATTTAATAATTTAATGACGAAGTTTATTGGACGATTCGATATAATGGTGAAGGTGCGAGCAATTAAACACTATACTTGTTTTAAAAATACTGAATGAGATGAAGCGTCATTATGTTTGTCAGGGCGAGGTAACGATGTAAATAAAATGATTTAATTTAAACATTGTACGTTGACTATACAATGATTGTCTCATTATCCTGAACTAAAAAAAACTAATATATGTTTTCCTTTAAGATCTTCTCCATATAACCCTTTTCTGCAGGTGCTCCGTCAGGCCAGGGTTCTGTCCAAAAAAGGGTTTTTGCCTAAAACCGATCACCACTTGCAATACTGCTTGTGATTTGAGTAATCGATTTTTTAACACTTTTTAACTGTTTGGATCCTTCAAGTTTGGTCTCAGGCCAATATAGAAGGTAGATGATTATTTCCTAGCATTCCTGGATGAATGTGATTTTGCGTAAAATACCGATATGTTTTCATTGCACTGTTTATCGATTTTTTATTTTTTCTTTGGTGTCTGTTATAGATCATAATCAACAAAGTGCATACAAATGAATCTCCATAACCGTTTAGATAGCTGGTGGCCGTAGGATTCATGTATAGTACGTAGTCCTGGCCACAATACTCTATCTCTTGTAATTTGGTCTGTATAGTTTGGTCGTTGGTCCTGCGTTAACACTTAAAGAGGACGTCTGAACGTCTGCTCTCTTAATTTTTAATGCTGTTGAGAGTAGCGCATTTTTTCTGGGGAAAACGAAAACGAGATAATGGTTTTTCTTGAGCTCTCTCTGTCCATTTCTGTGACTATCTGTTTAACAGGTAAAATCCAGTCAGACACAGGTCTCTTTTGCTTGTAAGGCATGGGTGTCAGGAACAGAGTAGGCCACCTTTGGCCCTTCTTGCAAAACCCACTGAACCAACACTGAAAACAGTAAAATTCTATGCCCTAAAAATCTCCTAATTGAATCTACCAGACCTACTGACGAAAGTCAGTATGCGGAACCATCTCGCTAAGAATAGTGACTCCTCCCCGAACTCCGTCGTGCCGAATATCTGAACCTAAGGTTGCGATAAACTACACATTTGCCCAGGAAGTGGAACGCTGTCTCGTCCTCCTCCCAGCATCTGGAGCAGACGGCCAGTGAGAATCCCTACCAGAAGTACATAAGTACTTAAGCTTTGAGTTTCTGGCGTCTCAGAAATATATGTACATATCTACATGTATCACAAAAAATGACTATTTTTTGTTGTTGTTTTGTGTTGTTTTATTGTGTCCACATAATAAAAATATTTGTCATCCATCCTTTTCTGTCTTTCGGTTGATTACAAATATTAAGGGCGATATAATATCGGTCGTAAGTCTTTGTTTCCAGTTTGGCATAGTTCATCAATCTCCAAAATTACTACTTTATATAAGAACTATGAAAATTTGGCAACGATAGTCTGTCAGTTATCTTTGGCAACTCCATAACTTTAGGAAATTATTTTATTTTTCAATATTGGGACAATTGAGGGGTTCAGCGAAAAGTTCGAAGAATGAGAGGTGATGGTATTCCAAAATTATTTTGAAAATATGTAGTATCATGTTTTGAGAACTCGATTTTCGTAGATTTCTAAAGGACCTATACAGTTTAAACAGGAAGCCGAAAATTTTTATGCATCTATGCTGCTCATCTGCATTTTATGATGTCGGAAAAATGCGTTTACATTTCCAGGTCAATCGACTTGATTCAAAGTTAACATAATGCATTTGCATAAAACTAAAAACATGAGCTCCTATAGTAACTCGTTTCGGAAAACTCACAAGCATTCCACTTCACACGTCAATCAGCGGCGAGAATTCCCATAAGATGGATTCCAAGAGCCCATCTGCGATCGATCGAGTCACAATTTGTTTAAACATCCATCCGTCCAGTAATGCGGCAATAAAGAGAAATATCACGTACGACACTGGCGCTAACACGTAATTGGAGTGCATACGCTGCGCTGGCTGGAGCAAGTACCTTGTATTCTTCAACTTCTTTAGAAGAGCGACCGATACAAGGCAAGCCATGCAGCTCTACAACCCGCCTTCTCTAATAGTCCAGGCATATTAGGTCTCGGAAGATTATTCGAGTTTGTCGCTTATCAGAGCTGAAAGCTCATCCATTACCATCTATGTATACCTTTTCCAGCTGTAATTTCAAAAGCTCCAAGTTACATTTCTAAAGCGTCCATTGTAAATTCAAACTGTCAGGTGTAATATGTACCTGTCAGTTTGAATTTGTAATTGGCGCTTTAGAAACTTAATTTGACCATTTTGAAACTACTGCTGGAAATGTTATAGTGCATAGATTGATTCTATACAGCAACAAGGGTCTAGACTCTTACACTTTTATGGTTTTATTACTGGCATCTTGTGTGAAGTTTTTTTATATTGTGCAAATTTTGAGAGCGATAGGGCATTTTTTCCGCTTCAGTTCGCTTCATAGGAAATAATGTACCTACAATAACCAAGACGAGTGCTCTCGCAAAACCAATAGGCACCAGAAATATTCAAGCAAAGGGAATTAAATTAACAAAACCGCATGCGTGTGACGTCATAATGTTAGTTTTCACCAACGACGTCCTATTCTTATAGACTACGCATTCAAGGGCAATTGTTTGTCAGCACCCGGATCCGGGTACACATACTACGTTCCAAAATCCCATCAAAGGCCTCGATTTGCTCTGTAGCGTTTCAGTATTCACTCAACATCAAACTGTCAACAAAAATCTGTGTTCCGTTATTGCACTTCCGAGGCCATGGATGTCATCGTTTTGCTCGGAAATCAAATTGAGATTTTAGCGACCTTTGTGTCAAAACTGTCAAGAGATATTTTTCACTTGACAGCTAACAACATAACCTGTTCTGCTTTATTTGTATGCAATGACATTCTAACGGGTACGACTACTCTGACACTCTGACTCTGAGAAAACAGCACAGGTTATGTGATATGTCAAAATTGTCAAAAAAAGATCTTTGCCGTTTCATAAATATTCCAACATCCCTAACATCTGGAATCACGTGACTATCCTCGAAAATTCATCTGCTCACTGGATAGATGGGATTTTGGAACGTAGTAAAAGTTTCTAGTTTCAAGAAAGAGAACCACTATCTTTTTCTATATTCCTAGCTAATCGTGAAAATAGTTACTTGTGTAACTAGGGTATATATTTTGCACGATAAACGATAATGCTCGAGTCTACGATCGAAATAAATATGTCTTTGGATGTTTGAAATTAGATCACAAATTCCAGTAATAAAGTACCTAATCAAATATGTTTTGCTAAACCAATTTTTTCGGCCCATGGTAGCTCAAAGGCTAAGCACCAGCCTTCCACCCCAAAATGTTCGGGTTCGATCCTAAAGCTTGATAACTTTTTAATTTTTAATTAAAAGTGCAACGAATATTATTAATAATCTTTTTTAATTATGTTCGATTTTGATAGTTTTATTTAGACTGAGTCTTCCCTCTCTTACCATGAGATTGATGTTTAAGACCTCTGGCCGTGAGCCATCAGGATCCTGGTATGGACCCTAAAATGCCTAGTCACCGCAGGTTGCTGTTATGGAGGTTGGGTGTCCCCAGCTATGGGTGGAACAACTTGGGGCACTCCCCACCGTCATGCCCCAGTCAGTGAGAACAACCCCTTCTGGTGACCCTCAGACAACACCTGGGACATCTGGTAGTTTTCTCTAATTTTTTCATTCCAGTTGTCAGGCCATGTCAGGCCTAACTTTGTTATTCACACATATATTTTGTCATTAATATCTAGCAGTTGAGCAGATTTTATATATCATTTTTTATTAACCTATCATTTGTATAAAATTTATTGTAGATATACTGAGTTACCCCATTTCATCAGATATTTTACACTTTCATTTTTACATCTTTTGATTTTTAATCTTAAACACATACACCACTATGTTTATAAATTGTGTTTTCTTTTTCAACCTACCCCAGATGACAGATACATTTTTATAGTATCCACAGTTGCCATAAATATTCAGTTGGCTAGTATCTGTTGACAGTGTCAAACAAAAGTAGATTTATTGCCTTGGCACGTCCCTATGCATCAAACCGGTCTAGTTTGGTAATCATGAGATAACTTTTGCTCTCCGATTGTGTGTGGCTGTATGGGGATATGACTGTAAAAGTTACGCACGTTACAACATAATTTTTTTCAGATACCCAAATGGAAAGTGTGAAGCCGCCTTTAGACGAAACGTTTTAAAACGACCGTGCTATGGAGTGCTCGCATCTTGAGCGGCCGGCCCGCTCGGACGTCGTATCCATCTAAATGCGGAAGGCTTTACCATTATGGGCAAACGGCGTGCTAAGCAAAATGTTCTTTTTCTGCTGCCCGATGAAAAACTCAGTAATTGCTTTATTTAAAACGCCCCTTTTTGCGCCGGCTTTATGGTGCATTTCCAGCAAGTTTTCAATTAGGGAGAGATTCTATTCTTAATATGGTATGAAAATATTCGCTAGCCTTGGATATCGGGGAGATCAAAATAAATTCTTGATACACCAGCGGAGTGAGACAAAATTGGATTGGTCAAAGTGACATTCATTGGACGATAACTGGGAACCAAATAACCGGAAGATAGAGGTGATATGAAAACTGGTTCAAGGAATTGAAAAACTAACTATTGAAGTGAAACTTACGAAAAAGTAACATGAATTTGCAAAATGACGAAACGCAAATAAACCAAGACTGAAACTGGAACTAGAATTTTTGAAAGTGGGCAAGTTAAGTAAGTTCTATCATACTGGTTGCGCATACTACCTTTTGCTGTTATTCCAGTAGATATCATAATAGTATGGTAGCCTTAATACAGACTAAAGCAAACTATACCATGCTCCATACCACCATTCTTGGATACTTCTTCCTATATTGCTCTACAGAATGGTAGAAATGGCAGTACTGAGCAAAAACTTGCGTAACTAAACTTTATAGTGCCCAACTGTATAAGTAGTGCAGTGCCGATGACTCCTTTGAGTCCAATTGAAGCACAACTTCATCTGCGTCCATTGGACTTAGTGATCTAGGTTCACTACATTTCGACAATGGGGCCAATGTAGCTGCGTATTTGTAAACCCGGGTATGGATCTCATTTCACATACAAGGAGGTGATGTGGTGCATCCTACCTTGCCGATTATCTACCAAGAGACTGGAAAGAAGAAGCAGGAAGCTCATTTATAGTGGAAGTGATGCCTGGTACATAGGAGGCTCAGTAGTCCACATGGCCTTTGGCTATGGGATTATTGGACCGGAAAAAAATCGCTTCAAGTCGTACACCATGTTATTCCGGGATCCGGGCACAAACATCTATGCAGTTTTGGCATGCACATCACATCTTATTTAAGTTCAGGAATTGGTAGAGCGCGTCATCACCCGAAATAGAGGCGATTGTAACTGTTTTTTAGATATGACTAACTTAAGGCTATTTAGTCACAAGATTTTTGTGTACGACATATATGTACTCTACTGAGGTGGTAGGCAGATAAATATGTCCACACTGTTGAGAAGATCAACAAAAGAAGTCTCGTCCTGGAAGAAGACGAAGAAAGAAAATACCAAACTGGCTTTACAAAAGGGTAGAGCTTCATAGGCCAATGTTCCTGTGCATATATTTATGCATTCATATCGTGTTGAAATCAAGGTAATAGCAGAGAACAACAAATATTTAGACTGTCTGTTGAGGTGGAGTCAAAATTCAGATATCATATCAGAAATGATATGTACTAGTTCAGATATAAATCTGGATGATGGGACACGCGAATCTATGTAACAGAGTGCTGTTTCAGATTTGTTATCTGGATAGAATACTCCTACTAAAGCTATGGTGGGAAAATTATATATCCCCTTACATTGCTTTCAAAGATAAACCACGGTTAACAAAAAGGTTAGATTTACATGTTAAAGTGTTAAATCAATCCTGATTTAAACTATTTCCCTCTAAACGTTCGAGCAAGACACAATGACAAAAAAAACATTATAAATTTATTTGAAATTATCGTAGCGGAACGTTCTACTCAGTTGATAGCTGATAGGTAATTTCAGAGCAATTTCACCAAATTACAGAGGACGTCCCCATACAAACAACAGTCTCACTTAAACAAAGAGCAAAAAGAAAATTAACCATTTTTCATGGAAACTTTTGTAAGGCAAATCCCAAGTATGCTTCTACCCGAAGAATTTTTAATCTAATTTCCCTGACCAGATGTACAGTTCTCACGACTTAATAGAAAGAGGTAAAAGAATCGGAAGGAGTATTATTTATTTCTCTTACCTTTTCCAATTTACTGTGAATAAAGTTGAAAAATTATAAGCTATCATTGTTGTTTGTAGGAACTGTTACTCGTAGAATAGGAAATTATTTATTGAATATACTTGGCGGCGTTTTCATTTGGATGAGAATACTATACAGTTTACAGGATAGTAAGGCAATGATAAAAAATGATGTCTTGATGTATCTGCCAGTTTTACAAATCTTGATTTAACATTCTATATAGGAAACTGAAATAGAATCACATGCCTTGAGCAAATGGTTACAATTAAGTAAGTAAAAGTAAGTAAAGCGACATCAATCACAAGCTCTGGTTGTTTTGCATTATTTGGCTTGTTGTTGTTGATATATTGTTTGCTCATACAAGCACTCCATCATATCAGTATCAGAAGATTTGGTCACTAAATATTTCAACCCGAATCAGAGACCATACTTACATCATATAATATCACACGATCAAGCCTTTGCGCTATTATTCCACAGAGGTTGTGTACAATGTGTTGTGTGCTATGCCACAAAGATCGAACCAAACGTTATGATACGCACACGTACATGTTTTATATTATAATGCTTCATCTGGGTAAGTTGCCGCTCATCCGCTGTTTTTCAAAGAACAGAAAAATCCTCCTCCCTCCTTTGTCGGGGAAGTTAAAAACACGAATTTTATTATTTTTCTTTTGATTTATATTTACCATAAAACGCTCTTCATCTCTCAGAATACTTGTAATAGAACCTAATAAACCATTTAAAAACACGTGACGTAACAGGAGGAGGGGCAAACAAATGAGTTAAAAGTATGCAAAAGAGTAAACTATGGTGGAAAGTACTCCTGGCAGACATAACTACATTTTCCGTGACAGCATGTATAACAGAAAATGAATAGAATAATAAGACTATTAGTACTGGCTGTCCTATCACTATCTGGTATGATCACCGAATTAAAATGATTGACATAGATTCCTTGAAACCGGTGTTGAAATTTAGGAAGCCACCGGCGCAACTCTTAATTTGATCCTAATTGCATCCTTAATCATTTCATTCAAAAAATATCAAAAAAAACTCATGGGAGTACAAAACAAGTCACAAAAAACGAGACTCTACCCATTTCCAATATGGCTGGAAGGCCAAACAAACGGTGTTCTGTCGACATCGTATTGAGAATGTCGAATTACTACAGAGCTTAATATTGTCACAAATTCTTAGTCAATTGTTTTGGTTGATTATTTGCCTTATTTTTCTATACAAGACAGTGCATCGTACTGCAGTTATAAAATGTTCTAAGAAAAAGCTACAAGAATGTGCGAAAGCAGCACTAAGAAGAGGAAGATTAAAGTTATAGAAATCGCACTTTTATGCGTACATGGAGCACAAACCGGTATCTGGAAATTGCGTGGGGTTTTAATACAGGGCCGGACTGTATGTTAATCGTTTTGTAAAAAAGGCAGCCGCACTGCAGGTATAAATAATTCACTATTTTCGTGTTCTTATTATCTATCTTCAATTTACTGCTATACGAGAATAACAGTCGTGGATGGGCATAAATAATACATGTAGTATTGCAGCTATAAAATGTGATACGACATCCCATTATTTTTTATCCTCATAAATAGTAAATGTGTGTTATGGGTATAGAAATGTATACAAGCTTTTATGGAGTGTTGTTGTATTTAGCTCTTTTTACACAATTTCATTTAGTTGGTTAAATCAAATCTTGTAAATGGTTTGTCCTGCCTGAATAACTTTGAAAAGGAAATATATGAGCAGTAATGAGCTGAAGGCGATGCTTATTGTTAAATTGTTGTGTAACATTGTACGGCAAAATGAAGAAGTCGGTTTACTAACAAATTTTTTTCAATAGCAATAATGATTTTTTGTATGCACTGATAGATATTGTAATTACTAATTATAAATGTGTCATATTCTGACCGTAGCAATTACTTATGAATTAGAATATATTTTATATTATAGAGAATTATACAGAAAGTCACCTAAAAAACTGAACCGTTAGTAATTTCCATACATTCTCAAGAATTTATGTAAAAATTGCATTGTTATTTGACGAGCCGGAAACATTGTGCTGCCTATAGTCTGGAAACTCTAGAATAAATATTTTAGGAACTCTTCAAACAATGTCAGATTTTAATCGGTGTGGTTGAGAGACTATAATGTGAATATCAATATGGTTTGCTTCTCTGATATCACTTCATTACTTAAATTTTGCAGTTTTTCAGTATTTCGTGTAACACGTTATCCACTTGCAGCCACAAAAAGGCTCTCAAAAGATGTTGATTCAACAATTTATATAAACCATTCTTTTAACATACTAATTTTGTATATTCGTATGCTGCAGAACTTCGAAAAACTTCAACGTTTCAGATATATTTGTCGGAACTTTTCCGATGATTTGAAGTTCTTCCATTTGTGAGTTCATAAGGTTAATTTAAAATCTCACTGTTATCGCTGATCATCTAGCTTTTTACTTTTAGTAGACGTAAATATTGCTATGAAGTGTTTAACATAGATTTTAGGAAATCTAAAACTCCTTTGTCCATAGATCAGCATCCTACTCTGATTTTGCAGCTTCTCAAATCTATGTCTGATCTTGCAGAGTGCTTCTGATTTTATTATTATCTGCATATTTTGTGATGTACCTTAATATTGCTAATTTAACTCCATTGGCAATCAACCTCGCAGAAGTAGTGAGTTTATTGGTTTTTAATTTGGATGATATAGAATGAAGCAGCTAAAACATCAGCGGCAGAGGACATGAGGCGTGGAGTGGCAGCATGTAGGTTAGGGTCACAAATTACAGTTACACATAAATTCGCCAATACTCTACCCAAGTCATAGCCTTCAGAGTGGCGCTTTCTGTATCATTAAGTACATTAAAGTAATAAGTAATAATAAGTAAAGCTGGCCTTAAAAAGTCCAGTTTTTTGGGTGAAAACTATGATTTAAAAATAACTGCCAAACATATTAGTCGTTATCAAAAGTATAGAGAATTATAAACTCATAAATGGCAGTCCACGTTTATCTGGCTGTAGCTTCCTCATTTTGTAGAAAAAGTCCTGGTCGTATATTATTTTGTTGTAACATTTTCTGGCAAATTGCAAGAAAACCTAGTCAAGTGACGATTTGAGCTGCAAGGGTTTCGCTTTATATCCTTCTGTAACCCAAATTTTTCGTCAGAACACTTTTTGCTATAAAACTCATGTATTGAAACGTATGGTACAAAAATAGTTTTTTTTTCAGTTTATTTGGCGACGAACGTGCTTACAGATATTTCAAAACAAAATTGTTTGTATATTGCGGCTCGTCTGAAGGTCAAACCTGATTCTCCTAAGCCAGGATGATCCTGTACAGTTGGACTGAGCGACTATATGTGGCCGGCTTAACTCAAGGATTCATTTATCTCAAACCCTAGCAACAGTACCTTCGCCGCGCTACTGAATTGTTAGGAAAGGGCTCGTCATAGTCGGTCGACACGCATAGCGCGGTTGAAGAGGGTGTACCTCATTTTTTTTGGGAATCTCCCTCTATGCATATAATGCGAGTGCATCGGCGCATTTTTTCCACGGCGAGGAAGTAGGCGGCGATCGGAATCGCGTGCGTAAAAAAATTACGAATAAAAAATGCAGGAGTCCGTCGCGGGGGGTGGAGCCGTATGGCTCGACAAATAGGCATCAAGCATAGATTTCCAGGTTGTTAGGTAATGCACCGCCGCAGACTGCCAAACCGTGTGATTGTTTATATACGAGGTGGACAGCGCATCTGAAATATCACTAACATTCCTGTAATACATACCGATATGCGAATTAGGAACTTAAACAGATTTTGAACGTATTTAACAGTATATTACAGGATGACAATGCCTAGAGATGAAAGGTTGCCGATAAACTAACATGAAAGAGAGACATGTATGAGAGGAAGAACTCGGTGGCTGGACATCTGACGATTAGTAAATATCCATGCACATAAAATAATACCGCAGTTTTTTTTATATAACTGAGCAGACCGCGCAGGCAGAACCTAAATACCAGAATACCGCGGCTGAATAAATATATGCTGAATAAATATATTTCCGTCTTAAAATTTTGAAGTTTTATAACCGCCTTCCCCAAATTTACGATGACCACTGTGACGGGTTGAAGATGTGATAAAAAATCTTCCGGGACAATCCACATTTTTTTCATTATTCAACTACACCTTAAAGTGATTCCAAAATCATGTGAAGCTTCGATGCAGAAAAAGATGCGACCTGTGTAACACGGATTTTCGTGACGCTAGCACCATAAAACTTTGAAGTAACATATTACCTCAATGTCCAGCATTTCTAGTGACATGGGATTTAAAGTCTTATAAGAATGATTTATAATTATAGATAAAACTATTTCTTCATACATGTAAGCATAAAAAGAATAAAATACTAATTCAGGTCCGGAACCCATTAAATAACCTGTGACAGTTGAACCATGTTCAATGTTTTTTAATAGAAAGTGTTAGAAGCGTAGTTTGAATTTGTTACCAAGAAGAGGTTCATAAATCCAAACATATTTGGTATGCTCAAGAGCATGTACATTGTACGTTATCAAAACAAACCAACAACTTCTTTCGGTTCCACTCTTGCACTATTTATAATGTATGATGACAGAAAAATAAAGGGGGTGAGTTGACCTATATCTGATGAGTCATAATCGGGGAAAGAAAAAGGGTGAATTAAAAAAAGTCTTTCAGGGAGTGTAGCCACCGCATGAATCCGTCCTTTTCTAACGTGCGCTATACTAAATTAATCCTTTTGATAACAGCCTTTCTTTTTCGAGCTACAGTTATGTTCTTTGATGAAGGGTTCGAGAAGTTATTTTTTTCTTGTCTACTCGATGGAACGTATTAATGAAGAAACAACTGATTTTAAAGAGTGACTTTGTCTAAAAAAGCTATAGCAACTTGGCTAAGTTTTTGATATACAATATTGGGGTTTGTTAGTGCTAAGCCAGTTATTAAAACTAAAATTTGATGTCTAAAGATTAAAAAAATAATTTCCAACGCTGCATAGTCTCTTATAGACCCTCACGTTTTGATTTTTGTCTAGTTTCGTCAGTTCAGCCCACTGTTAGCAACCGAAAGGTATCAGACCGATTACTCGAAAAAACTATATTTTCATATGGTACTACTGATCAAGCTAGAAATTCTAAGAGGTAATTTGCTGGCGACACTTTTATTGGTTTTTCTTGCATTTTGCTACAGTCCGTAATAACTCCTTGCTTCCGTGTACTATAAATACTTGACACTTTCTAAGTTGCTGGAATTCAAAATTTTATTTTGTGTGGTAGTGTCTAATTACTGCAGGAAAATTTGGATGTCCCACATTAGATAATTTACAACTTCATTTGACTGTAATGGCGGGGTAAAGCTAAATACGTAGATCACTTTTAACCTTTCTGCTGTTTCGTTAGGATGTTTTTATGGAAACGATTTTTCAACAATTGTTGTTATTGCTTGAAGCTGCTCCAATTCCCATTTTGTTTATCATTCATTTATTCAAAATTTTAATTCTTCCAGTATAATTATATAAATACAAATTTATGAATATTTTCTAACAATGCAAATAACAACAAATAGTAATTCAATGTAAAAAAATGTTTACTTTTATTAGCGTTTACTAAAACGCTGAAAAGCAAAGTTGTAATATTTAGATTTGACAAACATGATTCAGAGATACTAAGTACCACATAAACCACATTTAAAAAAAATATTTTTATCACATATTGATAACATCCAAACGAATAAAAAATCTGAAGATAAATCATTTACTGTACTCCTCATATCAAACTGATGTATATTATGTTTATTTCACTTCTTTTATCTGAGGTTCTGTTTTAAAATGCATCCTGTAGAAAAACAAGAACACCGGCAATTATTGTTAATTTTTCTTTTTCCCCATTTTTGAAGTTAATATACGAAACTGTTCGTATACCTTTAGTGAATAATAGTGAAATAGCGGTAAACGTGACGAGCGTATTTCATTCATATGTTTTATTAAAATGCTTTTTAAATCCAACTATATTGAATAAATGACATAAATCAAACCCTTTCTACTAGTCATCATTAAAACGGGAGAATGTGCACATGAAGCCATGCAACCGTGCAGAAAATGCACACGTTTGCATAATATACGATTCATTTATTTTGTTACGTTTCGTTCGCATGGAAACTACAAATTTCCAACATTTTACGGGGTCTGTCAACAAAATCGCGAGAATTGTATTGTATTTTGAATTCATTTGTATACACTTTATATGCAAATACCGTCACGTGCTATGCATGTAATATTGGCTAAATACAGCATATTACACTTAAATTTAGTCACAATGGGCATCTGGGTCATTCTCTTTACTCGTTCTCTAGTACAATCTCCATTACATGGTTTACCATTCTGTCGCTAATATATGTCTTTACTATTGTGATCCACTTTCAAAAATGTGCTCTAAAAACCACGCAGTTCACGGCAGTCGATTTTCGTCAACAAAACATAATTTTAAAAAATGTGCGATATGATTCCTCAGTTTGGCTATTACAGTTTTTAGCATCATATGAGAACGTCGTGGTCGCCGAGCGCCAGTAACTGATGCTGACGTCTTTCGATTGCTAACAGTCGCAAATAGATGTCAACAATGAAAATTCTATATCCAAGATTAGGTTAAAATTCTCTGACATGAAATGACTGGAAGCTTTCTGATTGAAGTCAATGGGTGTGTTCAACGGGACTTAGCGCAAAAGCGCTAGCGTGGATGCGCATCCAACTGCTAGGTGCGACCGTTGAACAACTTTCTTTTGGGCGTGACAGAACTGTCATATCCATCTCCATATTTTAATATTTATTATGTTTTGTCAAAGACCTAGGGTATAAAATCACAAACCCTGTTATTAAATTGACACTATACAAAGGTAACTGCTTCCCTCAGAAATACAAATAACCTTTTTTTAGTTTTGTCTCGCTTCGCTAACCAAACAGCGCTTTTTAAAAGCGCTAACCAAGCTGACTGGCGCTTTTTTGACAGCTTGTCATTCATCGGTTAGTTAGCGCAAAGCGCCCACAAGCGCTTAAGTCCGCTAAGTCCCGTTGAACACACCCAATATATGTTGCTGCTAATCAGTTCCTCAGTTATCGTATGGAACATTGATTGCAAGCCACCAGAAGATGCACCAGCCACTAGCAAACAACATGTGAGAAATGCAGTAAAATGGCTCGAAACTATCTAAGAAATTAAGCTGGTCCCATTTGATATATTCACATTCATAAGTTTCCTACTCATCCTTTGAAATATGCGTTTTTATTAGAACTTTTATGATTTTTTAGGTTATGCTGTGCACCATTCAGGTAGATCTCAAACCAGCATCGCAAAAATTATCTACTATGACCCAACTTCTATTTAAAAATTTCCGAAAAAATTGGATGGGGGAAAAGCTGGGTTTTTTCCGGAAAAAATGGAAAAAAAGGTAAAATGCATCTTCCTTAGAAATACAGAAAATTACTTTAATATTTCATATACGTATGAAATATTAGCCAATTCAGCAATTGTTTTAAACACATTTTAAATACAAAATGCAGCATTACAACCCTGACAACATTGTTGCTGGACAAAAATGGAAAATGTTCTTACAGTGCTAGATCATTCTCGCTTTTAGAACAGGCTGAAGTGATATTGAGCATATCCATGAATTTTAGGATGGCGACGCTAGGGAATCAGAATCAGAACCAGATTCTTTCTCCGAACACTCAGATCTTGACGATGACCTTTAAGTCTTCTGGCTTCGGCCAAATAATTTTTTTAGTTGTCTTATTGTTAGTTTTTCTCAAGTTTTTTTTTATATTACATGTTTCAAGTTTGTTATTTTGTTAACCAAGTCAAGAGTTTTTCTTTTTTTATATATTTTGAAATAATGGTGGCTTTGCCCAAGTAAGTTTTTTACTAATTTTAACAGTTCTTTTAATTTCTTTTTCCATGCATGTTATTACATATTTAGCTATTCAAAGTTGATGTTATTTTGTTAACCAGAATTTTGTTAAATATTATGAAATAAAGTATTAATATATAATTATAATATATAATTTTTGTTTTTTTATTAAAGCAATTTATATTCACAAACATACATATATCTCACAATTATATTAACTTGTTTTTATATTTCTGGCTTAAAGTAGAGATTATATTTCCCATTTTTTCCAATTTTTCCCAGGATCGGGAAAAACGAATAAAAAAAACGCATGTTTTTTTAAATTTTTCCGGTTTTTTCCGAACCTTTAAATCTCTAGATCCAACCTCATTTTTTGTTCCAAATGTGCTTTATCCGGTTCATCCATCAATTATGAAAAAGTGGATTTAAACACATCAACTTTGGATAGCAGCTTTTACATTATTTTTCTCAATTTAAACACATTCATTATATCTGCTTCTAGTAGCTATCCTTAGATTCAACGAATAATGGACTACTCATGGCTGCGAAAATTAACAACCTTTTAACAGCAATTTAGGTCATTTTTAATTCAAGATTTATGCATCACGCTCAAAATTATGTTTAGGTAATTAACCTTTTACTCCTCAGCTCTTAACGTTTCCAAGAAAAAAGGGGTAGATTGTATTTGTTTTCCTGGCTAGTCGCGATTCTAATTAACGTGTATTCTTAATCGCGTTTTGCTCGATTTTTTCCAGGTACATTTTTGCTACCGAATTAACGCTTCTCGTCGTAGCAAGAGACAGGAAGATGTTAATTAAATATTAAACGGAGAAAATATAAGGTCATTTGCAGTTGTAACGTTGTTTTTCGTTACAAAATTAACCGTCCAATCTCTCTGCCCACTTACAGCGGAATTCAAAACGAGTTGCTCGTTTCCAGCGTTTGTTGATGAGGTACGGTTTTTCTCTTTCGGCTAACTCTGGATACTGACGGGAAAACTATATTGAACGCTTCCGACATCTAGGTATTTTTTGGTTGTTTAAGTAGTGAGCTTAACATAGAAAACATATTCACTTTTGCCAGGTGAATGATTAATACTCAAAGTTGTTCTATGTTACCTAGCTATTATCAAATCAACAACTTTCAAATTTTTGCAGAATTTTCCAATAGAAAGTTTAAATCTTCGAAATACATACTTATCCGACTTTTTCGTTGGTTTCAAATCTCTAATCCTTCAAACTAGTTGTCCTGCAAAAAAAAATACATATACACCCGTATGCACGGTAAGTCAATTGCGCGATTAGTTACGTAAGCCTGGATTAGATTTTAGATTACTTGTTTACTATGCACCGCAAACTGACAATTTTGACACTGTCACTGTCAAAATAATCTTGCGAACACAACCTTGCCGTATCTCCAATCTGGATTAGTTAATCTCTTGACGGTGCATGGCTAGATGTCAAAGATTAGCAAAACGCGATTAGGGAACTAGGATTAGAATCGCCAAACAGTGCATACGCGTGTCAGTTGTGTCTATCTACCTGCGTTCTGTTACATTACCATGATTAGTATGATGTCATGTTCATCCAAAAAAAATGGTGGCTAATACACTTCCGGCTTACCGTCGTATTTTTGATTGTTATGGTTGTCTTTCACGGTCTTTAAGACATACAGGGTGAGTTTTTAGTACCGGCTCGGTCGATAACTCCATTCCTATAGAAGATAGTGAAAAAAGTTGAATATAAAAGTTGTAGCCACGGATATGCTACTTGCTCAGAAAATATTCAGATTTATACAGGGTGATCCATAAGTACGTGGTGATGCAAACATGCATTTTTTTAAATGAGACACCCTATATATTATTCCAAATTCAAATTCTACTAATAATTTCCGTTATTCCAATATAGGGTATTGTCACATTATACAGGGTATTTCAAAAGTTATGGCCATTTTTATATCAAAATCACGATCAAATGAACGTACTGTATGTCAAAAAGTAATGAATCAAACATTATTTTTTTTACATAAGAAATTTAGAAATATCCTCCAGTTTTAAAACCCGCTATAAAAGAAACCCGTGACGCATATTTGTATACAGGGTGATGTAGAATGCAAAGTCTAGATTTTCTCTCTTTTTTTAAATGTGACCCCCTATATTTTATTATACCAAAGAATTGCTTTTAATATGCTCTTTCATCTTTGTAAAGCACCTGTTATGGCTGCATGCATCAATTTCTGAGATATTTCGATTTTTCTACAAATTTTAAATATACTTTCTATTTGTTTACTAAAATTTATTTATTTTGAGAGAATACTATCAAATTTTGTTTTTGCTTAACAAACAACTAAAATATAAGGTCATACTAATACTCAATCAAGTCAAAACACTGAATTAACGATATAATATAAGTCAGGTGTGCTGAGGAAACAATTTTATAGACGTCATGCGTAATTATCAAGCAGATGTATCAGGGAGGATGTGAAATATCAATCGACGCAGTCCAAATAAAAAGATTCTTCAATC
Source organism: Callosobruchus maculatus (assembly GCA_951848785.1). Classification (NCBI taxonomy): domain Eukaryota; kingdom Metazoa; phylum Arthropoda; class Insecta; order Coleoptera; family Chrysomelidae; genus Callosobruchus; species Callosobruchus maculatus. The sequence continues at coordinate 3,590,571 of CATOUR010000032.1, forward strand.
TTTCAAACGCATCAGTTTAAGACTGCCTCCGTTCTGGATATTGCTGTTCATAGTTGATACATTCTAGAGGCAATTAGACAATTTCTCAAAGATTCTCCTAAATACTCTCAAGGGAAAAATTAATTTTTAAAGCTGGTTTTTCACACAGTACGGAATTATCGAGCAGATTATGAAAACTGTCAATTTTTCAAAGCACACCTGATAAATCTGCTTGATAATTATGCATGACGCCTACAAAATTGTTTCCTCAGCATACTTGACTCTATTATTTCGATGATTTAGGGTTTTGACTTCATCAGATAGTACCATGACCTTATAATTTAGTTGTTCGTTAAATAAAAAACAAACTAGATAGTATTTTGTCAAAATAAATAAATTTCAGTACACAAATAGAAGCTACATTTTAAATTTACCGAAAAATCGAAATATCTCGGAAACTGATGGACTTAGGTACAACAAGTGTTATACAAAGATGAAAGAGCATATTAAAAGAAATTCTTTGGGATAATAAAATATTGGGGGTTGCATTTAAAAAAAAAGAGAAAATTTGGATTTTGCATTCTACATCACCCTGTATACGAATATGCGTCGCGTGCTTTTTTTATAGCCGATTTTAAAACTAGAGGATATTTCTAATTTTTCCATGTAAAAAAAATAATTTTCTATTTATTACTTTTTGATGTACAGTACGTTCATTTGACCGCGATTTGGATATAAAAATGGTCATAACTTTTGAAATACCCTGTATGATGTAACAAAACCCTATATTGGAAGAACGAAAATCATTAGTAGAATTTGAATGTGGAATAATATATAGGGTGTCTCATTTAAAAAAATGCATGTTTGCATCACCACGTAGTTATAGATCACCCTGTATAAATCCAAATATTTTCTGAGTAAGGAGCATATCCGTGGCTACAACTCTTATATACAACTTTTTTCGCTATCTCCTATAGTAGTGGAGTTATCGACCGAGCCGGTACTAAAAACTCACCCTGTATTTTTGCATTTAATTTGTGGCGCTAAAGATTATTTCAATCATTTGTTGTTAAGCATGAATCTTGAGTAACATTTGCTAATTGTTTATATGTCGAATTTAAAGAATTAGCCTCGGAACTAGCTATCTGAATTTTTTCTCATTTCAAACTAAGATGAGATTCAGTAACATCACTTCTGTCATTTCTGTTTGGTGTACAGATTATAATCTAAAATTAACTGTTTTTGTTAACGTCAAAAGTGAGGAAGCTCTTTAGGTTGTACAATTGATTGGGGTAAGGGAGGAAGTAAAAACTTCACTTCATTTGAACTGAGTTTAGATAAAAAAAAAGCGTTGAACTGAGTAAAGTGAACTGAGATTATCTGAGATTTTGTGTAAAATGAATTTGGCTAGTAACACAAGAATCGTAAAAAAATGTCAGATGGTTTTAGATAAAAATTACGCAATAATTTCTGACCTTTATAATTTCATCTCAAAAAAAAAAAAATACGTGGGAATACTTTTATGCTCTTACATAACCTCAAATCTCATAAAGGTTGTAGTAAAGCATTTCTTGCGATCATGTGACGACAATAACGCCAAAAGGTAGCTGCAGTGAGTGACATGGATTTCTGGCACAAACATCCATCAAATGCGACGAAGGTCCTCACCCAGTTGTAACTGTCGATCGACTTTGATATCAACATTGTTGATCAACAAGTTGCCAAAACTGTATCTGTCTACACCAAAGTCTACATAATGCTTGTCGATCAGTCGAAATCAACGTGTCTGACGAAGAAGATATCGTCAAATAAGAATTTCAAACTTTTCGTACCCGTGCCATTTTTTTGCTTTCTTTTTTTACTTTTCTTGCAAATTGACTCTGAGGATTTTTAATTTTTTGTTCTGTAGATTGCTTATCGACGTTAAATTCATTAGCGATGTCCATAAGGACATAGCCCCCAAGTTTTTGTCCTTATAGCTTTTGGCTTTAGAATACCATAGATTTATTTTCAGCCTGTAAGCCCCAAGGCTCTGAATTTATCTATCAGTTTTTCGAATGTTGAACATCGAAAACACGTCCCCATATTAAAGTCAAACGACTGCTCTGTCGTGTTTACCGACAGGGGATGGAAAACAAATCGACATGTCGATCGATTTATTTTGTCGATCGTCACCTTCGACCGCTACGTTTACATCAAGTTGACAACGTCGAAAGATAGAGTCGATGGACAATGACGACTCCGTGAGGACACAGCTTCAGTGCCTAATTCGACCATCAACATGTGGAGGCCAATCAGGTCAAGTAACTTCCTTGTACAATAAATTAGTCGAATCTGCCGACCACTACTGTACTACGTACTATTACTTTGCCAAAATTAATACGACCTCCGATTATCCCTCCCAAAATTTAAACCCTTCGCTAATTTATTAAGCATCATGAATAATTGCTATAATCCTTTTTTCAATATATCCTGTAGTCGGTCACGAGAAAAACCAATTACTTACGCTCCATCCAAATTTTATAAAACAATTGAATCCGTAACATAAATATGAGCGACGGTGATTAAGGCAACTTAAAAACATGCGTGTATACGGAACATTAAAAAACGTTTGCATGCTAAGACCCATTCCATTTCTCTAACCCTTTGTATTTAGTAGAGATCCTCATGTTTCTTATGCTGCTGCTACGCTTGTAATAATAATCCCGTGGAGGGAAGGTTTAAAAACAGACACCGCTTCCTACGACTAGTCAGTCCTGCTACCGTGGAAGACAATTGCGGTATTACCCCAGGACAGGGTTACTTTGATTTATCCAAGTGGATTGTTCAATTGTCTCCATCGGGACTATATCAATGGAAGTAGATAAAACCAATAAAGGTTATAAAGATTATATTTAGTCAAAAATGTTTTGACCACCAATAATTTATAAATGTCAGTCAACTCCTTTCTAAACTACATCGAGAGGTAAATCATTACCAGGATCTAAAGGCAGATATTTGTCTCTCTAACAGTACATGCTTGTCAAGTGATGATGATGAAGTGACTGCAATTAGGGTCGTATTAGCTTTCTTTTCGGTTAACTGGTAGTTCTTGAGCTATTTGGCCGGCGTCGATATGCATGACCCCATTACAGCCGACGTGCTTCACTACTTAAACTTTCACTAAAACTAGTCGATGGTATCCTAAGAAGCTGTCACTACTTCAGCGACACCCGAGAAACTGTGCTTCTCTACTTCACCAGACTGTGGTTGGAAAAGGCTTACCAAATTATTTCGCTTTGTCCTTTGACCATCTATTTTTCTTTCCGAGAAGTTTATCATAACTTTATCATGTCTGAACGGATGACCAACTGGTTTGAATTTTCATCACTGATATCATTAGACACATGCCTCCCCTACCTCTTTCAAGACTCTATCACAGCGTTTAAGTATAACCTCCACGGCGTTATGTCTACTGCATCTAGTATGTCTCATGGCTTTTTATTGTCTCAATTCTCATAAATAGTAATGTATTTCTTTGTAGCTTTTTTGCGTTAATTTTGAACAACGTATTCCTTCTCCTGACTTATTTAATTGATTCATTGTCCTGTGTGATTAGTCCTTTATAGTAACATAACCTCTGTTTTGGTATACTTTTTCGTACTTGTTTTTCACTTTTCACGTCGGCAGCTCTTTTTTCTTTTCTTTTGTACTTTGTCAGAGATCTAGCTCTACTCGTGTTTATTTTTTGAGGGTATCTTGATAGTGTTAAGGAAGGCCTCATGAAGTTTACTTGTAGATCTGATTCTTCTAATAATGTTAGGTCATTGACATTCATAGTACAAATTTTCTGACCGTTGAGTTTGAGTGATGGTTTTGATTAACTATCACCAGAACCCTAGAGGCAAGAGTATTCGAGGCAAATCAAATCTACTGTTATCTATGTTTCTGCTGCTTAAATGAATTACTAAAATGCTTGGTTTTGGAAACATTCATTGAGGGCCAAATTATTGTACCTGCAGCCGCAACAGTTTCTAATGCTCCAGTAGTTCGTTCTCTATCGACAAAGTTTCTCGGGAGGGTCGTAGGATGGAAGCTTGCGTAGGAGAGTCTCTGTCACAACCAATCAAATGCTTTGTTACAATATCGACTTGAGTCCCTCTATAAAAGTGCGATGTAAGCCAGGGGATTTGGGTTTGCTGGTTTTCTGATTTACTTCTTCATTTCGACACTTGGTAAGTGTTATATGATGTTCCTATGCAGCGTTTGCTACATAGCCCTCCAATAAAATGATATTTATATTTTGGGGTGTTTGTATGAGATGGCGTTTTTCTGTCACAATTAACTGGGGTATATGCTTCTGCTAAGTTTATACCAGAAAACAAAATACGTTCGGACGTACTCTGGCTTGCGAGCATAAAAGGGCACAAAGAAATTTCCTTAATTTATTACATGCTCGCTATTTTTTTCGTTTCGTGTCTGGATGGAATTTTGATTAATGCTTTTAAGTTGGGGAGTTTCTTTCAGACTAAACTACCGATATACTTTCGGATCGTATAACAAAGTGAAATGCAAATCTCATAAACTTGATTTATGAAAATTTGGAACAGTGTACATTAAAAAGCTTTCGTGAACTGCGTTCACATCATGCCTAATATTGTTCAGACAGTGAATCAATATTTAGATTACAAATTAAAAAAAAAATGATTTTTTTTGCTTTTCAAGTTGTTGCGAAAAAATTCAAATTTGACATAGATAGTCTGTTGGTGATTTATAAAAGACCATGGGATTAATTTGCGTCAGAAAACCTGCCTGTCGCCTGACTTTTCAGTAACCATTGGCAGACCTATAACTCGGAAAGCACTGGTTTGATCTTGGAGGACGAAAACATATTTTTAGAATCAGACACCGGAGTAATAATTAAAATAGTGTTAAATTACAGATAAAAAATAAAGAACAAAATAATCCGATATCCAAACTACGACCTTGGAAGTTGTAAGGGTCTTTGCACCTTTTCAACATGAAGCTGTCCAAATTAATAGGAAGAGGTAGTATTGGAAGTTTATAAAGTTTGTAATGCAATCAAAGTAACCATGGTTCCCGGTTTTGTACTATTTTGTGCAATATTTGTTTTTATGTGTCAAAAATAAAGCTCCAAACTTCATTGTGGTATTGTCAGTGTATGCTAGATTTCTTCACCCGCAGTCAAAACAACATTTTTACGTTCTGATTATTTCTATAACTTATGCCCATTCTTAGGCATAGGCAAACACTTTTTTCTAAAACTATAGATCGTGTCAGAGGAAGCCTCGTCAAAAAACAAGAAGTTTTAAAGATACTCTTTTTGGCTGATACAAAGATAAAGGATAAGTATTTAACAAAAAAAGACATTTATAGAAATATTATCGATGATATGAGATCTATACCAATATAAGCAACATACATTTGCTGAATTTAGTATTTATAGCGACCATTTATACAAATATTATATAACAAGCATCGTAATTCTTTTTTTTTGACTAGCTTGCCCTTATTTAAATGTTATTGTAAGACAAGTAGCTAAAATTCAAACCCTAACTGTATCTGAGTGCAAAAAAATAGAAAAACTTCCTTAGAAGTTATCACTAGAGAATCAGCTGAACTGAAAGAGATTTGTGGTTAGTAAAATTATTGCTATGTCAGATTTGTTTAACGGTGTAGGGTTATACAAGCGTATACTGTCGCTTCGTTTATACATCCAAAAGTTGTTGGGAATATGATTATCGAAGCAGTTGTATCCCCATATATCGAAGCAATAACCGTGAGAACACCTATATTATTCTCATGTTATTATCTTTGCAAAGGCGATCCATAAAATGTGAACGAACTCATTGCGGGCTCCTTAATATGGAAATATACCTAGTATTCGTCCCTGCATAATACATTATACACGGACAACATTATATATATGAAGCTAATTTAAAGTGGAAATGAAAAAATTGGTAGCTACTCGCGGAACATCTCCTTACTATGATGATTTATAAAATTACCGCATTTAAATTACATGGTCGGTTGTTTATTGGCTGATCCAGGAAGTCCTGCGGATAATAATCTGTTTTTATCTTAGAAGTAAATTATTTCTTTCTATTCGTAATTGCGCTGTTTGTCCAGTTCGTTTGATGCCGTTCGTTCGAAAGGTGAAGCCATGTAGGTTGACTTTACACATCCCACGCGATAGTCTTGTCAGTTTTATTACATGCACAAATCCTACCAGAGTACCGCGGCCGCTATGAAAAGGTTACGTTAGGGAAATTTGTTGACGCCGGACTTGAATAGGCTCTGGATACTCTGGGAACCAAGGTGCGGTCGTACCGCTCGGTTCGATCCTCCAAAGCTTGACGTAAGGTGACTCGACTATTGGGTGACCCTCCATTTCCACAGTTGATGAGCCAACGTGAGACTTCTTTGTCCAGTGTTGTTGTTGTTGCGTAACTTTTCTGTACGTTAAACTGTACTTTATTTACTAGCTAGCAATGCGAAACACATGTTGGGTTTGAAAAAATCGGTTTGGCGGGTAGTTAGACTGTTTATTCAACCCCTTACTAATTTTTTCCAAGGATATACTTATACACTGTAACGGTTCGATATCTTTATATATTTTCCTCGATTTTGGGACGCCCGGTATTAATAGGAATGATGGGTTGCCTATACGGGAGGCTATACTTTGCCCACATATTTAACAAGGAAAACGTTAGAGGACAAAAAAAGTGAGGAATTTAGGAGATGGCGGAAATGTAAGATTTGTCGTCAGGCGTAATTTTGTGTGTGTGTGAAGTCTCGTAACATCTAACGTAGTTCATCTCAAATCAATTATTCATTCGTTCCGACAATTTCTCAAGAAATTCAAATTGTAGGCTTCTTTTTACACCGGCACAAGGCACGTGTTCGTGCAGTACTCGAGCCCAAAAGTTATGTTCGAAGCGCGATTGAGGTCTTCAGCCATCCATGCTCCAGACAGTATATAGACCCCGAGCTCAGGACAGCTTCGTCTGAGTCACGTTAATTTGGAGGCGTCAGTTATCACCTAGGGGGTGAGAACCTAAGCCAACCAGCAGAGCCGGCGGCGGCGTGTGCATTTGAAGGTCGTATTCACCCTTTATACTTTTTTTGTTCAAAAAAAAATCTTCTATGAAGTCATCTTTTTATCGTCGACGTCGAGTTGGACGTTATGGACACCTTTGAAGACTAATCTGATCCCCTCCCTGGCCATTGAAGTTTTTTGGCTAGTCTAGTGTTTAATAATTTTAAAAATTTAATTCCTCATTTTACTCATTGCAATTTAAAATATGTTAATATTATCTATGTCCATGTAAACCGACTTGACAGTACTGTTGATGCGGGTCATTTAGTCGTTAGTGATTGATAGCCGTCATAGAACTAGTTAATTTGCCTTTTGGAAATCTGATACCTAATTATATTTTTTTAGTACTTAGCAAAAATTATATTTTTTAGTACTTAGGAACTAATTTGTCTGTTTCACCTTTCCTGTCGATTATTTCGGCTGGCGCCCTCCCTGGCTTCAGAATTATTATCGGGTTTTAAATATTACTCAAATCAACAACAAGATACCCACAGTCTTGTGTCTGACTGAGCTATATAAATAAATAAATAAATATATAAACAAGACGTTACCCCCAGGATACGTCACAACACGTACAACGTGCGTATAAATAATATAAAAATGGGTATCGCCTACTTAAAGTTTGGCTATTGGTGATTGCGCAGATCGCTATTTCATTCCTACGAAGATCCTGTAACCGACTTCAAATATCGTCAGATCTTTTTTCTTGAGTAAACAGGTTTCGGTTTCAAGTGTTCGAGAGAGCGTCCCAGTTGGGAAGCTTTCGCGGTTCAAATCTGACGCGGCTTTTTCACGGGCCAGCGCGGCGCGTTGCGGTTCACAGTCGAAAATCCGGGAATTTCATTTTTCCTTTAGCCCTGACGGGATGCGAAGGGGTGAAAAAAGGGGTTGGAAAGTATTCGTAAAGTGCGGCTGCGGCGGTAGCGGCAGCGCGGGTATCAGGTGCACGTTTAATCGAAAAATCTCTGTCTTAATCCTCAATTATTTCTTAAATATTCAAAAGGCGGTCGTTGTTCTTTTAATAGGAAATCCTTTCGAGGTGCTGAAGGCAGGCGAGAAAAATACTTAGAGGAAATTAAAGTGCTGGGTGTTAAATAAACCTCTCTAGATTTTCTGTAGTAGGTTTAGTGTGGGCGTTTAGGTGAGACACAAACTAGAGGAAGCCACCAAATCAACCTCTCCACTACCCCTTACTACTTTGAAATGTATCTGTGTTAGCTACATGAATGTGTATCCCTGTGAAGGTCTTATGCATTGCATAAGCGACATCAGATGCCATTTTTGTAATATTTTTATCATACAAATCAAAAATCTTTAGAACTTAGATACGCTACAAGAACGGTCGCATTTTGGTTTCACATTTTAAATCTTAGTAGGTAAAAATTGTACACAGGTTGTACGTAATGATTTCGAAAAAAATGTGGACGATGAACGAAGTAGACCTCGTTCTAGGAACTTCCCCGACTCGAGTGGTTGTTGTTCATTTCCTATCCTTGTTTTGTGCAGCCCCCACTCCCTTTAACCCTTAAGAGCCCAGTCGAATAATAATATGATTTTGAGGTAGAAATATTTAAGTTATTTACGACTGACTGATTTCAAACAATTCAGTGCACAAATACAGCAGCTTAATGACATTTGAATACTTTAACCTATTTAGTTTCTTTAGCCTCCATTTCAGAAAAAAATAACATGTGATATATCGTTTCAGATATAAAGACAAGTGATATCAAATTTGTATGTTGTTTATATTTTTTTGTGCATCCCCATCCTTTTCCACCCCCATGGGCACTAACACCTTTGCAACTCGAAAGGACCTTTATTAATTCAAAATGGCCAAATTTGGGAGCAATCGCTAGAGGCGTTTTTGAGTAATCATTGGAGAACGTAACCGTGCACATACAGGCAGACACACACAGAAGGACATCAAAAAACCAAAGTTTTCCGATTTTCTTCAAACCTGGTCTCTATAAAAAGGTTATCATTAGAAAAAAAGTTTTTGGTCCTGCTGTCATGTAGTCTCAAGGACAAGTAAGTATATTGTACTATCGCTCAAGGCACTCATACGTATTGACGACACCAAGGGTTATAGAATATGTTATGATGAGAAATGCGGGATTTACTGAAGATAATCGTTCCCCACGCTCGATATTGCGCAAACATATAAACTTGACATCGGCTAGAAACAAAACACAGAAAGAGAAAGGCAAACAGACTAACCATCAGGATCTCATAGGACAACCTCGCAGGCTTTGTCCGAACATGATCCCTCTGCATTGCGAGTAATACCGGTGTGCCGTACAACGGCGAACGTCTAGGCGTTGAGAACCCAGAGACAATCGTTCTTTATTTCCTATGTCTATTTTAGAACTCAAGATTAGAGGGCTCAGTGATTGTTTACCCCTTGGCGTGAGGAGTGGTTGTTAGGCAATGGAACAATTTTTTTGTTTTCGTTTTATAATAATAATAACTACGACGAAATTCTGTAGAGTTACTGCTTATACATTCAGAACTGATGTAGTAGAGACACGCAGCTAATTTTAATTTTTTAATTTACTATTCATACTCATGAGATTTAGAGTTTATAAGAGTCCAGAACAACAGTCCTTGTGTTGGTGTTTGAGTTTCTATTTTTCTTTTTCTAATAGTACGAGTAGCTCCAGCAAAAGCTTAACCATTCGAATACTTTAGGGCAAACATCTTTGTTTAAAATAGAATATACTTTTTTATTTTAGTACTAAACTGATGAAAGTATTCATTTTCAGAAGCTTTATTGAAATTGAAGTTTCTGAAATATTATTATTTTGGTATCAGATGTTTAAAAAACTGACGACTTTCACAAATGGACGCCAACTCGTAAGATAAAGCGTACGTAAGTTTCAGGTAGCAGTTATGAATTATAGTATCAGCAAGAACGAAGCGTAGAGGCCATCGTTAAGTTTATGACACCGTGTCAGTAGCCTAATGAATAAAATATGCAGATTTCATGTTTTATGTGGCAGTTGCAGATTGCACGTAATCAATTACTGGTAGTCTTCAAAACTTGCAAAAGGATATTATGCTTAAGTGCTGTCCATTATATCCGCAAAAATCGTCAAATAAGTAGCGCTTTTTAACTAATATCATGCACCTATATGAAAATTGCTTTATACGTACTAAAAAATAAAGGGAAGCCGATAAAATGGTTTTATTCTTGTCGCTAGGGCTGCCTACAATATTTGCTGCTATAATAATTTTGTCTCATCTCGGTCTTTGACTGACCTTTAATATGGCAAAGCATTCCACCAATCTTATTCAGGTATCCAATACAGATTTGGGTCTTATTGAAAAGGAGAAACGTAGTGTTGTTTGTAATCTCTCTCAACTCTTCCCCATTGTTTCGTATTTTGTTTTACGCTATGTGAAGGTCTAATAACCGTTGCAGGTATCAATCAGTTCCTGAATATTTCTCTATGTCAGGACGCCAATGGTAGGCCTACTTACAAAAATTAAAAAAAAAATTAATTTGATCATTCCGAAACGACATAATCAATTTTAGGAGCTACATTATTAATTGCTCGCATATACCAATTATTTATTGTTTTGCTTCGAGAGAAATTTGAAGACAGTCCGCCATTACAAAGTTGATGTAACTGTCGAACATTTCGATTTATATGGAATTTATAATAACAAATCAGTGGATAAAAGGATAGCAAACTGCTCGTTTTTAAAATCTCTCTTTTCCAGGACTATCAACCCGTTAAGGGGTAAAATAAGGGATTATGCCCAGAGAAAACAAACAGTATTTATTAAAGGGTGTAGATGAGATTTTAAGATGCGATAAAGATTACCTGAACGATTGTACGGGGGTCAAAAATATCGTGGCCAAACAATTTAGCACTTAATGCGCGTGTTTCAACAAAACTAGACGCAATTAATTCATTAGTGCCACGTGTATTTTTATAATTATAGCAGACGGATGAAGTCATTAATCAGCACACTTATTATACAGGGTATTACACAACACCATTGTGATTTTACAAATTTGCTAATAAAAAAACGCTTCACTGATATTATGGGAGGTTCTGTGTCTGAGGTAGGTATGCATGTAACTATGGTATTTTATACTACAAATATTTATGTTGCTAGGCAAGACAGGACCTGAAATAAATGTTAATAAAACAATAACAAAATCATATATAAACCAAAAATACATAATAAGGCATCACTGTGTGGAAATAAATATAATTCTAATTATAATAATATTTAATGAACTGGAAAGAATATGAAACTTCAGAAAGAAGTCTTTTAACAAATGTGTTTTTTTTAAATGTGCTAATTTTGATGAATTGATTTCGTTGATGACCAACTAGTTATGACAGGACACGAAAGGACAAAGCTCCTGAACGATTGCAAACAAAAAATTCACCATTTTATGTTGCGCCAAACGGTTCTTTTCACACTTAACTTCTTTAGACGCTACCAGAGTGAAGGACCTACTGGCTGTGGAAAAATCGGTTTGGCGAGTGCTAAAACTGTGTAGTGCTTATAATTGATGGATCATATGTAGAGCCAACTAAGACTAAATTTAAGATAGTGTAGCTAACATTTTTAATCAACTGATTATGTCAAAATGATACATCTTAGACTACTTCCGTTAACTCGATTGCTGTTCAGTAGATCTCAGTAGCTACCAAATTTCTGTCGAAACCAGAATTAAAAAAGTGCCCCAATAAAAAGCTATATGAACTGACTTTTCAATTAACTAGTGTTATCTCGAAAGTACGATGTCCACGATTTTTCATATAGGCAGTTAACAGATAACTTAAACACTATCTCCTAGGAGGTGTGAGGCATACATTCACTTAGGAGTCATATTCTTTCCAGCAGAACCCAACCTGAACGAAATTAATATTAAATTAAAGATAAAAAAGGAAAAGAAAACTTGTGTGTACATACATGGCTTACTTTCGACGTATGCGTCCTAAGACTGGACTCAGTGGCGAAGCCTTTGCCGCAGATGTTGCAATGGAAAGGCCGATTTTTCGCCCTCTCCACTTGAGCGTCGTGGTTTCGCAGGTGTTGTTGGAGGTTGGAGAGTTGGATGAAGGCTCGTCCGCAGTCGGGAAGGTGACACTTGTATGGTCGTTCACCTGAGAACAAGAAATGTGGTTAAAAAATATTGATTATGAATTTCGTTAATGCCTAACAAAGGCTAAAAAACGGCATTTTCGGATTGCTAGAATGGGAGTATATCCCAGTGACCAGAGTCATTAAAGTATCACACATATACCTGGTCTATATCAGTAACTTATAAGGTATTTTATAGCTATATAAACTCATTTTTTGAGAATATGTAACTATTCCGTTCTTGATGTGCCAGGTCTTTTATTTACACAAAATTATTATGATTAGCTCATTCCGCAGTATTCTGACATTTCGTAGACACTTCTGTCCAAACTGTTACGAATTTGTGCTGCTAAACGAATTTGGACTAGACTAGAAGCAAGCAAGAATCGCGTAGTCTAAATTTCTTTCCAATGTGCATGCAATACTCGTAAAGATTCTAAGCTGTCAGATTAACAGAGACATCGAATCACTGGAAAATAAAATATCTTGAGAGAGGTGTGTTATGAGAGCTACTGTAAAGACGTTTTTTAGCCTGATTTTTAAACATTGCAAAAACCAATTGGAATTGATGATATGTGCAAAATGTGTTTTATTTTTGATCTGATCAAGTTGGATCTCTATACGATCCTGCCTTAATTGGGTGTATCATTTGATGATCTTAGCTTATGTTGAAGAATCAATATTAAGACCTGTTTTTCGTTTTTTTTTCAAATAATGTATTATTGACTGCTTGTTTTGTACTTGTATCAATACTAAATAAAGAAGGGTTAGCCCCTTATTTAAGGGACTGCTTCCAAAACAATCATTAGTCTCGCTGTAGCATAAGTTCGTGACTAGATACAAATTTTGAACATTTCGTTGTATTTTAGGCATTCTAATGTTTTTTTTTTGTACAACAAGCTAAATTTTCAGTTACCTCACTTCACTTTCTTTAAAGTGAGCCCTTCATCCAATTTTTAAGTATATCAGAACCTAACGAAAGCTGATCTTGGCATCTGTAATGGCATTCACAATAAGTGCCTATGCAGAAATTATGAGTAATAACGTGGTAACACCAATAAATAGGTGTATGCGTATGAATAGATTTTGATGTAGATTTTTTGTTCAAAATGCGATTTCGTTGTGAATGTTGTTATTTTTCTTTCAAAAAAGTATGTTCGTACGTTTTTGTTTAGCCGCGAGATTATAAATTTGTAAAATTTGCAATTGTTATAAATTTCTTTTAGAGTTGTTGTAACTGGAATACCTACATACCTAATAGACGCACACATATTAATCCCTGAGGTAAACTATACACTTTTAAATAACATAGTTCGAATATTACTAAAACGAGTACCACAAGATAACGGGTTCTTTGTACAATACACAAGCCTAAAGCTTTTACGGAAATTTAGTAGGATGCACCTTAAGATAAAACCTCTCTATTTCATGATTGTCTTAAAATCAGCAGTACCATTTTATATCTGCTGCACATCAAAACTTTACTGCTGCCCCAGCCGGCAGAAAACAACATCAATAACAAGATATCTATCATCATAGGTGATAATAGACCGTGCTTCTCGGCAATTTTCCTGAATGGACGCTTTTTCATCGATATGCCCGGCATTTTCCACGGTACGTAAAACACATGATAAATCGACGGGGTGGAAAAAATCAGTACGCGCGATAAGAAAAATTATAGGCCTTTAAATCTGTGGCCAATAAAAACGCCATGTGCGTTTATAATCACACGGTGAGGGTATCGTCATTAAACGGCATGGTCACCTGCTCGATGTAGCCGAAGAGTTGGCAAAAGAAGTGGAGGAATTGGTGTTATAGAGCCAAGGGCGTTGGTAGGAAGGGTAGCCAAGGTTTTATCAAATAAATAGCAGTAATTTATTATATCGACAAGTTTTTGGCAACCGGAGATCATTAGTGCAATAATAGAAACGGTAGATGCCTACTCAAACGATCTGAACCCTAATCCCCTCATTACAAAAAAAATGTTGTGTTTTGTTTGGGTTGTCTCTTTTTCCTTCAATTATTATTAGTTTTATGTTCTTTTACTTTTTCCATTATTTCGGAAAAGCCCATCCTGTAGGTTCATGTTTCCGAATAAATATACCTCTCGCATAAAAGTTTCTGTGGTACAAAAAATATAATTCTGGATCTCTCGACTTGTGTAAGTCAGTTTGTAAATGAAAATATGCTTTTCAAGAAATATTAGGAATTTTAGTATTATGAACAATACAAAGATAAATATAGTTTGAGAAAACAGAAAAAAAACACGCTTTTAACAACATTGGACCAAAAAGTTAAAAATAATTTTTAAAATAACAATAATGAACCAAAAATACTAGTATGATTTTGAAAAAAGCATGAATGCTTTGTGCCAAATTATTTGTGAGTTGAGCGGCCTACTTTTTAGTTCGGTGTCCTTTAAAAGCATGTTTTTTAGTTTCTTTTAGATATATTTATTTTTAATTTTTTAGTTAGCTTTAATATTATAGCGTGTGTTCTTGGTTTTTTTAACTGTGTTCATTGACACTCTGTGCAATGGAGATGAAAATTTGCGCCTTTTAAGTTCTCGTCGCCGTAGTTATGCCACTGTGCACTATTAACAAACTTTAAGGTAATATCTGCGCCTTTTCTTAGTCAGCGGATACGAGCGCTGCTCCCATGGATCTGAAGCTATCGAAATCGTTTTCGCGGTAAGGTTGGAGCATTCAATGCTCTTAATCCAGAGGAGGGTTACAAGCTCACAAATAAACACATATACAGCCGAAGCTAATAAAAGCGTCTTAAAAAACCTTACTATGAAAATGACCAAGGAAAATATATGTTCATAATGAGCTACTTATGCTAATTATTCTCAATTAGTTTCACTTCTCGCACATAAGCGAGAAAAGGACTGTGCCTGCGAGATATCTTGAATAAGAGTTACCTAATGTTTTGGAAGTCTCACATTATTACTTTTGCTGTTTTATCTTACCTTGACACATTGATTAGTTGTATGGTCGCTCGAAAGTAAAAAGGTTATGCTTCAAAATATGTAATTTCAATTATGGGACAGTAAAACATGATCACACAGAGAAATTACAAATCACATCAGATAATGCTGGTTTTTTCATTAACCTGCATAAAACAATATCAAAAATATAATTTTTTAACCATTTCTCACAGAAAATAAAAGATATTATAAAAAACCGTATAATAATTTATTCCGACAATTCAAGTCAATGAAGTCTGTGGACGTCTCTGTAAAAGACAGTTTTAATTATTTAGAGGTGACATATGTATATACAACACAGACGAAGAACGAACACAGTGGGCCACATAACCAGTGCCTAGCGATTTGTATTTGTTTAATTTTCTTTATGTAGTGCACCTTTAACTCTCGCTTTAAGTCATAAAAGGTTTCAAAGATAATAGGCGACTAGAAAATAAGTCGTATGGGATGACCAGTGAGTAAGAAACCTTATCCAAAAGTTTGTTTCAAAGGACAGCTTTGAGGAAATTGTTTGTACATCCGAAATTTACGGTCCCAATTATCGCACTGGTAGCTGATTGTAATCAACGTTGCATTGAAAAAAAAACTACGGAATCCACTGAACATAAGGTGCAATTAAGTAGGTTAATATTCGTGATGCACTAAAGTTAAGAACCTGAACGCATATGGAAGCTCATAGAGAGAGCCAAGAAGGTAGATATATCTAATGAAAAAGATAAAAGTCCTATCGCTAGGAACCTGTTGCTTTACCTAGTTTCTTATTAAATATTACGTAGCTGTCTAAGATTTCAACCCTAAGGGTGACAGACGTTCATCTGCCTTATGGATAATGGACGTTACTCGTCGTGTAATGCAACTAAATCCTATTAGGAGTTAAACATGTGGTGGACATCTTTCCCCAAAAATGCCAACATAATGAGACATGTCCCAGGAAATAAAAAAATTGGTTTGGCGAGTAGTACCACCAGACTATGCAATGTTCTTGGTAGCTGCTCCAAAGCACACGGTAGTTGCTAAAAAATAATATTGACGAAAAAAGGTTACCGACGAATGAGTTATTACGGTATACCTGGACGCCACTGACTAGAGCAGGTGGATGCCGCGCACTAAGACAATGCACGTCGTCGGGGTTAAAGGATGCATGTTGTGGGTGGTTTGGTGTACGTTACACACACACAAGTCAAGAAAAGGTGTACTTCAAGAGAAAAAATAATTATTCTTATTCACCATATGTTGCCATGGGATAAACGACGACGAAATGGACGAGAATTTACGTACGGGGGGTCGGAAAGGGCGTACTAGTACGATTGTTGTTACTTACGGCGATTGTATGTACATTCACGCGGTACGTTTGGTACTCCAGATACATATCTAGATCATTCTGCCAGGGAGATTTCGTTAAATGCACGGGTGGAGATGGTATCCTTAGCCGGGTACTTTCGACAGAATGTTTTATTGCTGTACGCACACCCCGTTGCCCTGCCGGCAATCGCAACTGCAGAAATAAAACAGGTGCTCAAGATCTCTATACCCACTTTTCCTCAGATTACAAATGAATGGCACTACTAATCACCCAAGTAAATTATTTAAAGCTTTGTAAATTGATTGCTTCAATTATAGTTAACATTAGTAGTAGTGTCGGTAGGTTTCTTAAATAGTTTGCACCTCCATATCATTGTATAAAGAGAACTAGTCAGGAGCCAACATCGGCCGCCAGTATGGAAGACAATTGGTATTACCCCTCTAGATATTTGCATCAAGGAGGTTGCGTTACTGTCAATGCTGCGACTTCACATGGTTGGTATTAATCCCGATGTAGGTATGGGACACCGACTATTAAAACAGTATGGGACGACTGAGGCAGCTGGTATGGCGGGAAGCGCTAAACGCTCTACCCATGCTACAAGCAACCAGCGACTCAATTGAACCAGCATTCGTTTTTAAGAAACCCTACAGAATGCTGAGCCAAATGTGACAAATGTAATTTGCATATTATACAAAGATGGCTCCAAAACAAGGGAAGACACTGGACGTGGTGTATACTCCACGTCTCTAAAACTAAGAACAAATTGGGCTATGGGTGAAAATGCCAGTGTCGTTCAAACGGAACTGGCTGGCATATTGAACTAACCAGGAGAGATGTATCTGGCAAGACTGTTATAATCTGGACAAGTACTTCTAACCCTGAAAAGACCTTGCATCACGTCAGGACAATGGAACGCCAACAATGTTTATCTCATGCTACAGACAAAAAAGTATTGTCCTGCGGTGGGTTTAAGCACACAGCAACAACAAAGGTAACCGTATAGCGGACGGTCTAGCATGGCTGCTGAACAAAGAATCTTAGTACCATGTGACCTTTCTGGAATGACGACAACCACAATTGCGGAAATAGCCAAAAAACACTCCGATGCCCAAATGGAACAACGATGGAACAACAAGGATGCCGATTTGCCTAGGAAACCCTTGCAGGTCTTGACATGGCAATGTCCAAGAAATACTTGGCGATGACCAGGTCAAACCTACACCGATATGTAGAATGATTGAACGTGAATACGAAACTGTGGAATACCTCATACGTGAGTGACCATAGGTATTTTCTATTAGAGTGTGCCACATGAGGGAGATGTCACCTAGTGACTTGTCCACTTTCCTAAAATTGGTAGTATGGACGATAACCTGAGGAGACAAGTCCCTGGGAGGATTCATAATGGGCCAGTTGTGGCCTAAGTGCAGCGGAACTACTTACCCTCTCCACTAGAGATACAGAAAGTGAACTAGTGTTGCTTTATATTTTTATCACGACTTTTAGTGAATTTAATCTCCAGACTATACTGAAACATTTTTGTTTTTATGTTTTGTACATTTGTTTCCTAATACATTTTGCCAGCAAATGCAACGCTCAGATTGTTTTAAGGGGCAGTTTGAGAAAAAACGGTTTTAGGGAAAATAAAGCCTGCTTATCGGGTTACCTGATATTCCTGCCATCCAGTCGAACTTAATTCTAACCTTATTACAAAATCTATTGGTCTTCAATAATCATTAGTTTATACATCATTCAGAAATAATTTTTGACAATTAAAAGGAAACATGCTCACCTGAGCTGGCCTCTTCATTATAAACCACTGCATTTTTATGTGATTTGCATGTATTTCCACTCTACATCAGAAATACGGAATAGTAAATTATCTATTTTCTCCACGAACTTGAATTTTGATTATAAATACAGTTTTTCTCCTTTATTACGTTTTACTTTCTCACAAAGTATGGTCACATATGTATGTTGGAAGAACTATTCAATAACGTCTTGGCCACGTACGTCTCAGGTTCTCCAAACCAAAGAGTGAGCCATACATTTTTTTACGATTTTTCATGTTTTGTTATTAGATCCAAATAGCTTGCGGCTTTGCCTCGACTAAAGATTAAAGTCATGATACTAAAACACCGTTATGTTTTAAACTATTTTTTTTGTGTTTTAAACTGTTTTGAACATTTTTTGTAAAATGTTTTAAACAGTTTAAATAAAAAAACACCTTGTTTTTTTTTATTAAAAAAGCATGTTTTTTGCAACCCTGAAGTTAAGTGATTCCCGCTACTATACCTTCCTCCATCCGCCCTCGTAAGCGTTTGCAACAAACTATCTAGACTATAATATTTGTTATCGTGCCAAATTTTTCCGGTCGATTCGCGGCGTGTTTTACCATATGTGCCACACAGTAAACCTCCGGCTTGAAAAGGCAAAAAAATGTCGACAAGAAATTACCATATTTATAACACTCGCTATAACCGTCTATAATAATAATTTGAGGAAATCGCTGCCAATAGACGTTATACACGCATGGTTCGAGTATCCTGTTCACATGTCGTATCTTTTATCTACTTTTATGATATTCCACTTACGATTCATAAAAGATATAGGGAAGTCTATTCTTAAGCCGATAATCCATAAACATTATTACCCCCTCTGTCGCATACAACTGCATGGTCATGGTCCCGACAAACTGTGAATCAATGGAAGGAAATGATATACCGAGAATGCCTGTATAATATATGAAAAAGTAGGGAATAAGTGCAGTAAATTCCTGAATATAATTGTTGAGCTTAGTCACTAGGGTCACCACACTACTCGCTTAACTTCAGGAGGAACTCTGCTGGGCAGACAAAAACCTAATCTTATTTTGTTAGTATGTAATACCAATTGATGTAGGATGGATTACAAATCACAGTAATGTAATAAATGTAATGTGAAATCCAGTAATGTAATAAAATATAACGACGTCTAGGGGAAGCCCCACTCGGCCCTCCTAAGCCCCCACTAGTTACGCGTCTGACTGTGTAGAAGGTCAGAGTTTGAAACGAAACCGAGATAAAAATGGAGTCAACTTGATTGACTCAGTACTTCCCTCACATAATGATGATACCATTTTATTATTTTCCCATTGCATGAATCTATATTTTGAAATCCCCTTGCAACCAAATCATCGCCCACCCGCTCGCAAAAAAAGATCCAACTCACAAAAACTCTCGTAAATAGTTTTTTGCGTCTCCCTTCTTAGGAACTGGGACGCCACAGTTTTTTTATGCATGCTTCAACTGGACGATGCAAAATGATCAGGAGCCACCAAACCGTCTAAAAGCGCGGGTTGAGTTGTTTTTATATTTTTAGTTGTCTTATTATAGTTGAGCCGCCACTGACACGATTTTCAAAAACAGACACGTTTTCTATTCTTGCCGCGGCAGTAATTTCGGTGTCAAAATTTCATCAAAATCAATTCAACAATTTTCGCTTTACGCAATATGCATAGAACGAAATAAAGCAAAACTCGTATGTATATATCACAAAATTGGTTTCTGTAATAGGCAAGCCAATGTTTAGATGAACCTAAAAAAATGAAATATGCCGCTAGGTATTTCTTCCACCGGTCAATGGACAAACCATTACAAATACAACAAATTTTTCAGTTTTACAATACCCCACCCACAACCGCCCTAACTTCACCCCCACCCAAAAAAGTAGAAAATGACCAGGAACCCCTAAAACGCCTAAAAACAAAGTTTGAGCTATTTCTATATTTTTAGTATTTTTATTATTGCTGTGCCGCCACTGACATGATTTTTTCCAAAACATACGCGTTTTTCCAAAACATTCGCGTTTTCCATCCTCGCCGCGGTAGTAATGCTGTGTCAAAATTTCATTAAAATCAATTCAATAAATTTCGCCACAGCCCATTATGAATACAACAAATTTTCCAGTTTTACAACCTCCCCACCCCCCAACCACCCCAAATACACCCCCACCCAAAAAAAAGTAGAAAATGATCAGCAACCCCTAAAACGGCTAAAAACGAAGTTTGAGGAATATTTGAAATTTATTGTTTTTTGCTAATTACTTCCACCCCCGTACAACAATTTCCAAAATTGTAAGAATATTACCTACTATGACCCCACAACATATCGCTACCCAAATTTCATCACAATCCATGCAGCGGTTACTGAGATTACCACGTTAGAAGAACGCCAACAGACAGACAGACCGACGGAAATGAGTGACGTGGATTTTCGTTATGTAGATGTCATAAAACACCCAAAAAGTCACCTCAAAATCGAAAATTTTCGCGATCACAATACTCCCCTCACCTATCGCTGTGGGAAGTAAAGGGGCTGATGACACTGATGTGAATATAGGTGCAATTTCAGGCTTTTCAAAATAAAGAGTGAAGCATTTTTCTACATACAATTCTGTCAAATATCCAGTAATTCATTTTATGTTCTCTCCACATTTATAAACAGCTATTATTTGAGGCATTTAAAAAATATGAATCTCAGAATTTAATTACCGAAACACCACAATATATGTGGAATTGACATATCTCTAGCTGTATTGGGATAAGAATGTTACAGTGAGTTCTTTTTCCATTTACTACGGTATTTATACCCACAATTTTGTTTGTTTCACAGGACATTCATAGACCACACAAGGTTAATCAAGTGATGTCCGCAGTTGTTAGATTTTACAAGGCAATATTTTCGAAATTACAACTACAAAACGGCACCGCTTTGAAGATTTACGGCGGCTTTACAGTAGCCGTGGGCACAGTTGGGATGTACCTGGTTTACGAGTGTCTTTGCAACATGTGAAAAGTTCCAACACACGTTAACAGAGGTAGTTGTATTGTCTATTACATAGTATCTATGAAAAAGCAGATGTCAGTGATTGATTTGCCTTTCTGAAATTTCTATCACTTAGAGTACGATACGTTGAATGGCAAGGAGTCTATGGCTCTAGCAAAACATAGCTTAGCTTAGATACAAGACACAAATTTAATTTCGACAATCCAAAATTTTAACTCGTGAATGTAACCAACAGAAAAGAAATATAAAGGAAATAATTCGTATTAAGATTCACCCAAATTCAATAAATTTCAGAACAGATATAAATCAATTAGGCGATATATATTGTATATAATAATTTAATAAAGTAGGGTTTCTGCATCTTGGAATAATCTAACAAAACATATTTATGTATATATAGATAGATACAAAAGCTTCCACCCCTATTGTTCCATCAATCTTTTCCCACCACTTTAAGAACATCTGTGTATTTTACAATCCTAAAAACGCCGTACTGGTCATTCAGCCCTCTCAACCCGTAGAGGTTGTTTCACAAACAAAACAATTTTACAGAAATGTAACCGACATCGACATCTGCAATCAACGTAAGTAGGTTTGTTAATATTATTTTCCTTGTCTCAGTAAATTTAATTCTTTTATATTCATTTTCAATAAATGAAAATAAAATCACTAAGTTTATGTTTAAAAGTTTTATATATACATTTATAGTTAGTTATATTTAGTTATATACCGAAACGTAGTGAAGGAAAGTTATAGTTTCAATCGTTGACCGAAACCCATGAAAAACAACCATATCATCTAGAGAGTTTCCGAGGCTAGATCTACCGCACATTGAATTGAGCTCATTAGAGTTTGCCTGTCAAACGTATGACAACCAGAACAGAGAAACTAATGAAAAGTCTGGATAAACTCGCGGGTGTTACTTAGTAACATGCTTGTCCAACACCTTTTATCATAGATAGATAATTAGACGAGTAATCAGATCAAACATTATAACAAAAATAACCCATATGAGTATAACCCAATACAAATCACACCGAACCCGGAAATGAAAGAGCTTTGAGGCAGTCAAATAAAATCATAGAAATAAGAGCAGATATTATTAAGTTGAATGTTACTAATACTACTTCTATGAAATCAATATTTTTTATTTACAAACTTCCTTCAGTCAGCTAAACTGATTCAAAAGCTTTCCGAAATCTGTAATATATCCCATTATTATACAGTGTGCCCGTTATGTATAGAATATAGCATATATCTCAGTAAATAATGATTGTATAGATTTTTTATATAAAAGTTGCTTAAGATTGTATTTGCTACAATAGGGCAATATTCAGTTGTTTTTGTTTCAGAAAATAATTGAGGAACGAAATGCAATTTATCTTTTTAAAATAACAATTTAGCCTTTCAATGACATAATATCATAACCAAATACAAGAAAATGTTTCAAAAAAAAATGAAAAACCTTATTAAGTTTATTACATCGATAACATCAATCTAGTATATATCTTATATCAAAATAAAGAAAATGAGCACGTACTTTTCTTATTAAGTCTTGAAAACAAAACGAAAATTTTCCGCGAATGTCCAGAGTTTATTTTCAAGCTAATTTCATTTCGTCTCCAAGGGCTAATATGGAACGTACAGGCTCATGTACTTTATTTTGATGTAAAATACATGCTAGATTGATTTTTTTGATGTATTAAACAATAAAGGTTTTAATTGTTTTTGGAGCAATTTCTTATATGTGGGCACTAACATATTATGCCATTGAAATGCGCCTAATGAGAGGGTAAACTGTTATCTAAAAAAAATCAATTGTACTCCGTTGCTCATCTATTTTCTGAAACAAAACGAATTGAATACTGCCGTATTATGGTAAATGCGAATTAAATGGCTTTTTCATAAAAACATTTTTTATACAATCATTATTTACTGAGATATATACTAAATTCCATATATAATGGGCACCCTGCATAAATGATGATATATACTGGTAGTTTATAGACTGAAACATTTGAACACATCAAAACATCAATGTTCTAATATTTAACTGGTTAAGAAGAATTTCTTCAAAAGTGCTTTTAGCGACTTGGTAAATTGTATGGGTATAAAGTTACCTATTATTAAAATTGTTGATAACATTTTCGAAATAATCGCACATACAAGTATCACATTTGGTTACACTCTAAAATTATCAGAATCTTTGAAAATATTGTTTATTATGTCAACAATTCGTCTAATTATAAACTATAATGAAACTGTGTTGTTCTACAATATTCTGGTGTAACATTTATACTATCATCACATTGAGGTATTTTTATGTATTTGAATTGAAAAACATGTGATAGAAAAAAGTGTATCTAGGATAAATCCCAAGAGGAACAACTTTGTACTTTGTCTCCATAAGTAGATCAGCGTTAGACGTGAAGAAGGTCACGCGAATATTAAGAGACATTAATTATTATCATTCGAAAGAGAGAACGTAAATATAATGAGGTCAACATTTTCATAAATGGCGTATAATGTAAAATTTTTTAAAAATCGGTGCAAAAACACCTCAATGTATGCAAAATGCCTTAAACCTTTCTGCTCGTTTCCTATTACATACTCATTCTTGGTCATACGCGTAGTTCATTGTTATTTTCTAGGAAACTTAACCTTGCACCAATCAATACAGTATCTTGAAAAGACACCCAATTTTTTATAACTCTTTTGATTACAAGACGGTTGCCTATTTTTCATAGCACAAAGCTTACCGCAGCAGGGCAGCTACACATTTCTGTACTTAATAAAGGTATTTATACCAATGAAGCGATGACCAAAACAGTTTCCGAATATAAAATGGAACCATGCCTTTGTAGAATCTGTTGTAGAGTGATAATGATCTGTCTATTGCGATTATAATTATTATGCGATAAATGCAAATAGAATTAACAAACAAGTGTTGGGGAACATGAATTGCCTTCTTTGAATACTTCTTTAGCTGCGGCTATGAATTTGTTACATTTTAATTAGAATATTGCGAAACTACGCTAAGTTGAAATATATGAATATATCTGTCAATTGGGGGCTAATGACCTGTTACAATGTTGCTGGTTAATTATAGTGTCTTGAAATTATAATACATCAAACAAGATTGTGACTGTACACTGTTTTGTTATGAATAACTAAACACATGTGCCTCGAAGCACACATACAAATACAGCATATCGGAGCATAGAATTTCAATAATTATAGCTTGTATGTTAGTATTTTTAACTCTACTGATTGGACGAATTGTTTTACTGCTGGTAGACTGGAAAATTGTCTGTTGAATTTGCAAAGTCACAGTCAAATGAAGATCTGATTTATTATCATATTATCACCTAGACCGATATTTTTTCTGTTCTTTCTGATACTGAATACCCTGCAGAACTGTATTATGTTTCTACACAGTAAATTAAGAAGCAAATATTTGACTTTTGCCACAAAATATAGTCTGTGCTTCGTCAAAGCTCTCAAAATATTAGTCACTTAGTCTATTGCTGATGAGTGCATGTAGTAATAAAATTGTAGAAAAACCGACGGACTAAGGAATCTACTGACTGCATTGAGTAATAATAGGTGGCTTTTTTTACATCAAACTTGGTAGAAACGGCTACAAAGAGGTACTGATCAATTAAAAATTCATTTATATGCATGTCATAATGACTTGTTGGCGGTTAATTTATTTCATGATTTCTTCATAGTTTTCGCTTGTAAATGGTTATTTCGGAAGCGAGACCAGCATGAAAACTGGCGCCAGTCAAGCAAACTTGACAGGGGACCTATTGTTGGCCCTCTAAGGAGTTTTTTTTGCAAAGCTACTTATTTGGAACTAGGTTATCAGAATCATCATTATTTGCTGCGATCAGGTATGAGCGTGACCGTGCATGAAGGTTACATGAGAAGAACGAGTAGCGGGGAGAAGGAAATGAGTTGCAGTTCACGCCAAATAACAAAATAAAAAAATAAAAAGCACACAAAGCATTAGCATTAGCATGAAGCTATAGTCTGAGATCCCCTTGTATCGCCCATCCGCAAAAAAGGGTTATGCCGCTAGGTCTTTCTTTCACAAGTCAATGGATAGCCTATTATGAATACCTACAATAAACTATTTAGTTTTACAACCCGCCGTCCCCCAACTATCCCAATTTCACCCCCACCCAAAAAAGTAGAAAACTATCGGGAAATCCTAAAACGCCCTAAAACGGACTTTGAGTTGTTTTGAGTTTTCAGTTCTTTTATTATTGCTGCACCGCCTCTGACATGATTTTTAAAGTCCATACGCGTTTTTCACCCTTGCGATGGTAGTACTACAGTGCCAAAATTTCATTAAAATCAATTGAATAGTTTCCATGTTACCCAATACAGAACGATCTAAGGCAATACTCGTATGTATACAGGCAATACTCGTATGTATACATCAGAAAATTCCAAGTCCCTTAGTTTCTGTAATAAGCAAGGCAAGGCAATGTTCAGATGACCATAAGAAAGTGTATCAAGCAGCTGGGTCTTTCTTTCACATGTGAATGGAAAACCTATTACGAATACAACAAATTTTTCAGTTTTATACCACCCACCCCCCAACCACCCCAATTTAACCCCCACCCAAAAGAAGAAGAAAATTAATTTTTTGCTAATTACTCCGCCACCCATGCACCGCTTTTCAAAATTATAGCAGGGTTACCTACTATGACCCCACAGCATATTGCTACCCAAATTTGATCATAATCCATGTAGCGGTTACTGAGATTACGGGGCTAGAAGAACGCCAAAAGACCGACAATTATCACCGTACCAACTGGAGACTAACGTCTCCATACTGGATGAGCTCGGTAATCCAAGGGGGCTATCCTCCATTGGGTCCACGAGATTGCTTACATTCTTCGGACATATTCACAGAAGCTATAATATGGAGAAAGTTGGACTACAAGTGGGCAACGCTGTGGCCGTTCCCCTACACGCTGATGGATACGACGAAACAGTTGGTGGATAGGGTATCAAGAGCGCCACTGAATTGACAGTAAATCACGAACGATGGCGAGCTACAATAATTTCTAAAACTATTGATAATATTCGTGGCGCCAGTACTCTAGCAACGACTTAACGCATTTTACAAGTTCACAACATGTCTGTTAAGACATTGTGACTATGATGATGATATGATATTTAGAATGTGTGAAAGCGCATACGAAACTGTGGGTCACGTCATAATATGTGGGTGCCCAGAGTTATTTTTTATTAGACAGTGTGCGTTCGGCGAGTCTTGGCCTACACCTGCTCACATATATAAGGGAGATGTCCCCTACCAACTTGTCCACCCTCCTAAAATCGGCAGGATGGACAATGACCTAAGGCAACAACTCCCTGGGAGGATGTCCAATGGGCCTGTTGCGGCCTAAATGCAGTGGAACGTAGGACTACTCACCCTCCCGATTTTACAGATAAAGAGGTATCTAACTGAGATGTTAAAAATAGCTTTAGAGAGTGATAAAGTTGTAGTGACAAGAATGACAACGTTTTTCTCCCAACAAATAATTTTTTATAAATGTTTTGTGTGAAAAAATCTCGATCTTAAAGAATAAATAAATTGCTCATTATATGCATGTTTTCAGCTGCTTACTTCTAAGGAATATCCACGTTGTACGCCTTTGATTTTCTGGACGGCCTCAAATTTATATCAGCATTTGTAGAACATGTTGTTATAGTTGATTTACATATACATGAATCGAACCGCGCAGAAATTTATACATTTCCTCTTTTGAAAGGGTTAAATCAAATGGCTTAGTGGTGGTGTGTTTCGGTTTTTATGATATCCGGACCCCGTTTTCAGCCGTTATATTCGAATGCGCTCACTCCGTTTTTTTTTGTGTCCAAGTCAAATTTGCTGGGCCGATCTTGCAGATTTATCACCGTTATTTGCATGGAATTGGCCGACATTACTCGCGGGACATTTACCCTACGAAAAGATGGACTTTATTGAATTATAGGGCGCTTACTTTTTGTTTTGCTGGCACGCTATTTCACCAAACATTATTCTGTGCACAATTTTTTGTTTCAAAACAATTTAAAATGCTTGCATCTCCTCCCGAGGGAGAGGGTCAATTAGTAGCAAACTTTTCATCCAATGATTATAAAAAATCGAATCAATCGAAATGCCGTAAGGGACATTATTCTGAAACGTTCAATTTTAAACGAGAGATGACCCATTAGGCATCACTTCTCACCATCTATTGAGCCTCATTTGAGATGTATCATACTCAAAAATAAAACAAAAAGTTGACTATAGATTATAATATAAGGCAAAAGGATGATTTTGAATTAATCACCCACAAATCATCGCTCATTAAATATTCAATTATAATGGAGTCAACATTTATAGCAGCCTTCCTCACTTGCTTAAAATTCAAAAAGATTTTAAAGTTTTGTTACAAAAGCCTTATTACAGCTTAGATTCTATGATGAATTTAAGTGAATATTCAAGCACACATTAGGTTTGTCAATATGGAATCTTGTAATTTTTCTGGAATAAAAATAATATCGAGAGAAATTTGAGAAATATTTGAAACCTCAACAAATATTTTAACTTAAAGAAAATGTGTAGGAGCCATTATTATCAAATCTGAGTAGAATATGTCTGTGGGCTTGAGGTCAAGGTCAAGGTCAATTTAAAGGCATGACGTGGGTTTTAAACATCAACCGATGTATGTTAAACTTGGAACTGGTCATTTTTTTTAATGGAGATAGAACTCCAAATTGTATATCCCGTGCATTCCAAGCAATTTTATTTAAAAAAAAATCCTTCAACGTAACGCGCTAAGGTCAAATCTAAGGTCATATTTAAATAGAATTAATTGCTCAGTGGTTTCCGTACTGACCTTTCACAGTGCATATTAAGAGCTAGGAAGCACTAATCGCCATTTAACTCTGATACATTGTACAAAGCCCACATAAGACTTGGCCAGGATTGTTGCAAGTCTTATGCTTTCATTCTTGACACGCCGCTGCCACTACCAATGATATTTCCTGAATGCGCCATTTACAGCCACTCTTTCATGGGCGAGCAGTCGGTCGGTGACCCAGGACTTTTCTATAGGTATATGAGCGACGTCTGATCTTCTTTCTGAGTATTGCTGTGCATTTTCGCACCTTTTTGAGCCGCTTAAACGCTTTTTCCCCATCTTGCGAGCATTAGTATTAAGAAGCCGCCTCTAACCTCTTTATGATAGTCGTAGTAAGACAACACATAAAAGTTCAGGTTCTTCAACAACTAACAAAACGTATAGGTAGTTGTTGAGGTATACGTTCTAACGCATTCAAACCATCTGTATTGCCTAGTTCTAAATCTGTGAATGAAATTATTCAAACGCTTGGCGTTGGCAGCTCTGCCTTTAAAGTGTCGGTATAAATTTATCATAGACAAATTGGGCAATCCGATTCCAAGATTTTTTCACCCTAACTGCCAGCCTACCTGATGGTATCACTTCAGGCGGTAAAAAAATCACCGGCAGGCCATACATTTACACACAAAACGGTTGGAAGGAAGCAGATCCGGGTTTAAGTAGATTAGAATAAGATTAGATTTATATAATCTATAATCGGCTTTTGAGTATCTTGCATATTCACTTATTCATTGTCTATAACTGTCTTAATCACAGGAAGTGAAAAATATTTTTGGGGGAAAAATATTCGTCCTAGGTTTGAAATCGGGGGTCCACCAATGAACTATTTTAGGGCGACTTGTTACATGATGTACTCCAGGTTTGAGCAGAGGTCTGAATACGTGTAAGATGTACTGCTATCCGACACTCGACTTTATCATATTTTTCCTCGCAATGATGTTAACGCTAGGTTATGATTAACAATCCAGAGTTAGTGACAAAATATGCCGAAAATACCATTCGAGAATAAATTATAATAAATCCAAGGTATTTGTGGAAAACATACCCACCAGATTGCAAATTCGTTGAATTGGTTAATGAACCATGAACAATGGGCCTCTACCGTGATCTCAAATTGATCAATTTATTTACTGCGGTATTATTTTTGATGATACATAGGACCGTTTACTGTAAAAAGTCAGCAGAAAACTTGATCCAAATGAGAATAACACTAAAAAGAAAATTGTACTGTAATTTGAAATAGCCGATGATGACGTCACCTGTAGGGAACCAATGAGAAGCGTCATTTCGTGGTCCGATGACTACGAGAGGATGCTATTGTTTTGTCCGGTTTAACCGGAAGTACCGTCAACTTTTATAATTTAAATGGGACACCCTGTATATTTTTGCAGATTTTGATTCATCTTTTTTTTCCGAATACGTCCATAGTGGGTTTAGTATTTGTTTCTTAAAAAATTTGTCTCACAAATTCGTCCGTGGCGGCCTGCGGTCTTCCCGTTTGAGGTAATTTTTTTGTATTTTTTATTTTAGTCACCGTCAAACGTGTTATAGGACCCCGGTCGGGACGTAAATCATAAAAAGTTGATACACTTCTTTGTGAGTTCTCACGCGATCGCCAAAACCGACTTTGAATGACCGGCATTTTAAACACCTGAAATGATAAAGAAGCTTTATCTTTCCCGTTTTTACAGAAACTAATACTAAACCCACTATGGACGTATTCGGAAAAAAAAGATGTATTAAAATCTGCACAAATATACAGGGTATCCCATTTAAATTAAAAAAGTTGACGGTATTTCCGGTTAAACCGGAAGTACATTAATAGCTAACATAATGTCTTCGGATGCACTAGACGTCACTACACTTGCCTGCAAATTTTCAGCAATATCACTCTCTCCGTTCCAAAGTTATTTGCTTGGTTCCATACTTTATCCCAACCCTGTATAGTAATTAATTTCAACAGGAGGGAACGGTCCTGTTTTTATAAAGACAGATTTTGCACTAGCCCAACTCGAACCTGCCCTAATTTGACAGCGAAGAAATTTCGACAGGTACTCCACACGAAAGTCACTTTTCTGTTATGAAAATTCCGCCGCCACTGGAATTATTTAATAAGAAAAACTTTAAAGCTCCTTATATGCTTTTGGAGAACGCGTTTATGAATTTGGGGTACACCAATCATTTCCATTTTAAGTTGTGTCGATCAAGCAGTCTACCTTAAGCCACCTATTCAATTTTGTTTGGATACCCTCTGAGATGTGCAAAAATGAAAAAAATGCTCGGGAAATACGCTAACACCAACAAAGACACAGAAGGACCGAAATAACAAGTTCTGGCTGCATTGTACATTCTCCCTGAATAAGACTTAGTATATAAAAAAATCAATTAGACCTATTACGGTCCTGGAGGGAAGGGGTTAAATCTTATGGACGACAGAGCTCCTATTCAACATATGCTTTCTCAACGGCCAGCTAACAAAAACAAAAAAGTCGACCCGAAGAGGGCAAAAAGAGAAAGTGAAGTGTACGTTATACACCAGATAATGGCCATATGTGGGTGATGAGTTTCAATTGTTTTCTTATAAAACTTATTACGGACTGGAGGGACGATATATAATTAAGCTATTATAAGAGGATGCAACGTCGAATAATCGAAGGAAGCAACCTTGCCTTCGCTGCTTAACGCCTCCTGTTCTCTTTTCGGGGTTTTCGTCAATTAACATATGGTCATGAAACCAATTTGTTCGAGAGCTTGGGTGACCTCTGCTGATGGAAAGATAACTGGATGGGGATTGTTTAAAAAAGGCGGCTACCTTATTTCACCGGTAGTCAAATAGAAAAAGTTAACGGTTCCGGATGAGTACAGCAGTAGAAAATTACTAACCAACTATGCTTTCTAGTATGCAGACTAGAGCTTATTGCAGTTCTAATAATTACAGAACACATATGTATATGTAAGTCTGAAGTGAAACAAACCAGTCCATTAAAAATTATTTCTTATGTTATTATACCACCTAAGTTTAATTCAGAAGTAACGTCTTGTAACATTTTATAGGAAAATATTATTTTGTGTACCTCTTCTCATGGCAGAACCGATGATTCAATCTTTCGAATCCATACAGCGTTTGAGAAAAATGTCCAGGAAGCCTTTTCTCTTAAAATACTTTGATGACGAATTTTCAAACAATTATAACACCGAGGTAGCTTATTGCACTTAAAAGTCAGAAAATATGATAATCGTAACATTTTAGCGAATTATTTCAGAACCTATACCTGAAAAATTTTTCGTTGTCTATCACTTATATTATTTTGTGATGCACATACAGCCCATTTTCATTAGTTCAATCTCTAATTATATTATCAAGATTTTCAATTTATGATGAAATAATTTATGCCAGAATTTCCTTGACACGTGATATTTTCATAATGCGAAACGGTCCAAGCAAGAACTGAGTAGCAATTCTGAATGTCTGAATGTACCCTAGGGTGTATCATCATCATGCATTCAAAACATTTTTTTTGTAAATCATCCCCGAAAGCTCACCCCCAACTTTTTATTTTCAAATACATAAATAACATCCATTCAATTTAAAATCTATTGATACCTTTGATGTTACACGCAATTTTTTCTTCTTCTTCGTAAAATTGCAAGCAGAATATAAATAAAATAAAAGTTTGTTTGACGCCTAATATTTTTGAAAAAAACGGATAAAAAAGAAATCTATGTGAGTTTTTATTATTATTATTATTATTTATTTGTACTGTTAATTACAAATAATTGCCACCTCGAAGGCCAGGCCTTGTGTGAGGTATTGGCATTTATAACTTGAAATTTTGCTAACCTAACTATGCTGCTGCTTCCACGTTGCCTCCCCTTGTACTGCTGTTCGTACGCCTTTCGATGGTTCGACCTTCAGTGGATTTACCCTGAGCAGCAGCATGCATTCTTCATCAATTTTATCCATGATCTATTCATTTTAAACTTGAAATTTGGATGTGATGTCTGAGTGACAGTGACAGCTTTCGAAAAAAAAACGTATTTTTTTGATTTTACGAAAGTTTATTGATATACTATGAAATCAAAGGCACTACAAGATTTTACATAAGATAATGACTTTGTTTGTGTAGGACAAGCTATGGGGTGGTATTTGAAAAAAAAGTTGGGGGTGAGTTTTAGGCTCGGTTTTAGGGGTTTAGGTACAAAAATACTGTTTTGAAAGCATGGTATGATAGGTCATTCAGTACCCATGAAAACCCACTTACTTTTCTTTTTGATCTGTTTTTGTTACGAGAATATTACGCTTCAAACAAATCCTTATATTATTTAACATAATATGCTCATGACTATACGAAAAAAATAAGTTTCTGTATAAAATCAAAGGTACCTACTACAAAATTTTAAATAATATAAGGACTTAATTTGTGTAGGAAAAACTATTGGGTGCTATTTGAAAAAAAGTTGGGGATGAGTTTTAAGGGTTGAAGTACAAAAACATATTTTGAAAGCATAGTACATTCAAAAATATCACTTAGTTTTCAGTTTTTGGTACGATAATATCATGTGTCAAGTAAATTCTGGAACACCCGGTATATACGATTACTGTAGCGAATATCGGAAATTGTTACAACAGGAATCTTGTTAACTAAATGTTTTATTAGATGCACAACCACATTGGATGTCTTACAAGCAATTTCTCAAGAATATGTTATTCTGAATCAGAGGAAGGTCAGTTATTGGAAGTTAGGTATGTTTCACAGCATAGCCATTTGACCGGTAAGTTAGGTGTGTTTCATAGTATAGACATTTGACCGGTATCATCCCAAATCATTAGATTTTTTTGGATGCTTTGTGTGGTAAAGTCTTTTTAGAGTATGTGTTTTTTTCTAGATCATTTACGAACATTATGAATGAATCACTGAAAGACACAAAATGTAGGTGATCTCGATTTTCCAGCCGTATGTGGGAGCATTCCGTATTTATGTATACGTCTCGATCCATGCCTCTGACGTGAGGCAATTCAGACGAGACAATAAAAAATAGGAACAATCTGCCAGACTAACACCACCATACATAATGGCATATCCCACTAATTTGGCCACAAACCCACAGACATCGATTAAAAGGTGTGAATCGTTGTTGGGCCTTCCTTTTCCCATACCATGAGCGTACTCAATACACTACAGGAAGGCAGCATGCCAAAAAGATCAAAGCTTCCCTTAATATCCTCATTTAATATTAAAAAAGCATACTAGCAAAGTAATTGTGAGTTTGACGACGACTTGAAATTAAAAAGTAAACTGCGTCGAACCATGGACACAGTCCAAAATTCCAAAATATAGTAAATAAATATATAAATATGTTTTTAGAGCATATAAAATACGGAGAAGATAATATTGTGTAATATTGAGTATAACGTGCTAGGAAGATAAACTTGGAATGTGATACTTCCAGGTTTATTTTACTAAACGGATTTGATGCAAAACAGAATCCCATAAACCAACTTTTTTATGATATCTATACATATGTTCAAAAACCCCCAAGTATTGAATTTCACACCCTTTCCGCTGTGGCAGTTTTGGAAATATTTAAGCGTTCCGGTACTGTTTATTGAAAAAGCGGTGTTGCCGTAGCTCAGTAATTAATTGAAACAAAATTTTGAAACTGAAATCTTATTAAATTCGACATGCGCAATTCATTGCAATAAAAATAAGTAGAGGATTCTATTTAAAATAATGTAAAATCGGGGATATTTGTTTGAAAATTTGGAAAAATAATTTATAACTTGGCAACGTCACAAACGCGAAAAAAAAAAATATTACAAAGCGAGATAGGGTATTAGTAGATATTCCGATTTAAAATAAAAAATACGGGATGTTACATTTAAAAAAACAAAGTAAAATGACCTTCAAGTTGCCTTAATTTAAAATTCTGCCAAAAACACCATGTAGATACAAATTGCGGGTAACATCCAAAATAATATCCACTTAATCTTCAAGTAACTCGCTGTTTAATATTATTGAGAAAAGTTAAAGCAATATATCAATTTGGACGTATTACTTGCGACCTTCAAATCCGGAAATTAATAGAAAATAAATTATAACTTGGCAACGTCGCAATCGATCCCAAAAATATTTTAGGGTTGAATATGGATCAATGATGGAAACTAGAAGGATTTAAGAAAAAGTTCTAGTTCCATATAAAAACATTAAGTTGATCACTATCCTACTTTCCCGCAACACCTGTATGTTTCAAAATATTTTTAGAATATGCGTCTTAAGTAACCAAATAACTTTTGTATTTGACATTTTCTTCTATCAGGTATACCTTGCGAGATATCGAAGAATTACACACTAACTGGACACCCTGCATATACTACACCCAACTGCACTAAAATGTAACTACATGTAAAAAAAGTCAAAAAGTCAACAGCAGCGTTAAAGCTTATAAGTTTGTCTTTCCGATGATTGCTATTTTGAAATTATAACAATTTCAGTCCTCTGAATATTCGTAGATGGACCTGTAATGCTACTAACAATGAGCTTCAAGTTTGAGTTAAAAAGAAGCTGATTTGTCCTGGGTACAGATGTATATTTTCTGATATTATGTTTATATAATCTATACAACTTCGTTTTATTCTAAAGTGGAAGTCAACGTGTCAACAGTGTGTTCAGCGATGTCTTTGTTTTTGAATGTGTTTTGAGTGAAAATCAGCAAATTAATTCACTATTCAAGAGCCAGTCGTAATACGCAAGGTCAGTGGTTACCCTTATCGTATTATTTATTGCAAGGTGCCCGTATTCTTCAACTTTCCTTATTCTCATAACCTGAGAATCCTGGATAATTCTTGCGCTTAGCAAGAAATCAACGTGCCACATTGCCGTATCTATTTTCAATTCTGGATTTTGCTGATGAACCAAAACCATGCCGCAAACTGGGCAAACGAGTTGTTCATGTTGCAAGAAATCTGGGGATGATAGTAAATTTGTCAATTGTTCTATCTGCAAAAGCGACTTCTACTATAGCTGCGTCGAGGTGACGCAAACAGAAGTCAAAATACTAAAAACGAAACCAAATATTCACTTTACATGCAAAAACTGTAACATAATTGGTGCCACACTAGCGGATTTGAGGGCTTTAGTTATCTCCTTACAAGAAGAAATAAATGCCCTAAAATCTAATCGGATCGACCCAGCGCCATCAACCGCATCTCTTGATTATGAGGACATGATTCAAGAAATAAATGACAGGCAGTCAAGGAAAAATAATTTAATTATTTTTGGAGTTCAAGAAAGTGCAGAGCAATCTAACACTCAGAAGAAAGCTCACGATGTAGATCAAGTTAAGAAGATATTACGTGTTTTAGACAGTGATATCGATACAGACACCATTAAGCCGATCATCAGACTGGGTTCCACCACCACTGGTCGGCCAAGACCCATTAGAATCACCTTCAAAGATTCAAGTCACATTCGCTCATGCATTAAATCAGCCAATAACTTGAAGAGACATGATACCTTCTCTAGAGTTAGCATCTCATTTGATCGCACACCTAGACAGATACAGAATTACAAGAAACTAAAACAAGAGATTACGGACCGCTCTGCCAGAGGTGAGAACGGACTGAAAATTAAGTATGTTCGTGGCGTCCCCAAGATCGTGTCGGAAAACTAGAAAAGCCCAACAAAAATGTTTCCATTCAGTGTTATTACCAGAATGTACGAGGACTCAACACCAAAATCAATGATTTTTACTCTTCAGTTTTGTCGTCTGATTACGATTTTGTAGGACTAGTGGAGACATGGTTGTGTAATGATGTGCAAAATTCTGAACTCTTTCCTCCGGAGTATAAAGTCATACGTTGTGACCGTAATTTCACAAGAACAAACACAACTTGTGGTGGTGGAGTGTTGTTAGCGTATAAAAATGATAGTTTTGACGTAGAGTCCGTCAACCTCGAGCATATTCGTAACGAAATTAGTTTGATTGATGTTTTGGGAGTCAAATGTACTGCTAGGTTCAACTCAGTATTTTTATATGTCCTATACATACCACCACAAGTACCGTTTGTTGATTTTGAATATTTTTTGGAACTGTTTGCACAAACTATAATGCATCAATCCAATATTCTTATCCTCGGAGACTTTAATGTCACTAATTATGTAAATGCTGAGATCATTGATCGGTATTCTACTGCGTTACGGAATTTCTTGGAAATTTCTGGTCTTTCGCAAACTAATAGTATCCTAAACTCTAGAGGCAGAATATTGGATCTAGTCATAACTAACATGACCTGTGAAACGCTTCGTGACTATCTACCATTGATTAATGAAGATTCACACCATCCCTCATTATCTATAACCTTTGAAACAAATTCCGGCATTGAACTGAATTTTGTCACTAATCCTTTAGGTACCAGTTATAATTTCAAAAAAGCAAACTTCATAGGTCTTTATAATGCCTTAACTTATGTTGACTGGTCTTTTCTCGACAGTGCGGAGGATGTTAATTGCATGTTAGATCTGTTTTATAACAAGCTGTATTTCATTTTTGATTTGTATGTGCCGAAGTATGCCAAACGCAATCAGAATTATCCAAAGTGGTATAGCTTGGAAATAATCCGCAATCTGAAAGTTAAAAACAAACTACACCGTCAGTACAAGCGTTGTAAAAGTGCAGAAACTTATGAGGAGTTCTCTAGAGTTAGAAGACTTGTTAAGCAACAAATTAGTGACGCATACAAACATTATATGCAAAAAATTGAGCATGAATTGATTGCTAATCCAAAAAGTTTTTGGTCTTACATTCAATCTAAAAAAGGCTGCTCCAGAATACCTGGTCGGATGTCCCTACGGGATGAAGCTCATGACAATCCGCATGATATTGTTAACGCATTTGCTGCATACTTCCAGAGCGTTTATGTTCAAAACACTTCTAATCAGGTTCCGTTTCAGAGCTCTCAGCACAATTGCATTGATATTATTCACTTGAATGATGAAGACATTTTAAAATCTCTATGCAGGTTGCCAAATAAGCTAACTACTGGAGAAGATGCTATTCCGAGCTTTTTAGTAAAAGATGCTGCGCACGTATTCCTCAAACCCCTTGGAAAGATATTCAATTGTGCTCTCAGAACAGCGATTTTCCCAAAAAGGTGGAAATTGGCACGAATTTGTCCCATTCTAAAAACCGGAGACCCTCATAATATTGAAAACTACAGAGCTATCTCCATATTGGATAATTTCGCGAAGGTCTTCGAGATGTGTGTATACAATTGCATCTATCCCTTAACGTCACATCTTATATCAGAGTCACAGCACGGATTTATGCGTAACAGGTCGACAGTTTCAATTTTAACAGAAATCACTCAGGAAATTGCAGAAGTTTTGGATAATAAGGGTCAAATCGATGTAATGTATACTGATTTCACGAAGGCCTTCGATAAGATCAGTCATCAGAGAATTATCGGCAAACTACAGCACTTTGGCTTCAGCGGGCATATGCTAGACTTTTTTTCATCATACCTTGAAGGAAGAACACAGTACGTATCCTACAATGGATTCAACTCCTCTGTATATATTGTGTCATCTGGCGTACCACAGGGAGCAAATCTTGGGCCACTCTTGTTCCTTTACTTCATAAATGACCTTCCAAATCGACTAACCTGCTCTAATCTGGTGTTTGCCGATGATTTGAAAATCTTTTCTCCAATTACCAATTTTGCAGACTGCTTAATTATTCAAAATAATCTCAAGACTATATCGGAGTGGTGCACGGAGAATGAGTTGTTTTTGAATATCGCCAAATGTAAAGTATGTTCATTCACACGTAAAACAAAACCAGTAGAATTTAACTACACTCTCGAAGATGTCACTTTAGTGCGCTGCTCTGAGGTGAAAGATTTAGGTGTTTTGTTTGATTCAAAATTAGAATTTTCTTCTCACATTGATACCATTGTTTCAGCTGCTACTAAAAGTTATGGATTTTTAGTTAGAAACTGTAGATCTTTTTCTAATGAAATGGCGCTAAAGACATTATATTGCACTCTAGTACGATCAAAGTTGGAATATGCATCAAGTGTATGGAATCCTTATTACCAAAATCGTATCAACACCATTGAGGGTGTACAACGACGCTTTCTCAAGTACTTGACATTCAAGAAAGATGGCATTTACCCAAGACGTGGCTGTGATCATCTAGCTATGCTGGTTAGATTTGAAATGCAACCGCTTGAATTGAGAAGGATTAATAACAGCCTGAAGTTTTTATTTAAACTGGTTCGTAACCAAATAGATTCTCCTGCTCTACTATCCAAGCTTTATTTTCACGTACCGGTTCGTATTTCACGAAGAGATCCTACCTTCTACTTGAGCACACCAAAGTCTAACGTTTTGATAAAATCGCCCATACACTTCATGTGTGCCAACTTTAATTTAATATCCGACTGTTGTGATTTACACCACGACTCAATTAGAGATTTACTATCTAAGTTCAATGAAAATTACTTTTCAGAATTGAATGCATGATAATTAGCATTATTTTCTCAACTAGTATATATCTATTTGAAAATGTTTCACTACAATATACTGTCTGAAATTATTTTAGTAAGTTGTCAATTTTACATTTACATAACTTCATACCAATGATTGTATGTATCGCACATTATAGCGTTGATATGTAGTATGTCGTCTCTCACTTCATTGTCCTATAAGTGGATCATTCTGTTGGGCAATAAAGGACTTATTTATTTATTTATTTATTTATTTATTTATTTATTATTTATTTTATTTTATATTTTTGAGGATTTAAGAACTTACTGTGTTAAAAAGAAAACAAAGTGAAAGGAATTCAGAATGATTTCATATACTTATCTGTCGTAATTCAGTCAATTTTCTGCCATACCTTCTCATACTGATTGTAGCAGCTGCGCAAAACACGTGATAAGAATAGGAAAATGTATCATATCTTAGTAGAGTGGTTATGAAGATACGTCAAGAATCTTTGGGAAAATATCTTACGATTTTTGAGTAATCAGTTTGCTGGCATGTGTTAGTGGTAATGACAAAATGTCAAGAATAGTCCGATCTGTATTCAGATAGATTGAATTTTCATTTTAACTTACCTACATCTTAATAGTCTCCCTTTTCTCCACAGTCACTAATTTTCATCATAATCGAGTGCCTGACATATTTCCCATCAATACTGATAATATTAATTCTTAGGGCCGTATTCAAAGTCGACTCTAAAGTGTCCATTTGAGTAATATCAAAGTCTGTCCACGTGCATCTGTTTAGACTTATAAGAGGGACAAAAATTATTTGGCAACGTTGTCCTATGTCAAACATAAATCAATTAGGGCTTTTACGGCAACTATGATCGTGTTAACCCGATCACAAGGATCACTGATCCTGACGTTCGGAAAGTGATCTAGAATCAGTCAGAAATAGGGTCAGTTCACTGTTGTATACGGTAAGTGATCGTGATCGGGTTATTCAGATTCGTGGCTGTTTTTTTTTGACCATCTTTTTTGTATTCTTAAATCAACTTTTTCATTGTTCGATGTTCGTTCAATCCCACTAAACAGCTGACTGACATACTGATCCATCCGGATGCAGATCACTGCTTCCGTAAAGGCCTTTTTTATGCTTACGCCTATACATTTTGATGTTTTCTGTTATCTGTTTTTGTTTTGCGCCCGTGTTTCATGTTTTTTTTTTGCCGGTCTGCAACGAAGTCTCATGTACTTAAGAACCGAACACAGACAAACGAGACACAAAACAGTACTTACGAGATACTCAAGTATAAAGCCTTTACGGAAACTATGATCCTGACGTTCGGAAAGTGATCTGGGATCGGCCAGAAATAAGGTAGTTCACTCTTGTACAGTAAGTGATTGCAATCGGATGATTCAGATCAGTAGCTGCTTTACTTAACATCTGTTTTTTATCGTGAAACCAACTTTTTCGTTGTTCGATGTCCGTTAAATTCATGGAATCATAAATCCCACTTGACAGCTGTTTGACAAATAAATGATCTATCCGGATCCAGATCAGTGTTTCCGTAAAGGCCTTTAATGAACACCCTAGTGGCAACTATGAATACACTTACTTGCTATTATAATTTTATTCGAACTTATTATATCCAGTAATAGTCGTGGTGAAATGATATTACAATCCCCAACCATTTGACATTTTGTGGATCATAACAAAGTACGGAAATGTTGCGCAATGTTAGGAACAAAGAATTTGGGCCCTATTTACTACCTAAAATCACAATTGCGTTTTTGCATGATGGTATGCATTATACCTCGCCTAACAAAGGTTGGGTGGCTATTGAAAGACGACCAGATCCTTCTAACTGAATTTTAATTATTTTTTTTTCTTCTCGTTAGGGGCATAGGGTCAATGCGGATAACATATAGGTCGAACGCACAATGTAAATAGATTTTTTCTGTTATACACACGCACATGGTCAACCAGACTTAACCCTAAATTCAAACTAGGTACGCCGAAACATCTGCTTGATATAGAAAAGGGTCATCGCAGAAAAAACACACACCAAGGAATTAAATGGTTGGCTGATCGTTGGCAGCGCGCGTGTCCAATTCGGTAATGAAATTTTATTGTGGTATCACTCGAATTATTAACCAAGCCCTGTATGTAAAACACCTTTTGTCTAGGAAATAGCACCGTTACTAAGTGACACAGGAGGAGCATAAGCGCAAAACTCCATAAGCCTCAAAAAATTATATAACTGTATAATTAATAATTTGAGGACGTTCGTTCACGGGAATTGTTGGTAGTTGATAGTTTTTTTTCAGATTTCATAAGTTTCATCGCAGTAATCTACCCTCAAAAATTTAAAACTTTTTATCGATCATTTCATAAAGTTATTAAAGATTAAAAATAAGATTTTTAACAGAGAGCTCTCTTGATATATTAGCATTTTATTTGTATTTAAAGGTGGAATAAACAAATTTTAAGAGTAGATACCAAAATAAATAATGTTTAAAATTGAATATTCTTTGGAATATGTAGTTTATATTATTGCATTAAAAAAATGGGTTTACGATCGGTTGAATTAGGGGCTGTCCACTAATCACGTGATCTTTTATTTAGCATTTTTAACCCCACCCCCCCCCTTATATGTGGTCAGATTTAAGACTACACCCCCCCACCTCTATTCAGCATCACGTGTTTTATTAGTACTTACAAGGAATCTTAACATTTTTCGAATATTATTTTTAAATACATGTATAAAATAATCTACACGCAGCTTTCACTTTAGAAATCGCGCGTATCAAAATCCTGAAGATTATATATATATATATGTAGTATCTTAACCAAAATTATAATGAGTTGACGAAAAAATAAATATACGTAATATCTTACTACACCCCTCCACCCCCTTGTGATATTTTGTCAAACCCCTCCCCTCCTTTCAAGCCTCACGTGATTATTGGACGGCCTTCAGTCTTCAGATTCATTATTTTAGTCATTGTAGTTCACTGTGGGAAATTACGAAACCATATTGAAAACAGGCAACCGCGCGTTGTTTTACAAACCCACAGCCTTCCCTTTCTCTTTGCAATAGTGATAGTGACGTAAGTGCGCAGTGTTCGTCAGTTAGGTTTGATTGCTTTGTTGATTATCTTTTGAGCGTCTAAAACGTCAATGCCGAGAAACGTTCTGTTGACAAATTGATAACTAATAAATTAACTGATATTTTATATATCTAGTTTATATAAATATCCTAAGTTAGAAAAACTGTAATGATGTGTTATAGCTTTTATTTCTCTTTAGGGAATAATGTAAGTAATGGATGTTTCGGATGTTTTTGTCGGTCAATATTACAAACAGACTATACATTCGAGATACTCAGCTTGCGTAATAACACTAAACACATTTCACAGCTACGTATGTCCGTGCTCACGTATCCATGTGGATATATCCGGACTACACTCTATTTTGGCCCGTTCAACTTCTAAACCTATCACGCGACTCCTGTAAACTGCAGATGCGGTCACTCAAAGCTACGAACTTCAATGAAAACGGGCTCAATCCAAACAAAAAAAATGCAACCCTTCCCGATCCACTTGCTCTTTCCGCGTTTTTTTCTGAATTCCGCACTTTTATTAAAGCTTTATGAAGCGACTTAAAAATCTGAAAGAATTTCACGTTCAATTTAATTGAAATAATATAAAAGAAACTTTCTCATTTAGCTGCGAATTCTTTCAAACTGTGACATGTTTTTAATAAAGGGGTCGTTTGCAAAGATTGAGAAGTTTCGGTAATTTTTAATTTGTAACTTTTTAATACTGGCCTAATCAATCGGAGATGCAGATTAAAGAAAAGTTTGCTGGATTCTTATTACAAGCTAAGATGTGCTGTAGAGAGCTTTAACAAAATACAGTTTTATACTCAATAAAGACACTGGACAGGACATCTAAAAATCATCTTATCACAGGTGAACCAAAATTCAGATTATTTTGATTAATAACCCTGTTGTACCACACACACAAATCATCTTTATAGTACAAGAGAGCTCAAAATAAATTTTAAAATCGAGTTTATGAAAAGCTTTGGAACAAGGATAAACCAAACAGGAAAAAACTCTTATTTTATATCTATCTTATAGCTCGGGCCCATAATGACATGTCATAATCAGAATTATAGTACCACACAGGACCAAAGGATTGTCTGGTTCAATAGAGCCGAAGAGATTTTTAAAGAAAAAAAAAGCTTGTAACACCCGCAAGATAATTTTTTGATCAAATAACTTCAAAAATAGGTATATTTATTACTAATGAAACTAAAAGAAGTCCTTCAGTCTTTTACAAAAATGTTACCAGATGATATATGATTACCGACAACTTTATGAAACAGCTACTATTCGATGACAATAGCATAGTTCATGATATAGTTCTACATCTACCAGGAACATATTTAGATACTGTGGTGACTAAAATGTAATAATAATAATTTTATTACAATACAAAAGGGTAAGTCGTAAGCAATTTTTCAAGATAATCTGCTTGTCAGGAGATTTAATGGAAATTTATGATTCCCTGAATCTATTTTCGGAGACATGTCTAGCACGTTATTAACCTTTCTTACACATATCTTGTTCTCTAGTTCCTACCGATAATCCAGAATCTTATATGAGGGACGCTTTTATTTAAATATCTAACTTTGGACACGTCTTTGGGCATCAAATTCGTGTCCAAAGTGTCGCCCTCCTATCTCACCGGGAGCTGTGAAAGTTGCCTGATAACGAATCTTTCTCAAACAGTGCTGACCTATTACTACATAATATTACTATGTATGATGCACAAGGGGTATTGATAGAGGTAGGTATCTGTCTCAGATGAACAAGTGCAGAGAGGTAGGTTTTTGAATCGGAAAATACCTATGTTCTATCCGTTCAACTTAGTTTGACACTCATTTGTGAAATGCTCAACAACACCACCTTGTTTAAATAAAAATACTCTGTCGAAGAGTTAAAGATGTACAAGCTGAAATCTGTGGTTAGTTTATTTATCAGGTATATATAATATGTGATACCAGAACCTCCTTTGTTATTTCAAATTTATGATATTCGTTCCAGTATATGTTTATAGGAAACAATTTCATCTCGATGGTTTTAAAATTTTTAAATGCTCAGTGCAGCCTTGTTCCAGCAAACAATATTTGTTTGCTTTGTTTTTGTTAAAATATTGAATTGCAATTGGTAGGCGGACGAAGTGGAATGGAAATGCATTTCCATCAGCGTATGAAAAAATACTTTATCCGCAAAACATGATGGAACTGCTTTTAGTATTGACAGGCAAAATCAATACCCGCCCCGCGAATTCTATTTGTATATATACTTGTATAAAGTCAGTTCTGTACGAGTTTGCATAATATGCATTTTTGGAAAATTAATGTTGATAGAATTATAATAATTTTTTATAAATTTATAGATAATATTAAATTACAACCCATTCTGGAATAAAGTATGATTAATAGACAAATATTGTATGATGCTAAAAGCCTAATG
The DNA here is from genome assembly GCA_951848785.1 of Callosobruchus maculatus. Lineage (NCBI taxonomy): Eukaryota > Metazoa > Arthropoda > Insecta > Coleoptera > Chrysomelidae > Callosobruchus > Callosobruchus maculatus. The sequence continues at coordinate 3,634,837 of CATOUR010000032.1, forward strand.
TCGGTGAAATAGGTTTTTCTATTCAGAGGAACCGATCACAACACCATTTATTTTAGTCTCAACCCCGGTCTCAGCATTACAGTTTGTAAGTTCTGGATGATTTCTTCTTTTGAACGAGTGTGCAATTTTATTATCGGACTATATTGCAATTATTTCAGAAAACAAATATGGAAAATGGTATTTTCTAACATGACGAAAATAGTATTGACTAATTTTGATTGAAGTTGAACATGTATATCCAGTTTACACTGTTTACAGTAAGCCAGTCGTAATATCGAAAAATATATGATATGTCAAAATATGAAAAGCATGCGACTAGGGGCAAGAGAAAATCGTGTCTGTCAAGAATTCGTAGCCCAGGTATATTTTAGAACATCAAATACTGTTTTTTTTATTTATAAAACTAAGCCGCATCAACAGCGAAGGTTTATTAGCGGTGGGACAGGTACATGTTTTAAATTCGATAATATAGATCTATATATTTAGAGTGAAATATTCCAGCACAAAAGCAATATATTGCAATAAAAAATAAAGTTGTTCTGCTAAAAATGGTATTCGCCAGGTCTGATTCAAACACGCACAAAGTATATGTAATTTAATATTTATAAGGAAAGGGCTGCAATGCTTAACAAGTATGAAGATTAATTTTAAGCATTTTATTTTTATTTTGGTTTTCAACAACTCAACTATTATGATTGGTTTGCTTATTTTTTGTATATAAAAAATGAAGACACCCTAGGGTGCAGCCGGATTTTGTTTAGATAGACACTTTCTTTCGCCCGTTAACAAAATAAAAAAAAAGACAATATCTGCTCAATATCTGTCGGCTATACTAACATGTTACCATAGACAAACTGAAATAATTCGGTGGTAATTTCAGTGGTTTCGAACCATTCACAGATAAACAAATGATTTAACAATAAGAGAACATTTTGCTAGTTGAAAAGTAGCAAAGATCTTCAGTTTTGAGGAGTTGATATACATTTTTCCTCTATCAAATTACGAAGTACTTTTTTTGCTGTTTGAAGTTTGAAGTTCCGAAATCTTTTTAAGCTAACTTTTCATATGTATTCACACCTTAATTCTTACGGTTTTTGAGTATCATATCCTTGATTTGATTCCACACGCAGTACATTTTTAAAAAATATGTGCTCCATTGTACGGTTTCTTGAGATGATTTATTTTTGATCCTTCTGGTTTTTCAGCATCATATACAGGGTGTTCCTAAATATCATGTATCAACAAAAGGTGGAGATTCTTTGGTGTTTTTATAACTGGAATTTCGAATAAACATAGGTCCGCAAACACTTCGTTGCCAATCTACAGGGTGGTAAAATTTAATATTTTTTTCAGTTTTTTGTTAATAACTATTAATAATTTTTGAGGTATTTAGCTCAAATTTGGAGCATAAGGAACACAAAATAAGCTACACAATTGCACATGTCAAACGGTAGGCAGAATCTACAGGGTGATCTTGTTTCAGGGGTCATGTCCCCTTTCCTTACACCGAACTTCTTACTTTTGCACTTTGTAATTCGAAAGTTGACTACACAACTTACGATTTAAAATGCTATATGTCAAATTTAATAAAATAAAACAGTTATCCAAATAAATCCATAGCCCACTAGACCACATATCAAATGCATTATTTTCATCTACCTAATAACAGATAATCCTGTTTTGTTTTCTTCTCGATAAGGATTGGAGATACAGAAAAATTACAAGAGGACAAAAAGTTTCTAAACAAGATGGAAAAACCATTATGTTTCTTTGAATCTACCTGCGGCGCACCACAAAAAAGTTCAGGGCAAGGAAAAGGTGCAATTGCATGTGCAAGTGCAATTATGTAACTCCTACTGAGTATTTTATATTCCAAGTTTGAGATAAATACTTCAAAAATTGAGAGAACTATAAATAGAGAATTGAAAAAACATTGAAATTTCCACACCCTTTGGATCGGTAACGAAACCGGTACCAAACAATCTTTTTCCTTCGTTTGTACATGATATCCAGGAACATCCTGTATATGATGCGATTTTTGTAAAAATAAGAACGATTAACGTGTAAATAACCAAATTTAACTTTTTACAGTTTCAACGACTTCAGAGTGTTAATACGTTACAAGACAAAACTGAACATATTTTACGAATCAAAAAATCTTGTACTCAAAAAGGTTTTGAGACTTTCGGTGGCCAATAGTGAAATGCTTCCTGGATACTGTTCTTTCACACAAATCGTATCTATACATGGTGTGCGAGAGTGTGTGGAATTTTGCACAAAACTGTATTCGGCGCGCTATATACCGAGAGCCAAGCCACGCCCATAGCCGATATATCACATGCATGTGTGCGTCCTTCCTCCCCTTCACCACCCCTCCGCTCAACCACTCACCCCCTACCCCCGAGCGTCGAACGCCGAACGGACTCGGCTGGAAACGCACATAATACACACAGTTGTAATGATTATTGCTGCGCGCCATTTTGGATCGGAATATTGTTATAAAAATTATATAGTCGATAGCTGCGGCGCAAACTCGTTTCGACATGTCGGGGTTGATAAATAATGCGGATCCAGAATTTGATTGGAACTAAAATTGTGGAATGCTGATTAAACATACTTGGCAAATCCATACTGTTCGTTTGTTATATGACGATTTTTAATTAAAATAATTAGCGAACAACCCTTAGTCCATCGAAATAACTGGAAGGTCGCTCATGGTACTAGGCTTGATATAAACCTCTAAGAATCCTATAACTATAAAGTCGACTTTTATACTAAAGAAGCTGAGTCTATAATTTGTGTTGCAATGTTCGCCACACTTTGGTATATTCTAAATATAAAGCTACCTTTGAAGACGCGCTTAATGGTTTGATACTCAGTGGACTCACGTATAAATGGACTCATTTTACTTCCCACATCTAACTCCAAAACTGTTGCCCATCATCTAAAATAAAATGGTCTTGGTATTTTGCATACCTATTGGTCCATTGCCTTTGCAAACGTATCTGTGAACTGAATTTTTCTTCCCATAGCAAAAATGAGGGGACTCATCATCATGTATTCTTCATAATCTCAGTAACTTCTCTACTGACTTGAAATTTGAGGTATCATATAATTTTTTTTATAATAGGTTATGCTACTACATTTTTTAAAATCGTTATATTTGAGGTAGCGTAACTAGCAAAAACGAAGATACTCAGAACCGCTTAATTTTTACTTTTTTTTACGTTTTAGGAGTTCCTGATCATTTTAGATTTTTCTGGAAGGGAGCCAAACTATGGTGAAAGGGGATGATGAAAATAATTAATTTTTTGTTTTATATACATATAATCTTAATCTTTTTAATGGCGATATTATACAATCCTATCCAGACATAGCCTTTGAATATAAATATATAAACTTTTGAGGTATATGACTCTTCATAAACCTGTCATTTGAAACTACTAGTTTGTTTGCTTAATATCTGGACACCCTTTTCGTGTATCGTTGTCTGGTCTACACAAATTCATAAAACCCGGTAACATAAAAACCTGAACTTCAAAGCTTTTCTTTTCTCTAGCTTTTTTATGGCTGATGATGCACCGAAACATATTTATAATTTCGAAAAAAAAATCAACGGTGATCTGTGGATTAAAAGTCACATACTTTTTGGGGTGAAATTGAGATGGTCAAGAGGGTGGGGAATTTGGTCACCCTAACATTTTTTTATTATCGTGCATATGCGGGAAATACTGAGACCAGCCACTTAAGCTCATATATTTCTGCATTCCATGAACCCCTAAGCATTTCAGCTACTCGCTACTCGTAGGTCTATTAGGATTTTTTCGACAATAGATTTGAAGTTATTTGATTTGTGGCTTTACAGATTTCTGTTGAATCGTCACAATTATCAAGTTAACCATAAATAAATTATTGTCCTCAATTATATTTTATTATAAAGAGGGACATTACTTGAGAAGTATTAAATTAATATGAAGTAGTGTTATTTGATGAATTCATTCGTTTCAGTTCACTGACTTGACAAATCTGTAATGCTGGCTTGAAAATAGAATTTACCAAAATGATTTGATTGCTTAAATCAAAAAAGGATATTTTGATAATACACGAAAAAAATTCTGGCGGGTACCTAAATGTGACTCTCTCGTGTACTTTGCAAGGTCTATACCTGTTTTAAGGGTATAGTGTAGGGGTGTGTGGTTGTTCACTTTAAATTACGTTACGTTTTTGTTTCTGGAATCGATCTGGAAGCAGAAAAGCAATAGAAATATCCAAAGCCCATTTTGCCTGTATTCCTAAAGTTCGTGATTATTTGCAAAAAAATCATGAGTCAGTGATTTGGGAGGCGTGTCCGAGACGTTTGATAAAACGTTGTATGTTCAAGTCACAAGTACTTATTTATAGCAGTCTATAATATGATTACTATCCTACCTTTTTCAAGGAATATCAATTCAACTACTCAGATAAACATCAATTATTATGCTTAATCTACCGCATCTAAATTGAAATATTTGTTTTGTTCACTACTATATTTTCTTTTTGACGTACTCACGTGCATTTCCAGTTACTTAACCTATACCAACACAGCTTAACAGTAATTATTATAACAACCTGTTTATCGGTAGGAACTAGTGACATTCATAGTTTTTTTAGAAGAATTGTACTACAGACGTAAAGCAGTTCCTTATTATGCAATTGTTCTACAGTATTTACTAAGCATAAGCTTTAGTCAGAGTGCTATTTTTCAGAATCAAAACGATAATGAATGGGGGAGGGCAGCTAGTTTATATAACCAAATAGTGTTGCACTCTGATTATTTGTTCTAGCTCCGATCGAATTAAGAACATAAAACTTTGTTTGTTTATCCCGATAAATAAGTGAAAAGTCTATCTATATAACATCAGATACATTTCTAAAGTTGCCTCTCTGATTTATCGCATTTTACTGTCTAGTAAAGAAAAAAATATTAATAAAAATAAGTACAAGCCATGGACAAATAAATTAAATTTAAAATAACTTTTGGCGAAACTAACAAGATATGACCACTTTACGCGGTTAAGAAATCGATCGATTTTATGACCTTGAAGAAATCCGTGAAGAAATTGACAGAAAGAATCCGACGATTTATTTTCATTTATAAAATTCTGCCAACATACTATGTAGGGATGTTGTAATAATGCCACCTGTTATTGTTCAGTGGTAGTCTCACAATCCATGTGTTTTGTGGTTGACTGTGTAATATATGTGTTTTATGATTGACAGCTTTGACTTCTTAATAATTATGACGACCGAGTTCACCAGGGAGCATATACACCATATAATAGGAAGAACTAAGAAATGAATGGATTTACCACAGCACCGAAAACAACCAGCACAATATCTCAGATTTCCCATATAAAAATGGTTCCCACAAAATTTGACCTTGGGAGGGTTTTTGGATGATTTTACGGCTGTCAAGTTTGGGTAGAGATGCGAAAATGAAAATATCGATACCGGTACTAACTCGATATTTTTTATCCAAATAGGCGCATTTGGTTCGTAGAGAGCATTTTGTGCAACTGATTACACCCCTCAATAATTATATAATTATTTTTGATACCGATACAAAATTATCGATACCAGCTTGGAATGCCTCAAAAAGTATCGATGACAAAAAAACTCGATATTAGTGCAGAAGTATCGAAGTACCGTTACCATTCCTACAAAAAACTTATCCAAAAGTGGGGATGCGCGTGTAATTTCCGCCATCTTGAGTTATTGTGCTGCTTGTTTTCTATGCTGTGGTAAATCCATTCATTTCTTAGTTCTTCCTATTATATGGTCTGTGCTCCCTGGTGAACTCGGTCGTCATAATTATTAATAAGTTAAAGCTTTTCAACAAAAGTTTTAAACTAAATAACGATCGCAAAATATACACAGCTAACTGGCAATGCCACAGAATATAGAAAACTAATTGTCACTATAACGCTAACCTCAATAGAAGATATGTCAAAGGCATCACAGATTACTATAAATGTCGCAAATCATGACCTGTCGTTGGGAAGTTGGTATTGTCGACAGGGCCAAATATCCCTAGAATTCCCCAAAAAATTCCAGTAAATAAAAGTTCTAATTTGTTGATTTCTTCACCGATTTCTTTAAGGTCACAAAATGATCGATTTCTTGACCGTGTAAAGTGATTATTTTAGGGAAAGCTAAAATCTGAAAATTTCTCCTGGACTAACACGGAACACAGCTTTCTGAATGGCGCATATATGAATAATGCAGACTTGAGTGCATGAAAAACATGCGCAATTTTTTTATTGTCGTAGGTAATTTATCCTTAGTCTACAGTACTACGATGGTATGTAAATATGCCACTATTTATAGCGTGTTTTCATGTTCTTCCTGGATTAAAAATGCCGATAACAAGTCTGGGGAACATAAGAGTTAGACGATACAATTTTATTAATTATGGCTGCTATATTCAGCATGAATTGCCATCCTGTTTACTTTGCTATCAGCATAAAAAAAGAGCTAAGCTGATATGGTGGCACAAAAAGTTATGTCAATAGTCTATTGGATTTAAAAGTAAGATACGGCCCACCAAGACGAAATGCAGCAAAGCGCTACCACCGAAGTGGGATACATATTGGACGACAGGGTGGCTGTAGTAATTATTCCAGATTTGTAGTAATCTCGCACTTCTGCCATATAAGAAAGACAACACTCAGTTTAGGGGTGAGTTTATTTTGCTTGAATGTTAGATAAATTAATTTCCCGAATTGTGCTGTGTAATGTCAGGTCATGGCTAGTATAGGAACTATTTGGTAGACATTTTACATGACCTTTTCATTACCTGAATCGGCAGTACTATGAGTACTGTATATACCCGAAGCAGGTATTGAATTCTTCATTTCTGAGTTATTTATGTAAGTTACAAATGCTAGCAAGTATTTTGATTTGATAGAAGTTATACATTTTCCAAATGGCGAGGCGTTCCGATTTCCTGAATTCATTATTTAATGCGTTTCATTATCCAGTTCTTTCGCAGACATTTTCTCGATCACGTTTTTTAAATGTGTCACATATTGTACTTCATTGTTTATTTTTTGTAAAAAATTACACAACTAAGTATTGTAACATACCATGGCGGACATTTTCCTGTTTCTCAAAGTAAACCCAGCCCATTTTTGATTACATCCTGGTATGGTTGTTTGTTCAAAGTTCAGCATTATTTAAATATCTAGCATAGCACAGTTCAGAATATCATGAATGCAGTTGTTTAAATAATCATCGAGTTATTTTTACACAAGGAAGAAATCGTTATTATGGTAAAACGGTACAGTGTACATGCATAAATATAGTTTGATAGAAGGTCCATCACTGCATTTACAGGCATCATTCGAGAATATTGTCTATCGGAAAATTATGGCTTTAAAAATGGCTTCCTAGAAGTTTGCGGCTTTTGTGAAATATTCTAACTTTGTCTATTTGATATGTTAAAAACTTCATTGTAAGAAGGAAGCAAAGGAAAGGCAGGCTACACTTCCAATAAATTGTACAGTTTTTATGAGACATAGAAGCTCGTTACCACATGTGGATAAAAATGAGGATCAAGAAATCTGGCAGTACAAATTGTGACAGATAACCTGATCTCCCTGAAAGGACTAGCACTCTGCAAGTTTTAACTCGCAGTTGAAACTTGATACACAGAATTAACAACTAAATCCATCATTTAGAAATACCATGTACTGCATCATCCAGATCATCAGACTAGCATATATTACATCCCTGATTACCTCCCTCAGGTCTATCAATGCGCAGAGCCTGTGAGAGTTTACTATTTGACATAAATATTTGTACAAGATTGCCAATTTTCTATGGTCAGGGGAATGAACTTTTCCAAGTTGAAGTAGTATTTCAGACATAAAAGTAATTTATATTAAATAGAGAGATTAATAAACACAAATATTAGCTGCAGATTAAAATAATTTACTGCAAGTAGATTCAGTATCAGAACCATATTTAAAATAGCATTACAGTCACAGACTGAAGAAGGCAAAAAATATATTTACTAAGAGACACATAATTATGTATCTATTATATAATCTCAATCGACGTGCAATCATAAATAATTCCATGTACTGAATTTCAGCAATGATTACAAAAATAGCTGATTGATGAGCTTTGCAAATACTTCCCGTAAAAATCTAAGAAATGTTCTCTAAATTAATAAGTAACTGTGTTTCAATTTTTCTTTATGGTACTTCCATCTCAATCAGAAGATCCCTCTAATATCTAAGTCCGATTAAATTTTTTTCAAGTTCTTTGTACTTATATGGTATTTGGTAAAAGTCCTACTGTTTTTTTGAACCTCGTCTCGTGCATAAATGAAAGTGTTGAAATATATTTCAGCCAATACTCTATACAAGGCACAGCCTTCAGACTGGCATTATTTGCATCACTAAGTACAAATGAAGTAATAATAATAATAAAAAAATAATATGATACGTTTCATCTGACTATGATCCTCAAAAAGGTGTAAAGCTTCAAAATTATCATTGGCGGAAATCCCTGTTGGGCAGAATTATAATGCAAACGCAGTATCGTATATTTTGCCGGTGAAATAGGCATTTCATACAAAAGCCGTAATGCTGCACAACGTTCATATATCCGTAGCAACAAAAATACATTTATTTCGAAGAGCACCGACAATAAAATATGCGGCTGGCATGTTATTTATCATCCATTTGCATTTTCAGATAAAAATTGCAACCCTATTCGAACGATTGCACTGCCAGCTAGCGGCTGCGTTATATATTGTAATTCCGAAAAAGTCAATACAGCTCCACCGTTTAATTTATATAATATCCGCACCGAGCATTTTTGAAAACCCAGCTATGTCGACGCATTCACCCCCACCCCTGCAGATTCGTTCGCACATATATACATTTATATATGTATATATGCACATGCATGTGTGTGCGCGCACGATTTTTTCAATGCCTACTCTGCAGCCGGAACAGCGGCGTAGGGATTCCAGAATATTTGATGCACAATGACGATTCTCTATATTTTAGCAGTTGGGTATCTACGCCTAGACATAATACCTCATAGTATCAACTAGATGATTGCTGTATTACTCAAAACGTCTCTTTCGGAGTTCCACTGCCTTTTAGGTCACGACACAACGTTTCGAAAGATCTACGATCTTCAATTGAAACATAAAGGTACTGAAACATTGTATAGAGAGAAAGAAGTTTCGGACTATAGCTTCTGGAACATCCACAAAAAATACGTGTTTTTACGGTATTCTTATCTTTCAGGAGACCAAAGTAAGAAATAAGTCGTGATCAGATGAAGAAGCTAGAATACTAAAGTCCTCATTTTGTATTCATGCCGCTATATTAAATATATATGCGACTCTAATAAATAAAATAGATGAACTAATGCTTCTATGTTAGTACAGGTGAGGATTTCATCTACATTAGGTTACTCTAATGTACCACTGCACCTTGATTGCCTTTGCATTACTCTGACATTTGTGAGAGAGGAAGCAGAAAGTGCAATGCATATGCACTATATATATATGTATATATATGAGTTGTCGGATGTATATTTAAATAACTGTTTGCCGATTCAGGTTAAAATCTTTTCTTTGCGATTCATTTTCCTTAGCGAATAGTTTCAAGGCACCAGAAATTTGCCTTCATTCACTTTTGTTAGCTACCTACAGAAAATTTATAGATGATATCTAGAACTAAATAAAGACTGAAAGGTGTACAAATGGACTTTTTGGACGAACATTTAGAATACCCCATATTCGAAATGACAAACGTACAAGAGAATATTGCAACAAAATAAAATATGGACAGTTGATATGACATTGTTACATGAACAGTAAGCACAATAATGGGTAACTAAAGGGAGTTCTAGAATGTACCCCAAATTAAAGAAACAGATGTCATCTCGATTGGACCATATTCTAATCGCAAGGTATATAGATCTACAAGATGGTGATGTAGGCAAAATAGGATACAGATAACTGATCTGGTATGGTCACAGTGTGACCCCCGTGTGGGGTGTGTTAGAATATCTCCCATCGTATATCCTGCGTGTCGTAAAAGGCCACTAAAAGGAACCGAACTGCTGTCGGTATAAGCAGTAATCTCTTCTCAACCAACAGCATTGGGTGGACGAGTTGAGAAAAGTCAGGACACCTTCTTGTCCTTGGGGTGAGAAATTGTCCGTAAAGGCGGATAAACCAGTAGATACATTTGGTCAATGGCATGAGGATGCAGAAAGCAAATCGGAAACTACTGCATCAAAGATCTTAAAGATATCCCAAGAGAAACTCGTAAAATGAGTACATTTTACGAGTTCACAACATGTCTGTTAAGACATTGTGACTATGATGATGATGGTTACCGAGTAATAGGTGGTGCGTCATAGAGAAGAGGAACTTAAGGTGCCTTCGGAGGTCTGAGAGTTGAAGTGCGAGACGTGGTCATACATATTTTTACCGGTTGAACGTTCTAGATTGTCGCAATCCTCCCCAAAAAAGCAGACGCCGGGTACATCAAAAAGTTAAAGAGCGCGTCACGCGCTTTGACCGCCGCTACTGGTCCCGCTCTGCGTCCCCAATAAAATCCATATTGGGAATCGGACGAGGAGAAGTGCATGTGCAGTTGCAAGGCACATGCGATGGCCTGGGGTGCAGAGCGGGATGTGCAGAACTTTCGGAGTGACAGGTTTAGGCCGTAGGCTCGGCTGGCCGACGCTAGGGCATCGTTGCCGGAAGAGAGGGAAACGCACCCGGACTCCCGGAACCGGAATCTACCCTGTATGATGGGGGTCTGTGTAACTTGGTCGGATGCTGCCACTGCTGCTACGGCTTTATCGAAACTTGCCGGACATTCAACTGTAGGATGCATTTTTTAGTTTGAGAAAAAATAGTTATTATCTTAAAAACAGCACGCAACTTCCGTAGGTCCAAACGATGCGAAATGGAGTTGGCACAAGTAGGAAAATGAACTTTATGGATGAGTTAGGATAAAAAATTACCTTGGCAGTATGGGGTTTCAAATTGCCGGCATTCTACACAAAACATACCATGTACATATTTGAACGATACAAGTCGATAAAATAAAATCAAAGGTTGTGAGGTTTTTTGAGCGGCTTGTGATTTAGTAGTCTGTCCTGATCATTGGGTTAGAGGTTGACATCATTGAGGGAAAGTGGGAAAAATTTTATACTAGTCAATTAAAAATACATCAGAGTCAAATTACCTGTCAACGAAGAAAGTGCAGTAATAAGATTTGAATACTAAAATAGCACATCATTGATTGGTTGATTTCAAAATGGTTTTAGGGCGAATTTAGGAGCAGAGTTCTTAATTAGAATTCTTGGTTTTTGTTCTTCACCAGACTTACAGATTACCTATTCATATGTCATGCTAAGTCTTTATAAAGACAAACATTACATTTTGAACTTGGAATAACACTGATGAATTAATTTCAAAATGGCTGCAAAGTAAATTTATAAGTAAGAATTAGGATGAGTCTTTATTGACTTTTGTTCTTTACTCTATCTGGATCACAATCATATTCAGTAAATATTTTCTACTTTAATCTTCTGAACGTGAAATCTGAAGATTACTTCTAATAACATTGAATCAGTTTCTCTGTTTAGAATCTTATCAATGTGCTAGTGCAGGTGCAAGCTCGTCATAATCTTCTATTTGTGACATGTTCGTGTAAAAAGCTCTTATCAACTTAAATGATATAGGTTCACAGTCAGTCAAACTATACATTTAAAACCATTTTAGATTATGAAGAAAAGATGTTGCTAATTATCCGACAGGTCCAATAAGAAGGAAGCCCAGTAAATTGATTCATTCATTCATTCATTTGTAATTTTTTTACAAATTGTGATCATCCTTGAAGGATATACGTTGTATAAAGGTATCGACCGTATTACGAAAATACATTTAAATTTGAAGTTGTCGTTCTTGACAGTTCTGCCTTGAATAGGTGTCATATTCATAACTGATTCTGGGTGTTGCCTTCAGTTACGTCATTTTATTGGTCTTTAATATCTACTATCTAATATCTAATATCTACATGAATGTTGATAACTCCAGAATTTTTTTCTACTTCATAAGTAATTTTATGAGCTGATAACAACGGCCCCTAATATTTGACGGCTTCAAAATGGGTTTCTTGGATTTATTCATTTACCCTTCATAGTAAAGTTGCTACACATTGGATTATATATGACGTCTATATTACCAAAAACTGTTGTCTGTTTGTTCTTGTTCAGTCATAATATCTTGGACCGTTTATTCATTATAGCTAGCTGCTACTGCTTCAATTTAGACATTTTTTGTAACAACATATGGCGATGGAATGGATTTGCAGTGGATTTGCAAATTGAAGAAATTTTAAAACTCATACCTTGTTTTCTGCGACTGTTGGATTCATGAATGCATAGTGAAAGAAATATCTCGAAGAAGAACATATTATTTTTGGATATTTATCAAGACACTGATGAGCCTATGGCATAGTTGAGAAGATATCGTGGCCCAAAATTTTCGAAAAATATTTTTTATCTCTTTATGACATTATTTGAACTTACAGCGATTCTTCAGCACGACAAAAAAATGAGAAGATTCACGAACATAACTACAAAGTTTTCAGTAAATAATATTCTTAAACGCATTGCAAAACGTCTAAATCTCTTACATCCGACATTTACTTATGTGTCAAGCCCACAAACAAGTCATTACGCCAACCATTTGCTAATGGTTATAATATTAGGAAAAATACTCATAATGGTAATAATGATGTTAATTATAAATTAACCGATAAATCAAATGTATGGATTGTGATCAGTCGATCACCTTGCAGTAAGGTAGGGCAGTTACGTATCTCAGCAACCGAACTCAGACTGATAGATAGAGCGAGACTGTTGGTGTGTGACCTTGTGCCGAATGAGAATAATCTGGTGATGATAAAGCGTATACTTGAAAATGCGGCGGCCAGAGGAAGTCCTTCCGCAGTAGTGGTCTGGCAAATTGTAGTCGGAAATTGGATTCGCGTTACTTGCACTTTTTAATAGACGCTATGTGTATATTCATACCAAAATGCCTAAATGCCTAAAGAAGATACAGATACAGGGTAATATAGCTACCGCTGCTGTATCACTTATCAAACATCATCCCCAAAATGTTACAACAAGGTCGTACCCTATCTTAGAAGCACTGATTTCAGCATCAGTTATAGATTATTTAATTTTTGGCAATACAAAATGTATCTAAAACTAGCCTGTTCAAGAAAACAAAATCTAACAGAGCCTGAACATTGAAAAACGCTATTAGCTAATAACTGAAAAAAAATTTAAGGTTGTGTGGAAAAAGGCTTCAATATGTGATGTGAAATAATAGCAAATGGGTTTGAAAAAATCATGAGGTATTCTTGAGAATATCATTTGTTGTGCCTTTAAGAGTGTTATTATATCTATATTCACCAAACTGTAAAAGGAAAACCTATAAGAAGACTGAGTTCGAAGCCAATACTTTTGAGGGGTGAACTATGGCACAAAATTTTCTGTATCACGACACTAGGTATTCAACTATAAGAGGGGCCACGATGCTTGAGAGTATCTTATATTTAGATGGTGGGATAGTCTTACTCACAAATGCTGAGCAACGATTAACCACAACTTACAATCTGGCTACAATCGCAAGAAAAGTAACATAACAGGATCTTAATAATAGAACACCCTTTCTCTCATTTCCGAATCTGACCACCTCAGTGAATTGGAGAGGGAATTTAAAAAATATTTGTGCTAAGTGCTATTATACAGATTTCCAAAATCGGTAATTGTTTCATCCTTGAATATATGAAACGTCATATCAAACGTTGTAGTTTTTGTGTGGCACATTATAATGGACGCAATTGAAGAAATTAACCTGCTGAAATCTGTTGGAGTTTCTTTATACAAGAAAACAATTACAAATTACAAACAATTAAAACAAGAACGAACGAAGACCCGATGGCCACTATCAAGCTCAGAAAGGAGGACCAAAGGCTTAGTTAGGTTACAACTGAATTCTTGGAATCTCAACCTCATATGCCAATATCTCATACAAAGTGTAACCTTCGCGGTGGTACTATTTGCAACTTAGTACTAATAAATGATGAAAATGATTATATCGGTAGCAAAAAGCTTTTAATTTCAATGTGTTGAGTACAATTACCAATTTTTTGATGTTTACTTCATTGCTGCTGGAAATATTCCAAAAAAACTGTATTGAAATTTTTTTATTATAATTAATCTGCATTGAGAACTCAAATATCAGATGACTCCCTTAAATTAGAAAGAGGCCAAGGATTATCGGTCTGAAAACTAACGGGGGTAGAAAAATGAAAGCGAGAAACGTAATTTTTTAGGCGAGTTCAAAAATAGAATCTCTGAAGTTACAATTGAGCATGACTTTCTCCGCATACTGCGTCCAGCGTGTTAAGTGAAACAGCGATCTGACACAATGTGAATTTTATTGATCAAAAAATTCTGTAAGATCCACGCATCTTCCAAAATCATCACATCACATCACTTTCAGTAAATGCAGTAATGCTGTTATATAAAAAACTCCACTTCTAAGCCTTTTAAAAACCTACTATGAAAATATTCGGCGTTCCGATATTTTTTCAGCAACGTCTTCACCCTACAATGATAAAGGACGAGCTTGGAATTAGCTCTTGTACACCCCACTTTCTTCTACCCTTTGATTTAAAAAAAGCAAAGATATTGATCTCACATCAGAGACCCACTTATTAAGGCAGTAATGTTGGGGTAGGCAATTCGGCATCTTTTGTTAGTACGGGTGATGATCGAAAGCATTTAGTTTATTTGAATTATGCCTTTGCACTTTGATTATACTAAATTGAATTTTCTATATATCTAATAATTCGCCGATGGTGCATCGGTTTTTTGGCAGAGCATTTGCACCAAAAAGCTACTTGTCACAAAAAGATCCAATGATGCTTGGAGAACTAAAAATAATCCGTGGAGGACATAATGATTACGATCACAGGATCGGAAAATAACGTTAACTTATGCAGAGACAGACTTACTAGGGCACCTACAACCAATGGAACTTCATGATAACTATCAAATCCAAGTATTGGCAATGTTTCAATTTAAACTACTCCTAATCTCCTAATATTCCTATCTTATTATCATATCTTTCTATGTGAATAACTTCATATTTTCATGTGTTTCGTTAAAATTTTGAATAAAGGTCAATGCAAGAAAAGAACCAGTAGAAACAACTACTCCGAGTTCAAATACCCCCACCGGTATCTAATTACTTTTTGCTTGAGTTCTTCCTTTGGGAAAACATGAATAAAATGATTTCCACCTTACCCAAAGTATGGTTGCAATAAGTTATCATTACTCATTTTCATTTCATTCAACACCTTTAAGTCAATTTTCATAAATAATGATCAAATTAGAGCAGCGACGATGATACTATAGGTACAACATCTTCAATATGTCGTTTATGACTGTTTAAGTAATGTTAATTATACATTCGGTCAGGCAATTAAAGACAAGTATATCTGCATGCCCAACAACACTAATTGATAATTATACAGTATGTTAAGTTCTCAAGAATACTTTTAATAACCTCGCTAGCATATTTGCATTTCGCGCGGTTTTATATAAACAGGAAGCTGGTGGATTTTATTCTGATCTGTTTGTGTATGGGGGTCTCTGCAGGGGTCATTTGAGAGCAAACATTCCATTTAATCCAACCGAACTTTAGATGGTAGACTGAAATTATTGGTTAATGTGATACTGCGAACACATTTTTTATTTCAAGACAGACCTTATGGGAACGTCCTACTCAAGGATTCAGTTCTCAAAATTTCTAGACTACATAAAAATTAGACCTACAGTGTCATCTCTGACCGTTCACAATACCGATCTTCAATTGTTTCACCAGAAATACTGTTCACACGTCTGATAAAGCGTATAGTCAAAGAACTAACATGAGTCAAAAAGAGCAGTAAAGATACATTACGAAGAAAGTATTAAGGCTTACAAAGACTAGGATCTGACCGAGAAGAAGATTATGATGATTATGAATACTACCAAGGCATGCCCGATGATGACGATTACTATAGCGATGCCAGCCCACTACTCTTTTCACCAAAAACATTTTCAATTCATCAATGTTTGCCAGACCATTACTTAGGTTACTGCAAAGCGTATAGAAGATAACGTTGGTGTGCCACTGACATATTATACTTTGGTCTACATTTTTGTAGATAATAAATAACGTATGTCCTTACTCTGCTGAAATGCAGCTCAAAAAGTTATGGGATACTTTGTTTGTAATTTGTAATGTTAATTTGTATTGACTCTTTTCTATTATCTAAACTGGTCTTAATACAGCATTACCGTGTCTACGCAAATGATGTTCGCGTAATTTT
Organism: Callosobruchus maculatus; assembly: GCA_951848785.1. Lineage (NCBI taxonomy): Eukaryota > Metazoa > Arthropoda > Insecta > Coleoptera > Chrysomelidae > Callosobruchus > Callosobruchus maculatus. Next base: position 3,651,315 of record CATOUR010000032.1, read on the forward strand.
TTTGGATTGGATTGGATGGTGCAGTATATTAGGCCTTTTAAAAAGTTACACAACTAACCAATTATACAGTTTTACATGGATATGTTTCAGTGCTAGTGCTATTCATTCATTAATGATTTACTTTCCGTTGCAGAAAGCTGACCATTGAGGATAAACATTTTACTCACTTGGATATTTTAGATTACAGTGAATAGTTTGTCTGAGTTGGAACAGATTTAACAAACTGTGATATATTTGCATCGATGTAATCACCGTACCGATTATTAATATGACATTTTGAATGAATGTGTAGCGATACTTTTGTGGATGTTGAATGTTTATATCCTCTCATTTACGTTTGTCTGTGGGTGTAACGGTGTATATATCTTTCCTATATCGAAGAAATCTACATCATTATTAACATATTAGTCTTGTTTTGCTTTTCTCGGAGTTTATCTAGTTTTGTAAGGTGCTGGTGTGCTTAACACGTCATATCTATCAATCACGAATACTTCATTGTCTATTCCTTCTTCAGCCTATTCTTTAAGTTACCTGGTATTGCACGTGTTCCGGATACTAGTATCGGTACCATATGGACCTCATGTTCCCATATTCTGAAACATATTTCACATTTCAAATCTGTAAGTATTCGTAACTTTTCCTGTGCTGACTCAACACACATGCTGATGAGTTAACAGCCATTTGTGGTGCTCTGAACAAATCACATCACTGCATTGCATTTGCAGTAGTGCTTCAGGACTCCAGATTCCTCTGATAAATGTCGTAGCAGACATCCCCTTTTTTATAATTTTCGGGGTGACGTCCTACAAAGCGCCGAAAGCTTCCGACTAGGACATTGCCAGTGCAGTGAATTTGAATTTTTCCATACAAGAAGTTAATTAATATTCCGTTGGACACTCTCCGGCTGTTATCGGAAACGATGATAAATTAAAAAGCCGTAAAAATTTAAATATGCCAGTTATGTCTAATATTAGTTGTTAAGCCGCGTAATTACGGGTCAAGAAGCGGGAGAATTTTAAGCGTGAACAACTCCGCAAAAAGTGCCTCGTAAAATTTATTTTAATATACGGCCTTATAATGGAGATGAAGAGTTGAATGCGCTGCGGTTAGAAATTTCAGTACCATTCTTTATGACAGCGAACATCCATAGGAACTATATGGTCTATTATTCCATCAACTTTTTATCTGTAGTAGCTCTCAGGCTTGTTAAAAATGGACGTTCGTTCACAAGAGTTTTTTTTTCAGTTTTGATAACTATAATCACATGGATATGATATCTAACCTCAAAAATTCAAAACCACATATCGATCATTTTAGAAAGCTATTAACGATTAAAAATAAGAACTTTAACATAGGTCCTCATGTCAGTTTAGTGTTTTTTGCATTTAAATGGATTTTAAGATAGATATAAAAATAAAAAATGTTTAAAAATATTCTTTTGCATTAGAGTTGACGACCGTTTGAATCAGTTATTTACTAATAAGTAAGTGTGCAGTGTTCGTCGATTAGGTTAGGTTGCTTTGCTGATTATCGTTTGTGTCAATTATGTCCATATCTAAAATAATAACTAATTTAAATTCAGTCAATGAGGGTTCGGATGTTCGACACAACGGAGTTTTAACTGAAATATTTGTACTTGACCGGATAGAACATACTGACCTTCACTAGGACATCTGGTAGGTTGGATAGAAAGGAGTTCTTCAGGAGGACATGAAAGTTTTTAGCGTTGATTTGGTGGGGTCGGTAAAAACAAAAAAGGAACAAAGGTGATCTATACCTGCTTGCAAGGGCGCAGCGAGGATTTCACTTGGGGGGGGGGGGGCAGACAGGGGTATTAATATTATTACGGACGTAGCGAAGAGGGCGTTTGGGGTGAGCCCCCCCATGAAGGTATTTTTTAAAATCCTTTGCAAAACCGTTCCAGTAGGGCGCGTCTATACTACTTGCTATGCAAGGCTGTGCCAAGAAAATTAGTATTGCATTTATTGTAGCAGGAAAGAATATACGTCTGCTTTCCTTAAGGTTTAGTTCCCTAAGGTTTTCTCTAGTCACACCCTTGTTCTGCCACAGGTCATATCATAGTTGTAAATGAGTTCTAATGGCAGTTGCAGTTCAGGCCGAACTGCTTAAGATAATTTGAAATTTCCTGCCCCCGTAGCTACGATGATCCTTTATGATAAACGTTGTTCTTTCCATATGATTTATGCATGTGTCCATATCGATCGTCCTTGAATGTAACGCATTAGCAACAGATTCCATTATTCTAACGTTTATAATGAAGTTACCTACAAGGTTAATCAACTGCCTCTTCTCGACTGTTGACTCTAGAACCCCTAGCTACATTTTTCGTTTCGATCGGACTCTTAGTGTGAGGTCACCCAAAGCCTGCTAAGGGGGGGTGGGGCAGCTGCTCCCCTCTGCCCTTACCTAGCTACGCCCTTGCCTGCTTGGTCCTTTACATATTGCGGCACGAATATGACGAAATCGTAGCCGTGTAAAGGGGTGGGTTCCATCAATCAAAGAATTTTCCTCAGATGTGGGTTCAGTTCCATCAATTAAAGAATTTTCCTCAGAGGATTTTAAGTCCAACTTTCGGCAACGTGGAGAATTTTGAATGTTATCAGAAATTGAAATTTCGTCTAATCGCGCATAATAAGAGCATCAGCTGCAGCGTCATCGCCTGGCGGCAAGTGTGGTAACTAGCGGTGATTTCTGATTCGTATTTGCCTCGCTATATGGTGCAACTAGGCCCAGGCGTCCAATCGGGGTGTTCGATATAGTACAATATACGCGTCCCGACCAGTGCATTATATCTGCTGTAGGCCGAATGCGTTTTCTAACAACTAGCGTCCCTGGAAAATCTATATCAGGGGGTTCGAACCAGCAAAATTAAGGACATGTTTTCCGAGCAATTTTGTGGCGCGTGTGAGTCAAACATGCCATTTTCTTTGCAAAGTGACGCTTTGGGCAATAGAAACCTATTTAGAGGTTAAGAAGAGAGATAAAGATTCTCAAGGAATGGAGATACACATTTTTTATCAAAGATTAATCTTGCATAATCGCCGGTAAATTAATCTCATCCATTTCGGTGGTTGATTAAAAAATATTCATATGCAAAAGTTATCTCTGTAGTCGTAGTTATGATTGCTACTTTTTGTTCGTTTGAGGGATAACCTCGGTATGGCTACTCGTTCATCAGCTTGTATATTGCGTATGCCCTAGTCTTAGTCTTCTGTTCTATTATTTTATTGTTCGACTTTTTTAATTTGTGAGAATAGCCATTCTTATAGCCCTTTTCCGCCACTATTTAATTGCTTTTACGGTGTTCGAGTATTTAAAAAAGATGTGTAAACGTCACTGTAATTGCATTTTTTCATTATGTCCATAGTATTCATCAATTCAAATCACAAAAACTTAAGATAATACTTAAAACTGTGTCAGTCATTTCAGTCGGCCTTTCTGTCTGTTCGTGCCTGTCAGTGTATCCTCCTTTACTTTTCCGCTATACTCTGACTCGTAAATTACTTATCAGAAAATAATGAGATTTTTGGCGACAGTCCAGTTATAGCAGTGATCGAAAAAATGCCTTATGCCACCTATGTGTCTTAATACTATCGTACTGATTCAAATTCAATGAAAATTTCGCGGTAGAGTACATTTGAGTCAGAGCGCTGTATTTTTTGATGATGGAAACAGTAGTGGAGCAGTAAAATATATAAATAGAGCCTTAATGTACGATTGATTAAGCCGTGATTAAGCTAACAGGTTAACGCATGTCCTTCTGTGTTCATTTTTAGAACTTGCTAGTGAAGTAACTAACTATAAACAAACAGCGTGGATTATTCTTCTTAACTCACGCTCCAGCCGTGGGATGTGAACAACGCCTATTAGACACCAGTACTGATCTCTTGGAAATGCATGTGATCAAACAAACGCTATAATAACTGCAAAGGTCGGTATATGAGGCGTCAAACGCTAATTCCGGTGGCAGAAGGGAGGTTAAGCTGTCAATGATTCATAATTATAGTACATAATTATTATGTACTCAAATCATAATACTAGTTGCTTTGGTCGTAGATAAAGCATACTAGTCAACTAGTGGTAATGGTAATTACTCACACGTTGATTTACAGCACAATCTGCAACTTCAACTGCGTCAGTTGATACCGTCATTTTAGCTCGTTGAACCATATACGATATATCAGATTTAACCATATTTTATGCTATAACTCATCTAAGAAATTTAAAAGAAGTGTTCTATTGTTATACATTATACTTGAATTAGATAGAAAAAGTACATCCTTGGTCTATCCTAACGACGTGAGTTTATTTGCGCTGTATCCCATCTGGCAAAACTTGCCGGTACTCCGCTGTTTCGGATGCATTTTCCAATCAAAAATCATTTGACCGATAGCCGTACGGCCGTACGGATCAGAATCGGTTGCGGCCAACTGCAAAACGCATTCGCTATTACAAAGCTGAATTCATGCCAATATCGACCTTACGCAGTAAAGCTAATTTATTAGGGACTATTTCGATATATTATTTATGATTTCATATATGCATAAATTAAATTTAATGCTGGCGCTTCGATATTAACAAAATAATTAGTATAATTTATATTCCCAGGACGTAATGCCAGTGGGAAAAATTCCCAGACTCCTGATTAATGGAGTTCTGATTTCTGATACACAGATGAAGAATTAAGTGTTCGATTGTTGAGGAAGATGTATTTACTGGGAGCGTCGAAGGGAGTTGTACGTTTACTGCCACAGTGCTTAGCTTCATCCTATGCAGCGAAAAAACTTTTAATCTTTGTTGTTTATCATTCTTATCATAAGTCAAATTGCATGAAATATATAACCATTTTTGCCTTTTTTTTGAAGCCATACAAGCAATTCCTGCGGTTACCAATGTTACCATACTGCTGGCTCACTTAGAAGAACTCAAACGATGTACCTACGCGTCAAGATAAGGATTAACAAGACACGTATCCTAATTTTTAAGGATTTAAAATATTTACTACATTTAATTAAAAAATAATATTTTAGCGGGAATCCCCAGGTACTCATTGGTTTATACAAATCGGTCCTTCTCTAAGCACGATTTTTTTTAATTATAGTATTTGAACCACAACTTTGGAACGGTATAATATATAAGAGAAGTTTACATTACTTGAGTTGAACATCTTTCATAGTCGCATATCAAGAACAATTTTCGCGGCCAAGAAACAAAAGACATTTTCTTGTCATTCAACATCGACCTACATGAGAAACATTTTAAGTAACAAAGTACTCTGCGCATGTCCCGAAAATTCAAAAACAAAACAATAGTTTAAATTTTTCCAAATCGCGAACTTCAAAGCTTTTCTCACACCCTATTTATGGTATTGTGTAATAGCTTTTTTAACACTGACCATGGAAACATAAGAAATTGCCTCTTCATTCAGAAGAATGTAATTAATATTATCATTCATGAAAGAAAATGAACTTACATTTCTATACAACCAGAAGTTACAGAATACTAAAATTTAATTTATGTACAGACACTATTTCACAGATCTTAAGTTTATCGCGCACAGAGATTGTTAAATTATGTTTTAATTTCTGTGCTATGTTAAACTGGTTCATCATAGGCTGAGATACCCATTTCTGTCTTTACTTGGTTATTTGGGAAAGCAAATATCTATTTTCATCTCTTCTTTCCCACAAAAAATCGATACTAATTCAGAATATCTATATTTCCAGAATATTCCTGAAACAGTGGCAGTTTGAGAGTGAAGTGTTCTTATTAAAAAAAGGAGCCATCTAGGGGAAGAAAAATGAGTACTTTTTCTGAGGAAGTAATGAACTTCTGTCGAAACATACAAGTCAACCGCTGTAATTTCGAACTTACCTATGTATCAACTACAATTTTCAAGATATGTTTATAATCAATAAATGATTATGTAACTTATGTTTGATTGTCTGATTGTCTGTTATAGCCCATGACTTCATATGATGTTTAATCAAATGATTAAGTTTCGTAGAGTTTGCAAATCGATGTAATCCTCTAGTAGGAAGCCCTTTTCTGTTTATATTACTGGCTGCAGCAACATTAAATGCTAAATTCTGTACCAAGGAAAATTCAATGCTAGTGACAAATTTCGCACGTGAGCGTTAGCGAGCCTAAGGACCAAGGGAACATCAATTTTTCATTCAGATCCATTACGACAATTTCGTTCTAACTAAATATAACTGGTATGCTATATTCTCTCTAAGCCTCAACACGACAGGTCTAACCAACAATAACTCCGCATTTACATCTGCAACTGGACAATTGAAATCTATGGTAATATACGTTATGTATATTCATTCTTAGACAAGTGTAAACATATTTACTTTATATTACGTTTTAAAAATGACTTCAGCGTAACTACATTGGCTAATTTTCATGGGAAAAAATACAATACCGGTTAAGTCTTCTTTTTGCATCGCCAATCATATTGCTGTGTCTTTGACAACTTTTATGAGTTCAGAATTAATTGCTGATAATGCAGATGCAATTACTTTACCATGCTACTGCCGGTAATCAGTAATAAATCGAACAGTACTCCCAGTATATTTCCCGAAAAGTATGTTACGTGCTACAGCAACTTTTTTGTGGAAAAATAGGGGTATGCTTTCGAACAAACTCCATGGAAAGATTAAAACGTTTGGTGACTATTAATTTCAGTATATTTCCCCTTCTCTTTTTACATGTTCTTTATACTTAGTATTTTATAGAGTGAAAGCAGAAGCAGCTAACGTAGACTAGACACCTATTGCAAAGTTATTTTAGTATATGTTTTTTGTTCAATGTTAGAACTATTTACCTTTTGGGGTTAGATTTCAGAACTGTCAGGGTATTAAAGATATTCCCTTGTGACTTTGATTGGTGAGAGTATTGATACATGTTTGGGGTAGATTTAACAACATATTTGCATGATTGTTGAAGTCGAATCGAATAAGCTGCATGAGCTACAATTTATTAGTGTGCAATATAAAAGATAGTTACGTGTCCTTGTGTCCTTAAGAGTCTAATGCACGCTAAGTGTTACCGTCTTACTACAGTCAGACTGTGATTGTCGTGAAATTGGCAGCAAAATATACCATCTAAGCTGCCATCTGAACGGTGTTACAGGGAATACTATATACACAAACATATATGCAGAGTGTCCCAGCATAAAGTGCAGAAAAGAAACTGGATGAAACTAGACCACGAGTTATCGACAAAAAAATAAGAAAAAAATAAAAAAAATTGCCTTATATTGACAGATTATTTTTTCTAAATCCTTTTTAATTGAAATGATCATAACTTTTTAAGCATTGCGTGCATGTCGTTAAAATAAAAATACTTCGCTGCTCAGCGAATAAAAAAGCCAGTAAAAGTAAGTTATAGTAAAAGAAATGTTTTTAAAAAGTGTTAGCCTTTTTTACAATAGATTTCGATTTTCAAGGAGATACCTCCTTTTTTTGCCTAGTCCCATTGATCCCCATCCAATATCCTATGTAATAAAAACACTTCAATGTCATATCTTTAGCACAAGCTTTTCTACATGACGTTAAGTCGACGCACCTGCGTGCAGATAAGAACTGCTATTGTTCTTATTTTAATTAAAAGAATACAAAGCTTCAAAAGTTATGATGATTTCAAGTAAAAAGGACAAAAACAAACTGTGAATATAAGGAGAACAAATGTTTTGGGATTTTATTAAATCTTTTTTCGTTGTCGATGATCTAGTTTCACACATAGTTTCGTTTGTACACTTTACGCTGAGACACCGTGTACTCCACTCCCTTCGAATATGATATTCCATTAGCTTTGCAATTGTGCCTCTTACAAACCGTACATATACTCAAATAAGCCCGGCGAGTTGGCAATAAATCAAGTGATCCACAGTTTTTAGTTGTTTCCGTTCAAACAATGCAAGATAATTGCATCGAAAACACAAGCGCGTTTTCAAGCGTGGAGAACAATGTCGGCTGAGCGGCGCAAAAAAGCAATTTGTTAATTTCCAGCATACATGCGAAAAATGAATATTCGATAAACTCCTCGATTAACCTATTTAGACAGCGAAAAATTGGCTGGGTATACCGCCGACCACCCAGCATGGTCGTCTCAGATCAAGTTTTTCAAATGGGGGGCTTACGGAGCCATTCTTAGGAAACTGCATGGACCAAAGTTTCAGCAATACCATTACTAGAGACCAAATCAATTACTAACAATACATGAAACAGCTATTTTCATGTCATAGAATAATCATCAAAAAAGTGGCCCTGATGGCATAAACACCTACTGGTGTAAAAAATTTCCCAGTTGCCACCAGCAATCAGCTAAGGTTTTTACCTTGTGGCTAAATCAGGAACCGCCAATTCCGGCTTGGTTTGTCGAGGGTCGAACTGTGCTTCCCCCGAAGACCGGAGATTTGTTTGATCTCAAAAGATACAGGCCAGTAACATGTCCTAACGAATGTTACAAGCTCTTCGCCAGAATCTTGTACATGCGTATCCTTCAAGCTGTAAATCCTGTATTTCTCATCGTGTATGAACAGTGAGGGTCAAAGAAAGGAGTAGCTGGCTGTAAGGCAGGCACGTATCCAGAATTTGGTTATGGGGGGGTCGAGATTGTGGGTGTCACTTGGTTGACCTTTGGGGGGGGGTCCATATTAGAGTTTCCACCTTAAATTTGATGGGGGGGGGGGGTGCAAATTAGTGGATTTCATTTTTTAGACGGTATTTTGCAACGTTTCGGGACCCCCCTCTAAATACGTGCCTGCTGTAAGGAGAACCTGTTGATTTACCGATGTGTCATGCAGGACTCTGTGCAGTTTAAGCGAAACCTTTCTATTGCCTGGATTGACTATTGCAAGGCATTCGACACCACGTCTCATGAGCTCATTGTGCGGCTATTGGAATGTCTTTCGGTAGATAATCAGATAGTGGGATGCCACTCTGGAAGACCTCGTTCAGTATAACATCAGGTGAAACTCAGGTTCAGAGAGCGTTGGTATCATTCTTTCAATGAGACTCTTTGAGTCACTTGCTCTGTTGCATGTCACATTTGCCTCTATCAGCTGTGGCACGCCCAGTCACCGTAGGCACAATGTCACCCAACTCAAATTTTGATTCGGGGATTTTAAGAGAAAATGATCGAACAAACTAAGCTATCGCACTTCAAATAAAGAAACATAGCATTGTTGGGGCTTAGATCTTGGATGCGGTCTTCCCTTGTCTTGGGGTTGCACATTAGTTTTACACGTGATTCGTTCATAATACAAGCCACATCATTCTAAGGCACTAAACACTCTATAAGATCTCATGGTCACCGTCACCGACTTAGAGAGTTAGTTCCCAGAAAGTACCTATCTACCGTGTACCTGCTTAATTGTTCTCAAACAATCTGTACTTTGATAGTGACTGAAGAAGTTGCCAAAAAGTTAATAAAGAATTTATATTTCAAAAGTTGTGGTTTTAATTATTGGTGAGTGATGCGAGATTAATTTACGAGATATATATTTGCAAGTCTTAAATTACTTGCTAATGTTTAAAGTTTAAGTTTAGTTTCTTAAAGATAACGTGGTCACCTGACGGATCCCTATATAGGGACAGGCAGGACGACCATAAATAGACCATGTCACGGTAGGCTGCATATGTTAGGTATAGAAAGGTAAATATGAGGCGTTTGAATCTTTCCCTGAAGATGCTAACACAGTTACTGAAACACTTCTCGACCTAAAAAACTGATTTCTCGAGTAGCTAGAAGGTGTAATGTACTTCCAAAAGTATCAGTGTCGCACTACGCTATAACGCAAGCCCTTTTCCCCTCCCGATATCTACGCTTGACCATGAAACGTATACAGCGATATCGCCAGCCCATTTAATCTGATGCGAAGGGAAGTCGTGCAAAAAATGCGACAAAAAAGAGAGGCCCCATTATAAATTGATTTCAAATAAACAGCCCTCTAATCGTTTTATTAAAAGATAAAATTAAATATTTTCTTTTCCAATCAAGCAGGGCAGGCGATTTTTGTTGCCTTTTTCGAGAGTCGAAGAGTCATTACTCTTTTGGACGGATTCTTAGGGTGGACAAGGGGCAGTCTATAAAAAAGTAATTACTTAATCGAGATGCCTTGCGTTTAAGAGGCAGTAGATAGGAAATACTTCCTCGCAGATGATTTGGTTCAATATTGATTCTGGAAGATGTAGGTCGACGGTATTTGGTTTGAAGATTATTACATTGGATTGGCAGATATGACTCAAGCCTGTTAAACGTATATTTATATATGAGTAACTCCCTGCTTCACTTATAGCGCATTTGTTTTGTACTGGTATTTATGCTGTGCTAGAAAGATCATATAGTGACTGATTGTATCTTGGATAAAGCTGTAAATATAGTTGTTATTCTTTTAGGATTAGGTCAGAATTAAAACAAAAACCTATTTTTCTTTATGCGACGTTTTGACTAAGACGTAATCATCTGATGGCATAGGCTTTATATCAATTAAACTTGAAACAAAATTGCATTCAAATAAAAAAAAAGAGGAAATAAGCTAGCAGTAACTATGTGATTAATAACGGTAGATACCACTTGTCAAAACGCATAAACAATCTAAAAAATGTTTTTCTCACTCCACATACCAGGAAGACGAAGTTTCCAATGCATTAAAGAAAATGGCAAGGGTATGGCTAGATAATGAGCTGATGGAAATCGTTTGGTATTTTTCCGTATAAATCATAACGTTATCTAATGTGTTTCATCTGCAGAACGTAGGCGGAGTACGGAAAATGTGTAAAACAGAGTATAATTATCAACTGGTTCATCTTTTGGGTCACTTGTTAATTAAATTGAGATAAGAATGTACTAGTATCATGAATTTTTAAGGACTGCATATGAAAGAGTATGGCATAAGAATCTTCTCATATTTTTTCGGTACGGAATAGCCGAGAAAATAAGGAAAATATTTGAACCGTGACGTGACGGCCCTATTGGGGAAGAGACAATCGGAAGACGAGTATGTGTGCCGTTTTGTCGTTCTAATTTGAGTACCCAATATTCAATGCATACCTTTATGTGATCCTCTACACATTCGAAAAAATATATAATTTTCTATATGACGCCAGTGAAGCAGACTTTACTAAACAGGTTGATACTTAGTTGAAAGGTTTGTGTTTAGCAGGTACAGATACCACGGCAGTAAGGACAGTGTGTGATGAGTATCCACTAATGCGAAAATGATGTGTGCTTTTCAAATTCTCATCGGAATGAATCATTAACCGCACAATAACTAAAGACAGAAAAATCTTCGATTCGAGACAAGAAATTTATGAATTTATAGGGTTAGGTTAAACTTCACTTGACAACACAATTCACAAAACAGAGCTTTATCTCACAGAACCTTTCCTCATGTCAGCCAAGAGATGGAACCTGCAGGACATCCAAGGGGATGTCAAGGGACAGAAAACAAATCACACAGAGTAGTTTGTTTCGTGAAAATTGCGTCGATACCTCGATTTGAAAGTTTACGAGGCAACAATGCACTGCTTATATATGGCGCGCTTCGCACTGATTGGCTAAATTTGAATTCCTTTTTTTTAACTTTAAAATGAAATTACTAGTAAAGAAAATGAGGCGAAGCGTAAAAACTGCATCAGCACACCTATTTTAGAATACACTAAGACACTATAATGATTTAATAATTGTTTTCAACCCATGGTACTAGTCCATTGCTTAAGGCATTAACATCTTGTCGATATCTTGACCCGTTTGTCTTATATAACATATGTTACACTCTACTAAATTTTGCATATAACACCAGATTTCAACTCAAAATGTGTTTTTTTCTGAGGAGAAAAAACTTTTTTCCTATTGTGTTTTCGTTTTATCAATTGTTGTAGATGCCTGATGATGACTACATATTGATCGAAACGTCGCATAAAGAAAAATTAAAACTTTGTTTTGTAATTCTGACCTATCCTAACAAAAGCACAACTAAGTTCGCCATAGGTCAAAATCGTTAAACAAGCTGTAAATGTAATTTGCAAGATGTATGCAACTATTAAAAAACAAGATATCAGAACAGGACTTCTCATTTCAAGGACTACCATTGAAAATTGATTTCCAAAAGTGTAAATTATACGTTCGGAAGCGGCATCAAGCGTTTAAGTATTGGTTTTTATAGCCGTGGTAAGTCGAGAGAAGATTTATTTAGCCTTTCTTGAAGTATAGTGCAACTGAGTGTACCTTTTTATCAAAATATTCTTACCTGTATGCAACCTGGTATGCTGTTGCACGTGGCTGAGCTGCTTGAATCTGCGGTCGCAGTAGGAACATTTGTACGGTTTCTCGCCGGTGTGGACACGGATGTGCTGGACCAGCTGGTGGTTGCTGCTGAAGGATTTGAGGCACTGCTGGCATTGGTGTGGTTTCACCTCTGATCTTCCCGTCAACTCCCGAGCATGCATCTGCATAGCAGACTTGTGCATGAAGATCTGCAATAGGAACCACACGGTCAGAAGTGGGATCGACTTTGGTGTTGTTGTCTGTAGTTTGTGTTGTGTCGGTGTACAATGTGTTACTGGATAGATTGGAGGTTTTTCGACAGGTGGTCTGACATGTCCGTTAAGTTTTGAATTTCTCGTACAATAACGTTAACTGCCATCTGTCGGTAGACCAGTATAAAATGTTGAGGAAGTTGCGTCATTTACTCGTACTTTATCTTTGCCATCCACTAAACATATTTGTTAATTTCCTCAAAAATGGAAAAAACCGAATCTCATTAGTATTAGTTTTTGCGCAACTTCAGATCGGCCAAAAGACGATGTTACATCAAAAACCATCGATAAAATACTGAAAATGATATAGGACAACCAAAATTGAAGGTGCGTGAGTTAGTTGATGGTGAATAGTTATCTGGATATCTCAGTAGCGTAATTAGGGAGAAATAAGTTTAAGTGAGATTTCTTGAGATTAGGAACCAGACAGCTAATTAGAAATTGCCTTTTAGATATAGCTAGCTCAAATAATCGACGTGTAGTTTTTATTTTTCAAAATTCCATAAAAGATGGTAGGCCCAATGAGCTTAGAATAAGGGCAGGAGAAAGAGCTAGCTCTCTTTTACTTTTATGCCGGAACTTTTTCTGTGCTGTGAATTAAAGAACGTAATACATTGCCTCCAGCTGCAGATACACCTACTTTCAATGTCCAACTTTTTAAGTTCTGTTGTATGTTTTAAGCTTTATCTTCTATATGACGAGGTCTTCTGCAGAAAGGATGAGACGCACTGCATAACTGCATATTTGCTACGTATGATTCGGTTTGCTATATTGTGGAGATGTTTCACATTTCCCAGAACCAGTGAAGCGGCTTACATTTCAAATCATCTGATATGAAGATTTAAAAATTGTTTGCGTTTATTTGAATTAATCATTTGATAGGATATCTAGATTTCGAGAGCAGTGTTATTCAGACTTAGACAATCCATATCTACAACAGTTTACTTAAAATGATAGAAATACTAGATATTATCACAGTACGATTGCTCTATTCTGTTTTCGCAGCAATTTTTGTTTCAGCTAACCTGGAAATATTGTTCATATTGATAAGTTGAAATAAAAGTTAAAATGGTCGGCAAGGTTGGTTTGGTGCAATTTTAATGGCATCCGCTACCCCACCCTCATTCAAACTATAATAAGACTCCGATTTATCTATTTGAAAAAAACACAACCTTTTTTTCGCTGCATAATTGTAAATATTGCGTACTTCCGTCAATTTTTTACATTTGGATAAGCTATGACACTAGACAAGGTTTTCAGGCCTACATTTCACAAATTCATTATTGACTATTTTTTAGTCAAGATCCCATTTTATTTAAAAGAAAGAGGTAGATCTATGGGCCTAGGCTAAAATGGAATGAAAAGTAAAAATAATGACAGACGTTCTTTTCAGTTTTTGGAAACCGCTAAAACACAACCTTTATAATGAGCAATGCATTTACTTGATGGACCTTTATCTCTCTATCTATATATATATATATATATATATATATATATATATATATCTACACGGTACAACTGTGCGTCTCCAATGCAAAATCTTAGGTTCACTCGGCGTCCGAGGTAACTGGGCGTCCGGATATACGGACGCCCAGTAACGACCCCCTTAAAACCTTGTTTTCGATACTTATAACATGTGTAGATTCCAAAACCGTTAAAATCGGTTGGACGCCCACTGGCACCTAATACTGATTTGCGTACAAAATCGAAGTTCAAGCTTCTACCACCTGCTGCGCTGGGGGTCCTCATTTATATACTTACCGTATACAGAATCCAGTGCAGGGGTTTACCCGGCGCCGTATACAGAATCCAGTGCACGGGTTTACCCGGCGCCAATTTTATATATTAATCTATTTTTAGAATAACTATACTACGTACACTGCAGCGGTTTACTCGGCGACTGCCGTCGTTTGTTGTCATTGAATATCGTCTCTTCTAATACATTGGAGGATTGTTTTGGATTTAATTCAGTAGCTACCGTTGGAGCTAAACTCTAGGTTTACTCTAAAGTCGGAATAATAACGAACAAATGTGCATAGATAACAGTTTTATGTTTTACTTCTATGAAGTTTAAAAGAGAAATGTAGTTAGATTCATTGATTTATGCAACTACAGTGCCTGCAACTAATATTGCTATTCTTGTGCTCGGATATGAGATTTTTGAAAATTGGTTACTACGATTATCAGTAGCTTTCAAATATTTCATCTAGTCGAAATAATTCTCTAAGGGCGAGACGCAATCTTCCAAAAATTTTATTCCAAAATCTAATGTTTTGAAGTCTGAATTTTTCAAAAATTTCATAATTTTTAAAAAAACGTCCCATTGTTTACATAAAATGTTTCTTAACATCGGTTATTTCCGAGAGTATCACAGACTAGTAAAATTTCAAAATGTTTATTGCATCTTGAAGTTTCTCAAATTTCCAAAATTGGTCGAAAAGTTCATTCATTCAAAAAACCTCATTTTTCGAATAAATCCTGCTTCTTTGGTTGTTTTCGTTATCAATATCTCGGAATTTTCCAAAAAGCTTTGAATTTTATCGCAAGGGTCATTGCTTTGAAAAAGTAAAAATTTTTAAAATACAAAAAATAATCAATATGTGAATAATTTTCGACAATATCATAATTTGGTGTAATTTAAAATGTTTATTCTTCAAAATTTCGAAAAGTTGCAAAATTGGTCGAAAATTTCACTTGTTTTGGAATCATCTCGTTTACCAAAATCATAATTTTCTTAAGGTTTCTGTTGAAGATCCAAATCTTTCCAGGAAACTAAAATTTCACGTGATTATCTTGAAGTCGGATATCTCAAAATTTTTATATTATTTTGAAAATTTTATAGTTTTTTAGGAAGGCAAATCTTTTTCGAAAATTTCATAATTTCATTTGAATATGGTAAATATTGCCAAAAATTTGGGATTGACCATTGATACTGATACTCTGCGTTTCAAAGAACATGTGTCAAATGTTTTGAAAAAATGTTATATTAATTTGAAGTCTTTATATGTGAATCGTTCAATTTTGAATTTTAAAATAAGAAAAAACTATGTGAGTCTCTCATATTTCCTAGCATATTTTATTGTAGCAGTGTATACTATTTTTGTTTAGATTCGGTTACTAAGAACATATTACAAAAACTGCAAAACATGTGTTGTATTTTCTTTGAAAAAATACGATCATATCTCTTTGAAGAGAAATCAGCATGGTTGGTTAGGCATATAAAATGCGTGTAAATATTACTTAGCAACATTTACACATAAAATTATTTCTTCTCGCCCCCCCCCCCCCCCCCATTTACGAAAAATTTGTATTTAGACGTAGTAATTTAGACATCAATTTTAGAGATCCCATGTATAAAACTGTACTATATCGCAGATCATACACCTACAATGCCATCAAGATTTACAATGATTTAGATGATACATACAGGGTGGGCCAATAGTGCGTGGACGGAGAATTGCGGGCTTACTAAAAAATATTTCAAAAATCTGTCACTTGATCATGGTAGGGATCCTTAAGGGCTATAACGTAAAAATATTTTCACTTGAATTTTGACGTTTATACAGGGTGATTCATATCAAACCTACATTTTTTTGAATGGAACCCCCTATATATTATTGCATATTTGGATTCCTTGGTCAATTCTAATGTGACTTTATGTATCACACATGGAACTTTAAACCGTTTAGGCGCAAATCACCATTTTTGGTATAAGTAGGTATCAGAAAAAAATTGAATATCGCAGCGATTATAATACCTAGAAGGCCCTGACCTCGCGGTACGATTAAGCATGAAATGCGTCACCTTAGGTTAGACGGCTAAATTTGAATTCTTTTTGTACTTTGAGAAATCAGAGGATAAATTAAGGAAACTTCAATCACAGATAACTTGATTTTTTCAAATGGGAATGCCTATTTTGGTTTAAATAATCAAATCTAAAATTTGATTACCTTTCTAATGATGTAGCATTCTTGATATCAATCTTTTTTCGTTTTCATTTTATTTCAAATTTTCAGTCAAATCGGCGTTTTTCAATTTTCCTGCGTGCAAGCAACCTAGCAGGCCATGAAAAATAAACAAAAGCTCGTTAATATGGAAGAAAGCAACTAACTTAGTAAAAAGATGCAGACTAGTAAAATTTCAAAATATTTATTGCATGTTGAAGTTTCTCAAATTTCCAAAATTGGTCTAAAAATTAATTCATTCTAAAAACCTCATTTTTCGAATAAATCCTGCTTCTTTGTTTGTGAGTAATTTTTGACAATATCGTTAGGGTACTTGCAGAGGTCGTGAAATCGCCTCGGGAGTATACATAGCGTAAAGAAAACCATATCAAGAAGCAGTAGGAAACAAAAAACATGATTTTACGGACGGCCAAAAAAAGATATTTGCAAAATAAAATAAGGATATATTCAGATTTTTCCACGTGACTTAAAACAAGGGCTGACGTCACAGGTATCTTATCGATATCGACAATCGATACTGCTACAGCGCAGGTCAGTGAGATTCAACTGCAAACTATTTCTGATGTTGCCAAATTTCTTTTTAAATATTTACGTTGGCCATATATCAATAATTTAATTTACGAGCGAGTTTTGTTATATGGGTATACATATTCCCAAATGAAATAAGACTTCTCTTTTATCCTACTACAGCCGTAGTTCCTCATTGAGTAATACTGCGAGATGCAAAATGCAAAACGAAATCATATCAGCTGTTCGAACGCAACCATATTTTCTTTGTGGTTTGCCAACTGCGCATTCGACTAGAGATGAAACAATGCGACTCAATTTATTGATACTTAAACATATTTGAAACAGGCAATTAACCCACTAGCATTTTTGTTGCAATACATTTTTATATCTGATAGGTATCACAGTTCATCCTGTTTGTGACCGAGATTCGCAACTAATCGAAGCCATCATCTTATTTCGACGCATCCCATTATGAATGAATTCAAAGATAGAATCTAATTCAAGCCCATCCCAACAAGGTGAATTAGTAATCTAGCCTAACTTTTATTCTTTTGACTTTTGTACTTTTGTGTGTGCCTGTTTTGTGATTATAATGATCAATGTCAAAATGTTAGGTTAGCATTGGCTATCGATATCGAATATCAATACTTTACATCCCATCACTATAGGATATCACTGACGTCAGAGGTTGTTTGCGCGGCATTTTCCGGCATTTGAAATAATTTTTGGAATATCTCTCACAGCCGACACCAAAAAACCAAACAAGTGATTTTGTCATGTCTACTAGGCTCTAAGGAACGCGTAAATGACATAATATTTTTTTCTGCAAGTACCCTAGTAATTTAAAATGTTTATTTTTCAAAATTTCGAAAAGTTGCAAAATTGGTCGAAAATTTCACTTGTTTTGGAATCATCTCGTTTATTAAGATCATAATTTTCTTAAGGTTTCTGTTTTGAATATCCAACTCTTTCCAAAAAACTCAAATTTCACGTGATTATCTTGAAGTCGGATATCTCAAAATTTTTATATTTTTTTTTGAAAATTTTATAGTTCTTTAGGAAGTCAAATTTTTTTCGAAAATTTCATAATTATTTCACAAAGTTTCTAAACTTTACGTTTTTTTCAGAAGTTCTCAGTTTTTGTCAAAAAGAAACTATTTTAAAGGTTTGAATTTTTCTTAGAGATTTTCATATGATCTGGGAGCGAAATAGGCAAAATCCAGTCTTCATGTTTTACGTGAAAATCAGTAATATGCAGCTTGATTCATGTAACAAATACAACTTTGGTTTGCCGAATTTATGGAGTCACTGTGTATAATTAAAAATGAGACTGCTGATGACTGCTCCTACAAACCCTTGTTGAACTTTTTTCGATACCTTTCTAGTTTGCCCAATTATCGACCACCTGAAAAATTTGATAACGCCACATATTAAGATTATACTGTAAATATAAAATAATATAATGGTATGAAATTATCCAGGGCAGCGCACCTAAAGAATCTGTTTTAGTTGCGCCCCACTTTCCTGTACATGCTGTAATTTTGTTTTGTTCACCCTCGACATCCATATAAATAATCATTCAACTCTCATAAGCCTTTTTGTGAACATAAAATAATTTGTGAGACAAATGGGGGGTGTCCAGAAGGGAAATCCTTATAAAGTGTTAAAGGTCATTGTTTATTTCATAAAAAATCCAGTGTACAGGTTTACTATGCTCGCCTATTGTAAAGTAAATCTATTTTTAGTATCATCATATTCTTTGTGTTTTGCACCGGTTTACCCAGCGTCTGTCGCTGAATCTTGCCCTTGAAATGTGCAAAGTACCGAAATTCCTTGAGATAATAGCGTCTTTCCCAGTTATCAAATATTCCCTGCTCACGACGTACTTGCAGATTTGTGTTTCTTGCATGGGTACAGTACTTAATAGCATGCTAAGAACTTAGGAGTTGAGCGTTTAGGCTATACCGAAAAGCCTATGAACACATTTCCTCCATAATATGCTAATGCAATTCTTCAGTATATTCCATTTCCGTGTAAGCGTAGTGTACCAACAATTTAATACACTCAAAGGCAATTTTTGGGCTATAGTGACTTTATTTTAAGTTGCAGTACGCGATGAAAAGTTCTATACATATTCTGTGCTCAAATCTCCGTAACCATATACAGGGTGTCTCAAAAGGACCCGACTATTTGAGGTAGGGAAAAACCAAATGGAGAGATAAAGGAAGAAATTTTACTTTTTTTACTTTTTCAAAATAACATTCTTAAAATGACGCCCATTTTGTTGACGGTATTCTTCAAAGCGTTTATGCACGTTATCAAAACCGGTCCAACTACTTAGAGTGCACGAGACGCAAATAAAGCGTGGTGGAGGGAGTAAGCCCGCACCGCTCGCTCGGTAAGAACACTGGTTAGATATTGCACTTTTAGTTGCCAGGATGCATGTTTAGTTGCCACAATATTGAAGAAAGCATCAGATCGATAGCAACTCAGCAACTCCTTGGAACAGTTTTTGCTAAAATGTGCACAAACGGTTTGAAAAACGCCTTCAACAAAATGGGCGTCATTTAAAGAATGCTATTTTGAAAAAGTAAAATTTCTTCCTTCATCTCTCCATTGGCACTAATCAATGGTATTTACAATAAGCCGGTTTTGGTTTTTCCCTACCTCAAAGAGTCGGGTCGTTTTGAGACACCCTGTAGCATTGTACCACTATAACTGCATAGCTGTATCATAGTTCTTGGGCAGTGACTCTTCTCTCATTAGCCATTACGCTTCTAATCAACACGATCAAAGTTCCACTCATTCTAACGGCTCTCAGAACCCTTGCCTCGTGGCAATAAGCCATTCAAGGGTGGACGCCTAGTAACATCAACGCTGAATTTACAAAAAGTCTGTATATAAATTCTATTAATAGACAGGCATAAAAAATATGGACGCCCAGTGGAGCTAACGGTGAACTATGACGCCAAGCGACCTGTTTCTGAAATTTACTTATATACAGTTATATACGCCAGACGCTGGGTAAAACGCTTTTGGTCCGGACGCTGGGTGATCCGCTGTAAATAAATATATATATATATATATATATATATATATATATATATATATAAAGAGGAGTGTAGTGCGTAGATAAGGATAAAACCGTAGGAAAAGTTATTGGGCATGTACGCAATAAAGGAAATGATCTAGGAGCAGTAACCGGCGACACGTGTTTCTGCTCATTGGCTTCATCAGGCCGGTGTAACCTGAGGAGCAAGGATGGAAAACAAATAACCAGAAGCCACCAACAGGAGCCAAACCAGCACATTTGTGGCTTCCGTCAGGAGCCCTATGTTTATAGGGTTTCGCCCAACGTTATAGCCACGGAGGCCAGCAAAAGCTACCTGTCGTGGTACTTCAAGCCCAGAGGAAACTACAAAAAGAGGAGTGTAGTGCGTAGATAAGGATAAAACCGTAGGAAAAGTTATTGGGCATGTACGCAATAAAGGAAATGATCTAGGAGCAGTAACCGGCGACACGTGTTTCTGCTCATTGGCTTCATCAGGCCGGTGTAACCTGAGGAGCAAGGATGGAAAACAAATAACCAGAAGCCACCAACAGGAGCCAAACCAGCACATTTGTGGCTTCCGTCAGGAGCCCTATGTTTATAGGGTTTCGCCCAACGTTATAGCCACGGAGGCCAGCAAAAGCTACCTGTCGTGGTACTTCAAGCCCAGAGGAAACTACAAAAAGAGGAGTGTAGTGCGTAGATAAGGATAAAACCGTAGGAAAAGTTATTGGGCATGTACGCAATAAAGGAAATGATCTAGGAGCAGTAACCGGCGACACGTGTTTCTGCTCATTGGCTTCATCAGGCCGGTGTAACCTGAGGAGCAAGGATGGAAAACAAATAACCAGAAGCCACCAACAGGAGCCAAACCAGCACATTTGTGGCTTCCGTCAGGAGCCCTATGTTTATAGGGTTTCGCCCAACGTTATAGCCACGGAGGCCAGCAAAAGCTACCTGTCGTGGTACTTCAAGCCCAGAGGAAACTACAAAAAGAGGAGTGTAGTGCGTAGATAAGGATAAAACCGTAGGAAAAGTTATTGGGCATGTACGCAATAAAGGAAATGATCTAGGAGCAGTAACCGGCGACACGTGTTTCTGCTCATTGGCTTCATCAGGCCGGTGTAACCTGAGGAGCAAGGATGGAAAACAAATAACCAGAAGCCACCAACAGGAGCCAAACCAGCACATTTGTGGCTTCCGTCAGGAGCCCTATGTTTATAGGGTTTCGCCCAACGTTATAGCCACGGAGGCCAGCAAAAGCTACCTGTCGTGGTACTTCAAGCCCAGAGGAAACTACAAAAAGAGGAGTGTAGTGCGTAGATAAGGATAAAACCGTAGGAAAAGTTATTGGGCATGTACGCAATAAAGGAAATGATCTAGGAGCAGTAACCGGCGACACGTGTTTCTGCTCATTGGCTTCATCAGGCCGGTGTAACCTCTTTTTGTAGTTTCCTCTGGGCTTGAAGTACCACGACAGGTAGCTTTTGCTGGCCTCCGTGGCTATAACGTTGGGCGAAACCCTATAAACATAGGGCTCCTGACGGAAGCCACAAATGTGCTGGTTTGGCTCCTGTTGGTGGCTTCTGGTTATTTGTTTTCCATCCTTGCTCCTCAGGTTACACCGGCCTGATGAAGCCAATGAGCAGAAACACGTGTCGCCGGTTACTGCTCCTAGATCATTTCCTTTATTGCGTACATGCCCAATAACTTTTCCTACGGTTTTATCCTTATCTACGCACTACACTCCTCTTTTTGTAGTTTCCTCTGGGCTTGAAGTACCACGACAGGTAGCTTTTGCTGGCCTCCGTGGCTATAACGTTGGGCGAAACCCTATAAACATAGGGCTCCTGACGGAAGCCACAAATGTGCTGGTTTGGCTCCTGTTGGTGGCTTCTGGTTATTTGTTTTCCATCCTTGCTCCTCAGGTTACACCGGCCTGATGAAGCCAATGAGCAGAAACACGTGTCGCCGGTTACTGCTCCTAGATCATTTCCTTTATTGCGTACATGCCCAATAACTTTTCCTACGGTTTTATCCTTATCTACGCACTACACTCCTCTTTTTGTAGTTTCCTCTGGGCTTGAAGTACCACGACAGGTAGCTTTTGCTGGCCTCCGTGGCTATAACGTTGGGCGAAACCCTATAAACATAGGGCTCCTGACGGAAGCCACAAATGTGCTGGTTTGGCTCCTGTTGGTGGCTTCTGGTTATTTGTTTTCCATCCTTGCTCCTCAGGTTACACCGGCCTGATGAAGCCAATGAGCAGAAACACGTGTCGCCGGTTACTGCTCCTAGATCATTTCCTTTATTGCGTACATGCCCAATAACTTTTCCTACGGTTTTATCCTTATCTACGCACTACACTCCTCTTTTTGTAGTTTCCTCTGGGCTTGAAGTACCACGACAGGTAGCTTTTGCTGGCCTCCGTGGCTATAACGTTGGGCGAAACCCTATAAACATAGGGCTCCTGACGGAAGCCACAAATGTGCTGGTTTGGCTCCTGTTGGTGGCTTCTGGTTATTTGTTTTCCATCCTTGCTCCTCAGGTTACACCGGCCTGATGAAGCCAATGAGCAGAAACACGTGTCGCCGGTTACTGCTCCTAGATCATTTCCTTTATTGCGTACATGCCCAATAACTTTTCCTACGGTTTTATCCTTATCTACGCACTACACTCCTCTTTTTGTAGTTTCCTCTGGGCTTGAAGTACCACGACAGGTAGCTTTTGCTGGCCTCCGTGGCTATAACGTTGGGCGAAACCCTATAAACATAGGGCTCCTGACGGAAGCCACAAATGTGCTGGTTTGGCTCCTGTTGGTGGCTTCTGGTTATTTGTTTTCCATCCTTGCTCCTCAGGTTACACCGGCCTGATGAAGCCAATGAGCAGAAACACGTGTCGCCGGTTACTGCTCCTAGATCATTTCCTTTATTGCGTACATGCCCAATAACTTTTCCTACGGTTTTATCCTTATCTACGCACTACACTCCTCTTTTTGTAGTTTCCTCTGGGCTTGAAGTACCACGACAGGTAGCTTTTGCTGGCCTCCGTGGCTATAACGTTGGGCGAAACCCTATAAACATAGGGCTCCTGACGGAAGCCACAAATGTGCTGGTTTGGCTCCTGTTGGTGGCTTCTGGTTATTTGTTTTCCATCCTTGCTCCTCAGGTTACACCGGCCTGATGAAGCCAATGAGCAGAAACACGTGTCGCCGGTTACTGCTCCTAGATCATTTCCTTTATTGCGTACATGCCCAATAACTTTTCCTACGGTTATATATATATATATATATATATATATATATATATATAAGACAAAACAAAAACAAAAAAGGTGCAACCCGGGCTCCGACACACCGGGCTGCTGTTCCATTCCCCAGCGACTACTCCTCACACCGTGAGGTGAGCAATCACTGGGTCCGCGTATCGTGCGTCCTAAGCAGACGAAGGGACCCATGGATGACTGCCTTCTGCATTCTGGCGGCTAAGATGTGCGCCGCCGCACGGCACACCGGCATTTTGCGCAGTGCAGAGAGCAGCGTATCCCTCATACCACCTAGGGATCCAATGACCATTACTAGCAGACTCACAGTGTAGTCCGGCCAGAGCCTGCGAAGTTGTCCGAGGAGCTCCTGATACTTGGTCCGCTTTTCCTCCTCCTTAGAGACGATGTTCCCCTCGGCGGGTGCCGAGAACTCGATAACGAACATCGTCTTTTGTTGGTAGTCGAGGAGGACTATGTCGGGCTTATTTGCATGTATAAGCTCGAGCGTGGAGAATGAGTAGTTCCAGTAAATTCGGCACCTCTCGTTCTCCACAACGGACTCAATGTCCCCTGGAGCGTATGGCAGCACCGGTGTCTCATCTATACCGTATGAGTGCCTTAAATGGTAGTATAGCACTCGTAGAGCCGCGTTGTGCCGATAGACGTAGGCTGTGCCAGCGTACACCTTACACGCCGACAAGAGGTGCGTAAGGGTCTCTGGCGCCTGCAGGCAGGCTCTACAGCGGATATCGGGCACATCCATACCCATAATCCGGCTACGGTATACTAAGGTGTTGAAGACACCGTCTTGGCAAGCCATTATAGAGCTCTCAGTCTCCGACTTCAACCCATTAGACCTTAGGAAGGAGAAGGTCAACTGCTCAGATAAACCATGCTCTTCTAGATGTTTGTAGAAGATTCCGTGCATTGGTTTATCTTTGTGAAGTCTTAAAAGCAATTGGACTTCAGCAGTTTTAATCCGGGTTTTTAATTGTGCGGGAGCAAGTTCCGTAACGGACTGCTGACTCCTCCGCGTGAAGTCGAGCGTGAGACTAAGTTCTTCGGCTGCCCGTGTTGCTGCTTTAAAAAGGAAGGCTCCTTTACCCGCAATCTCGTGCTCTCGCACAAAGCGGATCAGGGGATCGGTGCTCGTCGTAACATAGCAGGCAGTGGCCAGTACTACTCTGTTGTGCAGATGCTCCAAACTCAATAGTCCACGCCCTCCCAGGTGTCGCGGGAGGTATATTCGCGGGACAGAGGATCTAGGATGTAGACTTCCCTCCATATTCATCCTTTTGCGGGTCTTTATGTCGATTTGTCGCAGCTCTTCCACGTTCCAGTGGACAGCACCAAAGCTGTATAGCAACAATGGGACCGCAAGCATGTTTGTGGCAGCGACTTTGTTTTTGCCGGACAGTTCTGACGACCAGATCTGCCGGAGTCGGTGCAAATACTTGCGGCGGAGACACTCTTTGACCAATTCTGCCTCTTGGATGTGACGCTGCGCCACTCCAAGGTAGGTATAGGTATCTCCGGCATGCAGTTGTCGCAAGATGCTCCCATCAACGAGCTGCTCCTCATCTTCACTATCTCCGCAACGTCCTCTTTTGAGATGAACCATGGCACATTTGTCTATCCCGAACTCCATACCAATAGCTTGACTGTAATCCTGCACTACCCTCAGCGACTGCTCTAAATCGCGTTGTCCGGAGGCATAGAGTTTCAGGTCATCCATGTAAAATAAGTGGGTGACCTTGTGCCTCCGGTAATTGGGCTTGCCACAGCTGTATCCCTTAGTATTTTTCAGCGCTATGGACAAAGGCAGTAGCGAGATGCAGAAGAGCAAGGGACTCAAGGAGTCTCCTTGGAAGACCCCTCTTTTAAATGATACCAACTCTGTTCGAACCCTGGTTTCACCCGATGTTATAGTGAACCGAGTCTTCCAGAGCGGCATCAGTTGTTTGATGCATCCCACTATTTGATCATCTACCGAAAGACATTCCAACAGCCGCACAATCAGTTCATGAGACGTAGTGTCGAATGCCTTCCGATAGTCGATCCAGGCCATAGAAAGGTTTCGCAGGTAATGCACGGAGTCCTGTGTGACACAGCGGTCAATCAACAGGTTATCCCTGCAGCCAGCTACTCCTTTCTTAGACCCTCTTTGTTCATATACGCTGAGAAATACGGGATTTACAGCTTGAAGGATACGCATGTACAAGATTCTGGTGAAGAGCTTGTAACATGCGTTCAGACATGTTATTGGCCTGTAGTTTTTAGGATCAGACAAATCTCCGGTCTTCGGGAGAAGCACGGTTCGACCCTCGACAAACCAAGCCGGAATTGGCTGCTCCTGATTTAGCCACGAGTTAAAAACTCTAGCTAAATGCCGGTGGCAACTGGGAAACTTTTTCAACCAGTAGGTGTTTATGCCATCCGGGCCAGGAGCTGCGAAATTCTTTGCGCCTCGTAAGGCACCAAGAATTTCTTCCGTGTTTATCGGGTGACGCAGTACATTCAGGTTTGGAGTCCTCCTACAAACGGACTCGAACTGCGCCAAGGCCGGAGTGTCTGCTTGGAGAGGTTTGGGGTGTTCGTAAATGCCCCTCCAGAAAGTCTCCACGCGATCAGCAGTTGGCGGCTGCTCTATGACTGGTGGTCGCTGTTGGAAGAGACGAGCAGGCTTTTCGGAAAACAATCTGTTTTCCTCCAAACCTCTCGCCCGCGTCACCAGTGATCGTTTAGCAGCGATTAGCGTCCGTATCCTGTCAAGACAATGCTGCTTGACAACAACCAGTACCGCTTGACTGAGCGTGTGATGGTCGCGCCTTAGCTCTCGGGCTATCTGGCGCACGCGGCGCGTAAAAGGCCTACCGGCCGCTCTATATTCCATCACACACTGGATACGGGATGCTTCTTGGCGAGCCAACTGGATTTTCGCTTCCATCTGGCGCACCCGCCTCTGTGCTCTCTCGACAGGAGAGTCTCTCACTCTCCCCTGTCCAGCCAGCCTCAGAGCCGCAGCGTAAATTTCGCAATTGATGCTCCAAATGTCAGAGACCTCCGATAGACGTTCACTCAACGCCTCATCCTCTCTCTTTAAATCTGCCAGCTTGAAGGACCTCTTGTTGTTATGCAAGGCCCTTCGGTCACTGAAATCTCCAGGTGAGACGACTTCGTCGATTTCCCTCTCAGCGGGCCTCATCGGCGACCTTTCAGCCTGGTTAACAGGCCTTTCAGTCGCCGGAGGGGCAGGCTGAGCTGGAGCACGAACGTATCCCTGCCCCCGAAGGTAAAATACCTGGTTCCGCAAGCTCTGGGAGGTAATTGTGCTATGCTCTGGATGCATTTCACACCACCTCCCATGCATGCGGGACATGTATCCCCTACGGCGCGGGCTACTGCTCTCGTAGCAGCTCAGCAGGTCATCCTTCAGTTCCGTCGTCCACCTAAAACGGTCCATGTCGTTGCGTGTGTCGTCGTCAGGGCGATCCGAGGCACCGCCACCTTGCCCAGAGCCGGCTTCCGATACCGGCCTGGTGTGGGTGCTCTTCTTCTGGGGCGGTCGAACCAGAAGGTAGGGCCCGTCCGGTGGTTAGCCTTAGGGCCCCCAGCCGACATTTCGGAGGCAGCCGACCACATTGCCTCCTAGGGATGACCTGTACAGGTTGCCGGCCGGCTTTCATCCCTGGCTTGGGTTATCCCCACAGTGTCGCCACGCACCGAATAGCCGTTTGATGTTGGTCGGCTTCCTGGGGGCGCATTTTATACCTACTGCCAGGTTTGCTATCAGCCGCCCCTAACCTGGGGTCAGACGCTGTCGGGAAGCCGTCCTTAACATAGGTGCAGCCGCTTCCTCACTATGGTGGTTCATACGCCTGCTTTCACAGCCGGTGACCACCATAGGCCCTTTTAAGGCAAGGACTACCAATCTTTTAGTCGCCTCTTACGACAGGCAGATTAAACCCTGGGAACATTCTAAACCCGGACCCAGACGGGTATATATATATATATATATATATATATATATATATATATTTTACTCTTATTACTCTTATTACAAGTTAAAAATAGGAGTACTCTATTATAGTTGGTTTTGGAGTCAATATATTGATGCATCCTAATTCTCTATTTTAATAAGTGATAATATATCATGAGCACTCACATAAGGAATTATCCTTTTCACAGTTTTGTCGCTTTCTCTGTGAACCTGCACTGTTGTGCATTATTTATTGATAATTAAGTAATGGCTAACCACTTCCATGTAGTTGTATGCCTAATTAAAACAAATAGGAAATATTAAAATAGCGCACACTCTCATTAAAAACTGGATTACGATAAAAATGATGTAATTACGTTAATGCGTACCTGGATCATTTTCATAATATTATAAATTTTTTATCTTGCACTGCGTTCATTTTAATTGGATATAAATGTCAAGATCCTTTGCGCAATATATTTTATTTTTTTTGTCTTGCATGTAGGACCACGAAGTTTCTATTTCATAATTAAGTATAGTACTTAAATGTTTGTTTTCTCAATAGAAGTAGCTTGCACGGTATTTATAATTTCTTAATAAAATACTATACTTTCTGAGTCATTCCAAACATATTGTTTTTGTCGTTATTGTCAGATAAACTAGTGGTACTTAGGCTGTTCGGCCGGTGTCAATACGCTATGCCGTACTCACTCAGATCAAGTACCTATATCGAATAAAGTAAATTATGTTAAATACGCTTTTACAATGACTAATCAGCACGCATATCGCATTAGCCGAACTCCAGAGCTAAGTTTAAGGAATAATAAAATATGACCCGACTACTATATTACAATATGCATACCGGGTTAGTAAAAAGTACCGGATCGTCTAAAGATCTCCAAAACAGCCAAGATTGGGACGAGAAAATTCAGTACCTCGGTTTTTTGAGCATCGTTCCAGCTGTGGCAGTTTTGGAGATATTTGAACGTTTAGGTAGTTTTTCTGAAAAACCGGTGACGACGGATCTCAGTAATTAATTGATACAAAATTTTGAAATTACGAGACCTTACAAATTTTAATTAAGTTGTATTCGAAATAACAAAATTATGACGTGTAACGTAAACGTGGTAAATCTGGCAACACCGCTGTTAGCATTTTTGAGCCCTGCATGTTCAAATACCCCCCAGTATTGAATTTTATCGTTCCAGCTTTGGCAGTTTTGGAGATATTTAAGCGTTCCGGTACTTTTCACTAACCCGGTATAATGAGTCTATACTTCTAGTGAGTTAGATTAAATCTGGTAACGTACGATCCTCCTTACTATGACGTCACTGCAGTCGCTACAATGTCCATTCGAAACCATTCGTTCTGGCCTCGGTCCATATCACCAATTCGTCAATGTTTGTCAAAGCGGTCTGGTGGACCTTCGCTCTTGGTTACAGTTGTGTCGGTCGATCGGCCTGTCGGGACTGGTTACTTAGAGACCAGACAAAGTCACGGAGAAGTAAGGGAAGAAAAGGAAACGAAGCAAGAAGAAGAGCAAAGAGGATGTAGTACGTCAGTTGGAGGGTATAGCTTGACATAGTTGAATTGCGTTCGGTAGTTTTTTGGGTTTAGCCAAAAGGGTTAATTTTGAGGTTTGATATCTAACAAAAATTTAGTTTCCAAAATTACATTTGATCACAGTGCGAGCTGCGGCCTTGTGTGCTTGCGAACTTGCTCAACTTACTCGCTGTGCGATCCGCTTGACTATCGGTCCATGTTGTGTGATACTTTGTGAGTGTATGGCTTCCTAGCTGTTTTGGTTGATACGAAAAAATCTTGTGAAAATAAATGATTTTAAATTCAAGGTTATAACTTGAAATCTGTCTAATGTGGGCGCTATTTTTTCCCTCCCCAATCGTATATGTCTCTCGAACATAAACAATATTGGCTGCTAGGCGAATTTATTTTTAGGAATGGACCACAGTGTTTATATTATTTATCGTCAGTGCCTCAAACAATCTACAATAATCGAGTTCGTTAACAGAACACCCTAATATATTTTTTACTTCCCTAATCTCAGCTTTTCAGCATACTCTCGATGATGACATATAATTACCGAACCCTTTCATCTTGTATACTAGCATTGCATCAGCTGCTTCACCCACTTCTTCCGTCCACAATTTTTCTCGATCGCACAGACTAATGAACAAGTCGGAGGGAATTAAAATTATGATTTATCTGCAACCCTTCTTCCTCGCTCGTCCCTCGAGATAAAAAAGACATTATATTTCTACTTCTCATAGCGAACGAAAAAAGCAATATCTAAAAACCGCAACGGGCGTATATCACCGCGCGACATTTAAAACGTCCTAGAGCTACTTTAATTTTCTGTTTGCGTTATTAACGACTGTTTCTTTCTGCTTTTGCTGGAATTATTAATTTTTTCATGCCGCGTCTCTTAGATGTCGCGGTTAAGAGCCAACTCTACCTGCAAGCGTTTTTTAACCCACATTTGTATTTTTTGTTAATACGAAGGCAGGAAAAAGGAGTATCTCCATATTCATCATATTTTTCGTTGAGATCAGTGCACACAAAGAGGAAAATCCATCGTACTTTATTCATACGAACTGCCTTGCAATTATTTAACCTACAACAATAGCTAGACGTTGGGCGTGTATAAAATTTGTAGCAAGCATATAGTGAGATAATTTCTATTCGTTATGACTTGCTGATTATTGTCATCAAAATTGGGCGAGCCAAAAAGGTGCGCCATCTGATGCGAAGTTGCTCATTATATGGTGGCAAATTTGTCATCTTTTGTGTAGGTTAATGAGAAGGCATTTGACATGATAGACACGAAGTTGTAGTAATAATAAATAGAATCTCATAGGTGTCTCCAATTTTATTATAGCCCACCTTACGTAAAACTATTGATGAAGGGTACAATTTGGAGTTATCGACTAAATCATCTTAATCATAAAGCCTGGTCCAGCCGCTGCGTTTTCCACAACGTTTTGTTTGTCTGTGCAGTTTAAAACGTTGTAGACAAAACGTTGCGTGTGGATAGAAAAATGGTGGATTTTTTTGGAACTGCGTGGACACGGTACAGTTGCAACTATAAAGAAATAACTGAGCTGGTGAGGTGAGCATAGTTATCCATGACACAGACAAGTCGGTGCCTGTAAACATTAGCTCCGTTCGCTAATTTAACGAGAATGACACATCTTTGACAACTTCCTAGGAGCTTTTGACTGAGTTCATCGCGTTATGTGGACGTCTCCAATTAATTTGGCCTACCAAATCCAACAAATATAGTAACACAGACAAAAAGAAGCAGGCATGGTAGAAACATTCAAACAAAATGTTCAGTTTTTAACAGCAGATAGAAAATGTATTCTTAAAGGAGTACAGTACAATGTCTACAAGCCATATTTGTACTATTTCGTCTTGTTGTAGTTCCTTTACGATTAAATGGTTGTGCCAGTCATTAGGATTATCACATAATTCACGCAGTAACCTGACCTGGGTAAAATGTTGTATTCTTAAGGGGCCATTTCCTCGACCACCTTGAACGTCGCATACTTTTTAAACAGTCCATTTGTTCACAAAGCAACATTCAAAAATTGACCAGGGTAGTACTTCCTCCGAGATCGATACCAACAGGACTGCGTGAGAATGAATACAAAATGGCACCACGTAGACAATTCATTTTTGCTACATCTTCATTCACTTTTAAAACTGCACAGACAAAACGTGGTGCAAAACTTAAAGTTTGGACCAGCCTAAAGATGACCGCTTGGCAAAATAATGGGATTACGTGATTGAGTATTAAGGAACAAAGCTAAACATGACGTACAGATGGTTACATCGTTGATCCTGTTGACATATCAAGCAGGGCATTACCAAAGAAAGTTGTAGTGAAGGTTTACTTCGGAAATTCCGTAAATAATTATGTATGAATTAGTAACCTGGTTACCTGCAGTTAAAGGTCATATTCAGCCTCATCGTACAATCCTCCACTTCACTGCATTATGTTTTATATTAGCTAAGCTCAGGCTTAAAGTCGTCACCCGTTGTACAATCTTCGGCTTAGTTAAACCTGATTGATAATGAAATTCACTACAGTTGGCATCAATGAAGTAACACGTACTGACATAATCATCTGAAAAATTACGTTTTTTGGTTAGGCACTTATAACAGTTCGTGTCAAATTTCGGCAACGACCGATTCTGTCTCTGTTCTTTCATTTGCTCTCTTTGTTAAATTAGACACAAATATTTCAAAAAATATGACCTAATTAAGTGACAAG
The DNA here is from genome assembly GCA_951848785.1 of Callosobruchus maculatus. Classification (NCBI taxonomy): domain Eukaryota; kingdom Metazoa; phylum Arthropoda; class Insecta; order Coleoptera; family Chrysomelidae; genus Callosobruchus; species Callosobruchus maculatus. Next base: position 3,682,948 of record CATOUR010000032.1, read on the forward strand.
CAATTTGAAGGTTCCTCCTTGACATATCATGTTACTTGTATGAGGTTAGGTTTAGGGCCGTTTGTACAAATGCGGGTTTAACGTCGGCTCACCTTAAGCACAAGCTTAAGCTTGCATTGTACAACCGGCCCTTAAACCTCAGCTAAGCTCGCGTTAAGCTTCGGCTTACGTAAGCTCGTGTTAAGCTTGGAGTGGGGGGCTAAGCCAGCATTCTACAATGGACGTTTTGCAACTGACGTGGTTTAACGTCGGCTTACCTTAAGCCGAAGCTTAACTTGCATTGTACAACCGGCCCCGAAACCTCAGCTAAGCTCGCGTTAAGCTTCGGCTTACGTAAGCTCGTGTTAATCTTGGAGTGGGGGGCTAAGCCAACATTGTACAACGGACGTTTTGCAGCTGACGTAGTTTAACGTCGGCATACCTTAAGCCGAAACTGAAGCTTGGATTGTACAACCGGGCCTAAGTGGGATTATTTTGAATTCAGATATTCGGTGCTTTTGTCATCAACGTTATTAATTCCAAAACAACCGAAGCGGCGTCGTATACGAACCAGGAAGTACAATAATTGGTTTCGTAGCCCTGCGTGGGAGTACGTGGAACACTGATCAATATGCGTTTTCACTTTAATTGTTCGCTTCGAAAAAAGCAGATGTTCACCGTCGGTCGGTGGATGGTATAACGTCGTTTGTTTAGAGCTTTTTTTTCAAGTCAAAAGACATAATGGGGCTGCCCGCCTGGAGCGGCCAAGCTCACGTTGAAACGTATGTCTATCGAAGCGTTCAACCGTCCATCGGCATGGGTTGATATTTCGTTGACGTTATAATGTCTCGTTTGGTGTCAGTCAAATGGACGTAATGACGATTTTGTTTGAAATTTTGGGGTTTAGTGTCCGTTTCGGAAAAGGAATATTCAACGGTATAGTTACTTATGTAACAAGTCCTGAAAGTGATATTTTACGGGATGAGTAGGCAGCCTGAGAGTCCCGCAAAATCACTTTCGGGTAGCGTTACGTTCTTTCTGCAGCCGTTTATTGGAAAAAATATTTCTTATGAACATTACAGCAGTCCCGAAAATAGACTTTCGGTATGATTTATTACTTTTGGTACGATTTGTGTAAAATTTCACTTTCGATTCAATAAATCATACCGAAAGTTTTATTTTCAGGACGGCTGCAGAAAAAGGCATTTTTTTCACTAGAAAAAGAGAGCAAGTACGCGTATAAACTTAACTAAATCTTGAAGCAGCGATCCTTTGCAAGCTCTTCAAACTATTGTATCAGCCAGGCGTGTTTCCCGCTGCATGGAAGATTGGCTGCGTACAACCCATTCCTAAGCAAGGCAAAAGAAACAGATCCCATCAACTATAGACCTGTGGCTTTTCTTAGTATCATGTCTAAGTTTATGGAGACTGTCGTTAACACACAGCTCTTGAAACACCTGGACAACAATAACATCATAAATGATCGCCAGTACGGCTTCTGTAAGCATAGGTCTACGGGTGATCTCCTGGCCTACGTCACTTACTTGTAGAACACAGCAATTCAAAGTCATGGCGAATTCCATGTTGTTGCACTTGACATATCGAAAGCCTTTGGTGTGGCATAAAAGACTTCTGGTCAAGCTTGCTGCTTATGGACTATCACCTGACCTGCGCCAGTGGCTGAATAGCTTTTTGAATGACCGATATTTGTTTGTTGTAGTCGAAGGCTTTTCTATAGACGTGGTTTCAATAAACGCTGATATTCCTCAGGGATCTGTCCTATATCCCTATACAGTGTTTCTGCTGTACATCAACGAGCTGTTGGAAATAACAACCAATCTACAGCTTCGCAGACGACAGTACATTAATATTGTGCCTGGAACGAAGCAAGCCACTATGATCTCAGGAGACGGTACGGTAACTGTCGTGTGAGGAATAAAGTACAGTTTAACGTACACAAAAATTCAGGCAACAACACTGACAAAGAAATCTCACGTTGGCTTACCAACTGTGGAAAAGGAGGGTCACCCAATAGTCGGGTCATCTTCCGTCAAGCTTTTTGGGATCAACATCAACAATAACATGTTCTGACACGACCACGTCGTAAGTACTGCTAAAAAGGCATCCCAGAAGCTTGGAGTTTTGTTCCGCTGTAGGAAGCTGTATACGCCGGAGCAACTACTGCTGCTTTACAAGGCGTAAATTCGACAACTGTTGGATTATTGCTCCCATGTGTGGGGATGCGCTCCGAAACACCCTCAAAAGCTCCTGGACACTATCCAGGAGAGAGCAATTAGACTAGTCACTACGCCTAACCTCACAAAGCAACTCCACAGCTTGGAACATCAAAGAAGATAGTAACTAGTAGTACTACCAAAGGCCGTCCAAACGAGGAACACTGGAGAGGCTCTCCGAGCTCATCCTTACCAGGTCGAGGTCCCTACTCCTTGTACCAGTTTCCTCGAGCATTCCTTGTTTTGGAGAACTTCGACGTTGTGTAACTAGCTGGCAGGGAATTTGGTTTCCGACGGCGGCGGCTACAACCTGCAGCGTTTCAAATCTAACGTGCACCGACACTTATTCTCTCGCAACGCTTCTACAGCGCCATAGGCTTTGCGGAAGGCTGGCTATAAAAAAAAGTTGTGAGTTGAGACAAAAAAGATAATGTGTTGTGCAATTTTTGCCCTCATTTAATGGCGATCTCTACAGTCAAAGCAGTGGACCAACAAGTACCCCTATCGGTATTGAATTAGCTCGAGTGCTTTATTTGGGTAAGGTGAAATCGTTTTCTTCATTTGTAGTATTTAGTTTTTTAAGGAATCTAGCTATTCTGTTAAAGAAAGATCAATTTTCAGCTGGTATTTTAGTTTTGAAAAAGCATAGCGTGCGTGTGGTGGGTCCTGTTCGAAATTTAAATGATGTTTTCACTTCCCTTCAAATTGGCAAGGGATCTCATTAAGGTAATCACATGTTTTGCCTGCTATATATATGGCGATAGGTATGTATTTTCTGCTGAAGTTCACACCGTTTTCAATCATACCACGCGACAGATTGTGATCTAGCCACGGACCATATACCGGTAGAGTGGATCTAATACACTTCTGCAACGCTAGTCTGATGTAATATGAGAGTCAGTCATACGGTTTTATTTGTGGGGTTGAGAACATCATAACACGGTGTCATACGTTCGGAAATATATCACAGAACTTGCTACTAAATATCAACAAGAGCAAAAAATGGACAGTGGAGCTTGCTGATCTAAAGAAGTTTCGGTTCTATGAACGTTTATGAAACTCTCAAAAGTATTACGGTATTAAAATTCAAAATACAGAACGCTGGAATTTTACGAATTGAAAGATTTTAAAATGCAATGCTCGCAGTAGCTGTGTATTTTCAATAAATTCAAACTATTGGTAATTCTACAATTTTTGTAAGTTCAAACGCTTTGTTTTAATATTTTACTTGCTCAGTAGCACAAAACGAAAGAAAGAAATACTTCGTTCTTAACCTGTATGTCTTAAAAGGATTCTTGATGAGGCAACTGGTGTTTTTCGGTATCCTCTGATAGACAAAGAGAAACTTTAAAAGTTTTTTACGTTTTTAAGCTCCCGCAAATATCAGCTTCCATTCCACTCGAATATCTGCAGAACTTTTTAACCCACTCTCTCCGTTTTTCCGTTCCCGTTTTTAATCACAGCTTTCTAGATTTCGTCGCTTACCTGCTTCTGCTTTAATTCGTCATTATTAAAATAATGTTCCACTTTTAATATTTCATTAGGATCCGAATGTTTTTTTCGTCCTCTCGTTTCATTATTTTTGCCCGGAGACTTTCTGGCCTCTTGACTTCTACTCGAGGAATAAAATTTTACTTAAAACTCATTAATTTCGATAAATTGGATGAAACAAAGTTTTCTTTGAAAACTGGTCATTGAGTTATTCCACGACCAGCTCAAGCATCTATGATAACTATTAATGAGACTAGAATAATCCGAACTTATAGAGCAAACTTCGAGTTGTTGAACTGAAATTGCCGTTTATGACATGTTTAGATAAAATATAATCCTTTTTAGTTTTTGTTAAACACATTGAGAGAAAACAATGAAAGTATTTAAAAGAGTATGCGGGTCTATAAAAGATGCTGCTAGATAAGAATTGAAGAGTAGGGACTGTAAAGGTGCGCATCCATCGGCGAACTTATTCGACTAGAGTTCGTGGACAGGCAATCTTTGTTTACTAACAGCATGAGTACAGATCATGATCAGTTCTAAATGAAATTTGATGTGTAATAGCAGGTGTAGGACAACCGTCGACATTTTTCTGATTGTAAATCATTTCTAATACGTCGTTATATAGGGTGTCTGAATATTCGACCGACAATTCGATCATAATTTACAATTCAGTCCCATCGGAAATTTCAATGAAGGTTATCTCGAAAACGGTTACCTTTAGGGACATAAACAAAGTATACCTTTTTCACGTAAAACATAATCAGAAAACTATTTTTCTGATACTCACATTGTGCACCAAACCGGAAAAAAGTTTTGGTAATTTAAATGAGTTCAATGTACCATAGGTGGCGTCTCTCTATCCATGATAACAGAACCGTGGTTGAATTTGGACGGTGTGCTATTTTATTGCGGAATAATTGAGAAAAGACAAAAATAGAAGTAAAACTTTGACACTCTGTATCTTGAAAATTAAGCATTTTAAAGTTTCAGGTTCCTATCTCAATTCTCATAGAGATGTGAGGTCTATCACCTGTCAAGCGTTGTCGGCCGACTATCCGGACATCCCGTAATTTGACACGGAAGTTCAATCAGCGACTTGTCATTCTTAGATACACGATACAAAATTGTTTAGTATTATATTGAAAAGCAGATTTTTTAATGACATGAGACAAAATTAACTGGTACGTTGGTGCTATAAGGCTGATTTTCAAAATCTTTTAAGACCAAATAACCCTTTGTAACACAAGAGTAAGTAATTTGCATATAACTGTAGATTTGCTGAAAAATAGGGTTGGAATTTGTATCTAGATTATACTGATTTTACCATAGATGTTGCTAAGAAATATTGCTTATTTTGCGTCATGTTAAGAGGGGTTCCAAGTTTGAGAGCACCTTGTACATCAATCTTCAGTACCTGTGGATAGTCGAACGGCATATGCATAGCCGGATAAGGAGCGAACTGGAACATAGAGTGTTGTGGATAAACAGAGGAAGTACTTGGCCCTGGATCAAACGTCGTGTAGGGTAGAGGCAAATGGTGCCCAGGGGTTGGGTTTGCTCCATACATGGGTGGATTTGAGCTGCTGTTAGACCAGGTCGTGGTGGTACTTGCTGTCATCACTGCTGTAGACGAAGTTTCAGAGTACGAGTTTCCGTACATCTTAGTAGGTTATACAATATCACATTCCGATTGGTTCACTGAGATCGATTTATTTATTATCATTAGTAGTATCACATATATCTTCACTAATATCTCAATTGTGTGTGGCAGTTTTGATTAGTCGTCCATTTTTATCACATCTTGCTTGATCTGAGGTAATTGTGCTGTTAATTGCTGAGGGATCATATTGCAAATTTGAGTATGTCATGTGGCGCTCATCACTATTAAAGTCATATACAATTATTATACAAATAAACACTAGTAGGATTTTCCCTTCAGACCATGCTCTTTTCTCGGTCAAATGACAGCTCATCGAATAGCGAATGAAAGTGACACATTAGCTCAAACATTCAAAGGCGACGGCAATCCTATGACAGTAACTCACTTAGACTTAGAATTAGACGTTTGTAGATCCCTGGGCTAGACCAATGCCTGAATAAAATAGTCTATGGTTGATAAAATTTTGTTCATTTCTGTTATACACAATACATTCAGGTGTACTGAATAATGCTCGTTTAAAACTATGACGCCCAGTATTTGTCAGTTTAAAATGACCTTTAGGCTACGAAGAAATTTTATCCAGAGAGTACCACAATATCGAAACGCATGCTCTGTATACTTTACTGTTGCTTCTGAATTTAGTCACCAAAAAAAGCTGATTTAAAAATGTTTTATGTACCTACTGCACTTAAAAGATCAAAGAAGCTTTAAGTTAAATCTCACCTTTTGCGGTATACGATAAAAGACGATTTTTTATTATAAAGTAAAAAGTATTTGAAAGTGGGTGTCACATCTCGAATAATCTGGAAAAAGATGAATAAAAGACGATTTTTTATTATAAAGTAAAAAGTATTTGAAAGTGGGTGTCACATCTCGAATAATCTGGAAAAAGATGAATGTCTCATAAGGTACCAGTAACGCATGGTATACAGAAGGTGACTACACGAGCTCTTCTCAGGAAGGACAGTGCTTCCTTCATGCTGGCAGTACCCAGTATGAACAAAATTGTTTCCGCCTCTACCAATTTTCTTGTTAAATGACTTTTGAACTGAATCCTATACATACTTCCACCCCCATCGTTTTCTGGGTGCTTTTTGTTAGCACCTACAGACAGAGAAAGTTATATAAAGGTTGTAATGAAGCTATCTACCTTAATGTATTATTACTTATTATTTTGTTGTTCATTGTCTAATCTAAAATGTAAATATGATGAATCCAAGTCCCTTCAGCTCAGTGACACTGAGATTTTGAATATATAAGAAATTGAAAACAATCGGAAAAATTCATGGAGCAGAACTATGCTTAAGTGCAAATAAAAGGTATGTTCCTTCAGTATCTAGTCATTTAACTGTTTTATAGTTCTTTATTTTCTGTTGAAATAATGACTATATTATCCACGCTTTTCAGGTACGCCCTACACCTATTCACATATTCAAAGATGCATCAGTGCAGTTATTTGATATACTTCTCATACTTTGCCGCTAAACACCCCGTTCTGACACAATGGAACCTCCGCCATGCTAATTACATTAATTTCACTTAATTTCACGCATTGCAAACGCAACCAGAGACCGCATTTTGTTTGTTTTATAGTAGGTTATTTTTTTATAGATGGTAACTTGTCATTTTTTTCATTACATATATTTACCTCGCCGTGTGTTTAACTTTATTTATATATACCTCTCGTACAAAGGAAGTGAATATGTATTATTAGTGTGAGTATAATTAGCTGTGTTTTTGTATGCATAATTTTGTTTTTCCGAATGAGCAAGCTTGAAGCTTGCACGAGTTGTGCTTTGATGCAGAGTCTTCATTATTTTAGCAGCTACATAAATACTCGTATATTCCGTAAGATGAATAAATATACAGCACAGAATGCATTTTTTTAATCCTGTTGGCAACTTTGAGTGCGTATTGCGTATTACGTCTTGTACAGGGTGTCCAGTTAGTGTGTAATTCTTCGATATCTCGCAAGGTATACCTAATAGAAGAAAATGTCAAATAAAAAAATTATTTGGTTACTTAAGACGCATATTCTAAAAATATTTTGGTGTTACATTTAAAAAAAAACAAAGTAAAATGTCCTTCAAATTGCCGTAATTTAAAATTCTGCCAAAAACACACTGTAGATAAAAATTGCCGGTAACATCCAAAATAGTATCCAATTAATATCCAAGTAAGTCGCTGTATAATATTATTGGGAAAAGTTGAAGGATTATATCAATTTGGACGTATTACTTGCGACCTTGTAAATCCGGAAATTAATATAAAATAAATTATAACTTGGCAACATCGCAACCGATCCCAAAAATATTTTAGGGTTGAATAGAGATCAATGATGGAAACTAGAAGAATTTAAGAAAAAGTTATAGTTCCATATAATAATAATTACACACTAACTGAACACCATGTATATGCAATAACCACTGAATAGTGGTGGAATAATGACATGCAATATTTACGATTTATTTTGAGAAACAAAACTTTTGATACAAGGTGGTACAGTTCTAAGAAGAAATAAGTATTTTACTAGGGGTGTACGCATTGAACTTGTATATTATATGAATAACTTTTTGCACATGGTTATTAACACTGGATAAACTGTTATTGATTAAAACTCAAGAAGGTTCAATTTCGCGCAGTACTGGCTAAACATTTTTGGTTAATTCTAATGAAAATAATTAGGGTTAAACAGGGGTTTAAACCGTCAAGGGGCATTGTTCGTTAAGTCATGTCAAATATTGTATCTCAAAATTAAGATCAGTGTCTTTTTATCATGTCATGTAGTACACCTGAAAAGTATATATAGATCGTTCCAAATATGTTTTGAAAATATTCAAATGAAATATTTTCTGTTTTTTCCCATTATAGTGGTTAATGTGCCTGCCACGGTCTAAGCTTTAGTAGAAACAAAGGTTTTTCAAGAGGCAATCAGACCGACAGATTTCCTTATAGGAGTGACTTAGTGGCGATAGATAAAAAAGTGGAGATTAAAATAGTCATTACAAAACTTGTCAAATAGCTAGCCTATTACTTGCTATAAACTAAAGTCAGTTATTTGGTGAATATGTTAAAACGCATCTTTGTATATAGAAGAAATTCCCAACATCCGTGGAAAAACGCGCCAGTTTGTTTCCCATATTATGGACTATGAAACTGACTCCAGTTACTAATAAAAAGTAGAGTAGGGGCGACAAAGTAGAAAAAGTTTTGCCCTGACTTCTAAATCATCCATACAAGTTAAGTAGATACATATAGAACCAAAACTTACTAGAACTAATCTTAAGTGAGAGACTCATCTCAAGTTTTACCCCACCCAAGCAAATATTTTATGTACTGTAATTATTAAGTTGCAAGTTCAAAATTTTTACTATGAACATGAACACCTACTCTTCGAGGCAATGGCACAAATACTTCCTACAGATATTATATACGTAATTTTATAGAAACTCTACTTCCTGCCAATTTCCTTTATTATTGATTGGTCTAATTTATTGTACCGCCTTATCTAGTTTCACATCACAAAAACTTGTGTCGTTAAGCAATCTTTGTACGGAGATTTTCGTAGCGAGTGAACTTTCACTTTTTCGCCGTGAAGGCATTAGACTTTTAACGATATTTATTCATGTATACAAAATCATAATCGTTATTTAGCACTTTCTGAGCCGACAATAACAAATCGCCGGCTTTGACTGTGCTCTAAGGCAAAAATTAACCGCGTTGTGGCAGAGTTGTTAGTATACAATTACGCAAGACAAATAAAAAGAAAATGATACTACGGTGGAGCGTTTCCTTGAAAGATATACACCCGCATATAGTGATTAATACAGAGCCAAAAGCAGGTTCAATTTGAAAAATTGTAAGGCTTTCATAATAGGCCTCCTTTAAGGATTGAAGGAAGCACCAGTAGAAACATTTTTGAAAAGGGATGCAATATAAGGATCAGACGAAAACGGAATTTATATTTTTTTCTTCTCAGAGTTCGTATGTATTCGTAATAACCAACAAACATTAAATGAATAAAGTATGGTATCTTCAGGAAAAGAACGGCGTCATTGAAGAAATATAGCGGTAGCTCTCGTGAATGTACGAAAATATTTTGATTTCTAAATTTCGGATTTCCCTCCCCACACCTTCAACTACATCGGAAATTGATTAAACACCCAATCAGGCATAATCGGAAATATTGGCCTACTACCATTTTTTGATAATGCTTTTAATTCATATTATATTAGCTTTGAAGTATACAATAATTCAATACTATCTGAAAATGCTTCTGCTATATCAAAACTGATCGCAAACTGGCTAACCAAATAATTGTTTCTGTTACTTCTCCACAAGTGAAATTTGATCAGGGACGTTGCAGCGGTTACTGAGGTTATATGGATACAAATACTCTTATATAGAAACTAACAGAAAGAAAACTTATCTAATAAGAGTTTAGTGAGTAGTTGCTGAGCTATTAAGTATGCTGTCTAAAAAATTTAACATCCTGCAAATCCGCCAGTTTATAGAACGGAATATTGAATTTTATTTCTAAAAAAATACACTGCGCTTTATCCTGTATCAAGTGTCCTTTGAAAATCAGAATTTTTATAACTATTTGCAGAGTGCTTGAACAAACATGAAATATACTCAAAAAATAGAAGTACCTACGTGTAAGGGGCCTTCCGTCTAATTGTATAATTATTATGATTCATCATCTATTTCAAGTAAATTTGCTTATCCAAATAACTTAATTTCGCATCCAGCCCATCAGAATGAGACAAACCTCTTAATTCTTTGTAAAAAATGTGCAGCAAAAAAAATGCAAAAGCTCAATAATAGGCAGATTGAAACTTTAAGTATAATAGATTCTATATTTCAGATCACCCTGTATAGAAAAATATAGAAAATATAAGAATACTTGAGCCAAAATAATATTGGATCTATAATTTTCCCTCAAATAAAACTCATGAAGCTCTTCTAAAATAGCAGATTTGTTTGCTGTCAAATTTCTGTCTGGTTTAAGGTAAAATCTATTTGCTGAACAACTGATAAAATCATACCACTTACTGTTTCATATAGTATTCAACTCTTGTTAAAGTAATAAAGAAAGATGCATTACAAAAAAATTGTTCAATTATGTATCAACCTGTATAATCTCAAGCATTTTCAGAACGTACCCTCAAGTAGACTGTGCAACAACCAAAAACTTTAGGAAAGCTTTTATCCATAAGTAATACTTTGATTTTACACATTTGCGCTGAATTGTAGTAACTGACATCTCAAAGTCTATTATTTGAGTTTTAAATGTTCCATGTGAAGAAAGGACGATCAACGCGCAGAGTAATAATGAACTGTAATATTCATAAGCTACCGTTGTCTAGCATTCTGAGTAGTGATCACAAGTATCCACATCTATGATGGTTCTATAGGGATAAGCGCCATAGGATTCTTTGCCTAAGATATCGTTAACAGACGCATACATGTTCCTTTTCAGATTTTATCCTGCTTCCTTATAGCGCACTACAGACACACATTTTGCAATTTTTCCCTCAGCAATTAACAATTCAACTGCTGTTAGCTGCAACTTTTAGCGTTCAGTCTGACACACTTTTCATTTCGTTTAAGGCAAAATCCAACCGAAGAATTTTACGTTCACTTTAAAAGTAAAGTTCGTACACTTTTCACTATTCATATCACAGTCGTTGCGAAAGTCTCAGTTTCCGAAAACAGCCCGCGCGCTCCACGCAAATGTTGTCAAACTACTAAACAACAATTAAAATCTATTTCATATTTATAACAAATTATAGATTTGTCGAGCACATAAATAATTTTCTGGCTTTATTTTGTTCATTTACGCAAAATTAGATCTTATATTAATTGTCATTTAGTTGAAAATACTCGAGCCGGTTTATAGTGGGCCAGCTGTGTCGATACACTGATACAGTACTGATCAGCGCAAGTCGAATAGCAGTACTTACTTGATCGGTTGTAATTAGGTCAATCTATAGGAATAGATAACAAGTGCAAAATCTAATAAAATGCAGTTAGACTACTGCTGCTGAGATAATATATGACGTAGATTTTTTTGAACGTAATGGATGTTTTTTGAAATTCCACGCGGTGATCTTCCTTGAACGAGATGATAGTGTTTTTGTTATTCAATATTTTCCACAAGCACGCGCACTTTTCCAAGTTTTACGACACATAGTAGCAATGAAGATAGTATACAGGGTCCTGCGAATATGTAGTAATAATACATATAATAACTCTTGATATACACGATTGGCCAAGTTAGATCTGGAGTGCGAAATCTCCAATGCAACTAACTAGGAAGGTTCATGGACAACACCATTAGCCGAAAAAAGACACCTAACCCCTCATACATCCCACTACATTCATAGCCAGGCGTAGTAGAAAGCAGTTTCAGTGGAGTGCGTTGATGTCTTACTCAAAGCGAGTATCGCATGTTGCCAGGTTATAAGTATACTTCTTTCCAGCTTTTGGCATGAAAATCACAAGAAATTGCCAGACAGGGGCGTATCCATACCTCAGTCTTGGGGGGGAGGTAGCGGGGCATAAAGTTGTGTGTGCCTTCACCATTTTTTGTAATACCTTCGTGAAGGACGTCGATGCAAGAGAAAAGGAAAATATTAATGGTATTAAAATAAAAAATAAGATATAAACAGCAAGTAAAACAGTGAAGTATCAGGTATTTTAGGAAGATGAAATAAAGACCTGTTGATGCATTCATTAATTTTAATTTTACGGAATACAAATGATATGTACTTAATACGTATCATCCGTGAACATTTTATTGGCACAGCATACAAGATTAAACGATCATGAACACTCAACAATCAGATACCCTAGTAGCCAAAACACGTACTCCAATTTTTTTTAATTAGTGTTTTAACTTTTCTAATCGGTGCAATTTTCAAAACAGGTAATTAATGAGTTAGGTAAATTTTTGTGACAAACTACCACGTTGTATAGGACATTCAACTGATTATGTAACAATGGGAATATATTAGATATGCATCACTGTAATAATGCAAAACAAACCCTTTTGTTATTTAGTTACTGCAAAAAAGATTTTTTTCAGTGCGATAATTGCTTGAATAAATAAGTCAAAGTTGAATAGAGTCTTTTTCTCGAAAATATTGGGAGAGGTAATTACCCCTGTTACCCCCCCCTTTTGTATACGTCTGTGTCGCCAGAAATCGTCAATCTTTGACACGAATCAATGAAAATCGCCGGAAATGCTGACTTCACGGTTATAAGTGTGAAAATAATTGTCAAAACCGAAAGGCCCAGTATGACATGTTCTGTGGGTAAGGGTGAACTCTGATATATGGAACTGCAAAAATATGTCAAACTGAAATGATCCTATGAGTAGCCTGTTTTTAAGGTCATACTTGTTATCTTCTCGGACTCCCAGGTTGCTTAAATAACTTTGAACTCCTGGAGGATATTACATCAAAACTGCTAATGGACCACCACTACCACTATAGCCGTTATCAAAGTACAAAGATGTTGCGGTACAAAAATGTTGACAAAAATTAGTGTTGTCCTTGATTGATAGCTCCCCCGCCAAGCAGTTTTTTTATGTTTGAGAACTGACTTCTTAATAGTCTGACATAAAGAGATTAAGAAAAAATATATAATTAGAATAGCAGTATCATCAGATCTTATCCAGGTAGACAAAATTATTAGTTACGTCTCAGACGTCTTAAAACAAGCATTTATCATGTTATTCACTTGTTTTCTCTGCCGTCACTTATCGTTCTTATATATCAACGGCTTTTGGTATTTGCTGCAGCATTCAATCCTTTCCAAGTTATTGAGTGGCAGAGTAGCATAGAAATAGTCATTGTTTGAACTTCACTGCTGGAAATATTTTCGAAATCAATAGATATTTTGTCAGTAGTAGTGTACTGTAAATGTTACGTTAACGATATTGGTACTATCCACTTTATAGAGCGGCCAAGGACTGCTAGACAGATAACAGACACAATACTTGAGGCAGACGGACAGACGGAAATTAGTGACATGGTTTTCCGGGCTGTCGATATTATCAAGCTTCCAAAAAGCTTATTACCCTTAATAGGATTTTTCCCATGATTACAATAAAGTAAAACACAGCTTCATGTCAATGTCGACAATATTGATTAAAAATGCCTCAACTACAGCTGAATATGCAGCCCACAAGGCTAATCCTATGGGTGGTGCATTTATTTGTAATTATTATTTATTTAATGATAATACTAACAGAAAAGGTTAGTTGAACTTGCACAAGAAATTTTATAATATTAGTTATTATTTTTTAAGCTATAGTGATTTTTAAGAAGCATACAAAATTACATATGATCATACAGAAAGGTTAAATAATAATAATCAAGCTTCACGATTATACAGAGTAAAAATGGAAATGTTTCCCAATTCTCAAAAGTATTTTCCTGTTTTATATGTGAAGGCAGGAAGGGTCTTGTATTACTTTCAAGACTGGCCAAAATTGGCATAGTTCATCGAGCTTCATTGTCATGATTAAAAACACATCTGTGGAAACATCAACTTTATCAACGTTTAGACTACCTTTGTAGCCTCTATCAATAAACCAATAAATGCCACATATTCCGTATTACGAGAAATACTACAGGGATATCCGAAAACTTGGTACAGAGTCTATATTCCAATAGATGTATTTTTTAGTTAGAATTAGAGAGACAGCAAAAGTTCAATCGAACATTGTCATATGTTTTACTGAGCGTTGTAAATCTATTGTGAATATATTATATAGGCACAGCTTCTTTAACGTTATCTAGCCTACCTAGAATTTTATGTGCTCTTGTAAATCAAACTGATAAGGTAACGTAATCATGTCTATCTATGGTTGTAGATATTTCGATGGCAGATTTTACTGCACCTGAAATTATCTATTTGCATCATTACCAGTGTATATCTAGACAGTATAACTGTAAAATGGGCAGCTAAAAAACAGTTCAGATTGGAGGATTTAGTTTGTATATAAACAACTCTATGGACGGAATGCAGTTTATTGCTTGATTACAGCTATAATCATCCTGCAGACCAAGCAGAAGCCGGCAGACCACAGCGATAATTGCGTTGCGAGTGTTAATTGTCACTGTCAAACTGTTTAAAAACTCCCGCGAAACTGCTGAATACAAAATTATAGTCGTGCGAAGCAATCGATTACCTACTAGTAGTTTTAACATCAGTAAGTACACTAACAGCAGGTGCTTTTAAAGCGTAGGTGGCATTGAAAAAACTATCGTCTGTCCCGTTCTTTCATGATTTATTGCATTTGCAGGCATACGGCACAGAACATTAGCATTGTTCGGGTAAGACAGAATAGAATGATGCGAACACTATCGTGGAGTTTGCGAACTCTTCAACATCAAAATTAACTTAGTACCGATAAAAACATTATTTGAATATCGATCACTTCAATAAAACGGTAGTTGCCATAGGGTGTCCCAGAATTTCCTTGACACGTGATATTCCCGTAAAGAAAATTCAAACGAAAACTGAGTTTTTTTGAAAGTGCAATAGGGTCTACCATAGCAAGCTTTAAATTTGTTTTTACTTCAACCCTTCCCCATTTCCAACTTTAATCACTGACAGCTACAAGTTAAATCCTCATTCTATTTAAAATATTTTAGTACCTTTGATTTTATACACAAAAATATTTTTTCGTAAAGTCGTAAGTATAAGATAAATAAAGCAAGGATTTGTTTGAGGCATAAAAAAGCCGTAACGAAAACAGATAAAAAAGGAAACTATGTAGGCCTTTCAAGGTCACTGAATGAGCTATCATACCATGCTTTCGAAAAAAATTTTTGTTCTTCAATCACTAAAACTCACCCCTGATCTTTTTTCGAATTGCACCCCAAAGCTTTTGCTACATAAATGAAGTCATTATTCTATTTTACATCTTGTAGTTACTTTGATTTCATTCACAAACCAAATCCTTTCGTGTCGTGAAATAAGAATTTGTTTTAAGCGTAATATTTATTATTTTCGTAATAATAAAGGATAAAAAATATGGCCACTTAGTAGCTTTAAAACCCACTCAGTTCCTTTTTTTGTCCTTTTTTGTTTGTAAAAAAGACAGGTTTCCGTATAACATCAAAGATACCACAAGATTTTTAATAAAATAGGGATTTATGTAGGAAAACCTATGAGGTGCTATTTGAAAACAAAACGTTGGGGGTGAGTTTTTGGGGATGACTATAGTACCTTCTCAGTTACAACTCAGATCTTGCTTGAACCGTTTTTCGTTAAGAAAATATCACGTGTCAAGGAAATTCTGGGACACCCGTTATATTTACTTTCCAAAATCTCTATCATTTCTGCAGTCACATGCTTCAGAAAAATCTAGTTTCAGTACTTCCATCATAGATATTTCATGAAGAACTGAAGTAATCATCTGATGTACGTCAAATTATATTCAGACACTCACAAGGTTCCTAGGACTTAAATTCATGTTGCAATGTAGGATAACTCCATGGCAATATAATATATTAAATGTTATGTTATTTAAATCTGAGACAAAAAATATTTTTTCAAACTTGAAATGAACTTATTCAACAAAATGTTTGTATACACGCACCTAGATGTACGTTTCATATCATTGAGCTGATTGACGGAATAAAAGATATGAGTTTTCCTTTCTAGTAAATTCTAGATATAACATTGTTTTGAAAAGAAGTTTATGTGTTGAAAGTAAAACGCCATAGCCCACCTTTGCTCCATATTTACAAACATCAATGAAAATGAATCAAGTTGTTACGCTAACTATCATAAGGTTGGAGTTCACCATTTGAAAGAAAGTCTAAACATGATTAGACTGATTTTACTTTTTGTACTTTGGTACGTCTGGCGATATGTTTGTATACGTCAACCTAAAAATGCGCTTCAAACGAACGATATACTTCCTTCTTGGAAGTCAGTATCTTTGATGATTCGCCCACGTCATTCATTAACTAATTCATGATCACGGTGATTGAGATGCACCTAACAAACGTCATGCAACAAACAATTTAAAGTTATCTATAAACCATATCAACTATAAACGAATGCTTGCATTTGTATTGATGCATTCATTGAATATTCTCTGCCGTTGGTCAAGAAAATCACGTATCTGGTTAAGACTTATATACATATACTGAATAGTTGTTGGCTGACTATCTCAGACTCATATATCTTGAAGAAACACAGGAGGGCGTCAGTAGAAAAAGTTTTGCCAATAATTGGTTAGTGATATCATCAGAGCCGATATGTACAAGGTGAGTATGTTTTCGACAAACGTATCATCATAATATTCCTGAATTGAAATATCTGTGTTCTTACAGTGCATTGGTGTACAAACTATTATACATTGTTTTAGTCCTTTATTATTATAGAAAAGTTTAGGGCACCGAAGGAAAAAGAAAAAAAACCAAAAGAAATATTAGGAGATATTAAAAGTTGCTGTCATACACTCCTTAAAAATAATGTATCTTAAAGTCCTGGTAGACGTACAAACTTGAACTACCTACTTTTCAAAGACTAATCTCTCAAAGGAAATTCCAAAACACTTAAATAGATGAGAAACTGGCTAAAATTAATTTTGGAATCATTTAAAAATGGAAAATGGCAGGCTGCACTTTTCCGAAGTATTGTGTACCAGAAAATTGATGCTGTTACGTAGTTTTGCCTCATTTATGTCTGTGTAAGTTGTTTGATGGAGGTCTTCATTGTCCCCCACTCTTAGAGAAAATTTGTTTACACATCCCCAATTTACGTCCCCGTCATTGCGGCTACGTTTTGTTCTATTTACCCCTTCCGGTATGTGCAATCTCTGTGAAGGTGCCAGTGAATTTTCAGTAATGAAATTAAAAGGTGTTTTTTAATCGTTGGTTGACTGTTACCGTCTCAGTTTATTTTATATAACCCTTTATTGATTTCCTGCCTGTTAAATATAGTAATTCGTTCAGATAATGTATAATTATAAAATAAATAAATAACGTTTTGATTGGTGTGGTGATGCTAACACACTATTTTCGTGCTACTTATGCAACATATTCGGTTTGTTGTTGTGATGAATTCTTTCTACCACGATCACTACTACTACTACTAACACCCCCACCCATAGGTTCTGGACGCTTGTATTTCTATCTTATTGCTAGCTGTGAAAAGTACCCCCTAGAATTTCCGATGATAACGGTATCAAAGCTGGTTTGTGTAGTTCTATCTGTGCATGTTGAGCAGTTTCTGATCTTTTGGGTGGGTTTGGTGTACTTTTATCCTGAGTGTTACTGGGCTATATTTTTGTGTAACATAAGAGTTTATCACGAATCGCGTCCGAATCTTATAGTTGTTATAAACTCGTCATTCTGTCGGGGCTTTTTAGAGGCGTCTCCTGTATTTACTTTATTGAACAACTATTATCATAGATTGTTTTTGATGTAACAACACTGTTTTTAGTACCAGCGTGAACCATTAGATTTCAAGTGCAAAAGGCGTACTACAATTTTTGGTCATTGGGTCATTGAGATGTCTCCAAAAAGTCTTTACAAAATCCTACCACATACTGGGTCCAAAATAAGTCTGTTTAATGTCACTACATGTCATTGATGTAAAAGCTTATAGGGTCCAAAACTCAGAATTTTTTCAGTTACGTCAATGGACTAATTGCGGCGCTGACTTGACAATCAGAGCTTCTGAAACCAAAAAATATGCCAAATTTTACTTCATTTTAAATTTGTTAGCAAAACTAGCCTTTTCGAAACTTGAACCTGGGCGCATCGTAACAAGCAAACGAGGCAACATGGTAAACAGGCAAGTTGTAGTTTTTTTGTTATATTATTGGCTCTAATCTGAACTCAACTGGCCAGTTTTATCTTGGATGAGGCATCATTTTTTCTTAATGACTGTTAACAAAATCATTGTGTTTTACATTAATGCTGTTAATATGGTAGTTAAAAGAGACCGTATTATTTTTGGTTTTTGTGTTCAAAAGTTATATAATAGTTTATATGCACAGATATTTTTACTGGTTAGTAGTATAGAAATCATACTAGCAGGTAACGGAACATAGCTTGACAATCTTTGCGAGAGTTATCGCCTACACCTATCCCAGTTTTGTGTTGAGAGCTTAGGCAATCCACATATTTTAATCTGGAAAGGATTCTCACTAGATGTCTATTGGTTCCTTCCTAAAACTAGGTCCCTGTTCTTATGTTCTGTTGAATCTGTCTGTATGTCATTCCGGATGGATTTCTATGGTATTGTTCGCTACACATATGTATTTCTTTCAGGTTCTTGTTCAACATACATTTACGTGGCATTTCGAAATTTCTCAGCTATACTAGGTCAATAGTTGCTGTCTTTGCTAGTTTGTCGACTGTGTGGTTTTGAGGTATACCTGCACGTCCTTTAAATCATACGACTTTTACTTTTTTGTCCTACTGAGTCTGTCAATCAAGTCAATTATGTCCAAGATGGCATGGCTAAAAGTTGGTGATATTCCTAAATTCTCTAGTAATACAGTAGATCCTTTACTATTTTAAAGTACTGCAGAGGTTTGCTTACTGAAAAAATCGACGTTTCGGCGTTTATTTTACGTCCACCAAGGGATGACATGTCCCTTTGGGTCAATCAACAAAAAACATTCCAGAATATGTTTAAAAAGAATAATAAATGCCGTTTGTCAACAAATCTGAGTACACTGAGTACACTCAGTGTACACTCAGTGTACAGCAGCAAAACCCAAAATTCAGATTTGTTGACAAACGGTATTTACTATTCTTTTTAAACATCTTCTGGAATGTTTTTTGTTGTTGGAATGCCATCCTTTGGTGCTATAGGGGTGTGGTCAATAGCCTTGAAGAAGGCGTAACATAAACGCCGAAACGTCGGATTCTTGAGTAAATCAATCTCTGCAGTACTTTATTATCCCAAAATCCGAAGAACCTTTTCTACTAAATTCTCTAGTCTCGTAGTTGTACTCTTTATGTCAGTGAAGATTATAACATATATAAGGTAGGTATTGCTGAGGGAATATTCTAGAGCTTTTTGAATGGCAGTCAATTCAGCTGTATATATCAAACATTCTGGAGTGAGTTTGTATAACTCTTGATAGTTTTTATTTTCGTGATATATCATAATCACGATCAGATAGGCATTGACCCCGTTTTTCTTTTATTTGCTGTTTAAACTTCATGTTTGTGGTTGGATATCTTGATGAAAGTTCGTATATTCTATATCTAGTTGGAAGTTGAAAGTCTTGTGTTCTGGAGTAAACCAAGGATATCATACGTTGGAATATATTTTGTATTTGACTTGTTATAAGTATTTACAGCTTTGTGTAAGTAAAGGGAATTTTTTGTGCTGCCTGTATTTGTCATCCCCAAAAAGTTTAAGAGTGAATACTAATTGGCTTCAGTACTGCTCTTGTAAGGTGTGTGTGACTTTTGAGCCGATGAATATGTGGTAGGGACATTTTAGATATGCCCTTAGTAGGTTTTTCAATGCAAGCAGGCAGTATTAGCAGGTCTGCACTGCTAAGCAGTACTCACAGTTCTATTTGTGTCATTTACTCTTAATCATGAACAGCTAGTTAGTTATACATACATAGTATACAAACAACACCGTTAAATGCAACTGTGAACAAGAATCAGTAATATGTATAATAATTAGCCCTCATTCTCACTCTATACCTGAGAACCAACTCTTTCGAATACACCATAAAAATTCCGCTTTGTCATAGCTTCCACGCCAATGAAGAGCAGTCGGTAAGCTCAAAGAAAAAAAAATTAAACGCCTGGCACATATCCCCGTACGATAATAGCATTTCTCTAATTACGTTTGCCGGTTTATATCATTGCGGTAGTCCCATTAAAATGCTCGGGCAGTTTTTTCATCGGGTCGTAGAAATTTATAAAGGCTATAACTAGCGCTAAAAAGAAACATGTTATAACATATGTCAGTGTAAGGCAGTCTCTCTCTTGAATGGTCAGCGAGTGAGACGGACAAAGAGAAGCGAACCGTAAGGCACGATTTATACGCTGCCACCAGTTTCATAATATGACGATTTCTATTCTATTGAACGAATTAAACTCATTCAATTAGCGCATTCTTAATTTCTTGCGTTTGGTGGAGTATTTATGTCTTTATTTTCACTTCGAGAGCATATGATGTCATGCGCTTTTAACGTGACGTTTAATTGGCATTAAGAGCGCTTTGATTTGTTTTTTTGGGTAATGGCCGGTCAATGAAGTGTATCGTACTAATTTGAGATAATTCTTGAGAATAGTTACTGTCTGCCTACTCTTATTTTATGAGCTTCGTTATTGTTTCGTCATATTTATGAGTGATTGTGTATTTATTCTTAGAAAAAATGGGAACAGGACTGGAGAGAGAAAAGTGGAGGAGGTCACTATAACCAAAAGGTGTGTATATCAGAAAAACCAACTGGTTTTGATCGCCTCGGAAGACGTGAGCTATCATCCATTGAATCAGAAGTCAACATAGCAGATGTGCAAATTCGCTCTTAAAGTTGGCAAAATACCATGTTCTTGGTGTGAAACTGTGAGACCAACAATCAAACCATCTATCACATTACAAGAGCGTGTGTAAAGCTAAATTCAGATGCATACGACATCCGACGATACGACGGTACGAAACTGTTCCTATTGGTTGAAATATTTTGATTTGACATCATTTTGAATATTTCAACCAATAGGAACAGTTTCGTACCACTTTCGTACCGTCGTGTTGTCGGATGTCGTATGCATCTGAATTTAGCTTTATTGTGTATCGTTTGCATTTAGCTGTATTCCGTTCTTCACTGTCGCACACTTCAGAATTACTATGAGACATAATAAGGAGTATTTTTATCATCACAGATTGAAGAAAAGAGAGAAAAGATCTATCCACGACTAGAAAATTATGCGAGTGGAAGCAAATTGTTGAATGGTATGGCTAGATCCATTATTATTATACAATCATCAGGCTAAGTTATGCCAGTACCGTCCCTCAAGTATGAGTTTCGCACTTTTCACAGTATATGAGAAGAGCTACCTTACTCTACCTATGTCTTCACTATGAGATTAATAAGACTATATCAAACATTTTTACTAATGTTTCCGTTTTACGTTTTCCACTACATTGTAATCATCTCATTTTGCTGTATTCCCTAGGTTTAAAATTCTTTATCGAAAACTGGTAACTTATGGTCATTTGTTTGCAACTGATATCATGATCTTTCATCTACTGCTCATGTCGTTGTTAGATGATTTGCAGCTGTGACCTCACCAGGCAAGGGACCGTTATGTAAATTTGTAGCTGAATCCTGTACGTAAAGTTATTCTATGGAAACTTTACACAAAAAGCCAAATTCAAATAAGCAGTATTTAAATCAGAAAATATTTATATTATGTATCTATATTGTTTTGAGGAAATTCCGAAACGCAACCTTTTTCGGCAGAAACAACTTCTCAGAACCATAAACCGTATAGTAGTGGATCTGCCACACACCTTTTAAGCTTTGTTCAAATTATATGCATCCATTGAGCTTATAATTTCTCATAAATTCAGAGCGAATAAAAGAAAATAAGGCAATAAAAGTAAACCTTATTTTCTGTTAGAGCTTGAACACATCCATGCTGTTAAAAACATACATGTATCTTACATGTAAAATTTTTATGACTATACTGTATAGACCATCAATGATTTCGTTTGATATTATTAAGCAATAGTTTTATCCTCGGGCGAAAAAAGAAGAAACCATGTTGTCGTCGACCGAATCTTCGTTTTTATCTTAGTAATTGAATTAATACATATTGAAATCATTCTCATTCGACGTCGGGCCACGAATCCACAATTCTAGAGTGTGTATTTTAATATTTTATCAGCTGCCAACGACCAATGTCGTGATTGTTTGTGTGACATGGCTTTTTGTATGTTGTTTATTTTGTGATAATGAAAACGTGCCATCGAATTTATCTATTGCGTTTCGTAATAATCATAATTGAACGATTCCAGTGTTTTATTAATTCAGACACTAGATCGATCTCATTATTATTATTATTGTTTTCACAAAAATGATTTCAACGTAATTCTTGATGCTTTTTCTGTCTCTCTCTAGTGCCTTTAAATTCATTCTAGTATAGTTTAAAAGAATGGATAGTGAATAATAATCGCATGAAAATTCATCAACTTGTTGACGTATGTAATACAATATTTAAATATAAATATTCCTGAATTTACCCTTACCTGTTGCTTCGATTTTATAATACTTACAGAAGTTTTTACATTTTTTGGGGAACTTGTTGGTTATTGTATTATTTATTTTATATTAACAATAAACGCTATTGCTATTACTATTACTATAAACTATTGTGTATCAGTGGCCAGTACATAGAATGACAACAATTAGAATTAAAATATTTATTAACCCTTCAGCTATTTACGTTTTATTCAGCTGAACACTAGGAAACCATTTAACTCCAAAAACTTGTTATTTAGTGGATACAAAAACGGAGATAGATCAAAACAGTTTTGACTAAACAAAAAATGCTTGATATAAGGCGATAATTATGTCCTCATAATTCAGACGTTAGATCGATTTCATTTTTAGTATCACTGTTTTGCGGAAAATTATTTCAATTTAATATCTGGCTCTCCCTCTCTCACTCTGTTCCATCGCATTTCGGTTGCCAGTAGATAGAACTACAATAATTTGAGCTAAACTACTTATTAACTTTTCAGCGGTATGTTTGATTCATATGCAGCCGAAATGCTAAGAAATTTTTAAATTCCAAATGCATCTATTGGACAATGAATTAAGTGGAATCTGCCTAAAAAATAGGTGTCCTAGAATCAATAATCAAAACTATATTGCCCAGAAATTGTTGCGCAATAAAGCTATTACTATTTTTTATATAAATGTAGGAGCTAAACAGTTCAGCAGTCATCGTTATTCCCGAATGCCAAGTATAAAGAAGTAAAAAGGCCCATTTATCAGTTTTGCATCCTATTTCCTTGAAGCCTGTATAGCAGTTTTATTTATATGCACTTTTATAAATTGATTCTGTTGTATGTTCATGCGCTTTTTATATGCAAGGCCATCGCGAGTTTGTTGCCTTTGCTATACTTGAATGTGTTTATTTTTAAGTCTGGATTTTTCAAGAACGCGCTTAGTACTGTTAGTTACATTAAAAAGTCGTTTTCAATAGGTAGTAGTTTGTTAAGATCTTTTTTATGTTCTACTTATCTCCAACTGAACTATACTTTATCAGCCTGATTAACTTAAAATTATAGATATCTATGAGTGAGCCATTCACTACTTTACTTAGCTTTAGATGTCAAATGGGACATGCATTCCATGGCAACACATGGTCAATATTCCATACCTTACCTGTTACTGGGTGAACATTATCGATATTTAAGGGCTAACATTGTCTAAGCTCAGGTTGCTTCACCGTCTCTTTCCACTAATACCAGCATTTAAAAAAATACTTTTTGAAATAAGGAGTCAGAATTCTGTGACATTGTATATTCGACCATATACAGGATGTCCCACGACGATTAAGATAAGCAATATATCGGAACTGGGCAGTAATAGCGAATTATAATTTTGGGGGTTTAAAATAGAGCAAATATAGTATCTTTTCTTATTACTGTGCCACCCAATGAGGTATTTGTTTTTGATCACGTGACGTCCGATTCAAAATTTTTAATGGGACACCCTGTATTTTTGTGACTTTTTGGGTTCCACCCGATAAAACAATTCCAACAAACTAGGACACTTGGGGTCTAAGGTGATTAATCCAGGAACTACAGGTACTTAAAGGATGGTACCACTACCATTGATTATAACATGTACTCCTACAGTTAAATTACTTTGGTAGTGTTTCATAATGGTAGTGGTACAGCCCTTTAAGTACCTGTAGCTCTTGAATCAATCACTTTAGCCCACAAGTGTGCTAGTTTGTTGGAATTGTTTTATCGGAAGGAACACAAAAAGTCATAAATATACAGAGTGTTCCATTAAAAATTTTGAATCAGACGTCACGTGACCAAAAACGAATACCTCGTTGGGTGACACAATAATAAGAAAATATACTATATTTGCTCTAATTCATACCCCCAAATTATAATTCGCGATTGCTACCCAGTTCCAATATATTGCTTGTCTGAATCGTCGCGGGACACCCTGTATAATTTTTTAAAATAATGGTTTTGAATATGTGGAGATCAGGCGAAATCGACAATTCACAGGTGGTACTAGGTAAAGTCACTTTTTAGAAACTACTGTGTATTACAGAAAGTCTGCCAGCGCATGAGCACATAAAGTCCTTTTTACCTTTACTGTACAGATTTTTGTTTATGTATAAGGCAATGACATTAAATTTGTAATTTCGGCAACAAAAACATCGTAGTTGTTATTAGACTATCAATAAGATACTGTCAATGAGGTTCGAACAAATTGATCCCGCTACTTATACTATAAACGTTAATTAACAGACGTTCACTTATTTGTTGTAGTAAACAGACTTCTGTCATTCTTAATAAACTTTTTCGCAATAGACAATACAACAAGCTATTTTTAAATCAGAGGGAAACGTTCTTTGAGTTGAGATAGATCATGGCTGTCAGTTCATTTAGAATGCGTTATCATTTTACTTTTGCTCTGAAACATATTGCTGAGAAGTCGTAAGTCATAAGTAAGACGAAGATATCACACTATAGCTAACGCGCCTTCTTGTTGTACCAAAGATGTTGTAATTTTGAAAAATTAACTATTCTCAGCATTTTTATAACAATTGTAATAAATAAAAACAGGATGGATTATATAAGAGCCCAATTTTAGCGAAATGGTATTATTGATCAAAGCAGAATCACCAGCTACAAAACAAAAGCGAAAACCATTTTTTGGTAAGAGAGATCTATTATGACTGAATTTGTACTGATTTTAGTCTAATTTCATTATGAAGCTTCAAGTTCGTATCTGCCAGTTCCACGTCAGGGTATGCTGTGCGAGCTGCATTCAACAAATAAGTATAGGGACTAGGATAAAAAAAGAAATAAAATAGAAATTTCAGCTACTGTTGCAAATTGTAATTGATCAACTATAGGTATTTTTGAGAAAGCAGATCTATTTTAAATGAACTAAATTTTTTGGGATGCAAATAATTCCCATTTCGGTTAACCTATAAGATTTGCAGAATTCTGTAATTATATTCACTCTGATGAAGATGTATCCATTTAGAAAATAGTGTAAAGATAGGTATAGCTTTGTCATTCGACAGACCCTCTCAGGAAAAAATGATACATGATTCCATGAATTGTCGTCGCCATTTTTTTAACATTAATTCAATGATTAGAAACTTGAAATGTTGAATCAGAAAAAGTACCACCATTGAACTATGAATCTAAGACACGAAGAAATTAGTGTCATTTCCATCAATATAACGTAACCATTAATTGTATCAGAGTTTTGCTTACAATAATGATTTTTGTGTGAAGATCGAAAGCAGCATCGAATCAGCTTTCAGAAAACGCGCAAGAGCTGGTGCTCTCAAGCTATAGACTAATAACACTAAGATTAGGAAAAACTGTTGTAGTTCGTAATATCGACGATCGGCATTCATAGATTCATTGTTCCTGTTTATTCATATACTTCACAGTTAATGGTGCAAAACAGATCAGTTCTAAAACATTTTCATTAGGATTTACAACTTGTTTCAAAACACTGTTTTAAAACACGCAGTTCCACAACTTGTTGCATAGTCCAAATCCGCCTTAAGACACTGATATATTACTGGATTGGTTGTGCTTGGATTTATCGACAATGCAAATGCAATACTCTGCGTTCTTTTTGATTTCCGAATCAACGAATAGGAAGTTGTTTCGCAAAAAACAAAACCTATTTCACGACACAGCTTTCAAGCAATGGACCACCAGAAATAACGAATTTTGTGGCTATCGTTATTTTGAACATGCGCAGTTATAAGAAATAGGTAGGTACATGATTCCCAATAACTATAACGAAGATCCATTATTCATGGCGAATAAGGATAACAATGTTTTCACAAAGTTTCACCTTCCACCCATATTTAACATTAAACGTATGGTAGTCAGCATTCTTGAAGAAAAACGAATGGGTGACATCTTCCAATAATATTTTGGAAAATTTCATCCATAATCAATAAGATAATGAGGATAGTTTAACGCTTTAAAGCATAACAATTAAAACGTCAAATAACATGTGGTCATTTTTGCTGGTGCAAGAAGTCATTGTTGTCTAGCAATAGTTAGCACGAGGATCTTTGTTATTTTCTACGTTATTTCAGAGTGGATCCAAAGATTGCCTAATGTCACAAATGAATTTCTTGTCAGACATTTTGTACTACAGAGATCTCCGAAACGTCAGGAATAAGTTTACTTTCCTACATTTGTGATTTTATTGATGAATCAGTAAAGCGCGATAAAGTATGTTTTGAGAGCAGGCAATGTTCCGTTTTAAATGGACTCTTCTCATGTGTTTAGATAGACACAGCAGGATAAATGTGAAACTTCCCGCCTTTTCGTCTTCAAACGCGAGCGTTCAAAAACCCCAGATGAATCCTGCGGCTATATATCAGCTCGGCTCGAGAGGCCATACACATCTCTACTCTCTCCCTCCCTCTCTCTCACTCTGTCGTTGGCAATGCAGCCGCTGCAGCGAAAACGCCCTCTACATAGCAGGCAAAACAACCGCGCCTTTTTTTCTTATTTTTATTTATTTTAAACGAGTCGCTTTTTCAAAGTATATTAACCTGGTGGCGACCAGCTCGGTACTCGACGCCGGCCGCATTCTGCGCGCGGACGCACGCACAGGGCCGCTCTAAAACCATAACCTAACTCAACTTTGAAAATGTTGCTCGCAGTTTTAAAAATAGCCTATAATCTGGTACACCAAGAAAAAATAAAAAGAACGCTTGCACTCTGCGGCTGTATGTGTCTGTGCGTTCGTTACAACAAAGATATTGTTTCAGTCCGTTATGTTCCTATTAAAAGTGAGATTCTATGCGATTTGTTTGACTTTTGATGGAACGGTATGCAGCCTAAGCTGATCAGGGGACAGGGCAGATAGGTGAATGTAATGTTATAATGTATTTGTCCAGGTCATCTCACTTTACTCACGTGACCCGTCATTAAAACAACATTATGTTAAATTGTACACTCTTTACTGGCGTTTTGGCGATCTGTATAGCCTTTAGCAAAGTAGTAGCTTAAATGCAGGCCAATAAAATAATTTGACTCAATCAATGTCAGTTATTTAGAATCTTTTTTCGTCAAAAATTTTGTTCGGCGTCCGTGAAGATAAACTTTTTACTGACGCTTTGGCCATCTTTATTAAAGTTCAAAATATGCTACAAAAATTAAATTGTAATAAGTGACAGCTGTGCTAGGAACTTGTTTTTGTTCTTTTGTGGAACAACTTCCTGACTAAGTCGGTAATCCTGATTTACTCATTTTTCAAGGAAAACAGAGTGCTGCAGTTGAACTGTTGACAAATACAAAATAAGAGCCAGTAATTAACACGATCGGCATTAGTTAAAAAGAGACACCTAATTCATCATACATCTTACATTCCCACTATATTCACAGTCAGGCACAGTAAGAAAGCAGTTGCGGTGGAGCGCATTGATATCCTACTCAGAGCTCTCTCTCTCTCTCGATACTCTATCGCATGTTGCCAGGTTATTTGTATTCTTGTGGCCAGCTTTTGGCATGAATGGGAATAGCCAGAAATGGCGACTTCGCGGTTGTGTACAGTTGAAAATACATAATAATTCCTACGTATTTGTTTCTTCACTTCAATAAAAAATATTTCTCTCTGTCTATTTGATTGAAATTAAAACAACTTCCCAGTCCGATCAACTTATTTCAAAATTTCTAGGAGTTACTTGCTGATTGAAAAACAAGCCTAGCTTTTCAAATAATGTTTAGTTTTAGACATTGGGACATTTTTGGACCACCAGAAATACAGAATTTCGTAGCTATCGTGATTTTGAACATGCGCAGTAATATGAAATAGGTAAATGATGCTCAATAACGCAAACAAAGGTCGATACATTTTACTTGCCTATTCTCTCTCTCCTTGAAGAGAGTTTGAAGACTACGGTCAAACTGTCAAGCGTAAAACAACTGCCAATATTGTCGCTTCATGTCCTCCTCCTCCTCCTTATTTTTGAGGGGGAAACCAATGAAATGAAAGTTAAAAATAGACAAAAGTCGTCAACACACTGTATGTCTTGCGTCGCCAACATTCGTCAATCTTCCAGCTACAATTTTTGATCGCTAACTCGATTTTGAAATCGTTACTTTATGTTTGACGGAAAATCGCCACACCAGGCTATGGGGAACATGTGTTCTAAAGAATGGAAGTGGGGGTAGGTGATATTGTGTATGCGTTTATATCGGCATCTTAGATCTTGACTTTTTAATCGTGTATATGTCTCTTAGGATCACGATGCTGTCGTTCTTGTGAGTGAATAATGTGACATACAGACTGCACCCCCAAGAGGAGATAAAAACAAAACAAAGCTGGCAAAACATATGCCCATCTCTTTGGTTTGGAGGACGTTGATCATATTATTTCCTGAAGCACCTCCAGCTTCACTGAGCACACTACACTGACCAATTATAAATACAATCATGACTCAACTTATACACCGTGTACCAGGACGAATCCCGAAAACTTTAAGGGATTATTTCTCCCACCGACTTATGTTATAATATGTTTAAATTATATGTTCATTCTTAATAGCTAAAAAGTTGAAATGCCCTTAATTAGATCGCGAAATGGTTAATGTGTGGCCGCCCTTACCATATTCGTACGTCACTAGCTGAGGTATACAATCGACAAAAACATTAAAAGTACTTGTTAGAGTAATCCTTCTAAACGAACTTCTCCGTTTTTTGCTGTTAAATAGATAAAGAATTCCCGAAAGTGAAAGTGAAATAAGGTGGACCACACACGTGTATCTTTACAACCAATCTTCGAACGTTGTTTTATCTGTTCCAAATGCGAATTTCAGAATAATTCCTTTTGATACCGGCTTCACATTCCGAAACCTAAGTGCGGTTTCTTCTTCCGACATTCGTCCGGGGATACGTTGTATAGGATGTTCTTTTACTTGTAATTATAATCCTTCTTCTTCTACTTATGTAGTTTAGAGACTTGATCCCACTTTACCTACGTCCTATGAATTTGATGTTTTTGTCTTAGAAATTACATTAAATGCATTGATCAATCCTTACTCGTTTATTCAATAAAGGAAGGTGATTGAATCATCCATTATTTCCATGTTAAAATTAGGGATTCTGGCGTACAAGTAGGATGTAAAAGTATGACTAGTATACCGACCGTGGGTACCAGAGAGAATTTCTGTTTAAGCCTTTGTAATATTAGGTCGAGCATCAAACCTTCTTACAAGAGGGAATATATATTTCTGTAAATAACTCATATACTGCTCCAAATTTATACGACGTGTGAAATAATTTAGTTTCCTAACATATCCACGTCAGTTATCGTTACAACAATCACCGGCTTCAGTGATATTTAGACATTTTGGAACACCTAGCCGGGGAGGCAAATAGTAAATCCACCATCTGCGGCTAACCGCTGTGATTAACATTCGCGTTTGCTAATTCCGAATAGGATAGGTTATTACTGTTTGCAGTTTCTAAAATTATATTCAGTTCATTCCAGGCATCGCCGTTCTGCTATTATGTACGATTGATCGCATACAGTCAAATAGCGAAAACATGTGATGAGCCTGCCAGCATTTTTGCGATTGATTTTATGACATATCATGAAATGTAGTATGCTGCTGAAAACAATAATGCAAATAGCATACTCCGTGTCCCAGGATGGATTCCGAAAAAATTAAGGGACGATTTTGGGCCTCGACTTATGATATAATATTATTAAATATGTTTATTCTCAATAGCAACAAAGCTGAAATTCCCTTAATTAGATCGTGAAATGGTTAATTGTGGGCCCCTTTATCATATTCGTACCGTATATTCGCAATACAACATATTATGATATTTGCTGAAAACAATATACCAAAACATCCAAAATACTCGAAATTGAAAGTAAAATAAGGTGGGCCACACACGTTTCAGTTATTTTTACAACCAAACTTCAAACATGGACTTTTCTGTAACATGTTCGCATTTAAGAATAATTCCTTTTGATTTCGGCTTCATAAATTTGGAAAGCTAAGTGCGATTCCTTTTTTCGTGATTCGTCCTGGGACACGGTGTATAATTTAACAAAGTTAGAAACACTCTTTTTAAAAATGTTAGAAACAATTTTTAAAATACGCTTAAAGCAATAATGAACGAAAAATTCTAGTATTATTGTGAAAAAAGCGTCGGGCGCTAGATTTACGAATAATATGGCACAAAGCCCCCACGCTATTTTCATAATGATACTAGTATTTTTCGGTCATTATTGTCTTAAACTTATTTTAAAAATTATTTTTAACCTTTTAGTCCAATGTTTTTTTAGAAGCGTATTTTTTATTTTTTTAAATACATTTATTTTTAATTTTTTAGCCATCTTTATCATTAAAGTGTGTTTCAGTTTTTTATACTGTATTACCATTAATGCATAAACGATTATTAAAACTGCCGACATACCTGAAATACACAAAAATACCAACTCTAAAACAGTTGGATGTCATACCTTTAAAGCTCTTGTCGCTACGCCTCTGTGTAATATTAACAAACCTTGAGGTGTCTGCGCCATCTCTTAGTTTTCGGGGCAAAATTGGAGCGTTCAATGTGCGGTCCGACCTCTTATTCCAAAGGAGAGTTACAAGCTCACAAACAAAGAGACGTCCAGGTGAAGCTATTAAAAGCGTGCTAATAAAATAAGTGAATACACCCATGCCTCAGTTTTGAAGGTTAAATGGAAGTAGGGTTGTAAAAAATGCGCCTAGTTGTTCCACTCGTTATCTCTCACGCATTATTAAGTTAGTGCTTATTATAGGAAACATAAATATTCAAGAGCAAGGAAACCTTAAACACGAAAATCGTTCACCAGTGAAGTCATCAGATATCTTTGGTGAAAAATCTGCCGTCACTAGACCAACTGTTATTTTCTATTCGTGCCATGGTAGTAATAACGCGTCAAATGTGGTATTATTAACGCTTATCATAGTATCAACTAACCTCACAGCTACTAAAAATTAATCAGTTTATTCCTTTGAAGGTACCCCTACCTTAATTTCAGTCATATTTGAATAAGGTTCAGTAACCTCTAAAATGCCTAAAGATGTAGTTTAAACATTTTCAATATACTTTGTTTTTTTGTTATTCCTCCGCAGCCACTGGACCGATTTTTCGAAACACTAAGTTTTTTTGCCCGTGACAGATTGAGAATATACAAGAAAAGTAGTATTGAATTAATCCTATTCAAGTTTAGAGGTACCAAAGTGGATAGATCTTCGAAAACTATGAAGATCTTTTGTCCTTGCTGTAGCACAAATTTACCATACAAATATGACCAACTTTATTAACTTAGTTACAGAAGGGCCCAAATATTACCAAATAGATGAGAGACAGACAGACATACAGATAGGCCAACAACATGATGTTATTGAACTTCGCGATCACATTACTTCTTCCGCTTATTGGCAAAACAAAAATGTCTTTATGTTGAAATAAAATATCTGTTTTTTGTGTTAAGTAATTTCTGTTTACAAACCATGGCTTCTTCATCGTCATGAATAATTATTACAGTATTTGAGAACCGTTGAGCTGATATGAGTTGGACCGTGAGGATTTAATACGGGTCTCTGTGATATACCTGGTAAGAGTGACATCTGCTATTGGTATCGAACTAATTTGTGTAAGAACCAATTTTTATTTTAAATACCAAATCACAGATACATCAGCCACTAATAAATATCTAATTGGTATCGAAGCATCCTGTCTGGGATTCATTCTTAGTCATTAACGTCGTGCGCTACCTCATCATTTATGCTTGGCAAAATCTGTTATTATTTAGACTTAGACAGAATTGAAAGTTGTTAGGAACAAATGATAGCTGTACACACAACGCGATGAATATTTATAAGCCACTTCGAGCCTGTAAAAATTCACCATCATTTTCGATAACCAGGCAAGGTAAAATGTGTGAAGGAGTCTCATTACGCATATGGGATGAGTTAAAGTCAGGAGATTATAATAACCTAAGAGCTGAGATGTGACATGTGATGTTATCTGACTTCTTTTAAATGTACTTTGATACATGTATTCCACCAGTAGTAGAAGATGGAAACAGTTTTTGAGTTTTGTGATCGTATTCCGAAATAGAGTTCAAACTTTTTTGCTATATTCCTCAAAATCACAATTTTTTAGGTAAATGCAGGCAAATGTTTCTGAATAAAACAAGAATTAGGAACTGACACCATCCGCTTTTTCATCAGTAACTAGAAAATGGTGAGCAGAACCAAGTTAATCGACCTCATGATCATAACGATGTAATGAATCAAAAACAATATCATTAAAACAAAGGAAACAGAATCTGAGTGTGTATGTATGTGGTTATGTACTTAAACCCTACGGTGGGGTCTCCACTTTGTATATATACGTTTATATGCATTTGATACTTAGCAGAAACTGATTCCGCAGTGCATTAGTTGCAGTAATTACCTGAAAATGTAAATGTTACTTTTAATTAGTTTTTAACAGCGACGCGATAATTTTTGTCCTTACGGTGCAGGCATCTCTAGTCGAAAAACATTTTATAGATGCCGTAAATATAGAAATGCTCCTAGCTAATTTCTGTTCTCATTAACAGACCGCGAGAAATAAAACCGTTACTCACGTTTCTTTATAATTATACCAATCGAGAAATATGAAATTGTACCCACAAGACAAGAATCATCTACACGATTTGAGAAATAGAAAAGTCATTACTTTGTTATATATGCGAAACAGCTTCCACATTTATTTGTCTATGTTCGTCCGTGTAGACTGAAACCTATACCTTAAGAATCACTTAATCTGTCCCTAGTAGTAAAAACATGTTAGAAAAAGGAAACCATTGCACTACCTTCAATTTGGACGTAGAAATACAAAATTAC
The DNA here is from genome assembly GCA_951848785.1 of Callosobruchus maculatus. Classification (NCBI taxonomy): domain Eukaryota; kingdom Metazoa; phylum Arthropoda; class Insecta; order Coleoptera; family Chrysomelidae; genus Callosobruchus; species Callosobruchus maculatus. The sequence continues at coordinate 3,716,460 of CATOUR010000032.1, forward strand.
CGACCATCATTGATTTAGAGATGCTCCATTGTTTAGAAGGTAAATAAATGAATGGCCATCGTTTTGTTAAGTAGCTTTGATAGGAATATATCTAAGAGTAGCAAGACCTAACAGAAAGTTATTACAAGCATCAGTGTGATCAGGGAAGACCTCGTAGGTAAGCATGGCACTTTCAGCGGTATGGACACAAAAGTCATTGAGTGGAATGTACAATGGGTCAGTCTTCGGGCTACGAATGGCAAGACTTGAACAGTATACATGTAAAATTTCATGTATTCTAACGAAGTGATGAAAGATAGTAACGAACTGGAGGACGAGCAATGTCTAACCTTAAAAGCTCAGCCGTTTTAGTTGACCTAGCTTAGGTATTCTTGAGTTGCTCGTTTCCTGAAACGAGTCGAAAAACCTCTTATTCTACTTCTTATACATTATATATCAGGAGTGGTTTACCAACATCAGGAAACTTATTTCCAATCTCATAAGAAATCTATAATGAGATAAAGCACGTGTATAGTTGCAGTCATTAACTGTACAACACAAATAAAAAATGAGTATACTGCATAATTCAGCTTATGAATTAACCATTTTACATTCCATTTACATGTGTTTTTGTTGTCGTAGGTCATGTTCTTAAAGCCGGCAGTATAATTTCCATTCATTTTTTCGGGGGAACCATAACTAAATCATGTGCCCTGAGGTCCGAATGGATATCACAATTCAATATTCATCGGGAAATGTGTGAACAACACAAATGCTACATGTATGCTTTTTAGCGATTCTCATAAATATTTAGATTACAACAATTTCTTTGTTGTCGTTCAGTAGGGTAGGTCAGGGAACTTTTATCAATGCTATTTTTATCGTTTATTATTATGCCGAGCTGTGCGAGTACGCATTTTTTAAGGCAGCGGTTCTCAAACTGTGTTGTCGTGTATGACGCAAAATGCTGTACATTGTGGAAAAAGATGGTGCTTCTCATCATGTACAAATATACGCAGTTCTTCGAGGCCGTTGCTGGTTAATTGTTATGGTTAAGAACTCTAACCAGAGAATGAAAGAAGACATGAACTGGTGGGACCAGAGGGTCTATCTGTGTCCTTGTCAGTTACCTTGGTAACTTGGTTTTATACCTCGATCACCAGTATAGCTTCCGTAAGCATAGGTCTACGGGTGACCTCCTAGCCTACGTGACTCACTTGTGGAACAGAGCAACTGAAAATCATGGCGAATCTCGCGTTGTTGCACTTGACATATCAAAAGCCTTCGATAGAGTGTGGCATGAGGGATTTTTGGTTAAGCTTGCTGCTTATGGACTACCACCTGCCCTGGGCCAGTAGCTAAATAGCATTTTTAATGACAGTTTTCTGTTTATTGTAGTCGAAAGCTAGTCATTGATGTATTTTCAATAAACGCCAGTGTTCCTCAAGGATCTGTCCTATCTCCTACACTGTTTCTGCTGTAAATCAACGAGCTGCTGGAAATAACATCCAACTCAATCTACACCCTCGCAGACGACAGTTCATTAATATCTTGCATGGAACCAGGCAAGCCACTATCATCCCAGGAGACGTTACGCCGGCGACAGCAACATGCCTCACACACTAACGCAGATATTAGAATTGATGAGTGGGGATTAGCAAATAAAGTACAGTTTAACGTACTGAAAATTCAGGCAACAACACTGACAAAGAAGTCTCACGTTGGCTTACCAACTGTGGAAATGGAGGGTCACCCAATAGTCGAGTCACCTTCCGTCAAACTTTTGGGGAACAACATCAACAATAACATGCCCTGGCACGACAGCGTCGTCAGTATTGCTGAAACGGCATCCCAGAAGCTTGGAGTTTTATTCCCCTGCAGGAGGCTGTATACACCAGAGCAACTACTGCTGCTCTAGAAGGCGCAGATCCGACCATCGTTGGAGTATTGCTCCCATGTGAGGGGATGCGCTCCGAAGCACTCTCTAAAGCTTCTGGACACTATTCAGAATTAGACTAATCGATATGCCTAACCCCATAAATGACCTCCTCAGCCTGAAGCATCGAAGAAGGGTGGCTGACCGTCCTTGTTTTACAGATTCTATCACGGTAGATGTTCGGGTGATCTCTCCCAGATAATAATACCAAAGGCCGTCCTTTCTTCTTTCCGACCATTTCTCCTACCAAGTGGTCATTTTCAACTAGCTTGATTTCCTCACTGGTAGTATAGCTTTTTGCTCTGTCTTATTTCATCTGAGATTCCATCACTACTTTATTTTCTTATCCAGTAAATTCTTGCATTCTCTACCGCATCTAGTCTTCCAAGACGTATTATTTTCTGTTTTGATATACCTACTTGGTTTACGTATTGTCCTTTGCGGCCTCTAAGGTAACAGTTTGGCCTTGGTTATTTTATTTTCAGTTTTGATTTTCATATTAGTAGTGATTTGGGATTTCCTTTATGTTTTTCAGTAGCATTAGTTTTACAACTATTTATTTTTTGTTTGTATCTACTTGGTATGGCCTCGATTTTAGTTTGTGCATTTGATAGTTCTAATGATCCTACTCAGAGAGTGTATTGACCTATCGCACTCGTTTAGGTATTTTATTACAGCAGAGCAGCTGTAAAGGCAAACAGTAAATACCAAAGTACCTTGGCTACTTTGAAGAGATTAGGTGAGCGGAATCGTGCTGTGGATTTAGAACAGGCCAACAGTCTCTGGACCAATAAAGGCATTAGCTGGCAAACTGCTTCGACCTTTGGCTACTCTGAAAACAAAGGTGCAATCATACGGTTTGGGATCATGATCTATAAGGGATTATTATTTTGGCATGACATCTAGAAACCCGCGGCTCAATCTAGTAGGCTCGGTGAGCAGCAGAATTATGGAGAACCGCTCAGATGAGCAGGCTCCGTTTAGATACCGGTAAAATGTAAGAGGTCGTCAACCGTACACCGTTGAAAGGTCGGCTGGAGTTGGTGCGTCAATGTGGGGTCACCGATTAGAAGAATTGGTCTTGTATACATGCACATAGTAGCAGCGGTAGCTGCTCCTTAGATATATCACCAGGTCGTATCTGAGCTTCACACAACGTAAGGAGGTTGGAAACTGAGAAGTATGTTCTGGCTCTGAATTTGTTTCCAATCTGTTGGCAGATGCTGGTTATTTGACTATTGGATCCGTGTTTATTATATTTCTTTATGCTACAGCTGAAGCCTAGTAATTATGCGTGGGGCTTAAAGAGGTTCGAAATAAATCTTTCTCCCTACCTTTTAAGGTTTTTATAGGACTTCATGCCTTCCTTACTGAAAGATTTCAGAGATCAATGAATGCCTATGTGACCAGGTCGTATCTGAGCTTTACGTTGTGTAGCTGAGCTTCATACAACGTAAGGAGGTTGGATACTGAGAAATATGTTCTGGCTCTGAATATGTATCCGATCTTTTTTCCTTTTGTAACGAAACATAAAGCTTGAATAATGGACTTATTGGCAAAGCGTGGTTATTTCACTACTTGATCTTTCTTTATACTACAACTGACGCCTAGAGTTTATGCGTGGGTTTGCAGAGGTCCACAATACATTTTTCAGCCCACCTTTTAAGATTTTGATTAAGGACTTGTCTTCCTCATTTAGAAATCAATAAATGCCTTTACTATCCGATATTACCATCACTTCATTCAATCACAATGACCGCTTTGAAGGAACTGAGCTCAAGGAGATATTTTTTGTACAATTATATTTAACCGTGTTTGTATTCTGTTCAATTCCACTTTGACCAGACTACCTTCCTTGTGGAGGTATTGGCGAAAAATGCAGTTCCATTTTCCATTAGTGCGCGAAGGCAAAGTAACACGTAACGTAACATCGGCGGTATCTCTCCATAGATCATTTACCAGCGGACGTCTCACCACGTTATCAACGATTTATTGTAAGAGGAAAGAAAGTGCTTGAAGTATTGCATTATCCGCCCACACACTCAGTCATTAGACATTTATATATGTACATGAATCGGTCCCGGCATTAAATTTATTCTTACTATATAAATTTTTTTCTCCACGCTTCAATATTATAAATATTTATAAAGTGTACATTAGGTCATTTTTATGCTGAAAAGTCAATGGACAGAGAAGTGAACCCGTTCAGACTAGCATGGACTATCGGAATAATTATAAATGCCCAACAATTATAATTTCCTACGATGAATTTATGTTCTTCATATAGTATATTGCATCGGTATACTGCAAAAAGTGACCAAGTCAAAAATCGACGATTTCACGTTTTTCGTACCAAGCGACTATAAAATAATTTTGTTCTTTCAGGAAAAATTGCCCCAGTCAATAAATACTCAAATATTTTTGCCAGCTTAGTTAACAGCACAACCTGACTTGATCCATTGTAAGACATATCACGTAAAAGTGACCATCTTGACTATCAAAGCTGGTATAAAGTCGCTCTCTGTAGATAAGAAAAATAAATATGATTTGTCATGTATATTATCTCAAGAAAAATAAAATTTATTTTGACCAAGACAGTATTTGTATATTTTTTTTAACAAGCGTGAGCAAGTCAGAAGTAATTTCTTCAAAGTTATTGAAGATAAGGTCTCTGAACCTTATGTCTATAACACTAACACTCGCATTGGATATCTATGAGTTCTTTGTTTTCTAAAAAACGCATTGAGTGGTTTGTTACAAAAATAATTACTTTCACAGACATTAGCGAGGAGTTGGTATTTTTGACGACGATTACTAAATTGAATCTGATAGTAGACTGATTATATAAAATAATAAAAATGCCGATATTCAGAATTTTAACAAAAATTGGGGTTCTCTTCATACGAGATAAAAGACTTTCTATCAAAAATGTAATGAACGTTAAACGCTACAATCCCAGATTTGGCCCAGTTCTCCAGTATATAGTTAGATGAAACGTACCTGAAAGATGCACAGATTTTTTTGTTTTTTTGTAAATCGAATTTAAAAAAATGAATATCGTACTCTTGTAAAAGTAAGACGAATACGTATTATGTAATCGCAAACGACATATGTAAGAGTAATGTGACAGGAGAGTATTTGAAATTCATATTCATATACTAATTTTGAAAATGGTAATAAATTACTGCGTAGACAGAACTGAGACAGTTGTCTCGACTCCACTTTTCTTACGTACATCATCTAAGTTTAAATGTCTGTATGAGGACTATTAAAAACATTAACAGTTATTTACCAACTGATTCATCGATTACTTTCCTGTAATAATAATTACAGTTCATAGCGCTTATAATAAAACTCGGTAAAAATGAATACATTTTTAATGAACGACCAACCAACCCATGCATTTTTTCGCGAGGATTCCCTCTAAATGGGATCGATATATAAATGGAGGTTCGCTTATGATTTTTTAATAACGTCGTGATCGTCTGTACACCTACTATCGTAGGCTGGGGCACACCTTCCAACTCTGTCGATGACCGCAACGCAAGTTGCTGCTGCATGCTGGCGGGCTGGCTGAATGCTAGTTGCCTTGTGCATATAGTTCAGTTATTTTATTAGCATATCTTTGCTCATATTACTTACTTTATACGACAGACGGGGGAAAAACGAGACTGTGTGGCATGTACTGAGTCAATCACCTTGACTCCAATTTTGCTCGTTTCTTAGATATAAATTACTGACAAAGCAGGATTTAGAGTACTAAGACTTTTCACAAAACGATTCAGTTTTCAACCATGAAGTTTTTTATTTTTTTAAAGTGCTTCCTAACGGCTCAGCCCTTGCTGTCTCAGTGCCCTAAAGGAGATTTAGTAAGTACTTGGAGCACATCAAAGCAGCTTGTCGATGGATTAAGAACACCTTATGTACATTAAAAGAACTTTGACACTTTTAAAGATACCTACCTACCACGTTAGTTGCAAAACGTCCGTTGTACAATGCTGCCTTAGTCCCCCACTCCAAGCTTATCACGAGCTTACGTAAACCAAAGCTTAACCCGAGCTTACCTGAGGTTTAAACCTAACCTGATACAAATGCCATGATATGTAAAGCAGAAACCTTCAAATTGCGCTTGTCACTCCATCAGGTTATATTTTTGGAAAAATTTGTATCTGTTAAACAAAGAAAGCCCGAATTTGACACAAACGCAATGCTACATTAGTGCCAACCGTAATGAATTTTATTATCAACTAAACCGACGATTGTACAACGGATGTCAACGTTAAGCCTAAGCTTAGCTAATCTCAGGTTTAATAAAGTTTTAGCTAAACCGACGATTACACAACCGGCTATTAATTGTAAATAATTTTAAGCTCGCCCAGTTTATAAATTAAGTCAAATAGTCATATTCTGTCAGCTTAATCACTTAAGTGAGAAAAATTAGAAAAAACCAAGAGACAAGTTTTAAAGAACATAGGGTATGCATTTCAACAATTATGGTAATTCAAGCTTAACAGCTTGGTTTTTAATGAGCGAAAGTGAATTATCGAGTGCGATAGTGACCGCAATTAAAAGAAGTGACAATAAAATATTACTATCGAAATATAATAATTTGTGTTATTTATGTTCATTTGGTTAAATGCTATAGCGTTTTAGGGAATATGGAATAAATCCAGAAAAACTGCAAGAAATGAGTGATGTACATAAACATCATAAATTATTATTTTTAAATTTATCCTTGGCGACTGAGCTATAGCATCCGTAAAGAGTAGACCAATCTGCCGAGAGTAGTACTGGATATAATGAGAATTTTCTTCATTAGCCTCGCACTTATTTGAGTCGTACCGGTCGCACCGCTGAGGTGTGGGACTGCTACGAAGTCGTCAGTATATACGGGGTTGGCAAAGCAAATGCATTGACGGAGCAAGAATACGCTCTCATAAATATGATTAAAGCTCAACCGAAAATCTAAAAATAGCTGAAGTTGAGCTGTCAGTCAACGCAAGGAATAACTAATATAATGGCAATTAAACTTTTAAGAGCCCTGTAAATGTGAACAACCAAGTACTACCATTGTGAGTTTGCAGGAAAACCGCGACTCTTTATATAGTAACTCACATATCAAAAAAATCCTATATACTAGAGCAATTACATTTTAAATATCGTTATATATTAGGTAAAGTTTTCGGAAAATTCTCAGTTGAATTATTCGACAAAAAATATTTGAGTTTACTTCCATTTCTCTTTAGACGGAAGCATCACATGACTATGACTATCTCTACTTAACTCAACGTTTCTTAAAGTATCGTCCTCATAGTTTAAGAGTAGAATATGGAACATTTATTTGCATCGAGTATAACTGATCTCATTATAGACAGATATTTTCAGAAAATGCAGACAGATTGAGATCTACTATTCCTGCTGATAGTCAAAAGCTTAGAATGTTACAACTGCCGATTGATTCTTCTGATTTTATAAAATGGAAATACAAAATGTATTAAATCGAAACAGGGATGGTTAGGGAAGTGATATTCCAATGACTTCTGCATAATACCCAAGTTCAGTGCTAGGAAAGATCTGCTTTTAAATCTAGAATAAATAACAAATCCGATATGTGATGTCACAGACTTAGATACTTTACAGTAGAGTCATTGAAACCTGAATCGTCCGTAGGTGTGCGACTAATATGCGAGCTAATTAGGCACTTCACAAAAACTTATCCTTTTCATCTATATACAAATACTGCACTGTCAATGAGTTACTGAAGTACCGACGTGTATAGTTGTTTTAAGGGTATCCCAAAGGTTACGTTTTTTTTTCGATATAACCAGTGGTCGCGGTAGTTGTGATATTGTTCCGGCAATGGTCTCGGAATTTTTGTCTGACTGAAAATGAAGGCTAGAATCCTTCCCTGTATTACAGCACTGTTATTCAAACAGCCTGGTAATCCATAAACCATTTGCTAAGTGCACATAGCACGCCTCATTAAGGCCTTCGCTAAAAATATATGGAAAAATGAATTGGTAATTACAATTCTTTGTAAGGACGCTGCAAGTAATGAAGCTTTAATAGAAGGTACAGCAGTGGCATCTCTCCTGTATCAAAAGGTGCTTAATTGAAAATACGGTAATAAAAATAACGCGGAACCGAGGCGTCTGTAGAACTCTTCTCTCGTAAAAAATAAAAATATCGTAAAACATGCAGCGTGATTGAGAAATCCTTGAAAATTTTATTTGTTCGTTAACCTAGCTTGTATAGGCGTGGGTTTTTCAGACGGCATTTTCAGTTGCAATAAATATAGTTTTGCAAATGCGTTAAATGCATAAATTAGTTATCATTCCATTAAAGTGGTAGTTGAACGGGAAAACGCATATGACAGTAAAGGCACTGTCTGATAGTAATAAGAAAAAAAAAATCTGCATCGCGTGCTTTCACAGGATTCAATTCATCTAACAAAATGTTAGTTCTGGTCATGTAGTAAAATACGTTGGAATCAAAACTTGAACAATAGGCAGCAAAAACACTTGGTAATATTTCGAAGGAATTAGTATTAGGGAATTAAGAGCGGTATCCGCCAAGTACTACGCGAACCTATAGCAAAATATATGTTGAAGAAACTGAAAAGGCTAATAAAGATAAGAATGAAAGAGGAGAGAATACAGACGAGAAACGAATCTCACTGGTATCGCCCAAAACGCAAAGAAGATCTCCCACTACCAATAACAAAAATATATACGAAGCGATATGTCATTCCCATAAGAAATTATTCACTCTGTTTTCACATGCGCGGCTAGACACGCACAGAAATTGGACAGAACAGACTTAAGCAGAAAAGTGTCACTTCAATGGAAAATGATGTCACTTATCTACAATGCCACTCCAACAACAACAATACCTCAGCAAGAAGTGAATAAACTATTGCACAAAAGGACGTAATGACAGTAAACTTGGAGGTGATTAAAATTTACATATAAACCACACTATCCATATTCACGATAATATCACGAAAATAGGAATATAATCAATCCCAGACAGCCATCCCTTGCTTAAGCTTAGTTTGAGGCAGCTGCATCTGATTGTGTTTACTTAACACCTGGAGATAAGAATGGATTAATAGTGCTCAAGAGAACTAGAAGAATCAGCTAATAAGCTTCCTCGGAAGAAATAGGCTAACTTGAACAGGGCACATGTACCAATTCCCTCACTAAGCACGTATGCGAGCCAATAACGAAACTATCCACCATATTAAAAGACACAGAACCATGAGAGGTTGTGGAGTATGACTCCTATATATAGCAGACGAGACGAGATTCCTGCGGTCACTAATCATGTAAAGGGCTTGGCTATACGATTGTAGTCAGCCTGTTTACTATTACAAACAGAAAGTAAAACGATAAACAAGAAATGTATACCTACTGTATGCCAAATCATAAATAAATAAGAGTTTATAGACAACGGTAGTCCCGAAAGGATCATTTCAAGCAAAAATCTAATTATGGAAAGTCGTATTGGAAGCATACTAGGGAAGTACTTTTGAGATTAGTCTCAAACCTCTAGTAGGTACCTTGCAAAATATGTCATGGAGTCTTTGGGGGAAATCGACACTTATTTTCGGAATTTTCTAAAATATCTGTCAGGTACTACAACTTTGTATGCGAGTATGTCCATTGACCACCAAATAGCAAGCAAAACCGATCAATGTAACGACTGAGATTATACACAACACAAAAGGGACACAAGAATTTCCCACAAAATCAGTATTAAATCGTTTAACAAGGTTTTCAGCTACTATAAAGAAGCTTTAAAGGCCGTTTCGTTAAAAATAGTATGCACGAACTATTGTACCGTTTGTCATATATCTCAGAGCTGTTACTGTTATCATTTTTAAACAAACATATTGAATCGACGACATTTTAGGAAAAACATGACTGGAAGAAACTTCTTTGAAATAAAATGCAATCTCCTTTGCAACCTTACAAAGACTTGTCATTGAATAACATTTTTTATGAAGTCCATCAAAGTACCTATACATTCATTAAAAAAATACGAATAATTGGGTATGCGGACAGCGTCACTGTAGCTGTACTGTCAAGCATGTTTACATCCAAATATGATTGTTGTTTTGCATCTAAGAGGTAACAAGCGAACCTAAGTTTCAGCAGCAGAGTTTGTCTACTGGGCATTTATTTCCATCTTCTAATGACCCACAAGACTCACTTCTGCGTTATGACTCATATACCGCATTACCTCTGTTCTTGTTCACCGTATCGAACTAGCAGATATCTCCCGCACCTCTGGATTTTTAGATACAGAAAGCTACCGCTGTGGTCGGTGTTCCTTCCTTCGCGGCACTCTTGAAGCATGGGCGTGACAATACGCGCCGAAGTAAGGAGGAGGGGGGACACGGTCCGGCGGAAAGAAAGTTTGTCTAGCGTCTAACGCGAGACGGCCCCCCGTATCCCCCACTGCTCATGCCTATAGACCACAGACGTAGATAGGATCACGAATCCGATGCTACGCAGCTCGTGTATTATGATGGTTCATCGGCTTTCGGCTGTGACCCGGAATGTACGGTACTTTTTTAAAGATGGCCGACTCTGTGCAGACTCCGGATGGAGCCTCCTGCCATGACACATGCCTATGTTTTTCATCTAGTGGTCCAAGATCCACGCACCTTCTGTTAACTTAGGTGTATTTACCAGAACGAAACATTCATCACCGGAAAATATGACATTTTCATGATATAAGAAAAAATGGGAATGAAAGTAAAGTAGTAAAGAAAATGAAAGGCAATATAAAAGACGAGAATGCACCAGCAAAGCCTTTAGAAACATGTGGGGCTGTTCATTTGCTAAAAAATGTATCCTAAGGAAACAGTAGATGAACGCTACTTTTCCTTGCAAAGACAACATTTTATTTAGGACAGGGCACTGACAGCTACGGGACCATCTCCAATACATTAGATTAAGCGATATACTTATGTGCAGGGGATGTGGAAAGAACTACAAGGCCCAGCTTCACAAGCATTGGTAACCTCTGGTAATCGCTTGACCGGCAGATGAATGTTAAAGTTATCAGGGAGCTCTGTTTCACAAAGAAAACAAATGGTTAAGCTTATTCATCTTTAAATTGGCACCACGAATGAGTCTCAGAGCACTGCCATATTGTGTGGAAAAAAATCTAACCCTTTCACAAAAGGCCTTTCGGAAATATAGTCCGATTAACCCAACGAATTCGATTAACCCGATCACAAGGATGACCGATTCTTGACGTTTGGAAAGAGATCCAGGATCAGTTTACTCTTGTACGGAAAGTGATGGCAATCGGGCTATCAGATCAGCAGCTGTTCTTTAACCATCTGTTTTGCATCCTTAACCCAGCTTTCCAGTTGTTCGATTATTGTTTAATCCATGGAATCATAAATCCCATTATTAGAAAATGATTTTCCGGTACTGTTAAATACTTCTATAGAAAGAGTTAATTTGTCAGTCGATGCCAAAATCCATGATCTTATTACCTCCATAGCAAGCTTATCTGTCATCGGTTGACCACAACAAACATCAAGATAACCCATACTTTATCCTTGGGTTAACTTAACTACAAGTTAACCCGAGCTTTTAATGTAAACGGATTGTTTTCGCCAACCATTAGTTTTCTTTCAACGAGTAGTTAACTAACGATTGTGAAATTGGGCTTAATAATTAAGTATTTGTAATTGCATGGAAGTTCTCTCAATGCAAAAATATATTTTGGAAGAGCACTGGACTTCTTCACCTGGTTTAGATGGACAAACCCTTGTCCCACTACTATTTAAGTGGCCTAATGAGGTCTAAGTGCTAAAATTTGAATTGCACCTTCTCCAGCATAGAATACAAAATCAAAACACTTTTTATACAGTTTATGTTAATACGTTAATGCCTAAGTTCTGTAAGCTAACATTATGTATTAGATGAAGTAAAAAATCTGTTTGCCGTTCGATGCTAGAACCCTGAAGACGTTTTGCCTGAAAATAAACTAAGCAGCTACTGAGAAACAACTTCGCTCTGATGAATTCTAGGTAATTACTCCGTAATTGCGTTTGTGAGGGTAGTTGACACCTAACTGAAATAATCTGACAACGGTTTTGCTTGCTATGCATAATTGGGGAAATTGATAATCGGAAAATTTCTCCTAACATATTTTCACTCATATTTAAGAAAGCTCTTTTTCAGGCCACTTATTCGCAAATGTACCCACTTTAGGGCGCAGAAGATAAATTAGCTTTTTTGGGGAGTCAAAAATCGTTACCAGATCGAAATAAACTATACGTAGAACCCCATATGGAACAAAAATATGTTTAGTATATTTACGACTTCATTGTGAATCTATTTTTAATATATGAATTAATAAATTATTATATACTCATTCCAAATAAGCATGTGATCATTTGGTATTTACAGGGTCTACAAATTAATGTCGTAAAAACTTTCAGCAGTTCCTGAGATACACAATTCAGAGTTATTTCAAATTATACAGGCCGTTTGGTCAATGCAGCATGTATCACACTTGTGTATTTAAATGTGATTCCGTGGATCATTATGATGTTATTATAATACTACACGCTAAATATTTTTGATTTATAACAAATCATAATTTACTCGACAGCTACCCATTATTCCAAGTTATTCGTATGAAAATCAAACTTTAACCAACCTTACAGCCTATAATTACGATTATATTTGAGGATCTCAAGATCTGCACAACGCTAAATGTTTATAACACAACTTAACTGTATGCAGAACGTGTGATCGCTATTAACTGCAAACGACCTTCCACAACTAATCATTCATTATCTCACTCAAAATATGCCAAGGATTGCAATTTAATTATCACAAGTTGTTAAAACCAGTAATTTTTTATAATTTGCCAGTACACCTAACGCTCAGAAGTATCTTATATAAAAGATAATAGATAAGTAATTGATTTTTTTGCGGGGACAATATAAAGAATGCACAATTCAAGTAAATCTTATACCGGTCCCACGACGATTAAGACAAAAAACATATCGGAACTGGGCAGTAGTAGCGAATTATAATTTTAAGGGTGTAAATTAGAGCAAATATAGTATCTTTTCATATTATTGTGTCACCCAACGAGGTATTTGTTGTTGGTCACGTGACTTCCGATTGAATAATTTTAATGGGACACCCTGTATATCTGTGACTTTTTGTGTTCCTCCCGATAAAACAATTCCAACAAACTAGCACAATTGGGGTCTAAAGTGATTAATTCAGGAGCTACAGATACTTAAAGGACTGTACCACTACCATTATGAAACACTACCAAAGTAATTTAACTGTAGGGGTAAATGTTACAATCGATGGTAGTGGTACCATCCTTTAAGTACCTGTAGCTCTTGAACTAATCATTTTAGACCCCAAGTGTTCTACTTTGTTGGAATTGCTTTATCGGGAGGAACACAAAAAGTCACAAATATACAGGGTGTCCTATTAAAAGTTTTGAATCGGACCTCACGTGATCAGAAACAAATACATCATTGGGTGAGACATTAATAAGAAAAGATACTATATTTGCTCTAATTTAAACCCCCAAAATTATAATTCGCTACTACTGCCCAGTTCCGACATATTGCTTGTCTTAATCGTCGTGGGACACCCTGTACAAGCTTATGACTGCCATATTTTACTTGGTGGCACGGTTCTGATCGGTTAAACTATAAAAAACACTCAATCATTAATTTATTTTAGCATGCCTGCAAAACTAAGATCCAGAGATTTTACATAGCAAGAATGGGAAGAAGGGAGAAATAATGAAGAGAAGGAGCAAAGAAAAGGAAAAGGATCATTCGAGGGGAAAATAGTTCGACTGCATTAAATTTGATATTCCTAGTAGTATTTAACGATAATGAAAAGTTTAATTATATTATGGGCGTTACAAATCTACAACTTGATTTTGATCGAATTAGCAATATTCATCACAACAGAATGACTTAAGGTGCGTTTACACTATAAATTGTAAATGTATGCTAAATTTAGCGTATTTTAAAGTTAAAAGAGACTTCTTAATGTGGTTATAAATTGAAAATTTCACACAATTTATTATAATCTTAATTTAAGACTTTAATTAAACACAGTGAGCTTTGAGACCTAGAATTAAGCAAGACCTGAAGTCTGTTACGAATACTATTAATACTGTGAATGTTGCTACTTTAATCCTTATTAGCATTAGATTCAGAATAAGGAGAAGGACCGATGAGTACTAAATATAATTTTAATCAAACCCAGAACCTATTAAGCTTGCAAAAGACATCAATTTTATAAGACGGTCGACTGCTTCTGACGTAATATTAAGTATTAATAAAGGTAACTTGTTTTGTAGATTTTATATTTAGAATTTAGCCCCTCATTTGTGTTTAGAGGGTGCCATACATGAAGTATATACATATACTATGAGATTAGTGGTCCAGTACCACTAGGGTCCAAATTTAAACTTTTAAAGTCTGGATAATGTAAAGCTGCCTTAAGGAAGGTACAGTAAGTAGCAGTTTTCAATCCAAGCGAAGTTATTACTACACTATCATTACCTCTATGCCCTGAGCACATATTTGTTATAGCTGGACCCTCATCTACCACCGGGGAACAAAAATAATTTTTAATTAAGTACTTTAATTACGCGCTAGCAAAAATGTAAGAATTATTATAGGAAAGCTATGTATCTAACTCGGTAAATACAAGTAACGTTTCATATTTCTTATTAACTGCTAACAGGCGAGTATGGACTTTACTACCTGGTGCAACAGAGGTCAGATTCGTCGCTGAATTAAATGAGTTATGCTAGTAGTTGTACCTTTTTGTTCTTTTTCTATTAAAATCGCGCCGCACGGCGATTGGTTGTATCAAGATTGACCTAGCGTAGTTAAATGCGGCGATTATACCGGGTTTATAGAAAATTGAGCCCCCTCCTCCCGCATTCCCCGACGCATATTGCCGAGAGCAGAGTGTAATGACCAACAAAAAATGCGTAATGTGCATGCGGTCGTTCCGCCATTTTTCTACCGTCCATCTAAGACCTAAAATGAACGATCGGTACAGGGTTGTGCAACATATTAGGAATATAATATACAGGGTGCCATTATGTTTTGCCAATAATACGGAGGTATTCAGTTGTTTTTGTTTCAGAGAGCAAATCTGGAATTGGACAAATATCACCGTTGGTCACCGTGTCATGGTTTATGAGATTTTTTTGTGTTTTCAACAGCTTTTTGGTCATTGTTGTTAATACTGTTTTGTTCAAGGAGTCTATCTTAGCAGGTAAGCAAATCTTAATCTTAATTAAAATGCTGTAATTTATTAGATTATGGGCGATCAAAACATGAATGGATTTTGAAAACAGCAAAGATAAAACGTTTATTTGAAAATTGCAGTTATCACATTCTCTAGGGGACAGTTGTTTGATACTGCATCTTAGTCGCCCAATGTCTACCATATAAAGAAAATAAATTGATCTGCTTGAATTATTTTGTTTGCAGCAAGATGCAGAATTATTATGTGAATAGCTATCACAACAGAGGTACTTATTACTCTAAAAATTAGAATGCAAGTGTCCTCCCGTTCTTCCTTGGACTTTAATTTATTTTCATCACCCATTAGTTAATTTCCCTCTATTTTTAATAAAAATATTGTTTATTTCAGGATGACAGATGATAATTAATACTTTAAAGGACTAGTGAAAAACTGAAGCCTCTTTATTAACAAAAACTGAGTAATTTGAACAATATTGACCCATACTGCATTATTGAGGACTGCGACAGCACATCACTGTTGTGTGTTCCACCGATCACCCTATTGTGATGGGTCATAAACTAGCAGCAATTCATTTTTTTTAATAGTAAAATGTCCTTTCATTAAACTCATTTGATAGAGATGTTTTTCTCTTTTCAACGACTAATAAGTTAGTACCCAGATACAAGAAAATGTATGTAATAAAATTAATCTAGTATGTGTTTTGCATCAAAATAAAACAACTGAGCCTGTACGTTTCTTAACCCTTAAAAAATTGAAATTGACAATGAAACGGTATTCATCATAATAGGTGTTCAAACTGTTCACCATTAACTGCAACACAGAAAATAATATCTGAGCTTTCTGGGAAAAATTTTGAACACACATTGTGATGAAAACGATTTCATTGCGAATTTCGTTTTGTTTTCTGGCCTAGTAAGAAAAGTATATTCTCATTTGTTTTATTTTGATGTAACATAACTCCCAGATTAATGTTATTGATGTAATAAGGTTAATAAGGTTCTTAATTTTTTCAAACTCTCATTGTATTTGAGTACCGACATGTTGTGTCGTTGGAAGGATAAAAAAACTCTCAGATCAGATGAGCCTAATTGAAGGGTGCATTGCTATTTGGGAAAAAATCGATTGTTTTTCGTTGCTCATCTATTTTGTGAAGCAAAAGTAACTGAGTACTGGCGTGTTGTGGAAAATACAATATTAAACGACTTTTATATACATAAAAACATTTTTTATCCAATCTATTTATTATGAGATATAAGCTATATTCCATACATTATGGACGCGCTGTAGTATTACGTCGCACCTTATCGGCTCATCGACATAACCACATTATGCTATAAGACGATCTTTTACTGACGTTTCAGTTACCTATGCGTTTATCAGTGCACAAAATTCGTTACAAAATTGAGTTGGAATAAATGATATCTTTTGACAGCTGTGTCAAAAAGCAGCATTTGTTTTCCAAGAACTAACTTCTTGTCTAAAGGCCTTTATGGAAACAGTGATCTGAATCCAGTTCGATCAGTATCAGCTGTTTGAGAATCGGTAAACTGTCTAGTTAGATCTTGTTTTGTTTCCGAACGGAAAAATGACAAGTGACAGCACACTCAACATATATAACACATAAAACTCGTTTTTTAGTATAAGTATTTAAGACCACTACTTGTTTAATCCATGGTATCATAAATCCCACTATTTAGTTTAAACACTGAACAACTAAAAAATTACTGTTTCTACTACTGTTACTAAGGTAGTTACAGCTACTGGAACTGAATAACAACATCGTGATCACTTTCCGTACAAGAGTAAAGTAATCGTTGTGATTGGGTTAACCGGATCACAGTTTCCGCAAAGGCCTTAAGTTAGTGATTTTGAAACTTAGAGAGACAGAGTGTTACATTTATTTGCATTGTTGTTGGTCCAAAATGAGACCCCGTAATTTATATCAGCGTCTTATCACCATGCTGGCTGTCTTAAGATTGAATAATGTGACACCAGGGCTACAACCCCAGGCTATCTATGATTTGGAGAAAGTTAAACATATTTTTGCCTGAAGCAAATCCAGTTATAATGAAGCACAGTCAACTGACTATGAATTAAAAAATAACTGTCATTTGAATTTTTATATGCAAATTCATTTACTTTCCTTCTATACCGCTATTATGCTCCTTGCTTGTGTAGTATAGAGCGGATACCACTTTACACTGCATCCTGATCCAAAATGTGTTCGTTGATGGCTGATCTTTATGCCTTTCCTTTGGCTATACAACTTTATGTTCACTCATTCTATATTGGAGACTCACCAGCATACCATATACCAAACATACGTCCTTTTTCTCGGAATTTTTGAATTAATTTGTGTAACGATTTTGACCTGCTGTGACGAACTTAGTAGTCGAAGACGATTGACGTCAATCTTCTTCTGTGGAGTGCAGATGTATGCTGTACCTAATTTTTCATCGTTTTTTAATTAAATTTTAATTGTATGTGTCTGTGTTGTATTAAAATTTTCGTTGAATTTTATCACTGTGTGTGTCTTTAGCTACATACATATATCTAGCGGTACTCTTGCCATGTTGTTTAATACGATAAAAACTTCGACACTCTGCTGCCTGATGATGACTATATATTAGACGAAACGTTGCATGCATAAAGAGTAATAGGTTTTTTATTGCTGACCTAACCGTAAAAAATAACAACTAGTTTTTGAATTAATGTTTTCAATTATTATTAGGCTTGTGTGACAAAGAATTGATCCTAGCGTCTGTGTTCTTTGAGATTCGTAGTTCGCAAAAATGCTTTTTTTTGGATCAGCTGTTAAAAAATGCTACCTATTCAAAATCTTTTTTTCCTCAAATTTTGTACTCTCATAAATGCCTCAGAAACCTCAGTAAAGTTTATCTTCCAGCATTCCAATTATCATTAAAGCGCGAAAGAATGGAATGATAACCACAAATTATCATTGAAGGAGTAACATTTTATAGAAATTTGGTTAAGAAAATGGTACCTTCTAGAACAAGGACTATTTGCAAATATATGCTGGGACCTGGGACACAGGATTGTATAAAGTGTATCGAAATATATAGATGTCCATTCACTAAACCTGCTCGATAACTGGATCTACACAAATGGTAGATCGCTCGATCAGGAAAGCAATATCAATAAAATCAAAGTTTTGAGGTTAATGACAATCTAACACCTGTCTTTTTATCCACTCCTCCACTCGTGGAAAATAAAAAACTGCAGTTTCAACACACCGCGTATGGTGTGACAGACGCGCTAATTAACTTTCCCGGATAAACATAATTAAGTGGTCAAATTAACGCTGATTTCAAGCGCTATTGGAAATAGTAGAACGCTTCGATATTTTCCCACAACAGCGGTCGAAGGAAAAAAGCTGGTCTGCTCATATATAACAGCTATGAGTGTTGTGGAAGTGCACGACAACTTTTTATGACTTTATGAAATGGGTATACCAGTCTGTAGAATCATGGTCTAGCTTATAATCAGGCGACATATTTTTATGTGCATATTTATTTGCAAATGCACTTGCATAACTGTACTCAAAACAGTTACCCTGAGCTTGAAAAATGGCTAAAAATGCCTTATCACAGTTTTTATACAGCCATCTGTCATTTGTGTCAATTGATATTTGTGGTCATAATTTATTTGTCGATAGTGAACTATAGGGTCGTATTCATAGTCGATACTCAATGGTCCCACAATACTTGAGAGTCCCTTAAGTAAGATTTTGTGTTTCGACAGCTACCTGAGGGTCCCTTACGTAATACTCAAGTAACGAAATGTCAACATGACATGTCAACATGACATTTCGTTGCAGTCAAGGCAAGGCGACTTTGTAGGTTAATTTTGGAGTACGGTTGTTGAGCCATGGTACAGTGTTATCAGTTTCTGTCACATCCAGAAAAATGGGCGGCAAAAAACACGAAATACTGGCACAAAACAAAAAGGGATAAAAAACATCTAAATGCTTAGGCATAGGCATAACAAATTAACTTATATTTGAAATACGTCAACGTCGCCAAATGCCAAATGAATCCCGCCATCTCATAGATGTTGTCTAGGAAACAAGCATATACACAAGGAAAGCCACACCTAAAGGACCCTTAAATATCCCTTGGGATAAGGGAACCTTAAGTATTACTCAAGAGACGCCTATAAATACGGCCCATAGACTCCAAAATTGCCAGAGCTTTTTCTAGTAATAATTGTATTAATATGTATTTATTATAATTATCGATTACTTCGATATTATTTTAATCAGAAATATCTATGAATTGGTACAATAGGAATTTACCTGTAATATTATTGGAACGAGGAAAACACTCCATTGAAATGTTGTTTGCCTGTTGTTAGATATACATTTATCATTTAGAAGTAATAGATCTTCAAAGGTCAGATCCACTATTCATCGTATCTTTTACAATGGAAACAGTAGCACTAGTAATAGAAACATTGGAGGGCTGGTGTCTGTTGAATTCATAATTACACATGATTATAGATTTGGAAGGTCAGTTAAGTTTAATGTGTTGTGTGCGTCAGACAAGCGATCGTTGTAAGTTCAGAAAATGGCAACGTTGTACACCTTCAGCTCTATACTCAACTCGATTTTTATGATATCGCAATAGCGCCTTATAACTGTTTTCTAACAAAAAGTTTGTGAATCTTTGTGTTCCTTCAAGACCAGCCCTTTTTATTTCACAAAATGACAGGATAAGTCGGGTTACTTGATAAAACATAATTAGAGGAAGAGGTATCACTAGCATCATTAAGGCAGTTGGCAATTAGCATCATCCCTTAAACGTGAAATCATTCCAGTTCAATCAAGCTCTGTTTCTTACGATCCAAATAAAAACTCAGAATGTTTTTAACTATTGCAGGAATTGTTTTTGGTGGGAGAGGGAGTGATATTTATGCATGTAAATTATAGGACATATAGCAGAAGAAATGGAGAAATGTTAATAGAAAGTATTACACTCAAGGCATAAACATTTTACAAGAATGCTGAACCTAAACTGATGACTGATGAGGGAACGAAAATTAGTAGCACTCATTATTGACAGGATCTTTGAGGAATGCACAAGTTGGCAACATGGCATACTACCGGCTTTTCCATAAGGTTCCATTTTTAAATCAAATGTGCATAATATGTAACTCTGATTGGCAGTTATTCTCATTAGAACCTTCATTTTTTATATGCTTATACTTACATTAGGGTCTCACAAAGACAGTACTAGATCCAGAATGTTATATTTATCGCCTGTTTTATAGACTCTTAAGAGACTTGATTCAATGTAAATTTGTGAATTTTGAACTGTTAGCAGTTTACTTAGTCATTCGTACTTTCAAAGTGCCGATCCAGCTTTGTAAAATATTCCGGCAAGGTATAGAAGAGATTCAATTTTGAACCTAACGATATACAGAACAAATATGTTAAAAAAAACAAAAAAATATGAATACGCACCGCAGCATCTGCCTCCATAATCATCTGTCAAACGTCCAATGTCAACAAGAAAAAAGGTCACTACACTAACTGCAGATCCGCCCCGAAACAAAATCGAATCGCCACCGTAATGTCGCACTGCGTTGACAGTCGTACCGCATGGTCAGGGCCTCCTAGATCGCAAGTTCGTTGGGCGCCGAAAAGGGAAAGCAGCAGAAAAAATGGTCCGCAATCGCAAGTAGACGCAAAGTGTAAAAAGATCGTCGGTGCGACGACATGCACACAGCCGACGAGGTGCAGTGTGTATAAAATGTGCAACGAGTGTACGAGCCGCATCAAGGCGGCCTTGTCGTTGTATGAAACCCTGGATAAAAGGCGTTTTTTTATGAAGAGGGGGAACCTCAAGGGTAAAATGCGAGATTGGTACAGAATATGATTATTTCATTTATTAATTTATGAAGGAAGAAATGTTGTTGCTGTTTGCGGCTACATTTCGTTTCCTTGTAAGCTCTCAGATCCTCAGATGGGATTAGTAATACTATTGTTCAGAACTGTTAGTGTTGCATATTAGGTATATGTATTAGGTAATCTGTCTTGTAAGATGCTTCTTTATTTGAACGTTGCGTTTTGAATGGTTTATTTTAGATAGCTGGCGAATTTTGTAGAAACTATATTTTCAGAAAAATGTTTCGGAATGTAGATCGTTTGCTTCTGCTGGTTTTATAAAATTGACGAAAGTCTTATTATGTCATATTATATTTTATATCATCTGACATTTTAAAAACATGATGCCAAACCTATATAAAAATGTTATATAACAACGTTTTTAAGAAATCAGATGCCTTCAGCACTAGAGAATATTGCTAAAGTAAAATGAAATTCATATTACTTATTTTTGCCGATCTGCGTAGGATTTCTCTGTTATCAATTCTTATCTTGCTTAAGTGTAAAATTTTGAGCTTGAATTTTGGTGAAATTAGCCAAAACTTTTTCAAATGGGATTAATAGTACTATTTACTGTTCAATCCTATATTATTTGATTCATTTTTTAATAAATCGTTTTTTAACTCACTAGAATTCTGAAAAAACCTTAGTTCTTAGCAAAGTATTGCGAATTTTAGATCATGTGGTGGTTGTACATTTTGTAAAGCATAGTAAAAAGCCCATTTGATGTTGACATGTTTTGGAATTGAAAAAAATGAGTTGCGAATTAATTAACCAGTCAGCTTCTAAAAAAGGTAACACAAAACATAAACTAAAAGATCTGAACACTTTTAAAAAATTTGGTGTTCAAAGCACCCGGAATTTTTTTGCTAAAGTAAAAAGAAATTTCATGTAGTCTTTTTTGGACTTAGCTAGGATACCTTTGTTACGATTTTTATATTTGATTGATTGTAATTATTTGAGATGATTTATGATCAAGATATTCAAAATTTCTTTTGTAAGCCATTTTTTAACTGAACCTGTTCTCTCGTTAATGATCTCGTATCAATAGACAAAACAATATAATATTAAGCCTAATAGTTTAGAAATTTCCGACAAGCTCTTCGTATTAGGAAACTATGATAATGTTCAGTGGTTTTGGATAAACAGGACAGCTATTTTGATCTAACGTATATTTTTTACATTCATTACTAGTTAGTTCAAAAATAATGCAAAGACTTGAAGGTATACGCATATTTATAAAAACTGTAACTAAAAATAGCTGTAAGTAAAACAAGAGCAATACTTGTAACTAATATTATGATAAACCCAAAAGTTTTGAGTCGTGTTTTTTATATATTCGCAACATGAACATAAATCTACTTCCACTAGTTAGTGACTCGCTAAAATTTACCAAAAAATAGCTAATTTGCTAATAATTAATCTATTATGCTCTTAAAACCCCGTTTTTCATACACACATCACACATGTTCATACTCGTATATAACATCAACGAAAACAATTCAACAACAAGTTTATTTTAATTTTTACTAAATATCCCGAAATGACTCGCACAATCTCTTCACCCAAAAAGACGCTAATTAGGTCCATCTCGCATATCTGCAGGTGTGAAGACGTATATGCATAGCTATTTACCCTCTACAAAGCTTCCTTTGTAACGGTAGCGCCTTCTTTTTTTCCTGTTGTGCAGGATACATAAGGCTCGCCCCTTCAAAATCTTCAAATCTTTTCCGCAAAACACCTATTTAGAGGGTATCCTCTGGCGTTTTTATATTTTATTGTGCTGATCTGATTCAATACTTCATTGCCACCTGTTTCAATCTACCCGCCATTACAACTGTGAATACAGAAGCTCATTCTGTATTTCTTATGCTACTTGTGGAGCAGCTTATTGACGATACGTATGTCTAGTGAAGTGAAGAATGAAATTTTTAAGCCCTCAACCAATCAGTTATCGACATTTACGTATATTATTAAAGTTTCTAAATTTTCGGTCACTTTTGTATCCTTTAACAAAGCACAAAGTGTCAGAGAAGATGAGTAAAAAAGTTATTTAAACACATGCGGCACACAACAACAACAGGATAAGTTTCAAAGTTACAATACAGTCGAGGGATGTTTTTTTATATTTTCTGTCCATAGCCGCGACTCAGCTAATCATCTAATTTAGGATTTCGCTATTCAAAAGGTCTGCAACTTTTACTTACAGGTCCACCACACAGCACTGTGGTAAGGCTTCTCTATATTATAGTAATGGCAATTTAATTGTTTAATCGACTGCTGTAGCCAAGCAAAAAAAAACAGTAGCAAACTTTTCTTGTATACAAGATAAAAGTTAAGTAGTAGGATGTCTCCGCGTTTTTTATCGACAACTTCGATGGCTTTTAAGAAGTAAACGAGAGCTAAGGAAATGCTTTGTAATTCAATTACCTTTAAGAGCTCTTTCTTTATTCTTTGTACCCGCCACTTAAAGTTCTATTCTTTTGTTTTTCATCCAAATTTTCCTAAAGTGGAGATAGAACGATGTTTTGTATATTTAAAATGATTTGAATCTGCTCTCTCCGGACAATTTTTATTCAGTCATTTTATTCTTGAATAGTGAAAAAATAGTGCTCGGGATTCGTGGATAAACTGTGCAGACAGCTATACTAGAACAGCGACAGATTATACACGAAGCTTTTAATGAAATAAAAAAAATACATTTATACCGAAATACCTCCCCTATATGTGGATAAATATTAATCAAGAACTCTTCGTGAACTTCTATGGTAGGAACACCACTGCCTAAATTTACAAGATAAAATAGAAGGAATATCTCTATTTTTAACTTCCCCTACAAAGGAGGGGTAAATTATTAGAATTGGCAAATTTTACCGAAGTCAACGTGCGAGGTGCAAGGCAAAATCACCTCCTCCTTTTCTGAAAAGTAACTGCTATGCTATATTATTATTTTTTCGGGTAATCCCACCACCCCCACCATTAAACCATAGATTTGCACCAACAGTGGACCAAAAGAACAAAAATATCTTTACGACAGTAAAGTTTGAAATTATTGCCATTTTAAAGTTCGAAAATTTGTTACTTCTTATGAATTTTTATTGTCATTTTGAGAATTTTGCGGCATGTGCGGTAGCGTTTTCGACTTAAGAAAACATGCTCTTTGTAGTATTAGCATTTTACGTTATGACATGAAGAACAAAAGATATTTTGACTTACCCCCGCCCCACCCCTTTTTTTATCATCGCAGCGGGACCAAAAACGAGCTTTTGTTTCTAATGATGACCTGTTTATAGTGAGAAAGTTTGAAAAAAACCGGAAAACTATTTATATGTCCTTTTGTGTATCTGTATGTCCGCGATTTAGTTCTCCAACGATTACTCAAAAACGTCTCAAGCGATTGCTCCCAAATTTGGCCATCTTGAATTAGTGGAGGTGCTTTCCAGTCGAAAATATTTTGGTGCAATGGACAATGGGGGGTGGAAAAGGGTGGGGGGAGGGTGCACCAAAAAAGTGTTATAAAACATATAAATTTGATAGCACCAGTTGAAAGAGAATGTGCCTTTATGTCTACAGCGATATATCACATGTCACTTTTTTCTGAAATGGAGGCTACAAAAATTGAATAAATTGAAATACTCAAATGCATGAACTACAAACACTTGAGTCAGGGAAGTTCCTATGAGAACAAGGTCTACCTCGTCCAACGTCCGCATTTTTAAATTACGTAACAAAATGGTCAAGATACTTGAATTAACTACAATACGAGAACCAGTTTCCATCATCAAACACGTTACATCTACTGTCAAAAGTTAACAAGCGGATGGCGATGATTGCATACAAAGTTGTAGGTATCTGAAGAAAAATGTTAAAAGTACATACAAATATCATTGATGGATATAATAATTGCTTCAATAATCAGCTATTTAGAGCAGCGGTTTCCAAAGTTCGAATTGCTTTGAGAATTGCCAACCTCCAGAATGTGGATGGCACCTAAAGAAGAGGAAGAGTTACTATGACTATATTTCTAAGGACCGTGTGTCTGTCTGGCTTTCACATACTTTCGTTTACTTCCTTCGCTTAGTTGTTACTCCAACGTGTGCATCAACAATTGCCAAGTCTTCAGCTTCAGTATACCCTATATAGGTCAACGTATACACCTCCACAATGAGCAGGAATACATATTGAACAAACAAAACGCGATGCGTGCGTACTTGAATGTAAATTAGGAATTTTTGTCCTATAACTCTGACGAAAATTACCGTGCAGCAAAAATATACGGCTACACATTATATAATTACCGGTTGTCACAAAAACTACCTAGCTAACTTACGTAAAATTTTCCCCATACACCCATCGAACGGATTTGCATTTGTTCCAGAGACGGTACGAGATGGTACAACATGCGTATCACCCCAACGGTAAAATCGTTGCATCTTTCTATATATGCCGATCTCTTTCCAATCCCATGCCGACGTTATGTAATTAGAGCAAGGGGTAATTGTGCGTGTGGTAGAAGTTTATTTTCAGCGATTCTCGACTACTACTGGCTCATATATACGTACATACATGCCCTACAGGGTTGTCTATATTCAGTTTCCTATAGCCGTAACACAAAACAACTTCCAACTTACAAGGACGGTAAAAAACTAAACTTATATATTTGACAGCGTTTACGAAAAATTGAAGGTCTTAGATAAAATAACACCAAAAGCCATCCGAACGAGGAGCACTAGAGAGGCTCTGCGAGCGCATCCTTACCAGGTCGAGGTCCCTACTCCCAGAACCAGTCTCCTCCAGCATTCCTTCTTTCGGAGAACTTCTACGCTGTGGAATGAGATGCAGGGGAATTTGTTTCCTGATGGCTACAACCTGCAGCATTTCAAATCTAACGTGCACCGATACTTATGCTCTCGCAGCGCTTCTACAGCGCCATAGGCTTTCAGCCTTTGCAGGAGGCAGACCATAAAAACAAAATTAGCTATGCGCCTAAGGAAAGTATAAAACGAAAACTAGTCAACCGACACAAGGCTCAGCCTACTAGGGGTGGCATTATGAAAAATGATAAAAAACACTATGTCACTGTACTTACTAACGAAGAGGGATCATAAAAACTACCAAACATCACTTTTCCTTGATTCATAACTCCTCTATCATTTATGTTGTTGGGCACAACAACAACAACAACAAAGGAGGTATATCGGACGGTCTAGCCCAGGAAAACTGCTGACCAAAGAGTTTTTGGACCATGTAACCTTTCAGTAGTGTCGACAACCACACTTGCGGAAATAGCCAAAAAACACTGCCATGCCCAAATAGTGAAATGATGGAAAGAACTACAAGGATGCCGATTTGCCAAGGAAACCTCTGCAGGCTCTGGCATTGCAATATCCAAGAAGTACTTGGCAATAACTATGTCAAACCTGCGTCTTGTAGTAGGATACCTGATTGGCCACTGTCAACTCAGGAAACACTTCACATTATGGAGTTAAGTGACACACCGATATTTAGAATGTGTGAAAGCGAGGACGAAACTATGAAACACGTCATAATGTGAGTGTCCAGAGTTATCTTCTATTAGAGAGTGTCGTTCGCCGAGTCTTGGCCTATACCTGCCCACATAAGGGAGATATTCCCAAGCGACTTGTCCGCATTCCTAAAATGGCAGCGTGGACTATGGCCCGAGGAAACAACTCCCCGGGATGATGCATAATAGGTTAGTTGTGGCCTAATACTGTTGAACGATTCTCTGAAGCACATTATATGGGTTTTTGATACATATAAACTATATATTGCTTAAACCTATACCTCGATAGCATCTGCTTTGGGCACTCACAGAGTGCATATAATATAATACTTTTGTATGAAGGGCAAGCCATACAGTTTAAAAGATACTGAATTTTTTTTAAAAAGAGCACAAACATTCCTATTTTTCTAGGTTTTTCCGTTACTCATATATTCTACTAATCGGATATAATATATTTCGTTTATCTGCAATTCGTCATTTTACTAGTTAAGAATTAGTTTGTTTCTTTTTGTTTGATAAGCAAAAAACGAAAGGCTCATTTTCCTGTATTTCATTGTTTATAACAAATAAACAGTTAAGGACGCGGTAGACAAATGGAGTATTCTTCATATTTTATGGTGCTACAGTCAGTTTATCAGATTACAGTGCCGTAATATATAATGTCCAATTTTTTTATCCGACAAGGAGAGGGTAGAATTATTGTTGTTCTCTTATATCGGTTTGGGTAAAGTATATAGGAAAACTCCATTTTATACCGATCAGAGATGCAAGGTTTATTTGGAAATTTAATTTTTGGGCATTACCAAATGTACCTTAAACTGCCTATTTCATTTTTCACTAAAGAAATACAAAAATAAGTATTTATAACAAAAGACTACCACCCATTTGGCATTCGTTTTTTGAACATCTTCACACTATTGGATAACGTATTTCCCCATAACACATCCCTCTCCCTAAAGTCAATGCCCATCGCTCTACAAAGATTTGAAACCGAGGTGGTTTGCACTACAGTGCACCTTTTACTTCTAATGAGAGCTTTTGGTTGCTTTTCTATTCTCATACCTAGAGAAATACGAGTTTCAGGGCGGTTCCAAATTTTGCGATGAAAACAGAAATGATCTGGGAATCACTAAATGAGATACTTTGATGTTCGAAATTGAGCCTTCACATAAAGTATATTTATTTGCTCAGTTGTTTTATGCAGTAGCCTTAAAAAGTGCATATCCGAGATTATAAGGAATCATTTACACTTATACTAGTAGTGGCCTAAATGTTCATAGTACCCAAGCACGGAATAAATGAATGTCATAATCATTTATTTTTTTATCGCTTTGGTCGGAATTACAGCAGGACTGAGGTGTAGAGGTAAGCCTTTTTAATTGACTTATAAACGAGAAACTAATGACAAGTAACTGAACATCGAAATTGAACTCAATGGTGGATCTGGATGAACTAAAAAATATTTAATTCATCGGTGGCCACTACAGCCAATATCTGCAATAGTGCTTTAATTATTAATAAAATATTTTTGAAGCTTGCTAGCCATGTATCCAAGCATTTATATAATATTGGAATATTGGATTCAAAACTGGAATGGCAAGAATCGCTCAATTTTCCCATTACCCAAACAGCAGTGAATAACTACAAAATACATTATTGTATAAATTTCACATATATAAATTATTTGCTTATCATATCTGACCGCTTGCACTATGCAATTCTCATGTTGCAAACGGTTATGAAAATAGAGCGTATATACATATGGGAACAACAGACCGTGAAATACGCCTGTTGTGTGTGTTGCTTTCCGATAGAAATTTCACGTCAATATTTGCCATGCTTGCTGACATTGTATATACGTCTATCTGGAAATATATGGCCACTACCGCCCAACTAAAATATATTTTAATGACTATTAGTGCCAATTATTCATAATTGCACTGAGAAATCTCATTAATCTGAACGTTAGCGTATCTCTATCCACTGACAGACCGGCCAACACAGCGATGTGGCAGAATTCAAAAACACCGATTTCCAAAAACCTTGTAGATACCTCTTATTCAAGCCCCTCGTCATCCTCCAATCTTCCGAATATTCGAATAAGTTCCAGCATAAGAGAAGGGCTACAGATTCTATGGTAGGAAGTGTAAGATGACAAATGTACAGATATTCGATAGTCACTATCACAGCATAGTAAACAACCAGCACAATAACTCAAGTTGGCGGAAATTACACGCGCATCCCCACTTTTGGATGATTTTTTGTAGGGATGCTAACGATACTTCGATACTTTTGCACTAATATCGAGTATTTTTATCATTGATACTTTTGAGGCATTCCAAGCTGGTATCGATACTTTTGTATCGGTATCGAAAATAGTTATATAATTATTGAGGGGTCGGTGGTACGAACCAAACGCGCCTATAAGGCTAAAAAATATCGAGTTGGTAGCGGTATCGATATTTTCATTTTCGCATCTCTACCCAAACTTCACAGCCGTAAAATCATCCATACACCCTCCCAAGGTCAAATTTTGTGGGAACCATTTTTATATAGGAAACCCTCAGAGATATTATGCTGGTTGTTTATGATGCTGTTGTCACTATATCTATCTAGCCCAAGTCGAATTTTGAAAAATTTCATGGAGGCTTGGTTTAAATTTGTTCTTCAAATTGTCGATTCTGTATTAAAGATGTGTGGAAAGTGACTGGTGGGAAGCTACGTGAAAAAGCTGTTGAAACGTTTTGAAAATTGTTTCTTCATAATCGTGGCACGTCTTAAGCCTCATTCACACTGCTGGTGAAGTTCCTCGTCGAAGTAAGTCGACTCAAGGAGAATTATGCTCGGCAGACAAGAACCTAATCTTGTTTTGTTAATGACAAAGTCAGTTGACAACGGCGAAATGGATGATGACGTGCAAGAGGCAGCAGCACTTGCATTGTGCACTCTCACATAATGTGTCAATGATGTGCCTCATTTTCTTGCGACGAGTAAGAGCCAAATTACACGAGCGGAATTTCCGCAGCGTATTTTACGCGGCATCAAACGAGCGCAACTACACGAACGGAAAATCCGTCGCATTGTCTTTCTTTCCGTCGACGGTGAGCGCATAAAACGCTCTCGACTGCGTTAAGGGTCTGGGGTATAGCGCGCGAAATTGAGAATCCAAGAAAAGACGTATTCCCGTGTTAGAGATGAGGCGTGGCCGCCTGTTTCCTTTCTCCAGTGTGTGTCTGTGTCTAAGATGAGGGAGATAAGTCCAAAAATCCAAAGGTAAGGTCAAAAGGTCCAAGGGTAAGGTCCAAAGGTCACCATAAAAATGAATTTCGCATTTCCAAGCTCCTGACGTTACCTTTAAACTTGCAGTGATGACTCAAAGAGCAAATTGAAGCAGAAAGCTTGTGCTTGTGCAACTATTTAGCTATTCTTGATATAGTGTTTGGTTGTTAAATTACATGCATTTATAGAATGTATGATTTTGCATTGCGAGTTTTTTTGCACATTAAAAAACTTTTTTGAGAAAATCGTAAGTAGTTGTCATTCATTAAGGTCTTAACTATCGCTTTCTGAAATATTATATTATGTAGTTTGAAAATAGAGTGAGTTATGCGAGAAATTGTGAGTCCATATTTCACATGGCAATTACGTATGTAAAAGGCCCTTTAAGATCCTCGCCGCCACAACGCAACGTGTTGTTCAGTACGGAGTAAACTAGACGAGGTGAGGGTACAGTCAAAAAAAATGTTTGACATGGAAGTATTTATTGGTGAAACTGAAGAATGGTCTGAAATTTACGATATAAAAAGTAACGACTTTAGCTATAGAAACATTAAGGAAAAAAATGTGGGAAGAAGTGGCCATGGACATTCAATGATATGAGTAGAATTTTTCTGGTTACTTTCTGTGCTGATAAAAATTTTGCTGAAAATATCCTGTTGATAATATTTCTCTTAATATCGGAAGAAGCCACCAACGTCATTTCTTCTTCCTTTTTTTTTAAATGTGCAGAAACTTGCACATACCGCAGCACCGCAACCTAACACATTGCCGTCCATTTTGTAACTTAATGTGGCTACTCAACGGAAGAAATGCTTTCTATTTGCTGCCAATTCCAACGGAAATCCCGCCGCGTTAAATACGCCGCGGAAATTCCGCTCGTGTAGTTTGGCTCTAAGTCTGAGCAGCGTGGACTGTCAGTTCGCCTCGCGATTTTAATCCTTTGCCTTGGGCAGAGACCGACAACGACTGAAAGTGGCTCGAAGACCATCCACATTCTCGTACTTAAGTAAGCTTGGGTAACTGCGCGAGTAGTGTGGTTGTGGCTTAAAATTCAAAGCACCTTGGAACATTTGAAAATCTGTGGAAACGTACTAGGTGATGATGAAGGTGGAGGACACGTCCCGTGATCGAATATAATAATTTTGTTTATATGTCACGAAAACACGCATATTTACTCACGAATAATCAATTCTGCTTAGCTATAACAGTGTTTTCCATTGCATTGAAACTGAACAATTTTTTTCAGCAGAATTTTGAGGCGTAAATGGTTGCCTTGGATGCGCTTGGCATTGAAGTCTGCCAAGTAATCGCGGAACTCGTAAAAAATGACTCATTCCGTAGACGGCTTACTACCATACGTCCCCAGTAAACGCGTCAAAATTAAACAAAACGCAATCGGTCCGGGCAACTAGGCTCAATGACTCGTGGTATAAACAGCGACAGCACGAAGAAATTCCGCGCAGCACAGGGTTGGATCTAAAAACTTTCAGCGAAAAGTACCTGATAACAAGCGGTCGCCCCCGATTGGGCACTATCGGTGCTTTATATAACTGTTACTTTTCAGTAATGTCGATATATGGCAGATATTATCGGCTGTTCCTACTTCTAATCTGCATACTGTATTGGACTAAAGTTTGCCAAGATTTCCTGAGGAATAATACCATTAGAGAGCGAGTGAGAAAGGGAACATAGAGAGAGGAGCGTCAAATCAGTAAACGATTCTGGAAAGTTCTATCAGTAAATCGGTAAACTATTTTGGAAAATTCTGCTTTTTTAAGGTTCATCCCCATTCTGGAGGTTGGCAATCATCAAGGCAATTCGAACTTTGAAAACCATTGCTCTGAATAGATGATTATTGGGGCAGTTATACCAATCTCTCAAATTTTTCAGTCACGAATGTCTTCTCATCTCTTTTCATACGATTGCTCCTTCTATTATTAGTTGTAGATGATATTTCTCTCCTCTCGTAACATGTCCCAGGTACTGTAGTTTTCTTCTCTTTATAGCTAACAATACTTCTCTTTGATTTTTCATTCTTGTAAATACTGTATCGTTTGTAGCTTTCTCTGATCATGGTATTTTCACAATTCAACAATATATTCATTCTACAAAATACTTACTCCTAGTAGGGTGCTGATTAGTACTAGTTAGTATATCCTTAATCTCATTAACGGATAAGCATTTCGGAAGATCTACAGGATACAAAAGAACATAATGTTCTAGATCATTACTGATTATGCGGCTAACCAGTTGCATAGCTAGTAGGGATGCTCGAGTAGCTAAATTTTCATTCTAAGTAAGAAAATACATTTTTTTTTCTCTCGGCGAACATTATTTTCTCTGTAGTGATAATTTGCGGTAGCTTCTCCGAAGCACTGACTATTATCCATTAGTTAAAAGCAAGGTTGCCATATTTACGGCTAATTGATGGTGTCAGAAGGACCATTTTTTTATTAACTTTTATAACTCGTTATAACTCTTTGATATTAAAAATTAGTATGGTTTAGATTTAACAATGGTGGTGGAAGAAACCCTTTCTGGATGATACCATCTGTCTGTTGACCACATATGAAAATTTCGAGGATTGATTCTATCCTTCAAAGAGAAGTGGGTCTTATGTTATGCAGGATAAACATGCCGGTTCAATTTCCATCTGATTTTATGTGTCTGGAGAAAAAGTAAACCTAATTTTGCCTCAAATTTGAATGTACTGTATCACGTTTTTGGATATCGAATTCATACCTTTGATTGGTAACGAAGCAGTCTTGGCTATACTTTAATTTTTCCGAAGTATTTATGATACGCTTTACTCTTGATTTCAAATCAGTTTTCATAGGAAATATCTGTAATTCAGCAGTGTAATAATAATATCTGCAGGATTCGCTATAACATCGTACAAAATCAATTCTTGTTTGTAAATCCATGTTATTAAAGTTACAATCCATATTACATCAAACAATATCAAATCGACGTATCCCTTCAAACGTATGGCATATCACTTGAAACACAAATAACAGAATATTAGATAGATATGGTAACTGTAACTCTAAATTTGAGGGCATACATTTTGGTTCATATGCACGCTAGAGCTCAGCAGGCTAACTCACACGTAACGATGATAATTAGTGAACTAGATAGTCTCATGTTGTGGAAAAAACATGAAACAGATATAACAAGAAAGGTCACTTGACGTCTGTCCTTGAAAGTGGCACCCATAGACGGAAACAGTTCAAGCACATAAGCATGCTATTAATGAGCAACTGCTTCTTCGTAGCATGTGTGAACGTACCTTGCTCGAAACAAGCATGCTAATTTCGAACATGCTCAAGAACCGACGGTCGTGCGATTAAATGCAAATGTGCCAGTTTCAAGAGCATGCTAATTTTGAGCATGCTTAATAAGCATGCCATTTATGAGCATGTGTATCTGTACCTTTAGCTAAATTTTGCTGAGGAACAGTGGCAGTAAAGGCATTGGGCTAGAAAGGCAAAATTGGGGGCGGAGCTTAGTGAGCCTCCTTATTATGCCTATGTTCTGTCTACGTAGCGAAAATCTCTATTGTATGTTTAATGTACGTAGCCAGATAACGAATATGATCGCTCGTACTCTGTGCTACTGTTACGTTTATTTTAGTTTATAATACCTATTACTGTTTCCTATTTACACTCAGAAATAGTTACTAATGATGTAGGATGCTAAGGCTCGAATTCCGGATATCTACTCATTTGTTATAGAAATCCAAGTATCAATTAAGAACAGATAAATGCAATAAGCAATATCACATTTGAAAGCACTGTTCGAGTTCCTCTCCACTGGGTAACTAGACGTATATCGAACACGTTAAATGAAGAGATTAATTGTAAAAACTACAATTAAGTATCAGACGTACCATTCAGGCATTTTAATGCGTGCGAATGCCCACCATATCGGTGGTACTGTCGTGCAGAACTGCGCCCGATGACGAACCGACCCTGAAAAAACCGCGCATACTTTTTCAAACTGAGTAGTAGACTGCACGATAAAAATAATAAAAACATCACTGACCTGCACAATATAAAATTGCGAGACCGAGTCGCCAAAGTCAATGTCTGAACTGAAAAGCAGCAGTAAAAAACCGGTTGGTACATGCTAAAAATCAAGCAACCTACGGCGGAAAAAAGAGAATCGAAAATCTTGAATGTGTGTGCGCGAGAGGCTGCTACGCCAACGTGATTCTTGCATGCATTTATCATTTTATATCAAAGCCTTCTATTGCCTTTCTTCTCGCGACTGACGCGGCAGAAAAATCTGTTAGATGGATGAACAGAGGTGTACTGTTATCTTCTTTTATTTTTCTTGGAGATTGGTTATTGTTCTTTAATCGATTTGTCAAAATCAGAATGCATTTATATCTTACGTCAACTCTAATGATACGGTGCGTCGTTGCTAATAGTCGCAAAAAAATAATTAACGTCGCTGGAACACAGCCCTTTTACTATGTGAGGTCAATGTACGCACTTGTACTCTAGAAATATTCATAGTAAAGGTCAATCACTGATATCTCGAGTAGCTGTTAATACTGTAGCAGTATGGGAACATTTAGTCTGTAGGTGGCTGCTTTATATATTGTTTCAACCCTTTACCGTTCACTGCCTTCAGTTTACTGCACTTCTATCACTATTTTTTTTAAGATTTGTAAGAATTATAACGTTCGATTACGGCTCTATACATGGGGCGATCATAAAAGATATTAGTTTTAGTATTGATTGATAGCGCTAGCCACCTATGAAAGTTAAGAAAATAATGATTTTATGTTTAGCTACTATCACTTGTTGACTAAAATTTTTCCCAACATTTTTTTCGAATTTATTATAGATCTTTCCACACCGTAGGGCACAATTTTTCCTACCATTTTGTCTATCCTACTTATTTCCGTCGGCAGGTCTATCTATCTGAGCCTTAATATCATGATTTTGATATGTTACGGGATCATAGTGGGTCTGCTCAGATAAAAAAAATACTGACATTTTTGAAAATTGGTGCATTGGCGGCGGTGTAACAGGCAAAAAATGAAAATTTGTCCTAAACTTCGTTTTTAGGCGTTTGACCAATTCTAGAACATTTTGCGCTTTTTCGGGGAGGTGGTAGAATTGTAGTGGTGAGGAAAGTGAGATTTTGGTGAAGTTGGAAATGTTTTGTGCTCATTGGCCTGAAAAACGTGTTCCAACTCTTTACAGCCTTATATGAGCATTATCGTTTAACATGTATCTGTTTATCTTTATCCCAACGCCACTGAATATATGTACATATATAAACTAAAGCTAATAGCTGGGTAGCGGCAAATAAACAGCGAGGTGTACTCTTTAAACGTTTATATTTCCTAGCTTTCGGAGTTCTTTGACTCCTTCTTCAGGGCTACAATAAATGAAAAGAAAAGTTCAGCAACAAGTTCCACCCCCCTAATGACCCTTAAATACTTTAACTACTCTATTCTCAAGATTTGTTATTGTTAATATATTTTTAACAAAATTAATTCACTATTAAATAAATGTAAATAACATTTTATTTAACTTTATGCATATAATTTCGCATTTCATCTTCAAACTTCTAAAAGTTTCTCTCAAATCCTCCCCTTATTCTAATAAAACTTTTAATCAAAAGTTTAGTTGGATTAAATTCGATATTGAGGTATTAAAAAAATCTCCCTTCTATGTTCATCCACCTTATATAATAAAATTCAACAAATTTCACTATTACCACCCTGTACACTCTTTTGCAATTTTATGCTCATTGATTAGACAGATGTCACTAACCTTCAATTTTTGACTTTGACATTTGATATTCCACAACCTGTTTCCGGATTTTCAGCCATTTGCAGGTCGACCTTCTTGATGCACATGTCGTAAAACGGCAGCATGATGTTTTTTCGCGAATATTTTTAACAATTTGAATGTTTTTAAAAATGTAACTGTCTCCTTTTTATGTACATGACTTTAAGTACGTTGTGATGTGTTACTTTGATGGATTTCCTATTGTAACATCGTTCAGCACCATTCTCGTCTAACTTGTTGTAAGTACGCACAATTTTCTATCTTAAACCACTTGTTGCTGAACTTTTCTTTTCATTTATTGTAGCCCTGAAGAAGGAGTCAAAGAACTCCGAAAGCTAGGAAATATAAAAGTTTAAAGAGTACACCTCGCTGTTTATTTGCCGCTACCCAGCTATTAGCTTTAGTTTTGTTTCTTAACTAATCGGCAACGATTACCCGGTTTTAAACCATGTACATATATATATTTTTGCAATCGCAGAATCTCAGTGACTGTCACCGATTTTCATGAAATTTGGGATGGGGAATAAAGTGGGAACATATTAGATAAGACAGAAGATCGGTGTATTATCGATGGAGTAAGTAGCAAGACAACAAAAATTAGGTTTTTTTGGGGGGTTTAAGGGGTTCTTGATTATTTTCCATTTTTTCAGGGATAAGATAAAACTGAGGTGGTGGTGAGGGTGGCACGTAGGGCAATTTTAAAATTGTTTGCATTCATAGACTTCCTATCTTAAATGATATTCAACATGTGACGTCAGCGTCGTGTCAAAATTGAGAGCTGTTTAAAAAGGCCAATTTCTGAGGATTAATCAATGTCAATCAAATGCAACTAGAAATAGGGTACTTGCAGAGGTCGTGAAATCGCCTCGGGAGTATACATAGCGTATAGAAAACCATATCAAGAAGCAGTAGGAAACAAAAAACAATTTTTTACTGACGGCCAAAAAAAGATATTTGCAAAATAAAATAAGGATATATTCAAATTTTTCCACGTGACCTAAAACAAGGGCTAACGTCACAGATATCTTATCGATATCGACAATCGATACTGCTACAGCGCAGGTCAGTGAGACTCAACTGCGCATTCGACTAGAGATGATCTGAATTCTTTAAAAATGCGACTCAATTTATTGATACTCAAACATATTTGAAACAGGCAATTAACCCACTAGCATTTTCGTGGCAATACATTTTTATATCTGATAGGTATCACAGTTCATCCTGTTTGTGACCGAGATTCGCAACTAATCGAGGCCATCATTTTATTTCGGCGCATCCCATTATGAATGAATCCAAAGATAGAATCTAATTCAAGCCCATCGCTACAAAGTGAATTAGTAATCTATCCTAACTTTTATTATTTTGACTTTTGTACTTTTGTGTGTGACTGTGTTTTGTGGTTATAATGATCAATGTCAAAATGTTAGGTTAGCACTGGCTATCGATATCGAATATCAATAACTTTACATCCCATCACTATACGATATTACTGACGTCAGAGGTTGTTTGCGCGGGATTTTCCGGCATTTGAAATAATTTTTGGAATATCTCTCACAGCCGATTCCAAAAAACCAAACAAGTGATTTTGTCATGTTTACTAGGCTCTAAGGAGCGCGTAAATGACATAATATTTTTTTCTGCAAGTACCCTATTATCAATGATCATATAAAAGCCAAATGTTTCTACTAAGGCCACGTTCACACAATATAAGTGAATATTGGCGCCTTTCAGGTTATAAAGCGTAGGTGTGTCTGACTGTCAGAGAGTAAATATCATGCCTTATTGAAGATTAATCACGCACAACTACGAAATTTTTAATTAGGCTTGTTCTAAATATTAACAGTAATTGAGTGCTGTTGCTAGTAGCTGATAAATAAGCAGCCTTGTAACACATTTAAAATTATAAATTTTTTATTGCATTATTGAGGGTCTGAAAAAGAGCAAGTTTAGAGGTACTATTTTGAATCTGTTATATTTCTATTCTTTTCTTAACCTCCTTTACCATGTACTGGTGAAAGTGTATACATCGGAGCAACAAAGAGGTCGCTACAAACTAGAGTTTCGGGACACACATCAAATTGCCGATTAGGTCAGATAGAAAAATCGGCAGTAGATAAAGCGGAAGCCACAAGATAAAGTTTGAAGAGACACAGATTCTTGCTATGCTCTCCTCTTATTATGTCATATTGTAGGGAGTCCATCGAGATTTATACACATAAAAACAACTTCAACAACAAAGAAGAAAGAAAGAAGAGGCTCAACAGAATATGAATACCCGCACTAAGAGACGCAAAGATTCTAAAATGTGCAGGAGATCCACAGGGTTCGGCCGTGCACAGTGCAGCCGC
Source organism: Callosobruchus maculatus (assembly GCA_951848785.1). Lineage (NCBI taxonomy): Eukaryota > Metazoa > Arthropoda > Insecta > Coleoptera > Chrysomelidae > Callosobruchus > Callosobruchus maculatus. Next base: position 3,754,542 of record CATOUR010000032.1, read on the forward strand.
CCCCACTCCTAATCCGGGGTATAAAATGCTAAACCCGGTGACGAAGCCTCAGTTTCCCGTAACATGCTGAGCAGGTAACAGCTTCTGAGAGTGTCAACCACCCGTGTTCGCGAAACGTCAAGCAGTGAAGCGCGCCGATGCCAAGGTGGCGGAGTGTGTCGACGCCGGCCGAACAGTCCAAGAACCAACAGTTCATCAAACTATGGCCGTGAAAGCCTTACACAGTACTCGAACCTATCGTTTTCATTTTGATATATTAGAACATTTTGTAGACAAGTGAAGTAAACAGCTTTTAAGCAGTAATGATTCGTCAATATGGTACACATTCAGTTTTTGGATTCTCAGTATTGTAAAGAAACCATATATAACATAGCCAAATTTATCCCAATAAGATCTGATCGTAATAAAGCGAAGCGAAGAAGAGATTGGAGTCTATGCACGGATAACAGAAAGAACAAAACTAATGGTAACAGGAGAAATCTGACCAACAACTTGAAAGACTTTGGTCTGCAAAGTCATCATTTCTTTTAGGATAGTCCGGATCTCGTATCTGTATTTACTAAAAACTAATCTGATGGTACAGTTATTCATCATTTCTATTGTGTAAGGATACTTCTTGGCAGACTGTATAGGTAAAGTTAAGCTGTGTCTTTTTTGGAAAAAGACTTCAAAGCTGAATTCGAGCAAACGTTCTATAAATTAAAAGTATCAATAAAGTAAACCATCCTTACTCACGCAAGCAAAAGTTCCGATTTTATGCCGAAAAGTTTTTCCATCTTTATTTTTGCGGAACAATAAAACGAAACTATAACTTGCTATCAAAACGGATTTATGGTTATCTGCATGAAAGAAGCGTATTTCGCCGTATACAAATTTTAATATAAAATGATAGAAAAACTAGATTAAATAAGGGGAAAAATGTCGAGATTGTAGCGTGCCGAGCGGCCATTATTAGCAAAAATTTTCAAATTATAAGTTTGAAATACAATTTTACAATATCGCATGTCAATATCTCTGAGCTATATTAGGAAGCAAATTATCGTCTATGGAACTTGGAGGAGAGATTATGGAATTTTATAATTACTGCAAAAACTACGAGGATAGAGACTGAGTGTATGACAGGAATTTTTTAACTGTAAAATGCAGACGTGTATGTGAGATGGTTTAGTAACGACATGGAATTAGTCTAATGGCTTTCGCCGATCTTTCTATGGTTAGACGCAAGACAGTGATGTGGAATAAAATATACTGTACAGCTAAGGTAGATCATCAGATAGTGTTAATTATTTCACACCTGTCTGTTAAAATATGTCAATATTTTAGAAGTCATAAGCCGCATTTGTTTTACACAAAATCTTAGATAATCTCAGCTCACTTAACTTCACTCAGATCAATATTATACGTGTGACCTCAACGAAAACTGTTCATTTTAGGTTATAATCTGATCAACTACTGTGCTCTAGTGATGTAACGAATGTTACACTTTGGACATTCGCGGATGCGAATGCGAATATTCAGTTTTCAAGGGTTAACAAAATTTATTTTTGTTTGCCTAGAGTATTAAATCTTATGTAAAGTAATAATATTTATAGTTTATATATTGTAGTAGTAGATTTATTGATTATTATTTGTTTTTTCTTCAAGAATAAGAACATTAAAACTTCGGTAAAAATTCATAAAAGAATTATATTTGATTGTTTACTTCGCATCTAGCATATACTTTTGTTTGTTAAATTCTTATGAAAATTTAATTGTTAAGCTTCATTGCCCAAAGTTAGATAAATAAATGATACCACGTGATAAACAGAAGACTGAGGTGATTACAAGTTTAAGTAACTTTTTTACATTAAAAAACCCAAGAAATGATGGATTTTGTTTTATTAACCAACTATTACATTTGAAAAAAATTATTCACAAAACTTTTGCAGTAATTTTGCGAATGCAAATATGTAAAAATATGCGAATATCCGCAAATACGAATATTCGAATAATAACATCACTACTGTGCTCAGCTGTTTATTTTGAAGGCCTAATGGAACTGATATTTAGATACTGATTCGACAATCTCACTTTAGTTTGAAATATCTCACTTCACTTGCAAAACGAATGCGCCTATAGGTTAGCTTTATGATGTCTAAAAGGTAACGAATCTTCTAAAAATTCAGGATTGGTCTAGAGATAGTCTTTTAGAGCTCATCTTTTTTTTATGTAAAACTTAAAATGTGCCCCCCTTCCAATAAATAATCTTGGATCCGCGACGTTTATAGTAAGTCTTTTACGGTATACTTCAAGCATCCGTTGGAATATCCAAAATTTAAAAGAAACATGAGAAGCATTGCTTTCTTTATTACTTACCCAAGAAGGCAAAGCCTAAATACCACAGACCGCCGCTACTATATACGGGTTAGCGGAAGTTTGTTCACGCGGGCTCGGTTCTTGATGTACGAAGGACCATCACTGTGAGATGTGATGGGATCGCTGGACGGCCAAATAATAGAGGACAGCTCAGACGAGCAGGCTCCCTTGATTTACCCGTAGAAAAGGGAGAGGTCGCACCGCCGGTGAGAAAGTGACTGGCAGTGGCGCGTTAAGGTCTTGTCACCAATTAGTGGAATTATTCTTCTTTCGACTGCAGGTAGTAGGGGCAGCAGCTCCCCAGATATGTGAGCAGTACTCAAGGGCAGGATTTATCTAGGCCTTATACAGTGAAAGAAAGTGGGATGGGTAGCAGTACTTTCTGGCGCCAAATAACTGTTCAAGCTTTTTACTAGTAGTTGTTACAACTACGACGAAACGTGTTAGTGCCAGATCATAGTTTCTGAAATGTTGACTCTGAAAGCTTGTATGAGTGACTTCTTGGTAGAGCTTGATTGTTATTCGAAGAGGGTGCTCGCTTGGGCTCTTTTTGCATCATAGATTACAGTTCCAACTTGACCTCAGATATTTGGCTATTGCTCATGATGGCTACGTGCAAACGCAAACAGTTGCCATCCAAGACCGAGCCCTGTGGGACCACAACGTTGACATTTTGGGCTCTTTTTGAAGATGTGCCTTGATATTTGTTATTAATAGAACCGACTAGTTCTAGGTAGTAAGCATCTTTGGCTGAGCTTCATTCGATATCGGGATTGCACTACTTCGATTTATTTAGGTACAAAATGATTCTACAAACATTGCTGCATGTGATCATATACACATTTTTTAGTATACCGAGAAACGTACTGTAAAGCAAAACTCGTCACTCGTATAAACGAAGGGTGATCTTTCCCCTATGCACAAACCAATACTTATTGACACCCTCATTATTCACCCTTACCATTCGGCACCACCCCTTTCGTTCGAAGTATTAATGTTATTGAATTGTGTTCGGTGATGGAAGAAAAAAAGCATGGTCGACTTCTCTTTGTAGCTGATTGATGTCTACGTTAAGTACGCATATGAAAAAATGGAGCCAATTAGTAGGACTACCGAAGAAACATTTTTGAAGCTTTTGAAAAATGTTTTGCGGTTTGAAGTTATGAAACAAAACAAAGTACAAATATTTTGTGGTTATTGTTTTTTGTCTAGTTGTTCTGCTACCATATACGAAATATCAAACTCTTCAATTCCTAACGGAGTGACAAGTTACCAAGACAGTGTCAGTAAAACAGTATTTTAGAGTGGCCAAGAAGTATTCGGTTTTTGATGACCGCTCCTAGGCCACTCAGCCAAAGGCAAATTTTCAAAAACGATTCTTCTTCCCTGCTCTCCCAAGATCAGATTAACTTTCCGATTTATAGGGGGTAATAATTACGGAACCGACATATTGAGGGAAATGAGTGACATTACTGTGATGATATAGATATTATAAAATGCCCAAATAATCAATAAAGGCAAATTCTGTAGCTCAAATATTTCTTACAATGGTTAGAAATAAAAATTGAGCAATCACCAAATATTTCGATTCTACCCCATTACTGCAGAAGCAATTGACAAGCACTATAAAGCTTGCGTATCTAAAAATTTAAGCAGAATCATTTCGATACGTTCCGAATTATATATTCAATACTCTGATTGATGATTTTTGCCAAAAACTATAAGTTTTATTAAGGTCATATTAATACTTTCCAATCAAGTATTTTTATCATTGATACTTTTGAGGCATTCCAAGCTGGTATCGATACTTTTGTATCGGTATCGAAAATAGTTATATAATTATTGAGGGGTCGGTGGTACGAACCAAACGCGCCTATAAGGCTAAAAAATATCGAGTTGGTAGCGGTATCGATATTTTCATTTTCGCATCTCTACCCAAACTTCACAGCCGTAAAATCATCCATACACCCTCCCAAGGTCAAATTTTGTGGGAACCATTTTTATATAGGAAACCCTCAGAGATATTATGCTGGTTGTTTATGATGCTGTTGTCACTATATCTATCTAGCCCAAGTCGAATTTTGAAAAATTTCATGGAGGCTTGGTTTAAATTTGTTCTTCAAATTGTCGATTCTGTATTAAAGATGTGTGGAAAGTGACTGGTGGGAAGCTACGTGAAAAAGCTGTTGAAACGTTTTGAAAATTGTTTCTTCATAATCGTGGCACGTCTTAAGCCTCATTCACACTGCTGGTGAAGTTCCTCGTCGAAGTAAGTCGACTCAAGGAGAATTCTGCTCGGCAGACAAGAACCTAATCTTGTTTTGTTAATGACAAAGTCAGTTGACAACGGCGAAATGGATGATGACGTGCAAGAGGCAGCAGCACTTGCATTGTGCACTCTCACATAATGTGTCAATGATGTGCCTCATTTTCTTGCGACGAGTAAGAGCCAAATTACACGAGCGGAATTTCCGCAGCGTATTTTACGCGGCATCAAACGAGCGCAACTACACGAACGGAAAATCCGTCGCATTGTCTTTCTTTCCGTCGACGGTGAGCGCATAAAACGCTCTCGACTGCGTTAAGGGTCTGGGGTATAGCGCGCGAAATTGAGAATCCAAGAAAAGACGTATTCCCGTGTTAGAGATGAGGCGTGGCCGCCTGTTTCCTTTCTCCAGTGTGTGTCTGTGTCTAAGATGAGGGAGATAAGTCCAAAAATCCAAAGGTAAGGTCAAAAGGTCCAAGGGTAAGGTCCAAAGGTCACCATAAAAATGAATTTCGCATTTCCAAGCTCCTGACGTTACCTTTAAACTTGCAGTGATGACTCAAAGAGCAAATTGAAGCAGAAAGCTTGTGCTTGTGCAACTATTTAGCTATTCTTGATATAGTGTTTGGTTGTTAAATTACATGCATTTATAGAATGTATGATTTTGCATTGCGAGTTTTTTTGCACATTAAAAAACTTTTTTGAGAAAATCGTAAGTAGTTGTCATTCATTAAGGTCTTAACTATCGCTTTCTGAAATATTATATTATGTAGTTTGAAAATAGAGTGAGTTATGCGAGAAATTGTGAGTCCATATTTCACATGGCAATTACGTATGTAAAAGGCCCTTTAAGATCCTCGCCGCCACAACGCAACGTGTTGTTCAGTACGGAGTAAACTAGACGAGGTGAGGGTACAGTCAAAAAAAATGTTTGACATGGAAGTATTTATTGGTGAAACTGAAGAATGGTCTGAAATTTACGATATAAAAAGTAACGACTTTAGCTATAGAAACATTAAGGAAAAAAATGTGGGAAGAAGTGGCCATGGACATTCAATGATATGAGTAGAATTTTTCTGGTTACTTTCTGTGCTGATAAAAATTTTGCTGAAAATATCCTGTTGATAATATTTCTCTTAATATCGGAAGAAGCCACCAACGTCATTTCTTCTTCCTTTTTTTTTAAATGTGCAGAAACTTGCACATACCGCAGCACCGCAACCTAACACATTGCCGTCCATTTTGTAACTTAATGTGGCTACTCAACGGAAGAAATGCTTTCTATTTGCTGCCAATTCCAACGGAAATCCCGCCGCGTTAAATACGCCGCGGAAATTCCGCTCGTGTAGTTTGGCTCTAAGTCTGAGCAGCGTGGACTGTCAGTTCGCCTCGCGATTTTAATCCTTTGCCTTGGGCAGAGACCGACAACGACTGAAAGTGGCTCGAAGACCATCCACATTCTCGTACTTAAGTAAGCTTGGGTAACTGCGCGAGTAGTGTGGTTGTGGCTTAAAATTCAAAGCACCTTGGAACATTTGAAAATCTGTGGAAACGTACTAGGTGATGATGAAGGTGGAGGACACGTCCCGTGATCGAATATAATAATTTTGTTTATATGTCACGAAAACACGCATATTTACTCACGAATAATCAATTCTGCTTAGCTATAACAGTGTTTTCCATTGCATTGAAACTGAACAATTTTTTTCAGCAGAATTTTGAGGCGTAAATGGTTGCCTTGGATGCGCTTGGCATTGAAGTCTGCCAAGTAATCGCGGAACTCGTAAAAAATGACTCATTCCGTAGACGGCTTACTACCATACGTCCCCAGTAAACGCGTCAAAATTAAACAAAACGCAATCGGTCCGGGCAACTAGGCTCAATGACTCGTGGTATAAACAGCGACAGCACGAAGAAATTCCGCGCAGCACAGGGTTGGATCTAAAAACTTTCAGCGAAAAGTACCTGATAACAAGCGGTCGCCCCCGATTGGGCACTATCGGTGCTTTATATAACTGTTACTTTTCAGTAATGTCGATATATGGCAGATATTATCGGCTGTTCCTACTTCTAATCTGCATACTGTATTGGACTAAAGTTTGCCAAGATTTCCTGAGGAATAATACCATTAGAGAGCGAGTGAGAAAGGGAACATAGAGAGAGGAGCGTCAAATCAGTAAACGATTCTGGAAAGTTCTATCAGTAAATCGGTAAACTATTTTGGAAAATTCTGCTTTTTTAAGGTTCATCCCCATTCTGGAGGTTGGCAATCATCAAGGCAATTCGAACTTTGAAAACCATTGCTCTGAATAGATGATTATTGGGGCAGTTATACCAATCTCTCAAATTTTTCAGTCACGAATGTCTTCTCATCTCTTTTCATACGATTGCTCCTTCTATTATTAGTTGTAGATGATATTTCTCTCCTCTCGTAACATGTCCCAGGTACTGTAGTTTTCTTCTCTTTATAGCTAACAATACTTCTCTTTGATTTTTCATTCTTGTAAATACTGTATCGTTTGTAGCTTTCTCTGATCATGGTATTTTCACAATTCAACAATATATTCATTCTACAAAATACTTACTCCTAGTAGGGTGCTGATTAGTACTAGTTAGTATATCCTTAATCTCATTAACGGATAAGCATTTCGGAAGATCTACAGGATACAAAAGAACATAATGTTCTAGATCATTACTGATTATGCGGCTAACCAGTTGCATAGCTAGTAGGGATGCTCGAGTAGCTAAATTTTCATTCTAAGTAAGAAAATACATTTTTTTTTCTCTCGGCGAACATTATTTTCTCTGTAGTGATAATTTGCGGTAGCTTCTCCGAAGCACTGACTATTATCCATTAGTTAAAAGCAAGGTTGCCATATTTACGGCTAATTGATGGTGTCAGAAGGACCATTTTTTTATTAACTTTTATAACTCGTTATAACTCTTTGATATTAAAAATTAGTATGGTTTAGATTTAACAATGGTGGTGGAAGAAACCCTTTCTGGATGATACCATCTGTCTGTTGACCACATATGAAAATTTCGAGGATTGATTCTATCCTTCAAAGAGAAGTGGGTCTTATGTTATGCAGGATAAACATGCCGGTTCAATTTCCATCTGATTTTATGTGTCTGGAGAAAAAGTAAACCTAATTTTGCCTCAAATTTGAATGTACTGTATCACGTTTTTGGATATCGAATTCATACCTTTGATTGGTAACGAAGCAGTCTTGGCTATACTTTAATTTTTCCGAAGTATTTATGATACGCTTTACTCTTGATTTCAAATCAGTTTTCATAGGAAATATCTGTAATTCAGCAGTGTAATAATAATATCTGCAGGATTCGCTATAACATCGTACAAAATCAATTCTTGTTTGTAAATCCATGTTATTAAAGTTACAATCCATATTACATCAAACAATATCAAATCGACGTATCCCTTCAAACGTATGGCATATCACTTGAAACACAAATAACAGAATATTAGATAGATATGGTAACTGTAACTCTAAATTTGAGGGCATACATTTTGGTTCATATGCACGCTAGAGCTCAGCAGGCTAACTCACACGTAACGATGATAATTAGTGAACTAGATAGTCTCATGTTGTGGAAAAAACATGAAACAGATATAACAAGAAAGGTCACTTGACGTCTGTCCTTGAAAGTGGCACCCATAGACGGAAACAGTTCAAGCACATAAGCATGCTATTAATGAGCAACTGCTTCTTCGTAGCATGTGTGAACGTACCTTGCTCGAAACAAGCATGCTAATTTCGAACATGCTCAAGAACCGACGGTCGTGCGATTAAATGCAAATGTGCCAGTTTCAAGAGCATGCTAATTTTGAGCATGCTTAATAAGCATGCCATTTATGAGCATGTGTATCTGTACCTTTAGCTAAATTTTGCTGAGGAACAGTGGCAGTAAAGGCATTGGGCTAGAAAGGCAAAATTGGGGGCGGAGCTTAGTGAGCCTCCTTATTATGCCTATGTTCTGTCTACGTAGCGAAAATCTCTATTGTATGTTTAATGTACGTAGCCAGATAACGAATATGATCGCTCGTACTCTGTGCTACTGTTACGTTTATTTTAGTTTATAATACCTATTACTGTTTCCTATTTACACTCAGAAATAGTTACTAATGATGTAGGATGCTAAGGCTCGAATTCCGGATATCTACTCATTTGTTATAGAAATCCAAGTATCAATTAAGAACAGATAAATGCAATAAGCAATATCACATTTGAAAGCACTGTTCGAGTTCCTCTCCACTGGGTAACTAGACGTATATCGAACACGTTAAATGAAGAGATTAATTGTAAAAACTACAATTAAGTATCAGACGTACCATTCAGGCATTTTAATGCGCGCGAATGCCCACCATATCGGTGGTACTGTCGTGCAGAACTGCGCCCGATGACGAACCGACCCTGAAAAAACCGCGCATACTTTTTCAAACTGAGTAGTAGACTGCACGATAAAAATAATAAAAACATCACTGACCTGCACAATATAAAATTGCGAGACCGAGTCGCCAAAGTCAATGTCTGAACTGAAAAGCAGCAGTAAAAAACCGGTTGGTACATGCTAAAAATCAAGCAACCTACGGCGGAAAAAAGAGAATCGAAAATCTTGAATGTGTGTGCGCGAGAGGCTGCTACGCCAACGTGATTCTTGCATGCATTTATCATTTTATATCAAAGCCTTCTATTGCCTTTCTTCTCGCGACTGACGCGGCAGAAAAATCTGTTAGATGGATGAACAGAGGTGTACTGTTATCTTCTTTTATTTTTCTTGGAGATTGGTTATTGTTCTTTAATCGATTTGTCAAAATCAGAATGCATTTATATCTTACGTCAACTCTAATGATACGGTGCGTCGTTGCTAATAGTCGCAAAAAAATAATTAACGTCGCTGGAACACAGCCCTTTTACTATGTGAGGTCAATGTACGCACTTGTACTCTAGAAATATTCATAGTAAAGGTCAATCACTGATATCTCGAGTAGCTGTTAATACTGTAGCAGTATGGGAACATTTAGTCTGTAGGTGGCTGCTTTATATATTGTTTCAACCCTTTACCGTTCACTGCCTTCAGTTTACTGCACTTCTATCACTATTTTTTTTAAGATTTGTAAGAATTATAACGTTCGATTACGGCTCTATACATGGGGCGATCATAAAAGATATTAGTTTTAGTATTGATTGATAGCGCTAGCCACCTATGAAAGTTAAGAAAATAATGATTTTATGTTTAGCTACTATCACTTGTTGACTAAAATTTTTCCCAACATTTTTTTCGAATTTATTATAGATCTTTCCACACCGTAGGGCACAATTTTTCCTACCATTTTGTCTATCCTACTTATTTCCGTCGGCAGGTCTATCTATCTGAGCCTTAATATCATGATTTTGATATGTTACGGGATCATAGTGGGTCTGCTCAGATAAAAAAAATACTGACATTTTTGAAAATTGGTGCATTGGCGGCGGTGTAACAGGCAAAAAATGAAAATTTGTCCTAAACTTCGTTTTTAGGCGTTTGACCAATTCTAGAACATTTTGCGCTTTTTCGGGGAGGTGGTAGAATTGTAGTGGTGAGGAAAGTGAGATTTTGGTGAAGTTGGAAATGTTTTGTGCTCATTGGCCTGAAAAACGTGTTCCAACTCTTTACAGCCTTATATGAGCATTATCGTTTAACATGTATCTGTTTATCTTTATCCCAACGCCACTGAATATATGTACATATATAAACTAAAGCTAATAGCTGGGTAGCGGCAAATAAACAGCGAGGTGTACTCTTTAAACGTTTATATTTCCTAGCTTTCGGAGTTCTTTGACTCCTTCTTCAGGGCTACAATAAATGAAAAGAAAAGTTCAGCAACAAGTTCCACCCCCCTAATGACCCTTAAATACTTTAACTACTCTATTCTCAAGATTTGTTATTGTTAATATATTTTTAACAAAATTAATTCACTATTAAATAAATGTAAATAACATTTTATTTAACTTTATGCATATAATTTCGCATTTCATCTTCAAACTTCTAAAAGTTTCTCTCAAATCCTCCCCTTATTCTAATAAAACTTTTAATCAAAAGTTTAGTTGGATTAAATTCGATATTGAGGTATTAAAAAAATCTCCCTTCTATGTTCATCCACCTTATATAATAAAATTCAACAAATTTCACTATTACCACCCTGTACACTCTTTTGCAATTTTATGCTCATTGATTAGACAGATGTCACTAACCTTCAATTTTTGACTTTGACATTTGATATTCCACAACCTGTTTCCGGATTTTCAGCCATTTGCAGGTCGACCTTCTTGATGCACATGTCGTAAAACGGCAGCATGATGTTTTTTCGCGAATATTTTTAACAATTTGAATGTTTTTAAAAATGTAACTGTCTCCTTTTTATGTACATGACTTTAAGTACGTTGTGATGTGTTACTTTGATGGATTTCCTATTGTAACATCGTTCAGCACCATTCTCGTCTAACTTGTTGTAAGTACGCACAATTTTCTATCTTAAACCACTTGTTGCTGAACTTTTCTTTTCATTTATTGTAGCCCTGAAGAAGGAGTCAAAGAACTCCGAAAGCTAGGAAATATAAAAGTTTAAAGAGTACACCTCGCTGTTTATTTGCCGCTACCCAGCTATTAGCTTTAGTTTTGTTTCTTAACTAATCGGCAACGATTACCCGGTTTTAAACCATGTACATATATATATTTTTGCAATCGCAGAATCTCAGTGACTGTCACCGATTTTCATGAAATTTGGGATGGGGAATAAAGTGGGAACATATTAGATAAGACAGAAGATCGGTGTATTATCGATGGAGTAAGTAGCAAGACAACAAAAATTAGGTTTTTTTGGGGGGTTTAAGGGGTTCTTGATTATTTTCCATTTTTTCAGGGATAAGATAAAACTGAGGTGGTGGTGAGGGTGGCACGTAGGGCAATTTTAAAATTGTTTGCATTCATAGACTTCCTATCTTAAATGATATTCAACATGTGACGTCAGCGTCGTGTCAAAATTGAGAGCTGTTTAAAAAGGCCAATTTCTGAGGATTAATCAATGTCAATCAAATGCAACTAGAAATAGGGTACTTGCAGAGGTCGTGAAATCGCCTCGGGAGTATACATAGCGTATAGAAAACCATATCAAGAAGCAGTAGGAAACAAAAAACAATTTTTTACTGACGGCCAAAAAAAGATATTTGCAAAATAAAATAAGGATATATTCAAATTTTTCCACGTGACCTAAAACAAGGGCTAACGTCACAGATATCTTATCGATATCGACAATCGATACTGCTACAGCGCAGGTCAGTGAGACTCAACTGCGCATTCGACTAGAGATGATCTGAATTCTTTAAAAATGCGACTCAATTTATTGATACTCAAACATATTTGAAACAGGCAATTAACCCACTAGCATTTTCGTGGCAATACATTTTTATATCTGATAGGTATCACAGTTCATCCTGTTTGTGACCGAGATTCGCAACTAATCGAGGCCATCATTTTATTTCGGCGCATCCCATTATGAATGAATCCAAAGATAGAATCTAATTCAAGCCCATCGCTACAAAGTGAATTAGTAATCTATCCTAACTTTTATTATTTTGACTTTTGTACTTTTGTGTGTGACTGTGTTTTGTGGTTATAATGATCAATGTCAAAATGTTAGGTTAGCACTGGCTATCGATATCGAATATCAATAACTTTACATCCCATCACTATACGATATTACTGACGTCAGAGGTTGTTTGCGCGGGATTTTCCGGCATTTGAAATAATTTTTGGAATATCTCTCACAGCCGATTCCAAAAAACCAAACAAGTGATTTTGTCATGTTTACTAGGCTCTAAGGAGCGCGTAAATGACATAATATTTTTTTCTGCAAGTACCCTATTATCAATGATCATATAAAAGCCAAATGTTTCTACTAAGGCCACGTTCACACAATATAAGTGAATATTGGCGCCTTTCAGGTTATAAAGCGTAGGTGTGTCTGACTGTCAGAGAGTAAATATCATGCCTTATTGAAGATTAATCACGCACAACTACGAAATTTTTAATTAGGCTTGTTCTAAATATTAACAGTAATTGAGTGCTGTTGCTAGTAGCTGATAAATAAGCAGCCTTGTAACACATTTAAAATTATAAATTTTTTATTGCATTATTGAGGGTCTGAAAAAGAGCAAGTTTAGAGGTACTATTTTGAATCTGTTATATTTCTATTCTTTTCTTAACCTCCTTTACCATGTACTGGTGAAAGTGTATACATCGGAGCAACAAAGAGGTCGCTACAAACTAGAGTTTCGGGACACACATCAAATTGCCGATTAGGTCAGATAGAAAAATCGGCAGTAGATAAAGCGGAAGCCACAAGATAAAGTTTGAAGAGACACAGATTCTTGCTATGCTCTCCTCTTATTATGTCATATTGTAGGGAGTCCATCGAGATTTATACACATAAAAACAACTTCAACAACAAAGAAGAAAGAAAGAAGAGGCTCAACAGAATATGAATACCCGCACTAAGAGACGCAAAGATTCTAAAATGTGCAGGAGATCCACAGGGTTCGGCCGTGCACAGTGCAGCCGCCCCCACTCCTAATCCGGGGTATAAAATGCTAAACCCGGTGACGAAGCCTCAGTTTCCCGTAACATGCTGAGCAGGTAACAGCTTCTGAGAGTGTCAACCACCCGTGTTCGCGAAACGTCAAGCAGTGAAGCGCGCCGATGCCAAGGTGGCGGAGTGTGTCGACGCCGGCCGAACAGTCCAAGAACCAACAGTTCATCAAACTATGGCCGTGAAAGCCTTACACAGTACTCGAACCTATCGTTTTCATTTTGATATATTAGAACATTTTGTAGACAAGTGAAGTAAACAGCTTTTAAGCAGTAATGATTCGTCAATATGGTACACATTCAGTTTTTGGATTCTCAGTATTGTAAAGAAACCATATATAACATAGCCAAATTTATCCCAATAAGATCTGATCGTAATAAAGCGAAGCGAAGAAGAGATTGGAGTCTATGCACGGATAACAGAAAGAACAAAACTAATGGTAACAGGAGAAATCTGACCAACAACTTGAAAGACTTTGGTCTGCAAAGTCATCATTTCTTTTAGGATAGTCCGGATCTCGTATCTGTATTTACTAAAAACTAATCTGATGGTACAGTTATTCATCATTTCTATTGTGTAAGGATACTTCTTGGCAGACTGTATAGGTAAAGTTAAGCTGTGTCTTTTTTGGAAAAAGACTTCAAAGCTGAATTCGAGCAAACGTTCTATAAATTAAAAGTATCAATAAAGTAAACCATCCTTACTCACGCAAGCAAAAGTTCCGATTTTATGCCGAAAAGTTTTTCCATCTTTATTTTTGCGGAACAATAAAACGAAACTATAACTTGCTATCAAAACGGATTTATGGTTATCTGCATGAAAGAAGCGTATTTCGCCGTATACAAATTTTAATATAAAATGATAGAAAAACTAGATTAAATAAGGGGAAAAATGTCGAGATTGTAGCGTGCCGAGCGGCCATTATTAGCAAAAATTTTCAAATTATAAGTTTGAAATACAATTTTACAATATCGCATGTCAATATCTCTGAGCTATATTAGGAAGCAAATTATCGTCTATGGAACTTGGAGGAGAGATTATGGAATTTTATAATTACTGCAAAAACTACGAGGATAGAGACTGAGTGTATGACAGGAATTTTTTAACTGTAAAATGCAGACGTGTATGTGAGATGGTTTAGTAACGACATGGAATTAGTCTAATGGCTTTCGCCGATCTTTCTATGGTTAGACGCAAGACAGTGATGTGGAATAAAATATACTGTACAGCTAAGGTAGATCATCAGATAGTGTTAATTATTTCACACCTGTCTGTTAAAATATGTCAATATTTTAGAAGTCATAAGCCGCATTTGTTTTACACAAAATCTTAGATAATCTCAGCTCACTTAACTTCACTCAGATCAATATTATACGTGTGACCTCAACGAAAACTGTTCATTTTAGGTTATAATCTGATCAACTACTGTGCTCTAGTGATGTAACGAATGTTACACTTTGGACATTCGCGGATGCGAATGCGAATATTCAGTTTTCAAGGGTTAACAAAATTTATTTTTGTTTGCCTAGAGTATTAAATCTTATGTAAAGTAATAATATTTATAGTTTATATATTGTAGTAGTAGATTTATTGATTATTATTTGTTTTTTCTTCAAGAATAAGAACATTAAAACTTCGGTAAAAATTCATAAAAGAATTATATTTGATTGTTTACTTCGCATCTAGCATATACTTTTGTTTGTTAAATTCTTATGAAAATTTAATTGTTAAGCTTCATTGCCCAAAGTTAGATAAATAAATGATACCACGTGATAAACAGAAGACTGAGGTGATTACAAGTTTAAGTAACTTTTTTACATTAAAAAACCCAAGAAATGATGGATTTTGTTTTATTAACCAACTATTACATTTGAAAAAAATTATTCACAAAACTTTTGCAGTAATTTTGCGAATGCAAATATGTAAAAATATGCGAATATCCGCAAATACGAATATTCGAATAATAACATCACTACTGTGCTCAGCTGTTTATTTTGAAGGCCTAATGGAACTGATATTTAGATACTGATTCGACAATCTCACTTTAGTTTGAAATATCTCACTTCACTTGCAAAACGAATGCGCCTATAGGTTAGCTTTATGATGTCTAAAAGGTAACGAATCTTCTAAAAATTCAGGATTGGTCTAGAGATAGTCTTTTAGAGCTCATCTTTTTTTTATGTAAAACTTAAAATGTGCCCCCCTTCCAATAAATAATCTTGGATCCGCGACGTTTATAGTAAGTCTTTTACGGTATACTTCAAGCATCCGTTGGAATATCCAAAATTTAAAAGAAACATGAGAAGCATTGCTTTCTTTATTACTTACCCAAGAAGGCAAAGCCTAAATACCACAGACCGCCGCTACTATATACGGGTTAGCGGAAGTTTGTTCACGCGGGCTCGGTTCTTGATGTACGAAGGACCATCACTGTGAGATGTGATGGGATCGCTGGACGGCCAAATAATAGAGGACAGCTCAGACGAGCAGGCTCCCTTGATTTACCCGTAGAAAAGGGAGAGGTCGCACCGCCGGTGAGAAAGTGACTGGCAGTGGCGCGTTAAGGTCTTGTCACCAATTAGTGGAATTATTCTTCTTTCGACTGCAGGTAGTAGGGGCAGCAGCTCCCCAGATATGTGAGCAGTACTCAAGGGCAGGATTTATCTAGGCCTTATACAGTGAAAGAAAGTGGGATGGGTAGCAGTACTTTCTGGCGCCAAATAACTGTTCAAGCTTTTTACTAGTAGTTGTTACAACTACGACGAAACGTGTTAGTGCCAGATCATAGTTTCTGAAATGTTGACTCTGAAAGCTTGTATGAGTGACTTCTTGGTAGAGCTTGATTGTTATTCGAAGAGGGTGCTCGCTTGGGCTCTTTTTGCATCATAGATTACAGTTCCAACTTGACCTCAGATATTTGGCTATTGCTCATGATGGCTACGTGCAAACGCAAACAGTTGCCATCCAAGACCGAGCCCTGTGGGACCACAACGTTGACATTTTGGGCTCTTTTTGAAGATGTGCCTTGATATTTGTTATTAATAGAACCGACTAGTTCTAGGTAGTAAGCATCTTTGGCTGAGCTTCATTCGATATCGGGATTGCACTACTTCGATTTATTTAGGTACAAAATGATTCTACAAACATTGCTGCATGTGATCATATACACATTTTTTAGTATACCGAGAAACGTACTGTAAAGCAAAACTCGTCACTCGTATAAACGAAGGGTGATCTTTCCCCTATGCACAAACCAATACTTATTGACACCCTCATTATTCACCCTTACCATTCGGCACCACCCCTTTCGTTCGAAGTATTAATGTTATTGAATTGTGTTCGGTGATGGAAGAAAAAAAGCATGGTCGACTTCTCTTTGTAGCTGATTGATGTCTACGTTAAGTACGCATATGAAAAAATGGAGCCAATTAGTAGGACTACCGAAGAAACATTTTTGAAGCTTTTGAAAAATGTTTTGCGGTTTGAAGTTATGAAACAAAACAAAGTACAAATATTTTGTGGTTATTGTTTTTTGTCTAGTTGTTCTGCTACCATATACGAAATATCAAACTCTTCAATTCCTAACGGAGTGACAAGTTACCAAGACAGTGTCAGTAAAACAGTATTTTAGAGTGGCCAAGAAGTATTCGGTTTTTGATGACCGCTCCTAGGCCACTCAGCCAAAGGCAAATTTTCAAAAACGATTCTTCTTCCCTGCTCTCCCAAGATCAGATTAACTTTCCGATTTATAGGGGGTAATAATTACGGAACCGACATATTGAGGGAAATGAGTGACATTACTGTGATGATATAGATATTATAAAATGCCCAAATAATCAATAAAGGCAAATTCTGTAGCTCAAATATTTCTTACAATGGTTAGAAATAAAAATTGAGCAATCACCAAATATTTCGATTCTACCCCATTACTGCAGAAGCAATTGACAAGCACTATAAAGCTTGCGTATCTAAAAATTTAAGCAGAATCATTTCGATACGTTCCGAATTATATATTCAATACTCTGATTGATGATTTTTGCCAAAAACTATAAGTTTTATTAAGGTCATATTAATACTTTCCAATCAAGAGGGGCACTACTGGATATCAGATGACAAACAGACCAACATAAATCAGAAATGACATAATTTTTTGTATTACAGATACCATAACCGTGCGGAAACCAGCTATTTCATCCGTAACTCTTTGCACTTAACTGAACCATAAAACTCTAATGCTGCACGTTAAGATTCATAGAAATCAAGTATAATAAGTTAAGTAGAAGAGGTTCTTTGGATGCAGGGATAAGAAATTTTTTCTTCAAATGTACTAATAGGTAAGTTACTTAAGCTTAAATCATAATAAAACAACATAATTAGATATTTGTCTGCCGTTGTAGCCGAATCCCGTAACTGTCATAAATAATACGTAAGTATGAATATTCATGTTATTCTCACACTCATGTGTGTTGACAAAGGCACTGACTACTATTTTTCTCTTTGACCTTCTGAAATGTTTTATATTTATATGACCCAAAGGGATTTGAAAGCAGGCGACAGAAAGGTTCTGCCGGTGCGTCATCTGGTACCCGAAGGTAACGGCAAACCAAAGAAAATCGCTGTTAAACAGCAACAGACTTCTTGGTGGAACGCCACGGCGCGGCGCGTCCGCTTGGCCACCAGAGATCGCGGTTCTATATGCTGCTGCATAAGATAAAGTGCAACCCTCGTACCAAATGGACTTGTTATCACTTTTTGCTGTAGGAGAGGTATCCACGATAATAGACAACGTGTATGTTCTACATTTTATTTTTATTAAAATATTTAGCGACACGTAATGAAAATTTGAGCAATATTTTATATTTCTATGCAACTGTTCAATACTTCAACGTACCGTCTTTCCAATTTTCATTGTTTTACTTAGTTGCATTTTGTAAAACAATATTTAAATCTTATAAATGTTAATTGTGAACTTGTTGTGTAAATTTTTAAATTATTTGTAAAACTGAACTGTAAAAGTTGATGACCAACTTTACAGTTAGTATTTCTTTTTCGTCTTCATATTGATTTTATCCCTGAAGGTGTAAAATAAAGGCCGAAACGTTGGATTTTTGAGAAAAACCTCTGCAGTATTTTATCCCAACACCATAGGAACTTCTACTAAAAATAGAAAAAAAAACTGGGATAAGAATTACTATCTACTGTATAATATTTGTTACAGGGTTGTTTTCATTGTAAATTTTCAGTTGCACTCTGAGCAGAGCAGCGAGTAAAATGAGTAAAGCTCATCTACGAGTGCAAGATCAGCAATAAAGGCACATTATAACTGCATATACGAGTATGCGCCATCTCTTGCGGTTAATAAACGAGCTTGAGAGATTTATAAGAAGATTTTCTTCCTTACTTTTGGCGACGACTTCTCCGCTGACTTCCGATTCCGGTCGTATTTTACCCCTTTCATCCAGACAGATCAACACGTTGTATCTCAGGTTTTAAAATAAGCGGAATTGGGGGAGAAAAAATATTACGTAACCAGTCGCGTTCTCCAAAGCTGAAGGGAAAAGGAAAAATAAGCAGCAATATAAGGTGGGTTGCCACCAGACGGATGTCGTTCATCCGAAGAAAATGCTCAACCCGCTGGGGGGATGGATAGTGAAAATACGAGGAACTTAGTTTATGCACTTCTTAAAGAATATTTTCTTATCTTTTTGTGAAATACCATCAAGCTATTTTTAGGCTAGAATTTAGTGTAAACGTCGTCTGATCCAAATAACTACGGTACCTACTAGACTTTTCTTGACATCGGTAATTGTGAAACAAGTCAAATTTGATGATAAAGAACCTATTTTGATTTTAATTTTTCTTATTTCTTTCGAAATTGCTGAAACGTTTTACAAATATGTAAATGCCTTTATGTATTTTTCTATTTCTGGATGGGTGTAGTAAAAATTTTTTGTGCTTTTTGGAATATTGTCTTGTTCTATGTTGGCCTATGTTCAAAATATTAGTAAATAAATGTACAATTTCCGCACACTGCTGCAAAACAATTAAGAAATTACGTATCTTATCTTTAACTATCCCCAAAAGCACCACAAGCTTTTTCGATTTTGATTTACGAGTAATATGGCCCAAAGCGCCCATGCTTTTTTGACAATCATACTAGTATTTTTAGTTCATTATTGTTTTAAACATATCTTAAAAATTATGTTCAACTTTTTAGTCTAATGCTTAATGCTCTTAAAACCCGCGTTTTTTAGTTTTTAAAACTATATTTATTTTTAATTCTTTAGTTAACCATTAAAACGTGTATTTTTTCGTTTTTTAAACTATATTTATAATAATCTGTATAATGAAGATGGACAATTGTTTTTTATCAATATTCATACAATAATCATTACCATTACTTCATAAAAAATACCAATTCCCAAACAGTTGGATACCATGCCTTTTAAGCCATCGTCACTAAGCCTCTGTGTAATATTAACAAACTTTAAGGTGTCTGCGCCATCTTTGACCGCTGGTCAAAATCGGCAACGTTGGAGCGTTCAATGTTCGGTCTGACCTCTTAATTCAAAGGCGAGTTACAAGCTCACAAACATACGGGTGAAGCTAATATAAAATCGTCTTAAAAATAGATGCTTGGAAACATATATTTGTGTATCATTGCCTTAAAGTAAGTAAATTTAGATTTTAAACTTTAAGATACCATAAATAAAGCAAACCAAACTCTTCCATTACCTCCGTCAGGTTTATTACCTTTTGTCTTATAATTGTTTTTCTATGAACGAATTCTATAGATACGCTAAACAATTTGCGCTGATTCCCCTATTTCCTACGACTATGAGAAAGCAGAAATCCGTTACTTGAAAAAAGATACACAGAGAATGCGACGCTGTACGATGACAATTAAAAAATCATTTTAATCCAGCCTATTCATCTCAAACTGGTCAAACCACTTATACCCGGTGACAGCGGTAGTACGATTCTGCGAAAAAAAAGATTCACACGGAAGCAATCTAAAACAAAAAAATAGAACTCTTAAAATATGCATATCATTTTTCAGCCCTTCCAAGTGTTGAAGGGGTTAAGGAACCCTACGGTTGTCCGATTGTTTCAAGCAAAAAATTAACCCCAAATGATTACCGTATGCAAATCAGGCGAGGCAGGTAGGCTACGCTGTAGCACCTTTTATTAGTGTACAGAAATAATAAGAGAAGAACAAGATATATGTATACCTGTGCATGTGTATGCGGAAGTGGAGAGGATTCTCACGAAAAAACTTCTTTTTTTTGTGTAAGGTGAATCTGTGACAATCTTAATTGTAAAGGTAGAGCAAACAAAGGGTATTTTCATAGTCCCGAAGATGGGCCAGCGGCTTCTCCTGTAACAGTAATTTTTTATGTTGTTCCCATACTATGCTTGCCAAATAGAAGCTTTATTTA
This sequence comes from Callosobruchus maculatus, assembly GCA_951848785.1. NCBI lineage: Eukaryota > Metazoa > Arthropoda > Insecta > Coleoptera > Chrysomelidae > Callosobruchus > Callosobruchus maculatus. Next base: position 3,775,252 of record CATOUR010000032.1, read on the forward strand.
AGGCTGAAATGGCAGGTCAACTTTCATCCCCGTGAAAATACCAAACACTTGGCTTTATTTAAAATTTATTAGTAAAAAGTATTTGATATTTATTGAAGTGCGATAGACTGGGGCTTACCATTTCACCTTTAATATCCTCTTAGGCATAATATACCACTATAATCTAGCTTACGTTATGATAATATGGTTGCCTATCTGATTTATAGGATTTTCCTTTCAAAGACTCTTGAGTAGTATAATTAAACACCCTGTGGCCGTTTTTCATTCGTTTGTGATTCTTGTGAGCTCTCCCCAAAATATGGTTCCTTTAACTAATATATTTTTGGCGTTGTTGCGTTTTGAAAATTCTTGGAACAACCCAAAGCTACTCAATGCATAATGGTTATAAAGATTGCTTCGCTATTCTTATCGTCTTACTCTGTATGCGGGCACTGCGAGAATTCGGGATCAAGGCTTAAAGTGTGCTACGAATGTGCGGATAATCTGCGTGTCCGAAGTAGATATGCAATCCACGTGGCGGTTGAGCAATTGAGCATATAATGAAGTCTCTTGCATAGTTTAACTACTGCAAAACTATTGTTCATATATATTCTCATTATTAAATAAAAGTAGAGCTGCCCACATGGTATATCGCGTTTCGTTGTGTACTCTGATATTGAAATTGGTCTATCATTAAAGTTGGCTTCGATTTGTGGTAGTTTAGAAAATTGCGAAGCGGGGTGTAAATGCGAGCCGTAATTCGAAATTATTCGCAAGCACTTGAAATCACCTGAAAACACGAATATTATTAAAATTTCATGAACTGAAAATGCACTGGCAGTGTTCGGGGATAGTATGGGCTTCGGTATGTTCGTTATATCATAATGGAGGCATAGGAACACTTATCGAAGCATTTCGTCTTTCATTACACAGCGAATTCTATCCTTATCACTTCACACGTGCATGAATAAATTTCACTAGTTTCAAACATGACCCTTTAGGCCCCTACTACGGATCTCTAAATAGTTAAAAAGAAGTACCAAGTCGAGTAGGGTAACTTCATACTTGCCACACCATAATATACAGGGTGAGTTTTTAGTACCGGCTCGGTCGATAAATTAAACATGCCGTTGATGATGTGGGTGTACCATAGCGGTTTCTAATTTAGAACTGACTTAGCGAACATACACCCATGGGTACAAGTTTCTGTACTCCCTAAAAGGAAGGAAGAGGAATTTTATATGAAATTACCCATTTGTAATTCCAAATATACAGGATGAGTTTTTAGTACCGGCTCGGTCGATAACACCACTACTATAGAAGATATCGAAAAAAAGTTGTATATAAAAGTTGTAGCCACGGATATGCTCCTTGCTCAGAAAATATTTTGATTTATACAGGGTGACTCTAACTACGTGGTGATGCAAACATGCATTTTTTTAAATGAGACACCCTATATATTATTCTATATTCAAATTCTACTAATGATTTCCGTTCCTCCAATATAGGGTATTGTTACATTATACAGGCTATTTCAAAAGTTATGTCCATTTTTATATCCAAATCACTGCCAAATGAACGTACTGTATACCAAAAAGAGATGAATCAAAAATCGTTTCTTTTACACGGATGGATAAAGAATATCGTCTGGTTTTAAAATCGACTATAAGAAAAGCCCACGATGCATATTCGTATAAAGGGTGATGTAGAATGCAAAATCTAGATTTTCTCTCTTTTTTTAAATGTAACACCCAATATTTTATTATACCAAAGAATTACCTTTAGTATGCTCTTTCATATTTGTATAGACTTATTATGGCTCAATTCATTAGTTTGTGAGATATTTCGATTTTTCTACAAATTTTAAATATACCTTCTATTTGTTTACTAAAATTTATTTATTTAGAGAAAATACTATCAAATTTTAGTTTTGCTGAACAAACAACTAAAATATAAGGCCATAATAGTACTTGATCAAGTCAAAACACTGGATTAACGAGATAATATAGGTGAAGGGTGCTAAGGAAACAATTTTGTAGACGTCATGCATAATTATCAAGCAGATCTATCAGGTAGGCTATGAAACATTAAACGACACGGTCCAAATAAAACGATTCTTCATTCTTTCAAACGCATTAGTTTTAGAGTGCCTCCGTTCTGGATATTGCTGTTCATAGTTAATATAATCTAGAGGCAAGTAGGCAATTTCTTAAAGATTCTCCTAAATACCCTCAATCGAAAAATTAATTTTTAAACCTCGTTTTTCACACAGTACGGAATTATTGAGCAGGTTATAAAAACTGTCAATTTTTCAAAGCATACTTAATAAATCTGCTTGATAATTATGCATCACGCCTACAAAATTGTTTCCTCAGCATACCTGACTTTAGTATCCCGATGATTCAGGGTTTTGACTTCATCAAATACCATCATCAGCTTATTTTAGTTGTTCGTTAAATAAAAAACAAATTCGATAGTACTTTCTCAAAATAAATAGATTTTAGTACACAAATAGAAGCTATATGTTTTAAATTTACCGAAAAATCGAAATATCTCGGAAACCGATGGACGTAGGTACAACAAGTGCTATACAAATATGAAAGGGGATATTAAAAGCAATTCTTTGATATAATAAAATATTGGGGTTATATTTGAAAAAAAAGAGAAAATCTGGATTTTGCATTCTACATCACCCTGTATACGAAATGCGTCACGGGCTTCTTTTATGGCCTAAAACTAGATGATATTTTTGATCCATCCGTGTAAAAAATATGGTTTTTGATTCATAACTTTTTGATATACAGTACGTTCATTTGACAGCAGCATTTGGAGATAAAAATGGTCATAACTTTTGAAATACCTTGTATAATGTAACAATACTGGAGGAACGGAAATCATTAGTAGACTTTGAATATAGGATAACATATAGGGTACCTATCTCATTTAAAAAAATGCATGTTTGCATCACCACGCAGTTATGGATCACCCTGTATAAATCAAGATATTTTCTGAGCAAGGAGCATATTCGTGCCTACAACTTTTATATACAACTTTTTTCAATATCTTCTATAGTAGTGGTGTTATCGACCGAGCCGGTACTAAAAACTCACCCTGTATATTTGGAATTACAAATGGGTAATTTCATATAAAATTTCTCGACCTTCCTTTTAGGGAGTACAGAAACTTGTACCCATGAGTGTATGTTCGCTAAGTCAGTTTTAAATTAGAAACCGCTATGGTACACCCACATCATCAACGGCATGTTTAATTTAAATAAAAATTGCCCGGCATCCCTTTATGGTTGATTAGGGCATTCAGAGTTTTTCGCAAAGAGATGCTGAGGCAACATTGTCTCTAGTCTTTGCCTTGCCCTGGATTTTTCTTACGTCTGGTCAATTATCACGGCATAAATTTCAATAAATTATCGGCTTTACAATCATTACTTGCAGGAGAGTATTTAGGGTGAAATGGTTAGCGCATTTAAATATTGGTGCAATGAAGTGTTATGGTGAGGACCACAAAACGGTAGCGCTGATCTGCTTTTGCAAACCAATGCTTAATAAGTAAAAAGCGTGATCTTTAGAAAGAAGAATTCTTGTAATTTTCTCGCTAAAAACCAGAAAGCGTTAATGGAAATCTACTTTACTGTTTTTGTTCGGCCTTTTTTTGATTAAATTAGTATTCAATTTAGATTCAGTTTTATCCATTATATAAAGGTGTGGTAGTAGCATTACGGGTTTTATACAAAAAGATGGACGAGAAAACATATTTGCAATGAAACTGAGAATGGCCATTTTATAATCGCGTAAACAAAGCAAATTCGAAGTATTCAGTTGACAATAATGTTGGTGCTCTTAGATTTGTAGCTTAGTTAAGTCCAAAACAATTACTTGTGGTGCTCAAATATTTTAAGTAACTAGCGACCTTTCTGTAAAAACTTCTTTGATTTATGATTGTTTCATAACTTTTATATTGTTATCATGTTAGGGAGTAAAAAGCAATTGAGATACTTTTGTGGACATTGTGATCATTGGTGTTTTTCAAGTACTAGAATTTTTCTTTGTCTGAAAAGCATCAGATCAATCCTAGCCTCATTTGCTTCAGACATTCGCTATGGTATGTGAACAATACCACTGATTATGACTATTGGACTAGCTAGTCTGACGCTAGCTCATTCGTAAATAATGTCAACGAATTTATACTACAACATACTACTTTAGGGAAGAGTTCGTCATGAAATTTCCAATATTTTTTCCCTTTAACACCTCCGAAAGAGGCGCAAATAATCCGCGTGAATCACAGACGGTGGAGTAACATATCGAAAAATCAGATTCAATATTTCCCTCCCGAAATGCTTTTTTAATTCGCTTCTGTTCAAATAAAGGGTGTAAAATAATTTTTACACCCGTCTGTTTGCGTTTCGCAGCATTTTAATCGCCCCGCTTATCCAGAGATAAAAGGGATTTTTTTCTGGAAATATAAAAGGTTGCGATTTTTATTGAATATTAATTTAATGCGCCTTAATAAAATTTGCAGGGTATTATAGCGAATTAATACGTGTAGAGCTAAAAAACTCCCCTTTGATTTCGCTTTTAAAAGGGGTTTCGCTTTTTTCAGCGAGGATTACAAGCAGTTCTGTATTGTTCTTGTTCGTACATGAATAAGTAACGAACTTGAAAAAAATTAACTAATACACTGGCAGTGACTTGAACAATTTTAATGTGCGTATATATTGTCATAATATAGTACGGTTCGCAATCACAAGAAGTATTTTGGTGAGGCTTTCTAATCCTATCAATAGAATCATAACGCTTTGCAACTCAGCGTTTGGAAAAAGGAATATAGCCATATTTTTGAGGACTTTTGTGTACATGTAAAGAAGACTAACATTACTATTCATAGCAATGTCACAGATGAATGTTATACTGAGCTAAATCTAATCTAGAATTTGCAAGGTTAGCAGACATACTATACTGACTCACAAGTGCTGCAAGCTAACGATTGGTCACTGAATGGTCATTAGGATATGATGTAAATGCACCAATCGGTAACCACATAATGGTTTGATAAAGGTACAAGCCCAATGGGAAGGCAACACTACAGTGAACCGGACGGCTAAAAAGCCTTCAGTACTATGAAAACACTCCGGAAAATAACCAAAGCATGGAAGCACTGCCCACTTGCTGAACAAATCTTTTAGCTATGATAGTGAGCAAGTACTTTAATGCTACTTGTCCATGACCAACATAAACACCTTCGCTTTGTGACCGATTTTTTGGCTGGACACTGTTAAATGACGAAGCACTTCTAAAATATGACGCATACTCAGTGAGAGGAAGTGCATTTTGTTGAGGCGAAGGTCTTCCATAGCTAGGATAATGCAAAATATGCTAAGATACATCACCTTCTTCTCCACTACTATGGGACAGATGGACTCTGAGGTTTGTGAGGCCCTTGTGAGAACCTACAAAGAGTTAAATGACGTTTAAGTGCTGCTAGTTTGGCAAATCACCTCCATCCAATACAGAATGTATGAAAAACTGTCCCAGATACATACGAAGCATCTAAAAATACTGTTTTACGCAGCTTCGTATCTCTGGAACCTATGTAGCACTTCTACGCGAAGTCGTAGAGGGTCCAATTGTGGATCAGAATGACCGAAAGTTGTGATTACGCGTGGAAGGGTTTTATACTGTGATGTTCCATAATACATAAAAGTGATGATGCATATTGCGTGGAGAAATATAAGACAGGTGTCATAGAAGCAATATTGGCGCGATGCCTGTATCTCGAGAGAGTTTGAGGAGAAGGGTTGGAGTCCATAGACACCTCGCTGAGTCGTGCACCTTCGCGTATCAGATGCTGTTCTAGCCAGCTCGAAGGGTCATTTGACGATTTCCAACCCCCAAAATATAAGCCAGTTGTGGGCAGGAATATTCTTTTTAGCTCAATATTTCTTTATAATCTTGAAGAGCGAGCTGTCATACAGACCGTTACTCCACTCAATACCTTATTTGTCTCATTTTTACATTTTATACTGATTCTTACCGACGATCATTTTTTTAAAGCTGGTCTCGGAGTTCGAGAGATAATCAGTTGATATCTCCATTTGTGTGACGCGCCCACATAAAAAGATTTATTTTGCTTAAAAATATTTAATATTTCTTAAGTGATTAGGAAAAGCATTTTATATTATGTAGATAGTGGTATTGATTCTGCGTAATACTATACCATGCGGGTATGCCTGTCAATGACTTCTATTACAAGCGAGATTAACGAGATACTTTACGTTATACAGAGAGGAATGTTAGATAAAATATTCCAATCGTTTGATAATGTCGAGGTGATGCCATTAAAAATGCTTTCCGTTATGACGTTTTTTCTACAACATAAAAAGTAACTTGTTTTCGTTGTTTGCAACTTGTTGAGAAGATACGTGTTTAAAAAAGTTACCAAAGAAACCATTTTTTATGAAGTTTAGCACTTCACCACCCTTCAGTTGACCTGACATCAAATCTGATCACGCGATTGATGGAACAGAGCAACCGAAACATCGTGAAGGGATAAACTGTATAGACAATAGAAGCCAATCGATTCTTCTGTATCTCCTCATTCTAACCCTATAGTTCAACTTATACAAAAAACACTTTTCCAAGAGCATGTAAAAATTATATGAACAATATTTGTAGCTTTCAGACTTAAATATCAAGAACGGATGGGTCCAAAACTTACGAAACTAGAAGTTAGTAGATTTTAGAGCGATGACGTAGGTATACCTACTAAATAAATTCGTTCAAATAGAAATGGAAATCCTCCAGTAATGTATACGCATGTGTGGATGCCTCCAGTGCATGTGTGAAATGTTATTGTGAAAAATACTTACCATTTTTTTGACATGTTTCATCCAATACCCCAAATTCATGTCATATCATTTTTTTTCAAATAGATTCAATTACATTGAGCATGCTCTAAGAGTGGGGGACAACTTAAAAAAACGACATGCAAAAACTTCAAAATAAAATATTTTCCAGCTATGAAAGATAAATATGCGTTTTGATTTATGTAATTGATATACATTGCGTGTGTACGCAGTAACCCGTATTGGATCTATTATCTACTTTTATAAAATTGATTGATAGAACTTCCCTTGAGTCACTCAATCTAGTTATAATTCTTCCTACACCAACTTAGTAAAAAGCTCAAAGGTTAGACGGGTCGAAGGTTTGTCTTCTTTTCAAAATATAGGCCACAGAAATTGTGATGAAATAATATTGAAAGAGATTAATGACTTTACTCCTTCACATGTATAACAAAACGAACCTGAAACACTTGGAACATTTTTTTGTGAAAGTACCGTTTTATAGCTGAATCTGTCATAAGTATACATAACTATGCATTTTACGAGTTCACAACATATCTCTTAAGACATTGTGACTATGATGATGATGATCATAAGTATATAAACGCTGGATGCTTTGAGAATCAAATTATTCTAAAGAGATAGGAGAAGAAATCTGTTACTGTCTGATTAAAAGAAGTTGTTTGTCTAATATAATCAAGACGGTACCATCGTTAACAAGAAAAAATCGCATGTAAATAAAAAGACGATGGTTTGTTATATGCATCAGTGAATCTATAAAGAATTGCGTTATCTGCACACCACTTTTTTATGCAATTGTAAAGTAAATAGATCTGCCATCAAGGGTAAAGAAATATATTGTGATTTCTGGTTAACAAAGCGTTGCTGATTGACTTTCTAGTATCCGTTAAACCAAAGTGTATGCTTTTAGAGATCTGGTACGAATGTTGATTCTTTTAGTTTTTTTAATTAAGAATGTTTTACCTTGAGAAATAAGTAGTTGCTTTTATTTATTTCTTACCATTGGTTCATAACTCGAATAAAATGCGTTAGTAGTTTACTAAGTTGATACTAGGATCTGGCTGCAAGTTCCAACTGTTTTCTGAGCAAAAAACTTTTTAAAATTTAAGTTAATTTTTGAAATGTTGTCATTTTTCATGCCTTATAATTTTTACCAGTATAAAAATATCCTAGTTCTAAACTATAATAAAAACTCTTAAAGGAATTGAAATTGAAGCTATATTGCATAGGTATCATTACCTCGTTCGATTGCATTGAGACAATTCGACATTTTTGTACTTAAGAGTTATGCATAAAGGGAAAATGGGCGGAAGTATGATAGACAGTGGTGGAATTATGGACATTGAATGATTTGAATTCTTTTGTATCGACTGACTGTCCCACTGATTTCTCTAGGTTCCTTATAAAAAGCACCATTGATCTAGTTAATTTTTTAAAAATATTCGGGGTTGGAATCGACCTCACTGATAATGCGTTTAGGAGTCGATATAGCTTTTATCACCATTAAGAATTCTTCTCCAATCTTTTTGAACTAAAAAATAGAATAAAAAAAATTATAGTAAGGTGGGGAACATGTTAGCAAGGTGGGTAAAATGCTACCAGAAGCAATGGAAGATTACTATACACGGTTGAAAAGAAGCCAACTCACACGCTGAAGGGTTGTCCAGCATTCTTCTAAGGTGCGTTCGGAAATCGCCGAGGAGTTCCTCTGCAGTTGATTGAAATCCGGCAGCGTTAGTTGGGAAAGTAACTGTTTAGTATCGCATTAGTAAAAGTTCGATAAAAGAAAGGTTACGAATACGAACACCATGTTCACAGAAACACACTTACACACAGGCATTCCTATCCAGTGCTAGAAAATCAATTCATTGAGAGACAACTGGAATTTCAATCCTCAATTAGCGAAGAAAATACATACTATTCCTCTTTCAATTGAATTTTTAAATAACCTAATTACTCTGCCAGTAATTGATCTTCTTGCACTGTAACTTGCGAAGTGTCAAAACAAATCTCGATAGTAACTTGCTGAATATTGACTGTAAGCCGATATATTCCATTTTAATTGTCAAATAACTTTGTCTATAGTTCATTTTCTTGTACATTTTGCAAAGCAGGGGATATTAGAACAAAGCTTAATGGTAAAGTTGGTTTTTTAACCAAAGATCGATGGACGTACAGAGGTGATCAAAGTAAACCAATTTTCTCAGAAGCACAGTTATACATAACAAATAACAATGATCCTGTGTTTTTAATCTAAAGGCAGCGTTTTCTAAAACGTTAAGTCCTAAATTTGAGAGCCCTATATTCCTGCTATATACAGGGTGAGTTCTAGGTTGACCCTTTTTTGTACTGTGTATACTGTGTGACCAACAACTTTTTCAGATAACTTTTTACAGAAAACTGAAAAATAAGCGAGCTAAAAAGAACTATAAATCTCGGCTTGCGTATCAAGACGTACCTCTCTCTGTTTATGTTTAGCTTTTTGCTCGGATTTTTGCCTTATCGATTAGGCATTGCCCCTGTCAGATAGTGCAGTAGTCACTTTTGTTTATCGTTGTAATAAGACATAAATCTGAGCAAAAACTAAACACAAACAGATGAGGTACGTCTTGGTACACAAGTCCAAACTTTGAAAAAGTTGTTAACTTTAACGACTTTTATACACAGTTAAAAAAATTATCACTATAGGACCATCTACCCTGTGTATTGCTATTAATGGTTTATTTAAAATTATTTTTTATCATTATTCTTAATTTAGCTATATTGTTATCACCACAGTTGAAAACACTGAAGAAGTAAATGTGTGGAATAGACATAGAATTAAAAAAAGGGTAGAATGATCTTTCTATCTGTATTCTTCATTTAGTCTGAGTAACCAACTTTGACGTTTACTCGGCTGATACGTGTGTCAGGTGTCTAACAAATATATCAGCATAATTAGTGATATAAGCCACTTATATGCTTATGCACATTTCAATATTAGACGCTTGAATTCTTGGTTAAGCGGACATGAAGAAATAAGGAGATTTCAGTAACATTTCATTACAATTAGAAACTAATTTTTATTAGCTCTTACTACATAAGTAGGTCAATTTTATATTGTTTCAAAATTTCCAATGCTTAGTGGATAAGTACGAAGGACGTACTCTAATCTAAACAACACAATTAGAATACTAACAATTTCGAACGCCCTGACTTGGTACACCACTGAAATATACACATATTTCATAGGAACATGTCAAGCCCGGCGTGTGCGATAACATCGACATACAGTGCATACGCATAGCAAGCAAATTAAACGAAAGTGCGAGATATTACATGTAAGGCAAATAATAACACCAAATGAAATGCATTTCTTTTAGATGTTATACAGATAATGCCTCGCGAATAGGATTTATGAGTTATGTATGAGTTTTTGAGGTGCAAACAAGTAGCAATAGTTATAGTGTAGAAACTCGTGCATGGTAGTGAACGATAAAATGTTTTGAAATGCATCTACATTTACAAAAATGGTTTAGATGAAAAATTCTTGAGGTTTTGGCCAATATTTTTAAAAGAAACCACGGATCACTGCCTAAAGGAGTCGCTGGTGTTAACTGCCAATCTTTCGACAATGTATATTGCCATCTTCAGGGCTTTCTACAATAGTTAGAGACAGTGGCGCACACAGCCTAATCTGTAGGGGGGGGGGGGGTTATAGTTATGCACAATGTAATAATGTTACAAATGTATATTCATTCTTCGTTCATTGATTAGAAGACTGTTCTAAAACTGCTTTAGAAGCAACTAGAATAACACAATGAATATTTAAGAACACCAAATCATTGAGAATAGGAAGTTTCGGTAGGTATAGATAAAATTTTAGCTAATATTCCAACCCCATGGGGGGGGGGTTCGAGCCCCCACAACCCCTCCGTGTGTACGCCACTGGTTAGAGAAAACAAAATGAGTTAGACTAGTATTTTTAGGTTTATAACTGTACTCACAAGGTTGAGGTTTGCTCGCAAAAACATTAATGTGCATTGAGTCGCAGACTTAAAACGCAAGTTCTTCTGTTTTTTTTTTTTTTATTAAGAACTGTTTTTGCGAGCAAACCTCAGCGTTGTATAAACTTAATGTTAATATCAGTTTAAACTCATTTTTTTCTTTAACTATTATAGAACGCTTTTGAAGATGGCAATAAACATTGTCGAAAGCTTGGCCGTTAATACCAAAGTCTCCTTTATGCAGTGACCCCTGGTTGCTTTTCAAAATTTTGGCCACAACCTCAAGATTTTCTCTTCTAAACTAGTCTCTTGACCATAAGCCTCCTTTGGTATTCTAAAAAAATATATTAGTGAATGAAACATAAAGTTACAGAATGTTTTTCAGGGGACTCTACCGACTATAATGGAAATCTAATCATCTAAAAGGACTACACTGACATACAGAAAAAGGGAAAAAGACGTATAACTCATACGACATACAATTAATAGAATATTGTCAATCAGATTTTATGGAAACATGTGAAATGCCTCACATAAACTGTATTTTTGAGAAAACTGTGTTTGAAGACACCCATACAGTAGTTATATCCATCACAATATAATTAATTACAAAAAAATATTATAGCATGCAATTTTACTTTTTTAAAACATGCTTACTATATACTTTTTGAAACTATTAGATTATTTTTCCATGTTATAAACAATAACACACTCTGTACAATCTGTACCTAACACTTCTTACTCGAAATTAAAAGTTGATAGTCGTAATAGTGAACCGCTTATAGAAAAATTGTAACACATTTTTAACAGACAGAACATTGCATATTAAGTTTTTATATGACATTTTACATATCATTTTCCACAAAAAACAAAATTAGGCAGACCTAAGAAATATTCGGATGCTCAAAGCTGCCGCTAAAATTGCTCCGCTTGCCCCCACGCTTTCCCAAGACAGAAATCAAGTGCGCTGGTAAAAAACAGCTGAGAAGCGTCGGGACGCTACTTCAAGCGTCCTGGAGTAGATGGCGCCACAAACACGCGGAGAACAACTTTTATGAACGCAAAGCTTGTAAGGCTGCTATTGAAATATTGAAAGAAACGTAAAATTGCTAGCAACTAGCGCAGTAATTTTTTTTTGACGACCTTTTTAGCTTTGATAATTTTGCCTTCATGGTGAGGTATTTCTAGAATGCTGTCCTTATCTTGATCTAGTAGCAGTGAAACTGTAGTGGAGCGGTGGTGAAGGAATCGCTAAATGGGTTTTAAAGGAAGTATCTCACTGGACTTTGGTTCCGTGTGGCGGTAGTTATGAGCTTAAGTATTTTTTTTCAGTAAATCTATATTGTTTCCAACCGGATCTGCATCATAACACAGAATCACTTAATGTCTATTGAACGCACAGTACATTTCACGGCAAAGAAAAACCAATTATATTTTATTTTCAAATCAGTATCTTGCCAATAATTGCCCTCTGTGAACAAGAATTATTATGACGCACAACTGGGCTTCTGCTTTAGACATTTAAATGAGCATGAAAAAACTCTGAGGCGCCTTCGGAATTTTATGGACATTTAAAAATCTACCCACAATAATGTTTATAGCCGTTTACCTTAAAGAGGTTTTTGTCAGCATGAAATAATCTTATTGGCCAATAGGATTGTAAGGTAGAAAGTGGTAGCCTTTTACAACTCGTACTCTTAAAAACAAATAAATTAGGTATATTGATCGGAGCACAGAAAAACAAACATTGCTCTTGTCTCTTAATAGAACGGCTTGAGATGATGGAAAAGGTACAGAGGATCACAACAAGGCTTATACGGGGCTCCATATAGTTTATTGTTTCACTTATTATTGAGGCACTCCCTACTTTCGGGGAGATTCTAAGAGATTATTTCAAATATTCTACAGAGTATTATAGAAATGAATAACCAATACCAGCTTCTCAAAAATTTACTATTCTTAATATCCCACGCCCCTCTTCTACGAGTCAATTGTTTTCTAGAGGGATATATTAGGACCTGGCATGGGTTTCCCAGTCTAGGACTAGTTGATATAGTGTGGCCCTCCCAAAAATTAAACCACATAAAATTCATGTGCAATATTGTAAATATTCCACTCATTCCTAGCAATGATTTTATCGTTGTTGTGTAAGACTTTCGCAGCCATGATCCAATGAACTGTTGGTTCTTGGGCTGTTCGGCCGAACAGGTGACATCAGCTTCTGAGGATGCCGACCACTCGGTGGAGCGTGTCGACGCCGGCCGAACAGCCCAAGAACCATCAATGGTATTATTACTCATATCACACTTCAGCAAAGACGTTGTTTCGCCATTTTTCATACTCATACACATCTAGATTACTAAAATACTGGAAGCACGCGTTTTAACCCTTAACCCTTACTTACCACACTGGGGTCTATGAGAGACTGGCATTATTTTAAATATGCACTTCTTTTTCATTTTGGATAGTATATCTTAGCACATCCACCTAAATTTAGTTTACTTTGATATAGCCCTGTGCATGCGGTACGATAGGTTAGTTTGTCTAGTTTGGGTCTAATTGACCCCAATATATTATTTAAAGGTGGATATTTCAACTGTAGCAGTTTTGTTGATTCATTGAATATTTACAATAATAAAAAAAGCTGATAACGATTTTCACCGCACTCTGACCTAGAGAGAACTAGGGTTGGAAATTCAAAATATTTTAGTTGAAAATGCAGACGAGAACCTTGATGGAGCGTCCATATGCCAAGTCCATTTGTGACTCAATTTGTGTGAACTGTAATGCCGAAATGTAAAAATGAAATAATTAATTTAAGAAAAGGAACTTTAGAGACATTTCGAGTAGGAAATTCAGGAAATTTAGTTGAGTAAGACCTTGATGGATACCCCGTGTGCAAAGCCCATTTGCTACTAACATAAAGACTCAATTTGTGTGAACGAAATGTAAAGTTGCAATTATTAATTTAGAAAAAGGTAGTTTAGAAACATTTTAGAATCTCAAAAGTTTTGTTATTTTGTATTAATTTTTTTGTTTTTATTTATCAGTGTGCTTCTCAGTTTTCGGTTAAGAGTTTAAGTTTTGTTACATTTTGTAAACCGTTGTTCGTCATGTATTTTGCTTATTTTTCATTTTTTGGAATCTTATGTTAATAAAATATATTTGAGTAATGAGTTAACTGAAAGAAATTGTCTAGTTATATAAGTTACATTTAAAAATTTGGAAAAATGACTTTGGGGTTAGTCAGACACCAGTGTGACAATTGTATTAAGTGTGTATATTAAACGAACTTTATTGAAAGAAAATGTGGACAGTGGATAAGAGAAACGATTGAGCCTAGCAGTGGACCTATAGTGTGAAACAAGCTTCAGCCATACTCAAACAATGCAGCAATTAAAGAATGAACCGGAAATACAGACCCTAAAATTCCGACACCCGAAAATTGCTTAATTACCAGAGGTAGGGGCGTAAGTTACCATTACAGGAACAAAAAAAGAATATATGTTCTGCACATGTGTGTATGAACTCGTATGTTGAGAAAACGGTCGCTGGTGGGTATACATTATCCGAAAAATTAATAGTAGATAATGGTCGTTTAGAAAGAATAAAAAAAGCTAATTGTACCTGTTTAAGAAGCAAACATATGCTCGTCTCGGCATATGTGCGTAGGTACTATATTTCGAATGTCTCGAGCTGTAGCTGTGGTATTTTTTTCTTTTTGGCCAGCCGCTTGTCTGGTTGACCCTTTTTTACGTAGGGGGAATAAATCAGTTGAAACTTCGTCGAACGGTTTTTGCCTTCCATGCATTAGTAAGTACTTTCATCGAGAACATATACCTTATTACTTCCGAGGCATGAGCAAAGCTTTTGGACGTTGTTCTGTCTGTTCTCATTTTTTATCACTGCTTAATGCCAGTAACTGCTGCAAACTTTGGAGCCAAAATAACATGGGATGGAAACATGTAAAAAATGATTTATCAGACTTTTAAATTATTTGTAGTTATTTGCTTTCCTTTATGATTTATTGATTCAGACAAAAATCATTTGAATGTGGGACAGAAAGTATCAAAAACTGCAGCAAACCTGTAAGGACGTCTTCATAATATCAATAATTACCGTTTTGGGGAATGCTGTATCTCACAACAATAAACCTGTCTGTAAAGACCTACAAACTTTGATTTAATAATAATAAATTCGCCTCATCCAAGCAATAAACGGTAAAAAGTAAAAGTCGCGACTACGTGTATAATACACATAAACCCCATTTTTGCTGCAATGATTGCTGATGTCAGGAATATTTCCTAATGGCAAATGGCAAACATAATGTTTTTGAATTGACGATTCTCATTAAAAAAACAACATAGATTACTGAATTGAATTTACACTCACGGATATGGTCAGTTTTCTAATGTCTGATGAGCTGCGTTATATGACTGTACTACACAAAGATGGGTATTGGTGTATTTGAAACCATTTTTAGCATCTCTATATATTTCGATAAAATATGATTGAGTTGATGAAATTAAAAAATGAAAATACTGCCATGCCAAAAAAGCATCATGCAGATTATTATAGTAGTGTGTTCTTGTCTGTGTGACCAAGCGTTAACCACTATTTGGTAGTGCCAAGTTTTTTTTGTGTTTAGCTTTAATTTTTTATATTTTAATAACTGTAAGATGTGTATCTTGCCACCAACCCTTTAGTCATTTTAATTATATGTGAATTTACTGTCACCAAGACGCAAATGCACTAAACAAGTTGCCGCCAACATTAGGTGGCAGTACATATATATATACATACAATAAATAATACATAATATACTTTCATTTTTTAGAGTTATTCGTAGATTACATATTTTCCTCCAAAACTTGTGGTTCCTGAAGATGACACTGAGAAAGCTTAGTACATAAAATCTGAAAGTATGTTTATTATGTACACGATTACTGTTAATTTGACTTCATACTTTAACACTTATTTTTTGGGATTCTATTATAGCGCTTCGGATTGTTTGAATTATGCTTTTTGATATTTATTCTTCCTATATTAATCCCTCTGGAGTTGTTTTTTGTTCCAACCTCATTTTGCAACATATTTAAATCATATACAATACGTTATACTGCGGAGAGAAGCCATAACTATGTAACATTTTACTACGACTACTTAGTCTATAACTGACTTCCTTCAAAATACTTTCATATTTACCCGGCCATTGAATTACCAAAATTACTTCTTATTTCTTTTCTTTTACACATTTGTTTTCTAGATGTTTACCAAATATATCTTATTGAATTCCGCAAAATAGGGCCATTTGGTTTATATCTTAAATTTGCCCATCAGAATTTATCCGAATTTAATCTCTATGATAACTTAAATTTTTTTGTTGTGGAGCTTATTCAGAAACTGGGAGATAAGCGGGCATATGAAATATCCAAAATATGAGTTTTGGATGAGAATCGTGACTATGAAGGTAGTTCTAGCAAAATCTTCCCTTCTTATGTCTAAAAAATACTGTAAGGTTTGATCACTGTTTTCCCAGTGAACTTATATACAACGCAACACGTTGGTCGCAAGACACACCAAAACAAAACATCAACACGTTTACGTACGTCAGGCAAACATCACTTAGAAGAGATAGCAATCCTACCTGTAACTCATTGACAATCTTCTCAGTCATTAGCTTATCCGGCGAGCTTTGGCCACTGCCCAGCTGTTGGTGCATGCTAACCATCTGCTGTTGCTGTTGCGCGACCTGCACCAGCGCATGCGCGTGAGCAGCTTGCGCAGCCGAATTGGGACTGCCCAGGTGCGGTGACTGTTGCGGCGGCTGTTGCTGTTGGTTTTGCTGTTGTTGTTGGCTCTGACCGCCATTTTGGCCGGGCTGTTGTTGTTGCTGCTGTTGCTGTTGATTCATTTGCTGCTGTTGCTGGTTCATTTGTTGTTGCTGTTGGTTCATTTGTTGCTGCTGCTGTTGCTGCTGGTTGGACTGTTGTTGGTGAGCTTGAGGTGAAGGTTGTTGTTGAGCGTGCGCTTGTTGCTGGTTGTTCTGTTGTGCGCTGTTTGGCTGCTAGAAGTGAGATAAAAGAATTAATTAATTTGCGATAATTTAATTCTCTATTCTTTCTTTCATACAGGGTGTTTCTTTAGTTGGGACTTTTCTTCAAATGGCATATAGTACTCTCCAAAAGGAGTGATTGTTCCCAGTAACATATAACCGAAGTTTTTAGGGATATCAAGATATTGACCGAGAATGAAATCCTCATTGCTATTTGCTATAATTCTGTCACTGTGAGATTACATGAAAAGCATGGCCCAAACATGAAAAAACCCGGTTCACAATGGAGTGGAGCATTAATTTGACGTGCTACATCAGACTTAAACAACAACAAAAACGGTGTAACCAGCATAACTAATAATGAACTGATGGATATGATTTTAGTGTATGCGAATGTAGTCAGAATGTCTCTCGGACCTCGCGAGTGTATGCTGATCGTTTCCCTGACTGTATTCAACCTGCCCGTTCTCCGTCTATTTGTCCATCTCGTGCAAAGAGCTAGAAACACAGGATATCTGCCTTCACATAACAGTGGACACTGGTCGACCTAGACAACGTCGAATAGTCCAAATTGGAAAAGAAATACTTGATTTTTCCATCTCGTGTCGCGAACTTCGAACCATATCTGTAAGACTTATGTCCTCATGTGACACGACGTCCGCACTTAAAACTTCGTAGCGAACAAATAGTAAGTATTTTTTAGTTGTTTCTGAAAAGGAAAGTCCCAACTGGAAGCACTCTTTATATTAAAAAATCCTTCAAGGACCACGAGTACCACGCAAAATGTCAACAAGTACTAGTAAATGTTGACAGTAACTAAGTGTGTAGCGTTTGTTGTTGCAACTGACATCTGATTTAATCACAGTTTACTTCGATAAAAATCTATATTTGGAAATTTGATTATGTACTGAAAAATTTATAAACAGAAAACGGTTACTCGGAGTGGCATTTTTTTTTCGCATAAAAATACCTGAAAAAACATAAATTTCAACATTTACGCTAATACACCATGAAATAAAAAGGCTGCATCATTTTAAAGAGACTTAACGTATAATAAGTGGTGCCCTCTACAATTGGCATACGAACTATAAGAACGCATTTAAAGTATTTGCTCCAAAAAACCCTCGCACGCCAAATTTTGTGCCGTTACATCAACCTGTTAGATGTTAGAGAATTAATGATCAAAAATGAAATGATAATCTTTGACACCCTGTATTTCGGTTATTAACAACTTTGGCATGAGGCGAATTTGGCTAAACCACCCTATATATTGTCAATGGAAAATAAATGTCATCAAACATTTTTTTCCTTCGGTGACTTGATATTTTAAGCATATCTTTTGTTATGTGAAGACAGCTAAAATGTTAATCCACCGCGACAATAAGAGGTTATCTTAAGGGCAGTTTTTAATAAACGCGGATTTAGGATACATTCACGTTCACAGGCGTGAAAAAGATGTTCTTTAGAAGACGGCTTTAAGGATTTGCTTACACTAGAAACGAGTTTGGGGCAGTACTATCTACTATACTTCTCGATTCTTGATATATAGAGGGCGACTAAATTAGGGTAAAAGGGCGACTACGTTAGGGTAAGAAGTAACAATCTCACAAATACATCTGTTAGGCTCAGGGAGCACCGAAGTTTAGGAGGAGAGTCTAGAAAGCAAGCTTCGGTTCAGGTAAAGAAGGTTACCGACCGTCTGCTGCTGAGAAAATGGCTGAAGTGGACACGTCAAGTCACTTTTAGTGACATAAGTTAACGTTTCGGACATAACTTAGATATGTTTTTAGAAGGTAATTGAAATTTGATATTAATGTATTAGGATAGCAGGTAAATATGTTGAAAAAGAAAGTTATATTGATTTTTTATTATAATTTACACCGAAAGAAAAGGAACGTCCTAGAAAATTAGAGCAGTATGAATCAGATTTTTTTAAAGTATCAGCTGTAGTGATAACTAGTAGTCGACATATTTGTCGAAAATAGAATGGTTCGACGAAACTGTTCATTACAATATTTAGTTTCTGATTCCACATTACATCGACGCATAACTCTAACTTATTAGAAGTGTTTCACAATAAAATAACTGAATAGTGTTTCGCTGCAGTGCATGTATACAGGGTGTCCCTGAATTTCATTGACACATGATATTCAAGTTTAAACGAAAACTGAGTGGAATTTTTGAAAGCGTTATGGGGTCTATCGTACTATGCGTACGAAACATTTTTTTAATGCTTCAACCCTTATAACTCATACTAAACTTTTTTCAAATAGCACCTAACAGTTTTTCCTAGACAAATTAAGTACTTATTTTATTTAATTGATTTTATACACAAAACTACTTTTTGGTAAAGTCGCAAGCATTAGGTAAATAAAATAAGGATTTGTTTGAGGCGAAACATTTTCTTAATAAAAAAGGTTTCCAAAGTATGTATCAAATACTCTTGAAAACCCACTTAATTTTCTTTTTTATCCGTTTTTTTTTGCGTCAAACAAATTCTTATTTTATTTATATTATGCTCATCATTTCACGCAAAAAAAATAACCTCGGGAATAAAATCAAAGGTACCACAATATTCTAAATAGAATAGAGATATCATTTAAGTAGGAAAACCTACGGGGTGCAAAAAAAAGTTGGGGGTTGACGAACAAAGAAGCAGGTATGACAGACGCTATAGTACCTTCAAAAATTCCACTGAGTTTTCGTTCGACTTTTTTTTTTGTTACGAGAATATCACGTGTTAAGGAAATTCAGGGACACCCTGTATATTTTCATGCAATGCTCGAGTCGTGGTTAGTCTCACGCACGTAAGCCAACGCACGCATGTTCACGCACTGTTGTGTTCATCGCACTTACTAGCAATGCACTAAACAGTTGATGTTTCAGCATATGCGGTTTTATTGACAGGCCAGTAAAGCACGATAGACCAGAACAAATACAGGATAAGCTTCAGAAAGTAGCTTAATTTTAAAACAGACGCTATACTGTAGCACCTTATTAGTCAACAGATGGCACTCAATCCAGTTATTACACTATACATTTTGTGTTTTGAAAAATACTATCTATAGAACAAAAACATGCTTATTTTAATGGGTGTATTTTGATTTATGCGGCAGTGAAGATCAATTATTAATAAAGAAGGATAAGCTTAAATACTGCATCAAGCAAGCTCAATATTATCTTTGTAGGTAACCTATCTTGGACATATAAACTCCATACAATGTTTGGAACTAGGTTTCAAAATAGACCTGTTGAATCAAAGAAGCCTTTTGTCGCTTGGGATGTTTTCGAGATTTGGATCCATTTGGGGCATTTGCGTTTTGGGCTAATTGTACCAAATATCCAATAGTATTGCGTACCTGTTGTTGCTGGGATTGGATAGCCATAGCTCCAGGTGTGACAACGTGGATCTGACTGCTGTTGCTCTGTTGGCTGGGTGAGTGGGCCGGTATCGAGTTCGTGGATCCCGGTACCGGCGAGTTCTGATTAGAGTTCGACAGGTTCTGAGGCATGTTCTGAGGCGGACCTCTGGCTTGGTTCCAAAAGTCGTTGTTCATCTTGAATACCGGTCGATTGTTGACTTCCGCCATCGGTATCTGTAGCGGCGTCAGAGGTGTCGCCCTTAGGTCCAGGGCGGCGTTCTCTTGGATCTTGAATGAATTTTGTAGCCACTTCGCTACAAGATTCTCATGTTCCACTTTTAGGTTACTGAGTATGTTTTGTTCCTCCGTTGTGAAAATTTTGATGAATTATCTGGAAACTGTTGTAGAAGTCGCCGTGTTTGTCGACGGCGGCGTTTCTATTGCACTGTTCAAGGCGACTGGAACGTCGTCACCGGTGCGCGTCTATACTGAGGAACTTGAAGGGTTGAGATAGCTGCGTGCTCGTCGATTCACTTTTTTCGACTAGCAGATGTTCTCTAGATGACCCTTCGTAGGTTAATATAATTGCAGATAGATCTGAAAACAATACGGTGTGATTTTAAAAGGGGTTAAGCGTATACCTTCCGGCAAAAAAAGGTGGTGAATATTTAAAGCGGTCGCTTTTCGTACATAAAAAAAAACTTGAAGTATAGAGGATATCCCTTAGCATCAAATCGAGTAGCTTTTTTGCATCATAAGATATGAATAGTATGTTGGATTGGAAAAATATAGATTATTCTTGGCCCTTGATTATTGGATCATAAATTTCCGTATAGTAAAATTGTATGCTGCATTACTGGTTGAAGTAATTAACGTCAAAGAGAGAAAATATCATAAAAATGGCAGCTTTCTTGATTCTTACTTCCCACACCGTTAGTGAGTGAAGTTGTAATCCCGTAAATCTATGTTACTCATCTCCGTCGGTCACTCTCTGTTTATCCGTTGCTATGTTCTTGACAGCGTAATCTTATGCCCGCTCTGCCGATTTTGATACAATTTCGGGTACAGTATGATGTGGGATCGTAGTAAATTTTCGTGTATTCTTGCAGTCTTTTAGTCTTAGAAAAGACTGCACCCATTTTGATAGAATCTTGGGTGCGATATGATGTAATCCGTCCAATAATAATCGTTCATTTATCGCCAAAATTGTTGTTATTACTGAGAATGTGTGGGAAGTTTTGATTTAAGCCACCTGAAGCCATTTTTTGAACCACGCACGGAGTTATCGAATTTGACACGGTACTCGAACAACCAGCAACTGACTACAACATTTAGAAGTATGGTAAATTCATAGAGTTTAGTAGATATTATCAATATACTCTCATAAACGAACAAATATAGATTTTGATGGAATATATACATTTTACGTACTAATGTACAATTTACGATTTTTCATTGAATTCATTCATTAATTTATTCACTTGAACAATATAAGAGAATATTATTTGAATTAGTTCAATCAATAATTCATCTAATTTTATATCCTATGCACATAAATAAGTATTATTAAGTTTGGAAGTTCCTATTTGAGGGCGAATAGTGTGCAGACCGACGTTAGAGAGGTGAGGGGTCGATAAGTACATCTCAATATTTCTCAAAATGCTTATACATAAATATAAAATCAGTATCGTGAGTCATCTACGCGTGATTCTATACGATCATTAATACCACAGAATTTGACGCTGTTCTCTAATTGGAATTGCGATGAATATTGAACGTTAATTTTTAAATCGTAACAACCAAACTACAACTTAAAAAAGTAATCAGGAATGTAAGCCATAATGGCATGGTCACTGGTTAAAAAATTTACAGCATTGATTAAAATTATAAAACTCCAACATGTTGTTTGATAGCACTGTATATTACTTCATAAATAATCACTTTATATATTTTTTTGCTTTGGAAGTATATACAGGATGAGCAAAGTAGTACATTTGCTAGATTCGGCATGCAACTTCCACTGACCAAAATATTCATCGAATCTATTTCGTTCCCTCGTAGATAAACTGAAGCACAAAAAATAAAAAATGCAACACAAACATTTATACTGCAACTCATCCAGCACTTTATTCATTGCAATCAAATCTAAAACGAAACGTCTGCACTGCATTACAGTTAGATATGTTTTTCAAAACAATTTCGCTTAAAAATAGTTTCCTGTTTAAAATTCTGGTTGAAGAATATTTACATTTTATATAAATCACCGTCTATTATAAATAAATGATTGAAAGTTAACAAATGCATCTCTAGAAAATTTCGCGTAGCACGTTGTTCGCAATTTTTCAACACAATTTGCATTTCAACTCATCCCACGGATGATAGAACAGAGTATCTAATGTAAACCCTATGAAAAATTCAAATGCCGAAACTGTGGAGCTCAAGATGAATTTGTTATAGTAATTTTATTGTAGATATACTAATTTTATGACTAAGATTTCCGTCAACAATATTATTTTAAATGTTTCTTAATAATGAGACAGGATTTAAGATATTTTTTTCGTAGTAAACCAAACAAGAATTTTATTAAATTGGGTTTAAACGTAACAGCGTCAGGGAATGAAATCAATTCAGTGGTAAAGAGTGATGTCAATAAAATTATTAACAAAATTCTCACTCACAGAGCATAGATCAAATAACATTGGAAGCAATAATAAAAGCTGGATTTCACGACATGCTACATTAGGTTTGAATGGGTAAGGATCATTTGTAATCTCAGGTTAAGATTTTAGAGGGAGGATTGCAGATTTATTGGTGTTCTTATTATCTCATTCTAAGAAATGCTTTACATAGTAAATATGAAAATATATCTACGAGAATAACCTTGTATTAAGCTGCATTAGTATTACTGAGCAAAGAAAATTCTACAGCGACATAGACATAGTCTTTGAGGCGATTATTTAGAGTGTTTTGGAGGTGAAGGTGCATTATATAAATAGCTGTGGTAATAACTTTGATTGTAACTATATTAGCTAATACAGTGAATGCCATAGCATAGACTACTCAATTTAATTGAAATGTTTTCTTTATCATACAATTATTATGAAATAGGCAAAATGTTGGTTTGTCTGTTATTCCATCGAATTATTTTAAGAGATCCCAATATGGTGGGTTGATCTTAATGAGAAAAATGATTTCTAAATTATCACTTATAGAAAGAAAATTATTAAGGCTGATGCTTTCAATATAAATATATGATTAATATGATTAACAATTAGCGTATTCATCATGAAAATGCAGATAGTTTGTTGAACAGTTGGAGATTTTTATGTGAAGGTAACGCTAAATATTATCATCAACCTTATCTATACTAGAAATAAATTAACCATGATTTAAATTCAAATTGATCTGAACTTATGCGGGTAAAAATTGTATAGCAACCAGCTACTCATTGACTGAAACACAGGGAACTGCAGTATGTCAAAAAATGGTTTACTTTGGTATCCTCAATAAACAAAAATAATGTTTTATATATCATTATCGAATATGTTCTACGTTATTGAATAAATTGTATTAAAAGGTACACTAAACTGGAATATTTGCATCGACATATTAATTTGTTTTTCAAGTAGAATTAAAATTTTAGTCAAATTCTGGTTGATGTGAAATTTAGAAGTACATAGCAGGTGAAACTGTCATCTTCAAGCCACGTGTTTACACATGACTGTGGGACTTATAAACTGGTTGTCAAACCGGTTTTCAATCCTTTTAAATAAGAGATCAGCTGTTTCAGCTTTATCTCAGGTTATTCAACCTGCATTATGAATTGCTTTTGCGGGTTCGGTAGGCAACGGAATTGTGGTTGTAGTACTTACGATGACTAGAAAAAATATTGCACAAGCCCAAGGAGTTGTGTTGAGGAGCACCGGAAACCACACAAAATTGGCGCGAAAAAAAAAATTTCGGAAAAACGACGGTGTAATCGAACCAAGAAGCGTAATCACTGTAAGAGCTAAGCGACCTTCAAGTCGTGAGATGTAAACAAGGTTGAAGAAACTTGTGAGGTGCCGGCACTTCGCGTGGGTCCCGATCGGCGTCGCGACGCGTCCAAGCAATAAGAAAGTCCGTAGGTAACTAAGAAAAGCGTCGCCGTCTCCAAAAGACGTCCAGCGTCTGAAAGCGACGCCTTTACACTAAGAATATAAGGGCAAAATCTCGCCGACAGAGACGGACTTATCCAAGGGCAATGCATCTGAGCGAGATCGAGGAAAAATAATCGCGAAGTAAGACAAAGAGCTAAATATGCAAGTTTGATATTTGGGAGCGAGAGAGGGTATGTCGGCAAGGGTGGTGAGGGAGACGGTGTTACACAAGAAAAACGCGCCAGAGGGAGACGGAAGAACCTTAGAATTCCATCTTACCCTTACGCATGCGTTGGTTCGTAAGGAGAGCGGAGCACGGTTAGCTACCCCCACTCGGAGGGGCGCGAAAAAATTTCTCCCCTGCCGGCGATTTTTTCGCGCCCCTCCCGGCACGCGCGGTGCGAGGGGAGGTGGTCAGAGGCGAGGGTGTTTTTTGAGCGGCCCGTGCGGACTTTGGCCGACGCTCGGGGTGGACAGTGCGCCAGTTTGGGGTTTGGACGCCCGCACGGGGTTGTGACGACGACGACGGCCTCCACCACGGCGACAAGCTTGCTACCCCAGCTGTCTGGCGGCCCCGCGAGTCTCGTCTCGTGTCTGCTTTCCTCCGCACAACCGTCCCTACGGCTCTCGATTCAGGTGAGTTTCCAGGCTAAACGTAACAGGGTAATTATCTAGTTTCACTCAATGTTGCCGTCTCACTGTATTTTTCATATTTAGCAGGTAGGCTGAATGTATTGTCTCAAAAACCTCATGATTTATAGTATCATATCTGTGGTAGCTAAGTAAATTCGTCATTATTCGATGTAATCGTATTCTCACGTGATATAGCATGTCTTTATATGTATATATACAGGGTGATTACTAAGTTGATACTTTTTTTGACTGTGTATAGAAATCATTAAAATAAACAACATCTTCAAATGTCTTTTTCCCAAAAACTGAAAAATAAGCGAGCCACAGGATCGAGACGTTTAGTCTGTCTATATTTAGTTTTGCTCGAATTTTTCGCTTATTGATCAGGCATTGTACTTACCAACTATTGCACCAGACAGTTTCAGTTGAATTAATAAATCCTTGAAGTAGTTTTCAAAATAATGAACCACTTTTAGGATTTAATGATTTAAAATTAACAACGGTGAACAGAAAGTAACTACTGCACTATCTGACATGTAAAATGTCTAATCAATAAGACAAAAATCCGAGCAAAAACCAAACATAAACAAACTAGGTACGTCTTGATACACAAGCCCAGATTTACCATTTTCATTCTGAATCTCGCTACTTTTTAGTTCATTTTAACGACGTCTATACATTGTTAAAAAAGTATCAACTTAGGAATCACCCTGTATATGGTTAAAACCACATTATATTAATTTCTTAGAATTACAGATACGAATTACAAAAGCTTAACAAAAACTCCACTAGGATTATAGATTAATCAGTATTCACGTTGACATATTTTTCATACCAATGTAGAGAATCAAAAGTAAATGGCAGACATTGTCAAATATTTCACTTTAGAAACCATACAGATTAAACATGAGATGTAATGCCATTTAGGAAAATGTTCTTACGTCTGTGAATGATAACATTTTTAATTGATCAAAACAGAGTGCCTGTCCTCACGCATTGCGTTTCTATTAGTTCTTCCTCGCCGTTTCTGATGGTCATACGTTGCAGTCATTATGAGACTGTCTATGGTACAAACTATTTTCGAGGAATTTAGAGTGTGTTCATCTGCTTAAATTGCCTTAAATACTAAAAGTGCCAATGAATTTTTCTAACTCATATAACGTGGATATAGTGGAACATAAAACGTATATTGATTTTTGCTATTGTAAGCATTCCTACATTTTTTTTAAATACTAATAAGATTCCTGGTCTACAACCTTATGATAATTTAGCACAGCAAATATTTTTTTATTCACTGATGGCTTAGCATAGGGATTCTATCTGACATTGTTTAATGTTTCAATTCCAGGGCTCCCAGAAAATTTTAGATGAGATTATTTGCCTTATTGATATTGTGCGATAAATATTGGATTTGAATTTAAATATATAAAAAATTCGCAAATCTTGCCGTCATGAATTTGAGCGTAAAGGATGACTACATTAGTGACCTTTTAAACAATATCCAAAAACAAAATTTAAAATCAAGGTGAGTTCACCAAATCTAGTATATATACAGCATAGTCAGTGTATACAGGACACGTACTTCGACAATAATCGAAAATGATAGGTAAACAATTATGAATGAATACTTTTTTTGTCGATATTGTCCTTGTTTAAAGATATTTAGCAAATTTCCTGCACTTACAATAACATTGGACAGGTGTTCTTTCCGTAATTTATTTGACAGCTTTAATACCTGACTTGCATTGAAACACACGTTTGCAACATTGAAACTAGATGATTATCTATTCGAAGTTCCTTCGTTTCGTACGGAATAAAAGATCTATCATTATTAGAAACACAATAACAAATACTAATAATAAAAATGAATAAATAAATAAAAAATTATAATAAATTAGTGATATAAGATCCATAAAATGTAAGGTTACTATTTATTCATATTCTTTGTATCAATTTATGTGTTTGTAACCTGTTTATTAGATGCTAGAAATCTCCGGAATATCTCAAAACACTTAGCACTCCAAAATTTCGTACAAAACATTTGAAATTCGTATGCCTGGAAACTTACTATTCAAAAAGAGTGTATGAAAAAGATCTACCTATATTGACTACCTAATGATTTCTAGAGCTGAGGCCTTAATTGAATCGTAGGTTCTGCTGCAGTAGTTGATAATATATGAAGGTTCAGTCAAGACAAAAGTATAATATGTCGTTAACCAGATAAATGGCTGTTCCAAAAGTACTCTCGTTATCTGCAAAAAGACACTTATCCCATTAAAATAGGATCTCTGGTTACCTGAAGCAATGTATTTATATAATATGTTCGGCAATTTATTCTTTTCGATTGAGAGTCAGTTTCAATTAGTTATTAAAATATCAAAGTCATGTGGGACATCGTGGTGTTTTCAGTTTTGTTTTATTTATGCTCACCTATATTTATCTTAATTCCAATAGCTGCTGTTCCAGTCTTAGTTACGCTTTGTGCAGCAGTAACTGTTGAACGCTTGAGAGAAAAAAAGGTTATTTAATACAAATTCTGAAGGCTTTAAATATATTAGATTAGAGTACCTGATTCTTGAAATGAAATGAAGTGATACAGAATTTTGTCGGGTCAAACATTTTTTCTATGAATGATTAAAAGGTAGTAAGTTGATACTGTACCTCTTTCATTGGGAAACTCATTTCAAGAGTTGCGTTGAGTGCAGTTATCCTTGACTTACCCGGAAACAGTCAGCGTGATCCCAAAAATAAATTACGCAGCACGTTTTCTAAAAAAAGTTCACAGCATCTTGAATCATGCCATCCGGTAATGAAGCAAACTCGGTGCAGTAAAGCGATGCATAAAAATAAAATTTTAGTTATACAAAAACTGCATTTTTCAGTTGGCAATGAGCGCTATATATTTTTAGTTCTTTTGCATTTTGAAACCCGGCCAACAAAAATAATTCAAACGAAAAAGTATTTTATCTGCAAAACAATGTTATCTGTCTGTGCATTTCGCCTGGTGCATTTTCAACGCACGTTCATTGACAGTTCAAATAACTTGTGCATGTTCGATTCTAGATTGCTTACACAACTGCCCGGCTTGTTGACAGGCAAAACGTAAGCGATGATGATGTTTGCAGACTCTCAGGTATTGTGCGCTCTTTTTCTTACCCACGCATCTCCAAGGTAAATGTATTGGCAAGAATTTGATAATGCCTGCTTTGGAAAAAAAATGGCGGTGTCCCACGAGTGCATCGTGCATGCGGACAGCGATGGCATTATGCAGGAGAGGTCAGAAAAGAAGTCTTTTAGAATATCGCTAGAAAATTTACAGATAACCGACCGCCTGGTGATGGAAAAGCGATTGGAGGTGGCGCTTTAAGGCAATGGCAAATCGAGCTGAGCTCTCTGCTGCGTCTAGTATGGAACAGCAACTCCTCTATCTAGGCTTCACGTGGTGCAATGATTAGTGCATTAATTTAGACAGTGATAAGTATTTCTAGTTCTAAGTCCGTTACTTTTTCCTAGTAGTTGCAATCATGTGACCTTAACAAGTCTGAATTATGGGTTGGAAGAACCAATGACTGTCTACCATGAGATGTTACGAGGTCACGAGGAATATGGGAGTGCAAAGCAATATGTCGTCGAGTACACCTCTCAAGATTTGCTTTAGTCAACATACCTAATTATTTCTTAATTTTTTTTTGGGAGGCAATAAATAGATTCAATGGATCAACAATTTCCATATTTTTGGTCACTTTTGAAGATAAGGGAATCGCTTTTTGTTGTAAAATTTTTGAACTTTTCACAAGGTCGACGCGCCTAATGAAGTCAGGTAATACGTTTGTTTTAAACATTTTTTGCAATCTCCATCACTTTGCCACTTGTGTTTGTAGTCTCTCTTTCAGTTTGTTGGGTAACCCTTAGCTCATATATAACTAATAGAAGCAACGAAGCTCCTGCAATAATCTAATTACTGACGCAGTTCCGTGGTGGCGGACAATCCATGATACACTCTATAACTCGGAAAATCAAAATATGATTCTAGGATAATTTTTATCGTAGGTTGTCTCCGCCTTTGCGCATTTTCCAGGTCCGTGAAAAATTTGATACCTGTAAAAATTTGGAGTGAAGTGTAGAACATTACGCGGTAATCTTAAAAAATTTGGACTTAGTAGAATTAATCTTATTGCATTTTTTTGAGATTTAGAATTGCTTTATGCGTATTCAACTACATTTTGGTTTATCTTTTGTACTGCATAATTTTTACATTTTCTATAGTCAAGTAACTTGAGAATACGTCGCAGGCACAGAGTGTCTCGAGATGCTATTTTTTGGGCGTTTTACGATACCGTCTTCACGAAAAACATTCTAATTCGTTTTCTGCTGTCTGTCTGTCTGGTAATTCGTGGGAATGTACCTAATCAGATATTAGCTTTACGAAATATGCTGAAAGAGGTTTACAAAGCTTTAATCGTTTAAAATTCAATTCGGAAGGCGGAACAGTAATCAAAAAATGAGTTTTGGCCCAACTCTTCTAAAAAGTCGTAATGTAGGTACTGGTCAGGCGCCAGAGGTTAGTGTTCCAGAATACGGAATGGTCTTGGTAGTTGTTAAGGAAGCAAAAATTTGTAAATTTGTAAATTGTTCAAGCATCGTGGGTCGTTTTTTTGGGCGAGGTACCTACCTATTTTGCATGTTTATATTGCAAAAATGACGTCACTGACAATACATGCTTTTCAACTTGTTTCACGAAAGGCCTTGTTATATGATATGTAAATTTAGAAAAGAATCCTACGATGTATGTGTTATATCTATATAAGCAATGCTTTTTTATAGATATTACTGAAAAGGAATGCTCGATTGAAACTAAAGTTTTATAATAATGAACAGGCTGGCAGCAGATTGAAAAATTCACTTAAAGAGAATCTATACCGTCAGCCTCCATTTGAATGATTCTCACGTAGTTGATAATTGAGATAATTAATACGTTTACTAGGAAATTTTACGATCCTTATACCCTTAGGAAAAATTCCGTCGACTTATAGTACGGGCACATGAATTTCGTATAACCAAAACTTGCTCAAAGTGCTTTTTTAAACATAGGGAAGCTTTATAGCCCTTTTCAGGTGATATATTTTCAAAAAAAATTCCTTATCATTAATTTCTACCTGGAGATACGTGGAATACTGGGGCTGCTATTCCCTTTGAGTCTCCCTCTATGCACACCACTACGATACTGTTTGCTGCACTTCACCATGGCGGGAAGCATCGTGTTAAAAATTAATATTGGTGATAGTGTACAAGCCTATTGGTGATGGTCTGCTTGTGCAATTGTTTAGTCATATACTGTTCATACTGTCTCGTAGACCTTATGGTCAAAATCAATTTCTTTCCTTTTTTTTTGGTTGCATTGATGCTTGATGAAGTAATCAGAATACGGCTTTCAAGGAACGCCAGGTTCAGTTGGTTCTGACGGACCTTCGATCCTTGAACTGGAATAGATGATTATGACATTTTGCCTTCCTGTTTATTTTTAGGTAGGCCTCAAAGCACCCACGTTCTGTTAGGTACTCTGCCCATAAGCAGGCGCTAGTCTACGATAGTAGTTACTGATTTAATTGCTCTCTTATATAAAAGGTATGAATTAATGGTATAAGTGAATAAGCACTCGTTGCTCTTAAAAAATATAGGAGAGTAAAAATCATGCGATAAATGAAATGCTGGAATCACGGCTCTGGATATTTGGACATAAATGAACGGATTATATGAATATAACGTCAATCTACTTTCTTTCCTTCTTTTGTTTTCAATGTTACGTTAGATCGCAGATATTGGGAAACATTTTCCTTAGCAGATATCTATATTCTAGTTACAAATTTTGGTTTGAACTTAAATATTTTTTTATGAATATATTCCAAGTACTTAGATATTTGAATACACAGGTAGGTATCGTGCTAGTAAATACTGGTGCTACCGCATTCGATGGTTGTATCTTTTTATGCCTGATATCAGTGATATCATGGACAAATATGATTTTGTTCCAACTATTGTCTTGTGTGAACAATGAGAACAAGACCATTAGAAGGCTGTCTCATACCTGTCTGGTGATTTTGTTATGAACGAGAAGCAGGTATAAAATGGCGGTACTCTAGATTATTTTGACAGCCTTAGGCCCAGTTTCACAATCGTTAGTTAACTAGTGGTCAAAATAAAACTAGTGGTTTACGAGAATATTCCACTTCATATTCGACAGTTTACGTCAAAAGCTCTGGTCAACCAGTAGTTATGTTAACCCAAGGACAAGGTATGGGTTATCTTGACGTTTGTTGTAGTCAACCGATGACAGCTTTGGGGGTTATAAAAGTTGGATTTTGACACTGACGTCTAAGACGTCGATGGATTTTGATTATACTCTGTAATGACATAAATGAAAAATATGAAAAGAAAGGTTAGGTTTCTTTGTCAAAGGGTTAGGTTGTATTCACGGAACACCATTATGGCGGTGCTCTGAGACCAACACGTGGTGCCAACATAAAGATAAATAAGCTTTACCATTGGTTTCCTTTGTGAAACAGAGCTCCCCGATAACTACTGGTCAACTTCCATCTGTCGGTTGGGTGACTACCAGAGGTTACCAATGATTGTGAAACTGCGCCTTAGCCATAGAAGTATTTAATATCTAGAATGGCCTGCTAGATTCAGACTTTATTATTTGTACATACTAATGTTATGGTATTAAAAGTATAAAACGTTACCGTTTTTAAATTTAAGCACTTAGTATTAGGGTTGCAATTAGCTGAAATGAAATATTTCCTCTAACAGCATTCACTCTAGCTATATTATAGTCCATAAATATTAGGACAGTGCGCGAAAGGTTAGCAGTATTCTGATAGGATAGTTTAGTTTGACCAATCCCGTACGTTTTTTGCCTCATATCTAATTCTACCAGAGTATTCGATCTATATTTAACTAAAAAACCGTCCTCCGACTTTTCGAACCATCTAGTGAATATTTATACGCGGTAGCTTGTTAGTTCTCACAATTACCGATGCATCTTTTTCACGTGCACATTTTTTATGATTAGCTATAAATGGCGAGGCAGAATGTCAGCTGAATGCTGAAACTCCGGCTGAATCGGATCTGATTGGTCAACCGTACTAGGAAAACAGCAGAAAATATGCTACAAGAATATCTTCAGAATTGTATAATTATGGCAAAAAACATTTAATACAATGTGTACCCTAAGCCGGCTATCGATGTGCAATTTGAAAATATTTTTATAACTGCAAATACAATTAAAGAAAAATTATGTGGGTTGGCAAAATGCATGTCTATCGGTACTTCATGTATTGACGTGAATCTTTTACTTATTTTATTTGATTGTTAGCATACCAAAAGAACTCGATTGGCAACTCAAATATGAGTACCTTGGTTGATAGGTATTCTTAATTTTTTTAACTCAGTATTCTACGAACTGTCTGTGTTAGTATACTAAAAAAATATGATTTAAGCTACAAAATTAGCATCTTAAGTATTAGAAATAGTGGCAGAGGTCATGGAGAAAAATGTGGATATATATCAAAATACGAAGTAATGTATTTATGAATAAGCAACGTATTTTTTCGACGTGACTAAATACCGTTCTATCGTTGACGATCTATCAAGTTTTAATAACCGTTATAACTAAAACTACTTATGCATTTTGGCACTTCATATTTTATAGAACAGATACATTGTAATATAATCGGACATTACTTTTTTATTATGGACATTTTTTTCGATAATGTCCAATTACCCATTTTAAAAACTAGTTTTTAATCGTAATACTAATTCTCTTAATTTGGCAAACTTTAGAATGAAAACGAACAAATAATATTTTCACAGTACGCTCACGAATATCCGGATAGGTATATTTTCAAAGTTTTAAATTCATTTTCAGTCCCGATATCTCCAAATAGAGTCCGAAAATGGTGCTCATAAATAAGTATAAGCTTTTTTTAAAGGTTTTTTTATGACATTGTTCAGCAAATCTGTTCATTATCAACATACTATGTGAAAAGTAAAAATCAAGGTCCGTTAAGAGTTTCTGTTAACCTCAAGCAAGCTCTTAGCATATTGGCGATATGTCATTAAGGCAAATTAACATTATTTATAGTGATCTTTGTAGTATTCGTAACTTTATAGTTCTTTTTCGGTCAATGATTGAAATAAATCTCTTCATCACAATTCTTCGTTATCCCCATAGAGCTTAAAATTTACTAGACTTTTTTAAAGGTTTTCTTAGGACATTGTTCAGCAAATCTGTTCATCAACATACTATGTGAAAAGTAAAAATCAAGATCCGTTAGGAGTTTGTGCTACAGCGATTGCTATAGCTAACCTCAAGCAAGCTCTTAGTATATTGGTGATATATCATTGAGGCATTCAAATTAACATTATTTATAGTAAGCTTTGTAGTATTTGTAACTTTATAGTTCTTTTTTCGGTCAATGATTGAAATAAATCTCTTCATAACAATTCTTCGTTATCCCCATAGAGCTTAAAATTTACTCAGTGTATGATAAGTCA
The DNA here is from genome assembly GCA_951848785.1 of Callosobruchus maculatus. Lineage (NCBI taxonomy): Eukaryota > Metazoa > Arthropoda > Insecta > Coleoptera > Chrysomelidae > Callosobruchus > Callosobruchus maculatus. The sequence continues at coordinate 3,808,842 of CATOUR010000032.1, forward strand.
TGTTGATTGGACCAGTACTTCCCATACATTAGGGTGATACCAGTTTATCATTTTCCCAAGGTATGAAGCTGTAGTCCCGCTCTTAAGAAAAGTGTGTTATACGACTAGGTTTTTCACATGTCAATGGACAGCCTATTATGAATACAACAAAATTTTCAGTTCTATATTTTATCCCCCTTCAAAAATGTAGAAAATGATCAGGAAACCCAAAAACGCCTAAAGACGAAGTTTGAGCTGTTTTTGTTTTTTAGTTTATTGATTATTGCTGCGTCGCCACTAACACCATTTTTAAAAACCATACTTCCATCCTCCCTAACGTAGTAATACTTCGTCAACATATCATTAAAATCAATTCAATAGTTTTCACGTCACAGAACGATCTAAAGCAATACTTGCATGTATACAACTGAAAGTCCGTTGGGGTCTGTAATAGGCAAATACAATGTTCGGATGGACTTAAAGAAGTATATTATGCCATTAGGCCTTTCTTTGATAGGTCAATGGACCGATTATTATGAATACAACAAATTTTTCAGTTTTACAACCCCCTACCTCCCAACTACCCCAATTTCATCCCCAACCAAAAGAAGTAGTAAGTGATCAAGAAATCCTAAAACACCTAAAAACAGATTTGATAAATATTTGAAATTCTTCGTTTTTTGTCAATTAATCCGCCGCCCATGCACCGGTTTTAAAAATAGCGGCATTACCTCCTGTACGACCCTACAGCGTATCGCTACTCAAATTTCATCACAATCCATGCAGCGGTTACTGAGATTACGAGGATAGAAAAACAGCAACAGACAGACCGACAGACAGAGTGACGAAGATGAGTGACGTGGATTTTCGTTATACATTGCATAGAATGCCCAAAAAGTGTATCATTTCAAATCCTCCCCCCCCCGTCTTATCTTTTGGTGCAAGAAACTTCATTTATAATACAGAGAGAACAAAAGCGAGAAAAATTGCACCAAATAAATAAAACTACTATAAAAACATAATTATACACGGTAAGTTAAATGACTGATGATACCTGAAGATGCAAGTAGATGAGAAAAAACATCAGAATATTTTAAAGAAATAAAAAACGTATATTAAATTTGAAAACCTTTTCTAGCATAATTTTGTTAAAACAAGGCACACACTTCTAGCCACTTAATGGAAAATTTTTCGAATCTCAAATGTACAAAATAAAGTGATACCTTTATGCAAATTTATTTTTGTATAATTCGGGACATTAGATTATCTTTACAGACCGAAGGATATTTTGTGAATGCACATAACATATATCGCAGTGGAGTTAGTCACGCAACTGTAACTTGGTGCATTACTACTGATATTACACTGAGGTTTATCCACGTACCTTCAAAACTGAAGCGATATCCAAACTGCCACTTGGCGGTACTATAGTATACCGCATTCAAAAGTAAAACAATCCTCAGAACGTCACACATAAACCTAACACATATTCTCCTTTCTCCCAAACTACCACAATAAGAGCCCTTCACACACCAATATTTCAATCGATACAATTCACCCTTCGCACTCGAATCATTAAAAACCGTCGTCGGTTCCATTGAAAAAAAGCGCCAGCTGAGTTTACGCACCCCCTACAAGCGGTGCCTTTCATGAATCACCGACCTTCCCCGACTTTTTTCTGTCTCCCCCGTTGACCTTGCCGCGACACCCCCACCACCGCTTGCAGAAGAGTCTTCCGTAAAAATGTATCCACCCCTTCTCGGGGTGCTGTTGGCGGGCATTTTTCTAAAGCCGGCCCCGGTAAATAAAAATGACCTGCCCCGCATTTTTTCCCGGCGTCTAATAGGGTGGGTAAACGCCTGCCCACCCCCTATAGCTACCCGTAGCAGCGGGAGCCGACATATGGTTCATTCATTTGTCGACCGTGGATCCTCCTCTTGCGGAAAGGTCTTTGACTCTGTGCAGGTAGTTGCATTGAATGTATTGCATTTTTCATTTTTCGGACAAGGCACGGCTAAATTGTGGGTCATCTTAAAGCTGCTTTGGATCACACTATTTCTTGAACAAGGTTTGGTTCAATTTCTTGGACAAGAAATGAACTGAAAAATAGTTTGTAGATCACTTTACCTGTATTAAATTTCGACAATACAATATCCTGCGCATAGGGATCGTGTTTGTCAAGAGGCAGGTTTCAAATGTTAGAACTGTCATTGTCGACAACCCCCTTCGTAGTTCGTATACTATATCATGCACAAAATAGGTGGTAAAATATCAACAACCAAAGCAGCTGTCTTATTATGATTATTAATTATAACACGAGGATGAGTAGAGTACGTATATCATAAGCTCATACAAACCAAAGAGTGAGGAAAAAGTTAGCAGTGTACCGGGTGCCTCCTCATACTCTGCCACCCCTCTTATCTTTTTTATTTGAAAAGACAGAAAATATTCTTTATATGAAAGTTTTATAGTTTTTTCTTGACATTCAAAATTTGTCAAGAAAAGAAAAACGAAAAAAAATAATGGAAAATGTTTTTTTTCGTGTAAAGTTATATTTTTTAAATGTCCCTATCACGGAATGAAGCATATTTTACTCTTGCGTATAATATTATAGCACGGGAATAAACACAGTTTTCTCTTCTTTTCAAAAATTAGGGTTCGTTCATCTGATTTTGAAAGGTTTTTAAAACATATAGCCTCAAAATATCTAAAATGTGGAAGTAAACCTCAGTCCGCTATAGCTATGACGGCAGCAAAACCGTTGAATTGTTGAATGTCGTAATGTTTTTTGTTATTCTGACACTTTGCCGAGGCAAAAGGCATCGCTTTGTCTACATATGCAAATAACTTCCTGTTTTTTATTGTAAAAAAAGTCGTTAAACTATTATAATGAAAATCAAAAAAATTCAAATTACGCGTTTATTTTATAAAAATAATGACAGTATATCTCAAGCAAAAAGAGAGTACATGGCATTATTTGGCTAACCTGTGCCGTCAGAAAGCACGTTCATATATGCAAAAAACAACTTTAGGGAAATAAAATCTTTAAAAAGAAAACTACCAATAGTTCCAGCCGATAAAAATGAAGAGTTGGATATTTTACTTTTCTTTGAGGGTACGAACAATTATGTTAATTATTTGTATTGGAAAATTTTAGGTTTTGTGTTAATTTATAGAAAATCCTGGAACCTCCACTGAAACTGCAGGAAAATATTTTGGAAAGTCGAAAAAATAAATACATTTATCTCTTAAGAAATACGGATACCACCCTCATAGAGTTATACTCGTTCAAGAATTGACTGATGACCATAAGATCAGAAGGTTGCCATTTTGCGAAGATATTTTAATAAATGATTTTGTGGACTGATGAAGTCACTTTTACAACTGGTGGAATATTTAACAGGCACAATAGTCATCTCTGGGTACCTCAGAATCCTCGGGGTGTAGCAGAAATAAAAAAAACAAGGACGGCAAGTGACCCATGTTTGCTGTGGCGTCCTTAATAGCCAATCGATTGGGCCGGGCCAATTATTTTCCAAGGTGGACTAACAGGGAAAAGATGCGTAAATTTTTTGAAAATGAAATTAAAGCATTTAGCAGCAAGGTGGTGCTCCTCGCATAGTGTTGCGCCTTAGACCAATTATCTTGGAATATGTTTTGGGTGACATGGACCAGTTTTATGGCCACCAAATAGTCCAGATTTGGTCCATTTGACGCCTTTTTATGGCGACATCTTAAAGAACAAGTTAACGTAGTGGCACATCGAAATTTGGATTATTCAGTGCAAAAAATTTCACAATCAATACACTTCCTAAACCCACAATTTTTAGTAGGGGAGACCGGGGCAAAACGAGGTCTGGGGCAGAACGGGAAAAGTGCTCCTATGCATGATTGATACACTGAAATGCGCTGGCAACAGTGTTATTAGTTCGACCTTTAGTTGGCTTACGTCGGTCAACCAATGAGGAACGTGGCGCTGCTCGTATTGGCTGCGGTGTGAGAAAAAATTGAATTTCCTCCTCATTTTAAAAAGTTTTGTCATAAACATCGATGTGCTATTAGGTGAGTAGCAAAGTCTTAGCAATATGTTTGACCAGAAGCCGTAGCGGTAGGATCGAGTTTTGGTATTAGATACCGTTTGTAGCCTTAACTGGTTTAGGTTAGAAATTCTTGAATTTACCATATTATATGTTCGTTGGGGCAAAACGGACGGGGCATGACGGGATACTATACCGTCTTGCCCCGTACTATATATGCTATGTATTTCTTATCTGGTCTTTAATTTTTTTTCAGTCGAAAATCAAGTGCATCAACTTCTCAAACAAAATCTCAGCCTAATGCTTCAACTTTATCTATTAACAGCCATTGTGGTGAAACGGAACCTCTCTCTAACCCTACTATTTTTCCTGGCACAGCCATAGTTGATCATAAAAGACCTCCATTATCACTATGTATTGAAGAATGAGAAAGCGAATGGCATATGCCTCGTTTTTGGTTAGCCCGGCAGATATTATATTTGTACCAAAAGAAATTAGAACTGAAGAAACAAAGACAAGGAAACGAGGTAAGATTGACGACGAATTTTCCATCTAAGAATTAACTTAGAAGAAAATTAGAAACAAACAGTAAAAAAAAAGAAGACTGAAGAACTAAAGACTAAGAAAAAGAAATCTGGCAACAACACTAATGAAAGAAAGACCAAAAGATGAATCTGGGGAAAAAGCAAATGCTAAGAAACCTAAACAGGGTAAAATTAAGAGGACTAAAAGAGAAACTGAGACGGATACTGACTTATCACAAGAAGATTGTGGTGACTGGGCTCGGATTTACAGTGAATACTTATATTCGCAGTCACAGGATCGGTGATTTATAGCATGCTTGGGCCCATAATTCCTGCGCTGGAGTTGATGATGAGCACGATAAAGCACATACTTGTGAACGTTTTCAGCCGTACTGAAGTATGTTCCCATTTTGCCCCGTGTCATTTCCCATCATGCCCCAATGGCGGGGCATAATGGGAAAAAAAAGTTATACTGATTTTTGCTACTTTTCGCCAAAGTCTGAATGGTTTAGTTGCTAAAAAAAAGTTGCATTACTTAATTTAAATCCTTATGTTCCCACCTGACTAAAGGTTAATACAATAAAGCATTTAATTTTCTTTATATGATGTGTTTTTCTTTAAGTATCCCATTCTGCCCCGGTCTCCCCTAAATACCACTAATAAAATTTCCGACGACTATCAAAAGTGTATTGAAAATAATGGCTTACACGTTGTACTTCCACATTTTAGAAACTTTGAAGCTAAATATTTTAAAAACCTTCCAAAATAAGGGGAACGAACCCTATATTTTTGAAAACAAAAGACAAATACATTTATATCCGTGATATAATACACAGGATGTCCCATTTAAAAAAATACAACTTTATACGAAAAACAGATATTTTTTATTATTTTTTATCGTTCGTATCAAATTCTATATTACAAAACTGTAAAACTTTTATACAAAAACTGTCTTTCTATCTCCTCAACTAAAAAAGCTAAGAGTGTGAGGTAACACCCGGTACAGTTTGAACATATTTTTGTTTCGGTCCGATTTAATTTCGTAACAAAATCATATGTATGATAATCTGCTTCGAAGACAATTGAGTAGAAACTCCAAAACGTACAAGTCTATTCGAACGGTGCGTAACGCAAAGTAAGTAGCGTGTTGCAACGGATACCGATCACATACACTTTGTAAGTTGTTAGTACACATGTACAAATTTATTATCATCCGAACTGTCAATCGCCTTATTTAGATAGCGAGTTTTACATACAGTGCGGGATTTTATATATGCAAAGACTGGAAGAAATAGATTTACTGCGGAGACCAAAAGAAGAGCGAGACATTTGTCTTGTGCTTGTGCGCTCTAGCACACGAAATGCGCATTCCGTCCTGCATAATACCTAAATAAATCAAGCCTCTCCCTTTTGAATAAAATTAATTTAAAAAAGCGTAAGATTAGATACAGGGTGGTCATACAGCGCAACGCGTGGTTAGACAACAAATGGTTCAGTATTCTGATGAGGCATGATGTTTCAATGAAAACTATTCCTGTGGGTCAGACTTTCCCTCTTCTTCTTCTTCTCTCTTTCAGCGAAGCATGCCCAAGTCAATATTCAAATATCCGTGCAAGTTTAGTTAACAGTTCGTTACCAAGTCCTTAGAGCTAATAAAGTAGCTGGCAAGTGTGTTCAACTTGACTATCACAGCTGATATAAGTTCCTCCCTGTAGATAGGAACAATAAAAACAATGCCTCCAATGCCCAATGATTGATCATATATTACCTCATAATAAATAAAATTTATTTTTATACTTTTAACCTCAACGTAACCCGGTCACAAATATAGTCTAATTGTCTCAAAGTTATTGAAGATAAGGTCACTGAACCTTGTGTCTATGATATTATAACTCGTGAACATTTTTTAGTCCTTTGTTTTCTAAATAACGCGTTGAGTGACTTGTTACTGAAATGAGTACTTTCAACAGCCACATCTACGGGGAACTAGTTTTTTGTCTTGGTCACTTTTTGCAGTATACCGATACGACGATATGTGTGTCTCATTTGCGAAGTCTTTATTTGACGAAGATGTTTATTTTTTTTTGTGACTAAATCTGCCGTAGCTCAAAATAAGTAATATAAGTAGAATAACCGAACTCGGCTCATTGACCACATTTCAGTAAAAAATATGTTTAGCAGGTTTACTGTATTTTTTTACATGCATTTTTTCACAGTTCTACTCAAGTACGGATATTTCAAAACCCATATAGTATTTTTTTCCATATAGTAAATAGGGTTCAACGGAAATTGAATACTGATGGCACTGTCTGCAACCCTTAAGGCGGGTTCTCACTATTCAGTTTCACTGAATCAGAATCAGATAATGATGGTGAGAACACATTTTCATGAAAACTGATCAGTGGGTTTGTACCTTCAGTCAAAGTGAAAGCCAGTCCTACTTTTATTTTGGCTGAATCAGTATATCAAAAAATGAATAAAAACGTCATGTTGATTAATGCTGAATCAGTTAAAATGATTCGTTAAAACTAAACAGCGCAAACCTCGCTTTCAGTATGACTGAATCAGTAAAACTAATTCAGCGACACTGAATCGTGAGAATCTCCCTTTAGCTCAATGTTTATGATCAGGAATGTCAGTTCAACTATCATGAAGCAGGATAAAATGCTGGATCTTCAATTTTGTATATGTGATTCAGGTAAAAAATATAAACATAGACTGTTCGATATATCTGAGTGAATGCCGATCTCTTAACATATTGATCCCGCTAGATTTATGGCCTCTCCAATTTCCTATCTATCTATGAACTATAATCACTATAATTTTGGATGCTATATAATAATAGCACACGTCCATACGTCTCGTCTATTTTAAATAAACTCTTCTTTAGATACGTTGGGTTCTGTTGAATTTTTTTATAGTTTACTTTGATGCCGATAATTATTTTCTTTATATGCGAATGGCAGTATTGAGTGAATCTCTATAGTTGATTTCAACTTTTTTAAAACTCTGAAGGAAACGTTGAGTTGAAAAAAAAATGCCGTCACTTACTTGATCATAGTAGACACGATGAGCTTCAACATACTTATCATTATAAATTTCTAGGACTAAGTTGTCGCTTCATAAAGAAAACTACTACAATGGCCAATATTATCTAAATGTTTTTCCATTAAGCTTGGAATTGACAAGTGAGAAATAAATAATACTTGTTAAGCGGGGTTAAGCATATGCCATTTGGCTACCTTTGTGTCTGTCACGTCAAAATTTGTTGTACAAAATATTGCATAAATGCATTTATATGCGGAAAGAAAACTTATAGAAATAAGGTATAGAAGCATCATTTTTAGTCCAGGACACCAGGAGGAAGAACGACGAAATCATCTACATCATCGACTGGTTCGGGTAGTAGGGACGTCGATCTAGTGAGGATGAGCTGGCAGAGCCTCTCTAGTGTTCCTCGTTCGAACGGCCTTCCGTGTTATCATCTGGGATAGCTCACTCGAACATCTTCCGTGATAGAATCTGTAAAGCAGGGACAGGTCAGTCACCCTTCTTCGATGTTTCAGGCTGTGGAGGTCCTTTGTGAGGTTAGGCGTATCGATTAGTCTAATCGCTTTCTTCTGGATAGTGTCCAGAAGCCCTAGTGCTTCGGAGCGCATCAGCAGTAGCTGCTCTGGTGTATACAGCTTCCAACAACGGAACAAAACTTGAAGCTTCTGTGATGCCGCTTTAGCAATACTGACGACGTGGTCGTGCCAAGACATGTTGTTGATGTTGATCCCCAAAAGCTTGACTGAAGGTGACTCGACTATTGGTTGACCCTCCATTTCCACATTTGGTAAGCCAACGTGAGACTTTTTGTAGGTGTTGTTCGACAATTGTTTTGATATCTACGTTGATCTGTGAGGCATGTTACCGTCGCCGACGTACTGTCTCCTGATATGATAGTGGCTTGCCTGGTTCCATGCACGATATTAATGTACTGTCATTTGCGAAGCTATAGATTGCATTCGATGCTATTTCTAGCAGCTCATTGATGTACAGCTGAAACATTGTGAGGAATATCACAGATCCCTGAGGAACACCAGCGTTTATTGAAAATACGTCTGATGAACAGCCTTCGACTACAACAAACAGAGATCGATCGAGAAGCTATCCAACCACTGGCACAGGCCAGGTGGTAGTCTATAAGCAGCAAGCTTGACAAGAAGTCCCTCATGCCAGACTCTGTCGAAGGCTTTTGACATGTCAAGCGCAAGGTCTAGTCATCATCAGACAAAGTCTGGGAGAAATAAGGGGAGAGTAAGTCAGGAAGGAAGAATAAGAGCAAAATAGAGGAAGTGGATCGATTGGAAGAACTAGGAATCGATAATTTTGGATATGTTCAGAAGATTAACGCTGGATTGATGTTTCAAAAAAAAATGTTTAGAGCAGCAGTAGTTACTCTGGTGTACACAGCTTCCTATGGCGGAACAAAACTCCAAGCTTCTGGGATGCCGTTTCAGCAATACTGACGACGTGGTCATGCCAGGACATGTTATTGTTGATGTCGATCCCCAAAAGCTCGACGGAAGATGACTGACTATTGGGTGACCCACCATTGCCACAGTTGGTAAGCCAACAAGGGACTTCTTTGTCAGTGCTGTTGCTTAAGTTTTCTGTACGCTAAACTGTCAGCCGTGTAAAAAAAACAGCCGTTCAGCTAATGGTAACTAAAAATACCGCAGAATGACTCTTGACATATGCTTTGACGGAATAAAGGGCTGTACTCTGTGCTAGTACTGCTAATGATTGACACTTGGTGATGATTCTAATAATATACAAACCAAGAAATGTATCTGTTTGGGTGAACTATTCCTTCTGTAAAATCCTACATATTGAAGCAACTTCTTCCTTACAAAAATAGTCATTATTTCTTTGGAAATGAGTTATTCAATAAAAATATCATTAAGATGGTCCTGACTTGCAGGATTATCAGCCCAGGTTTCTACTAAATAAATAACTGGTATGCAGTTCTTAGTCAGATGATATTCATCAAATAGACGTCAAACTAGTGCAAAGTGTCCGGAAAAATGTGGTTTATAATAATCTTAAGAAGAAGAAGAACCGTTGTGAGGACCGTATAAGCTGCAAAAAGGTCTGAGTATTTTTTTGACTCTAGTTCTGTGAAAAAATATTGTACTCCATGGTGATATGCTGACTCTAGTTTATGCCTCATAAATAAAAGCCGAGGTATCGTTCTGATTGTCCGCCCCGTATAATCGTACTCCTTGAGAGGATCTAAAAGGCATACCACCTATCACACAGGCGTATCTAACCTACTATTCACGTTGCAGGAAGTACACCATTAGCAAAAATTAATACAGTTTAGCAATGTGTGGTATCAGGAGGCATATCTCGTTCGTATATCTAAATACGCGGCGTCCAAAAAACGAAAGGTAAAGGTAATTTATTTCACATCTTGGTAGATATCATCACCCCCCACGCTCAAACCTTTGATTAATAATATAGTTGCAAGATTCTTTATCGGATTTACTTTGAATTTTACCGTACTTTTATTTTGATTTATGGGTTTTTTAGCTTCTTATATCAATATTTATCAAGGACCTTTTACCAGGAGCAATTTGAGTACACTAAATGTGTACGTAATAATTTTTGTGCTACGCTAAGGACATGCTGCCTCTGCAGCAATCAATTTTGTTACTAGAGCAGAACATATGAAAAGAGAGTACTTTCTAAGATTTGGCAGTAGTTAATTAAAAAAGAGTAAAGATGTTTTATGAATTTGTCTACAAGAAATAGTTAGTATACTTTGTTGCGTGGAATATTGATAACTTTGCAAAAGCGTTTATTATAGTAGAAATAGTTTTCTTTCGTGAAAACAACGATTGGTTTTTGCTACAATGAATAACATTGCATGCAAATATTGTCATTTTAAGTCACTGTTAACTGCACTGTAAACATATTAGATGACACAGAAATAATCGACACATCGTAAATATTTTTAAAAATCAAAGAATCATGTTTGAAAATTTAGTTTGTTGCTGTATGTCTGAATCAAAATAAATTAATATTGTACTATACCATATACCAAAAGGTCTAGCAAACTTTTTTAGAAATGCTAAAGTGTTTATCCCTACATATACTTACATAAGGATATATAACGGCTGTCTTCACTGGACCAATGTTAACATTAAATATATTAGTTTTACGATCAATGACTCAAATAATTCAAAATATGACTCCTGGGATAAAATATCTGTTCATTTTGGATGAAAATTCCAAAAATTACGGAAAGCATCAAAGAAGCGATCAAAGAAAACGAAATTTGCGAAAAAGGTATAATGTCCATAAAATATTAAATTTGCACCTCACCCCTAAAGTCTTGTGACTGAGCTTTGTAATTGAATTTAAGGTTATGTGATTACAAAAGACATCTTGTTAAACATTGCTGATTCTTTTATGAAATTATTCACTCAATTTGTATTCTTCGTCTATCGACAACACAGAGACACTTATAGAACAAGAAAGTAGTCTGTAGTTTTAAACAACTCGCCTAATATTATATATTTTCCACGCCAAATCTGAAATTGGCTTAGTTATATAATATTTAGACCAAAATCTTGGAAGCCCGAGTCCCTTTGTGTTTTGACCTGCGAAACTATAACAAGACTGTGGAAAGAGCGCACCCGTGAAGGTTTTAGGATCGCGAGGGCTGATACATCGGGGTACTCAACCCCTAGCCCACTTCCTAGCTAACAGTCAGGAAGTAACTAAACACTACCCGACCATGCCCAGGCATTACCTCCGAATGGGCCTATACCACATTTTTGGTTTATTGGCTTAAACGAACACTGACACCACGTAGATGCCATAAACAATTTTACACAATTTTTCTATCGTAATTATAACCGAAAAAATTGCTCTAAATATTGAATTTTTTGAATCCATACACTTCCCGCCCAGGTCGTGATGTCACCTGTAGGGAACCAATAAGAGCTCACTGGTACAAAACAATAGCATCGGCTCGTAGTCACCGGACCACGAAAGGACGCTTCTCATTGGTTTCCTACAGAAAGGACGCTTCTCATTGGTTCCCTACAGGTGACGTCATCATTGGCTATTTCAAATTACAGTACAATTTTCTTTTTAGTGTTATTCTCATTTGGATCAAGTTTTCTGCTCACTTTTTACAGTAAACGGTCCTATGTATCATCAAAAATAATACCGCGGTAAATAAATTGATCAATTTGAGACCACGGTATAGGCCCATTCCAAGTGGTGCTGTGTCTTGACACTTTCAGCTAAGGAAGCATCTCTCCAATATGTTGTGAACACCTGCTGTGTGATTGCCCAGCTGTCTTAGCAATGCGAGAGTCAGTAATTCTAGGGGTACGGTGGCCTTCTACAACCAGGACAAGGGGAACCCCGCTGCAATCTTCTTTGAACATAAAATTAGACGTTGAAGACACCATTAGTTTGGTAGTCATGGTCATGGGATCCATAGGTATTGTGAGGAATCTCAGAGTAACAACTGAACATAGAGGTAGTAAACAACTAATTCTAATAGGCCGACATCTTTTCTTACGTTGTCATATCGACCACCAGATACGGCAATCATAATTGTTTACTATCGTCTTAATTGTATAGTATCCAGCAATATTTCATTCTACGTTAAAAAAGACGGTATTTTGATGGTTCCGGAATGTTTTCAGCAAAATCAATAGATATGTTGATCTCTATTGCGTTACTGCATAATTCTTCATCATAAACGCAAATTCCGAATTCTTGCATAATTTTGAGGAGCTGGCAATGCCGCATGCGCTCGACTGTCAAACGTTTGCTTTGTTTATTGTTTGTGCGTCTTTTATGCTTGGTCAGTAAAATCGAATTTGCTATTTGTTGGTAACTCTAGTGAAGTTTTACGGACTTGCTGTGCTATATTCGAGTGTAGTTTAACAGTTTTTCGAGATGGAACTCAAAAAGTGCGGTGTTTGTAACATGGTTTGCATTGGAAGAATTTTCAGGCTAGTTGGCATTACACAGCATTGTTTACAATTTGAACTGTCACTGCAAGGTCACAGCTGATCAATGTTTGGTGTCTGAAGTGTCAAAGATGATGGCTTTGAGCACGCCATGCTGAAGTGGTTTGTTTACTACCTCTATGTTCTGTCTTACATAAATTTTGAGGAGTTGGCAACGCCTATGTAATTTTCCTGCGATTTGTTTGCGGTAACCTCCGACTGTCAAATGTTTGTTTTGTTTGTGCGTCTTTTATGCTTGGTCAGTAAAATAGAATTCGCTAATTGTTGGTAACTGTAGTGAAGCTTTACGGACTTGCTGTGCTATATTCGAGTGTAGTTTAACAGTTTTTCGAGATGGGACAGTGCAGAGCAGTGTTTGTAACATTGGTTGTATTGGAAGAGTTTTCAGGTTAGCTGGCAATGTTTGGGTCTGAAGTGTCAAAAGATGATGGCTTTGAGCACGCCATGCTGAAGTGGTTTGTTTACTATCTATGTTCAGTTGTTACTCAGAGGCATGGACCCAGTAATTGCATACCTCATGATTCGAGTGGTGGGTGGGCTACGAAATGGCAGCGCAGAGTATCGAAGTCCGAGCGACATGTTTTTTGTTTATAGACTATAATAATAGTGCCAAAACAATTTGCTATTAGGGGGAGATTGACTAGGAACAACATCAAGGAAATCTTCGTCCAAATAAGTGGAATTTATTTATAACAGGTGAGTAGGTACTGATGATACTCTGTTGCTTGTTAAAACTTTGCAAAGTGTGACCTTCTAGGAGCTACTACAATCGCTTTTTTTCCTTTATATAATAGCAGGAAGCAACTTCTTAACAACCCCTGTAGAGCATTCACCTTTGCTGTTAATTTGTTTACACCGCCTTATGACTATGCGTGCGTAAAACAACCCATTTAATTTTTTAAAAGGTGCTCTTAATAAAGAAATGAATATCAAATGGCGATACCCATCGCATATAGAGCTAAGAGTTACGTAAACGTGCAGGTGAAAAAACGGTCTTGCGCGAGACAATTTTAATGTGGATTTATTAAGAATTCCTATATTAACAGAGACTAATTATGTCAGTTTTTTAAATTGCATGATTATGAGCTAGCCATTGTACGAGCGCGCACAAAGAAGCGTCCATTTAAGTTGCAATTAATTATGTGCAGTCATATTTCCGATTCCATGATGTGTCAGGTATAATACATAATATGCCTTAGGGCCTGAGACCTGAGGTGTTGAAAAATTCAAGAAGTTTGGGTTATAATCCATCTTTTGAGACACAGTAATATTTAAAAGGTGTCATTAATGCTTTAGATTGGTTCAGTTAAATTATAATTGGGAACTTTCTCGCCCAAAGGTGATGACTCTTCGGAAATTCGACATTTTCACTAAAGTCCATTGGTCATCCGCTATTTATCCCTTCATGGTAATACTTGTTGCATTTCGTCGCGGTGGGTAACGCCGCATTACTTACAGTACGGTATTTGCACTCTCCGATTGTAGCTGATGGCAAGCTGAAATCTTGCATCACTAGGAGGACGAGAACCTATCATGAGATCTGGATCACTGGCAGATGTTTTTTATTTAGAAAGAAAATCGCATCAGCCACGCGGGGTTATTAGCGGTAGAATGTTAGTAGATGATTTAATCAGTAGATGATGACCCCTGACAAACAGATCTATAAAACTCTTTACAGATAGCCAGGCTACGCTGAAAACACTGAGCTCCAAACGGATTCACTCAAGTTTCGTACGGAACTGCATACATTATTTCCTCAGTGAACTTGGAACAAGGAACAAAGTAACTTTGTTTTGGATTCCAGGTCATATCGGAGTGGAAGGCAATGTATTCGTCGACACACTCGTAAGAGGAGGAACCGAATCTGTGTTCAGAGGACCAGAACCATTTGCGGGCATTGCGAAAAGGACCGATAAGAAAACAATCACAAATTAGGCAAAGAGGAAAGCACTCCACCACTGGTAAGATACACCAGGGCTACAACAATTGAAGGCATTCATACGATACCCCCCTAGTCAGACCCCCCAGGGGATCACAAAATGGAACAGGAATGATCTCTGCATTCTGGTTGGTCACGCATTGTCATCTGAGGAACCACTTGCGGAAGTTAGGGCTAGAACAGACATCAGGTTCGTTTCTGATATGTGGAGGATGAAACAGGGGAGCAAATTTTGTGCTCCTGCTCAGTATTGGAAAGAGCTGGGTTTCAGACTTTTGGACTCACCCAACTGAAACCTACTGACTTCAAGGAAGCTTCTCCCATCACGACCATCGCCTTCTTCAAGAGGTCTGGATTGTACAGAAAATAGGCGTGAGGCACAACACACACAACTGAGTCGCAGTGAAAGGAGGCATAATCGCCTCGCTCAGTTTCACCTAACCTAACCTAGTAGATGACTTAGTTATACAATTATTTTCATATAACTTAAATTAGGTGATAGCATCCTATAACAGATGCTTTTAAATGATTTATTAGCTCATGCGTTTGAATCTCAAAAAAGAAAAACAAGAATTTCTAGGCGAATAGTGACAAGCTAAGAGTATCGATGAGAATTCTTTGCTAAAACTTAGATTTGAGGGCAAACGTTTCCAGATAAGAATTATTTCTTGTGAGCCGCCCTTCAGAAATTAGCAAGCCATAAGAAGGTGACCCTGCTGTGGGTCCCCGGACACATTGGTATACCGCGTAACGAGAGAGCGGACCAAATAGCTAGGATAGGGGCCGGCAGCCTCTAACCCAGCCAGCCCAGAACCTATGTTGGGAATTAGCAGGCGCCAGGTCAATGTAGCCCTGGACAACCGTGCCTACAAGAGATTGACGAAAGCCTGGTTAGAGAGAGATAACTGCAGGCAAGCCAAAAGATTCATAGCAGACCCTGATAAGGGCCGAACGCTATGGCTTTTCAATAAAGGCAGAGAGACGCTCAACCTTCTGGTGGGGCTTCTCACTGGCTATTGCCGGCTGAATAGACATTTATCACTAATGAGAGTGTTAGGGGACCCCATCTGCTTCAGATGCTGGGAGGAGGACGAGACAGCGTTCCACTTCTTGGGCAGATGTGCAGTTTATCGCATCCTTAGGATTCAGATATTCGGCACGATGGAGTTCGGAGAGGAGTCACTATATTCAGCGAGATGGTCGGACATATTGACTTTCTTCAGGAGGTCTGGTAGTTTCGACAATAAGCTTTCTAGGGTGTAGAAATTTAGTGTTTTCAGTGATTGATTCAGTGGGGTTGGCAAAAAGGGCCAAAGGTGGCCTACTAGCTTGGCTTCGCCTCCCCATCACTACTACAGCTTCTACTACTACTTCCAGATATAAATTGTTGATCAGGATATTAGCTGTTGCATCTAATACGCTACCTTTGAACAAATATTTTAGTTTCTAAGAAGAATATCGAGATTCAAAAAGGCATACGGGCACAGTACTTTACTGTCAAGTAATTTGTTAAATTGTCGTACACACTTTTTCCTATAATAGTTGATAGATAATAGGCATTTTCAAACGCATGAGTTTATAAATTGCTCTAGCTACATGAAAGGCTCCTGATGATGAACTCAAAAAGCTAAACAACGAAAAAATGGAATCTTAATCAGACGCTTCAATCCCTAATCTAACTGAATTTTGAGACAACTAGGAGTTACAATGATACCAAATAATTGACCTATCCTTTATTGGATCTAGGTGTGTTTTAAACTTTAATCAATAAAGCCCCTGAAGCAATCTGGAAACATAATAAGCAAAACATTAATACCCCCAAAACGTCTGTATGTACTGCAAAATTACCGGAACCTGATAGAGAGGTAGAAATGCATTTGAAATGTTATGGGATTTGAATCCCTTATATGTTTTAAAAAATTAGTCCTCTTATTTTTTATAAACGCCTATCAGTTACTCTGCGGTCTATGCGCCGATTTTGAGCAAACAGAGCCGCACCCCAAATTGCGCTGTGTATTTCACCAAAGCACACTCTCTGAGACCATGGGTTTCTCGAACTTACGCAAATCAGCCATCAGAAATGATGCAGATTTTCGTAATTTGGATGCTTGAAAATGATACCCAATTCGTATGCACTTTTGTTATCAGAATCTTAAAGAAAAATAGACCAAGAAAAAATCTTACCTGATATAGCATGCCATCCTTCCGATAGCATTTACTCGACAAAGTACCGTCCATCATATCAAGACACCTCAGTAAGTGTATAAGTTAGTGATCTCTGCCTGATTCAGATGAGCCATCAGATGATCATGACCTAGACACTACTATTTCCTATGGCTGATAAACCCCCTCAAAAATGCAAAGATAAACTGCTCGCTTTCCTACGAATTATCTTGATTTCGTTAAGAAAAACTCAGACACATTGTACTACTCACTAGCTGTGCTCTGGCGAGTCAAAAAATACCCGACCGCTTCGATGTTTCTAATTGCACTAAAAATAATTTTTTAGATGCATTTTTCCTCGCAGAGTGCATAGTGAACTTGGGACCTCGCTTATCAGAGATAAATAAGCTGGCATAAAAATCATCCCTGTTTTTATAAGATTACTTTATAGAGAAGTGGAATGATAAGGATATACATATAATATGACCTTTATGTAACATTTTTAAGCTTGACGTCGGTAGATGGTATTAGTATTGTTGATTTCGTAGGAGAATGGAAAGCTAGACTTTCCCTATCTGCGTGTTTCAGTCTGAGCTACTGCTACCATGTTAGAGAACAAAGCATGGTCTCTTATCACCTCCTTTTAATTTTTTCAATGCATATCCCTTGCAGTTATGATAAACATATATCACTCGGATTTTCAGAGTAAAAGACTGATCTAGGACAGTAGGTAACTACGAGAGTTGTTGACCAACTACTGCTTCTAAAGTGCTGCCACATAAAAGCATATGAGTATATATTAGAGTATAAGTCAATAAGCGTATGATTGTTTTATCTTATAGAAAATCTTGGGGTTGTGGCCAAAATTTTGGAAAGAAACTGTGGGTCACTGTATAAAGGACACTCTGGTGTTAACTGCCAAGCTTTTGGTAATGCTTGTTGCCATCTTCAGGGCTTTAACGTTGAGGTTTGCTAATGAAAAATAGCACTGCCTTGATTCAAAGACTTAAAATGCCCGTTCTAGTACAAAATCGTTAAACAATTTTCATAAAAATGTTTGCTAGTCTCGGTGTCTTCACAATAAGCAGGTCAGGAACAAACATCATACAGATGTAAAATTACAAGAACACAACGACCTTTACATGTTACTTAATATTTTGTCTCCACATTTTACAGAGAAACGGCCATTTTGATCACCTGTGAGACCAAGAAGGCCTTTTTAAGAAAATCTTAAATCGAAAAATGTATGTATTTAAGCCACTAATTTTATAATGCTTTTGTGTTAAGTAGCAACTTTTTTTTTGAAAATTGTTTGACGATTTTGTATTAGAGCTGGCATTTTGAATCTTTGACTCAATGCAGTGCTGTTTTTTCATTAGCAAACCTCAGCGTTAAAGCCCTGGAGATGGCAATAAGCACTGCCGGAAGCTTGGCAGTTAACACCAGAGTCCCTTAATGCAGTGACCCACCTTCTTTTCAAAATTTTAGCCACAACCCCAAGATTTTCCCATCTTCATTAGTTTTTTGGCCATATAAGCTCCTTCGGTATTATCTTATAAATTTATGAGGCACGCCATTGGTGTCTAGTGGTACGCTTAGTTGACGCATCCTGACTAATTTGGAGGTACTGATCACAAATCGGTCTCCCTTCCGACTTTTTGTTGCGTTGGAAGTAGATATATGAAAAATTCGGTATTGCTCGCGGATTTACGCGTTCACCAAAAATAATTATTTGTTAGAGAACAAAGGATGTGGGACCAAGTTGAGTGCACCATTTGGATTCAGAGGTACATCTTCTGTCAGGAAGAGGCAAACATAATGAGGATACGTCCCCAAATGAGGGTCGACCGTCGGTGTTCTGAAATCGAACACAAACGAACGGCAAATATATTACTACAATGAAAAATGGTGTCAAGGGTCTTGACTCAGTACTTCCCACACATTATCAGTGCTAACAGAAAATATTAAGTTTCTCTATCCCTACACCATCCTCATACAAAAGCTAGACAAATCGCCTAAAAACGAAGATTGAGCTGTTTTTATATTTTTAGTTTTTTTGAATATCGCTGCGCCGCTACTGACATGATTTCTGAAAACCATTCACATTCTCCATTCGCCCCAGTAATGATACTTCTTCTTCTTTGGCTTTGCAGCGTGTAGGCGGTTATCTGCTCTCATGACCGACGAAGTGATGAGTGCTGTCCTCTGCTGCAATATTGTTAAGATGTCGTTGTCGTGACAACAGTTTCTGATACCTGAGCCATGAGGGTTGTTTGCGACCTGGGCCTCTCCTTCCTTCAACTTTATCCATTAAAGTTTTTTTCGGTAACATATATTTGGGGCCTCTAAGCATGTCACCTAAGTAAGCTATTTTGCGCTTTTTTATGATTTCCAGTAACTCTCTT
The DNA here is from genome assembly GCA_951848785.1 of Callosobruchus maculatus. Classification (NCBI taxonomy): domain Eukaryota; kingdom Metazoa; phylum Arthropoda; class Insecta; order Coleoptera; family Chrysomelidae; genus Callosobruchus; species Callosobruchus maculatus. Next base: position 3,827,934 of record CATOUR010000032.1, read on the forward strand.
GGGTGAAGGCTCTATTCAATGCATCCTGGTTCGTAACATGGTCTGTCCGTGGAATTCTCAAAAACCGACGTAACGTCCACATTTCGAAGGCTTCGATTCTATTCATTGACTTAATTTTGAGGGAGCAAGTTTCAGCACGGTACATTAAATATTGGCCATTTTACCACTCGGAGTCTGAGGTTTAGTGGTATTTCTCGGCGTTAAAGAAAGCTGTTAAACTTTATAAAAGTACTCCTGGGCATCGCAATGCGTATTTTGATTTCTTCGTCACAGTCCCATCTTGCATTTACAAAAAAAAAGTATATTCAATCCCAAGATAGACTTCAAATAAACAGTCGCATGCAACATTCGCGTGGTTACTGTCCGCTAACGTCTGCAAACGCGCCAGCTATAGTCCGGTGCAATTATGAAATTTTATATGACTATTTAAAAGAGTTGCCCTATGAGCCCATTGCAGCTCAAAAGTAGCCAGTTGCCAGTTTGAAATGATCATTAGGCAATGAACATTTGACATTGCATATTTGGATCTACTTTCCAGTCAGCCTTGGAGATTTTGACTTGCCAGATTATAACACACAATTTACACATAATGTACTGGACTATTAGGGACCCCACCGACACGAGCCGATCACGCACGCGGGCTTGTTTTCATTTGGTCCAGCTTGGCTGTGAATACAGTATAGTGTTGAACCCAGATATTTGAATTTATCTACTCGTTCGATCAGTTGGTTGTCTATGAAAAGCTGATCGTTGGCATGTTGTTGTCGACTCCAATCATTAATTTGGTTTTTGTTATATTGATCTTCAGGCCATACTCTTTTCCGATTTTATTTATTTTGTCCACCATAAAATACATCATCATCCCTTGGTTTTTGTAATAGGCAAGGAAATCTGCGGATTAAAGAAGTGTATTATGCCGTTAGGTCTTTCTTTCACAGGTGAATGGACATTTTATTATTTTTCAGTTTAACAACTCTTTAACCCCCCAAGTTCACCTCCACCAAAAAATAGTTGAAAGTGATGAGAAACCCCTAAAACGCCTACAAACGAAGTTTGAGGTATATTCGAAACTTCGTTTTTTGCTAAGTACTCCGCCACTCATGCACCAATTTTCAAAATTATAGCAGCATTATCTACTGCGATGCCACAGCATATCCCTACACAAATTTCATCAGAATCCATAAAGCGGTTACTGAGATTACGAGGTTAGAAGAACGCCAACAGACAGACCGACGGAAATGAGTAGATTTTCGTTATGTAAATGTCATAAAACGCCCAAAATTGAAGATTTTGGCGATCACAATACTTTCCTTACCTCCGGTTTCACAATTTGTGTCAAAATGTGTTCTAAAAAATCGTAGATTTTGAAGTTTTGAAGCTTATTAATGGACATAAATGTCAAGATCAGTCGCAGTCGGTCTAACTGCGGATTTGGTTTAGGAGCAAGATCTATGCATTACGTTTCCATTCAAGCCTTGTAAGAGAACCAAATATTCACGGACAATCTTTGACACCAGAATAGTAAAATATAAAAGCAAATAACGTTCCTAATCTATCTTATTTTTGTAATCATGTAAAGTAAAATACACAAAGCTATCGTTATCATAGACACATGCACTAAATGAGAAAGTGCAGTAATTGTAGAGATAAAAGTATTACAACATATCTATTTGATTCAGTCCTTATGTATAGATAAAAGTTACCCAAATGTCACGTCAAGGCTATCTAACGTTGTTCTGGGGAAAATTTAGAGTAGGTGCGAATATACACCGAATATTTATTTTCCGCTTGCTGTATTTCTAGGCTCATCTATTACATTTTCTCTGACACACATTGTGCATTTTGGTAAGTGCACTGGATATAAATATATCTATTCTGCGTCTATAAAAATATTAAATAAAAATGTTGGAAAACTTTCAGTGTTTTTGGCAAAATAGTCGGTTGCGTTAGTATAGAAAGAGTTCGTCTAGCAGGATATTGAAGGAGCAAAATGCATCTTTGACCTTGGTCTATTTATACCTAAATCCATTAAAACTATTGCCTATAGACAGAAATGGTTGATAGGGTGGACTTTAAGGAATACTGACGTATTTGAGTTTCGAATTGCTTTCAAAAGAACCTTATTCAGTATAAGCTGTGCATGGGAAGAAGTGTTTGTGTCCAAGCTCATTGAAGAGCTAACCAACGTTTCATAGCGAATGCTATAACCACATCAGATTAAAAATTACAAACCGCAGATTTATTTTCCGCATCTAAGCAAGGTGGACATTAAATGGTCAACTGCATACTCTAATAAATTTGTGACTTGATGAAGTTAAACTTTTCCTTAATACTATCTGATCTTCGGTATAATTAGCTTGTGATATTTATACAGTAGGTATATTAGTTATGTGTCTAAAATAATCCTTATACAAATACAGTACACATTTTGTGGGAGCGAAGTTATGATTTATTAGAAGTTTTGTTTTTGCTAAGATAGCCTGAGAATCGGAATGCCGATTTTTAACTTTGAAAGAATAACTCACCCAGTGGCAGACCGCCTGAAGCATTTGATATTGATTTTTTTAGAGCTAGAGGTTTGCAAGGTAACATAAGTCTCTTAATGTCCCCCTACAGAGTCTAATAACGGCGAATATTTGAGTTTAGTTTGATAAAACTGTATATTTTATTTTGTTTCATGTTTTGAAAAAAATTGATGAATAACTTCATTGGTCATCGTGAAAATAAAAACAATGTTTTACATACTATCTCAACCAGAAAATACAATGAGACCGTAATACGTAGATAGTGGTAACTACATCTTTGCAAGTCAGCGTATTGGCGGTGGAGTAATGATAAATAAAAGAAACCCGTCAAATCCGCTACAAACCTTGTTTTTAGGAGTTTTAGGTATTCCTGAGAATTTTATCCTTTTTGTGGGAACAAATGAATTAAAAAATTGTTTTGTAGTCGTAAATGACGCTGTAATTCATAGAACCCCAATATGTTTTTAGTACTCTAACTAGATTGTGGAAATAGAGGCTGATTAGTCATAAAAAAGCATAAAATGAAATTTCGGAAAATAACTTCATTGTAAATTGATATTGTAGGGAGGGTGGAGAGCTTGGGATCGACAACTTTTTCATAAGTGACATTGTGTGGGAAGTACTGAGTCAAGCTACTTGACACCATTTTTTGTTAAGACGATAGAATGAGTCAGCTAATCAAATTGTTATCTTTGGGCTACTAATATGCGAACCTTCTATTTGATAAAAATTGAGTTTGAAGAAAAACTTAGTCCTCAAGTGAAAAAAATTGAGAGATGCATTTAGACATATACAACTTGCACATTGCAATAAACTTATTTAGTCTGTGGATCACAATATTCCCCTAACCTAAGCTGTGGAAACTAAAAGGTCGGCAGCCACGACACTAAACTAAATTTATTAAGAAGTTTTATTAGAAGAGAAAAGCTGCGATGGCATAGCGTCAAGGCATAGTTGACTCTGTTCTAGAGGAAAATCGCACTTGACATTGGCAGTGGTTGTTTTCACTCGGTTCATCGTCTCTGGCGTTTGTTTACTCGACTGTTAACGTTTGCAAGTTTTATGGCTACTGAATTACACCGACGAATATCAACCAGCCTCTGCTGCTGTTATTCCTTACTAATCGAATAATTAGTCCTTATGGAAGAGACAGTAATTTGTATACTGCTTCACACAAGTAAGCATATGACAAAACACGAAGAACCTGTCACATGATTTATCTATAGAGCAGCGTGAACATGACTTACTAACATCTATGCATCCCAGATGTCAGAAAATTCATTAAATCATAAAACCCTGGTAAAGTTTTTCTTCCAAAAACTCTCGTTCAAAATATTGTCCAAATATTTTTTGTTTATATTACGAAATTTGCAATTTGTATTTAAATTGTTTTTTTATTTCCTTTACTCACTTTATTTTGGTATATCTCCTTGTTTATACCTTATGTTACTGATGTTTATTTTTGTTTGTTTAAGGCATCGACTACATGGTTATTTGATTTGTAATATTAGGTTATGTAATTAATAGAGCTCATGTTCGTTGGTTTATTGTAATTCGCAGATAATGAACTCGTGTTTGAAAAAAGTTCAATTTTCGGCAAGATTAGCATGAGTGCTTGTTGAATTTCGAGAAAATTCCTATCTGAAAGTTAATCTAGCACTCGGCGGTATCTACAAGAAGTCGAAAATAGTTCTTCCTCTCAAGACGACCACAACGACATTCCTGGAGCAACTTTTCAAAAAATATAGTATTTTTTATTGGTAATCTAGTAACCTAGTATAGGATAGTGGGTTCCGTTATAAAGGGGCTTCCGACCTTCTTCTAGCAGGTTTTTGGTTCATGAACGAAGGAAAAAATATCGCAATATTTGAAAGCCCTTTCGGCTACGGTTGCCTAATAGAATATGAAGCACTACCAGTTTATTGTTTTTTCTTTATATCAGTGAATTTGTCAGAAAAACTATTTGTCAAGTATATTGTCATATAATATCTGTCACATACCTCACAAGATAAGTTTTGTACGTCAAATCTGATATGAAAAAAAGTACTAGTATTTACTTTCAAACATTACCCTCAACTACGTATATCCATATAATTTTACTTCCTAAACCGATAATTGAGGGGAGTATTGTGATCGCAAAAATGTTTGATTTTGAGATAATACGCTTTTTGGATTTTTATGATATCTAAGAAAATCCACGTCACTTCCGTCGATCTGTCTGTTGATTTGCCTGTCTGTCTGTTGGTGTTTCTCTAGCCCCGTAATCTCAATAGCTGCACGTATGGTGATGAAATTTATATTATATGGGATCGCGGTAGGCAATGCTGCTTTAATTTAGAAAATCGGTGCATGGGTGGCGGATCAATTAGCAAAAAACAAAAAATTTCGAATACTCCTTAAACTTCATTTTAGACATTTTAGGGTTATGTGATCATTTTCTACTGTTTCTTGGGTGGGGGTGAATTAGTGTTGATTAGGAGAAGGCGGAGTTGTAAAACTGAAAAATTTGTTGTATTCATAATACGCTATTCATTAACCTGCGAAAGAAACAGTTAGCGGCATAATACACTTTTTAAGTCCATCCAAACGTTGTGTTGCCTATCAGAGAAATCAAGGTAGTTGTATTTTTGGATGTATACGTACGAATGTTGCTTTAGATCCTATTATTTAACCTGGAAATTATTGAATTTGAATGAAAATGTGACACAGTATTATTACCGAGGCGAGGATGGAAAGTACGTATGGTTTTTAGACATCGTGTCAGTGGTGGTAAAGCAATAATGAAATGATATAAATAAGAACAGCTCATACTTCGTTTTTATATATTTCAAAGGCCTTTGATCATTACTCACTTTTTTTGGATGAGCATCTTGTAGGGGAACAACAATTTTTTTTGTTAACATCGATAACGTATGGGAGGTACTGAGTCAATACATCATCATCATCATCATCATTATCATAGTCACAATGTCTTAACAGACATGTTGTGGACTCGTAGAATGCATTTACTCATTTTACGAGTTTCTCTTGGGATATCTTTAAGATCTTTAATGCAGTAGTTTCCCATTTGCTTTCTGCATCCTCATGCCGTTGACCAGGTATCTACTGGTTCATCCGCCTTTAGGGACAATTTCTCACCCCAAGGACAAGAAGGTGTCCTGACTCTTCTCAACTCGTCCACCCAAAGCTGTTGGTTGAGAAGAGGTTACTGCTTATACCGACAGTAGTTCGGTTCCTTTTAGTCGCCTTTTACGACACGCAGGATATACGATGGGAGTTATGCTAACCCGCTCCCATACGGGCAAAGAGTCATTACACTAGATGGCATTTTTTGCCTAGATTCCTAGTTGAGATAGATGCAGTAATACTGACTTGGTACAGTTGCGTCTAGCACTGAAACATATGCCGAAAAGAGCAACTATTTTCTGTCTAGTTCATACGTTTTGTATACATCACACTGATGAAGGTGAACTCCAAACTCTCTCAAGGATAGGAAATTGAAAATATCGCTAGAAGCTCAACTTCATCATGCGTCGCATATGGCTTACAGCCGTTTCTTGGAATGAGGTTTTTCATTAGACAAATATTTAAATGAAATACTTTTCAAGAAACCGCTACAAATCCTGGATTAAAAACTGAGTTAATGCTAGAACGCATCAAGAACGGTTCATCTTGGAAAGACAGAGACATTAAAAAACGTGTGAAGCTGTAAAACGGCTTAGAAAAATAAACATAAAAACGATAGCCGTTCGTTTGCCTCATTACCAAAGACAACATCTTGTCGATACGAGTACGAAGGATAATTCTTTTATGAAGCTAGTTGCCTGATTCTTGTAATCACTCGCAATAAGATAATCGTTAAACGCTGATATTGTTTTTTCATCATAAATAAAACGAGCTATTTGCAGCAAGCATAGAAGTAACTGTTCCTAAAGTTTACGACTTTATTTAAATAAATCAGCATATATGTATATAAAATCTTTTGGTGAAGAGATTCACACGAATAAAATATGTACTGAAATGAGGCAGGTCAGTTAGGTTGTTTTCCTTGCTAAATATACAGGGGCCGGCACAAAGTACGGTCGTTTTTGAAGCGGCTAGTACTCTTCTCATATGAGGGCGAGAGATGTGGGGAAGTTGGGAAACAAAATGAGGGTCTCATTTTGCGCTATAACTACTTCCATCTCACGTGCTAAGGTCATTCCTTGTGAGGAATCCGAACGGCCACAGAGGCGAAGTTGAGCAATATGTTGCCCAGCAGATCGAGTAGGAGGTTTGTCGAATGCGTTCGACATTTTAAGGGTTTCGAACCGTTCGTGTAGCTCCTGGTGGTCTTTTGTTGATCAGTACATCACGGATGTGAAGCGCTTCTAACTAATGAAGTATGGTGTTTCGAGTAGGCACAGCTCAATTCCGATGTATGTTGAAGTGGTGACGAAACTCACGCTGTACAGCCGTCATAGACTCATTCTTTCGCACGAAACTGTTGTACGCGAAAACGTGGATGATACGCGTTCACAACTTCAACTGGAAACAAAATGCTAGAAACTCACGAGTTGAACGGTACCACCCCCACCTCTGATGCCCTGATGGGAGAAGAGTACTAGCCAATTAAAGAATGTCCGTGCTTTGTGCTCAAAGTGAGGTTGCGAAATGCAGCTGGAATTTAACCTGTTACACATTAAAGTTTGCATATTTTCTTATAGCGGAACAGCTTCTCTGTAGAGGTGTAAACAACAGTCTACCGCGGCTACTTCGAAAAAAAGGAGGAACCATTAATTTGTTCACTAAGAAAAATAAGCTTTTCAGCTTTGTCAATCGATTTTATTGTTTGGTATCGATGCTTAATCATTTTATTCCTACTGAACAACTTCCAAAACCATAAGACATCTTCCGTCCTCGCAGCTGTCAAAATTTAACTACAATCGAATTAGTAATTTCTAAGAAGCAGTTACCAAAAGTACGTATGTATTATGCTTCAAATAGTACTTCCGGTCTACAGGAAGCGATGGTTTCTTCAGCTTCTGTTTTTGTAATGATAATATCGAGAGCAAGCCCAACTATGTTGTTTTTAAAAGTTTACCATTATCAACTTTGCAGTAGAATGAGCTTTACGACTATACAATTTTTTGGAGATCTATTATCTCTCCACCTCCTCCATTCAAGTAGTAGTAGGGGTAGTGGTGAAAGGCTTTTGGATATTTTTGCCAACCCCACTGAAACAATACTGAAAACACTAAATTCCTACGTCCTAGAAAGCCGCTTGTCGAACGGACCAGACCTCTTGTTGAAAAACAATATATCCAACCATCTCGCTGAATACAAAATATGACTCCTACCCGGACTCTGTCGCGCCGAATATCTGAACCCTGAGGTTGTGATAAACACAATCTGTGGCAAAAGAACTATGCCCGATGTAATTCCCCTCACAAAAAAAATATTGCGATGCACAGCACATCTGCCCTACAAATGGAACGCTATCTTCTCCTCCTCCCAGCATCTGTAGCAGATTGAGTCTCGTATCACTCTCATGAGTGACAAATATCTATTCAGCCAGAAATGGCCTGCGAAAACATCCACCAAAAGGTGTTAAAGCGCCTCTGCCTCTATTTAGAGCCCATAGCGTATGACTCTTGCCAGGGCCTGCTATAAATGGTTTATCTTGCCTCCACCCATTTCCCCCATTTCTCTCTAATCAGGATTTTGCCAGTTCCTGGTAAGCACAGCCGTCCAGGGCTACATTGACCTGGCTAGTTTCAAGGTTTCTATCTAGACGGTCTGTTCTTCCGTTGCCCCCCGGTAAACCAATGTGTCCGGGGATCCACAACAGGGTCACCTCCTTGTGGCTTGCTAGTTCCTGGAGGGCAACAGAGAATTCTTGAGCCAGAGCTGATCTGGCCTCTCCGTCTAAACTACAGCCTCTTACAAAACGCCACTGTGTTTTTTCTGTTCTTCGTCTAGTATGATATACACATTCCTCTTTGAATAAATTGCAATCATGTAGTGATTCAACCATCTTGAAAATTTATTTGTATGGTATTGTATTTTGATATGTAGATATCGATACCTTGTCCCATTAGTACTTGCACTTGCACAGCATATTCAGAGGCTGGTGCCTACACTACGAGGGCTACCAATTAGCTGGCGTAATTTATTCTCCTTTAATGATAAGCATAGTGTTAATCTTTCCATTATAGGTAATTTTGTCAATCAGATGTGGCAATCGTAGGGACAACTGATCTATAGCCTTTAGCCATTTTCTTTTGTACTCTACTTTGGAGGAAGACCTTTATTCTACCTATGCGTCCTGTACTATATTGGAGACGGGTTTCGAGGCAAAGTTTTGTCCGGTGAGCGCCTGAACGGTATGTGGAGCATTATATAAGATTTTTTCCTTTCCGCCTCTACGATTTATTGCCGATATGTATCGGGGAAATTGCGATTCGAATTTGAATAAATTATTTATAATTAATTAGATACTTTTCTTTTTACGTGCTCGTTGTGAGATGTGTCTGAGTATACAGAAAGAAAGTTTCCCACGAACCAAGGGCAATTCAAGTTTCTAATACTTTTTATTTATTTTTTATTTTTGTTTTACTACATTTGCATGAATGGTAACAGTTTTATGGTTCAGCAAGCAAATCTAATATAATATCGACAGTTAATGAATTTTGTTCTATTACATAGATTGTATAACTTAGTTTAGATTTTTCACGATGGTAGATAGATGGATAGGTATAGTTAACTACAATAAGGCATAAATACACTTGTACCGATATAGAAAAGACAAATAGAAAAGTACAAGTATCATACTAAGAGTAAAAAGCATGTAGTAGGGTATGGCTAATAGGTTTAGTCAATAGTCACTCTCAAACTTCATTGCTTCTGTTATAGGTGTATTTTTTTCTTTGACTTGTGATATGCGTACCAAAAGTGCCTCATGACTTTTTATAATTGATCAATAAATTTTGCTAATTAATAATTTCGGATAGTGTCTCCTATATTCATTCGATGGGATCTATGATTTCGACATGATCGAAGTTCTGTATCTGAAGTATCTACTCTGTCAGGGGTTCTTGAATGTTAAAGATAGTTCAATCGTCAGTCCCAATAAGTGATCTTTTTTTTAACTTAAGCTCTGAAATTCAGTTCATAAATAATTTTTCTGTCTTAAATAGGTATGCTATGGAACCCATAGCACTATCAGTTATCACGTTCGACAAAGTTATTCAATAGCTTAGGTGCCAAAATTGAAAAACTTCAGAATGGTTTTAAGCTTTGGTATATTGTCTATAATAACGTAGCATAGGTCAAGAGGAAAACGTAGTTGCACAAGATATTTTGGGATATCAAAATGACATTTATGTCGATTTGTTTAGCAATAATATGGCATACTCTCTTTATATTGGATTTAAAGAAAAATACGAGTTTTATAAATGTATTCCATTTAAAAAAACCTGTCAATAACAAAGACACTACATTTTTCGGACAAGACTATGTGACACAGTCCACTTGCAACTGTATGCATAATAATGGCTATTACTTCAGCTGCTTTATTATAACTAAGGTACCATAATACTTTCCAGTTGTACATATTAGTGATATACCGGGTCACCCAAGAATGTGAATTATGCTTATAGTTTTTTTTCATCAGTGGATTTTGATTAAACCAGGAGCGAATACGTCACTCAAAAATTCGGATATTCTGAAATAAATAAATGAGATCGCCGACTTCAGGATTGACAGAGAAGTCATGAAATTTAGATTACACCGAGCACCCTGTACGTTTCCTAATTATTCGGATTTTGGAGGAAAATAACGTTTCAATGTTATCCATATCTTAGTAATCTCAACTGTTTCATACACAGGGTGTCCCACGATGATTAAGACAAGAAATATATCGGAACTGGGCAGTAGTAGCGAATTATAATTTTGGGGATGTAAATTAGAGCAAATATAGTATCGCTTCCTAGTATTGTATCACCCAATGAGGAGTTTGTTTTTTGTCACGTGACGTCCGATTCAAACATTTTAATGGGACACCTTGTATATTTGTGACTTTCTTTGTTCCTCCCGATGAAACAGTTCCAACAAACTAGCACACTTGGGGTCTAAAGTGATTAATTCAAGAGCTACAGGTACTTAAAGGACTGTACCACTACCATTATGAAACACTACCAAAATAATTTAACTGTAGGGGTACATGTTATAATCAATGGTAGTGGTACCATCCTGTAAGTGGCTGTAGCTCTTGAATTAATCACTTTAGACCCCAAGTGTGCTAGTTTGTCACAACTGTTTTATCGCGAGGAACACAAAAAGTCACAAATACACAGGGTGTCTCATTCAAAATTTTGAATCGCACGTCACGTGATCAAAAACAAATACCTTATTGCGTGACATAACAATAGGAACAGATACTATATTTGCTCTAATTTACACCCCCCAAAATTATAATTCGCTAGTAGTGCCCAGTTCCGATATATTGTTTGTCTTAATCGTGAACATTACAACCTACAATAGACTAATTAGATGAAAAATGTAATGTATGTTTCAATCATAAATGCACGTTTCTAAATACAATCGATGTGCCATGTGGATCGCAAACAGCCTATTGAATCACCAGTTCCATGATATGTCACGTTATGTTTATTATTGCAGTGGAGAAATAATATGTATTCCTATTAAAAAACAGCTTAAAGAATTATACAACATTCTGGTCGCACCATTTTATTGTCCATTTGTGTACTGTGTCTTCCGAAGATTGAAGTAAGTAAATTTTGGTATGCTGTTGTGGCCACATTGATATTGCTGTTCAAAATCCTAAAATACAAAGATATAAAGGGTGCTGCATTCAAACATATGCATTAGGGAACGTTTTCGGTCACACCGAAAATCATACAGAGAGCTTTGAAACGGTGGCCTGAGATTTGTATTGCTTGTCGCTCACTCAATCACATTGAATAATTCTGTTGGATAATAATGTATGCATAACTTTACTAGCTAAATATAGCAATTGCTTATTCAGCTACTGTCTAAATTTGCCATATTTGTCTTTATAAATTTTAACTGTAACGGAGTTTCTTGCATGTATACTGTTTCTGAAGGAAACCACGATAATTACGTTGTCAGGTCACACAGCTGTGCATCGCAAAAATTATTACTGTTTAGTATATCACTTGATTCGGCGCCAATACGAGATCGTTAATTAAAGCCTCGCAGATACATACCAAATAAGTTATTGACAACCGTTAAATGCATCTCTTCAGAGTACGTTATCCAAACACGACACAATCATCCATCAATAATGGCCGTCGAAGAATGTTTGTCTAATGTACGACGGTTGGAAATCGACATGCAAATGATAAACTGGTCGGAACAGAAGAAAAATTCACTGTATAGAAATCAGTCAAAGCCCTTCGTGAGAAGTTGTCTCTTACCGTTTCAGAGTGGTTGTTGTAGACACTCCTTGTTTTCATGGAAGCGCATACTATATCTGCGTGAAGCTAGTTACAGCTTCTTTGACAATATCTTCTCGTTTGATTATAAGAAATAGCAACATTTTTACTTCCCATACCGATAGGTAAGGCAGTGTGCTGTGATCGCCAAAATTTCCGATTTTGAGATAATATATTTTTTGAGCCTTTCATGATATCTGCATACCGAGAATCCACGTCAATCATTTCCGTCGATCTGTCTGTCTGTCTGCTTGTCGGTCATTCGGTCTGTTTTTTTGTTGGAGTTTTTCTAATTTCGTAATCTCAGTAACCGCCGCATGGATTGTGATGAAGTTTGGCAAGTGATATGCTGTGTGGTCATAATAGGTAATGCTACTATACTTTTGAAAATCGAAGCAGCGGCGGCAGAACAACTAGCAAAAAACCATTGACCTAGCGGCATAATACACTTTTTTACCATCGGAACATTGCCTTGATTATTGCAGCAACCAAAAGACTTTGAATTTTTCGATGTATACATACGAGAATTGCGCTTTAGACCGTTCTGCATTGTAACATGGAAATAATTCAATGATGTTAATAAAATTTCGACACGGTATTATTACCTTGGTGAAGATGAAAATTCCTTCTTATAGTTTTTAGAATTCGTGCCAGTGGCGGCGCAACAATAACGAAAAATCTAAAAATATAAGTACAACTCAAATCTAGTTGGTCTAGTAGGCGTTTTAGGGATTTACTATATTGTAAACTTTCTTTTGTGAAGATAAAATTGAAGTGGTTGGGGGGCGGGGGAGTGTAAAACTGAAAAATTTATTGTATTCATAATAGGCTGCCGATTGGTATGTGATGTCAAGACAAGACCTAGCGGCATAACACACTTTTCTTTGCAGGAGCAGGCGATGATTTGTTTGGAAGGGGATCTCAGATTATACTCCTTGCTTTGGGAAAATAACTGGTATCATGGTAATGTCTGGGAAGTACTAAGTCAATCAAGTTGATCCTAGAAATATTATTTTCCATTTCAACCAATATGTAGATTAAAAACTGAAGTCAAGTTGATTGACTCAGTGCTTTCCACACATTACGGTGATACCAGTTTATTATTTTCCCATAGCATGAAGCTATAGTCTGAGATCACCTTGCAACCAAATCATCGCCAGCCCCTCCCCCCCCCCTAAATTAGATCCTCTGGTTTCCGTAAAAGGCAAGGTAATGTTCGAATTGACCTAAAAATGTGATTTATATGTCGCTGCTAGGTCTTCCTTCACAGGTCAGTGGACAGTCAATTATAAATACAAAATTTTTTTAGGTTTTCAACACCCCACCCCGACCACTCCAATTTGAGCTGTTTCTAAGTACATTTTCAGGTTTCTTTTATTATTTGCGCCGCCACTGGTACGATTTATAAAAACTATACTCACTTTCCGTCCCCGCCACGGTAGTAATACTGTGTCAAAGTTTCATTAAAATCATTTGAATAGTTTCCTCGTTATACAATACAGAACGATCTAAAACAATGTTCGTATGGTTACACCAATTTTTTATGTTTCTGTAATAGGCAAGATAATGTTCGGATGGACCTAAAAAAGTTATTTATGTCGCTAGGCCTTCCTTCACAGGTCAGTCGACAGTCTATTATGAATGCAACAAATTTTTCAATTTTACAAGCCCCCCACCGCCCCCACAACCCCAAAATTCACCCCCGCCCAAAAAAAGTAGAAAAGATCAGGAACACCTAAAACGCCTAAAAACGAGGAATATTTGAATTTTTTGGTTTTTTCTAATTACTCCACCGCCCATACACCAATTTTCAAAATTATAGCAGCATTACCTACAACGACACAACGACCTTGCAGCATATTGCTGCCCAAATTTCATCACAACCCTTGCAGCGGTTACTCAGACTACGGGGCTAGAAAAACGCGTAAAGACAGACCGACGGAAATGAGTGACGTGGATTTTAGTTATGTAGATATCATGAAACACCCAAAAAGCGTATTATCTCGAGATCGAAAATATTCACCTATTGGTGAGGGAAACAAAAGTGGATAAAACTTCGTTTAAATATTTTTTTAAGTAAACCGAAAAAACTATTTTTTGGACCGGACTTTTTTTTGCTTTAAATTCTCAATAAACTATTTTTTTTAATGGCATCGACTGCAAAGGTCATTAGCCACTTCATCTTGTCTTCATCTTATCTTTTACATGGCAAAAATAAACTAAATATTCCTCTAAAGTTTCCAATTTTCAAAGTATTTTGTCCTCAGAAATAATACGAAAAATCAGTGAAAATATTGCATATAGTTGCCTTCATTCCGTGTAACTCCCCCAACGAGTGAGGTTTCTCTACTTTATTTTAAGGAGACAAAATGTGTAACTGTTATATATGTCATTTTAAAAAACCATAAAATACACCACAGAATGGTCGGAATCTTCTGACTGTATATAAGTCGGTCAAAGCCCTTGATGGAAAGTTGTCACTTATCCCTTAAGGTGGTTTTTGTAGACATTCCTTGTTTTCACGAAAAAGCAAAAGACCTCTGAGTGAAACAACAGAGTTATAGACAATGTAATAATATGAGCAGGGAGCATTTTGTTCACTCCGCAAAGGCAATCGAATGTTTCATATCTATAGCATTTTCGGGTAGAATCAGTTGAACTGTTTATTAGAAAAATGGAGATGTGCTTGCAAATAGATCATAGTTCAGGTATAATATACGCAACATTGCTCATCTAGAATGTTTGTTGGTTCTTTGCACAATCTTACTTGAAAAAACACTTAATATGGTTTGTTTTTCGGTATCACATGTAAAATATGATCGTCTTTGGAGTTTTCCGTAATCAGAAACGTTTAAGTTTAAGAAAAAATCACTGAAGATCCTTATTATTTAGGGTAATCTAAGAACAAAAAACAATCTTTTGCTATCAAGGTAGGTCATTTTTTTGGGTTTATATATTTATTTATATTATTTATATTTATATATTTTTCGAAAGGGGTAATTTTTTAGCAACAACAAATCGAATAAGACCTTTTATAGTGGATACGAAAATACCTCCTGGACTATTATAAGCTAGTTTTCGAGTAAATTATGCCCGTTTTATAATTTCTCGGTGGACTGCGACCCAGTCGGGTTGGATATGTTTCAAATAAGGACTAAGGTTAACATTATCTAAAGCAAAACATGGACCGAGACGTTCAATATTTTCTTATGATTTGATTAGCACTATAAAGATACCAAGGCCATAGTAATTTTTGTCTAACTCCTATAGATGTGGTTTAATATTTATTTTTATAAAAAAATCAAAAGGCATGACTTTTACTTCCCACACCGATAGGTGTAAAATTGAAAAATTTTTTCATTTCAATTCTTTCATAATAGACTGTCCACTGACCTGTGAAGGAAGACCTAGCGACATAAATAACTTCTTTAGGTCCATTCGAACATTGCCTTGCCTATTACAGAAACCAAAGGACTTTTTTTTGATGTAAACATAGGAGTATTGCTTTAGATCGTTCTATAGTGTCTAACAAGGAAACTGTTAAATTGGTTTTATTGAAATTTTCTGTATTCATAATAGGGTGTCCACTGACATGTGAAGGAAGACCTAGCGACATAAGTCACCTTTTTAGGTCCATCAGAACAATGCCTTGTCTATTACCGAAACTAAGGGACTTAAGACTTTAGATCGTTTTGTATTTTGTAGCGTGGAAACTATTAAATTGATTCTAATGAAATTTTGTCACAGTATTATTACTGTGGTGAGGATGTAAAATGCATATGGTAGTTAGAAATCGTGTCAGTGGCAGCGTAGTAATAATCAAAAAGTAAAAATTTGAAAACAGCTCAAACTTCGTTTTTAGATCTTTTAGAGATTCCTGACCATTTTCTACCTTTTTTTTGGGTGGGGGTGAAATTTTGGTGGTTGGGGGTGGGGGTTGTAAAACTGAAATGCTTATATTATTGATAATAATATATATTATTGACCTGTAAAGTAAAGACCTAGCGGCATAAGGCAATTTTAGGGAAGGGGGCTGGCGATGATTTAGTTGCAAGGAGATCTCAGACTAAAGCTTCATGCTATGGGAAAATAATAAACTGGTGTCACCGTAATGTGTGGGAAGTACTGAGTCAATCAACTTGACTTTATTTTTTCATTTTAATGGGTTCTGTGAACTGTGTGAAGAATGTTTTGAAAACTGTGCAATGTACACGTCCAATATTAGCACAGCCCTTTGCTTTATTAACCAAGATCTTTCGCAGTATATATAAAGCTACTACCTCCAAGAAATTGGTGGCAAATTAAACGTCGGTCATTTTGTACCGCTGCAACATACCGAATGCGTCATGCATGTGAAAAAAAGACAAAAAATTCTTATAGTCGTAAAGGACGTTAATCATTTCTAGTCAACGAAGTACTGTTTTTATGACATCTTCTGTGGTAAAACCTAAATAACATTAATTTTCTCTGTAACACTTTCTATAAGTGTACTTACATGTAGGTACCTCAGAAATAATTATTTAATAGCAGACAGGTATTCGTGTTGAAAAAGATCCGGTACATTAGTACTGCAAACTTAATTATGACTAGTTGAAGGGATATATATTTTAAAATAACTAAGAAATGAAGTCCAGAAGTTGAATTCGTGAAAGTTTTCATTCTACAGACATATCGAAATAGAACATTAGATACCAATAATAGATTTTGAATAATTTTGCGATACGTTCTGCACTAAATATTGCCTTTTTTTGTAACATCTAAGTTTAATTTACAGTAAAATTGTTCAAAAGTTCAGCAACTCACAAAGCATGTCTAAAAGTTATCAGCAGATAAGAAGACATGCCTCCACCAAAGAGGGATTGACAACTTTTATGTCGTCAACAAGTGTAAGCAACTAAAGTTTCTTTGAAGAAAGGTCCCCACCACAGAGGCATTATGGAAAAATTGCCAACTTTGTGACATATCTACAACAAAAATATGTATTTTATTTGAACACAACAGTATTTACGTAGTAGTAACTACTACACGACTGCTAATGGAGGTAAGAGAACCTCAGCAATATTACATATTTTCATCAATCTTATTAGCTTCTTTTAAGATGTCAAAGAATTATATCATTGGATTGTTGTAATGAGCATGTCCATTACTTTATGCAATTTATGATTTCTTCTTTTAACAATAAATGCCAAACTTACTCGTATTTTATTACCGTTACGGGAAAAAGAATGTGTGAGTATCAGAGTTAGAGTGTAGATTCGTATTTTTTACTTTAGTTGCAACTAATATGGTATGAACGTTTTTTTGATCGGTCAAATCGTTTTCGCGAAAATTTGAACCCTTATGTATCGTACGTCCAAATTTTATATATCAGACATAATATTAATGCATTTATTTAAGAAACGAAGACATGAGGAAGGCTGCAGAAGCTTTGTTTCCAGTCTAGGCGAAATACAGGACAGAACGGATCAACTCTAACACAGAATACAAGCCAGGAAAAATCAATGAAATAGATAAATGCAATATATTAGCTAAATTATCGTATGTATATTATATGCCTATACCTCATACAAGCATTGCTTTCGAGGTGGCAATATTTGTAAGTCATTCATACAAATAAATTGAAAAAAAAAAATTGATTGACATTGACGTATAGAGAAAAACAGAAAAAAGAAAGACTAGAATTTATTTAACATAATACCTACTCGTCCAGAACAATTTGTCTTATACATTTGTCAAAAAAGATTTTGTCAACATTATTATTGTCGAGATAAAATACCTCCCTTCAAAAAAAAAATGCTGTAGATGTCACCCATCCCAGGATAAGTCTGTATATACGGCCGTCGTCCATTTTAGAGCAGCACCGATTTATATCATTATGTAATTTAATAACCGTCGCCATGTAACTAGTTGGCCATTATAAAATTTCATGACTGATTACATCATTGTTAAAAATCTGACAAATAAAATCATGTCAATGTTATCTGTGTGTATAACTATTCACGTGGGTAGTGGGGATTCATTAACAGCGGCTAGACAAACATGGCGAAATTGGAGATGAGTGTCCAGTTATACATGCGTATATAGCACAATCACTTTAGACTACGCAACGGTGAAACTTAGAGGCATAAAACAAATCCGTTCTGTGTTTTCAAAAGCAGTTTTATGCTAAAACGAAGTACATTTGTGGGAAGAATGTAAAGTTCCAGCAAAAATGCTGTAATTCGGGCAATTAAGTACATGTAAAATAGATAAATACAAGTGGTCTTAAAAAAACGTCATTAAAACTGTAGTATAAGTATTTCGTATGCATTTACCTTTTTGCACAATTCAAAAGCTGAAAATAGCTTTCGTCTCCCACTCCCATCCAGAAGGTTATCAAAAAATAAATTCTGTATACTTTTTTGATATGGAAAATGTTACCTATTAGCTAAATAAAAATGTTAGCAGCGGTCGTTTAAAAACTACAAGATATGAAATTCAGGTGATAAATCAAGTGCATTTTTTATTTGAGTATATAAATAATAATAATAATGAAAATTGTCTTTTGTCTTTGTAATGGTACAATACCTTAAGTGAGTATTATTGTGGCGAAATTTAGCTAAAGCTACTCTTACACCTAACCTCCAACACAGTATATAGAAGGTATAAGCGAAAATATACTAAACGAATATAAAATGTAAAGTACAAAGATTAACAAAGAAATGTTGTAAAAAACAATCTAGATATATATCTGAAAGAATCCAGCAGATAAATTTATTAAAAATAATATATTAAACGGTTCTATGTGTTTAAGCATAGTGATCTAGAAATTAATCTATTACAGGGATTAAATGGATAAAAGATTGTCTAAAATAAAAGATCTAACTTTTGAAACTCGGTATTGGCAAGAATTCCCAGGTACTGTGAATGTTGTTATTGAATTTTACGGATTAATACGAAAAGTAATTTTTAAAGAGGGGAGTTCAATAAGTAAGATGAGCTACAGTACATGATAAGAATTTGTACCCATATAAGTTTAATGGCATATAAAGTAATAAATTACGCGGGATTTGAACTATTAGTTGCAACCTTTTATTCAAATTCAGGGGCATCCTCACTGATGAATTGAAATTAATGTTTTATAGGTAAATTTATGGGGTAACACAACAGTTCAGGGATGGATTTCCTTTCAGAATTTAGGAATTTAGAATCCTAAGAGTTTTGCAGTACTTATTGTAAGCATAATAATGAATTGGCCAGGTGAGGTGTTGTAAATCTTAAAAGAGAAAATCAATATATTTTTGGTATCATTATTGGATATTGCATATTATACCATTCATACATGCCATGTGGATATCCACTCATAAAAATAGCAGCCATTGCTCTGCTGACTAACGGAATGAAAATCGAAATAGCAATGAACTATTAATTAAGCTACATTGATTGACCTTATTTGTTTACATACTCCTATTAAGATCGCCGTACTATCTGGAATTAATTAGATTCATTGTTTTCCCTTGTTCAGCAATAAAGTTTTGTGGCATATACAATTTCATAGTTTGGTGACAAATAGAAATCTTTTTTTTGCCTTCTTGCGTTCGTATATCTCACCGTCTACACTAAACTGCAGATCACTAAAAAGATGGCAAATGGGACAAATACTCTTTCAGATCCGTAAGGGATTATAATTGACACCTTAGTTCGCTTCCTACATAGTTTAATATGTCAGATAAAGTCTGATAATAAATTTATATATTATATTTATATTTTTGAACTTGTTTCATAAAAGACTAAATTTATTTACCCGATGCATCATGAAATTACTTCTCATGTCATATATCTTAGCGAAGTATTGTATTAGTGAAAATATTAAATTTTGATATATTGAGTACGAGACCGTAATCCTTCCCGATTTTGTTTTTTTGTGATTTAGGAGCTCCTGACATTTGAGAGGGGTGAACTTGGAGTCCTGGATGAGATACAGTTTTTTAGTATTGACAAAGTAATATCTAGTGCGCTCAATAATATCGATCCTGGTATATTTCAGACCTATCCGAAAATTCAAGTGAATATTAGGTACCTACATTTTTTGACGCATATTGTCCTTCATAATCCAGCACCTCTGGCTTAGAAATTGCTAACTGGATTATAGTGAAGTCCGTGGCATAAAGGGAAAATGTATATAGATTTTGGAAATTGGCAGTTGTGCGGCAAAGTAGCAGTAAACCATTTAGTATCTTTGAAACTTCAATTTTAGATAGTTTACAGTTCTTAAATATCAACAAGAATATATGCAGAGCTTTTATCTTTTTACTGGGGCTTTCTTAAACTAAATACTCTAAGGGATGCTGCAGGGCGATTTTATTATGAGACGATAACATTTTAGTGAACAGAAAACCCTACACTATAAAAAAACGAGAATGTATGATAAGTACTAAGTCAATCAATTTATATTTATAATAGATCTATTTTATATTCAAGACTCTAATCTTGAAGTCATCCAGTACTGCAAGCTATCACATCTTTATAGCAAAAATTATAATTCTTGTGATTGTAAGAAGATACTTCCATTCTTGATATCAAAATACAAGGAATAACGTAAAGGTTATGTTACTTTAGTATTTCACAGAAGTCTTGCATTCTTGTAAGCCCTTTGTAAAAATAGGGCAATGCCAAATATTGATCATTATGATTGGCAAAAATTGTAATAATAGTTGCGATTGGAATTCTACTTGATATTCATAAAAAGTTTATTAAAAAGCATTAAGAAAATGTCTCCTTTGGCCTATTCTTGATATATCAGAATATCTTCTGACGAGAAGCAGCTTGAATATTTCACCAAAGGTTAAGAGTCTAGGGTACAGCGCGTGAAATTGAGAATCCAAGAAAATACGTATCCCCGTGTTAGCGAGGAGGCGTGGCCACCTGTTTCCTTTCCCCAGTATGTGTTTTAAGATGAGGATAGGTCCAAAGGTAAGGTCAAAAGGTTCAAAGGTAAGGTCCAATGGTCACCACAAAACTGAATTTCGCATTTCGAATCTCCTGACGTTACCTTTAGACTTACAGTAATGACTCAAAAGCAAATTGGAGAAGTATTGGCTTTGTTTTGACACCGTTGTTAAATTGCAGACACTTGTAGAATATATGATTTTGCATTGCGTTTTTTTGCACACTAAAAAACTCTTTTGAGAAAATCGCTCAGAGTTGTCATTCATTAAGGTCTTAACTACACCACCTTCTGAAACATTATGTATGTAGTTTAAAAAATGTAAGTTCTGTTGGAAATGCGAATCCTTATTTTATACGGCAAATACAGAATTAAGTGGAAGACCAGCTTATAGCTGCACTTCGCCTTTTCGACGGGGCAAAAATAAGTTTAACTGCTAGCAAAAATGAATAAAGTCCATTATTATTAAAATTTTCCCTTTTTAACTTTTTTTTCAGATTAATTGGCAAAAGGTGTTTGTTTTCTTAACAAATTTACAAGTTTCCCATACAGTCATTTATCAAAAAATTATATAAATTGCTAGATCCTCGAAAAAATTCAGTTTGGTATAATACTCTAAGGTCTATTTGATTACTAATAAATTCTCCTACATATTCGTAGAAACTTCATTTTTAACCAGTCATACCAGTTTCCTGCAATTGCTTTTGAAGCTTCGAAAAAATACAAAAAGCTGATTTGATGGTCACTTTGAAAATTATTACCTACATCAAGTTACCTGTGTATGCTAACTACTAATTAATGTTTACAATAAATAGCAATGATAAACAGTTACTTATTATAGCTAGTAACTAATAATTCATGAACAAGACGGCGAAATTACGAAAACCGCGGACAAAAGTCAATAATAATTGAAACAAAAAGTAAAACAAAAACCTGTCTGCTACTAACGCAAGGCAAGTTATTAATATTAGAAAGTAACAGCTAACTGTGATGTATGGGAGAGTAATGTACGTATACGAATCCTCTTGTTGCAAAATTTAATTATGCACATCTAGCAGCGACTCTACGTATCCAGCAGCGTTTCAGACCAAAAGAATAATTTTTCCAAACTACATACTCCCAAAGCAGATCGAAAAATATTTTTTTTATTTAGAATTTTGCAAAAATATGGCGCCTAGAGGATTTACATTATATCTTTAAATACGTATATGACACTTATCATTCTAATTTCTGAAGCTTATCGTATGGTTGTCTCTCTGATTCGTCCCGCTTCACTGGCCTATAATTAAAACAACATTTATTTAAGTATATACTTTCTACTACCGTTTCGGCTACGACTAACCTTTATCAGTGTTTGAAAAAAAGAAGTTTTTTCTGTCCATAAAGCTAAAGGTCAAGTAATTGGCTCACCTAAGGTAGCTCTTAAATTAGAACAGAACCATCAAATTATGTTAAGTCAAATCGTTTTCGGTGAAAATAGAATACATATGAATATGTTAATGCCTAGATGAATAAATGAGCTGAAGTGCAAAAAAAAAGACCAATCGTTGTTCTTGTTTGTACTACAGTACTGTGGATGCATAAAAATATGCCAAAATTCAAGAAATTCTCAAGAAAGCAGCCAAAAAATGTTTACATTGACAGGCTGTCTGACCGTACGACATATAACTGAGGTATAAAAACGTGCTCTCAAAAATCGTTAGGCTGATCCTCTAAAGAATTATACTTCGTGTTTTTTTTTCTGAATAGTACTCATAATGCTTGACGACTTTGATAAGTACTGAGAAACATAAGGCTTTTTTCTTCACATATATAGATTCCTACCATTCCTAGATATTATGATCCATCTTACAATTCTGCTTTGGGTAAAACACACTGAAACACGCCCAAAGTTCGACATATTTTCAGATGACAGACAGATAGATGTAAGTATATATATTCATATTTTTCTCACACTGGCTTGAGTGCACAGTAGTAGATATCAAACATCAGGTATATTGACAAACGGCATTTCTGATTGTTTACCCATCTTTTGGAATGTTTTTTGTTTTTGATTCAAAGGGATATGTTATTCCTTGTTGCTATAGGGGTATGCTCGATAGATCAATAAAATAATTATGTAGGTATGCTTCACATTTTGTTGTTACTTTAACATTTTAATTATATGGAATAAAAAATTGTATTAAATTTTTATTTAAAATCTTTTAAATGTTAATTGTGAATTTTATGTGTAAACAATTTCACATTTGTTTGCAAGACTAAGTTGTCAAAGTTACTCATCGTTTTGCAATTTACATTTTTACTTATATACTTGTTCGTCTTTATATGAATTTAATCCCTGAAAAAGGCGTAAAATAAACGCCGAAACGTCAGCTCTTTCAATAAAAAACGTCTTGCAGTACTTTATCCCAAAATCCGAAGAACTTCTTCCAATAACTCATATCTCTTAGGTACACTGCTTTCCTGATGTTGAATACGAACTAAAATTATCGATTCAAGTAGGTTTTCTTTGATACTTCTTTTAGATACATTAAAAGGTCCCCATATAAGTCCTCTCCCCAATCCTACCACAACCCAGAGTTGTAGGTGAACCTCTGACTGCCTAAAAGTGAGGTTTTTTATATTTTCTATTTTTCATACCCGACTTATACTCTCATTAGAGTAATGTCAACTGTATAGCTTTTTCGTCCCAGCGCCAGTGATTAATTAAATAGTAGAGTAGCAGTCTACCATGATTATGGTAGAAGTTATAGAAGTGTAAGTATTACAACAAAAACAGGCAAATCTAGAAACAATAGCAAAAAGCAGCAGTATTACAAAATTCGGCGATTACTGCAGTAAGTAGGTCTACCATTGGGTTACAAGCATGATTTAAAAGTATCAATATATAATTTTTAAGGCAATACTAGCTTAAATGACATTTTAATTTATGTTTCACTCCTTTTAGGTTAGTGTACACATATCGAAGAAATTAAGTTTTCAAGCATAAACCTTGGAGCAACCAATTAACTTGTAGTGAAATGATATGATAAATGTTGCACGTGACAAATGATTCACCCATTCAGTTAATGAATTAAATTTATACATATCGTATGTTGTTTGTTAGATTTGGAACTTTTACAAACTCAAACTATACTGGAGTGAAATTTGTAATATTAGGTTTGGTTAAAGCAGCCTTCAGGAAATGTCCAGCGTATCAAAACAAAGCACTTCATGACTCGAAGTATGGGAGATTATACTTTCAAAAGTTTTATTCAGACAGTAGATACGTGAAAGAAAAACTTACTTTTTTGAAAATGCTTGCGTTCTTCCGAAACAAATTGCGACTTCTTCATGCACTATATCATCCGCCTTTGCACTTTTATATTTAAAAAGTTCTGAAAAATAGTAGCACTTCAATTTTCTACGATAAAACTGCTAAAAATAAATCCCCGAGTTTAAAGTTTGCCAACTGAAAAAATGCAATCGGAAAAAATATGCGCCTGTTGCAAAAATCAACGACAACATATCAGATCAGTTGGATTGCTTATAAGCATATTTTTCACGGACGAGATAAGAACTGTGTAAATATTTGATAGAAAAATATGGGAGGGACCTATTTCGGAGCGAAAAAACGGTTGGACGAATTTTTACCGCGCTGATATAAAAAGCAAGATGGCTGTACAAATAATCTATTTTTAAAACGAATCCTCACTAATTTACGCTCTTTGCCAGCCATTTTTTCATAGATCGCGATCTCCTAGATATGCAGTGTTTCGCGTTGACCTTCCAAAATATCTATTATTTTTCGCGCAGGCTATGAGTAGGGACTTTCCATATGCAAATGAAGAAGTTACTTAAAACACTGATAGGAAACCGATTGTGGAGGAAAAGAGTTGTAAAACAAAAATATTTGTAGACATTTTGGGAAGCAGAACCAAACTATGAATAATGTGCAACTATTTATAAACAACCATATTCTTATAATATTGATGGGTTCTGAGAGAAATTATATACTGTGTTTTCGTTTTATTTGCATGGAAAATGCAACGAAAGTAAAGGATCTTTATGTAGTTGTCAACAAACTCTAGTTGTCTGTTTGTACACAAAACCTCGTGTTACGCGACATTTACTTACTGCATAAATTTTCGCGCGTAATATCTGGAAGTCAAACTTTTTCCACTGGCAAACTGTCACTCTGGGGGATTTATTTTCTTGCACTATACCGCACTGTCCATTCAAAACAACGCACGATTTTAACCCGAGCCGTCGAAGCACTATTAAGCACAATAAAAGTATATACCACTATTTCTAACCTCACTGGAAATGGTTCGCACACTGAAGTATTACTGAAACAGAACCGATAGACGCACAACGTGTAATACTAATTTACATAATTTTTCTGAGCGTCGCAAAGTACGAAAAGACGCCGGCTATTATGGTCATTTTAGCCCATAGATATCTATGATTTCAGTTTGAAACAGTTGAGAATCTTAGCAGTATGTAAGAAAGCAATGTACGAAGGCGGCTTGCAGCGAGAGAGAGGGGGACTCGGACGAAATTGCATAAGGACGCTGTATTCGAATTGCAGTGAGCTCGATAGAGATGCACAATAAATGCATGGGTATATATAAAATAGTTCTTATGCCTGCCTAGCCGTTCGCGTATCTGGGATTTTTTTGAGCGGCCTGAGTAATTGAACTTTGTGAAATATTGTATTAATAACGCGGAGTGGGGTCGTTCTCCCTTTTCACTTTTTTTTTCTCTTGGTCGATTAGAGATTGTTTGTTTTGCTCTTTTCGTACCGTATGAATGCACGCTGTGGTATGTAGTGTGCGCTTACTTGTTCTCCTGTTTCTTGCCCCCCATCTTTCGCTCTGTTGTACACGTACTGTTTCTTTCTAGCTTCCTACAGGAATACATTCTACGAAAGTACTGGAACGAACACAGGGTGTTTATAAATTGATTGGAAAAAATTAAGAAGTGATGTTTTAGCGAAATTTAATTTCATGTAATTTGTGCTTCCCTCAAATTTCGCCAACGAAATCAGTTTGTAAAAAATAAAATATCGATTTTATTTACTTAAGAAAAAACTATAGTTGTATTTGAAGGGAATTATGAATTCAAGAGCATCTATGAATTAAATATCTCTGGCACGAATAGGATCTGAAAATGGCAAAATAAATCCGCGAAATTGATACATAAACTTATTAAACTACTATCATAAGTCTAACAGATAGCGATACTTACTTCCCACATAAATAGACGCAAAAAACGAATATGGAATAATAGGATTTACGCTATCACAATACTCCTCTTACATACGTGTGGTACATGATCGTGTCTCTCGAGTTTCCAAAAATTTCTAGTATAGTAAAGCCCAGAGATATACCATTTGTTTACAAAGTGAGGATCTCCGCAAAAAGTGCCGACAGAGAAAGGGAACGGGGTCGGACTGGGCATTCGAATTCGGTGGAGTGGGCAACAACGAAATGTTCATTCCATCCAATAAAGTGCTCATACATCAGTTGGTTGAACAAGTTGTTTGAAAGTTTATTATCTGTTGATAAATATATGCACTCAACCAAAAAGGTACGTAATTATAATAAAAAAGTTTGTGCTAACAATAAACTGTTCATGAAATTCGCGCCAACCAACGCAACGGTTTTATGTATCTGTTACGCTCAATACCCGAATTCGGGCAATGCCCGAAAAAAATATGCAGAACTAGTTTTGAGCAAGGAATATTTCCCAAACCCGAAATATGAATTTTATACGGCTATTGAGCATTACCAAATAGGCAGAACTAGTTTTGCGCATCTTGAAATACACAGAACTAGTTTTGCGCAACTTGAAATGCACAGGACTAGTTCTGTATATTTTCTGAATGAAGTCGCCAACTGAGGCTGGTTTAAATTTTTTATTTGATTGAGCATCAAATTGGCTTGTGCTTCCAAACCTCTTTTTGCGTTTTCCCGATTCGTACTTATATTGCAGGAACGTTGGCAAAGAAACCTAACCTAACATAAACGATAGGTGTTTGCTGGTTTTTGACACACAATGCATAACGAATGTTCACTTATCATTTCGTACCATAAAACTAGCTCTGTGCATTTCAAGTTGCGCAAAACTAGTTCTGTGCATTTCAAGATGCACAAAACTAGTTCTGCCTATTTGGTAATGCTCAATAGCCGTAGAAAATTAATATTTCGGGTTTGGGAAATATTCCTTGCTCAAAACTAGTTCTGCGTATTTTTTTCGGGCATTGCCCGAATTCGGCTATTGAGTGTAACATATCCAATAAACGAGCGTTTATGAATTGTTGAGAGATGTGTCTCAGTAATTGTATTCACAAATAATAGTTTCTGAATATCATAAATACCGTTTGTGAATGACACAAAGTAAGTTTATTGATATAATAAATATATGTTATGGTTTCAGTGATTATTGTTTACTATGCACACAAACGCATTTATTAAATCAATTACCAATGTTTATGGTCCTAGCGTATTCTGCATATTGTATCAATAAGGTGATTAATTGTATTCACAAAGAATAGTTATGTATTTTATGAACATTGTTGCTGAATTCAAGCAAAGCAAGTTTATTGATATAATAAATATACAGTGTGCCCCAACTAAAATTTGCCACCCATATTATCTCTGAAATTATCATAAAAATTGAAAATCGCCGTGACACTTCGATTTGTATTTCAAGGGGGATTTTTTTCCATCGAATACGTAAACGCTGTGCTGTCAACCCCCTCACATCCAGCAGCCCCTATTTCAAAATCTTAAATGAGACTACCATACTTGTGATAAATCAATTTGAATTCCCTTCAAAATGATATGTCATATGTATCGTGGACTCCTTCAAGATTTTGGAGTAGGGGCGCTGGAGGTGAGGGGGTTGAAAGCACAATGATGACGAATTGGGGGGAAAATTCCCTCTCGAAATACAAAGCCACGTGTCACGGCGATTTTCAGTTTTTTTGATAATTTTAGAGAGACGCCGAAACATACTCTAGCTGTCACACTTCCGAAAAAAACGTCCGATTCAGACAGAAAAGTAACGCACAAAAGTAAAAGCAGATTGGCGTTGCTATCAATAACGGTAGCAATACCTGCCTAAACAATTTGACTAAAGTCCGGTCCTTTCCATCGATTGAGTCGCTAATAATCTTGGAATGTGTCGGTCTTATCATAGTTCAGTCAAAATATACATCGTGAACGTCACCCGACAGATTTACGTTCAAATACAACTTAGTGTTTCATTTTCACCATTCTAAAAGGTGACGTTTTGTTAGAAAATGGGTTAAAAGCAAATTCCATGAATTGGTTACGAGTACGAAAGTAAAATAGTGGTAACCATTGAATATTATCAAAACTGTATCTATTCCAAATGATGAACTGTACTAAGAGACGGTATGCAGTTTTTATATAGCGCAAAACGTACACAAATGGTATATCTCTGGGCTCTACTATAACAAGCTTACTTTATTTTAATGTCTAATGGGTTTGTAGTTTTGGAAGGCCAAACTTTTTTAAAATCCTGATCTCAACTCTTCCCTCACCAATATTCTTCTCGGGTTTTGAGCGGCCAGAATAGTTGGTCTTTGTGAAATATTGTATCAATAGCGCGTTCTCCCTTTTCACTTTTTTTTCTCTTGGTCGATTAGAGATTGTTTTTTTGCTCTTCTCGTACGGTATGATTGCGCGCGCTGGTTTGTAGTGTGCGTTTACTTTTTAGCTTCCTACAGGAACATATTATAGGAACACTCTAGCATGAATACACGGTGTTAGCAAAATGATGCTAATGAATTCAAAAAGTGACCTTTTGCAGAAACTTAATTTCATATAACTTTCAGCTGAAAACTGTCTGTCTCAAATTTCGCCAAAGAATCAACCCTCGATTTTTTTGTAGCACCTTAGTATCAAGAATTGTAGGAAACTTAATGTACAAAAAACGAAAATGTTTAGTCGAATGCTGCATTTATTCAAGTACTAGGTATAATTGGTTGTTAGTTTGCAAAAGATGTATATCTACTTTATTTGCTTAAATGACAAATAACTATAACAAAATAGTATTTAAAAGGAATTATCAAAGCAGGATCACTTATAAATGAAATATTTCTAGAATGAATTGGATGTTCTAAAAACCACATAAGTCTCTGAAATTGGTAGATAACTTGTTCAAGTACTGTCGCAAGTCCGTCACAGATGTCAACCTACTTCCCACATAAATAGGTACTAAAGGTACTGAGTCAATGCTGACTCAATCTTCACACATGATTCAAATATTACAACAAGGATAGAAAGGTATCTAGTTCTTCAAATATCCATTTAGTGGTGACAAACTAGTACCTAACAGAGAATTTCGTTCAAACTTTGTCTTAAGAGCATTGCAACATGCACTGGTCGTTTTAAAAAAAATATGTTTAGAGCTAGAAGCACGTTGGAATATCCCTGCTGCCATTGCGCTTAACATATCAAAAATGTTATTTAACTGAATGAAAACCATTGTTAGAATAATATTCAGTAGCTAATTCTAATTGGTCTGCAATGAAAGTGCTACTGTCAAAAATATATTTGAGAGTGGCTTCAGTGGCGGTGGAGTAATAGTAAAAAAATTAAACCGGAAAATTAAAAGAACGCTTACACTACTTCGCTTTTGGAGATTTACGTGATTTGTGATTACCCTCCTGGAGATGGATTTGCAGTGGCAAGGACTGTTTGGGAGGAAGATATTGCTAGCAAAGTCTTTAAACTTTATTTTTGATGCCTCACCCATTTGCAATCCTTTCGAGACTTAGCCAAGAAGACCTGGCTTCGTTGCCCCATGATTTTTGCATTTCAGGATTTTCTTGATATATCTAGTCAACTTAAAATTTTATTTCTATTATAATCAATGTTTGGTCTTGAGTTTAGGCAAAAGCTTTTCATTTATGCTGTAACTTGGACATTACCGGGTCAGACTACGGCAGACAGTTTTATTTGTATATTATTAAAGTATACACGTACGTCGTAGAGGTAGAGGTCGTAGATAGGTTGGACTGCACAAATGATGACATGGGCTTTTGTGTTGTCAAACAAAACGAACATTTATCCAACGTGTCCTGAGTAAACTAATTATCTGCCAATTGGCGCAAAAAGAAAAACGATATGCTAGAAAATTCCAAATATACTCAAGACTGGTTTATTATATGGTTATAATCTCGCTGTGGTAGTACTACCTGTAGAAAAACTTGATTAGAAATCGAATCAACGCCCATACCATCAATAAGTAAATTGTATTATATTTCTATGCAAATAAATCAATGACTACCGCCAATTCCAGGTCTTTCCGATATTTTTTTGTATAAACGTATTCCGACTAATTGACTTTAAAGTAGTAGGAAGGCTGTATATGTCTTCCGTTTGATATTAATTATCCCAGCATGAACTGCCACAGATTTTATTGATCTTACATGTTTTTCACTTTCATCGTTACGAGCACATATAACAAAAATTGCGACAGGTCTATTCCTGCACATAATGTTTGAAAGTTTCAGTCAGCAAATGAAGAAGACAAAATTCTGCCACCTTGAAGGTACGAGTATATTCACAGAACTATTGTACAGCGGTGGTAGCCATGTGTCTTGGATTTTTTGTCTGAAAAACTGCAGACGCAGCTTCGTGGTCTGAAGGACAATTCACGCCAATCATAGTTTTATTTGACTGAACATTTTCAGGTTCATAACATCTCTGACCAGACTTGTAATAAAAGTTTGTTCAGTTACATTCATAAATCCAGTCACACAGGTGCCATTTTAGAAGAAGTTTAGAGTTGAGTAACAAAATGGAGTCAAGTTGACTGTCTCAGTACTTGTACATATTTCATAGCATATGGAAAAGCCAGCTCCGTTTTGCTAAGACATTATTGTCCCTTAAAATGTAGCTATATTAAGAGATTCCCTCGTAACTAAAAAATACACACTACAAACAACTATGCTGCTTGTGAAAATTGAGAATTTTGTGTCTGTAGTTTATCGATATGTATTTTGATAGGATCGGAAATGCTATAGTTTTTATTATGTCAGTTTCATAGAAAGCTGTTTGTTGAATTATCATTGTTTGTCATAATATGGCCAACAACAACAAATGACTGTGTTTTCTTAGCCGCTACCATCAAATTTGAGTTTTTGCGATTGTGACTGAGCAACGTAAGTGCGAATAGGTGCAGAAAACGTAATACTTATCATCATGGACTTCTTAACTGCCATGTTGAATGAAGCAGAATTGTATTAATGTAATTTTCAAAGTTTAGGTTTTCCGAAAATAAGTGAAACGTATTTTCTCTAAGACAAATTGGCAACTATCTGAAGAGTGCAGGAATTTGAGGCCAAAGTCCCATACAGTAAACAGGGCACAAAATCCTCTCCCAAAAGAACCATGAACCTCTGACATCTCTAAATCTCTCAATATCTCTCAAAAAATCAATTTAGAAGTCGATGCACTAATTTGCAAAATTAAAATTCCAACCGAACGAAAGATCGTTGCGAGACATGGGTTTTTGTGACTTGATCATCAAAATGCCAAATGGATTAGTTTCACATTCTCTGCACTAACCAGATATCAAACCTCCATTACAATCAAGTTAGAGTATAAAAAAATATAATTCCATATGTATTGCTTCCAAACCAATGTTCGAATATTTTTTAGCAGTTTGGTATCACTGACAAATTAATATAGATATTTTTTTATAAATATAAAAAAATGCGATTTCAACCCCCCCCCCGCCCCGCACTTCCTGCGAGCCCAATTTTGACCTCTCTGGCAGTTTTTTTTATAGCTAGTTACACAATAACTACAATAAAATGAATAAATGAATAAAAGCGGCATATTTTGGCCATACTTTTAGAAGCTGCAAGTATGATTGTTTACAACTGATCTTTGAGGGAAAGATCGAACTACTACGAGGAATCGGTCGTAAAAAGTTCCCCTGGCACAAGACAGAGAAGAATTCAAAATGAGGAGGTTGGCGACCATCATTAAAAGAAGAAGAAGCTAGTTACCCTGTTACCAATGCATCAGTTTTCCAAAATACATAATTATCTACTATGAATTCACAGGCATTTGTTTAGAAAAAATCTTGTTGGTCCAATAGAAATCAGTGACATCGATAACTGTAAACGTAAATTAATAATCTCAAAATCCAAAATCTTCGAAATACCTACGGTATGGTAAGTAAAGTTTCCAACTTCCGAAAGTGCCAAGCTTATTTCATTTTTATGTCTGAGGTTTTAGCCGCAATCAATTAATAAAAGGTTTGGAAAAAATAGTTTTCATATTTATAGATAATCCTTCCACAAAACCGAGGATTGACAGTCTGATGCCTCAAGTGACGTGCATCTGTCATGAACCATCTACCTTCCATATTAAATTTCATCTATGTGTGAAGGCCTACCTTACTTGTTATATACCAAATGGATTAATTAAAAGGAAATAAATGTCATCTTTATTTGTTAAATGGCCGTTGCGTATCATCACGTATGTTCGTATGTTCTGCATCGCTCTCGTAGAATACACACACATTTTTAAGGTTATGTAACACAACGCATTGCATGCCTTAAACTGCCTCTGCCACATTAATAATTCAACAATTTCTTTTCGTTATAAATTTTATTCGCGAACTATCAAGATAAAATAATTTAAGGTTTGTCGTATCCTGCAAAGAAAGGCCTATACGCCAATAATTCCTTTGCCGTACACCACTCGAGGCACAGTGTATATGTGTCTTCTTTTTGATAGATGCAAATGCACCTTTGTGTGCATGTGTAGGAATAGTTTTTACGAGGCCTTACGTAGGCTGCGTCACGAATAGTCCGGTGCTCAAGGGCCGCTTTCATATAGGTAGGTTAAACTATCCATTGATTTGATCTATACTAGATGACGATAGAATGTTGGCCAGAATTCTGTCTTTTTGATTATATGTTCTTTTGTTAGATTCGGTATAAATAGATTATGCACAAATCTACATAATCAAATGACCAAGATGGAGGACTTTCGATTAGGACACAGCAATTTTGACACAGTATAATATATTTTTATTAGTAATTAGCATAGCAATGGTGCAGAATCAAAAATTTATATTTTTATATCTCATCTTCTTCTTTTTCTTCTTCTTCTTCTTCTTCGCATGACTGGGATTTCTCCTGTTTGTCTGCCTCGTATTCTGTCTCTGTTGTTGACGTTGTTGTTGACATCAAATTATGTTCCCATCTTTTCTTTGGCCGTCCTGGAGGTCTTCGATTGTATGGTTTGTTATTTTTACATATGTGAGCCAATCTGTTGGGTCTCATTCTATTTACATGTTCGTCCCATTTTTTCTTCCGGGTTTTTATCCATTTATTGATGCTGTTAATGTTGCACTGTTCTCGTATGTTTTTATTTGTTTGTCTGTCCCTGAGAGTTATTCCCATAATTGATCTTAGTGTTTTCATTTCTATGCTGTTGTTGATTTGTTTTGTTCTCTTTGTGTCTGCTCGTATTTCTGCCGCATATGTTACAATTGGTCGCATCGTTGTTTTATGTACTTTAATCTTGCTTTCTGTAGACATATATTTGTTCTTCCATACAGTTTCTCTTAAACATCCACTAACTCTATCTGCTTTTGTCGCCTATACCTCATCTTTATTTTAATTTAAGACCTCTGGCCAAGGTGTCGCGGTTCTGCCTCTCAAATGACAGAAGCCGGCTAAGGTAACATAAAGCCTTCAGACGTCACTTGTATGTGATGGGGGTGGCAAACCATGTGTGCACGATGTAGCCAGGAGGAAGACTCCTTGGTATACATTCTCTGTCGCTATGAAGCCCTTGGTTCAAGGGTCCTTGAACCCGAAGACATAAGATGGGCAGGACCTAAGGTCGTCATCAGCTTTGCGATGAGGGCTGGACTTGAGAGATAGACTAAGGAGAGGTATATAAGGGGCCAGTTGTAGGCCTGTGCACTGGTGGCTCTGATCACCAGAAAGCCTCCCTCCTTCTTTCATTCATTCATATCTGTTTTTTATTTTGTACATGCCACAATCCTCCAAACGTATCCTCAAAGTATCCTAATTAATGCAGTTTCACCAATATCATAGGCTTATTGCACCGAAGGTTCTTATACGCTGCTCTCCGACCATAGAGAAAGAATAAGTATGACCCATTTAAATCATTGCTTAACAGCACAGCAGAGTTTATTGCATAGTATGGCCCATTTAAGTCGTTGCTTGCATGGACAGAAATAATACCTAGTAATATTAAAACAAAGCTATTGGTCACTTAAATACGTAATATAACTCTGCAAACATTTGGTGCAATCGAAATACTTCCAAAATTCTCATAATAATTTTTAACAGCATGTTTTGTTTTTAATAATCAAAACATATTAGTCCCATTATTTGGATGACGCTTATTAACTATAGTCTACAATACTCAGCAGAAAGTCTTCGTCAAACAATGTTCAATAGAAAACCTCCACTAAGGCCTTAATAAGAATGTGGTTACTAATAAAATCAGCCCAAGAAGGCCCATATCAATTTTAAACAAGCCTTCGTCGGGACACCTTCTGTGTTTAAGTCCATTGTCGGCTGCAAAAGTGAGTTATAAATAATTCACTTTACACTGTAGCAGCAAAATTGAAGTAACTGGTGTGGCTCTAATATTTTTATTCCGCAATTCTATTTAAAAATCTAGATTTACCATGAATCCCGTCAAACCGTAAGTCTATCTTGACCTTTTAGTGTAAAATATCTGCAATATAAAAATAGGATTTCACCAAAATCCACTGAGACACAACCTTTCAGTGTTTCTGGTAAACGCATAACAATTTCAGCACTTTCGGTATCATCAGGCCCTTTTCACCAAACGCTTATGCAATAAGAAAAACTTGAGTGCGTTGACCTTCAGGTCTTTATGTCGCGCGGTGAGGTGCTAACCTAATATTTTTTTTCAAAATTCTACTTTCCGAAATTAATAAATTTTTCATTCCCTAAATCTGTTAAAATACACGAAGTGAAGTTTTTATTTTCATTGTTTCATGTATATAACTGTTTTTTGTATCCAAGGAACTCTATCAATCTGTGGAATGGAACTGTGCAATAGATCCACTGTGATTTATAATCTTGAATGAGCCAATATCATTTATGTTCTATGCACTACGATAACCATTTGGTGGCGAAGATAATGTAAGCAATTAATTCAAATGCTGTAATACAAAAACGCTTAGATAACTAATCAATAAGTAGTTGATAATTTTCAACAATAAATTTAGTCAAGTACATGCAAGTTTCTTACGGTTGACTGATATTAAGTATACTTTATTGTCTAAGAAGTACAAGATTCTCATTGACAAAGCTATATAAGCAAATATTATAATTGTAGGGTCCAATGCAAGAAGTGTCTAAATCACATTTTCATCAATTACAGACAATCAGTGCCATCGATGCCATCTTAGTAAGCTTTCAGGTAGTATACCTAAAACTGTTGTAAGATGTACCTGAGTGATTATTATGACCATTTGAGTTTCTTAAAATAGTTCTCAGTTCAGTGCAACATATGCAGCTAAATATTACATAAAATATATTCTATGGAAGATCAGCCTAATAACACAGTCTGTTAGTCACTATGAATGACCATTTCAACGCAAAAATTGTTTTCTTAGTCCAATAGCATATTATTTATGCGTAGTTTGTCGTTTACCACTCGCTTTTCCATTCACTGATAGAATCATGCTACGATGATTTATTATTACACTCAATTTGTCTAATCGTTTATAGTTAAAAAACTGTGAAGGAATGGTACAAGAAACAGGTAGGTGGGCTTATTTGGTATTGTCGATAATATTGTGTTTTTTCAGGAAAATCCTACTTTATGCTGAGATAATCTAAAAATTGTATCACATAAAGCAAACCTGTCAATTATACCACATTGTTCTCTTATAGATATCACATATCTGGCCTACAGATAATAATACATCTAATATGTGCTCTGGCTTGGAAAATGAAGTTAGTCTCTGACACCGATATTCATGAATAACTTTTGTATTTGTAATGTATTTTGTATTCTCGTATAATATTAAAATACTTTAAAGTATGTTACAGGTTACAGATTTTATTACCCTTTTGAAGTCCAAAGAAAAAAGCGCCTAAGCCCATTTTTGAAAAATACAAAATCTTGGAAAGCAGACCACTAAGCTTACCTTTACTTAAAGTCCATCACTCTTAGGGCCGGTTGTACAAATGCGGGTTTAATACGAGCTTTGTTAAACCTAAGCTTAGCTAAGCTCAGGCTTAAAGTCGACACCCGTTGTACAATCGTCGCGTCGGCTTAGTTAAACCTGGTTGATAATGAAATTCACTACAGTTCGAATCAAAGAAATAATACGTACTGACATAATTATCCGAAAAATTACCTTTTTTGGTTTGACACTTATGACAGTTTGTGTCATACTTTGGCAACGACCGTTTCTGTCTCTATTCTTTCATTCGCTTTCTTTGTTAAATTAGACACAAATCTTTCAAAAATATGAACTAATAAAGTGACAAGCAATTTGAAGGTTCCTCCTTGACATATCATGTCACTTGTATCAGGTTAGGTTTAAACGTCAGCTCACTGCGTCAGCTAAGCTCGCGTTAAGCTTCGGCTTACGTAAGCTCGTGTTAAGCTTGGAGTGGTGGGCTAAGCCAGCATTGCACAACGGAAGTTTTGCAACTGACTTGGTTTAACATCGGCTTATCTTAAGCCGAAGCTTAAGCTTGCATTGTACAACTGGCCCTTAAGTAATAAAATATAAGATTAATACAAATCAAATGATTATTCGTAAAGGTAATATTTCCAGAGAGGAATATAAACTTTAAAAACGTTTTTTCTCAAAAACTGAAAAATGTGACTTAGGCACTTTATACATTGGACCTTTCAATTAATAGTTTGCAATTTTTGAAAAATGACTGGACCGATTTTACTGAATAAAATGTAACACTTCGTCGTCTTGACAGCCAAGTCATTCAGTAGCAATTAACAGTTACACTGCAAAGGAATATGAAATGCTTCATGTGCTCCACTAAAGCATGAAATTTTCTCTCGAACTCACATCACAGTATCATAATAAAACACTTGAATACATTTATAATTTTTCCTACACGTCAGCCATTGTATTTTTTCATCCTCTTTGTCTTGCACGCGATAATAGCAAAATTGCTTCATTATATATTATAAATTGTCTGAGAGAGTTCCCATAAAAAAGCGGCTTTGAACACGGTTGGCTTCGATCTCGTGCGCCTATTGGCTCCGAGCATTTTTCCGACCGGCGAATGTGGAGTTAAAAATGAGATTTTTCCTCGATTGTTCTATTGGTAAAATGAAGCTAGACGTCAAGTAGGCGGTACAGGATGTGGGCGTAGCGATGAAACCTTGGGGAGCGTTTCACTTTTTTGATCCAGTACCGTCAGACGCTAATTGCTATGCTACTAGACAGCATAACTGTTTTGCTTAAAAGGTGTGTGTACATCTAGAACAGTAGCTCAAAAGTAGTAGTATCAAAAGAGCTACCTCAGTACAAGCAATACGTATTAAAATACAGAGTTGCGCAAATGTATATCACCAAACTCCGTGAATAGTTATAAAATAAAGGCTATAGCAAATGTTTATTTTACATAAAATTTGCTCCATCGAAAAAATAGTTTTGAATAACCGTAATTCATATTCGAATGTTTATTGTTAGACACAGTATTTTACATTTCTGAATAAAAGGCGCTGCCATTTTACTCTTTTTAACTATTAAACTATAATACAATATATATGTGAGGTGAAATATTGTACTAAGAAGGACCATGCGTGCGACCCCCCTAATACACTGTGAGGAGTAGACTTTCAAAATGCATTTTATTAAAATTTTCCATATTTAATACAGAGTTAGTGCTGTACTCCTATGATTAACTACTTACCCTTTGTGGAAAGTGAGACAGCCAAAATGCATTTAGCCTCCATGCTATTAGGTATAAAATTATACCTAAACAAACTGACTCTAGTCACATATTACTTTCAAAGTGCATATTATCCCATAAACATGGACAAAATGCATTTTGATTGGGAATTTATGTTCTTATATTGTACAATACAGACTGGGAGCTGAGATGGACAGCTGCAATACATGAAAAAACTGTGGCAAACTAGCGATGAAAACGACGAGCTCAAAAATGGCGTAGAAGTTTTTGAATACGCTGAGAATGATTTCAAAAAAATTTAATAATCGTCTACAATTATTATTACATTACTATAAACTATTATGTTTTGTTGTTTCGTTCTAATATGATTCACTGTAAACTTTTTTCTAAATATTTTCCAAATTTTTGTTTTTGCTATTTAAGAATAAGACTCAAATTATATTGTGTTCATGCAGTAATGACAAACCAACTTATGTCCAATAGTTTTTAAAATTTTTTCGGTTTTTTTTTCAACTATGTTGTACCAAATTTTGCGATTGAGTTCCGTACACCCCATATAATTATATATTACATTATTATATACTCTTTCTCTATGATTTGGTTCCTCTGTACTGATTTTTTGCTTCTCCTGCAAATTTTTAATAGTGAACAAAATGCAAATTGAAAGTCTGCTCCTCACTGTTTCTGCACAGTGGCAACAAATGCTATAAACTTCATCACAAATAATTAAGCCACGAAGTTATAGGGTTATCAAAATATAAAATAAATAAAAAAATCACCTTTTAGAAGGCGTATGAGTATATGTACATTAGACAAGGTCTAAGACGCACAAGAGATTTATTACATTGTATATGTTACACTCAATAGCCGGATTCGGGCAATGCCCGAAAAAAATACGCAGAACTAGTTTTGAGCAAGGAATATTTTCCAAACCCGAAATATTAATTTTATACGGCTATTGAGCATTACCAAATAGGCAGAACTAGTTTTGCGCACCTTGAAATGCACAGAACTAGTTTTGCGCAACTTGAAATGCACATAACTAGTTCTCTGGTACGGAATGACAACTAAAGTGAACATTCGTGATGCATTCTGTATCAAAAACCAGCAAAAACCTATCGTTTAGGTTAGGTTAGGCTTCTTTGCCAACGTTTCTGCAATATAAGTCCGAATCGTGAAAACGCAAAAAGAGGTTTGGAAGCACAAGCCAATTTGTTGCTCACACAATCAAATAAAAAATTTAAACCAGCCTAAGTCGGCGATTTATTATTTGTTGGTATTCATTAAAATATATTTAACTTCTCCAACTTTATTTGAGTCCGTCGCTGGCGCTGATTAAATGGAAGAAGCAGAATTTGTGCTGGTCATTCAGAAAATATACAGCACTAGTCCTGTGCATTTCAAGTTGCGCAAAACTAGTTCTGTGTATTTCAAGATGCGCAAAACTAGTTCTGCCTATTTGGTAATGCTCAATAGCCGTATAAAATTCATATTTCGGGTTTGGGAAATATTCCTTGCTCAAAACTAGTTCTGCATATTTTTTTCGGGCATTGCCCGAATTCGGGTATTGAGCGTCACATATACACATTAAAAAGCCTTTGAGATGACAAAAGACAAACCTAAAGTATTATTTAGTTTTCTGTTTGTTATAATTAGCATGCATACATGAAACCTATTTTTTGCCGTGGTAGCATTAAGGTTCGATGCAGCCTGAAAGACATTTTAGGCAACAAGTGTGACTTAAAAAAAGTTTTAGTTACTTTGATTGTGTAGGCATATTACATAACTTGTAAACTTCATCAGATTCACCGCCAAGAGCCTCTAGCTTATGTGGTTGTTTTCCCAAATAAAAAGAAGGTATGATTGATACATTAAAATCAATTTATTGGTTTCCACGTTGTATGTAAGGCTATCAAAGGCTACATAAAAGTATTCTATAATTTTGAAAATTATTTCACAGCCAAATTATAGAATACAGAATTAAAAATGGTTGCGATATCAATTCTCCCCAGTAAAATGAAATTTGTTAATTGCAAGAACGTTAGTAGACCCCTAAAACTGTTATTCAGATGTTGCTGAAGATTTGAAAAATATAAACGAAGAAGAAGAACACAAAGTCTTGTTATTTATTAAGGGGCTTAAGCCTTCAGAATTTTGTCAGAGCTGCCGTTTAAAGTACTGAGTGCTTTCAAAGTCATCGACATAAACAAACGGATCGATAGACAATTTCGACAGTCCGACAAAAATAAGTAATATGATTTTCCATAGTTTAGCGTCATACGAAAAGCAAAAATATTTTGATATTGTTCACGATCACACTGCTTTGCTCTCATATACTTGCGAAATAACACAAAAGCAAGGAATAATGAAAGTCGCAGTTAGTTTGAAGGTTTACGACATTCAAATAAAAAATTCCTTTAACTATATTATCCGATCCGACATTAAATTGGCGGACAAGATGACAGCAAATTTATAATTTACCGGTAAACTGCAAAGATGACGGTATTATCTGCATATCTGGG
The DNA here is from genome assembly GCA_951848785.1 of Callosobruchus maculatus. Taxonomy (NCBI): domain Eukaryota; kingdom Metazoa; phylum Arthropoda; class Insecta; order Coleoptera; family Chrysomelidae; genus Callosobruchus; species Callosobruchus maculatus. The sequence goes on from CATOUR010000032.1 coordinate 3,868,310, forward strand.
GACATCAAAGCGATCTTCGCAATGCCAAGGGAGCAGCGAGTTAACGTGATGATTTCACTTTATAAACGATTATTTTAATGGTATGAGTAAAGGTGTAAATGACAGTTGCTTATTATCAATGCACCTCCATGATAATTATTTGATACTGAAAGAGGGGACTCTACGAGATACTGGTACGCAAGTGAACTCATATGCATTTCTTGAAAACGCTTCACAATTATGTAACTATTAGTTGGGTCACTGTAGGAAGTATATATTGATAATATTAGATCTGTGGTGTTTTTTGGAATCTGAGGTACCTACGATATCCGTTGCCATGCAAAAAATAAGCACATAAAAAGTGCCGTCTTACAATTTCCCAGTGCTACATTAGATTTTGTTTCTAAAGAACTTGATTATGTGTATGTACTTACCCTATACACTAATTGAGCATCAACAAACTCACAGGGTGACAAAATTTCAGGCTGTTTACAGCAGCAAATGATATTTAGGGCATAGATTGGCAACTACTGATCGAAAAACACTGAACTTTTATTTTGAGCATCATTTTTTGAAGCGATTTGTATCTGTTTACCTATATTAATAACATTAGTGGCTCTAATGTTAATTATTTTAGGTATATCTGTTGGTTTTGTTGGCTGAACATAATTGGATGCATATAATTTGTGTGTATGAATGACTGAGCTTAGCCGAACATTATGCACACATGGACAGTATACAGTACTACAGTATTAGTTTTTAAAGCTAATTACAGAAGAAGTGATTTCTTCCAAAAGAGAATTATATCTCCCCGAATTGAAAACAGTGTCAGGAAGTAGCTCCAGGACAGAATTATTTAACTAGTTAATTTCATTGATTTTGATTGAAACATTTCATATTTTTGTTTACAGCTTTTATTTGGGATCGTCACCAATTGAACAAGCTTTTCCTCTAAGATACTTAATAAATGTAGTCTTCCTGAAATTTTGTGAAAGAATTATTATTAATAAACTACCTATTTGTTTTGATCAGTGGTTTTGACGTTATATTCATTAATGATCGTGGACAAAGTATAGTATTCTCCTTGGCTAGAATGAAAAATGGTGGACTGTTTTTAACCCCGATACGGATCTAAATTACCCAAAGCAACACAGACGACGGAAAGGATAGCACTGCTTCCTGATCTAACATTTATCCTGAAATGATTGATTAGTCCTAGATTTGTTCGATATAAAGAAAGAGACTACTGTCACACGACGCCTTAAGTCCTAAATTGTGACGATACTACTATAAGTACCATATATTTGTTTATTATATTCAGTTCTAGCAACTATCTTTATTTACAGTTAGGTTTTGTACATAAGGTACAACTCGAGCAAAACAAAACCAGGGCACCACTAAACTATGTGTTGCCAAAAGGTTGAAGATTTGCTTTGATTGAGAGGTTTTCCTCTACCTGTTACTAATTATGGCCGCAGTTGTGAATGTAGAAGTGAGTAAATATGATAAGTATTAAGTTGGCCGTACTTTATGCAAATAACCACAACCATTGCTATGCAAACTGCAGCAAGCTCTTAAAGTAAGACACATTCTTTTTGCCCGGACTTTCTCTATATATCGTCACAAAAACATTGTTAGACACATTTTAACTACAATTTGTTATATTTGTGGAACAAAAACAAAAAATTCTTAAATCACTGATGAGTTAGTAAGAGTAGTCTAAACTAAGATTCTGAGTTTTAATAAAATCAAATTTCCCTATATAAATTTGATGTTGTTATGTCACTAAGAAAACTTGTTAGATGAAAATACATTAGCTGTAAAAAATGGCTTTGTCATATGACATAAGTCATATGGTCGCCATAAAAATGAATTTCGCATTTCGAAGCTCCTGACGTCACCTTTAAACTTACAGTAAGGATTCAAAAAGCAAATCGAAGAAGAAAGCTTGCGCTTTATCGCTGTGGTGGTTCTGTTTTAATATCGTGCTTGTTTGTTAATTCACAGACATTTGAAGAATGTATGATTTTGCATTGCGAGTTTTTTTACGCACTAGAAGACTTTTTTGAAAAAATTGCTGTTAGATGTCATTCATTAAGGTCTTAGCTATCACCTTCTGAAATACTGTATATGTAGTTTGAAAAACAAGTGAGTTCTGCTCGAAATGGGAATCAGTGTTATACATGGCAAATACATTATATATAACTGTGTACCCAGGCCACTTAAGTGGATCCTCAAAGTAAAGAAAAAAACAACGAAATTTTCAAAATACTGCTTTTTGGTGGTATAGTTTCTTAGAAACTGCATACTGTCTTGCATTATAGGTAGGTACCGCGTACCCACAGAGACTGTATTATATATTAGCGCAGGAAAAGTGTTGTAAAAATATTACGAGAATAATTTTTTAATAAGCCATAAGTGGTTTGCGTAAGGGAGCAGAGTAGTATAATAAGCAACATGACCTTCCAAGCAGTGGGTTTTAGACCATAACAAACATGTAGGAGATGTATCGATAGCATCAAGCTATTATTGTCAGTTGAGGATACTACACTTTCCCCCACTGAGCATATCTATTTTTTCACCTGTAGTAGTACTTAAGAATGCAAAAGGGGACAGTGAAGCTAGTCGTCTGGGTAGCAATGCAAGTTTCTTGTTTTTGTCATCTTCTGGTAAGTGGTAAGTAAAAAATTGCTCCGCTTTTTGTAGACAGCAAGAAATATGTAGTAACATTGTGTCCAAGGGTGACAGAAATTAAAGACTAAGGAGTTATTTTAGATAGTCATTGGTCATTTAGAAGTCCCTTTGAAAAGATAATTGAAGAATCAAGTATGAGGTTTGGATTCATATACAGACCTTGTAAAGATTTTAAGCATCCCCGAAGCATTCTAACATTATACTATTCGTTCATAAATAGCAAATCGTCTTTCGCTTCGGTCGTATGGTGCCCTCAATACAATATTCATATAAAAAAGAATTGAGGCAGTTCAAAACGTATTCCTAAAAATGCTAGCAGCTAATTTCAAACAGCTGGTTGATGTTACAGCCGAACACTTCAAGGTCTTACCTATTAACTATAATAGGTCTTACCTATTAACTATTTCCAATTTGTGTGGTATTTTCAAAATTGCCAACTCTATAATAAGCGCCCCGTTTCTGCTATCAAATATTTCTTTCAAAGTGCTTAGTAGAGAACTTAGATCTGCTGAGACTTTTAGCATTCCGTTCTGTTAAACAAATCTTGGACAAAACTCGCCTTTGATGATGCAAATAGAATTCAGTACTCATTGTAAAGACCAACATATTTTCAATATCAATTTGATGGCGTTGAAAAATGAACTGAGGAGGTATTTCTTGGAAATACATTTTCAGTGACTTTTGATACCAGTGATATAATAGTAGTATTAGTAGTCATATATTTAAGTACGAACAAAGAGCCTTAATCAGTTTTTTATGTAGTGGATGCTTTGTGAAACATTTGCTCTGTCGTGTCCCAAATTTCTAAATAAATAAATAAATAAACATACATACACAAAGCAATAAATACATAGATAAAAATTTAAATAATATTGATAAAAAGATTACAAACCAATATAAGTTTGGACATCTGAAAGATATTCATCTACAGAATAAAAACTTTCCGTTTTAGATATAACTTTAACCTATTCTTGAAATGCTTCAATGGAGGAGTCTTGAACATGAGTAATTTATTGAATAGATTTACAGCCATGAGTTTAGTACTGTTTTCTGTTTCAGACAATCTGTGCTAATTTTTTCTAACTTACGCTCCAGCTCTTACCATTGGTCTTAATCAAACTTATTTACTTTTGCTGAAAAGTAAATTTCTTTAGCCTCCATATCGTATCCATAACCGCCACTAAAAAATGCCTATCCTAGGCATTTACCTTAACCTTATAGTCTGTTGCATGCTACATTTTTCACAGGGAATATACAATTGATAGTATAAATAGCTTCAGTCTGACTAAAATCGCCCCCTTATAAAACCAACAAAATCCTATATGAACCTAGAAAAGTTTAAGGCAGCCAGCCGATTTTGAATTTTCGGTCGAGGAGGAGGCGTTGCCCAAACTGGGACAACCTTCCCTAGTATACATAAAACATATCCAAAAGCTCATACTAAATTTGACGGGTTTTATGAATACTTGTCAGTTTACAGGAATTAGTTTGCATTTTTTTTTAGAAAAATTTGTTTCCAATTGAATCGCTTACCGACCAAAAATATTTGTGTAATGCCCCCAGCCAAAAAGTTAGCAGCAAAATTAACACAACAAGACATTTTTTGTTCTATTATAAATTGCCAGTTTGTTAATTCAAAAAAATTCAAATATAGTTATTACGATAATAAGAAAAGATTCTAGAGATTCCTAAGCTGTCCCAGTAGATTCTGAGATACACAATGACACTATTAGTTTTTACAATTCAGATTTCAGCGTTTTCTAGTAGAGTCTGAGGAAAATCTAGTGGAAAATTATAAAAGTAGTACGTTATACGGTACAGTTCCAGTTAGAACGCTAAAAGTCTAAATATAGAGCTTTTATTTTTTTTAGATAGATTAAATATAAAAACTGGATTTATGTTATTAAATAGAAACTATTTTTCACTAATCAAGATTTTGATTCAAATCGATAATGAAGGATTTATGTATGGTCAATAGTACTATTGTATACATGATATACAGATACCTATGTAACCTCTTTACAATACCATTTATTTATTTATTTCTTTAATAACGGAAAACTCCATATTTACAAAATTACTTAAAATATTCAAGTTTACATATACTACGTTCCGAAATCCCATCAAAGACCTCGATTCGCTCTGTAGCGTTTCAGTATTCACTCAACATCAAACTGTCAACAAAAATCTGTGTTTCGCTATTGCATTTCCGAGGCCATGGATGTCATCGTTTTGCTCAGAAATCAAATTGAGATTTTAGCGAGCTTTGTGTCAAGACTGTCAAGAGATATTGTTCACTTGACAGCTAACAACTTAACATAACCTATTCTGCTTTATTTTTATGCATTGACATTCTAACGGGTACGACTACTCTGACACTCTGACTCTGAAAAAACAGTACAGGTTATGTGATATGTCAAAATTGTCAAAAAAAGATCTTTGCTGTTTCATGAACATTCCAACATCCCTAACATCTGGAATCATGTGACTATCCTCGAAAATTAATCTGCTCACTGGATAGATTGGATTTTGGAACGTAGTAATAGTGGCAAAAAAAATAACTAAAGGTATATATAAAATTTATGATTACCCAAAACCGAGAACCTTAGGCAAAACATATTTGCTGACGATACTTTAATATACATAATTATCTAATTACAAAGTTAGGCATGGCATTGGAACTTCCAAATGACTATTTGAAGAAAATTATCAATTGGTTGGATTTAAATAAACTTAGAGTCTTGAAACTGATTATATTCGGGTGTATATAATTTTAATGGTTCTCTCTATCTGTAAACATGATGGTGACTATAACTGAAAATAATCACGATTTGTCATGCTCATTTATTTTAGCAGGTTCACACCCTGATTAGTTCAATAAAGTCTAGGTATATTATCTCTACAATTTTCACATCGCTAGCCAAAATAATGAGTTCAACTTATTGAAGTTGCTTGAGTTTTTCGATTCTCCAGTAAATTCCAGTACAGAAATTGTCAGTACTTTTATTAACATTATGTGCAATATTGCTGAGTTTAATCCGTAATTTGTAATAAATGTTGGGTTCGTCCAGCATGTTAGATGACCGAAATAAAGAAAAACATACGTATGTGGACTTAAATGGGCCAGTGGGACATAGAAAGACACGTCAAAATTTCCCGAAATGTCGAAGAAGCTTGGATCATCCGAAGTAAATAGAAGCTATCACTATATCCAGGTGCCCATAAGTCGTTGGTATACAAGAGCTTGTCTGAAACAACGGTCAGTTCTGGTCCATGTATGTAAATTTTAACGAAACTTCGGGGTTGACGTCCAGATCCAGAAACCCCCCTTTCCCCTTCGAAATATGCCTCTGAGGTGAATCGGATATCAAAAATTTCATCGAAGTTCTCATATTTTATGGTACTATTTTGACTCGCGTTCACGCAAGGAAACCCGCAAACTGTGAAAGCATCATTTAAAAAACATCCCCGTATATGCACGAGCGACCTGGCAGTTGCACGCTTCCTTATACAATGAGCTCTCCTCAGAAGGCAGCCAACCAAAAAGGGGTAACTTTAAGGGGATTCGACATATCCTGGCGTATGTCTGTTACATAAAAACTTGCACCTGATTTCCATCCAGCTTAAAAAGACCGACGTGTGGCGAAACTGTGTTATTTTGTATATTATGGTAATTTATGCAGATAAAAATATAAAGGGGTGGCTTCTTCATGTTCTTTTTATAATAACTTGGAATAATTATCAGTTTATTGTTTGTTATTAAACGGATGTGCTAATCAACAGTCTACAGATTACATACAATTTCTACTATGCTCTGATAACAAGATATTGCTTTCGCCATACAAACAACATAAACTTTGGTCTTGTATTAGATATTCGTGAGAAATACAAACATTGTTTTTATTTTGCATGCTTTCGTCTCCATGTAGATTTCTAAAATTCCTCAGATCTGGAGGTTGGGCCGAATTTCAATTAATAGAAATACAAAAATGATTCCACATCGAAACGGCTAGTCAAAAATGTAGTCAACTTGATTGATTCAGTACTTCCCACACATACTGATGATACTAGTTTTATTATTCCCATAACATGAAGCTATAGTCTAGATGCCCTTGCAACCAAATCATCGCTCGCCCGACCGCAAAAAATTGTTTTATTCTACTAGGTACTTCTTGCACAGGTCAATAGACAATCTATCATGAATACAACAAATTTTTGAGTTTTACAACCCCCACCCCCTAACCACTCCAACTTCACCCCCAACCAAAAAAAAAAATAGAAAATGATCAGGAACTCCTAAAATGCCTAAAAACGAAGGAATATTTGAATTTTTTCGTTTTTTGCTAATTACTCTGCCGTCTATGCACCGATTTTCAAAATTGTAGCAACATTACCTACTGCGACCTCGCACCATATCGCTACCCAAATTTCATCAAAATCCATGCAGCGGTTACTGAGATTAGGTGGCTAGAAAAACGCAGACCGACAGACAGACCGACAGACAGACCCACAGACAGACCCACAGACAGACCGACAGACAGACAGACAGACAGACAGACAGACAGACAGACATACCGACAGACAGAGCGACGGAAATGAGTGACGTGGATTTTCGTTATGTAGGCATAAAACGCCCAAAGGTATATTATCTCAAAATCGTAAATTTTCGCGATCACAGTACTCCCCTCACCTATCGGTGTGGGAGGTAAAACTGAAATTCTTGTGTCATTGTTCCTACATGCAGTTTATATTACTAATACGTATTATGTGAAGCTATATGAAGCTTTAGTACTTGACAAGTTACAGGTTCACAAACTACTTATATTGTCACACGTAAGTGATACTAGCTGTTTTCTCAGAGCTACATAACCATAATAAATTAGAAATTATCAAATATGCATGCGCGACTTCAAATTAGTTCCAAATTTTTCAGCTACGCGAACGCTTGTCTAAGCTCTATGAGGAAAGAGGCTGTAAAAAGAATATTCTAAGGCATAGACCTAGAACATATACCATGAACCCTGCAAAATAGAGATTATCACAAAATAAGTACTTATTACAAAACAGAACACTGGGCGTAATGTATAGACCAGAAATAAATATCCCGGCCTTGTTTCCAGAATCTACTGAACGCGTTACGAACAAGATTTAATGTCAAGAGGAGTGCTCCACGAACACGGAATTTTTCACCAAGATAAAGAATTTGCCTCTCCCCAACAACAACTTTACAACTGCGCATGCGTTAACGTTCTGAGAGTGTTCGGAATTAGCTCCGCGAAGACAGCCACTTTGTATCCAAAGATATAACCTCGTAGCAGATTCAGCCAGCCGAGTCGATTTTAGGTTAGGCCCATTATAACACGTGCATATAAGTATTTTCATTTCAATTATCCACCCACTGGTCTAACATAACCTTTCTTCTGAAAACCGCCGAACCGTGGATATAGATACATTTTGATATGTCATCTGCTGTTGCCATAAATGGCAGAAGTTGTATAAAATACGTAGTCGTAAACCTTTTAAATGGAACATTATTTGCTTTTTTCTATATCCACAGGTGCTCACCGATTTATTCCGAATTTCAATGGGAGCTGACGTTAAGTACTATCCAAAGGAAAACCGCTCTACTTTTTTGCTGTTCTTGTGGCTATAAATCTCAATGGCTTATTGGTGCACGCCGAACAACAGGAAATACTTATAAACTTACAGAGCTCGCCTTTTCGTAGAAAGTTTTTAATCTCTAAGTTAAAAATGTCATACAAATTAGCACTAATTGCAACAGTAAGCTAGTCTGTTGACCACTTGCAGTACCACTTGAATATTTGTTTGCAATCCCTAATTCTATGCAACAAAGTTAGGTTGGTTTTATTTTTGCAAAGTCGCGTAAGATTTAGAACAGATCAACCACAGTGTAATCTTATTCAGAGGATTACGGAAATATCAAATTTGCATGTTGGAGTTGGAGAATATGTTACATGTTACGACATAAAAGTGACATCAAGCTATTGATAATAATAACAGCTGAATTTCCACTAGCCACCTCTCGCTACTCCTCATATGTCTCTATTTGATTGATCACGCTTTACTGCCCCATCATTTCAAAGATACAGGATGTAGAAAAAAACACTTTATACTGACGTTTCGGCCACCACTTTGGCCTTCATCAAGTACAAAATGTTTGGCAGTTAATTTCTAATAAGTGACATTGACTGACAGCTACGTCAGGAAGCAGCTTTTATTTTATACGTTCTAACTAAAATTAAACAACTACGGCGGACACGTCAAAGTCTGAGCGAACGTCTGTAAAATTGGATTAAGCTTTTATATATATATATACAAAAAGTGTAATAGTTATACGAGAAAGGTAAAGGAGTCTAAATCAGCATGGTATTACTAATCCATCAGTGGGCTGTGTCTCAGTATGGCTGGATATCAGGAAATTATCTGATCCGTTTTCTCCAAAGCAATGAGTGTGTTTCTTGATTTTATTACGGTTTGTTGTCCGATTCCCAGCGAGATGCGGTTTTGTCTCGTCTTAGGGTTGTAGTGCTGTGTGTCGTATAGTACTACTAGTTCTCGCTTTGATAATGCAAAAGCAACAGTTTATGATCTATTTAGAACCATCGGCTTGGTGGCAAAGGTATACGCAAAAAACTAAGAGCTGGTTCCTGGCACAGCTGAAAATCAAATGCATTATTTGCTAAACATATTGTACATTAATAAAGTTTGTAACGTCAGTTAAAAGTTCTTCCTAGGTACACGGTTGTAACGATGGGCCAGTAAAGCACGACAAGTATGAGATATGGCCATATGATCAGTTTCAGAATGTACATTAACATTTTTTTTGTACTATTTATTATCTACATCCTCAACCACATCTAATCATTTTTACTAAGATAGCACATTTTGACCCATCAAGTTTTTTATAGGCCATGATGAAATCTAAGCAAACATTCATTAACAGCTAGACAGATTCCTACTACCGATTATTCTGCAAACGATTTTTTGTCGTGTTGTGTTGTTGTCTCTGATCTGAGATTAAATGGCCAGTTGTATTTTGTAAACGATATCCAAGTTAAACAAAGGTATGTTGGCAGTGGAGCTAAAAGGCAATTTGATTAAATTAAATTCATTTTTATATCTCATAGTTTAGTTTTTGAGTTTCTGGACAGATAGGGTGGAGAAAAATAAGTATGTGATTATTGCAACTACTGAAATTTGTCCTGTGGTTATACACAGTGCGTGATTCTTAATAAATATGTTTCTTGGAGGACTAGGTAACTAACGTTTTGGCTCCTCAAACTATTCTGCTTTAACAAATTAATGTGGTTTGATTTATTTGCGGTATGCATCGTTTGAAGATTAATTATGATTAAGAGATATTATGCCTACATGTAGAAAGAAGTTTTCCATAGGTAACCTATAGAGCCCATGTAACTGTGAGCATTACTATCCAAACGGGCATGCGTGGTGTATTCAATTTACAGTACAACGAAGGGTCAGCTTAACAGACACAGATGACGGATAATAATTAACTGATGGCAAATTGGTTTCTGTCATTTAGCTCTCCCAAATGTAGATGTCGGAGCATTCCAAATTTTTACCTGATAAGATTTCATTTGCCGTGGTTGCTTCCAGGTGGAATGAAACAAATCTCATGTAAAATGTAGTTAGCGTACAAACTCCAAGCTCCAAGTACATGCCCTATGCTGAATAGAGTACATACAGTTGGTTTCAAAATAAACTCACCTATAGTTTTGACACTAGGAGCGTCCAGAGAAAGGAACATGCAGATAAGTATTACTTTGGGGAGCGAATAAACTTTCCAAAAATGTGTGTTTTCCTAATTTAAAAAATCACAGAAAGGCACAGTATATCATAATAAACACAAAAACCATGAAGATCAAGCGCATGTGGTATCATATTTTTTATTATCAGTCCGCGTCTATTGGTACGATTTATAGAAACAGTACACCATTTACGTCATGATACTAACAACGTAGGCGCGATTCTAACCGCCTATCCCCTCTCACCCCAGTTACATCCTTTTAAAAAAATTTAAAAACTTTTAAGCGACACCTAAGGCACTTAAACATGCGGTTTCCAAATCTTCTTTTTAATGGTTGGTTCTTGCGGGTATGATTTTCACAAAAAGTAATTTTTTTACGTCCGTCGCCGTAGCTTCGACAGGTATGACTTCAAATGCATTCTGCGGATAGGTCTGAAAAGTAGGGAATACCAACAAGTCTATTTCTCAAATAATGAAACATTTTGGAACTCCCCCAATCGTCCAACCCCTCCACGACTCCAGTTTTAGCCCCACAACAGTGCTGTGGAGCCTGGTAGTTGCCTAGAATCGATTTGGTGTGAGTACATTTTATGCTGATTGCTCCACGGCCATTGCACCGATTTCCAAAGACAGGACACCTATTATTTTCGCTACGTCAAAAATATTAAGAATAACTGAGGTGAGTGACTACAGACTTCGTACTTTCCACTGGCAATTGCCAAAAGTAGACAACAGTAGAAAGGCAAAAAATTGGGGGTAAAATGGTGTAGATAGTACCAGAGCGCGTGTAAGGGAATCGCACCCAAGATACCATCAATATCGACGGTGGTTGAGATTACGCGGCTTAAAGGATCGTAGCAGTTAGACCCGGAGACACACAGATACATTAGCAGAAATGACTGACATACAATTTCATTATGTTGGCATTATAAAACGCTCAAAAAACAACATTCCGCAAAATCGTTAGAAAATTAGTTTTCCGTTGTGTTTGTTGAAACTTGATACTTCAACTGTTAGCAAAATATTTTATATTCGGGATAAAGGCTGTACTGATAAAAACATAATCTGAAAATTATGATTAGAATCTTTCTGTGTTACATTATTGCAAACAAATTATAGCTGAATTCAAGAGAAATAAACCTCCATAACGAAAACCAGTCAGCAATAGCTGAGTGAAATTTTACTAACAACAAGAAGTACATCTTCTCGCAAGGGTATGTCTGAGTAACGACGGCTCATTTCATTTTTATGTTAAGCCTGATATTAAAAGTTAACTAGTTTTTTTCGATTCTTCTTTGTAAGGATGGTTAAATAATGCATGAGTAACCAATACTGCTAAAAGAACCATAAACGATAAACTTATTCCATCAAGTATTTATAACCAAGCCGAATGAAAACAAACGAAGAAAGTAACGAGACCAAGATGTACAATTTTGCAATAAAAGTTAAACGTCTTGAAAACCAATGCAGTGTTTTCAAAGGTTTTTAAATGTTGTTTCACTCGTCGTACGAGACAATGTGGTATTTCAATTATTGTCAATTGTCATGTATCTTTATGCGAATGGGTAGAACTCAGCTTTAGAAGTGGAGGATAGATGACTTTGTTTGTTGGTATCCCATGAAATGTTATGTCTGCCTTTTCTTTAGGCTGAGTCTTTTTCTGAAATTTGATTCACAGTTTCTGGAACAAATTGAATAGCTCTACTATATTAGTTAGTTCTCCGAGCTGACACTAGGGAAACTGGGTAACGTTTAAAGTCGTTCGTATAGAAGATTGCTGCACTGATATTTAGTCAATTCTTATTTTAATATAGGTAGGTACCTTAGAACATAAAGTCAAGTAGACTCCCGCTATTTTTGTGCATTTAAACAATTTATGTATCAAAAGATCAATCACACACAATTATACATATCATTTTATGACTATACTTTTAAAATTAAAGTAGAATGTGGGTCGCAGTAATATGTCATTTTTCGAGTATCAAGAACCTAAACTAAGCGACACCTTAATAAGGGTCCAGAAGTTGTTATACTTTAGCAATTATAGCGTCGATAATGTTTGGAAGCTTTCGAGATTTAAAACACATACTTTATCTACGTTCTGAAATGCTTGAAAATAGGTTTATCAAAAATGTGTTTATTATTAATATGGTTAATCTATGGTTAACCAAAGTACATCACATTTTAGTAAGCATTAGTTCTTGTGTAACAGAGGAGTTAGTAACATGGAGAACGGTCTTGATAGAAGTGGTATAGTAGGTTCCGTTCTGATCATACTATAATTACAACAATAACAGCATCTGGATATGTATGTGTTGTTTGGGCACTTGATGGAGGATTAGAGAAACTCACTCTCAGCTTACGCATACACTGGTCTTAGAACAATTTGCAAACCTGTAGTAGATTTGCCTAGAACTATCGTGAAAACATTGCTTTTGCTCAGTTCGCATTCCTTTGGTGCCATCAATTGTGATAACATGTACAAGTGACGCTGATCGTTCAGGTCGCCCAAAAGAAGTTTTGTAAAGTATGTTCGACAAAATCAATGGAATGTATCTTGAAAAGTGTAAAATGAATGACCACCATCAAACAGTATTCACAGCTATTGGAAAAATTTGAGTAATACGTCTAGCGAAGGAAAAAGTGTTGTTTCGCACGTGTCTAGCCACCATTCAAACATTCAATTGGGCTATGAACTGCTATCTCATCCACCATATTCTCCAGATTTAGCCTCATCCGACTATTCCCTGGTTCCAAAGTCTTATTTTGATGGCTTACGTGAATCTTATTATTCAGAAGTGATACAAAAATGGAATGATTGGAGTAGAGCTTAAAGAAGGTTGTACAGAAAGACAAAATAATTTTTGCCGAAAAAAACAATTCACTTTAAAAGTTTTGAACTTAGCAAGACAATTTATTGTATCACTGCCCAAAGTTAAAGTCATGGAAATGACTGAAAACAAAAAGTCCGAAAAACCTATTGACGACAATTGACCCCCCTCACCTGTTCTTACAGTTTTCAAGTATTCTAAAATGGTCGCTCTATTAGACAGCCGACAAATTATAATGTAGCTATTAATTCTGTGCCTAGATAAAAATAATGGGAGGGTACTCTGTGTTAAAAATAGATGCTATTCTGACGGTATCCGCATTCGAAAAGAGAACGCTGGCCAATAAAAATTGTTTAGATAAAAACAGAACATTTTTTCGTCGTTATTCGATAACTTCAGCTGGTTAGATAAAAATTGCGTTTACTCCCATATATTTCTTATCTATGGCTGTTAGGTGATTAAGTAAGATCTGGGATCATTTTCTGTGTAGGTTTGCTAAGGTTATAGATAAAAAGCTTTCAGTATAATGCATCTCACATGATACGTGACACTTGATTGATTCACTGGATTTTATCGAAATATAGAAATTTTGTTTGTTTTATTTATTATATGTTGCAATATCCTGGTGACTTCTACTACTTGTACTCCCCACACCGATAGGTGACGGGATATTATCATGAACATTATTTTCGATCGAAATGATACGCTTTTTGAGCGTTTTGTGATATCTACATAACGAAAATCCACGTCGGTCTATCTGTCTGTCTGTTGCCGTTCTTCTGGACTCCTAATCTCAGTAATCGCTGCATGGATTGTGATAAAATTTGGGTACCGTAATAGGTAATGCTGCTATAGTTTTGAAAATCAGTGCATGGACGGCGGAGCAAAAAACAAAAAAATTCAAAATTTTTAGTCATGATCGTTTTCCTTTTCTTTGGGTGGGGATAAAATTGAGGTGGTTGGGGATGCGAGGTTGTAAAACATAAATATTTTTGTATTTATAATAGGTTGGCCATTGTCCTGTGGATGAAAGACCTAGCGGCATAATACACCTTTTTAGGTTCATCCGAGCATTGCCTTGTCTATTACAGAACCCAAGCATTTTTTGATGTATAGGTAGATATGATAGAAGAGGTTTCTTCGGATTTTGGGATAAATTAATGCAAGAGGTTTTTAACTCAAAGAGCCGACGTTTCGGCGTTTATTTTACGCCTTCTTCAGGGCTAAAATTCATACGAAGACGAAAAATGTATAAGCAAAACATAGAGTGCCAAAACAATGAGTAAAAACGTTGACAATTCAGTCTAACAGACAAATTTAAAATTTTTTAAAATTTTACACAAAGTTACAATTAAAATATAAAAGATTTTAACATTTAAAAAGTTAACTCGGCAAAAACAATCAAAATAAAAAGCCGGTACATTGCCAAAAGATATAAAAGTTAAAAATATAATACAGTTTTCCACTAGAATGTTAAAACACACTAAAATGTAGAGCATACATCCTTACCTATCGAGCACACCCCTAAAGCAACAAGGAATAACATATGCCTTTGTGTCAATAAACAACAAAAAACATTCCAGAAGATTGATAAAAAGAATCGTAGATGCCGTTCGTCAATACACCTTTTATTGATATATGCTGCTGTACACTGAAGACAGTTTGAGAAAATATGAATATTTTATACTTACATGTATACTATTTAATGAATATACCAGGTTCAGTCATAAAGTCAACCAATTCTTTGATTACGTTCTTTTTAATTTAATGTAATTAGTAATCAATAAATTATAAATCTGACTTAGATCAAGAGTGTCAGTTTTCTTACTGACAGCCTTATCATGCTTATAGATATAAATCATTTCGCTGATCAGTCGTTTTTTATAATTAATCTCGTTGTCAAGTATACTGACAGAATCGAAATTAAAATGGTGATTATACTCGAAATGGTGAGACGCTAAGGCTGTATGATCCCTATCATTTTTATGAGTATCTTTACAAGATGACTTATGGGCGGAAATCCTGTTCTTTAAATTTTGTTTTGTTTGCCCTATATACACAGCATCACATTGCTCGCAAGGTATTTTATAGACCACATTGGATTTGTACTTGGTGTCAAGCTTATCTTTTTGTGAACAAAAAAGTGAAGATACAGTTTTTGTGTGGTAAAAGACTATTTTATGTGTGTCATCAGCAAGATGATGTCTAATTCTCTCTGAAAGTCTTTTGACATAGGGAATTTTTGAATAAGTTACTATGCTGGAACTGTTTTGATTAGTGCGTGGAATAGAAGGAGGAGGAAGAGTGTTTGAACTATTGTTAATAACTAAGTTGCAGAAGTATTCAGGATAGTCATTAATTTTAAGTTTCTCTTTGAATCTAGATATATTCTCTTGAACAAACTGTGGGCTGCTTAACCTGATAATCTTATTCTTCAAGGAACACATAATACTATACTTCTGACTGAATGGATGGTAGGAATAAAAGTTCAAAAGCCTCCCTGAACTGATTGGTTTCTCATACCAGCTGAATAACACTTTACCCTCATTTGTTCTAGTTAAACAGATATCTAAAAATGGAATTGAACTGCTACTGTTTTCATATTCAATGGTGAACTGTATTTTTTGATGATAAGAGTTAAAACGATTTAAAACATGTTCCACCTTATCTGCAGGAATAGCTAATATGGTATCATCGACATAAAGTTTAATTAGTGGAACCTCAAAATCCAGGGATTGAATAATTGTATGAATCAGTTCTTCCATAACTAGGTTAGCCAAGACAGGACTACAAGGATTACCCATTGCTGTACCATCTAACTGTTGATAAAATATTCCATGAAAGACGAAGTAGCTTGTGTCAAAGCAAACGTTGATAATTTCTATAAACGTTGTTTGAGGAATATTAGTGAATTCACAGATTTTCTTCCAGTATTTAGTTATTAAGTTGATAATTAGCTGTTTAGGGATATTGGTGAATAGACTGGTGACGTCGAGACTGATTAATATGTAGTTGCTAGGTAAATTTAGCTCCTTAAGTGTATCCACCAGTTCTATAGAACTTTTAATTGAGTAATTATGTAATGGAAAAATGTTTGAAAGAATGTTACTAATAAATTTTGATAGCTGATACGAAGGAGATTGTGTACATGGTACGACAGGTCTTATTTGATTATTTTTATGTACTTTAATGAGTCCATAAATCCTTGGAGGCTGTGCATTATACACCCTAAGGGATCTGTATGTGGACTGATCAATTAGGTTCTCATTATATAATTTATTGACCACTTGATTACATTTTGTTTGAAACCTATTAGTTGGATCGCTAGGTAGTGCTTTATATAACTCTTCATTGTGTACAAGTCTAATCATCTTCTGTTCATAGTCGGTCTTGTACATAATAACAGTAATATTCCCTTTATCTGACCTGGTAACAAAAATATTAGGATTTTGTTTCAAAAACACCTTGGCTGATTTGAAACTTTTAATGAGCAATTCTTCCTGTATACTATAACTCGTTTGTGGATTTTGTAAATGGTTAGTCAGTATGTTGGTAGTGATACTTCTAAGTGCATTCTTATTTGCATTATCTCTCTGTTGGATGCAGCACTCGACATCTTTTATCAAATTTAAGACAGGAATTTCATGTTTTTCATGTTGTATGCTAAACTTGGGACCTAAACTAAGGACATTCATGACTTGATCTGGTATCTCAACATCAGTTAGATTTTTGATGAATTTGTTAGATGGTTTTGGAAACACAATATTCGAATCTTTATGCAGCAGCCTTTCGAGTTTGATAATATTCCTTCTCTTAAATAATTTGAAAGAAAATTCATAAGAAGTTTTAATTCTCCTTTCAAATTCAAGGATAATTTCATTAGGCATCATAAGTGACAATCTTTGTTTTATCTCTAGAACGTTGGAAAGGTAGAAATGTATGTACCAAAGAGTTATCTTTATTTCCTTGTTAAGGATCTGTTTTTGAAATTTCCTAACAAGAAAATCTATCTCGTTTATATAAGGATGCTCACCTGTAAGTGATGTAGCTATACATTTAAAGTGGTGGACTATGTGATCATTTACAAAATCCACAAACGAGTTATAGTATACAGGAAGAATTGCTCATTAAAAGTTTCAAATCAGCCAAGGTGTACTTGAAACAAAATCCTAATATTTTTGTTACCAGGTCAGATAAAGGGAATATTACTGTTATTATGTACAAGACCGACTATGAACAGAAGATGATTAGACTTGTACACAATGAAGAGTTATATAAAGCACTACCTAGCGATCCAACTAATAGGTTTCAAACAAAATGTAATCAAGTGGTCAATAAATTATATAATGAGAACCTAATTGATCAGTCCACATACAGATCCCTTAAGGTGTATAATGCACAGCCTCCAAGGATTTATGGACTCATTAAAGTACATAAAAATAATCAAATAAGACCTGTCGTACCATGTACACAATCTCCTTCGTATCAGCTATCAAAATTTATTAGTAACATTCTTTCAAACATTTTTCCATTACATAATTACTCAATTAAAAGTTCTATAGAACTGGTGGATACACTTAAGGAGCTAAATTTACCTAGCAACTACATATTAATCAGTCTCGACGTCACCAGTCTATTCACCAATATCCCTAAACAGCTAATTATCAACTTAATAACTAAATACTGGAAGAAAATCTGTGAATTCACTAATATTCCTCAAACAACGTTTATAGAAATTATCAACGTTTGCTTTGACACAGGCTATTTCGTCTTTCATGGAATATTTTATCAACAGTTAGATGGTACAGCAAGGGGTAATCCTTGTAGTCCTGTCTTGGCTAACCTAGTTATGGAAGAACTGATTCATACAATTATTCAATCCCTGGATTTTGAGGTTCCACTAATTAAACTTTATGTCGATGATACCATATTAGATATTCCTGCAGATAAGGTGGAACATGTTTTAATATCATCAAAAAATACAGTTCACCATTGAATATGAAAACAGTAGCAGTTCAATTCCATTTTTAGATATCTGTTTAACTAGAACAAATGAGGGTAAAGTGTTATTCAGCTGGTATGAGAAACCAATCAGTTCAGGGAGGCTTTTGAACTTTTATTCCTACCATCCATTCAGTCAGAAGTATAGTATTATGTGTTCCTTGAAGAATAAGATTATCAGGTTAAGCAGCCCACAGTTTGTTCAAGAGAATATATCTAGATTCAAAGAGAAACTTAAAATTAATGACTATCCTGAATACTTCTGCAACTTAGTTATTAACAATAGTTCAAACACTCTTCCTCCTCCTTCTATTCCACGCACTAATCAAAACAGTTCCAGCATAGTAACTTATTCAAAAATTCCCTATGTCAAAAGACTTTCAGAGAGAATTAGACATCATCTTGCTGATGACACACATAAAATAGTCTTTTACCACACAAAAACTATATCTTCACTTTTTTGTTCACAAAAAGATAAGCTTGACACCAAGTACAAATCCAATGTGGTCTATAAAATACCTTGCGAGCAATGTGATGCTGTGTATATAGGGCAAACAAAACAAAATTTAAAGAACAGGATTTCCGCCCATAAGTCATCTTGTAAAGATACTCATAAAAATGATAGGGATCATACAGCCTTAGCGTCTCACCATTTCGAGTATAATCACCATTTTAATTTCGATTCTGTCAGTATACTTGACAACGAGATTAATTATAAAAAACGACTGATCAGCGAAATGATTTATATCTATAAGCATGATAAGGCTGTCAATAAGAAAACTGACACTCTTGATCTAAGTCAGATTTATAATTTATTGATTACTAATTACATTAAATTAAAAAGAACGTAATCAAAGAATTGGTTGACTTTATGACTGAACCTGGTATATTCATTAAATAGTATACATGTAAGTATAAAGTATTCATATTTTCTCAAACTGTCTTCAGTGTACAGCAGCATATATCAATAAAAGGTGTATTGACGAACGGCATCTACGATTCTTTTTATCAATCTTCTGGAATGTTTTTTGTTGTTTATTGACACAAAGGGATATGTTATTCCTTGTTGCTTTAGGGGTGTGCTCGATAGGTAAGGATGTATGCTCTACATTTTAGTGTATTTTAACATTCTAGTGGAAAACTGTATTATATTTTTAACTTTTATATCTTTTGGCAGTGTACCGGCTTTTTATTTTGATTGTTTTTGCCGAGTTAACTTTTTAAATGTTAAAATCTTTTATATTTTAATTGTAACTTTGTGTAAAATTTTAAAAAATTTTAAATTTGTCTGTTAGACTGAATTGTCAACGTTTTTACTCATTGTTTTGGCACTCTATGTTTTGCTTATATATTATACGTCTTCGTATGAATTTTAGCCCTGAAGAAGGCGTAAAATAAACGCCGAAACGTCGGCTCTTTGAGTTAAAAACCTCTTGCATTAATTTATCCCAAAATCCGAAGAAACCTCTTCTACTGAAAAAACTGGGATAAGAATTACTTTCAACTGGGTAGATATGATTGCTTTAGATCGTTTTGTATTGCGTAGCCTGAAAATAATAAGAAACTAAAAATACAAAAACAACTCAAATATAGTTTTTAGGCGTTTCTGATCACTTCATATTTTTTTTGGATGGGGTGAGATTGGTGTGATTGGGGGTGAAGGGTTGAAAAACTAAAAATCTACTTCATTTTCCGAAATGAAACTAGAGAGATTTTGCAGAGAGCTTACAAAGTGGAAGATGGGAGAGCTTCCAGACTATTGTCAAACTTTGTTTTTATGTGAAGCAAGTTGGTTCCTCTTTAAATGCAGCTCTTAATTTTTTTTCCAGAACGTCATCAGCAGCGAAACTATGCCTTGCTTATATTTTTCATTGCTGGTGGATCTACTTCTAGTGTCTACGTATATTCCATAAAAAAAGTTAAATTCAAGTCATTGAGTGCTTGTTACATTATAGGTTCAGCTCGGTGTTGAAATTTTCATTTTCTAAAACCTTACATGTCTTAATTTTTGATTAGAGATCATGCCTAGGTCGAAAAAAATGTATTCACTTATATACCACAAACATGATTTTAAGAATTCCTTATAGGAAGTGCTTTAAAACAAAACCAAAATATAGTAGCTTCCTTTCGCTTGACCGCGTAGCTGTAACTGAAGGTAAGAACATAGCAAAAGTCCCACAGAATGTGGTGAATTAAGTGAATGTTTATTAATACTAAAATTTGGTCGCTGTCAAAACACAAAATACTGGCACAAAAAAGAGATAACAGAAAACATCAAAATGCGTAGGCATGGGCATAACAAATAGACTTATGTTTGAGATATGTGTGGAACATTTTTTCTGATGTGACAAAAACTGACAACACACTCCAAAATTAACCTACAAAATCGCCTTGACTGCAACGAAATGTCACGTTGACATGTCATGTTGACCTTTCGTAGCCGTGATTTCGTTACTTGAGTATTACCCAAGGGAGCCTTACGTAAGGGACACTCAACTAACCGTCGAAACACGAAACCTTACTTAAGGGAAACAAGTATTGAAGGACCCTTAAGTATTAACTATGAATACGACCCTAGGACTCATTTTCTTCCGAGCCTGCCTGCTACCATCAATATGGCAAGTATTTCTGCCTGGAAGTGAGTCGTTAAGGTCCTGAGCGCAAAGCTGCTCTGCACTCCTTTACCATCCAGGTGGTAACGTGGAACTGGATTCCGACTCCGGCTTAGAACGTGATCCGTTAGTGAAAGACACCAAACTAATAGGTTGAAGTTTAATCTCTATCAGAAGTGATGAATGAGAGTCCAATACCTATCCTTAAAGTATGTTAAGATCTTTTTTCCTTGAATAAGGATATCAGGATATTGTACTCCAGGAACTACCTTATTCGGTAAGACGAGTCGATTAACAGTTGTTGGAATCCGAATTAACCCTTTTTGACCTCTACAAGCGGTAGACTTAAGTTAGGTTAGGTACTGAAATTCCAAAGAGCCGTAGTTTTTCACCGAAGCGTTTCCCCAGTCTGAGAGTGGTCTCGTTTGACTCAGGACGTCAAACCGAGTCGATCGACACTATTCTAAACCTCAATTTCAGTTCCTCTATTCTAATGTAGCCAGAACTACCGGGCCTCTTGCGTCACTGTTATTCACTCTCAGGCAAGTTGACATTGCCTACCTTTTCATCCAGAGATGCAGAGACGGAAAGTCTCGTAATTCCCAGCAAAGTAATGACATGATCTTTTAATCAACTTGCTCATAATGGAGGTTTGCTTCCATATCAAGCATCCATACTATGTTTTGGATCTGCCGACTTTTTTCCTGGTTAGCCTATGGCGCCGTATAGAGCAAGTTTAGGACATTAGGCTTGAACCCCACATTGCAGTTATTAACTTTTTGGTAACCAGTTCAACATGCTGTATCCACGTATCCACTTGCATAATGGTCTGCTTAGCCTGTAATTGTCTGTGATAACCTTCATTAGAAAGTTGAGCAATTCTCTACACAAGGATGGTATACTTTTCCGTTTACTAATACTGGAAATGGTGAACAAACACCCATTTACAGACAGAAATATTTATGATTTTATCACATCCTTATTTGATTGTATGTTATTACAGTTCAGTGCATCCGCAATAAATATTGAATAATACACAATGAACAATGAGAGCAGGAAAAATCGCCTAGCAACAACTTTCAACTTTGATTCCACTCAGGTACATGAGTAAAGCGTGTTCAGAAATATACTTTAAACATGCACTTTTATACAGAATCATGCGTATTATTCAATCATTAAGAATCGCTGAAGGTTTCCCTGATGGTTTTTACGCTACTTTTTCTATTTATTCCGCAATTAAGTTATAAATTATCAAGCACGGAACAATTCCTCCATTGTTGTTTAAAGAATATATAATATAAAATGCGATTAAAAATGCATTCCCATATTATGATGCGCGGTTTCTCCAATGGTAGTCTATGCTGGAGGTGCCCGTTTCTTATTGGTAGATTTTTTCTCGGTGCAGAGCAACGGTTAAGTGACCTGAGCACTGGCGGCGTACTATCGAGATTCGAAGATGAACGTCAGCGTCAGGCCATACGTTGCGGCTACCATAAGAAAAGCACGGTCGACAACTTGGATGTGGAGATATAGAATGGTCGAGTGCTAGTTTTTATTACGAATAGCTCCAGGGGGGTCAAAGCGGACCGGAGCGTAGGTGGAAGTTTCTTTTCTTAAGCCGAGAATGCACGAGTGGCGTAACGTCTGAAAAACACCCACCTTCAACGTCGATAAGTCCACTACTATAGAAGATAGCAAAAAAAGTTGTATATAAGAGTTGTAGCCACGGATATGCTCCTTGCTCAGAAAATATTTGGATTTATACCGGGTGATCCATAACTACGTGGGAATGCAAACATGAATTTTTTTAAATGAGGCACCCTATCTATTATTCCATATTCAAATTCTACTAATGATTTCCGTTCTTCCAATACAGGGTTTTGTTACATTATACAGGGTATTTCAAAAGTTATGACCATTTCTATATCCAAATCGCGGTCAAATGAACGTACTGTATATCAAAAAGTAATAAATCAAAAATTATTTTTTTTTTGCATGAAAAGATTAAAAGTGTCCTCTGGTTTTAAAGTCCGCTATAAAAAAAGCCCGTGACGCATATTCGTATACAGGGTGATGTAGAATGCACAATCCAAATTTTCTCTTTTTTTTAAACGTAACCCCCAATATTTTATTATCTCAAAGAATTTCTTTTAATATGCTCTTTTATCTTTGTATAATTTGAGTAATTTTTGTAATCTTGTCCCTTTAGTCTAGTTCGTGTGTATTTTTCAGCTAAGTTAGTTGTTTTCTTCTACCTGAACAGGTTTTTGTTTATATTTCATGGACTGCTACGTTGCTTATAGGTAGGAAAATTGAAAAACGCCGATTTGTTGGAAAATTTAAAATTAAATGAAAACTACCAGAGATTGATATTCACAACCTTATATCATTAGAAAGGCTATCAAATTCTTCGTTTAACCGTATAAAAAAAATAGGCATTCCCATTTGAAAAAATCAAGTTATTGCTCATCGAGGTTTCCTTAATTAATCGACCGATTTCTCCAAGCATAAACGTAATTTAAATTTGACAGTCTCATCAAAGCTGACGCATTTTATGCTTAGTAATACGGCAAAGTCACAGCCTTCCAAATTTTATAATCTCTGCGATATTCAATTTTTTCCTGATATCTACGTATACCGATAATGGTGATTTACAGCTAAACGGTTTGCTTTAGGTCCCATGTATGATACATAAAGTCACACTACAATTCACCAGGGAATCTGAATATGCAATAACATATGGGCTGTACCATTTAAAAAAACATAACTTTGATACATTTCGTGCTTTTGGGACACCCTGTATAACACGAAAATATTTTTAAAATGTAGTCTTTATGGGTCTCTATCCATCCGAAATTATTATTTTCTTTTGTATCAAATACTTTAGTCATAATGCTCCGTGTCGAATAACGTGAATAACCCTGTATAATATTTCAGAAGTTAAGATCTTAATGAATGACAACTATTTTCGATTTTCTCAAAAAAGTTTTTTAATGTGCTAAAAAACTCGCAATGCAAAATCATACATTCTATAAATGCCTGTAATTTAACAACCAAACACGATATCAAAAAAGGCTAAATAGTTGCACAAGCGCAAGCCTTGTTCTTCAATTTGCTCTTTGAGTCATTATTGTAAGTTTAAAGGTAACGTCAGGAGCTTAGAAATGCGAAATTCATCTTTATGGTGATCTTTGGACCTTACCTTTGGAGCTTTTGACCTTACCTTTGAATTTCTGGACTTATCTCCCCTCATCTTAGACACACACACTGGAGAAACGGAACGCGCGGCCACGCCTCCTCGCTAACACGGGAATACGTCTTTTCGTGAATTCTCAATTTCGCGCACTATACCCTAGACCCTTAAGGGAAATTCCTGTAAGTGCCTTCCTACCAAAAGTGAATATGGCACCATGCTGCTGCTACATGATGGCACTACACCATTTTTGTACTGGATACTATAGAGATCATATGCACAATATTATACTCTCTGTAGCTTCTGAATTCATTAAGATTTTAATCCGTTGATGTATCAGTGGTGAGATATGCGCGTGCTAATTTTATGGGATTGTAATGTTCGAAGAAGAGTTGATGGTCTCGTGAAAGAACAATGATAGGTGTTAGCTCAACTAGGCAGAAAAGTATATCAGATAACGAAAACACATTTGAATGTTTGCTATAAGAGTACGCATTGTTACCGGAATTATGGATTATAGGTACAATTCCAAACTGAACAATGGTATGGCAGCTTTTTGCCGCGTTGCAATTAATGTGATTTTCAATCACTACCTGGTCAATGAAAGACCTTTGTCATCCTTTTGTGTGCTCGCCTATAAATGCCAAGAATAAGAAAAAACATGTAAACATGAAGTTTGATAAACACAAATTATGATTTTCAAAAAGAACCTACAACATATAGGTACAGGGTGTTCCTAAATATCATGTACAAACGAAAGGAGGAGATTCTGTGGCTTTTTTTATAACTGAAATTTCAAATAAACGTAGGTCCGCAAACACTTCGTTACTGATCTACACGGTGTTGAAATTTCATATTACCTCTTTTTTTTCCTAACAACGCTCTCAATTTCTGAGGTAGTTAGCTCAAATTTGGAATATAAGAAACGCAATACGAGTTACATAATCGCACATGTCAAACGGTTGGCAGAATCTACATGTTGTGTGTGTTGCACAAGCGCAAGCCTTCTTCTTCAATTTGCTCTTTGGGAGGAGATTCTTTGGCTTTTTTTATAACTGAAATTTCAAATAAACGTAGGTCCGCAAATACTTCGTTACTGATCTACACGGTGTTGAAATTTCATATTATCTCTTTTTACTTCCCACACCGATAGGTGAGGGGAGTATTGTGATCGCGAAAATTTTCGATTTTGAGATAATACGTTTTTTGGGCGTTTTATGATGTGTACATAACGAAAATCCACGTCACTCATTTCCGTCGGTCTGTCTGTCGGTCTGTCTGTCGGTCTGTCGGTCTGTCGGTCTGTCGGTCTGTCGGTCTGTCTGTCTGTCGCGTTTTTCTACCCTCGTAATCTCAGTAACCGCTGCATGGATTGTGATGAAATTTGGGCAGCGGTATGCTGTGGGGTCGTAGTAGGTAATGTTCCTATAATTTTGAAAATCGGTGCATAGGCGGCGGAGTAATTAGCAGAAAACAAAAAAAATTAAATATTGCTGAAACTTCGTTTTTAGGCGTTTTAGGGGTCCCTGATCATTTTCTACTTTTTTTTGGGTGGGGGTGAAATTGGGGTGGTTGGGGGGTGGGGGGTTGTAAAATTGAAAAATTTGTTGCTTTCATAATAGACTGTCCACTGACCTGTGAAGGAAGACCTAGCGACATAAATAACTTTTTTAGGTCCATCCGAACATTGCCTTTGCCTATTACAGAAAGCAAAGGATGTAAACATACGAGAGTATTGCGTCAGATCGTTGTAACGAGGAAACTGTTGAATTGATTTTAATGAAATTTTGAAACGGCATTACTACCATGGCGAAGATGGAAAACGCGTATGGTTTTAATAAATCGTGCCAGTGGCGGCGCAGAAATAATAAAAAAACTAAAAATATAAAAACAGCTCAAACTTCGTTTTTAAGCGTTTTAGAGGTTCCTGATCATTTTCTGCGTTTTTTTTGGGTGGGGGTGAAACTGGGGTGGTTGGGGGGTTGGGGGTTGAAAAATTAAAAAAGTTCTTGTACTCTTAATAGGCTGTCCACTAACCTGTGAAGGAAGATCTAGCGACACAAATCACCTTTTTGAGTGCATCCAAACATTGCCTAGCCTATTACAGAAACTAAGGGACTTAGAATTTTCTGTATACTATACGAAAATTTATTGGTCTAAATCGTTTTGTATTTTGTAACGTGGACACTATTAAATTGATTCTAATGAAATTTTGATACAGTATATTGTTACCGTGGTGAGAATGGAAAACGCGTATGTTTGTTAAAAATCTTGTCAGTGGCAGCGTAGCAATAATCAAAGAACGCGACAAGTATGAAAGCAACTCAAATTCGGTTTTTAGATGTTTTAGGAGTTCCTGATCATTTCCTACCAGTTTTTTGGGTGGGGGTGAAAGTGAGGTGGTTGGGGGGGTGTTGGTTGTAAAACTGAGAAGTTTGTAGTATCGATAATAGGCTGTCCATTGACCTGTGAAGGAAAGACCTAGCGGCATAAGACAATTTTAGGGGGTGGGGGTGGCAATTATTTGGTTGCAAGGGATCTTAGACTAAAGCTTCATGCTATGGGAAAATAATAAACTGGTATCAGCGTAATGTGTGGGAAGTACAGAGTCAATCAACTTGACTTCATTTTTTCTTTTGCTGCGCTATTGTTTATATGAGATGAAGCGTGTGATTTCCGTTAGGAACTTTCGGGTTAACCGAGAACTGCGCATTTCTGTGTGTTAGTTTTAAGTTAAGTTATGACATAGGTTTGCTATGAAGTATTCGTACAGACCACTTTGAATTGGACATCAGTAATATACTACTGACGGAAGGAGTTGTTTTTGATGTAAATTATATCAATTGAGTAGAAATATGAGAAGGTGACCCTATCAGAGAAAATCGGTTGGCTTTGTGGTGCAAATTTTAAAGTAATTACAATAATAATAAAGATGTATGGCAATGAAAACAGAATAAATATGATCAAATGTACGAGTGAGTTACAAGAAGCAAAATTCAAATTTCATTCAGTCACGGAGAAAACTTTAGTCATCCAGTTATGCACACGACTCAATAAGTTTTTTATCTATGAAGTACTTTTACTTCCCACACCGATAGGTGAGGGGAGTATTGTGATCGCGAAAATTTTCGATTTCGAGATAATATGCTTTTTGGGCATGTTATGATGTCTACATAACGAAAATCCACGTCACTCATTTCCGTCGGTCTGTCTGTCGGTCTGTCTGTCTGTCTGTCGGTCTGTCTGTCTGTCGGTCTGTCTGTCTGTCTGTCTGTCTGTCTGTTGGCGTTTTTCTAACGTCGGCGTCGTAATCTCAATAACCGCTGCATGGATTGTGATGAAATTTGGGCAGCGGTATGCTCTGGGGTCGTAGTAGGTAATGTTCGTATAATTTTGAAAATCGGTGCATAGGCGGCGGAGTAATCAGCAAAAAACAAAAAAAATTAAATATTGCTGAAACTTGGTTTTTAGGCGTTTTAGGTGTCCCTGATCATTTTCTACTTTTTTTTGGTGGGGGTGAAATTGGGGTGGTTGGGGGGTGGGAGGTTGTAAAATTGAAAAATTTGTTGCTTTCGTAATAGACTGTCCACTGACCTGTGAAGGAAGACCTGGCTACATAAATAACTTTTTTAGGCCCATCCGAACATTGCCTTGCCTATTACAGGAAGCAAAGGGGAATTTTTTCTGATGTAAACATACGAGAGTATTGCTTTAGATCGTTGTAACGAGGAAACTGTTGAATTGATTTTAATGAAATTTTGAACCAGTATTTACCATGGCGAAGATGGAAAACGCGTATGGTTTTGATAAATCGTGCCAGTGGCGGCGCAGAAATAATAAAAAAACTAAAAATATAAAAACAGCTCAAACTTCGTTTTTAAGCGTTTTAGAGGTTCCTGATCATTTTCTGCATTTTTTTGGGTGGGGGTGTTGGGGGTTGAAAAATTGAAAAATTTCTTTACTCATAATAGGCTGTCCACTAACCTGTGAAGGAAGATCTAGCGACACAAATCACCTTTTTAGGTCCATCCGAACATTGCCTAGCCTATTACGGAAACTAAGGGACTTAGAATTTTCTGTATACTATACGAGAATTTATTGGTTTAAATCGTTTTGTATTTTGCAACGTGGACACTATTAAATTGATTCTAATGAAATTTTGACACATTATATTGTTACCGTGGTGAGAATGGAAAACGTGCATGTTTGTTAAAAATCATGTCGGTGGCAGCGTAGCAATAATCAAAGAACAAAAAGTATGAAAACAACTCAAATTCGGTTTTTAGATGTTTTAGGGGTTCCTGGTCATTTCCTACCAGTTTTTTGGGTGGGGGTGAAAGTGAGGTGGTTGAGGGGTGGGGGGTTGTAAAACTGAGAAGTTTGTAGTATCGATAATAGGCTGTCCATTGACCTATGAAGGAAAGACCTAGCGGCATAAGACAATTTTAGGGGGGGGGGGCTGGCGATTATTTGGTTGCAAAGCTTCATGCTATGGAAAAACAATAAACTGGTATCCGCGTAATGTGTGGGGAGTACTGAGTCAATCAACTTGACTTAATTTTTTTCCTAACAACGCTCTCAATTTCTGAGGTAGTTAGCTCAAATTTGGAATATAAGAAACGCAATACGAGTTACATCATTGCACATGTCAAACGGTTGGCAGAATCTATATGTTGTGTGTGTTGCACAAGCGCAAGCCTTCTTCTTCAATTTGCTCTTTGGGAGGAGATTCTTTGGCTTTTCTTATAACTGAAATTTCAAATAAACGTAGGTCCGCAAACACTTCGTTACTGATCCACACGGTGTTGAAATTTCATATTATTTCTTTTTTTCCTAACAACGCTCTCAATTTCTGAGGTAGTTAGCTCAAATTTGGAATATAAGAAACGCAATACGAGTTACATAATTGCACATGTCAAACGGTTGGCAGAATCTACATGGTGATATTTTTTCAGATGTCATGCCCCTTTTTCTTACCCTTTTTGGTGTACAGCTGATAGATTAAAAAAAAAACAAAGTAATTTTTCCATTTTCTTTATAAACGTTTTTTTGTAATAAAGCAAAACAGTTATCTAAATAAAGCCATAGGCCTACTACACCATATTTCAAATACATTATCTTCATCTACCTAATAACAGAGAATCCTGTTTTGTTTTTTTTTCAAGATAAGGATCGGAGATATAAAAAATAAGAAGAGAACAAGAAGGTTCTAAACAAGATGAAAAAATTATTTTGTTTTTTGAATATACCTGCGACGCACCGCAAAAAGTTCAGGGTAGGAAAACATTATGGCAAACGTTTGGCATGTGGAATTATTTAACTCCTATTGCGTATCTTATATACCAAATTTGAGATAAATACCTCAAAGATTGAGAGAGTTATCAAGAGAAAACTGAAAAAAATTTGCAATTTTAATACCCTGTAGATTGGTAACGAAGCATTAATTTGAAATTTTAGTCCTTAAAGACACCAAAAAATCTTCTTTCTTCGTTTGTACATGATATTTAGGAACATCCTGTATAAAATGAAGTTTGAGCAGGTCTCGAGGTTACTTCTCGTATGTTAACAAGTTTCGTCAACATCTAGTGACAAAAATGCAAACATACCCCATCAAATTTATGAAAACATTTCTCCTATAAAAGTTTTGGCATGAATCTTTATCAGTCTATGAGAAAGGGTTAAATTGAAAGCCGAGCGATCACAGAAGGGTTTTTGAAAAACTGAAAGGCAGAAATCAGTGAGTTATTGAAAAAACATATTTCTGAAAAAGGTAGGCACTCAAACAACTAGGTATTACTAGGATTCTCGGAAAACGTTTCTATGTCTTTTGACCTTAAAAGACCAATGTTCCTGCGGCGTTATGGTAGACAAAGGTATAAATAAATATATTTATAATACATCTATAACATGTAGGCATCTTAGTGTGTCGAAAACATTATTTTTTGAAACAAACTTCCCGACTACATTTTTGGCATAAATGATTGGGCAATGAGACAAGCTTATATAAAACAAAGGGCATTATTTTACAAGATTTTGTAAATAATTGCCTAACAAAAAAAATCGCGATCAACAAGTGGAAATATTTCAGCTCAAACATGTGAGACTTTTCTGTTAAAGAGTTATGCAAGAAATCGAGCCAGGCAGTTTATTTTGCAAAGAGCCTGTTTTCTGAATGTCAATTTTAAAAAGTGAAGACATCTAGACGTAACAAATAGAGAAAAAGGATCAATTCTTATAAACTGCTTTCTATCAAGATTTCTGCGTTGTAAATGCTACAAATTATCCCTTGACAAGATCGATCCTATGGCAAGCATTTTGAAGGTTTTATAAGAATTCTACATTGTTAAAAAACATTCGAGAAAAATAGAATGAAAGAATAGATTCATTGGTAATAGTTGAGAGCGAATATTAATTCAAGATTTTCTCATCTACTCTAACTATTTTTGGAAACCATGGTTTGAGACAACTTTCTACTATAAATACCTCTCTTTTTCGGCGTATAGAAATTATAGCCTTGATTTTTAGTCTCTACAGATCAAACAAAAAGCATACAAGTCTTTAATCATACGCCCGTAACAAATTCAAGCCATCAAAATTATGGCTTCTTTTCGGGTTTCGGCATCAGCGAGAGTATTTAATTTTTTGCAGTTCAAAGGTCGAGAAATCAATTAACACTTCGAAATGTCAGATGCAACATTGTGGAGGGCAATGAATTTATTTTGTAGACTATTCTATGAAATATTCTTATTCGTTGCCTACATTCACAAGCTTCATCAATAATGGGTATTTTTAATCAGTTGCCGCATTGGTTAGTTACATTAAAATTCGCACGTTCAAATCATTGTTAGTAACTAGGTCATATTGGAAGTAAAAGTTCTCTTAAATTTATTTTTCATTTACATATTGAATTTGTTAAATAACAATCTGCGATAAGCGTGCCGGTTGGTTATGTTGCAACCACTTAAATTTGCTGATCAGCGTTGCTACCAGAGGTGTATTCAGGTACCTACGTTCCTCATCATAGGATATGAGTTTTTATAAGTGCCAAATTAACTATATCCATTCACATGTTATGCTTGATGTCTTTAGATTGATGTTTCAATATTACTTGTGAGACCTTCGTCTTGACATCCTTAAATACAAAGCGAGGCGAACTTTGCGAACGAGCTAGTCCTGTCGTGTCCTTTTTTTTCTCAAGTAATAGAAAACAAAGTAGCTTAGCATCTAGCTTAGATCATTCACGATATTTCAATGGTATATTCTTCACTTATGGTGTATGACTACAGTTTGTGAATGAAATACAGTAGGCTCTCTCTGTAAGACGTACATGTATGTATAAGGTTTATTTGTTTTTGGTCCCTTTCATTACGTTTATTAAAAGTCATTATAAATCTCGTGTTCTTGTTCTAAAATTAGCCCTTCATTATGATCTATTGATGTCTATATAACGAAAAATGCGAGTGTTTGCGAGCTGAATTTACTTTCATTGAATAATATGCTGTTGAAGACATTTCGAGTATCGCCTGTACGTCTGTGTGGAACGAAATGGCTCCCATTTGGTACCATTCTTACGATAGTATTTCAGGTAATGCAAATAATACTGCATTTTGATATAATCATCATATTTTTTATTAACTTCCACAATAGTGGATCAATCTTTAATCCGCTTGCTGTATTTGTCAATGATGTATTACAAGTATGGTAGTCTCATTTAAGATTTCGAAGTACTTGTTGCTGCGGGTGAGGGGGTTGATAGCAAAATGATGACGTATTCGGTGGAAAAGTTCCTCCTCGAAATAGAAGTCGACCTGTTACGGCGATTTCAATTTTCTGTTTCATTTCAGAGATAAGGTGGGTGGCAAATTTTATCTGGGACACACTGTATAGAAGGTCCAATCTTAACATTTGGATTTATGCTCTGTCAAAAAAGATGTCTTCTATAGTGATAATGTTGAATATTATTATGACCAGTAAATACATACACTTTTACTTATAGTTTAGTTAGCACAGATAAAAAGAACAAGAAAAAATTAAATTATGGTTAACTACACTACTCAGTTTACATCAGATCTGAAATTGTTAGCATATATTTTAGTATTTATTTCATTTCTTTTCCCAAAAGTTTTGTTTTGGTGGGAGTATGTCTGGATTGCCGATATTAAACCACGGTATGTATCCTTTCGCGATCACTGCTATGTTCTGCTAGAGCTGGAGACTCCTTCGCATTCACTGTATCGTAATTGGGACCATTATATACAATTAATTTTTTTATTTATTTATTTTTGCAATTTATTTGTTAACGTAATGTCTCAGATAAAACCACCGTATAGTGCAATAATCTGTCAAACTACATGAATAGCATTTTTTTGGTTGCAGAGTGGCAGTCTTAAAATTGTTATATCCATTGTGTAGTTGGGTAGTTTATTGGCTATTTTAATAATTTGGTGAGTTTTGAAATTGTTTATTGATGCTAAATTAAAATGTCATGGAAATGCCTTGATTCTGGGTAGAGCGTGATTTATAAAAAATAACTCGTGCTGTTATCATATACTTGATTAATAGTATATCAGCAAAATTGCAGATTCTTTGGGTAAAAATATTGAGATTTAACCAAAACGACCTCGGTGCAAAAGTTTATAAAAACCGAAATACCAAGCTGATGTAATTATAACTTTTTTTTGCCTAATAAATTATCAACAACATGATGTAACGAAATTAAGAACTCTAGGGTTTTTTGGGGCAAGAAATTCAAATATTTTCTTAGTTCGGATGCCACTTGTACAGGGCGCCACTTACTACGCAATAATCATCTTAAAATGGTGTAACTTTTTTATGTCACCGTATATTAGCATCAATATTAAAAAATTATGTTTCCTCGTGCATTTCTACCTAAAAAGGTACGCTTTTTAAATCTCGCTCCAAGTAACTATTTTCCAAGCACTCCCTCATCAAGAATACAGTCAAGTTTCAAAAAGTAATTTTTTCATAGATATAGGCTGTGATTAAATCAGATGTCATTTGAAACAGTAAACGTTACACACTTAGTTAGTGTCAAAATTTGTTAGTCCTTCTCGACACTTTGCGTGTTACTTCGGTTCTTGAAATATTTTTTAATATGTAAGAAATGAGAGTACTTGAACTTATATTAATATTGTGACCTTTGATGGTATGGAAGAGTAGATGAGTACTGTTTGACGACCCCTGGAACCTGCAGAGGAAATACGGTCCTGCAGACCACTGCAAAAAACTGAATGCGTGCTGAAGAATTGCCTTATTCATTATTTTCTTATTATACGAACTTTCACGTCGTAGTTACTTTGCATGTCGGCTGAGATAAGGTATAAAAATAGTAAAATAAATATTTTGCCATCGATAAGGTACGAGGAAAATCGCGGTTAACACGCGTTGTGTGTCGGCGTAGTTCGTCAAGAAGTTGCATCGGTGAGCAAAGCTAAGGAACTTAATGCGCGGAAAACAGTTCTGATGCAGCAAGAGAAGTGGTCGAAAACTGATACTACAGCCCTATATGCGTGTATAAAGAGCAGTCGGGTTGCTTAAATTTGTCTAGGACAACAAAACAGAATATTTTTTTGCCAATTATGAATATTATTGATTATTATAGGCTAGCGAATCTAAACTACATTTTAGATCAAAATTATTACTTCTGATGACTTATGAATAATAAATCATATATTTTAATCTAAGTGATGTCTATTTCTAGGTATTTAGATGAATGAATAAAATACAGGCTCGCAAAACTAAAATGCTTTCAATGTGTGGAAGGGGATGTGTTACGCTATAATTATAACACCAACTAGCGGATATTTTTGATGAAATTATGTGATCAGTACGAATGAATTTTTTAACGTTACAATAAATACGTATTCATTAACGATATCTCTTATCTACGAGTATTTGAGTTCAAGTGCTGCATTTTATATGAGCTAAGGCCATATTTATGCTATCCAGATCGCAATACTAACATTTAACCGCAAACGTGCGGTCTATGATATCCCATTGACTATATTAGATACTGAAACTTGAAGACGCACCGCATCTGGCTAGTGGGGAGCAGGGAACCTTTCGGCAAAGTCTTGACGCTGTTTTCCAGCTAGTCGGTAATAGCAAATATAAAGTACTGTACTATAATTGCCAAATTTAATTGTATTGTAGCGATCTCGGCAACCTCATGTTAGCAGTTGTGAACCTCAGATAAAAACGGAAGTTTGTTTGAGTCAGCGCAGTTACTATGAGTAGGTTTCCGGATCGTATGCATCTTAATGACCCAACGTTTGAAGAATAGTTCAAACCTCTTATGAACCAAGATGAGGAAAGCATGGCATTTACCGAAAATGATGATGAGTTAGAAGATTCCCTATAATAGATAAAATACATGACGAGGACTTAGACGCAGACTTCATCCAGATGCAAATGAAATGGAAAATCTACAGCGCGAGACAGCAAATGAGCAAAAACATCTGTCACTCGTAAAAGAAAAGTTTTACATCCGAAAAAAAAGTTTACCAGTGAATGTTAAAACCAGGAAGCCCAACATGGGCAAAGATCTGTTTAGAATGTATATTAGATAGAGTGTTAGATAGGGAGGAGCTGCTATATTCTCAAAAAGTGTTTTCTGTTGCTGCACATTTTATATATAGATTAATCTTATGGAGGTTTTTCAATGTTTTTCAATCTTCAAAATAATTTATGAGTAAATGCTTTACTCGTAAATATTTAAAAAATAACAGCGGCATCTCAGACCGCACGTTAGTGGTTATGTAAAGTTGTCCCACGTTAGCGGTTAAAGACTAAGAGTTCCAGGTCTCTCAATTCATTAAAACCCAGCTAGAATCACAGCCATTTGAAAGAAAAGAATCACGATTCAATATAGCAGAACAATTTGTTAATTATTATTTTTTTGTAATTGATATTTTCTTTAGATATTATGTATAAAAGCTCATCTGACCTTTATGATTTACCCACCTTTCGACGCCTAAAACATCAATATGCCATTATACTTAAGAGTTCTGTATCAAATGAGTGTAACCAGCATTCTTATAACTTGATTTCAGAGACTTTATGAACAGCCAAAACATCATGACAGTATCTTTTTTGTCTCGACCATATCGTTTTGATGTCCAGTAATGAAATTTTCTTCACGACAATAATTGTTTTTCGGCAAGAAGTTTTTCCTTACTAGTTTAATAAATCTCTAATCCGGCTAATGCTCATAGCTGCTGCCAATGCTGCATATTGAAAAACATCTCTACTCCCAGTCACGGATTAGAGCTTTTGAGAAACTCACTACACACCGTTTACTCGTATCCTATTTTTTTGTCAGATTTTTATTACCAGATAATACACTATAAGATATTATATTTGCAAATAATGTTCGAAATGCACATCAACTTGTAAAGAAAAACTTGGGAATTTGCCAGTGACGTGGACTGGCAAATAAATTGATGGTTGCAATATATTTTAATGTAAATAGGCAAGACACAGCCGCACTAAATCAAAAACTACCAAGATTTAAACAAAATTAAGGTAGAGTGTTTCACAGTTTGTCTACAACATAAAATATTTGAAAGTCACGACAGCTCTAGTCAATCAGTAACAACAAAGATGAAGAACAAATTTACGTGGAGTACTTTTGATGCATTATAAGTTTAAAAGAACAGCATTCGAGGCACATTAATAAGCATCGTTTTGGAACAAAACTTAAGATAAGTAATGGAAATTTTAATGACCCTGTACAAAGGTAATAAGGAGATATGTAGTTGTAGCGAGTATTAGCAGGCCTAAAGAACCCAAGAACAGGCCGAATTTCAATAAATACTGACCTTTTCAACAGAATAAAGGAATCAAGCATACGGAAACCCATACGAGCAATGCTCGCCCATAGTAAACCATGAGATAAGGTGGCTAATGACCATTGCAGGCGATACCATTGAAAAAGAAAAAATTTAAGACTAAACTTTACATTTTACATACACTAACTATATTTAGTGCATAAAATACTTTTACTTTTTATTTGATTTGATAGTTATCAACTAAGATGCCACAGCACTTTTCGTTTTTAGTTAATCAGCTGTTACCTAAAGATCTCAATCCGAGTCAATAATCCTTATTTGGCTTTCTATTACTATAAAACCTCGTATTTTGGATAATTTAAGGGTAATGATTGCTGATTTGGCAGTTCTGGGTTTCAATCTTGTTTGACGAAAATTTAAAATTTCAGATCTTTAGGTACACCTGAAAGAATTTCAATTTAATCTTGAAAGCGGCCTGAGCATTTATGTCAGACACAATCCTGACTCTATGATTGTTCAAATCAATTTAGGAATACCCAAGTGTAATAACTTTTATATATTATGGTTAAAAATGATTCTAGAATTACTATATTTGGTAATAGTCATGAAAAACATCACACAACGGGTCTCTTTGATCCTGCTTCTGCTATAATTTCAACATTTTAAAAATGGCATAATTGGATTCTTTTCATATGGATATTACACCTTATAATTTTTGTATAGCTAAAATAGCTGGGAGCTCTTACAAAAGTTTTTCTTAATTTTGTCATTCTTCTGAAACGCATCATTATAACTTGCTACATTTTTCCTCATAAATGCAGATATTCATAGTGTATCTTTTCCTTTTTTTGGAACTGCGTTTATTTAATTTTCGTCTTTGTCACTAGTAACTAAGTTCACTTAATATAACTAACATCCGGTCGTCGATGGTCTTGCGCGATACTTAAACTTTATGAATTTTTGGTGCTTGGTTTGTTCGGCCGGCGTCGACACGCTCCGCCGCCTTAGCGTCGGCGTGCTAAACCAGTACTTTTGGACCCGTGTACTGCATAGGGGCTGAAATTTGACAAGATCTACTGAGGAGGAGTACCATCAGAGAGCGAGCGAGAGAGAAGCAACATTGAGGTCGGGGCATAGGGAGCCTCTTCTTGTTATGTATATGTTGAATTACTACGATACATATTAATCTCGATATTAATTATTAAATAAGAAATAAGTGAGTTGAGTAGCGAGTGGCAACTCAAAAAATTCAAGAATTAACAATCTACTAACGATGGGCAAGAAAGCGGTCATACGGTACGTCGTCATTTAATAGCAACCATTATGGATGTGACTGTACCTAACAGATGCGACCGTTGCATCGTTCCGTAGCTGCCAGAAGAAAACAGCAATATAACTATAAGTAGTTTGACACCAAGTTTAAAGGTTCTGAGTTCAAACACCGTATGGTTTCGTATATTCCATTTTGTTTTGTTCCGCTAGGATCTTGACAGAGATTAATAGGGATTTTCTTTATTATAAATGCGTACGTTCATGTTAATGTTTGCTCCGTCCAATGTGAATGAGCCAAGAACTTGAAATAAATGTCGTTGGTTTTTTACGTGCGCCAAAGGAACGCATGGAACTACAAAGGAATGCATTTTTGTAGAGTTACTGCCAGCAGGGGTGGTCTAGCTGGTCTGAAAGGATTTGGAAACTAGGGACAGATAGTATAATGGTACAAGGATGCTTGGAAATTAAGATATATGGTAACTATGAGGGCCGCCTTGGAAAAGCATCTTCAAACTATCAAATGGACTAATTGAAGTGTTTCATAGTTACTCAGTCTAGCTAATATTCTAATAGATGCTTATGGCGTGCATATAACCCTGATTTATTTCATTCTTTTGTGTTAGACGAACAACATTTTATTTTCTCTCTTGGGATTCCATAAGCACTGAGAAAACTTTTTTGCTGGTCAATAGCAAAGTTTGCGGAATACATATAAGTTGGACCACTCCGCAAAAATATCAAAACGGCCTGCCCCTTCCTCCGTCACCTCGGTACACCGGCAGCAGTGTACCGACGTCAGCCGGGAGGTACGGGGCGGCGCAAAGTAGAGATTGAACGTGTTTAACACGAAGTGTATACAGTCTCTCAAATATATCGGATTTTGTTATCTCAGATTTGTTTGCAGGAAATGGATAATCTTTTTAGAAGTTTGAAAGTAATCAATTTCGCGAGAAAAGATATTACCAATCAATTTAAATTTATTTACGGATGGAGAATGACAATCAGATCCATCCTTATTTTATGGTAAGCCTTGAAATATAAGGGATATGAATACAGGGTATCTCACGACGATTGATACAAGAAATATGTCGGAACTGGGCAGTGGTAGAGAATTATAATTTTGGGCATGTAAATTTGAGCAGATGTTGTGTCTTTTTTTGTCTTTATACTACCTAATGAGGCATTTGTTTTTGGTCACGTGACATTCGATTCAAAATTATTAATGGGACATCCCGTATATTTGTGCCTGTGTTCCTCCCGATAACATTCCAACAAGCACACTTGGGGTCTAAAGTGATTAGTTCAAGAGCTACAGGTACTTAAAGGATTGTATCACGCTAGAAGCGTATAGTGAGACAAAATATTCATTCGGTGGTTTAACCATACCACCCAGAGACATAGTAAATTATATTTTAGAGCCCTAAAATATTTTTATTGATAACTTTAACAATCTAGTTTCTACAGTAGCAATTGGAATGACACTGAAAAGCTACTATACCATAAAATTTATAAACTGTGGTCTCAAAAATAAGCCAAATAAACAAAACGTTAAGGTAAAAATACTACAGCACCTTTGAACCATCAGCTTTTACTTATCTACGAAATAGCTACAATATGTGAAATAATTTGAGATTCACTAGTAATTGTTTTACTAGGCTTTATTTTTGATATCCATTTATGTAGCTTAGTGTACTAGCAAAATAAGCGTTGCATTTGTATGTCTAAATCGGCCGTCAATACATAGCTTTTCAACGACCCTCGTATATACGTACAGGCGTTAGCAAGTTCCCGCTAAAAGACCCTCGTACTTGAGCAAAAAGCAACGCAAAAACTAACTGGCGCGTGCGGCCGCGGCATCGCTTTCATGTGAGTTCTTCAAAGTGCCGACGGAGAGTGATCCAACTTATATATATTCCGTAAACTTTGTCAAAAGTAAGATAATTGTGAATGTTTCTTCTGAGGTTTTAGAATTCATTAGCTCTATATAAATTTAGAGTTCTTTCATGAATGCGGTTGTATTAACCTGCTGTGGTTGGATTGAGGTCTGTGTTTCTAATGTAGTAGATACCATAACCAAACCTATTTTTGGCCGTTTTACCATTTTCTGGCCACTTTTAATTCCTTTAGGAAAAACGAAATTCAGTTGCTCAATAGTGCATCCCATTTTGCTTTATAATACCTAGTATAGTACGTAACTTGGAAACTAAATAATTAATTATAATGAAAGCCTGACGCTAACACTTAGGGGTCTACTGCCCTTCAAGATAGTAAGTTTTTTATGATTACTCCTACGTCATTACTATTTATTTTATTTAAGCTAGTAAATACCTCACGAAGCTTGATTGGTGTAATAAAATATGTACTAGTCTAAGAACCATCGGCTCTCCAGCAACGTCAAACTATTAATGTGAGAACTATGCCGTATCAAAGCAGTGTAAATGCATGTAACTGCCCACTGTCCTGCGAACGTGACAGAAATTTAAATCACAGACATATGTATTCTGCGGAAGAGCTTTTGAACGATTTAATATCACCTCTGTTAGTAATATTAATGATGTGTCTAGCGTAAGGATAACAAGAGAAAAAACCGGCGATTGCAAATTGCAGCGGCTGGTTATTTTTCCATTTCAGGTAAACATGTAAATTGCAGCGGACGACCCTCTGTTAGGGATAGATGAGATTGTAATTACTTATTTGTTGTAAAAACAGTTTAAATTTAGAACCAACAACTGTAGCAACAGATTTTTAAAAAGCAATACACACTGCAGTAAAAAATGTTTGACCTGAAGTTCAGATTATTGGATGTCGATTTCACTTAGGTCAAGCGTGGTGGGGTAAAATACAAAGTCTAGGTTTAGCGAGTAAATACAAAAATTTGACCCATACTGGTAAATGGTTAAAATATACATTTGCCTTACAATTTCTGAATCCTAACGAAGTAGCTGACGCTTATTCTTTCGACTTGGCAGGAATTCAGCCTGCTGATACAAGGGTGTCTTCATATGCAGACTATTTAGTAACAAGAAATTAACTTTTCTAGTTAAGTTCTAGTTAGTTAATTAGAGAATTGCAAAATCTCTATAACAATAAGTGCGAATAAAATTTTGGGTTTGTAATTTAAAAAAATCATTATGATGTCATATAGTTTTCAAGATCACTAACAGAAGTAGATAAGTAAATGCCACCGAATTGTTGCTTCAGATAAAAATTAATTTGACCTGTCACATAATATATATGTCATATAATATTTTGCTATACAAATCCAAATTAGTTTTTAGAATACCTCCAAACAGGTAGACTAACCGCAATCCACCCCTTGCGGCTACGCCGATAAGCCGACAAGGGATCCTCGCTGCAATTTACAACATCTTTTATGGTCACATTTGAGATTTATAATATTATACCCTAACCGCGGCTGCAATTTGCATCCGCCCGAAAAAACACCGCGAAGGTTGATTTCCTTCTTTTTAAAACGAATATGCATCTGATTAGTACAGTAAGCTTCCACAGATCAAGCATAGAGGCAATTAGATGTCAAGAGACATATCTAAATTTTAATACAATTGATATTATATAACTAGCACATTATAAAAAGAGTCATTTACTTGGAGTCATTTTAAACCTCTACTCAGGTGTGTCTGATATTCAAAATTTAAACCCCTTTTCTGACACTTTACTTTGATTTGCTAATGTAGTAACGCTGTGTTATATAATTGCTCAAAACAAGAACTTCATTTTTCATTATTCGCATGGGTCTGTTTTCACTATATAAGAAACAAAAGTTGACAGTCATAAACCTCAACAGTGAAAACGGGAGAAGGAGGCTGTCATAAAAAAAATATTAAAAACTATTAGAAAAACCCATAAGACAAGTTTTAATATCAGTGACAGAGAAACACATTGTTTTCACCTGCATTGATAAACATCACAGTTGAACAACAACAAACAGATTTACATTTGGCAATGAATGATTTCAAATCAGTTGGTCATGGAGGTAGGGTATTTTCTGCCTTCATTATAGTTTTGCAGTCGTACGACACTTTGTACCTGTTAAGTGATATTCTATCTTGTCATTTATATAACTATTGTAGAGAGCTTTACATTTTTCCGGAAATGGTCGATCATCAAAGAAATATCTCAGGTATCATGACGGATTTTAAAAGTTTTCGTCTATGAGCATTTTAGTTATACTGAGTTATTGGGTTTCGAAGGTAACGAAGAAATCGTATGAAAAAGATATAAGTTTTTGAAAAATGGATGGAACAGTTACAAAATTAATGATACTGGACTAAGCATAAAGCTCTATCGCATCAAAGCTGAACTTTTTTGTAATGTTTCATCCTGTACATCCTGAATAATGAACAGTCAATTAAAATGGCGTATCACGGAAAATAATATAAAAAACAATAAACCACTAACAACTTTCATAGTTTCTTTTATATTATTTTCAACAATATGTAACTGGTTAATCCGTGCTATTAGAAATAATTGTCCACTAATAATATCAATTTATCATATTAGTAACTCGATAATACAGTTTTTGTTTACAGATTAATAAAGTATCTTATAATCTACAGGGCGTTCCGCTGAAAAAATGCAACTTTATTATACCACGACTTTATGACCATCCCTG
Organism: Callosobruchus maculatus; assembly: GCA_951848785.1. Classification (NCBI taxonomy): domain Eukaryota; kingdom Metazoa; phylum Arthropoda; class Insecta; order Coleoptera; family Chrysomelidae; genus Callosobruchus; species Callosobruchus maculatus. The sequence continues at coordinate 3,910,124 of CATOUR010000032.1, forward strand.
AAGATTAAAATTTATACTGCGCAGCAGACACTTAACAACCCGATGGCCCAGTTTCACAATCATTAGTTAACTAGTGATGAAAAGAAACTAGTGACATTTAAGACGGATTTTGATTATAGCACTGTAGTCTGTGGTGACATAAATCTATTCGGTTTATTTGTCAAAAGGTTAGGTTGTACCCACGGAACACAGTTATGACAGTGCTCTGGGTCTCATCTGTGGTACCAACTTACAGATAAATAAGCTCAACCATTGGTTTTCTTTGTAAAACAGAACTCCCCAATAACTACTGGTTAACTGCTAACTATTGGTAAAGTGACTACAAGAGGTTACCAATGATTGTGAAACTAGGCCTAAAGGTATTGCATAAAACATTTTCATATACACACTGATTCCAAACTTCTCTAAAACCCTCTATAAGCATAACTTAATAAATATACTTTGCTCCAAGTAAACTAAACAAACGCAGAATCTGCTTGCAAAACCTTCTAAATAGGGTTTTACCACTTCATGTGGAAATGTAATGTTAATACAAAAACGAAATTAATTTTTTTTTAGTTCCTTCACGCAACAGCCGAAAGCAGTAATTGGTTTGATTTACTGCCTGCATATGAGAACTAAAAGCGATCCCTTTAATTTTATTTAGCTTGACTACGGTAATCTAGCTTCATAACTAACACACTCGATCGTAGTAAAACTTCACACATTGTAGATAGACCCACCAGTCAGAATATAGCTTTATATGGTTGAACAATAAGCGTGGATCCTTAAAACCACACAACACCTTTTACGGCCAATAAATTATCGGAACGATTAATTTATTGGGATTTTTACTGTTACTCGAGGCACGGGTTCAGTAAAATACGATGCGGTTACACTGTTCAGCTACGCTTCGCTAATTTTGCAGAATTCCAAGTGAAGCTTTGATAACTTCGCTCAGCCTATCAATAAAAATAACTGTATATCTGCATGCCAGTAGTTATACTGTGCAACGTTTTTGTTGTTAATATTACTATGCATTAATTTTTAACGTCTCCGTTTGAGTCTATTCTGCAAGCATTGTAAAGTTCGGTAGGGATTATCTCATTTTTGATTAATGTAGCAAAAGCACGGTTCACTGAAAACTAGTACTAGTTTATAGCACCAATATCCAACCAGTTTGGGTTTTATTATTCTTTTCCCAGCTTACGTGATAAGTAGAGACTGGATTTAGATGTTTTTACATGATTTTACATATAATATAATATTTGGAATTATTCCTACATAAAAACTTGATAATGGATATTTGCACGCATAAAACAGTAAGTATAAAAATTAAATATGTTCTTTTTTGGGATTGAGATTAAGTACATTTCTGTAAGTTGCAATGCCAAACAGCAAGCGTTTTAACTTACGATTTTATGACTTTTTTTAGTAAAATTTATTTTAATAGGCGGATTTCGCGTTATTTCCGTCCTTTTTGGAAAAATATGGCGATCGTCACCTCCCAAATGGTTCAAAATTGCGCAAACATTTTTTTTCCTTCTGTGTCATTGGCGGCATCGACTGCTCTGGTCATTAGCCTTGTGTTCTGTGTGGGCTTTGTTACTGTTTCCCGGTGCCACCCTAGGAACAGCTCTGTTAGTTAGAAGCCAGCAGTGAAGGCTCAGTTATTGCGCAAAAATTATTTGAAGTAACGTTACCAGGCGCATCTGGAAAGTCTAAGCGAAAAATTACTCAGTGCAGATATTAACTTGCAAGTATTTTATCCTAGTTTAATGTATTTTACCTGCATGGTCATGTATTAAATAAGTTGGCCGAACTAGTGCGTGTAGATTATCCATTTGTTAATAATTTGATTAACAATTGAAGCTCTTCTAAGAGTAGAACGATATGAAGACGGCTGCAAGCTTGCCATTATCACCCGAGTCAGTTGTTATAAGATGCGTCTTCGTTTAATGCATATAATTTTAATAAAGTAAAATAAACATTCTTGAGCTTTGATGACGAATCTGCGGCGCTCAAAAATCTGTAAAGAGTTGGCATTAGATCTAAACATTTTAGAACTATTGGCTTTTATTGACGCTAATTTTACCATGTTGGCAACTACAGTCAAGAATTTGGAAACAACACAACTGAATGATTCATTCAAAATATTGAAAAAACGTATCAGAAAATTTGAAAATACTTCTCGGTGCAGTTGGCAACAAATTAAAGAAAACATTTGGGATTGTATTATCTCGAAATCCAGGATATCAACGATTAAAGAAGATCGCTATATTTTGAGGGGATAGACCAAGAATAGTCTGAATAATATTGATATGGATATCAACCCAACAGACATAGCGTCTATAAAATCTGCACATATCACTTCATGACTCATGTGATGTAGAGCGTTCGTTCTCGGCATACAAAGATATATTAACAGACAAGCGCCAAAATTTAACTATGGTGAATCTTAACCGTATTTTAGTATTATATTGTGACCCTAAGATTTCCTACACTAGCTACTAGGATCACACAGCTTTTGTATTCGTTACTTACCAAATATATACTATCTTACTAAGTTTTTGTTTGTTTGGTCATGTGCTATTTAATTTATTAAAAAATAATATTACGTATTATCCCAGTTTTTCGAATTTGTGATGTTTTTTAACATATATAGTATCCATACTTTACATGACTTTTGCAGCATAAAACTACCATATTTTCCTGTTCTTTACTACAAATAAATCTGATCTCTAGTGACAAGTGAAAAAGAGTAACTTGAAATGTTATATCTGAGTCACTTGTTACTTTGTCGATTGCCTGCTTCTTCTCTGCCTATCCACCAATCTTCAACCCCTCTAAACTTGGGCGGTACTGACCTATTTAAGTGAAGGTATTACTGTAGAGTAGTACTGCAACAATACCTCCCTCGTCAACTAGCGTGGGAAGTAGGATTAATAAACTGAGCTTAGAAAAAACCAGCTTTTGGAAGAGCTAACATTTTCTCTGACAGTTCATTATAACTTTCTTTCATTATTACTTCTACGTGCCTAGTGTCTTAAACATTTTCCTAGTTATGTAAATTAAGGTTAACTTTCACAGGCTATACCTATAATTCGTTCTTGCTTAAATCAAACATATTCGATAAGCTTAAACAATTTGAGATCGATTACACTTCAGTGACTAACAAAAAACAGATTGTTTGAAAACAAGAAGTTTACTAGCGCTTCGACTAACTCTGTAGCTTTGCTTAATGTACAAAATATGGGAAGAAAACCAATTCCGTAGCTGTACTGTGTGGAATTAATGTTGTTGCCTGCTCATCTCATCAACTCACACCTTTTCCAGCACTAGCTTTGAATGCATTAAATTACATTTCTAAAGCGTCAATAATTGCCAATTACAGTTGGCGCTTTAAAAATGCAATATAATTCTTTTGCAACTACTGCCGGAAAGCTATAGTGTTCTTACGGATAGATAAAATTTCTACAGACTGTGACACAGACATTCTACCCACGGGCCTGTAATCAGCTGTCCTAATTTGACCACCTACCCTCAGTATCCGAGAGAAGCAGGAATGCCTTAACGTTTCCAGCAAACAAGTTGCATTAGACTCGTAAATAAGTCCAGCGGTCATGCGTAACGCGCTCATATCCATGCAAAATATCCACCAATAAAATATAACATGCTGCAATTATTCAGCAATATAATAATTAATCGAGCATGTGCAGACGTGAGCGGATAAAAGTGAACGATCTGCATGGGAGCTCTCACATCAGACTGTTCTATCTGATGCAGACTTCGGATAAATTCTCTGATGCTGATTGACTTACTTTATCATTGAAGACCATTCGTTCGTCGAAGGATAAGATTTTTGTAAGTGTCTAGAAAAGTCGCGAAATTGTTTGGATCTGTTGCCTATACATTGGTATGAATTAAATAAATGAAAGAAAGAGAGAGGCTTTCTTGTGACCAGAATCACCAGTACATAGACCTTATGCAACTCTCCTTACCCTAGTTCCCAAGTTTGGCCCTCATCGCACAGCTGAGGATGGCATTGCATCCCGTCTATCTTATGTCTTCAGGTTCAAGGTTGCAACTTGAATCTGGTATAGTGTATAGTCTGCCTGTGGACCCAAGGGGTTCATATAGAATGTCTGCCGAAGACTCTTCCTCCTCGCCACAGTGTGCACACGTCTAGTAGCTAGCCACCCTCATCACACACAAGTGACGTATGAAGGTGTTGTGGTCATACAACAGGCCCACAGGTAACTTTAGCCAGCTTCTGTCCACACCTTGAGCAAAAATAAGTTTTCTAGCTTGACGGAGATGGCCAGACATTCCTTTCCATATAATAAGGTGTTGATTTTGTAACCACACTTCTGTTTTCCTTCTAATTGTACCTGCTGCCAGCCCCACAGCCTGTTCAGGACCAAAGAAATTATACCTCGACCTTCTTGCGCCTTGCGAGCACGTCCGCCGTTTCATTACCGCAAACTCGAGTATGACTCGCCACGCATATAAGTTACAGCTGATGTCTTGCCGAAATGTTATCCAAGACGTTTCTACATTGCAGAACGAGCCTTATTTTATAATGGGTTTATACCTACAAGCACTCAATGATTTGAATGCTGCCTGGCTATCAAAGCAGATAGTAATCCGACTCTTAGGCCGCTGTAATACTTGAAATACCGTGATATATCCCCCAAGAGGAAGGGAGGGCTTTCTTTGATCCACAGACACATCAGTACAAAATCATACAAAAGATGGATCTGTTAGAAGTTCTTCTGATCCAGCTGTTAAAGACAATCCCTGCGCATCATTATAAGGTTAATAATCAGGACGATATACTATTCTTTCAAGAATGGTGTTACAGTACTATTTCATTCTAATTACTACGTACTTCTGTATTCAAAAATCTTCAAAAACTTAAAAAATATAGCAATGAAGCGAAGGACCACATAAAAAAATAGCCTAGAAATTGTGCTGTGGGTAATCACAGTTCAGCTAAAATAGTTAGAGAATCTTCCAACAAAGCAGCACATTTCGTCACTGTGAAGTTCTTCAGGATGTCTCAAACTACTTTAGCAAGGCTGCAGTGCCTATACCGTTTGGAGTATAAAGGCTGGAATAAAAACTATTCAAGTTGCAAGGAACGTTTAAAGCGAGAAAGAAAGGTATAGCAAAGAGAACATTCCCATAGACTTACATCTTCGTAGTTTTTTCTATTCCCTATTCTATAATTTGTTTCGACCGAAGATAGATACAATAAAACTAAAACACTTTTGATACTTCTCGAATTGAATTGAGGCAAACAAAGCAAGTTTAGTTTTTACTACGCTGGCTATACTCGAGTTAAAATGTGAATTTTTAGTTTATTTAATACGTCACGGTTAACGTAACGAATAGAGATCAATAGGTAATCGAAAATACTAAGAAGTTGTTAAAAAAGCACACTTTGTGTCATTTTTACTTGTCGTCTTTGAATAACGATATTATATTTTTTTTATCTTTGTTTAAGAAACTTCTAGTTATAACTTAAAATTTCATACGATTTCAGAATTGTAACTTAGCTAAAATAGTTGGGGCACACTATACAATAGGTATTATTCAAAAAATGGCGAAAGCAAATCCGTTTGACATCTTCAAATGCTATGAATCTGTAGCACAGATAGGACATGCTTACAGGCAAAACAAATTTACTGACGTATTTAAAATAAGATACTCTTTAAGTAGCAAGGTATGGTGAAGCAGTAGCGGTAAGGGAAGACAGACAGTTGAAGGAAATACCTATCTATCTAATGTGATCCGAGCTTTTTAAGTATAGACCTATGATTGAAGTAGAAAGAGTGATGTGACTATTTGGAGCTGTGACTATTTGTCGACATTTGGTGAAGGTACGAAGTGTGTGTTAAAATCTGATTTACAAAGTAAACACTGCGGTTGCATTATTTACATAATCATTCGCTTAAGAACAAGACTCGGGAAACTTTTAAATGCTAAATTTCCAAATACTAAGCACTTCGTAAATTAACTAACGTCTAAATATATTTTTATTTATTACGCATTGAAATTTGACGAAATGCATGATTAGTAATACTGTAGCCGAATAACCTTCTAAATAATTGATGTATAAGGTAAATGATGAAAAATCGCATATTGTGCTCTATGAGGTAGGCTGCGTTTGCAGTTATAGAACCTACATGCTTTTCTGATACGCCAGTATCATGTATTCAGGTTCAAGAAGTTCTAATGAAAGTTCCCTATCAACGACTCCGAAAACCAGTTTCCTAACCTCAAAAGCATTGTACTAGGATTTTTAGGTTAGAGATGAGCTTTGAAGACAAACCCAGAAAATGCATCACCCGATGGCTCCTTTAAAGCTTCGGACACCTTAGAAGCAAAGGACGGTCGTACATATGCAGGACAATTGCATTCAGCTAAGTGGCAGTAGTCTCATGGATATACCATAGAATAGAGCTAGTGAATGGGTGAGGGAATGTCGATCCAAAAGGGTACTGAATGACTGCCAATGGTCTGTTAAAACAGTATCACTGTGTTTCTGTCTACTGTGTCAAGTACGGTCAAAGTAATAGAAGCTCCCCAGCCATGTTAGTCGTTACTCCATGTCTGGTGATATCTGTATTCTAGGGTTCTGTGGAGCGATTGCGGTGGGAGGTTGAGCAGCACTTTCTGCGATCGTGCCAAATCAAGTTTTCTCTAGTATTGGTTTCTACAAGCTTGATGCTGAGAAGGACTAACTCCGACTTTCCAACGTGATACAGAAATGCTTAAAACCCTTGATTCTCATGTACAAGTAGTAGTAGTAATGCCGATGGAGAAATAAATCCGGGTAAATAGGTCACCTTTGGCCCCCTTTGTCGACCACACACACACATGGCCTCATGGAAAACTTACTTTTTAGTCGCTACCAGACCTCCTGATGAAGGTCACTCTTATATAGACCAGTTTACTGAATGTAGTGATTTATTTTCATTCCTTCGTGCCAAATATATCAACACCAATTTTGCGATATGCATCACATCTGCCCAGGAGTTGAAGGAATGTTTCGTCTACTTCCCAGTATCTGGAGCAAATGGCGTCTTTACAACTTTGTCCACTCAGCTGGCAACGGCCTGTGAGAACTCTCACCAAAAGGTTCTGCGTTTCTCTGCACACTGTACAAAGTTCTATCACTGATCAAACTGGATCAGGTCTATTGTGATAGAACGAAGCAGAAACAGGGTCTGAATGAAGAACTATCGCTCTAGAAAATCTACTCATGTTGATATTATACTGTTTCATAACATCAGCATCTAATAGTTCATCAACTCTGCAAATCTATACTCACTAGTTTTCGACACAGTTGTTGCAAACACCATTAGCCATCCTAAATCAACACTTTACCAACGAACCATAAAACGAACAAGCTACTCTTCGTAGTTACTTTTTTATAGATCATATTTGAGCTTTTGGGGCTTAGAGACTCCTGTGTGGGGTCGACGAAACTGCAAGTAGAACCAGTCTGAGCTTCTAAAGCTATTGGCCATCTAATCGATATAGCATACGGAAATAGTTCAGGCTGTCGATACCTGGCAAGCTTTTCCGTACAGACTGCATGCCGTAAACATTGAGGTAGTTTGGTGTGTCAAAGATGCATGAATAAATCATCTTATATATAGTTAATCCATTGAACACAACAACAATGATTAATTGAGTTGCTACAGTTTACAATCTGTTCAATTATTCACCTTCGCCGGTCATACAGGTACATATTAATTTCATATAAGACTTAAATAAAAATGAGGAAGCTCATAGGGTGAAATGTACATGAATAAATTGCTGTACTAATTATGTATTTTATTATGACTGTATCAGTTGTGACTATCTGACTCAACACCAATATGCCTTATTGGTGTTTAGTGTTGTAAAATATAGTGTTTGGAAGTGCTCAATCCTTAGCGCAGCTTAAATATATCAGAATTGTCAGTTAGACTAGTCGACATGCCTAACGTCACAAGGGACCTCCACAGCCTGGAACATCGAAGAAGAGTGGCTGATCCGTCCCTGTTTTACAGATTCTATCACGGAATACATCCAAGTGAGCTCTTCCAGATAATAACACCGAAGGCCGTCCAAACAGGGAACACTAGAGTGGCTCTGCGAGCTCATCCATGCCAGGTCGAGGTCCCTACTCCCCGAACCAGTCTCCTCCAGCATTCCTTCCATCGGCGCTGTGGAATGAGTTACCGGGGAATTTGTTTGCCGGCGGCTACAACCTGCAGCGTTTCCAATCAAACGTGTACAGACACTTACCCTCTCGCAGCGCTTCTACAACGCCATAGGCTTTCAACCTTTGCGGTAGGCTGACCATAAAAGAAACCCAACCTCCCCAATATTTGCCAATATACTAAACGTATGTAATAGAAAAAATCCTCACTTCTTTCGCATCAGAAATTGCTTCAATTTCATTAAACTATAAACTACTTATAGGAATAAGGATAAGCACATAAGCATTTTTTCCAAGTGCAACATCGTGGCTAGAAAAACTCCACTGTCAAAAATAGCAATGTCATCCAGTGAGTCTTCAAATTAAAATATTTTACTTATTTGAGGATGCTGCATAATATCTGCAGAAGAGGTTTGATTTGTGGACGAAGAAGAAAGGAAGCTGGAGACCGGATCAGTTGAAGGAGCAGGAAAGGTTAGATAAATTTCAGTGTGACATTTTCTATTCGAAGCCAATACCTCAAACAAGCATTACCTTACTTACTTATATGTTCAGTACAAATAAATGAATGATTGAATAAATATATGCAGATAATGTTGGCGTCTAAAGAATTTCAGCCTTCGCATTCAAATTTTTAGCTATATGTAGACAGTTGTTAAATATAAACACTTTACATTAATAATTAAAACCCATATAAAAGCGATAAGAGATACGTTTTTCCTTAGGAGATAAGTTTTATTTGTAAAAGCATTAATGTAAACTTTCCTTGGGTACTCGAATAAAAATGAAACGCAGTATCTGTATCATACCTATGATATAAATATTCGATATTTCTCTAATCGTCTTCATATAAAACTAAATATTTTCAATTGATTTGTTTTCCTGGCTCGGAGAGATAGACAAAATATAAATATTATTTTCCCATTGCTCTACGAATACTTCGTTTTAGAAGGGTAAAGACATTATTATCGTTAATGAGAAAATTATTATATTAACACTGATGAAAAACCTTTCTAGAAGGTATTTCTATATTTGAAATCCAATTCAGTCTCAAGACACATCTATACCATAAGTACACTCAATTTATATATTTACAAAGAAAATATTAATGTGTGCTATAATTTCTCGTTGATAAATTTTTAGTTTATTTAATTCTTTTCGAAGTATCTGCCAAAACGTAAATGGTTTATATTATTGATTAGAAGTTTTGATAATTTTGGTACTTAACAGGGATATGACCGCATTGACCCTGTGGTTTGGGAATAGTTGTTCCACGTGATTTATAACATACAATGATGATATATGTGCGTTATTGTGTGGGCGCTATTAACAAGTGATAACGAATATGCATATGCAACAAATAAATCAGTTTCATGTCATATATTTGGATAACTATGTATAACTCATATGTATTGTGGATTTGTTATACAATGTGTTAGAAAACATCCACATGTATACGAATGAGGTTATCAATACAGTATTCCTAGTAACTGCGTTACGTTAGGATAGTTAGGCTTGAAAGTTTAATTAAGCTTTAAGTTTGGGTACTCAGACAATCAGCAAGAGCGTATGGTGGTAAGCGAATGTGTCTCTTTTTATCAAAAAAACAATAGAAGGAGTTTTTACCTTTGCTGTAATGTTTTCTGCAACCTCAATAAAAAGGGGAGGCATACAGACTCAACAGGATATGAACACCCGCCGTAAGAGACAAAAGGATCCTAAGATGCTTTCCACATTTTATCAAGGTTATATTTCGAGAGGTTTTCACTTTTTTTTGTTCAAAAAGGCTATAGATGTAACAAATTTCCACCGATGAATATAACCATGGCCTATCTGTGAAATGTTAAAACCGTATCTCAATCTATCGAGATAACGGACCCTCACATCACGAGCAAAGGTTGAGAATATATATTTTAGCATTATAGCATACTCAAAAAATGGAGTCAAGTTGATTGGCTCAGTACCTTCCACACATAACGGTGATATCATTTTATTATTTTTCCATTGCCCACCCTCAAAAAATATTCAACACAAAAACTCTCGTAAATAGTTTCTTGCATCTCTGTAGGAAGAAGGATGACACAGTCTTTATTCTGTTTCAACTGGATGAAACGTAACGATCAGGAACCCTCAAATCGCCTAAAAATGAAGTATGAGCTTGTTTTAGTTTTTTTTTGTTATTGCAGCGCCGCAACTGATGACGGTTTCTAAAAATAATATAGCAGATTACACAATACAGAAGGATCTATGTATGTATACAGTCCCATGGTTTCTGTAATAGGCAAGGCAAGGTTCCGATGGACCTAAAAAAAGGGTATATGCCGCTAGATCCTTCTTTTGAAGGTCAATCGAGAACCTATTATGAATATAAACACTTTTTCTGTTTTAAAACCTACCACCCCCTCCCTCCCAACCACCCCAATTTCACTACCATCACCAAAAAAAGTAGAAAATCATCAGAGATGAGATTAGAACTTCCAATCGATCAAAGCTATTATGTAATCTTTAAAACTATTTACCAAACCGATTAAGATGTGAGCAAATGTAAGTCATGTCCGTTTACCGTTTTATACATTATTTGTGATGTTTGGACCTTATTCTTGGTATTTCTCTGTTCCGTAATAAATTTTTCCTTGCTTGAATCGCCAGAGCAGAAACGGTGTACAATATATGCCCATAACTAAAACCAATTTACGAACATATCCCACCATGCCAATATCCGATAACTTTCATTATTAATACCACCATAGTAACCATCTCTACGTCTATTACCGGTATATAACATTGGAGCCAGAAAATTGAGTTATTTAGAGATTTTGATACGAACGCATTTCTGAAAATTTCAATCATCGTTGTTCAAACTATCTTATACTTAATCATCTGTATAAGCTTTAATGGGAGGTACAATTACTTATAATTATACTTCACAAAAATTGCTCAATAGCCATTGGCGTCTATGATGGCGAGTCACTGTCCTTTGTTAGGTTAGAAAGGCTACGCTAGTGCTACATTGTGTGGTATACATGTAGTATGCGGATAGCAATTAGGAAGCTTATGTAGACGATTGTCCGTTGATTTTGTTGAAGTTCAGTGACCTTGAGACTTAGATTACAAGTAATATATGAAAAATGACAAAAATAATACTCAATGTTGGAAGAAGAATATTATGTAAGGAATAGTTAGCTCGTCTAGCTAGTATGGGTTTGACATGTGATTCCTATTTTCCCCATAGCAGTTATATCTAATCAGGGACTTACAACCTTCTTTTCAGTAATGCTGCGTTCAGTTCTCTGACTGTTTTTATTAGTAGTTTTACCTAGAATAGAGTTGGAAAAGGCAAAATTGAGGAAAATCATGATTTTGCCCTTATTCTTTAAACAAATATATGTCAAAACCCCGGGTATTGCAAATTCAACTCGTTATTTTCGGTCATAGTAATTTTTCAGTTATGCAGCTTCTACATCATGGAAGTGTTTATAAAAGTGTAACAAGATAAAATTCTATTTTCATTAATCAACTAATGCCAATATTCTGTCATTTTTTGTATATTTTTACTTCCCACACCGATAGGTGAGGGGAGTATTGTGATCGCGAAAATTTTCGATTTTGAGATAATACACTTTTTGGGCGTTTTATGATGCCTACATCACGAAAATCCACGTCACTCATTTCCGTCGGTCTGTCTGTCGGTCTGTCTGTCTGTTGGCGTTTTTCTAGCCTCCTAATCTCAGTAACCGCTACATAGATTTTGATGAAATTTGGGTGGTGATATGGTGTAGGGTCGTAGTAGGTAATGTTGCTACAATTTTGAAAATCGGTGCATGGGCGGCGGAGTAATTAGCAAAAAACGAAAAATTTCAAATATGCGTTAAACTTCGTTTATAGGCGTTTTAGAGGTTCCTGATCATTTTCTACTTTTTGTTGGGTGGGGGTGAATTTGGGGTGGTTGAGGGGTGGGGGGTTGTAATACTGAAAAATTTGTTGTATTCATAATGGGCTCTCTAATGACCTGTGAATGAAAGTCCTAGCGCCATAATACAATTTTTTAGGTCCATCCGAACATTGCCTTGCTTATAATAGAAACCAAGGGACTTAGAATAATTTGTGGTGTATACATCCGAGTGTTGTTTTAGTTTTAGATCGTTCTTTATTGCGTAACGCCAAAATTATCGAATGGATTTTAATGAAATTTTGACACAGTATTACTGCCACGGCGAGGATGGAAAGCGCGCATGTTTTGGAAAAATCGTGTCAGTGGCGGCGCGGCAATAATAAAAAAAACTAAAAATGTAAAAATAGCTCAAACTTTGTTTTTCGGCGTTTTAGGGGTTTCTGATCATTTTTTACTTTTTTTTTGGGTGGGGGTGAAATTGGGGTGGTTAGGGGGTGGGGGGTTGTAAAACTCAAAAATTTATTCCATTTATAATAGTGTCCATTGACCTGTGAAAGAAAGACTTAGCGGCATAATAGACGTTTGTTAGGTCCATCCGAACATTGCCTTGGCTATTACAGAAATCAAGGGATTTGGTATTGGTAGGGGTAGGTATTGATTCAGAGGTCGTTCTGAATTTAGTAACATGGAAATTATGGAATTAATTTTAATGAAATTTAGGCACACTATTATTACCGCGGCAAGGATGAAAAATGCGTATGGTTATCAAAAATCGTGTCAGTGGCGGCGCAGCAATAATAAAAATCTAAAAATATAAAAATAGCTCAAACTTCGTTTTTAAGCAATTTGGGGGTTCCTGATTGTTTCGTTTCGTCCAGTTAAAGCTGAATTGTGTCGTTTTAGTTCCTACGGAGAGATTTAGGAAACTATTTACTAGTTTTTGTGTTGGATGTTTTTTGACGACAGGCGGGCGATGATTTGGTTGCAACTGTTATGTGTGGGAAGTACTGAGTCAATCAACTTGACTCCATTTTTTTGGGTAGCAATCTTAATTCTGAAATACTGTAAGTCTGAAAATTTTGAGATCTAATTAATGTGACTGCAGCTTTTGGCGAAGCAAGAATCAATACTGCGCAGTCTAAACACACGTCAAGCCGTACTTTTTCCAAACCTATGTTCCAATAACTACGCCCGCATATTCAAGAGACGACTTAAATTTTAACTTTTAATTATTACGTTATATAGGGCAAGTCCTAAGTTGATACGTTTTCTTAAACTGAAAAATTAGCGAGATATAGAATAGAAAAGGTATAGCTAGGCTTGTGTATCAAGACGTACCTAGTATGTGTATCTTTAGTCTTTTGCTCAGATTTCAGTCAAATTATGAAACAGCTTTTGGGATTTGCCAATTTAAAACTAACTACGATAAGCGTAAAGTGACTAGTGCACTAATTGACAGGTAAAATGCGTGATCAATAGTACAAAAACCCGAGCGGAAGATTAAACATAGACAGACTAGGTACGTCTTGATATACAAGCCCAGATTTACTTTTTTTGATTCTGTATCTCACTTATTCTGTTCTGTTTTTGTTTTTTTGTCATTTGAAAAAGTTGTTCATTTCAACGACTCCTATATCACAGTTTAAAAAAAATATCAACTAAGGACTCACCTTGTATATCATCTTGTGCAACAAACCTTATGAGGAGGCTTTCAAGAATTTAGAAATATCACAGAGGTTAAGCAATACAATGTATAAGGATCATCTAAGTACAAAAGTTCGATTGCAAACGACCTGCTACTTGTTTTAGTTTCTTAAAGGTGGTATTATCCGACATGACCCTTCAACGGGCAATAGACGAACGCAGATAGCCCAAGTAATGATTAAGATTTAAAATTTAGTCTGAAAATACCAATATGGCTAAGCACCTGTGAAGTTTAAAGAAATCAGTTTGGTGAGTTGTCAAAGTATACAGCGATTATTTTCGAGGTCTGAAATTGAATTTTAGCAGCTGCGTGTATTTCTTAAACCCATCATTAGCAGATTCAAAGCTGACATCATGAGTAGATAATGTAAAAACTTAAATTATGAAAAAGTAGGTTAGGTTAGGTTGAAAGTGAGTGGGGCAGAGCTGCCTCCTTCCACTGCGACTCAATTGCGCCTATAGGTATTGTCGCTCACACCTTTTTAGAGTTCACCGTACAGTCCGCACCTATTTACGAAGGCGATCATCGTGAAGGGTGAAACTTCCTTGAAGTCATGAGGTTCCAGTTGGGCAAATCCGAATGTCTGGAACCCAGCATTATCCAGTACTGGACAGGAGCAAAGAATATGCTCCGCTGTTTCGTCCTCCACGTAGCAGAAGCGACAGTCTGAAGTTTGTTAAAGACCCAACTTCCGCATATGGTACCTTAGACGACCATGTCCCGTCAGGAGACCGACCAGAATGCGGAGGTCGTACCTATTACATTCCATGATCCTCGGGGGGGCCTGACTCGAGGGGTATCTTATAAACACCTTCAAGTGCAGTAGCCCTGGTGTATCTCGCCAGTTCAGGAGTGCTTTCCTCACTGCCCAGTCCGAGATGGTCTTTTTAGCGGTGCTTTTTGCAATGCCCGCGAAAAAGTATAAAACGTTTAATTTTTGGGATCCGTAGCTCTTCAAATCTAAAAGAGGTGTTGTGTTCTTTGGATGCCGTCCATTATTTGGGACTTGCTGCTTTGGTGAATTGAAAATATCTTCATTATCAAGGAGTATTAGCATGCCAGTACATTTCATGATTTTGGGTAAAAACTTTATCACTAAGCTCCTGCATTTATACTACTGTAGCCGTTCTGTAGCCTTATGCAATTAATCTCTCAAAATAGAAGTCGACATTTGACAGATTCAAAAAAAAACTTTTGCGTACTCAAGATCGTCATCCTGCATAAGATGTTTCACTTTTATAAGCATTCATCTGAATGCAACTACCACAATAAGACAGTGAGAAATTAGGTAGCGTGTCTGAGTACCTAGCTAAGCGATTTCTCTATTTAAATCTATTCCAGAAAGATAATAGGCCGAATAGAACATAAATCGAAACGGTGAGTCACCCAGGTAAAGTGAAATGATAATTCTAGTCTCTCTCAGTTCTCTACCAGCACCAAGCCTCTAAAAATCTGCATATCTAAGGTTCACATGTTCCAAGTATCCGCGTACAGTGGACTCATCTCTTCTCGAAATATAAATAACGAATATATAAAGATAGATCTTATATTTTCCAGTGTAAACTAAGCTAAAAAGTGTATAAAAGAAGCCAAAGAGTGTTTCTGCTCGAAAAATAAAACAAGTATAAAATGCATTGACCTACCCTACACAGATTCTGTTAAGTATAGGAGGCTGTGCATGTATACATACAGGTCAGTGGCGGCGAACTACTTTATCGTTCGCTTTCTCGAAGACGATGATGACCTGGTAGAGAAGTACCATATGGACAGAAAAAATCGGAGCAAATTTTAGCACGAAACGGATAGGGAGCAACAAGTGCAAATTATTCATCTCCCATGCGCAAATTCGTTAAAGTAGTGGACTGAGGTCTGTTAAAACTATTATAGGCTATTTCCTAAAGTAAGGAAGGTGATTTGCTTGTCTCTTATTTTGATCCATCATACTTTATTGACCCCCAATAAAACTAAGCGCGCTGAATGATAAACTTTTTACTCATATTCCTGGCCTTTATAAAGTGCAAAGTATTTGCAAAAAGGTTCCTTTACATTCTTCTGGTAAGTATTATACTTCTTGTGAAGCATAGGTCATGATTTCATTTCACAACACTCTTTCATGGCCCTCAAACTTGTTCCTCTGAGGGTTGACTTTGATGTTTCCATTTCAGTTATTTAATGAGGGATCAGACTTTTGTACTACACAAAGGGGATGATAGTTATAAGAAAAGGGACAGAATAGAGATAATAAGACTGTGCATCAAGAATCACCGACGTCAGGAAGTTTGCAAAAAGCCAAAGCTGTTTTGGCAAAGCGTTCAAACTGTGTCACCTATTCCAAATTAGTTTTTTGGCAAATAACTTAAAATATTTTAAATTGTGGTACGATGTTTCAAACTTGAGATGCTCTCGCTAGTAAACTACATTTTTGTACCGATCAAGTTAAGGTATATAGATTAAGGGGCTTGGATATGACGGGCGAACTTATGAATCCAAGAAAATACGTCTTCTCGTGTTGGTGCTTTCTCAAGTATGTGTGTCTAGAATAAAATGAGGGGAGGTAAGTCCAAAGGTCGCCTTGTGATACTGTTGACGGCCGACCGCAGCGAAGACGATTTCGCTCGAGAGGAGCCGAGTGCCACCGACCGGTGGCTTACTTATAGCACAGCATAATAAACAACCAGCACAATAACTCAAGTTGGCGGAAATTACACGCGCATCCCCACTTTTGGATGATTTTTTGTAGGGATGGTGACGGTACTTCGATACTTGTACTTCTGCACTAATATCGAGTATTTTTATCTTAGATACTTTTTGTGCGATTCCAAGCTGTTATCGATACTTTTGTAGGGTATCGGTATCGAAAATAATTATATAATTATTGAGGGGTGTAATCAGTTGCACAAAATGCTCTGTACGAACCAAACGCGCCTATGAGGCTAAAAAATATCGAGTTGGTACCGGTATCGATATTTTCATTTTCGCATCTCTACCCAAACTTCACAGCCGTAAAATCATCCATAAACCCTCCCAAGGTCAAATTTTGTGGGAACCATTTTTATATAGGAAATCCTCAGAGATATTATGCTGGTTGTTTATTATGCTGTGCTTATAGTATGACCTAACATTTAAACTTACAGTAAGGATTCAAAAAGCAAACTGAAGAAAAAAGTTTTCGCTAGGGCAATTTGGTGGCATTACATTGATATCGTGTTTGGTTGTCAAATTACAGACATTTGAGGAATGCATGATTTTGAATTGCGATTTTTTTTGCACACTGAAAAACTTTTTTTAAAAAACCGCTCTGAATTGTCCTTCACTAAGGTCTTAACTATCACATTTTGATTTTTTTTGTATGTAGTTTGAAAAACGAGTGAGCTATGCGTGTCTTGCGAGTCCGTGTTTTACATAGCAAATACATAATTGTGTATAAATTTGTGTATCCATGTGCTTAATAGATACACCCCTGAGCAGGGTGTATGCTCAGGAAGATAAGACTGTTGTGCAACTGATGTACAATTGTCCAGCTGTCCTATCCATCTTTCTCACTGGATTGCTATGGCTGAACTGTTCTTAGGAATCCTTTGGAAGATTTACAAGAGGCCAAGTAGGAACTATAGAAGGGAACAAAAGTGGTTGTCCGATGACCTTATGTTCACCATTGTCTTATGTCGGGTATCGCGCTTGTTGTGTATTGGAGTCTTCTTATCTAAGTTACTTAAAATAAAAACAGTTTCATCAGTTTTTCTCAAAATAAAATGGATAATTCAATTAAGAGCTTGTTGTAGGCTTCGGTGTGGGTGTTCGGTACTCGTGGTCGAGCATAGACTGTTGAAGATTTAACGCTGGAAATAGCAGATCCCATGAGCACAATACGTACTACACGTCTAGAGGGCTTATCGTAACTACACCCCTAGATAAAAAGGCAGGCAATGGGTAACGTGACGTGAGTCACTGGCGATACTAGATTTTTTTATTCAAGGTGGAATAAGCCAAAGATACCGTAAGGCTCCACAGTTGATTTTCACCCATCACCCTTGTCAGAAATGGTTGAATGAGAGACGAAGTCAAATTGCAGCTACACAGTTTGATGTATTTTACTGATGGTAGTCTCAGGCGAGGGGGGTTTCTGGCTGACACGTAAAGGAGCACAGAGTAGCTTTGCGCTTGGGACATAAATGACGATTTTCGAGACAAAATATTTGCCATATCGATGATGGTAGGCACAGCAAAAGTTGAACAGCAGAATATCTTTGAGTTCTGTATTAACATTGGCTCAAAAATTCTGCACTGCTATTCAGAAATTAGCGCAGCACAAGAATATGAACCTGGTGTGGGCCGCGGAATATACTGATATATCGTGCAAAAACGAATTGTTCGAATAGTAGGTAAAAAAAATTTTTGGTTGTTTGAACCATGGTGGATGGTGGTACAGGATTGTTCGACTATATTGACAGACCATCTCAGGTTAAAACGAAGTATCTCTCTTATATACGATGTAAATATCAATGCTGACGATATATTGCAGTCATTGCAGTAACAGTAAAACGGCTTGTGAGGAAGCCTTTTGCTTCAAAGAAAGATAACGATACAATGTATTTGTTCGTATGTAGGAAATGAAATAAGCTGTAATTAATGCTACCGCATAATGTGGCGTATGAACAATTTAAAATGATCAAGTAATATGTCGTAAAACAATTATAATTTATAGAACAATAGTAGCAAAGCTCTGCTTTGGTCTAGTCGTGTCGAGCTTAGTGGGCCACTTGTGAGTGAATTTTTGGGTTTATCAGTGCATAAGTGGCGAATAGACTATTTTAGACAATTGCTCAAAATGGTGAAGTGCTGTGTGATTTGCAAGTGGCAACTTGAGCGTTTGTAAGAATATAAACACGTGGTAAATAACCCAGTCTTACAAACACGAAACACACACACATGCCTGCTAGAGCATGGACTTTGCTTCTTCTAATCTCGTGCAACGAGATAGCATATCACTTTATAGTAGTAGTATAGTACTAGAGCGTCACCCATGCTCCGTATTAAGTACCAAGTTAATGTTGCCCTGCTTATAATTAACTGGTGCAACTCGCGAAAGGTAGTTGACCTCAGGCAAGATTTCAAGCGGGTCGGGACAGAAAGTCATACGTGATGTCTTGTGGGCAAAGGCAGAGAATTGCTTAACCCATTGGTGGGGGTTGCTACAGACTATTACCAACTGAGCCCACATATATCACTCATCCTGGAAAGAGGATAAAATTTCTTGGCCAGATATGCGTTGCATGGGAATCTTACATATTGACCTCTATCCGAAGACCTGGTAGATCCGATAAAAAGGAGTTCTCTACTTCTCCCCATCAATACTTCGGTTAAGATCTAGTTTAGATTTACGTAATCAGGAACTTCCCATAAATTGAACAAACTGCGTGAATGCTATCAGAACGGCATGTGAGATGCAGACCCGCCACTGCATATTTCTAAGCCGTTCTGTGCGTGGGACAAAGACAACACCATATCTTAGTTCGTTGACCTACCGTTTTCTTTCTCCAGTACTTTATTTGCATGCGTTTTTTTCTATCTTATTGCGTTCTTTTACTGCCTACTTTAACTGAAATAACTCAAGTTGAGATAGGTTATGGCTGTTAAGAATTTATTTTTATGTCATTTTTATCTTCGTTTTTTCTTCGTCTATTTTTCCATCGTGTTCGAGTTTGTTCACATTATGGTTATTTTTGCCCTGTTGTAAATATTATTATCAGCTCGGCTGCGTGAAGCATGTGTTAGAAGGTTCACTTTGAATAGTTTTACCTTATACGCTGTCTTGATCTACGATTTTAGCGTCAAGCGGTTAGGAAGGAACATCTGCAATGACTCTTTGATTTTCGGACTGCAGCTGAGAGAATCCAAGGAAAAGTGCGGGCACTCGGTGTCCCTTATCAAGACGTACATTAGGTAGCTAAAATGGATGAGTGATGCCTTATTTGGAAGTCAAGAAATTGGAAGAATCATTGCTAACTAATCTACATTTCCATAAGAATGAATCAATAAAACCAGAATGAACTGCCAGATTAATTGTTAGTTAAGCACAAATTTTTCAAGCCCATTCTATACACGAAACTAATCAGATCCACGAGAAGCATACAAAAAAAAGTGAAGTAAACTAACTCAGTACCCATGATTCATTTTAGAATCATACACAGGGGTGTCCCTAAATTCCCTTGGCACGTGATATAATCGTATCAAAAAAAAGTTCAAACGAAAACTGAGTCAAATTTTTGAAAGTACTATAGAGCTTATCATATCATGCTTTTTAAATATTTTTTTTGTACTTCAACCCTTGAAACTCACACCAACTTTTTTGCTCAATTAGTACCCAATAGTTTTTCCTAAACAATTATTTTTTTTTTTCGTAGTCATAAGCATAAGATAAATGAAATAAGGATTTGTTTGAGGCGTAATATATTCGTAACAAAAACAGATAAAAAGAACACCGATTGGGCTTTTCAAGGGTACTGAATGGCCTATTATACCATGCTTTCGAAAAAAAATGTTTGTTCCTCAACTCCTAAAACTCATTCCCAACCATTGCTTTCAAATAGCCCCCACAGCTTTTCCTACAAAAACTAGTTTCAAATTTAATATTATTTAAAATCTTGTAGTGCTTTTGATTTCATACACGAACTATTTTTTTTATTATTATTTATATTGTCGTAAATAAGGTAAATAAATTTAAGATTTAATTGAGGCGCAATATTTTCGTAATAATAAAGGTTTAAAAGACATTTGTTTTCGGAAGAACGTATTCAGTACACTTAGAAACCCAATCAGTTTTCTTTTTTATGCATTTTTTGCCTCAAATAAATTCTTATATTATTTAAAGTACGCTTATGATTTCACGAAAAAAATTAGTTTGCGTATAACATCAAAGGTACCAGTACCACAAGATTTTAAATAAAATGGGGATATCATTTTTGTAGGAAAACCTATGGAGTACTATTTGAAAAAAGTTGCGGGTGAGTTTTAAGGGATGAAGTACAAACAAATGTTTTGAAAATATGGTATGGTAGACTCTACTGTACTTTCAAAAATTTCACTCAGTTTTAGTATGAACTTTTTTTTGTAACGATAATATTACGTGCCAAGGAAATTCCGGGACACCCTGTATACTCAGACATTCCGCACTGTGTGAAAGTATTTGCATAAGATCATGAATGAGATTTGAGATCTTAAAAATCACAAAAATGTTCTAGCTTGACATAATGCGAAAACATTTTATAATGGGGAGTTTATAATAAGATCCGAAGTCACTGATAGGTAATTAGACTTTGATCACAAATAAAGTATAGGATTATAATTATATAAATATTTAGAGTATGGTTACATTTAAACATGATTAATACATTTTTAATAATACATGCTTAGAGATACCAGACTCCATGAAAATTGTTGCAAGCAGCAATGAAGGAGATTTTATAGGATAAAACCATGAAAATTAAATTTCGAAATCCTGAGACCGCTACCTAACGCCATAGCTTATCGCTGATAAAAAAAAACTTTTAATGCGTGAAGGTTTTGTAGCTAGATTTGCCTTAGAAAACCTGACTGATGATAGTTACTATTCTATAAAGATATGAGATTCGTCCTGCTATGGAGTTTGATGAAATATGCAGTATTATAAAAAACGATTGTTAAAATAATAATAATAATAAATATATCGTATGCCACATTATATTGGAGTTAATGTATTTTTGAGCAGATTGGTCTTCAAAAATTGTTTATTGCCCACCCCCACCCCTAGGATCTTTGATCTTTTTTTAAATACTGTAGACTTTGTGCAAATTCATGGTCAAACTAAAAAGTAAACATCTTTTTGATATTGCATTTGTTTAAACATTTTTATAGAAATTCCGCCAAAAATTCGACCGTTTTTATTATTATTGCCAATGTTGGTATGTTCTATTTAGCTAAAATTTTAATAATATAATTGTACTCCATATTATATTCGCGCTATATTTTTAACATTTCTTTATAATGAGTTTTGTTTCTTTTATTCACTAGCCCACCAAGCTTCTAGAAGTTCAACATTTTTCTTGTTTTCTCTATCCTCAAATTCCATTTGATACCTTGCCCTGTCCTTACCATGTCCATTCATGCATTCTAAATTTTTCCTTTTTTTAACGATTATTATTTTCCCATCGGGACACCTTTTGAATACCATCTTATCTCCATATTCATGATAAGTTATTAACCAAAATCCATTCATCCTTGTTACTTGTTCCTAAATTATAATGACACCAACAGCTGCTGGTAAGAACTTCATGATTTTTCTTATTCGTATTAAATTGTTGTGCCTCTTTTAAAATTCGTCGACAATAATCACGCTCTAAAGACGTGTAAAAATAAGGTTCTGATTTTGTAGCTCTGCTGGTATTTTTGTATTTCTTGTCCATTACTTCAAACTATTCGATTTTCAAAAACCTTATCCTTATCCGAGTACTAAACAACTGTAATATAATTAGAGATATCAAAATTGTACCTTACGATTCATAGTACATATGTACATACACCAAGAATATAATATTCTCAAAGCATCTGTACTGTACTACTAAAAACTGGTTCTTTTTATTTAACATTTGACATTCCAATGAATTGTTTTCATATGTACTAATTTTGTAAGGCTTACTTTAAAAGTTATAAAGTAACTGTAAGTATCTTCAGTCTTTTACATTTGAGTAAGTTTCGTAGCTGGCTCTGCTGTGGGTCCCCGGACACATTGGTATACCGGATAACGAGAGAGCGGACCGATTAGCTAGTATATGGGACGACATCTCCACAGAGCCTATGCTTGGAATTAACATAAAGCGCCAGGTCAAAGATGCCCTGAACGACTGGGCTTATAAGGAACTGGCGAAGGCCAGGTTAAAGAGAGACGACTGCAAGCTAACAGATTCATAGCGGGCCCTGATAAGGGCTGGATGCAATAGCTTCTGGATAAACGCAGAGAGGCGCTCAACCTTCCGGTGTGGTTTCTCACTGGCCATTGCCGGATGAATAGACATTTGTCACTCATGAAATTGATAGGGAATCCCATCTGCTCCAGATGCTAATTACACAAAGGCAGCAAAGACAGCGTTCTACTTCCTGGGCTGATTTTTCTTTTATTTATTTATTTCTACTGCAAAATACAAATAATGCCATCTCGTAGGCTACGCCTTGTATCAAAACTTTAGGGTTGGGATAGTCGGTATCCCGGAGTTCGGGGAAGATTTTCGAAGGTGACAACATATTACCAAAAATCTTTATGCTTGGATAAGCCATAGAAGAATAGTATAAAAAATGAGATTAAAACATTAGTTTATAGCTATTTCTCACCCGTCAAAAAAAAAATTACCAACCAAGATTAAAAAGGAAACTATAATGCGTAGAAAGTATTACTGCTTCGAAACAATTTAGCGTTTTCCTTATATGGCCCAAAATATACCTTTAAAATATATTAAGCGAAACAGGTACACTTGTTGTAGTCCAGCGTCGGTACTCTCTAACTTAAGAGATAGAAATATGTTTCTATCACCATAACGACCATGACGATCGGGCAGTTTCGGGTGCCTATCACGTGTCTACCACGCTGTCACGGCACGCTGTCATATTTACGAGACCACCCGATCCCATAGTAGATAGTGTATAGAAACACGTTTCTAAGTTACAGAGTACCGGCACTGGTGCAACTGTCTACTATCCACTTTACCGAAAAATTATTCAAGTGCCTGATCTACTTGCAAAAATATTCTACACTTGTGCTCGGATCTGACACATTGCACTTAAGCTTCACCTTGGGAAAGAAAGGATTAGCGATTCGCCTTGACGTATATTTCATATATATTTTTCTGGCAGACTAAAAAATAGGTTAGAATCGCTAAAAATAATTTCAATGCAAATGCGTGGCCTCTTGCCGAAACGAAAGCTGATTTTAATAATAAAAGAATACTAAGGAAGATAATATTCACTCTGATCAGTTCGTTTACTTATGCAAAGCATTTCACCATATGTATAGCTTGTAGGATATGCTAAATGGGTTAACCTGAAACATGTCTGCTATCTGTTATCCCAAATACTCATTATCGAAAACATTTTTGGGTAATTTTAGACATTGTATATTTCACTGGTGCAGGTGCAGTGCTGAACATAACTACAGTTGTTTAATATACAAGAATATCGAAGCTAGAAGTGTGTAAAATAATAGAAATTCTAATGCTCAGAATCAGTCGACTTAGTCTCCTAGGGATGTCCGCTGTAATTGTGGATGATAGCTTGTATTCCGTGTTCCAATAAAATAATGGTCTAGTAACTACACTTCATGTGAGTGTTTCACAGTTAAGATATATAAGATATTACATTTGATATTGGCATTACTACAATAATGTTCAGATTCCTTCACTGTTGATTGTTTACCTTTATTACTAAATAAAACTGTACTTTTACGTATCGCTGTGTATTTTATTACCTTTGGATTTATCAATTCTGTTGTTAATATTCTTGAGTGCAATGCATGAATGAAGTCATCACCCTGCAGGTTCTATTCTCTTTATGTTTGATAGAATATTTAAAGAATAGAGAATTTTTATTTTATAGTTTGGATCATTCATTAGTAGCTTTGTCTGGACTGCATGTAATCAAAGAGGTTTATGATGGATCCGAACAAGCGGAGGTGGAAAAAGCTTTCCTGCAAGCAGCAGGAACTTCGTTCTACTTCCTGAACAAATATGCTGTGCATCGATATCCTACTGATAGATATTTAACATGACGTAGTTGCAAGGTGAATCACTATACTCGGACATACCTTCACCATATCTGGAGGTTTCGACAAAGAGGAGTTGTCCAAGAGGTCATAAAGGTTTTTAATATAGGTTCTGTGGAGTCGGCAGAAATGATCGAAGGTGCCCCTACTTGCCCGAATTCTTCCCCCTATAACCACTACTACTACTACTTGGAATATCTATATTTCCCACAAAAACACAAACGCCACCGTCAAAGTGTCTGAAAGGTAGTTTTTTGTTCCAAATATATTGCGACCATACAAGCTAAATAAAACGCTTATATCTCATGGAGCAATTAATATGATTTGCATAAATCCATTCTGAAGAGATTAATAGTAGTAACTCCAACATCTATCAGTGGTTTTTCATACCTTTGGTAATTATGTTTTATACTTCAATATACATAATTATAAAAGAAAGAAATAAGAAACTAAACATTCTTAGAATCCCAGGTTATTTCTACATTTTGATTAGATTCATTCAGTTTGAAAATCATCAAATAATGTAGTGGGACAACATTAAAATGTCGAATAATTTTAAAAAGTACCGTCGAAGCTTGGGTACTACAAAGATGATTTGAACTTAGTCCTTGGTGAAGACTGGATCAGTTTGCTAGAATCTATTTTCATGAGTAAATGCCTTTGTGTTAGTACAATAAATATAAATACTTCCAAAAACATATCACAGAAGACTCAAAAAGTGTGTTAACATACTCTATATAATAACTAAAGAGCGGAAAAATGTTGAAGAAGTAATCATCGGTGAATAAAATAATTTCACATCGTTCAGTGATGTTTGAGGTATATGTATAGGTTTGAAATGAGTGGGTCAGCTTTTGAACCTCCACCGCGATCAAAGACACAAGCTACATGTATTTCAGAGATATCAAGTTTCAGTCGCATTGGTTCCACGTATCTTGAGTATAGGAATAGCCAATATTAGCCAATAATATCACTATTATATAAGACAGAGAATCTGCGGATGCCAGATATGTTCGACTATTTCTGCTAGAGGTCGTTTAAAGTAGTATTCATAGTAGTATTATGACAACATGAAAGGCATAGAGATGGTCACATACTAAAATGGCGAGGTATAAGTAGTATCAAAATTCAAAAATGAGAAACATTAATTTTAAGATATAGCAAACTTTTTCATCCAACGCTCCTTGCCAAATAAAATTGTTACGATCACAAACTTTTTGCCATGGAGTATGCCACATACTACGTATAACTTCCACGTAAGCGTCTGAGATGATATTTGAGAACTAGTATTTAAGAAATCACGTGAGCCAAATGCTTTAAACAAATATTTTTAATCGGTTTATATTTTAACACAACATTCAGAGAAATGAATGAAGAAGAGAAATGTCCTTCACTCGAAGCATTCTATATATTTTAGTATTAACCCTCATGTCAAGGATTTCCTGGAACAGGAGTTCAACCACCCCATCTTGATCGGATTCGGCTACAACTGCCTCTCCCGCATGCTCTATTGTACGCAGCGTAGTCAGCCTAAATATAAGCTTACGCTAGGACCTCTAGGGCCCTACTGTTCCCTACATATGCTACCCAAGAATTTTATGTGCCTGGCCACAGTAGCTGTTTCGTAACTTTGGATGCGAGGGGCATGACTAATGTGGTTAATTAATGATGATAACGATGACATTTTTAGTTTTTCATGCAAAAATGGAGTCAATATAATTGACTCAGTAATTCCCACACATTACGGTGATACCAGTTTATTATTTTTCCATTGCATGAAGCTAAAGTGAGATCTCCTTGCAACCCAATATCGCCCGCCCGCCAGCCAGCAAAACGTCCCTTGATTTCTCTAATAGATAATGCAATTTTTGAATGGACCTAAAGAAGTGCATTATGCCGCTAGATATTTCTTTCACAAGCCAATGGACAGCCAACCACCCCAATTTCACCTCCACCCTAAAAAGTAGAAAAAGATCACGAACCCCTGAAACGCCTAAAAATGAAATTTGAGCCGTATTTATATTTTTGGTTTTTTAATTATTGCTGCGCCGTTACTTACACGATTTCTAAGAACCATATGCATTTTCCGTCCTTGCCGCGGTAGTAATACTGTGTCAAAATTTCTCAATAATTACTATTACACAACGACCTGAAGCAATACTCCTATGTGTACGTCAGAAAATTCTAAGCCCCATATTTTTCTAAAATATGCAAGGCAATGTTCGGATGAACCTAAAATATGTATTGTGCCGCTAGGTCTTTCTTTCTGAGGTCAGTGGATAGCCTATTGTGAGTACACCAAATTTTTTAGGTTCACAACCTCCCGCCCATCCCAATTTCACACCCACTCAAAAAAAGTATAAAATAATCAGGAACCCCTAAAACGCCTAAAAACCAGGCCTAATGCGTATTTGATCTTTTTTTGTTTTTTGCTAATTACTCCGCCGCCCATGCGCCGATTTTCAAAACTATAACGGCATTACCTACCAAATTTCATCATAACTCATGCAGCGGTTACTGAGATTACGAGGTTAGGAAGGCGCCAAGAGACAGACAGAGAGACCGGCAAACAGACAGGCCAACGGAAATGAGGTGTAGATTCTCGATATGTAGATATCACGAAGCGCCCAAAAATCGTATTATCACAAAATCGAAAATTTTTGCGATCACACCTATCGATGTGGCAAGTAGAAAGAAAACTAGTAAAATTTGATATTAGGAATTGGAAAAGTCATCTATGATTCAAAATAATATGTGCTCATCCCCAAAGTACTTGTTATAAATAAAGCTAAACTTAAACAAATTATAACACACGATATAGTGATGCAAACAAAATGCAATGTTGGTATTAATTAGCCTCAAACTTAATAGTTACTAGGTTATGTTGCATTTAATTCTCAGTAGGTTTTGTGAAATATTGCTTCAAAAAGCGATCAAAAACGTATAAACCTTTCATTAACCATCAAAGCCATATTTATAGGAAATATTAATTTAAAATAATTGCTGGAATATAATTAATGAAAAATGTGTACAAAAATTTAGTATATCGAAACAACTATTTTCGAAAAAGGATTTGTTGGAAAAGTTGGAGTGAGGTTAGATTTCAAGTAACAAAATACTAGGGAGGAGTCAACTATATATACGAGTGCCGCTACGAATAAAGGACAAGCGCGTAAGTTTTTTGGCAACGAAGTATTTGGTGTTTAACAGTAGGCATAAAGTCAAATATACCTTATAAATAGCAGTATTTGAGAAAGGGAAGTCCGAAGACTGGCAAAGCCTAAAAGACTGCTACCCCTGATTTTAATGACAAACAAGTGATGTGTGACAGCCTAAATGTTTTTGCAATTGTTCGTTAGTGCACAATCGACTAATAAAAAACTGGCGAAGATATAAATTGTTAGATGAGACTTTTTTACGGAAGGATCAAACCACATTTCATAAAAAATCAAGCTATTCAATATGTAAAACATAACCATCACGATGGACCTCAACTGTATCTCCTGACGGACACGATGGCTTAGCACCACCAATTTTGCTACAATTTTTTAGTTCTAGCTTCAACAAATTCGATAAACCAGCGTTCTAATAGAAGACAGCTCAGTAGCTAAGATATGCTCATATGAGAAGTGGGAATGCATATTTCTTAATGATAATCGCAAAAGACCACACTAACTATTTCAATGGTTGCTCTAGGAAAGATGTGTCAATATCGACCGCTTTATTAGCCATTGCTGAATTACCAAATTACAGAATCTGTTTGACGACTGCCCTTCGAACTATTTTTCCGAAAGAAACTGCCATTTGAAGAATTCTGTTCGAATAATTTTCATAAGTGCCGCGGAAGCTACAATAATTTTGCCAGCCCCACCCATATCTATACTCGCAATTCAGAAAAACACCGTTTATATTAGCTATTCTGTCCAGTAATTTCATTGCAGAAACAAATTACATAAAATGATAATGGTAAATATATGTCCGGCTCTGTAAATTCAAATTTGCATTTGATTTATTTGGAATTTATATATACAATTAGGCGATTTTTCTATCCGACGCAGCGTCGGAATATATCAATAATACAACAATTATTTTCGTTATAGGGTGTGGCTACCCCCGCTGACAAACGGACGTTATTTTAAAAATTATCCATCCGAATGCAGCCTCCCGATTGGTCGGACAGCGCAGAGGGGAAGCGTTACGTCATCAGTACATAACCGGCCATTTTGGATATTTGTCTATGTAGTATCTGGATGCGACGATCCAACTCAAAACACTCTAAATAAATTATTGCCTATCGAGCTAGCGTAAGAGTTGCATTTGTTTGTGACATGGCGCATGCGATTTCGACGTTATGGGAAAAACTGAAGTGGAAAAAAGCGCCAGTTTTAAATATCACCAACATTGAAAATTAGAAGCATGCAATAGTAGATAAATGAATGCACTCAAAAATGTTTGAAATGCCGATGCTGGTGAGGTAGGGGGGGAAATCAATATGTCTACCGCAGGTTGAGTTTCAATGAAAAAAAAATCTCTCTCTATGATAAGGTACAAAAATACCGTTTCAGTGAAAAAAAATACCGACCTTGTACCCATTTTATTATTATTATTTTTGCTACCATAGCTTTTTCGCTATTGTCACAAAGATTAGTTGTAGTACTTGTTAACAAAAATATTCCGGAGAAAGTGTGTATAATGCAACATGTGTAAAAATTTAGATAAGTGGATAGCAGGCTGTGCTTTTTATGCTAAAATTATCGTAGTTGCATATATAGCTTCCAAAAGTACTGCAGTAATAACCCAGAATACAATGATTATCGATAATCTGGTCTGTGTCTTTAAAATGGTTTTGTTCTCTTAATATTACTATTAAAAATGTTTCTCTAGAGCTTCAAAATCCGAAGTTACATTACTTCTATACCAGGTGGGGTATTTATCTTCAGACAAAAATATATGGTATAGAAAAAGACTACCGTTGCAGGACACCGAATGGACCGTTACATGGTCCTTATTATGACTTCCGTTTCCTACCGGAAGTACCATTCTTTGTCGAAAGTGTTTTTTCTAAATGTAAATACACATTTTTTATCATGGATATCGATGAAAACTGACAAAATAAATACTATTTTACGATTTAGCCCACATTATGGCCACCAAAATTGGTCGGCCATTTACCCTGAGACAAAATCTTTCCCGATTAGAATCGATTCTATCGAGAAAAAGTTTCAGATAAAAGTTGCATGGCTCGTAGTAAAAGTCTTGTCTGAAACCTTTTTTCGACATAATCGATTCCAACCGTGGTCCATTATATGGCCAAAATATGGGCTAAATAAAAAACTGATACTAACAAAAAGTGTTTATTTTGTCATTTTTCATCGATATCCATGATAAAAATGGGTATTTCTATATTAAAAAAAAAACACTTCCGATCGAAACACGATACCTTCGGTCTGAACCGGAAGTCGTTATATGGATCATGTAACGGCCTCCTCGATGTCCTAGAACCCCTTTCTGATTTTTTTTATATAAACGATTCCAACCGAGACATATGTTTGTCTCAAGATAATTGCCCCACCCAGTATACCCACAGTCGGTTTAAGGAAGATACATTTAGAGGATTTTTATAGCTGTTCTAAAGTAGATATTACAAATCTCCACAACAGGTAGCTTTTGATACTGCATTATATACTAACATGTTGAAACATCCTTTGGGCAGCTTTTTAATTTTTGGGTCCTAAATTCCTTAACAGGAATATGTACATTCTAGGGCTAACCCCAGTCAATAAACAAATTCGTCCTTTGGAAGGAAATAGTCTGAATTAACTTGGCCTGCTCTAAAAACTAATACTATTTTTTTGAAAATGACCTGAAAGTAATTATTGCATTCTTACTACTAGTTACTGACATTTACGGTTTATCTCCTTAAAGCTTTCTGCAACAATCTCTATAACAAGGCTATATATACTCTATAGATCTTTCGATTGGTTCATCTAAATATTAAGTTCTGTCTTATGCCATTTGTTTCTTTGTATAGTGTTCGAATACTTTGACAATAATTTTAAAAGCTTGACTTTTAACATCAAAGGAATACTTGAAGAACTTCATAGTATTTTTTAAATTAATATTGATAGCATATTGATCACAAGAACCCTAAGCGATAGACAGCTGTTTTAACTGGGAAAAGATTCAGGCCATTATGTTTTTGAAATATTTAAAAAAAAAATTGATAAATATGTAATTACATCGGCTGAAACTTTTGTCGTACTATTTTGTTACCTGTAATCAAATATACACGCCACTTTCTATCTGAAGGAGGTAAACATTAATTTTTACATAATTCTTGACCTTTGATATTTAACCATTTTTTAAGTACAACTTTGTAATATCATTATGAATGTATCTGTCAAATCTACAGTTAGAAGAAAGAAGGAAACTGTTGGTGATTTCAGGAAACTGATATGGTCTAAAAGGAACATAATCAAAAAGTATTGTCTTCATTAAAATGTACGCAATAACAGCAATTTAATTTTCTTAAGTAACCTACAAACGAAAAAATCCGAACAATTAAACTGCTAATATAACTGGCTAAAACGTTTCTCTTTCTGCCAATCACTTATTTTTCATACTCTCTGAAATTGCAAAACTGTATTCACAAATTTCCTAGACCATATCATACTTAGGCTTATTTATGTAAACGATGGATGTAAATTAATTTGGATTCTTTTTTGTAATAACTAGTTTCAATTCTTTCGGCAACTTATAAGAAAATATATTTTGACAAGGTTTCATCTAGGAATAGTAAATAAGTATAAATAGTATTATGTTGCATTTGAAATTTAGCAGTCTCGAATTTTTGTAGTTTTAGAAATTCTCAGTTGTAGAATGGGTATGTATTTTGATTTATGCTCTATGGTAGAGATAGGTCAACTGAGCAAGATAATTTTACGAAAATAAAAAGCTCATTCCTTTGTTCAATTCCATCAATCACGTGGCTCCTGCTTATTCGTAGTCTATCTAGGATGGTGGTAGCAGGTTATTGTTCTATGATATCATGAAACTTGAGTAGCCATCCATGTTTAAGGTTTGACATAGGTTTGACTAAGATTATAAACACGGAGGTTTGTATGGTACGTTCCAATAACGTTGTGACATTTAGTTGGTCATATGTTTTTTTTTTAAATTTTAAGTGCATTCATTATGAAAAAACATACATGTCACAAACATCGAACTTACCTTGATTGGTTTCTTGGTGGAGTCGATTCCGGTAGATATTGTCTCGATCGGTAGATTTGTCGAAGGCAGGTTATTGTATAGTCACGATTAGGATATTTTAGACTATCTTAACAATTTTTCAACAATTTTGTACTTGTACCAAATATAAGCCACAACGTATTTTTTCTTTAGTTACTTATTTTTTTGTTTTTTTATTATTTTTTATTAATATACAAATTTTCTAATAGGAAGTACTTTGTAAGGCCGACGATATAAGGCACTCTAGTCGAGATTTTGGAAAAATACGATTTGTTTTAGGAGTAAAATAATTTATATAATTTGTTTTTTGATACACCTAAACTTGTAAATAAATATCTATGTTATGAGTTTAGATCACAGATTTTTAGTTTTTTCTTCTTGTAATTCGAACTGCTAGAAATAATTCGTTCAAAACTCAGTCAAAACAGACGGAAACGAAAAAGTTCACACGCTTGTATATAATGTTGTAGTATATAAGTTCACAGAAACTTAGCCCGTTGTATATATGATGCCCAGGTTATTTGTTGTAAAACTACGTTTTAATCAAATCAAACTGGATGGATAGTTGCCCTATTGTTCAACGAAACAAATACGGATTGTTCAAAGTTAAATTATTGAGTCTGCTTATTGATGTTCTGTTTGCCCGATGCAGGTCTTCAATAGATTTAACTTCTTAGGTAGTTAATGACGAACGAAAAACTGTTCTTAAAACTGTGCCCTTGATTTTGTTGAAAAATGATGCGGTAATAAACGATGATAAAATTCAAATAAAAAGACGATCCTTGCTGATCCTCTTGGTGTTCTTCTTCGTCGATAGCAAACTGCGAGTTGACAGCCGAAAGTTTAGGAACATTATAGCCGAAAAGGTTTGAATATCACGATGATTGCTTTTGTACTGTGGTTCTAATGATTAATTTCTGAAACAAAGACAAAAATACTCATTGCAAAAGTTGCCCACCCTTTGCCCAAGGTACTTCCAATGTTTCACGACAATAATAGGGTTCTTAGTATAGAAATACCTTTAGTTTCAAGTTCAAAGTATAAACTGATGATACGTTATTATCACTACTTTTGACTTGTTACGCTTTTCCTTTAAAGTAGATTGATGCTATTAAATACGTTTAGTCAGTTTAGGTTTAAAAAAATAAAATAGGCTATCTATGTATATCCGTGAAAAGAAATAATAGCTGTAAGCTGTTTTAGAATTAGACTGTTATATTTGCAAACGATGATGAAATATATGAAACAGGCAGAAAGGGCTAGAAAGGAATAACATATTCCTTGATATGTGATGGTTACTTTAAGCTAGCCACGAGCCAAAATATCAAAAGTGAATGTAAATAAATACCGTAAACATCTCCAAATTTATTTTGATTCTTTGACTATGGATACTCTTATCAGGAACGCGAAATTTGAGAGCTACTGTTGTTGTTGTCACATACGGTATGTTGCAACAGATAGTAAATAGAAAGCAAAAAGTTTAAATATGATTTTCTACCACAAGATGGATTCAAATAGGGTGATCATAAGGACTTCGAATAATGAGTAAAGGTGCTTCGTAAATGCAGGGTAAAGTCGTTATAATCTAATTTGGATTACTTCTCTAATGAGATGGCAATGTCATTATATAATATTATTTGTATCATTTAAACATGCTTATATCCTTATCTCAAAACGATGTGAGTATACACTTGGAAGTCCCTTTAAGATTAAAATATTCAAGCTTCTATCTAAAAGTACAGTAAGCTAATTGCATGAGATTATACTATAAAATTGGACAGTCCTTGTGAAAAAAAGAAAACTAACGCGAAAAGCAGAACATGCTGGAGCTCCACGTATCTGTTGCTACAACTAACATAAAAGCTTGATAAATATACGAACATAAAAATTCAAGTTAAAGACAACAGTGGTTGGAGTGCTTATTAAAAAACTACATAAACTACTACTACATATCAAAACTACAGCATGATGTGGTAAATATGTTATTAAAATATGAGCAATTACAGAAATGATCTGGAGAACATCTAAATTAGCAACGTAATATATGATTACTACAGCTAGATTTAGCGAAATGGATGTTTTAGGATAGGATTAGGTTCAAAAAGTACAAAGTATCAAAAGCAGAGGTACTTCTATAATGCATATTGTTTAATCTAATGAAGCCATCATAATATATGGAAGGCAATATGTAACGAAACACAGGTGAGCATAAATATGATTGCAAAACTAGAACTGTAAAGACTAAAGACCAGATAAGAAAATCTGTAAAATTTTGTCTGACTATACATCTTTAGTGTGATATGGATAGTCTAGTAGTATAATTGCAGACCTTGTATTCAGAAACCAAAAATGCGAAAAATATGTATTTTGAAAGTTCAAACAAATAAAACTAAACAGTGAATCTTTGCTGCAATATTTTGAATAAAGGGGACGTAATGCTCAATATTGCTAGTGGAGGGGGATATGTGTTGGCAAAGACTGATTTTAAAAACAGAAAAAAACTTAAAAGTGTAAATCTCATACAAATAAAACTGAAAATGTGTTTTGCATCGTGCTGGGATACATCCATGAACGCGAAGCACAACGACAAAAAGGCAAAGTAAAATGGCCGCCAACCTCTAGGGTGGTAGACTCACATTAAATACGTTTGCGCATAGTAGGCACGAGCATGCAAAAAGAAACAAAACACCACCGCTTCTTAAGTTATAACCAAGCGAAGGGGAAGCTCATAACATATCCAACCTCCTCTACAACTGATCCAACTGAATGGGTAAAACCGCAAAACTTTGACGAAACGCAATGTGTGAAAAGTCGTTGATATTTCGTTTGATATACAGTTTACTAAAGGTTTGAGGTGATAAGGTGATAATATGTTAGAAAAAAATAGATCGAGAACTTCATTCAGTTGTATCAGTTGAGGAAGAAAGCTTTTTAAAATGAAGCAACACATGCCTAGCTAATGTGGTATGGGACAACTAAGTGCAGAATTACTTATAAAATCTTTGAAAACTTACTGTTGTTTTGGTTTTTGAAATTTTTTGTATTATTTAAACTGTAGGTATAGACAGGTTTAGGGGTATTGTGAAGGGGGTTTCGCAGTCAGCTATAAACTGAAATTTTCAGTCCCTGAAAAGCCCGCTATGTACGGTAGGTACATAGAGCATGCAGTACATAGGCCGGGTACATAGTCGACCTGCGGTCCAGCCTATCTGTGATACAGGGGGCATGGAAAAGCGGTGGTGCTAGGCAGTGGCTATGGACTCTCGACGCTACCTCTCTGTGCCTGTTTGTGTGTATCTGCGTGCAGGGGAGGATCCGGGATTTTGTCGAGGGGATTTTTTATTGGAGTACGGGGGCGGGAGGAAAAGCGAACTTTAAAAATGCAACGCGCGGAGAGAGGGGTGGGAGGAGGGTCAGTAAAAAGTTTTTATATGACGCATACAGGTATAATATGAGTTTGTTCTTTAAATAGGAGGTATAAAAGATGTGTTTGCTATGTTCTGTATTCTGCACTGTTAATGAAAGCGTGATAAGCTGCAAACTCACTTTACCTCACGCTGATCCAATAAAATTTGCCGGAATGACTAGGACGCATAATACCGAAAACCTGCCAATATAGGTTTGACCAGTCATACGAGCGAATAGATAGCATATTCAGTTTCAACCGCCTGAAAGCGACACTTTAACTTACTCGAACTTAGTTTGTAAATGATGTGATATGTGATATAAGTTGTGAGTTGTGATAAGGTTTTTCGTACATTTTTTCATTCCATCTAACAGCTTTCCGACTTACATAAAGAAAATGATGTTTGCATTTGTCCAATTCAAATTCGACCCTTTTGGTTCTGACATGTTTACTATGGAATGTGCAAAGGTCTTCAAGAGATAGGATCGCATACATGCTAAATTCTCAAGATTTGTTGAAGCGAAGCAAAGATGAGCTACAGGAAGGAACTCCTTTTTCTCGTTAGTTATTAGTGACACTATCATATTTTCTGATTTTTAGATGATATGGAATAGCGTCGACATTTTGTCATCGTAGATAATTATATGTTGGCATTGGAAACATATACATTATTAAAATAAACTTCCATAATTGTACTGTAGGTATCTCTCTGATTACGTTTTACTGACTCATCAATAGAGCCACATATAGCAAAACATAATCTTCTACTGACATTCCCGCCAGGATTGTAGGCTTTATCAAAATACAAATTATTTGACAAAAACTTATTTTTAAATAAGATACATTGTTTGACTGCTGTATCAGGAATAAAACCTTTTTTTTGCTACCCAATTTCCAATATTTATAATTCTGGAATCTCAAAGAATGTAGATTCGGTATTCTTTCGTCTTAGAGTTGCAGTCTGTGTGTCATATCATTCACCTATAAGACATTCAGTATAATGATATATTACTGGATATCATTTTAGATTTACCAGCAATACAAATGCAACAATCTGTTTTCTTCAAGATTTCAGAATTACCAAATCCGGAAGCGTAAGACGTGGTGGACGTAATATATTTTTTTGAACTCCTGGTTATATCCAGGGAGGTTTACTTCAGGTCTCGTTAGCAAGTTGGCTAAGATGTAGGAAGAAGAAGAAGAGTATTGGAGCTCCTGAGCAACTTCCCAGAAATGCAGTTTTGGAAAAATAATTCCAAATGCACTAGTTCTAGGAATTTATAGGGAATATTTAAATATTATCTGTGCCTTGATGTTGACAATGATTTTAGGGGTAAGATCAATGCTTTTGATGCAAGCTATCTTTGCGGATGGTAACAGCACTCCCTTTCGCTGACCTGAAAAAGGTAAAGCATTTTACGTCCAAATATTATCTACGTCAAACTTTAGGTTTTCAAAATAATTGTCCAAGGTCGTATTTGTATTGTTAAAGAAAAGTATGAGGAGTATTTTTTTAAAGTGTCGAAATCAGTTTTGAATATATTACAATTAGATAGTTTTTGCAACTCATAACAAACATAATTTTGCATCGTGCACCATAAATAAAAAAAGTTCAGTGAATACACAGTAAAAAAGTAAAATAATTGAGCAAGTTACAATTACAGTCCCAAACAGATAACCATTTTCAGATTTTTTAAAAATATTCCCAAAATGTGCTTTCTGTTATAAGCATATGTATATCTTAGAGCCTTTTACGCTACTCGAGAAAGGCAAATGATGAGCGTACAGCTTTAGGTGTTTATACAGCACTGACTTTATAAATTTTATACAGAGCAGCATTATTTATGAATATGCACATAATGGTGAAACCTAGCTATTACTTCTTCGGCATTCTGTGATGATAAAGTAATAGTTTGTTGCTGGAAATATAATCTAATCCAGAGAGAAAATTATAAGGGTTCTCAAAACATTTGAAAATAGAATTATCTTTTTTTCAAGCATAGCCCAAATCTATTGGCATGATTTAAAAAGACTTCTCTTCCTTTTCCGCTTTTGGTCATGATAGTAACAAATAATGGCATCCTCCGACCCCCTATCGTCCAATTCCACCACTTCCAAAAATGTAAATAATCTGCAGGTATGGCTTAAAGTATCTAAATGTGAGTTTCAGTGAATTCAAAATTATTTTTTTAGATGACTCCTACGCGACCAAAAGCCATCTGATTTCCAAAACCTACGATCTCTGTCGTAGTAATAATAAGGTGTACAAATTTTAGCAATCTACTAGTTTTGAATTCACAAGTTATAAGATATTCCACAGGCACTATTCTTTGAAATTCAATATCAGATAGAGGTATGTAAAGTACCTACGTAAGTATATCATTAAGGTCCTTTTTAGTCCTTTATAGCCCTCACCATTGTGATTTTATATAGCAGCATTACCTGTCATGATGCCGCATGCACGCCCCAAATTTATTCAAAATAAGTATAGTAGATACTAGATTCTACTCCAATTTCACCCCCTTGCAGAAAGAGTAGAAAATGAGAACGCATAAAAAAGAAGTTTGGAGTGGTTCTGCATTCATTTTCAGAAATGCAGCATTACATAATACACCACATCGCATTATCATAACCAAAATTTCATCATAATTGGTGGAGCGGTTACTGAAATTACGCGGGTAGAATGACAACAGACAGGCCGATGGGTCATACGAGGGTGGTTTCATAGATACCCGGCCCTACCTAAAGATGACGGTATATGTTTGATATAGATCACTGTATTAGAAAGTACCTAATCAATAATGCTTATGCTTCCACTTGGAAGATTCTACGTTGTTAAATATTTGTTTGGCAAGCATCAATATTGAACGTTTACAATGAATTTGTGAAAATGGAGAAAACTAGTCATTAATATACAATACAATACTTTTTACTTGAAAGGCTCCAGTCCAACTAATATCAAACCTAAATTAGATTCTACTCTCAATGAGCCTGCTTATTCGTTTAAAACAGTATTTTGCTAAAAAGAATGTGTTGTTTCATCAAGGCAATTAAACCAACTCACAAGTACCTTATCGCTACCGCATGCACCTATTCGCCGATTTACCCCCTTGGATTAATAATCTGTTCCCAAATTTGAAAAAATTGCTCAATCATATTTGCTGTTAATGGCTACTTTGAAGGCAACACATCTCTTCTAGCTCTAGCATGTTATTGGCGAAGGCCAACAAGGTAACATTATCCTTCGTGCTTATTCACATAGGCGTGGGGCCGGCCCCGAACCGGCGATAGGCATTACAAGGTCTTTAGTAAGAACTACAATAAACCAGTGGGTGCATTCACAGCACCTAAAATACTGGCAATCACATCCAAAGCTCAGACGCAGCAAGCTGATGATGAAACAACCCACACCAAAACTAGCTGACGAGATTCTAAAACTAAATAGGAAAGAAACTAGGCTAATAACCGGCCTCCTAACCGGACACTGCGGCTTAAGAAAACATCTACACACATTAGGGATTTTCAAAGAAAACCCAATATGCAGACTATGTGACGAGGACGACGAAACAGCCTCTCACATAATCTATGAATGTGAGGCCCTACGCTGGTGGAGATTCAGACTGATAGGGCCAAAGGGTCACAAGGTCACAAAACTCGTCACGGATTAACAAACGCACAGGACAATACAATAAGCCAATGGCTGCAGTGTTAGGGCTACCTAACCCGGCCTGTACGTTTGACCCCCCTAACCTAACCTAACCCAGGCGTGGGGGGCAATGAAAGGGCCGACAAGTGTGACAAGGAAGGTGCAGATCTCCCTCTCATCGGGCCAAAACCAGCCTTTGGTGTATCATCCAACCTGGTATGGACAGCTGTCACTAGTTGGGCGTCAAATGAGCACCAGAAAGGGTGCTGAGAAGACCCTTGTGTTCTAATACTGCAGACACTCTCAGATTGAACAGGAAGGAATTACGAAGGGTGGCTGGATTTATAGCTGCAATGGGACGTTCAATGAATGTATGCAAAAGCTGTAAGCCAGAAGAGAAGACAGGAAAGTACAGTCCAATGCATCTCAAAGTTCGCAAAGAACTTAGGATGGGACTCTGTTTGATCCATTTGACTGGGAGTGCGCAATAAGTCTTAAGGCTGCGTGGCGACTATTAGAGCAACTAAACCCTAGCCCCCTCACTGCAAAAAAAGACAGCTCTTATTATAAAATGGATATCGAACTTATTGAGTATCTCTTGGTAGAGAATATAAAGCTAAAAAGAAATTACATATGTTCGAAATGATTAAGATTGTGTTTGAAATTTTTGTGTATTCTTTGTTTGGCCGGATACTCCTGGACCACCCTCGTAGCACGTGCAAATATCATATTATCTCAAAATCTAAAATCCTCGCGATTAGAATACTCCCCTCTCACCTATCGTGTGGGAAGTAAAACTAATAACCTCTGCCAAGTTGACCTGCGATCTCTCGTATGCTACCTACGTGCCGCATCCCATCACACCCCTTCGAAGTCACCCTGTGTGTGATCAAAGAGCCGGAGACGGACACGAGGAGGAGAGCGGGGAGCGGCGGCGGCGCGTATCGGCGGCAGCGTCGCCATGGTTGACGTGCGTACGAAATCACACGGAAAACGTGTCGGGGTTGACCTGCTGATGGCTATGATGATCATGATGGTGTTGTCGGTGCTCCTCTAATGCGCTGCCGCCCGATGGTCCTGCTGCCCTGCCGAGAGCCTTGCGCCACACCACGTCTGGCCGATCGCCGATCGTCCTCGTCGATATGTTCGGAAAGTGTGAAAATGTTGTTTGTACATGCTATTACAGGTTAGGCCGACTGATTTTGGCATTACCGATTCATGCAGAAAATACCGATGTAGTTCGTTGCTCTTAACTGGCCCATAAATAAAACCATATCCACCAGCTTATCCATATAAGTGGTGAGCCAAATTCAGGGTGTGATCTTATTTTTCGAATAAATCCCAAACTATTTCGATCTTTTGCGATCCTTTATTGTATTGCAAACAGTGACTAATATTGAGCAAATGGCTTCATCGACTCTTCTTGTAGTACATAATTCTGCGACTGAAATTCTTTATAACATTTTGGCATACGTGAGGTTGTATTTCACCAATTACACGCCAGATTTCGTCTTTCAACTCCGGAATCGTTTTGGGATTGTTGGCATAGACTTTTCGTTTCACGTAACTCCTAAGAAAGAAGCCAATGGGGTTAGATCGCAAGATCTTGGCGGCCAATCAATATCAGCTTTCAACGAAATCAAGCGATTGGGAAATTTGGATTTCAAAAAATCGATGGTTTCGCCTGTAGTGTAACTCTTCGCTCGATCTTGTTGAAACCACATGTTGTCAATGTCCATGCCATCCAATATCGGCCACAAAAAGTTTTCCAACATCGCTCAGTAATTGACGCCACTCACGGTTGCCGCTTTTCCATCCGCTTTTTTGAAGGAATACGGCCCAATCTCTCCTTGCGCTGAGAATCCAGGCCAAACAGTGACCCGTTGTGGATACATGGATACCTCTACATACGTCCTTGGATTTTCATTGCCCCGAATGTGGCAGTTTTGTCTGATGACGTAGCCATTTAGACGAAAATGAGGTTCGTCACTAAAAATGATTTTTCGCAAAAATTATTGTCACTTGACAGCTGCTCTAAGATCCAGTTAGCAAAAGTTCGACGTCTTCCGTGATCATTTCGCAATAGTTCCTGCGTCAACTGAACTTTGTACGCATGGAGACCCAAATCGTCTTTCAAAATTCGTCGCAAAGAGCCATAAGAAATGCTGACTTGCTGTGAACGTGGAGCTGGATGGACTGTCGGCGACACTCTCAGGAATTGCTTCAATGTTTTCGTTTGAACGCACTGAACGCCGATGCGGTACATGTCGCAGGTCACACAACGAATCAATTGACTCGAACTTCTGCACCATTTTTCGTATTGCCTTCTCAGATGGTCGACCAAATCGACCGTATTCACGTCGGAGTTTGCGAAATGTGGTTCTCACAGAACGCGAATTTTCGTAGTAAGTTTGAATAACTTTAACACGCTGTTGAACGCTAAACGACGACATGATTACAAAAATGGTATTGACTGAAGATGTCAGATGTCATCTGAAATGTCAAACGATTTGACGTTTAGAAAAAATACACGTTTGATTTTCTACCCCTAAAGT
The DNA here is from genome assembly GCA_951848785.1 of Callosobruchus maculatus. Classification (NCBI taxonomy): domain Eukaryota; kingdom Metazoa; phylum Arthropoda; class Insecta; order Coleoptera; family Chrysomelidae; genus Callosobruchus; species Callosobruchus maculatus. The sequence continues at coordinate 3,951,559 of CATOUR010000032.1, forward strand.
TGGCTCACCCATTAGAACCCCGTTTGAGCATATTATCTACCTTAACGATGTAAACCTTAAGGTGGAGTATATAAATGAATTAATATTGGCATTTTTGACACATTCAAAAAATGTATACGTAGAAAGGACGGAAGGAACTGGAACGATTACAATTGAATTCAAAGCTAAACTAATATTGCAATACGTAACGAAAACAAGAGTTCCTTAGAGTATTGTACCACACATAATATGCCCGACAAGAAGATTTTATCGAAAACGGACTAAATATTTATGATTATTCTTTATCCTATTCCTGAGGAGCTAAATAGACCAGATAAATTAAATAAATGTTGCTCACGTCACTCACTTAATGGCGTACTACTTGAAAGAAAGGGAGTCGAGTTGATTCACTCAGTACTTCCCACACATAATCACGATACCATTTTACTATTTTTTTATTGCATGAAGCTATCGTCCACCCGCCCGCAAAAAACATCCAACACAAAAACTCTTTTAAATAGTTTCTTGCGTCTCCCTCCTTAGGAACTAGGACGCCACAGTTTTTACTCTGCATGCTTCAAGAGGACGATGCGAAATGATTAGGAGCCTCCAAATCATCTAACAACGAAGTTTGAGCTGTAAGTTGTTTTTAGTTTTTTGTTATTGCTGCGCCGTCACTGACACGATTTTTTGCAAAACATACGCATTTTCCATCCTCGCCGCGGAAGTAATACTGTGTCAAAATTTCATCAAAATCAATTCAATATTTTCGCGTTACGCAATATAGAACAATCTGAAACAATACTCGCATATGTATGTACATCAATAAGTCCGTTGATTTCTGTACTAAGCAGGTGATGTTCGGATGGACCTAAACAAGTGTATTATGCAGCTAGGTTTTTCATTCACAGGTCAATGGACAGCCCATTATAAATACAACAAATTTTTCAGTTTTAGAACCCCACCACCCCCAAACCACCCCAAATTCACCCCCATCCAAAAAAAATTGAAAACAATAAGGAACCTCTCAAATACCTAAAAACGAAGTTTGAGGAATATAACATTACCTAATATGACCCCACAACATATCGCTACCCAAATTTCATCACAATCGATGCAGCGGTTACTGAGATTACGATGTTAGAAAAACGCCAACAGACAGACTGTCTAGACGGACAGACAGACAGACAGACAGACCGACGGAAATGAATGACATGGATTTTCGTTATTTAGACATCATAAAACTCCCAAAAAGGGTAAAATCGAAAATTTTCGCGATCACAATACTCTCCTCACCTATCGATCTGGGAAGTAAAAATATACTGGAGTTTTACAGCAAGAATAGCATTCCAAACTTTCAACACTTATTTACGTTTCACACAGTTTCTGAGGAAATCGTGATAGAAAAACTTTTGGAAATAAAATCATCAGCCATGGGATCAGAGAATAAACTTAGGAATTATACCACTTTGCTGTCCTAGAATTTTACCGTTTATAATAAATTAATATTGTAAACTCATGACTCATGTATCCTAGATTTTACTTTCTCCGACATATGGAAGGTTGCTAAATTAACCCTTTCGCAAAGAAATCTAATGTAACTAGTTTTGATGATTTGCGACCAATAACTATTCTGCCAGTTTTATCTAAGGTTGTAGAAAAAAATATTACTTGAAAGAAGAAAGAACACAAAAAGCACTGGATTTCAATTCCTGATGAACCCAAATGTACCGTTGTGTTATAATCAGTATTGTAACATAAAAGAATGCAGTATCTTAAAACAAGACGAATAAAGTATTCGGGTCATAAGAGCAAACCATAACAACCTGGAGAAGGCCATATGAGCGCAATGGGTTAGTGTCTACCGACGGATTAAAAATATACAGACTATACAATTTTATACTTCGACCTTCTTCTTAAATGTCTTTATTACCCTTCCTTTGAACCTAGATTACATTGCGTGCTGTCTCCCAAGCGTGTTCGCTAAATACTAATTTAGTTGAATTCCCTTTTAACTATGTCATTTTGTATATTGTGGTTCTAAACTGAGAACATCTTGAAGAGTCGGCAAAGTTTGCCACATATTGGTTTTACATACTATGTACTAATATTTTCTTTTATTGTAAATACATTCATTTTAGTGAAGGCAAAGAACATCATCTGGTCCATCCTCTCTAAACCAAATTGCGGATCTCTCTCTTTCTATGCCTTTTCCAATTTTGTTTCTAACAGCAATGTCTTGAAGGAGACAGCTTTTAGATTTGTATTCAAGACACTACAGATAGCGGATCTTGAGCACTAGTGAAAGAGTATGTGCTACCTGCTAGTTATAGTAACTGAATCAGCTACGTGGTATGAGGAGTATATTCGTATTTGCAATGAAAACTTTGGAAACATGAAAATTTTCAAAATTTCAAAACTTTATGTCTCTTGCTCTTTCTGATTTCTGAATCACTTTTTTTCTCGAAATGCAATCTCCTGAAGAAAAGAACATTGAGATTTATATTTAACACACTACAAGCAACGGAGCTTGAGCACCAGCAAAGAAATATCTGCTATGTTATAGATCTCTTTTACGGTCAGCCTCCCGCAAAGGCTGAAAGCCTATGGTGCTGTAGAAGCGCTGCGAGAGGATAACTGTCGGTGCACGTTAGATTTGAAACGCTGCAGGCTGTAGCGGTCGGGAAACAAGTTCCCCGGCAGCTCATTCCACAGCGTCGAAGTTTTCCAAAATAAGAAATGCTGGAGAATTTTTAAAGTTTTCTCTCCCTCTCCCTCTTCTCTTTCTCTCTCTCTCTCTCTCTTTTGCTGTTTATCCCTCTTTCTATCTCTCTCCCTTTGAAATTTTTAAATTGGATCCATCTTTTTGCTTTAAAAATCAAAAATCTCTCTTTCGTTCTGACACTCTGTTGCCTGTATTTTTCTGACTCTCTTTCTTGCTGTCTCCCTTTGAATTTTGGAATTTCAGAAAATTACGAAAATGGAAAATTTTGATCATTCTGAATATTTAAAACTTGCCTCTCTCTCTTTCTCTATCCCTCTTCCTTTGAAATTTTTAAATCTTTTTGATTTAAAGAACAAAAGACTCTCTCGTTCTGTCACAATGTCATCTGTATTTTTCTGTCCCTCTCTCCCCCTCTCTATCTCTTTCTTGCTGTCTCTCTTCATGTTTTGAAAAGTCGGAAAATTAGGAAAGTTGGAAAATTTTGAACATTCTGAAAATAAAAAAAATGTCTCTCTCTCGCTCTCTCCCTCAATCTCTCTCCCTCGCTCTACCTCCCTTTCATTTTCATTCCCTCTATATCTTTCCTTCATTTTTTTTCGAACAGCAATCTATTGAAGAAAACTGCATTCAGGTTTATATTCAAGATGCCAGAAATAACGGATTTTGAGCGCTAGTAAAAGAGTATCTGCTAGTTATAGTAACTGAATCAACTACGTGGTATCAGGAATATATTCGTATTTAAAATGAAAACTTTGGAAAGATTGAAAGTTTTCAAAATATCGGAAATTTCCTCTCACAACTGAATCAGGCCATGTTTACAGAAAGTTTGAAATTAAAGTCAAAACTGATGTGCGTTTCACATTACTTTGAAGACAGTTTCATGTTTCGTAAAATGCTTTCCATATAAGAAATATTTTAATTTTTCAAAATCAGTACATGACTGTCAAAATTCGATCCATGTGGAGAAAATAGTATCCCGATAACTTTGCACGACGCATGAGTTCTGCTCTTCCTGCTGTAACAGCAACACGGCAGTTCTGCAGGGATCGCTCTATGATGATCTACTCTGTAGCATTACAAACCGGTTGCTTGGCACACAGGTAACAGTGCAACTCACCGACTTCTGCTATATTATTTATTTCGACTTCATCGACCCCTTGATCCCTTACTATCATAATTTTGCCTCCTCCCAATCTAAAAATATAATCAGCGATCTTTTCTATGCCTAATGAAGGTTGAGCATACTTTTTGTCACCGTTGTTCTGCTGCCTCTCGAATAGTATTCGAATTATCACTCCTACAAATTTCATCGAAATTAAAATAGTGGTTCCAAGTCAAACAAGTGTGTCATAGTTTTACTATTTTTTGACTATCACTTCTTTTACTGAATAAATTTTGAACAGATTTAAAGCTTTCATATTTCAGTACAATCAGTTTTCCAGTTACAGAGTGATTAAAAATTATTGGACATAGACAGTCCGACCGACGGAAATGAGCGAAAGGCTGTTCTGTGGTCTGAATACCATAAAATGTCAAAAAAACATTTTATCTAAAATTCGATATTTTTCGAGACTTCAGTACCCTTCTGCCTATAGGCGTTGGCAGCAAGAGACGGCGCGATAGTTAGTATTTGTCATATGCGCCCTGTACTATTGCGCTGTTATTGTCACTGTACATCAAACTATACTCTGACCTTTTTCTGTACCAAGTCTATCGAACTACTACCACGCAATAAGCCTTTGTTAAAGCGTTCAACTAAAATTTAGTTGCAACCAGAACAGGGTGCTTTTCTATATAATTTGATTGTCTTTGACCTATGGAGCGTTATACTCGCACCTATGCGTGTTAGATTTCCCCCTCCTATCAGTAAACAGTGTCAGCCGTCAAACATTGTCATCAAGGTAGGATCAAGGTCCCCGTTGCTGTGTAAGATTAGCAGAGTGGAATTTAATCTGAGCCTCTGTATGTTCTAACATGTAATGAATTTCTTACAGCACAACAAAAAAACCTAAATAGAATATGAGGGCCAGTGAGAATTCGTCCCTCAGAATCTCACGAAACGATATAAAGCATGAGAATAAAAAATAATCATAAACAGGGTTTCAGAAAGATCTGGAAGTTGTCGGTTATTGAGTAAAATGTTGAAGGTTCGAAAAACATGCTAAACTAGAATTTTAGTGACGCAGAATTGGTCATAAAGCTCTACTATACAGATTACAGATACAGATCTAATATTATTATTTTACTCAGGAATGAAAGTCCTTTATTATTATTATTACTATTTTTCCGGTTAAAAAATACAGGGATGGTGCTCTACGAACAAACCCTTGTATAATTAACATTTTGACTGCTTCGTAAATGAGTCAATCGTTTCCAAACTGTATTGATATCGCTTGTTGATCATTTATTTGCCAATTTAGGCATATCATTACGATACATACAGCTTGTTTTTTAAACTTAAGGAGTAATCATGTTACAGTGTAACCTTGGTGCACCGCATATGACTAACCCTATACAGGGTGGGCCAATATGGCGTGGACGGAGGATTGTGGGCTTACTAAAAAATATTTCAAAAATATACGCAAAAATTTTTCACTTAAATTTTGACGTTCATACAGGGTTATTCATGTCAAACTTACATTTTTTTAAATGACACCCCCTATATTTTATTGCATATTTGGATTCCCTGGTCAATTCAAGTGTGACTTTATGTATCATACATGGACCTTTAAACGAACCGTTTAGGCGCAAATCACCATTTTTGGTATAAGTAGGTATCAGAAGAAAATTGAATGTCGCAGCGATTATAAAACTTAGAAGGCCGTAACTTTGCGGTACGACTAAGCATGAAATGCGTCACCTTAGGTGAGACGCCTAAATTTGAGTTCTTTTTGTACTTGGAGCAATCAGTAGATTAATTAAGGAAACTTCAATCACAGATAACTTGATTTTTTCAAATGGGAATGCCTATTTTGATTTAAAGAATCAAGTGTAAAATTTTATTACCCTTCTAACGATATAGCATTCTCGATATGAATCTTTTTTGGTTTTCATTTTATTTCAAATTTTCAGTCATATCGGTGTTTTTCAATTTTCCTGTGTGCAAGCAACCTAGCAGGCCATGACAAATAAACAAAAGCTTGTTAATATGGAAGAACCCAACTAACTTAGTAGAAAGATGCAAACTAACTAGAGCAACGAGGCAAGATTATGAAAATTCTTTACAAGATATCAGCTCTAACCGGATACAACAGCGGCAAGATATCTAATGTCAATGAGTAGCTGGGGTATGGCAGAAGTGTCTGCTTTTCACAGCCTACCAGCTATTGAGGTTTACTAGAGCTTCACAATTTACAAAACGATTAAAAATTTTGGAACAAAAGGAAAACTACCATTGATTTTTGCTTACAGTCTAACACGTTTAGAACGAAATTTGACATTTAATGAGATAAAAAATTAGTCATTTTCCGTTAGTTAGGCCAAAAGTGAAGATATCTCCAACTGGAGGAGCATTCTCAACATCTATTGAAATAATTGCTAGAATTTTTTAATTACGCTATGTTATAATTGTGTTTATTTCATGTAGTTTTCTGCAAACTAAATTGTTTTACAATTCAAACAGACTGCAATTCAAGTTTTATTTTCCGCGATTTTGTTAATAAGTAGAAGTACCTACTGAAGAATTTGAAGTGTTCCAGGCAGAGGTATCATTAGTTTTGACTTACAGAAATTGCCAATTTTTTGTAGCATTAAATGTGAAAATTTATTCAGAAGACATAGATATTGTACTGCCAGCAACAATCACTAGTAGTTTTCCTTTGATTAAATATTTTTTACTGACTTTGGAAATTGGCTGCTAGCTAGTATGCTGTGAAAAATGAGCGTTCTTGTTACCGCTATTGTTTCTGGTTAGAGCTAACATGATGTAAGGAATTTTCATAATCTTGCCTCGTTGCTCTATAAGTATAATATATATATAAAATATATAAAAATGTAATATAGTTAGTTGCATCTTTCTACTAAGTTAGTTGGTTTCTCCCATATCAACGAGCTTTTGTTTATTTTTCATGGCCTGCTAGGTTGCTTGCATGCAGGAAAATTGAAAAACACCGATTTAACTGAAAATTTGAAACAAAATGAAAACAAAAAAAGAGTGATATCGAAAATGCTATATCATTAGAAAGGTAATCAAATTTTTACATTTGAATCTTTAAACGAAAATAGGCATTCCTATTTGAAATAATCAAGTTATCTGTGATTGAAGTTTCCTTAATTAATCTACTGATCTCTCCAAGTACAAAAAGAATTCAAATTTAGCCGTCTGACCTAAGGTTACGTATTTCATGCTTAGTCGTACCACAAAGTCACGGCCTTCTAAGATTTATAGTCTCTGCGATATTCAATTTTTTTCTGATACCAACTTATACCAAAAATGGTGATTTGCGCCTAAATGGTTCGTTTAAAGTTCCATGTGTAATACATAAAATCACACTAGAATTGACCAAGGAATTCGTTCGTATTACTTTGTGATTTACATGTTTATTTCTATATTTTCTAATAGCTGAGGGTTATTTTTCTGTTATTGTTATTTTTATATGACCTGAAAATATAACCTTCTTATTTTTTGTTCCTATTTTGTATTACTATTTGATTTGTATGTTTGTTCCTGTTTTTCAACACCTAAAGAGTTATTTTTCTATTAGTGTAGTTATATCACTTGCTTAATAAAATAGTTTGAACCAGTATGAGAAATGCCTTATTTTAACTGAAAATCGACATTTTCATTGTTTTATAATAGCCAGTTAAGAATTATGGGTAGGTATCTTTATTTTCTTTTATACTTTACAATATAGCAGAACTCCTGATGAGTAAATTATATATGCAACTATGCCAAAAAATCGATTAGCGGCAAGCTGATATAATAAAAATACCGCGCGCCCCATATAAACACATATAAAAGTCGGTCGAAGTTTGTGACGTCACGCAAGCTGCCTGCCGGCCTGTCTTACTGTGCGGCCTAGGATCAAGTGACAGATTTTTTAAATACTTTTTAGTAAGCCCACAATCCTCCGTCCACACACTATTGGCCCACCCTGTATAGTTCAAGTTATCATTGTTTAGTGAATGCTCAAAAATCGTAAAACTTTCTAGACACCTTAAATATTTTACCTAATAATCAACCGTTCCGGCATTTTCAGGCTTCTCTGAAGCCTTGTACCTAACTGGCTCTCCATTTACTATTTTATTTATTTAATCGTGTTGAGCTGCACTTCGATTAATTGGTTATTATTATTTATATAATTTTTTTAATTTTTTTATATTTTTTTACTTTTTCATTTTAATTTTTATATTAATATTAGTAAATTAGTATTAGAGAAAAAAAAACAGATATATGCGACGATTACAGACGTCACAAGTCAGACTGTATTTGCTGATATTTCTTTCCAACGGCTGGCACACTGCACTGCCATGTCGTTCGATCTCCATAGGTTCTGGAATATGCAAGGAGTTTTCAAGGATGGGCAAGATAGGAGATGATCCATCGTCTGGTTCTCGCCGCAGGTGCAAAAATCATCCCCTACCTATTCCAATCTCACTAGGTTGTCTCCAGACCTGCCCATTTGGCATCTAATCTTGTTGAGACCTTTCCAGGTCCTCCATTCTAGTTGTGATCCGACAGGGAGGCTTTCAGTTAGTTTTCAAGTTGGTCTGTGGTTCTCTTTTAGCCGCCGCTTCCACAGTACTTCTAGGGTTACTAATTTGAAGTCTGTCAGTGAGTTTGTACACATAATGAAATTCTAGCTGGATTTAAGTCTTTATGCTGGGGGATTGTGCCTGTCTAATGACTGACTACTTCGTACTGTGATACATGAGACGTTTGCATTATATAAGGGTGGGCTATTCTCGCTCACATGTCTAGGTCGTCCAGGTTGGTAGGTTTTAGACCGCCCGTCATTATACTGCAGGTGTTATCAAGGGTAGCTTCAAGTCTGCTAGCATGAGTCGATCTGGATATAAAGAGTATGCATATTCGGCTGGGCAAAGCAAATAGCGTCCGAAATACGGCAACGTGGGCCCCCATTTGAAGTTAACCAGCTTCCGAAGTACTAGTACTAGAAGTACTATTGTTTCAGCTACCTATAGTCATTGATTGTGTTTCTATACAATGGTCAAAAAGCAGAGCCGTAGCTAGGCGATGACCATGGATGGGGTTCATGGTGATTTTAGGGGGGGTCCACGTATAAAAGAATACGTAATGTCTTAATTTGCTTAAAATCTGCATAGATTGTATCGCTGCTAATGTGTTATGAGCGCCGAGGGATTGGTTAATAGTAGAATACATCACTAAGCTTGGAGAAAGCATCCTTGATTATTGTTATTTTTTATTATTTTAGTAGTTATTTCATTCATGAGAATAATCATGGGGGGGGTTTGAACCCCCCAAACCCCCCCCTCATATACGGCCCTGTCAAAAAGGTACGACGGCAACGAGTCAAACAGAAGATTACAAGAGTTACGGTAACTCCATCGTTAGATCAAAGATCGAACGGGTATAGAATTACAAAGTAATCATTTAAATTTACCGACGTCATTTTGATGAATCTGATCAATGGTTGTTTGTCATTTAGCTGCAGCTTCCTTCCTGTAGTTTCCAATTGTCATCGGTAAAAGTGGCTATTATGTTATGTTCTAAATCAGGAATATCACTAGTTTATAGTAGGTATAGGACTGGTCCTAAAACACTTCCTTGTGGTAGTGGTACCCCTGCCTTGATTCATCTAAGTTCTGAGTACGCTTCTTCTTGCTTTATTCTGAATACCCTTTCTGATATACAGGGTGAGTTTTTAGTACCGGCTCGGTCGATAACACCACTACTATAGAAGATATCGAAAAAAGTTGTATATAAAAGTTGTAGCCACGGATATGTTCCTTGCTTAGAAAATATCTTTATTTATGCAGGGTGATCCATAACTACGTGGTGATGCAAACATGCATTTTTTTAAATGAGGCACCCTATATATTATTCCATATTCGAATTATACTAATGATTTCCGTTCTTGCAATATAGGGTATTGTTACATTATACAGGGTATTTCAAAAGTATGACCATGCTTGTATCCAAATCGCTGTCAAATGAACGTACTGTATATCAAACAGTGATGAATCAAAAATTATATTTTTTACACAGGTGGATAGGAAATATCATCTAGTTTTAAAATCCGCTATAAAAAAATTTCGCAACGTATATTCGTATACAGGGTGATGTAGAATGCAAAATCCAGATTTTCTCCTTTTTTTCAAATGTAACCCCCTATATTTTATTATTCCAAAGAATTGCTTTTAATATGCTCTTTCATCTTTGTGTAGCACTTGTTATGGCTGAAATCATTAGTTTCTGAGATATTACGATTTTTCTACAAATTTTAAATATACCTTCTATTTGTTTACTAAAATTTATTTATTTTAAGAAAATACTAACAAATTTTATGCCTGCTTAACAAACAACTAAAATATAAGGCCATAATAATACTTGATTAAGTCAAAACTCTGGATTAACGAGATAATGTAGGTCAAGTGTGCTGAGGAAACAATTTTATAGACGTCATGCATAATTATCATGCAGATCTATCAGGTAGGCTATGAAATATTAAACGACACGGTCCAAATAAAACGATTCTTCATTCTTTCAAACGCATCAGTTTTAGACTGCTTCCGGTGTGGATATTGCTGTTCATATCTGATATATTCTAGAGGCAAGTAGGCAATTTCTCAAAGATTCTCCTAAATACCCTCAATGGAAAGATTAATATTTAAAGCTCGTTTTTCACACAGTACGGAATTATTGAGCAGGTTATGAAAACCGTCAATTTTTCAAAGCATACCTGATAATTATGCATCACGCCTACAAAATTGTTTCCTCAGCATACTTGACTTTATTATCTCGATGATTCAGGGTTTTGACTTCATCAAATACTATCATGACCTCATAATTTAGTTGTTCGTTAAATAAAAAAACAAATTCGATAGTACTTTCTCAAAATAAATAAATTTCAGTACACAAATAGAAGCTATATTTTAAATTTACCGAAAAATGGAAATATCTCGGAAATTGATGGACGTAGGTGCAACAAGTGTTATACAAAGATGAAAGGACATATTAAAGGCAATTCTTTGGTATAATAAAATATTGGGCGTTACATTTGAAAAAATAGAGAAAATCTGAATTTTGCATTCTACATCACCCTGTATACGGATATGCGTCGCGGGCTCTTTTTATAGCCGATTTTAAATTGAGATAATATTTTTTATCCGTCTGAGTAAAAAATATGATTTTTGATTCAGCACTTTTTGATATACAGTAGGTTCATTTGACAGCGATTTGGAGATAAAAATGGTCATAACTTTTGAAATACCCTGTATAATGTAACAATACCCTATATTGGAAGAACGGAAATCATTAGTAGAATTTGAATATGGAATAATATATAGGGTGTCTCATTTAAAAAAATGCATGTTTGCATCACCACGTAGTTATGGATCACCCTGTATAAATCAAAATATTTTCTAAACAAAGAGGACATCTGTGGCTATAACTTTTATATACAACTTTTTTTGATATCTTCTACAGTAGTGGAGTTATTGACCGAGCCGGTACTAAAAACTCACCCTGTATATGTCTCCAGGAGTTGATGTTGAGAGTATTGTTTTGGCAGGAGATGATTCATTTCATGCTTGTGTCCCTCAAGCTATGCCTTGTCAAAAACTTGAGCAACATCTAAAAATAGTGTAGGGCAGACTTTTATTTCTTCCAATGTCTCTTCTATGACGTTAACTATTCTATGTACTTGCTCTGTTGTTGAATGGTTTTCATTAACCATCAGGTATATGTTTCCGGTCGTCTATTACATTCTTTTATCAGTTTTGATAACGGTCATGGCAAAAATCGCAAAAAATATCATGCATCGAAGTTAGAACGCATTATCAAAAATAATTCAAATTGAATACAGGGTGTCCATTTAGTGTGTAATTCTTCGATATCTCGCAAGGTATACCTGATATCTCAAAAATATTTTGAAATATACAGGGTGTTGCAGAAAAGTAAGATAGTGATCAACTGGATTTTTTTATGTGGAACCATAACTTTTTTTTAATTTTTTCTAGTTTCCATCGCCGATCTCTGTTTAACCCTAAAATATTTTTGAGATCGGTTGCGACGTTGCCAAGTTAGAATTTATTTTCTATTAATTTCCGGATTTGCAAGGTCGCAAGTAATACGTCTAAATTGATATATTCCCTTAACTTTTCTCAATAATATTATACAGCGAGTTACTTGAATATTAAGTGAATATTATTCGAAGATATCGAAGAACTACATACTAAATGGACACCCTGTATACTGGAAAAGCAGTACATAAAAGTTAGAATTAAAAATCTATAGGAGTGGGTAGACCTAAGGTTCATTCCAACCTATTAACAGGCTGTGTTTCCTCCACGATCATCAATTTTCATTATAACCGACAAATAGACGGTCATTTCTTCGTACAGTGAGTATGACATCAAAACACTGAAGTAGCAAGTGTATCAGAATAACTTTTCTTACAGAAGTCTAGGAATCTGCACTTGCTGTCACAAAAAATCGTTTTGGAATCATTATGCTCACTAATAGTTGTGAAGAAGTAACTTACTTTTGGTAGCCATTTATTACGAGATGGATACCTATGATTGAAGTAGCCAATAAATTACATGTGAGACAGTTTAATAATGATTTTTTACGATAGCTCAGCAAACTTTATTACTAGTAATTACGCCAATAATCATTCCCGTGGTGGCCATAAGGCGTTCAGTTATTGGTAGTGTAATTGTTGAGAGTACATTTGTAAGTAGTGTTGGCTCTGCGACGCCGACTGGACGGTTCTAACGCAATCTTAAGCCTTTTTGCATATACAGGGTGGTATTAAAAAAGTTTATTTTCAAAAAATGTTCAGAATCATGTGTTGCATCACACAAAATTATTTTCGCATTTACAGATTGCTTCATTTAGGCTAGGCGTGATACAACTTTGTTGTTTTAAATGGATCACCCTCGGGATCACCCTATATATTACTGAATTTTTGAATTCTGCGCGTCATTTAAAGACAAGTTTTTTAAATACATGTAGGGCCTAAGATTAACGGTTTTCCAGTTATTCACTTGTTTCTGGTCTATCCATCACATGCAGTGCTTCTGAAAAATTCGAATAACTCAGAAAAAAGTGATTTTTTGTGGTTCCTGTTTTTTGCGTTGTATTTTTCACCATTCGTTGCAGAGAAAATCGAAATACAATGATACACTATTTACAACACCATAGGAGAAAATAGTTTATATTATGTTTTCAAAGTGACCGCCATTCTGCTGGATGCATACTATAATTCTTTTCTTGAAATTCTGCTCTACGTTTTACAAAACATCATCAGGAGCCAATTCCCTGAATGCGGTTTTTATTCGCTCTCGCATATCTTCCTTAGTTGTAACGGGAGAAGCGTAAACTACAGCCCCATAGAAAAAATTGGTCCTCTCCTTCCGATCCACTTGTCCTGGAAACGGGTGTGTTAAAAGAATGGCGGACTTCAGCTGTACTGTGAGCTGGAGCTCCGTTTTGTTGCAGCCACATCCTCCTCCTAATTGACAGAGGTCTAATAATTCTTGTAAATTACTTTCCATAAATTTCAAGTACCTTCTTACTGTCAGTGGACCATTAAAAAAGTAGGGACCAATGACTCGATCACCGAGAACTCCACCCCGAACGTTCAATGACCATCTACGCTGAGAATAAGTTGTTCGAAACTGATGATCATTTTCTGTACTATATTAATGAAAGTTGTGTCTATTAGCAAATCCATTTTTGTGAAACGTGGCTTCATAGGTAAATAAAATGTACTTGAAAAAATTTTGATCTTCCGCAATTTTGAGTGATGCTCACTGACAGAACTGTACTCTAGTTCTAAGGTCTCTTTTCAGTAATTCTTGGTGTAATTGAATTTTGAAGAGGTGATACCTGTGTTTTTCTAAAACCCTCCGCACGGATGTTCTGCTGATTCCTGTAGCACGACTTATATCCCTTGTGCTAGTAAGCGGATTTTCAATTACCGATCCTAGATCCAAGAATTCATTTTCTTCCGTAATAACCATACTAGTGCAGTTTCTATACAGGGTTGGGATAAAGTATGGAACCAAGCAAATAACTTTGGAACGGAAAGAGTGATATTGCTGAAAATTTGCAGGCAAGTGTAGGGACGTCTAGTGCATCCGAAGACATTATGTTAGCTATTAATGTACTTCCGGTTTAACCGAAAGTACCGTCAACTTTTTTAACTTAAATGGGACAACCTGCATATTTTTGCAGATTTTGATTCATCTTTTTTTTCCGAATACGTCCATAGTGGGTTTAGCATTAGTTTCTGTAAAAACGGGAAAGATATAGCTCTTTATCATTTCAGGTGTTTAAAATGCCGGTCATTCAAAGTCGGTTTTGGCGATCGCGTGAGAACTCACAAAGAAGTGCGTCAACTTTTAATGATTTACGTCCCGACAGGGGTCCTGTAACACGTTTGACGGTGACTAAAAACAAAAATACAAAAAAAATTACCTCAAACGGGAAGACCGCAGACCGCCACGGACGAATTTGTGAGACAAATTTTTTCAGAAACAAATAGTAAACCCACTATGGACGTATTCGGAAAAAAATGATGAATTAAAATCTGCAAAATATACAGGGTATCCCATTTAAATTAAAAAAGTTGACGGTACTTCCGGTTAAACCGGAAGTACATTAATAGCTAACATAATGTCTTCGGATGCATTAGACGTCACTACACTCGCCTGCAAATTTTCAGCAATATCACTCTTTCCGTTCCAAAGTTATTTGCTTGGTTCCATACTTTATCCCAACTCTGTATAGTATTGTAGTTTACCGATCCTCTACTAACGACTCTTTCCTGAACTTGTTCAAAAGACACAGGCTGCGGATGTGTCGACGGTCAGGAAAAGGTTGCGCATATACTCTCGACGCTATCAAAGTATTTCTATGAGATTCACCAAGAATAAATACCATGTCTATCATTTCTTCACGACTCAGATTCATTTTAATCCGCAAAAACGACTACTTTCTTGCCACAATTTCAAAATTTTATTAACCTAACACCTTACTATTTATAAGAGCAATTTGACGTTTGTCAAACTAATAGGAAACAAATGGAGCATGGATTTTCCATAGCCTCCCTCGCCTTGGACGACTATAATTTATCTTGCTTCTATAAAATCTAGGAGATGAACTATGTTAGGTGTTTGATGATAGTATTAATTTAAGTTTAATAATAATATTAACTCATTGTGCTACGACTATCTACTATACTAGAGTAACAAACAGTTGCCGCACATTTGGTGATTTGTTGAAAAAATCGCTGTATTTCGATTTTCTCCGCAACGAATAGTGACAGACCCATGATGTGAGACATCGTTTTGAAGAAAATTGAATTTTACATCGAATTGTGGGTAGAAAAAGGGGTAGTGCTGGTTAAAGAAATTAAGATATATGAATATCTGAAAAGAAGGCAGCTAAGAGCTAAGTCTTAGGAAAAAAAAAATGAAATTTGTTAATAGCCTTTCAGATAACGCTTTTAAAGCCAAATACAACGCAAAACACCGAAACCACTAAAGTCACTTTTTTCTAAGTTATTCGAATTTTTCAGAAGCACTGCATTTGAGGGATAGACAAGAAACAAGTGAATAACTCAAAAACCGTTAATCTTACCTACATGTATTCAACAGACTTGTCTTTAAATGAAGCGCATAATTCCAAAATGCAATAATGAAGAGGGTGATCCATTTAAAATAACAAAGTTGTATCACGTCTAGCCTAAGAGAAACACCCTGTATAAGCGAAAATAATTTTGTCTCATGCAACACATGATTCTGAACATTTTTTTGAAATAAACTTATTTAATAACTCCCTGGGTTTAGCCGGTATCCTACGCATACGCTTGAGTGGCCCACCATGTATACAGGGTGAGTCCTTAGTTGATAGACTCGAATTTTTGTCTCATCACTCAGGCATTGTACCTATTATCAATTAGTGCACTAATCCCTTTCAGTTTTTCATAGTTAATTGTAAATTGGTAAATCCTAGATGTTTCATAATAATGTGCTACTTTCAGGATTTACCTATTTAAAATTAACAACGATAAACAGAAAGTGACTACTGGACTATCTGACAGGTGCTATCCATCATCGACTTGACAAAGCTCCGAGCAAAAAAATAAACATAAACAGCTCTTTCTCTCTCTTGGGGGATACGTCAAGGTATTCCAAGCAGAACTATATGCGATGTTAGCTTGTGGATTTCGAATTCACAGGATTTAGGGGCCTAGCAGGCTGATCACCATCTGCTCTAACAGACAGGCAGCATTAAAAGCATTAAGTACTTGTAGGTTTACATCAAGGCTTGTTCTGCAATGTAGAAAGGTCTTGGATGACATTTCGGCAAGACATCAGGTGTCACTTATGTGGATGTGGAGTCATGCCGATGTTGGTGGCAATGAAATGGCGGACGCGCTAATTTCCTGGGTCCTGAGCTGGCTGTTGGGCTGGGAGCAGGCACCATTAGAAGGACAACAGAGGAGTGGTTGCAAAACCAGCATCTTATGAGATGGATAGAAATCTTTGGATATCTCCGTCAAGTTAGAGAACTTATTTTAGGACCTCTGGCCAAGGTGGGGCGGTTCTGTTTCTCACTAGACAAAAGCCAGCTAAGGTTACTTGTTGGCCTGATATCCGGCCACAACACCTCCAAACGTCACTTGTATGTGATGGGGGTGGCAAGTGACTCGACATGCACACGCTGTGGCGAGGAGGAAGGGTCCTTGGTACACATTCTATGTCGTTGTGGAGCCCTAGGGTATCACAGGCATACTGAGATCAAGAACCCTTGAACCTGAAGATATAAGATGGGCAGTACTCAAGGCCATGTTCACCTTTGTGATGAGGGCTGGACTTGGGAACTAGGATAAGGACAGGTGTATAAGGGCCGGTTTGTAGGCCTATGCACTGGTGGTTCTGATCACCAGAAAGCTTCTCTCACTCTGTCATTTATTCAAACATAAACAGGCTAGGTGTGTCTTAATTTTTCTGAAAAATGTTGTTTATCTTGACGATTTCTATACACAGTTAAAAAAAAGTTCCAACTCAGCTTTCACCCTGAATACGAAAAGGTATTTCTATACTGTTCTAATTGCTGTTCAGTTCAAATGTGTAGTTATGGTGAGGTTTCTGCCTCGGGTGTGTCCATTTCACTGGGGTATCATATCTTGCTTAATTTTCGCTTAATTCAGGTAGTTCTCCCCGCTTTCTTCAGCTCAGGTGCAAAACAAGTGCAACTCGCAAATGTTTGGTGAAATTCAAAAGGATATGGGTTTTAACATTTAACTCCATTTTTATGACCTGGTTATTCTAATCTGGTCCAAAATTTTCATTTTCTATTTGACTTATGTTATTACATAGGGTTAATCAAAATAATTTCACCGTGATTCGCCTTAATTGATTCTCCAAAGCAATGCGAAGGTTTCAAAATTTCGTCTCCTTAAACCCCATGTTTTTCCATTTTAGATCAACTCTGAAAAACTGTTCGCCTCGTCTGTGCTATTTAGTTATTTGGTAGTACTTATCATACACAAGAGTCATCTAAAATGAAATTGCCATCACACTGTATGGCAACTTTAGGCTTTGATGTACTCTAATAATCTTTCATTTTTTTCAATACAGCTCACTCCTGATAGGCGTTAGATCGTAACCTAGGACAGTTCAATAAGTTAGTCCAATCGAACGTCATAAAAAGAGGCATTTGACAGCAAAAGGTCTGAAAGAACTGAAATTTGGTGAGATGGTAGACATTGGACCCCTGAACTGACACCTAAGTTTGCGACCTCGTGGGGTTACAGCTCGAGGGGTGGGGGGATGAAAACTCTGCTTCGCGGCGATTATTGAAAAATAACGCCGTTTTTTGAAAGTGGTATCAAGAAAAGCTTCAAAAGCTTTATGGAGAGAACACATTTCTGCATAATTTTGGTCTTAACATGTTTTGTGTACGGCCAATAGTTTCCGTCCTACACTGCGTCAAAGTTAAGGATTGGTTTGTGCTTTTCACTAAAATCATAATTTAAGGGTGGACTAAGGCGAAGGACTTTATCAAAAAGTCGTGTAAGATTTTTGTGTCCCTAAAAAAATTATATCTCCTCATTTTTCATTAACTGCAGCTGCCTAAACTCACTTATTTGGTTTAAAAAAATGACGGCATTTAGAAACGCACCCCTACCTACTACCGATACGTTCTGTTGCGAAAAGTATCGTATTTGTGCATACTTTTAGTGGAAATGATACTGCCCCGGCATTGTATAATTTAATAAGATCCAATTTGCGACATTTGGGGGTTGCCGCTCGAGGGAGGGGGGAGGGGGGTGAGAACTGTTTTGTGACGCTTTTTGACAAATAGCGCCGTTGTGGTAGGTGCTATGAAAAAAAGGTTCAAATGATATATATGGAGACAACAAAATTCTGTACAATTTAGTCTTACATTATTTGTGTGCGACCTATAGTTTCCATTCTACAGTGCCCCAAAGTTAGGGGGTGGTTTGTGATTGGTACTAAAATCAGAATTTTATAGCGTATTAAGTCAAAGAACGCCATCAAAGCATTCTGTTACACTTTTTCTCCTAAGAGAATAAAATTCCATATTACTATTAGCTTCAGTTCTTCAAACAACACATTTGGGGTTAAAAAATTACGATAATTAGGACAACGTCGCTACCTGCTATCGATATTAGTCAATCGTTGTCCTAAAAAAGGCTTTTGAATGCAAAAGGTCGGAAAGAAATGAAATTTGGTGTAATACCAGACATTGGTCCCCTGTATGTTCACCTAAATTTATGACCTCGGGGGGTTGCCGTTCGAGAGGTGGGAGAATGAAACCTTTGCTTCGCGATCGGATTGATCATAAACCACCTTCTAACTTTGGAGCAGTGTAGAATGGAAACCATTGGTCGCACACGAAAAATGTAAAGACCAAAATTGTGAAGAGTTTTGTTGTCTCCATATATCATTTGAACCTTTTTTCCATAGCACTTCCACCCACCCTCGAGCGGCAACCCCCAAATGTCGCAAATTGATCTTATCTTAATTAGGCAATGCCGGTGTAGTATTATTTTCACTAAAAGTATGCACAAATACGATATTTTTTTCCAACAGCACATATCGGTATGGGGACGTTTCTAAATGCCGTAATTTTTTTTAAACCAAATGCGTGAGTTTAGCAGCTCCAATGATACAAAAATGAGAAGGTATCACTCTTTTAGGGAAACAAAAATGTTACACGACTTTTTGATAAAGTCGTTCGCCTTAATCCACCCTTAAGTTCTGATTTTAGTGAAAATCACAAACCAACCCTTAACTTTGATGGAGTGTAGGACGGAAACTACTGGTCGCACACGAAAAATGTAAAGACTAAAATTATGCAGAATTTTGTTCTTTCCAAAAATCATTTGAGGCTTTTTTCGAAATCACTTACCAAAACGGCGTTATTTTTCGACAATAATCGCGAAGCAGAATTTTCATCCCCCCACCCCTCGAGCGGCAACCCCCCGTAGTCGCAAACTTAAATGTAGGTTAAGGGGACCAGTGTCTACCCTACCACCAAAATTCATTTCTTTCCGACCTTTTGCTGTCAAAAAATCCCTAGCGCTTGGGCTAAATGTGATTTTACATAATTTTAAATCTGCCTATGCATAAAGGCAAACAAAACTGAAGAAAGGTTATTATTAGTGACAACTTCCCTTTGTTCTAAAGTATTAACCATTCCACAACTATCATAACAGAGGGGAGGACAAAATTCAGTGCACGTGTCGCTTTTTGATTCGACGAGTATTTATTAAATAAGAAAATACTACGGCAGTAGATCTATTTTCTTTCAAAGCTACAATAATTTAAAGGTTATGAATACACTTGTGAATAACACTGAATAATAAGTTAAATAGTAACTACTACCAGAGCTTTGCTTATGTGAGCTGAACCAGAAGAGCATGCCTATCATGATTAGAAGAGATATAATCAAAATAAAGGTAAAAGTATATGTGTTACGACTTTTTGAAGTCCACCAAAATTTTGTGATTTGTTAATTGTTTGATACCTGAATACAGCCAAAAACTACAAGTATAATTTTTTCAATTTTTTTTATATGAACACGATACTTTATTTTATTGAAAATAGAATTGGGAACCTGGAAACGTCATTTAACAAATCAGCTGGGATAGTGAACAGATTAACAGATGAAGCGAAGAGACATAGGGTGGCAAGTGGATAGTTAGAATACAGCTATTCATAGAAGTTGCACTGTTTTGAAGGATTACTTTATTAATTCCATGAAAGGTACAGTAAATGAATTATTACTTATACTGTACGTTTTTCCAGAAACAAAAAATTTGCGAAAAATGATAAATTGTACATGAAATTCCGTGGAACCCTATTTTAAATATATATCTATAGCAGTTTTTAGCAGAGAAGCTAATGGCTTCCAAGCACGACAAAATTGTGTGCTAGCTAATTATTTATTTCAATAATTCCTGAAGAAAAAGTAAAAAAAATTAATAAACTATATATCAATGAGCTTTGAAACGTTCAATTTTCTGCTTGCTTGTTGATCTTTATAAATTTAGCGCAATGGGTAGCTCAGTAAGTTTGTATGGTGGCAGATGATTTTCGGTGCCTAGTATAAAAAATCAGATATTCCTTCATAAGCTAGAGGTCGCATTATACATAGAAAAGGTTTACATTGATTTATAGCAATTGCTGGTGAGTTAATCGATTCTCTTTTAAGTTGTGTCAATGTACATTTGGAAAATTCAGTTTTCAGGTTGATGGTGGATCCAGAAAAATTTAAAATTGGTAAGAAATACTTCACAATGACACCAATAGACCATGGTATTATTATAGATCAAATTAATTTCAACTAACTTTGAACAAATTTCATATAGAATATTTTGCTCATACTGCAAGTTATACAGTTTGAGGATTGCTTTGACGTCGAAAAGTTTGCACGTAACGTTTTGTTCCATCAGATTTCACACGCATGGGCCCTACAAAAAGAACTTGACAAGGGAGTAAGAATAAATGCAGTGGCACGAACACAACGTTTATACCTAAGTGCACGTAAATGTGCGATTATGGTTGCATACTGCATATAAAGATGCAGTTAGTATTGTTACTGCAAGGCCCAGTGGCGTAGCTTTCAATGAAAAGAAGTCTCATGAACAGGATACCTAGCTTGGTCGCCTATACAGACGTCTGCCTTAACAGTTACATACGTCAACACGTGATTTATGTTCTTATACATATACTATATTGGGATAAAGTATGGAACCAAGCAAATAACTTTGGAACGGAAAGAGTGATATTGCTGAAAATTTACAGGCAAGCGTAGTGACGTCTAGTGCATCCGGAGACATTATGTTGGCTATTAATGTACTTCCGATTTAACCGGAAGTACCGTCAACTTTTTCAATTGGAATGGGACACCCTATATATTTTTGCAGATTTTAATTCATCTTTTTTTTCCGAATACGTCCATAGTGGGTTTAGCATTAGTTTCTGTAAAAACGGGAAAGATAAAGCTTCTTTATCATTTCAGGTGTTTAAAATGCCGGTCATTCAAAGTCGGTTTTGGCGATCACGTGAGAACTCACAAAGAAGTGTGTCAACTTATAATGATTTACGTCCCGACAGGGGTCCTATAACACGTTTGACGGTGACTAAAAAAAAATACAAAAAAATTACCTCAAACGGGAAGACCGCAGACCGCCACGGACAAATTTGCGAGACAAATTTTTTACTATGGACGTATTCGGAAAAGAAAGATGAATGAAAATCTGCAAAAATATACAGGGAGTCCCATTTAAATTAAAAAAGTTGACGGTACTTTCGGTTAAACCGGAAGTACATTAATAGCTAACATAATGTCTTCGGATGCATTAGACGTCACTACACTTGCCTGCAAATTTTCAGCAATATCACTGTTTCCGTTCCAAAGTTATTTGCTTGGTTCCATACTTTATCCCAACCCTATATAGATTTCTCTTCATATTTCACTTCAGCGGTTACATGAAAATACATCTGCGCGAAAGGTATTGATATTTGGAGGAGTGTAATGTTTTTCGTTTTACTGCATAGCATGCGTAATATCTCTATATATAAAAATGAGTCCCCTTTTTCCCTTGGCCACGGCATCACGTGAGAACGGCTTCACCAATTTCGTCCATCTTTTTTTATAAGTTTGCTATTACTTCGTAGAAGGTTCTTACGGGAATAAATCTAAGGAAAATGATTTAGAACATTAGAAAATTTGAAGAAATGTGAGAAAACTTGACAACTACGAAGGGTGTGTGGTGTTAGTGATTTGTTTGTTATTGTTGTCATGTATGACGTTGCTGTCAAAAATACCGCTTAGATGTTAGATGTTTAAACGTCAATTGTGCGTCGTATAAATAATGACAAATGCGTATACAGAGTGTTAATTATTGATAGACCGTAATTTCAAAGGGATATTTATGACTCAAATTCAAATAAAAAAAGCTCATACAGGGTGTCCGTATAATCGACCGGCAACGCTTGACAGGTGATAGACCCCACATTTCTATGAACGTTAAGATAGGAACATGAAGCCTTCATTTTCAAGATACAGGGTGTCAAAATGTTTTCTTTTATTTTCGTTTTTTCTCAATTATTTCGCAATAAAATGGCACAACGATATAAAATTACTTATCGGGGGTTTTTTAAGGTGAAAAATAGAAATACAACCATCGTTTTGCTATCATGAATAGAGGACGCGACTCAAGGGACATTGAACGGATTTAAATTTCTTTTCCGGTTTGCTGCATCAATGTATCAAAAAATCCTCAATATGTTTTACATGAAAAAGGTGTGATTTGTTTGAGTCTCTAGAGGTAACTGTTTTCGAGATAATCTTCATTGAAATTTTCAATGCGACTGAATTGTAAATTGAGATCAAAAGAATTATCGGTATTTCCGCACGAATGAATATCAGGCTTAGGCTCATAGCTTTTATTTATTTATCGTATGGCTCACAAACATGGCAACAGTAAATATAGATCAAAAGAAAAACTATTATAACCTATACTAAAATAAAATATATACAGCTACAAACTAAGATACATAGTCTTTGGTATTTACAGGTTGATGTCAAGTCCTTTCAACCACTTCAGCGCCAACGGTGTGGCTGTGAAGAACTCTTCTCGCGATCCCTGAAACGCACGCAGTTCACATTCGCTCGTAATATGGTTTATAGTTTGGCGGGGCGCGCCACAGTCACATAAGGGAGATTGCACATAGCCCCACTTGTAAAGGGAGTCGGCACATCTGCCGTGGCCTGTTCGGACTCTATTAAGTTTTACCCACTCTTTCCGGGGTAGTTCTGATCCTGGAAGTAAGGCTGCCCCCATAAATGCACATCGCGAGTGGTGTTCCGCAAAACCTTCCCACTGGGAGCGCCATTGGTTTAAGGAGTCGAAGTTATTGGTTTTAAGCCCTTCTGCATCCCTTATTGGTGGTTGTCGGGATTTAAGTCTGTTTGTCTGCAACGGGGGTATTGCTCGGTGGATGGGCAGTTTGTTGTTGGCCGTAATCTTGTTATACTCCCTTAGAAGGGCGTCAGTCCTTCGCAGCTGCGGTGGGGCTATTCCAGAGAGTACAGGCAGCCATTGAGTTGGGGTTGTCTTAACTGCGCCTGTAATAAGTCTCATAGTGTGATTTAGTTGGACGTCAATTAGTCTGGTATGATGGCTGTTAATCCAGACAGGCGCACAGTACTCAGCACACGAATAGACAAGAGCTAGTGCACTGGTTCGTAGAGTTGGAGCAGTGGCTCCCCACGTCGTTCCACACAGCTTTTGGATAATGTTGTTGCGTGTTCTGAGTTTTCCTGCAGTGTTTGCGAGATGTTTCTTATAGCAGAGGGTGCGATCTAACGTTACTCCAAGATATTTTGGGAAATGGTTATGCTTCAGGGGTTCGCCTGCAAAAAGTACCTGCAGTTCATATTTAGCTAGTTTGTTATTCAGGTGGAAGCAGGAAACTTCGGTTTTGTTGGGGCTCGGTACTAGTCTCCATTTCTTGAAGTAGTTGTTTAGAGCTAACAAGTCGTTAGAAAGAGTATGCTCAACGTTCTTGAAGCTCTTATCGGAAAAAGCTATGGCTATATCGTCCGCATAGCAAAACTTGTAACTGACTGTTTCCGGCATGTCAGATATATATAGATTGAAAAGTAAGGGGGCCAGTACTGAGCCTTGTGGAAGTCCGTTGTTCAATTTGCGCTGCCTGCTCGCTTTCTCGTTTAGGATTACTTGGAACTTTCTGTCGCATAACATGTTGTTTATGAGTCTTGTAGTGGTCTGACAGGGAATCACCTGCAGTAACTTATATAGGAGACCCTCCCTCCAGACCGTATCGTATGCGGCAGTGAGGTCAACAAACGCCACTCCCGTCTTCATGTTTTGCTGGTAGCCTGCCTCTATATGCGTTGTGAGGGACAGTACTTGATCACAACAACTGCGACCCGGTCTGAAACCAGCCTGGGTTATCGGGACCCGGTCTAAGATAGTCGCGCTCAATCGGTTGTAGAGGGCTCTTTCTAGCAATTTATAGGAGCAACTGAGCAAGGCTATAGGTCTGTAGCTGGCGGGTTGATCGTTCGGTTTACCGGGTTTCAATATTGATATGACCTTCGTTCTTTTGAATTCCCGTGGGAGGTTTCCCGTATTAAGGAGGTTCGTGAAGAAGAGAGATAGCCACTCTCTTGTTTGCTGACCTGCGTGAATGAGAAATTCCGGCAGGACGCCGTCGAAACCAGGAGCCCTTCCAGGCCTAACATCTTATATGGCATTATTAATGTCTTCGATCGAGAAGGGTCGGGAAAACGTTGTTTGGGTAGGAGCGTTCCTCCTCAGTAAAGTCAATCCCTTCTTCACGCGTTTTGTATGCTCTCTATCAGAGGGTGCTCTTGACGTTTCTACAATATGCGCAGCAATCTTGTCTGGAGTTACTCCCGACGGTGCCCGTGTGGATGGCGTGCTTGAGCCTAGTTTTCTAAGAAGGCTCCAGGCCTTTCGACTTGAGTGTTGGAAGTTCATTTCGGACGTAGTCTCCTCCCACTTACGTCTTCGTGAGTTGTCCAGGGCAGAGATGAGTTCGTCGGCAATATCTGGATTGTTGGTTTCCTGAAAGTCGCCGTATAGGAGTTCGCACCGCTCGTCCCACCCAGGGATATATTCCTTCCTGTATCCCCTAGGAATGGTCCTTTTTGCAGCGCTCATCACTACTCCAACGAAACGTTTGTAATTGTTTGATGTTGGCGGTATCCACTGTACCAGCCGGTCCAGCTCCCGTGAGTAGTTACACCAGTCCGCCTTGGCAAGATTCCATCGAGGCCGAGGGATGGATCGTATTAGGGGTATTTGGATTCCCACCTCTAAGAAAACTGGCCTGTGTTGGCTGTGTGGGAAGGCCTCTGCGACTTTTCTGTTAGCTGGTATAGGGATCCCTTTCCGGTTGCAGCTCTTAAAGCACAAATCAGGGTTACTTTCTGAGTTCCAGGCTGCTGATTTGTAAGTGCCTTTATCTTTGGCATCAAATACAAGAAAGATATCATTATCATCAGCCCAGTCAGCCAACCTTGTGCCATTTTCGTCACAGTCGGGGTATCTCCACCGTTGGTGGTGGCTGTTAAAGTCTCCAATATATATAGCCGGATGCTGTTGTACTGGAAGTGGTTGTTCAGGCCACTCCGCTGCCGGTGGCTTATATACGTTTACAATTGTGACTTCTCCCACTTTTACTATTACGCTGTGTATGTTGTTATTTGTGTCATTGGAAATGAGTTGGGCATTGTCAATATTGTTGCGAATATAAGAGGCTACGCCGTAAGTATGGTGGTAAGTGGCTCCCAATAATGTATAACCAGAAATGTGTCTCCGTCTGGTGAGTGATTTCTCACTGTCGGCGTGAGTTTCTTGGATCGCTATGACATCAACCTTATTGTCCAAAAGTAGTTTGGAGATGCATTCGCCTTTAGCTCTGCTTATGCTCTCCACATTTAGCTGACAAATACGAATAAAACTACCGATATTTCTAGTCTGTAAGTTTTTAGGACTTATGTTCGTCATGTTTTAACCAGGAAATCTCAAAAAAAAGAGTCTGGTTGCCAGGTTCGCTCTAGCTCATTTAGCGTTACCCAGGGTGCACATGTAGCTTCCTGCTACGGACGCGAGCTAGTCTGCACCCCGGCTCATAGCTTTAAATACCAGTTACGAAGTATTCTCAAATTTCAACAGCACCTAAGTATTTTAAAAACCGGATATATTTGAACCATGTTTTTTGATCTACCTAATATTTTATCACATTTTACAAGTAATTGGGCTGCCTTGGATATTATAGTAAAGGTTATCTCGAAAACTGTTACCTCTAGGGACTTAAAACAAAGTATACCTTTTTTTCGTAACACATATTGGGGAAACGATGTTTTTAATATTCAGGTTGATGCTCCAAAACGGAAAAAAGTTTCCTTAATTTAAAAGAGTTCGGTGTGCCGTAGGTGACGCCTCTATTCATGTTAGCAAGACCGTGGTTGAATTACCGATACATAATTTTAGATACGTTGTGCCATTTTATTGCGGGATAATTGAGATAGAACCAAAATAAAAGGAAACAGTGACACCCTGTATCTTGAAAATTGAGCATATTAAGGCTTCATGTCCCTATCTGAATGTCCATAATAATGTGAAGTCACCCTGAATAAACAATGGATCGACATGTAGCTTGAAGATTCTGGATTTCAAGATACAGGGTGTGAAAGATTGGAAATGAAATTGTTTTTTTTATCAATGACTTACACATTAATGAGCCGTTTCTTTAATCTGTAGTCTTTCACTGCATTAAGAAGAAGAAGTCACCACTGACTAGAAGATAATTATACTTTCCAGTGGCGTGTCGGGGGTCGGGGGGAAATCCCACGAGAATATTGGCCTCTAACTTTGAAAAAATTGAATGCTGTTTTTCAGATTAAACAGATAAAAATACCTTTTCTTTTCTTTTAATGTCTCTTCGTATCTCACTTTGTTTTGGAACAAATAAATAAAAACCACTTCATTTCATAGCTCCATTTTTTCGACGGGCTCTGAAGTGGTTTTTATTTTTTTCCTCCAAAACAAAGTGGGATACGAAGAGACATCAAAAGACAGAAAAGTTAGATTTTCATCTGTCTGAAAAACAATATTTATTTTTTTAAGGTCAGTGGCATACATTCTATATTTTCCAAAATTTGACACCATGTATCTTGAAAACCAGACTTTAGGCACATGTTTAAGTGAACTTTTCTACTTGAATTTGGGTCGGAAATACGTTCAGAGAAAAAACGTAAAATTGATTAAAAATACAGGTGAATACAAAATCGAAGACGTCTTGATTCCACGCTTCCCTATGATTTTATACAACATGCCATTCGACTTTAAGGGGTTGCAATTTTCAGCGAGGCTTGCATTTGCATGACGATAACTAAATAGCAAGGACAGTCGTTGAACATTAGTGGGATGAATCTTGATGATGCATGTTTTCCACATGGTCATGTAGCCTGTTCCGTGTTAACAAAATCATCATTATTTATTTATGGGCCCGAAAACGAAACAAAACATGTTGGATATCAAAAAGTATTTCAATGATCGCTATGCTCTTCAGATAGGTAATTATTATTTATTGCAGATTTAAGTCCAATTTCAATATTCATAGCTAAGACAGGACAGCGTCTGTCGGGTCAGCTAGTAATGTAACAAAAGTTTCTAAATTATAAATCATACATGGTTTCACTTTGATCTTCTCAAAAAAATATCCACGGTGTATTATTTATTATTCTTGCTTGTAGATATAAACTGATTATCAACTATTCATCATTCAACTAATGACCAAGGCTACTATACAGGGTGTCCCTGAATTTCGTTGACACGTAATATTCTGGTAACAGAAAAAAATTCAAATGAAAACTGAGTGGCATTTTTGAAGGTACTATAGGGTCTATCATATACCATACTTTCAAAACAACTTTTTTTGTACGTCAAGCCTTAAAACTCACCCCCAACTTTTTTCTCAAATAACACCACATCAGTTTTTGCTAGATAAATGATGCCTATTTTATTTAAAATCTTGTGGTACCTTTGATATTATACACAAACTTATTTTTTGCATGAAATCATGAGCATAATATAAATGAAATAAAAATTTTTTTGACGCAAAAAAAGGATAAAATATAAAACTAAGTTTAAAGGGTATTTCATACATACCTCCGAAAATAAATATTTTTTTGTCTTTATTTAATACGAAAATATTACGCTTCAAAAAAATTCTCATTATATATATGAAATTGAGAAAAAATTGGTTTGTGTATGAAAAAAAGCCACTACAAGATTTTAGATAAAATAATAACCTCATTTATGCAGGAACAGTTGTGGAGTTCTATTTGAAAAAAAGTTGAGGGTGAATTTTTGGGGGTCGAAGAGCAAAAAAATATTTCGAAAGCCTGGTATGATAGGCCGTTCAGTATCCTTGAAAAACCCACTAAATTTTATTTTTAACTGTTTATCTTACGAAAAAATTACGCCTTAAATAATTTCTTATTTTATTTACCTCATGTTTATGACTTTACGAAATAAAATAGGTTTGTGTATAAAATCCAAGGTACTACAAGATTTTAGATAAAACAAGGATTTCATTTGTGTGGGAAAAACTATTAGGAGCTATTTAAACAAAAATTTGGTGGTGGTGAGAGTTATAAGGGTTGAGGTACCAAAAAAAAGTTTTGTGTGCGTAGTATGATAGACCCGATAGTACTTTCAAGAATTCTACTCAGTTTTCGTTTGAACTTTTTTTTGTGGCGAGAATATCACGTGTCAAGGAAATTCAGGTACACCTTGTATATACAGAGCAAGTATATTTACAGTTCGGAGAGAAAGAATAAATATTATTCGCAAATGTTACTTGTATATAGGTTTTCTAGCTTCTCGAGCAACTTACCTATTCAGTATGATTTTTGAAACCATATTAAAAAGTTTTCTTTCCTGTCATTCCAGGAATTGTAAGTAATGAGTGTCAATTATTTAAACTTAGTTTCAGCTACAAAATAGCTAAGCTATACAACTTTCTTAGCTCTATTGCTAAAACTATGTCTTCGTCTTCCTTTGAACAAAAGTTTAAGTAGCTTATGTTTTAATAATTGTAGTACCTACTCGCCACTTTTCTGTTTCTGATTTTGTCTTTGTTCACTTTGTTTTTCCTAATTCCTCCTTAAAACTTTCTTCATGTATTTTTGGTAAGGTTTCCACCTCACGGTTTTTAGTTAATCATGTTTTGTGAAAATGTTTTTGTTTTTTTTTTCCAGGAGCCGTCCCACCGTTCTGTCCCCGTCAATACTTAGCCTTAAGGCCTATTGCATTATAACTCCTCTCATTACAGTATCCACTCCAGTAATCTAGATCCTGCATAAGTTCATGCAGTCTTCCTAATGGTGCTGGTGCTGAGCTGTACTCCATTGGTTATGGCTTGGTCTTCCCAAAAAGCTGTTGTCTCTTGTGATCTAGCGCTTCGCACTCACAGAGCACATGTAGGGCTGACTCAGTCCCTCTATCACACAGTCTGCAGTTGAGGTCTCCATTGTAGAGTCCCTTTTTATTCAGGTGTTGCTTCAGGCCACAATATCCTGTGAGGAGACCCGTCGTTAGTCGGAGCTGATTCCTACTCAAGGAGAGCAGTGTTGTAGCTGTTTTCTTGCATGGAGCTTTAATGAATGTTTTTCCATGAACGCATCCTGGCAACAAGTTCTACTGCTTCTTGTGCTGATGTTTCATCCATTCTACGACCTGGTGTCTGATTGTGCTTTTAGGCACTTCCAGGGCGGGTTCTGCTCCAATGTATAGAGCAGACGAGCCTAGTCTTGCTAGCTCTCCGCCCTTTCATTGCCCCTTAAGCCTGAGTGTCCTGGCACCCACTCCAAACTTACTTTCCTGTGTTCTGTGTTCTGCCAGCCTTCCCAGTTCTTGTATACATTCCCAGACTAGAGCAGACGTAACTTTGGGCCCTTCTAGTGCCCTAAGTAGCCTGACTATCTGTAAGTATTACGATCCTCTTGTTTCTGTAGGATCGCTCATTATTTGTCCTTGCACAGTGCAGGATGGCGTACACCTCTGACTGAAATACCGAAGCGTATTTTCCTAGCGGAATACTCTGTCTAGTTCCTCTTCCAAAGATTCCCGCTCCTGTGTCTTGCTCGGTCTTTGATCCGTCTGTGTACCAGACTATGTCCCAATGCAGGTCGTTTTCTTCACAAAGTTCTCGATCTCTAATTATAGTCTCGAATTTTTTGTTGAAGATATATTTCGGAGTTATGTGGTCTTTCTAGCATCCATTAAAATGTTTCTGTTACGTAAACATCGGCTTTTGTGGTTTAACCACTTCCACTTAAGTAGCAAAATTTCGCC
The DNA here is from genome assembly GCA_951848785.1 of Callosobruchus maculatus. Lineage (NCBI taxonomy): Eukaryota > Metazoa > Arthropoda > Insecta > Coleoptera > Chrysomelidae > Callosobruchus > Callosobruchus maculatus. Next base: position 3,981,874 of record CATOUR010000032.1, read on the forward strand.
GCAATAAGCTCCATCTCTGGTCAATATTATTATTTATTACGCCACTGCAACGTTCTGGTATTGCTATTGCTAGCAAAATTCGAGGGGCAAAGTTCAATAGCAAACGGTTCATTTTTCACCAGAATTTTTGAATGCATTATTTGCATTTTTGGCGGCAGCAATATAGGTATAGTTTTTAGATGATGTATCTAGTCTATAGGATAATATGCTCCTTCATTATAATGGTAAGATAAATCATTTTGAACAATGATATTATGTGTGATTTGGACGTCGAAAACTGTTTTAGAAAACAAAAATGTAAAAATGCACGACGTGTGTAAGATTATTTATGATCCGTACAAAATTTCATCTGATGGAATTTATATTCATACATTTTCGAAAAAATAGAACATGGTACAATGACAAGTATTTTTGAAGCGGTAGGTATAGGTACGTGTAGTTTGGAAAACGCTAGGCTGTAACAAGAATAACTATTATCTCCTGTCAAACACAATTCTCACGTAGAATTGAATATAATTTAAACAATAATGAGAGATCCTGAAACTTGTTTAGTCTTTACGAAATGACGTGGAATATCGAGGACTCCCATTTGCCGGAAAAATCTCAACAACAGCTTTCAGCAAAGCTATGATAAAATTGACCAACGTCATTTTATGGGCAACCTTTCTGATAGGCATCTGTGACAAGCTTTTGAACATGGTTTGGTCCTATATTTGTCTCCAAGAACAAACGGTAGTAGTAAAGGGCACCAAGTTTCGCAATCTCTGGAGCACCACAAGGTACTGGGGCTTTTATCATATATATCAACAACATAGCTACCTGTTTCACAATGTGCGAATTTTTTATATTTGCTTATGATCTTAAAATACATCATTCCATCCGGGATGTGCTGGTTGTCTCGATGTTCAAGATGATCTTGGCAGATTAGCAATCTACTGCATCTCGAACAGTCTTTTCCCCAATATTAGTAAGTTTCCTTATATTACGTTCTCGAAAAAAAAAAAAGATAGCACTTAACTACATCACAAATGATCAAACATTAACCAAGATGACAGAAATGAAAGATTTAGGAGTTATTTTAGATACCCATTGGTCATTTAGAAGTCACTTTGAAAAAATAATTAATGAATCAAATATGGTGCTTGGGTTCATATACAGAACTTGCAAAGATTTTAAGGATCTCCGAAGCATTTTAACATCATACCACTCGTTATTAAGTAGCAAGTTCACTTTTGCTTCGGTCGTATGGTGCCCTCAACAGAATATTCATATAAAAAGAATTGAGACAGTTCAAAACAAGTTTTTAAAAATCTCAGCAGCTAAATTCATACAACCTGTTGATGTTACAGCAAAAAGCTTCAAGATCTTATATTATTTTATAATTTGTATGGCATAAAACTACACAGTATATTACTGAATTGTTAAAAAATATCTAAATTTCAATTTAGATTACATGTGTAAGAAAATTGGGAAAAGCAGGCTTTTTTGGACGTATATCACAAAGTATTCCTTCTTCTTCACTTCTCATTCATTTGCACTATAGAGGATATACATAGGTTGAAGATTCTACAGATTAAGGTTATGTACATTATGTCAGGCTGTGGTAGGATCCACTACTTCATTGAATTGCCTAACAGTCTTAAGAAGGAGCGTAATTTTGAGAACCTCATCAAACAAATATCAAATAGATTTTGTTGTAACTTTCTTCTTGTGTAACTAGTCAAGTGCGAATTGAAGTTTAATCATTATTTATTTAGTATAAGATCCAAAAGTTGAATCGTAATATCTCATTCGCACACAATCTGTTATGAAAGTTTTTGGAAAAATTTCCAGTAGTGGTGATCGAGAGATGCTAGTAGCATAACTAAACGTTTTCAGTGGGTGTTTCGGCTGTGGTCGAGCGGGGATATTTTGTAAATTAGTCGTAGAATGAGAAGTCTCACCATACTATTCACCATCCTCTCTCAAGCTTGTCATATGGCTTCATAATCACTTTGTCATATTTACCATATACGTTTCCTAGTGACCGACTGAAATTTGTAATAGAAAGACTTTCGTCAATCAGCTCCGAAGCATTTTAACATCATACCACTCGTTATTAAGTAGCAAGTTGCCTTTTGCTTCGGTCGTATGGTGCCCTCAATAGAATATTCGTATAAAAAGAATTGAGACAGTTCAAAACAAGTTTTTAAAAATCTCAGCAGCTAAATTCATACAATCTGTTGATGTTACAGCAAAAAGCTTCAAGATCTTATATTTGTGTTGTATTTTCAGAATTGCCGTTCAAAAATGGACTGAAGAGGTATTTATTTGAAATAAATTATCACTAATTGCTGATACTAGTATAATATCTTTTAGATACCAATTAATAGTTTTGTGTTGTTATTTGTATAGTGGATGCTGTTTGGAACATTCGTTCTGTTATGTCCCAAGCTTGCAAATAAAAAAATCACATAGTGTTATTGTGACATGTTTTTCATATAGAATTTTATTATCGTACCATAATGAATTCGTTATGGGACTAAGTACCAGTTTCCTTATGATATCAAAACTGGGTGACATAACATTGTCATAATAGCATGCCATCAGACAGAATGAGATTATTCTATTTTCTACATAATACTTTGGAACAAGCTCGGGTTGCAAAAGCTTATTATGGGCTTCCTTGACCATTTATCTCGTCATATATTTTAACCTGGATTCATCTCGCTTACCATCTTTACTTATGACCAGTTCCAGGTATTTCTGGTCGCCCATCTGTAAACTACGCTCAAGTAAATTGTGTCATCGTCAACAAAACAATATGCGCGTGGTATTGTTTACCTGTTTTTTAAGGTAGGTTTCAAGGCACCCATGATCTTTGAACAACTGTGTGGTACAGCGAATTAGTCTACTTACATATATCTCAGTTATTGTATTTCCAATTCTGCAATCAACTATGATCTAGTTTATTTGGCTGGCTATTCTCCTTGAGGACTCTAATCTGAATGATGTATTCAATATAACTCACAAACGTTTCTGATCAGGTGAGCAACTTTTAATATAAGATAGGGGCATATGCGTGATCTAATATGAAACTAGACCATTTTAATCAGCAACGACACAGTCTAGCCACTCGTATTGGGACCCGGCATTTTTTCCGTCATTAGAGCAATATTATCAAGGGAAGAATTGGACAAGCCACCCGCACTGAGTGTTTTTGTGGACTTAAAATGGGCGCTCGAAACTATAGACCAAATATTCTTTTAAATAAACTATCGTCATATATGGATAAGAAATCAGGTTGGATCAGTTGGATAAACAATTTTTTGGAAGAAAGGCATCATATATCTAAGAGCAGTGGTAGTCATTCTGATACTAGATATAGCAAATCGTGTGTGCCTCAGGGATGTGTTTTAGGGCCGTTATTTTCTTTAATTTATGTTTTACACCATCAAATATGGGAATATTAGCTGCTTACTCATATATACCCTCCAAGATAATTTGCTTCTCTTTGAGAAAGTTAATAGCCTGCAGGTTGCAGTAGTATCCACCATACATTGTTGAAGTGTCATTGCGAGGTCCATATATGCGTAGCCTTCGAGGTGGCATTATTTGTATGTTACAGTACAAAGAAAATTTCGACATTCGAAGAGGACTTGGTCTATCGTCGAGACTGAATCATGTGTGTCACAACGGGGGTGGGTTACCCAATAAAATGTAGGAAGAAATCAGATGCGTGTACGCCTCAGTTTACCGCTGTTATGATGCCACTCTTGTTGCCATTTTTGACGACACTTTGTCTTCATATATAGCTTCAGGTCGTCTGGTTAGGCTGTTATTATCTGTTGTTTATGTTAATAATATACATTTATGTTTAAAGAATTTATTTGACTTATTTGATCACAATCTTATTTCCGTATCAGGTACACATTTTGAGCAAACTACTGTGATTTCAAATAGGAAACTTGAAATACTGTACGAGTGGTTATGTCAGAATAAACTTAAATACTTCGAAAACAAAATGCATGGTTATAGGATCTAAGATAGAATATCAAGTGTTTAGAGATTCTGATTTGGGTCTCAAAATAAATGGTAATAATATTGATTTTGTTGAGGAGATCAAATATCTAAGAGTTTGTTAGACCCCCCAACCAATTTCTTTGTAGCCATGTATTTTAGTTATTGTTTATTTATTACTACTTTATAGTTTGTATGGCATGAAACTACACCGTATATTACTAAATTGTAACTTAATATCTAAATTTCAATTTAGATTACATGTGTAAGAAGATTGGAAAAAGTGGGCTTCTTTGGACGTATATCACAAAGTATTCCTTCTTCTTCATTTCTCCTTCGTTTGCACTATAAAAGATATACATAGGTTGAAGATTCTACAGATTAAGGTTATGTACATTATGTCAGGCTGTGGTAAGATCCACTACTTCATTGAATTGCCTAACAGTCTTAAGAAGGAGCGTAATTTTGAGAACCTCATCAGACAAATATCAAATAGATTTTGTTGTAACTTTCTTCTTGTGTAACTAGTCAAGTGCGAATTGAAGTTTAATCATTATTTATTTAGTATAAGATCCAAAAGTTGAATCGTAGTATTTCATTCGCACACAATCTGCAATGAAAGTTTTTGGAAAAATTTCCAGTAGTGGTGATCGAGAGATGTAGCATAACTAAACGTTTTCAGTGGGTGTTTCGGCTGTGGTCGAGCGGGGATATTTTATAAATTAGTCGTAGAATGAGAAGTCTCACTATACTATTAACCATCCTCTCTCAAGCTTGTCATATGGCTTCATAATCACTTTGTCATATTTACCATATACGTTTCCTAGTGACCGACTGAAATTTGTAATAGAAAGACTTTCGTCAATCAGCGTTGGTAACGCATAATACAAAACTATGTGAAAATGTAAAGGACAGCTGAAAAACAATACCTGTGGAAAAAGGGACAGAGTTCACTTAATTTGTCCAAAAAGCAATAGTTTTCAACTACAACGCCATACATAGTTGAAAACCTTTGGACAAAAAACCTCTTTTTTTAATAATTACCAATTGATTTGAATTGTCTGTTGTATACACAGCCAGTAATGTTTGGGTAAAACGAAAATCTATTTGTGTATACAAAATGCATTAGCATACTTAATGGTTTTCTACTTTTGACGTGTATATACGTGAATATTTTATCAGTGGCTCATTCGCCTTAATAAATGTTTTAACAGGATAAAATATTTAAGCATAATAGGTCTGAGTATAAAATTACTGACACCTGATCGAGGGATTTTACAGGTTAATCTGTATGCTATTGGATAAAATTTTGAAAGCCAAAATATGGTAACACAGACTGCTTAAATAGGACTACTTTAAATTTAGAAAAAACTTCTTATTAATAATTTTAAAAATCATACTGGTGGTATTCTATACTTTGTAGACCTATCTGCACATTGCATCTGAGGAGATATCTGTGGGCTCTCAATTTATTGATACGTATCATGACAATCCTATAACTTGTAAGTTGTAAATGTGTAACGTGCCAAACCGATACATGTATACATACCTTTATTTTTTCTCTAATTTATATCTCTCGCTACTAACTCCTTAGTTTTAGAATTGGGTGCCATTTCTTAATTCTATACTTTTAGGTGCTCCATATACAGGGTGTTCCTAAATATCATGTACACACGAAAGGAGATACTGTGGCTTTTTATAACTGAAATTTCAAAAAACCATAGGTCCGCAACCGCATCGTTACCGATCGACAGGGTGTGTTTTTTCTTGATAACTCTTTCAATCTTTGCGGTAAAATCTACAGGGTGATATTTTTTCAGGGGTCATGGCTCCTTTCTTGCCCTGAACTTCTTTTCGGTGCACTTTGCAACTCTGAAGTTGACGACATAACTCACGATTAATAATACTACATGTCAAATTTAATAAAACAACAAACTAAAGCCATAGCCTTCTAGACCATATTTCAAATATATTCTTTTCATCTACCTAATAACAGAAAATCCCGTTTTATTTTTTTCCCGATATAAAGATCAGATATATAAAAAAATACAAGGGGACAAAAAGTATTTTATTTTTTTTTGGCGCAAAAAAGTTCATAATAAGAAAAGGGGGCATAATCCTTGAAAAAATAACACCCTGTAGATACTGGCAACCGTTTAACATGTGCAATTATGATGTAACTCCTAGCTCCATGCTAGATGTTTACGTATAATTATACGATTGTACTGGAATCGGTATAGTCAAAATTTTGAGAAGGAGACCCTAGGAGGTCCAAACTGGTCACCCAATCCCTTTCAATTTTGGTCACTGATCATCTCCATATACAGGGTGTCCATTTAGTGTGTAATTCTTCGATATCTTGCAAGGTATACCTGATAGAAGAAAATGTCAAATTCAAAATTTATTTGGTTACTTAAGACGCATATTCTAAAAATATTTTGAAATATACAGGGTGTTGCGAGAAAGTAGGATAGTAATCGACTTGATTTTTTTATATGGAACTATAACTTTTTTTTCATTCTTCTAGTTTCCATCATCGATCTCTATTTAACCCTGAAATATATTTGGGATCAGTTGCGATGTTGCCATGGTATCCGAAATAGATGGTATGTGCAAGGAAAACGGTTTTATTATTTTAGGAATACAAGTTAAAACTTGTTCAAGTAGTAAACCATTACTAGGGAGTACTTGTATGTTAAATAAAATATACAGTATGTTCTATTAATAAAAATCGGAGATATTTGTTTGAAAATTTGTAAAAATAATTTATAACTTGGCAACGTCACAAACGCGAAAAAAATATCAGAAGGCGAGATAGGGTATTAGTAGATATTTCGATTTAAAATAAAACATACAGGGTGTTACATTAAAAAAAACAAAGTAAAATGACCTTCAAGTTGCCGTAATTTAAAATTCTGCAAAAACACCCCGTACATGCACATTGCTGGTAACATCCAAAATAATATTCACTTAATATTCAGGTAACTCGCTGTACAATATTATTTGGAAAAGTTAAAGAAATATATCAATCTGGACGTATTACTTGCGACCTTGCAAATCCTGGAATTAATATAAAATAAATTATAACTTGGCAACGTCGCAACCGATCCCAAAAATATTTAAACAAAAGTTATGGTTCCTCATAAAAAAATCAAATTGATCATTATCCTACTTTCCCGCAACACCCTGTATATTTCAAAATATTTTGAAGATATGCGTCTTAAGTAACCAAATAACTTTTGTATTTGGTATTTCCTTGTCAGGTATGCTTTGCGAGATATCGAAGAATTACACACTAAATGGACACCCTGTATAAGAATTATAAGGTGGGTTTTACCAATGAACAAGAAGCTAGAGCTACAAGAGAAGCTTGAGAATAATAATTATTATCCATCGGTTTAAGCAAAAATAGTAGTAACGAGCTAGAATAGGGATAGTAAGACTCAGAGTTCTTGCACATGCTCTAGAGATGTTTTTGTCAATCGAGGAACTGCTCATTTTTTATTCATCGAGCGATTGTTGTCGGTCAATGCTCGAACATGATGATATTGCAATTTCGAGTACTAGATTTATCATTCTCAAATAATTAATAAAAGAAGACGCTGGTAAGTGAGGAAATTAGTACAGAGAAGGGGTCTAGAAAATGTCGATGATACAAGCGCCACTGGGCTTCCCCAAGTTTTGTTGTGTACTGTGATCTAGCGCTTCGCACTCACAGAGTACATCAAAGGTTGATACTATCTCTCTCTCCCAGACTGTCTGCAGTTGAGGTCTCCATGGTATAGCCCCATTCCTTTCAGGTGTTAACTCAGGCCACAATGTAACGAGACCAGTTGTTATTTGAGATTCCTATCCTTCAGCTATTTTCGGACATCTAAGCATTGAGTCCCAATACTCCTTGTGTAGGAGTTTCTCCCATTCCCTGACCTGGGACCGTTCTTTTAGGCACCCCCAGGTTCTGTCCCAATGGTAGATGAGCACTTTCTGATAAGCCTTTTAATCACTAGCTATACCTCAGTATCTTGTCAATCACTCCAACGTTATCTAGTGTTTCGCCAGCCTACAAAATTCGTGATAATATTCCCAAACCATTGCAGAGATCGCTTTACGTCTAATTGTTTGTAAGTATAGGGATGCTTTTATTTCTGTATGCTCCCTCATTCTCATTGTTTTTCCTTGCACATCTTCGTATAATAGAATGATTTTGAAGTGTTTGGCGATTGGGGGTTTCTATGAAACCCTGATGATTTTTAGTAAAATTCCTAATGAAAAGAAGCGAGTCGTTCTTTCTTTTAACATAAACATTCTAATATGTTTGGTGAATAGATATTGCCAAAAATCTTGTAGGCCAATCGTTAGGTCCCAAAAAAAAAGGTTTTTGTTTGCAAAATGTCGAAAAGAAAGAGAGAGATTTAGTAGAATGACAGGCATTGGCTCCCTGATACTACACCTAAGTTTGCGACCTTGGGGGGTTACCGCTCGAGAGTGAGGGAGGTGGGGTGAAAACATCGCCGTTGCGGTAAGTGCTATTAAAAGTAAAGTTTAAATGAAAATAACAACACCAATGTAGTATCACCTCCACACTGAAAGCATGCACAAAAGAGATATTTTTCGCAACAGCATATATCGTAGTATGTAGCGAAGCGCTCATAAGGCTGCGTTTCCACCAGAGATGTGAGAAGATGTGTTACGAGGAATGTGTTTTTAACGAACCAATAGAGTCGCTTAGCGGAGAGAGGTTTTTGTACGTACATCGCTTCGCTTCGCACCGCTCATCTTCTTAGCACATCTCTGGTGGAAACACCCACACCGTTCCACAGCTCCGCTACACATCCTCGCTGCGCTCATTTTCCTTGCACATCTCTGGTAGAAACGCAGCCTAAATGTCGTACTTTTTTATGAGACCAAGTCGCTGGGTTTAGGCAGCTGTAAATAATATAGAAATAAGAAAATGTCATTCTTTCTGGGAAGAAAATGTTACAGAACGTTTTGATGGAGCTCTTCGTCTTAATGCGCGATGAGATTCTGATTTTAGTGAAAACCACAAATCGATCCCTACCTTTGGGGGATTGTAGAGCGGAAACTACTAGTCGCACACGAAAAATAAGAAGATCAAAATTTTGAAAAATTTTGTCCTCTCCACCTTTTTGCCAATAGCACTTACCACAACGGTCCCATTTTTCCAAAAGTGCCGCGAAGCATAGTGTTTACCCCCCCCCCCCCCTCGAGCGACAACAACCCGTGGTCGCAAATTAGCAGTTTGTAGTTGCGGGAGAGGTGAAACAGTTTTCAACTCATCTTCCACCTACCCTCGAGAGGCAACTCTTATTCTTTTAGGGAAAAAAATGTTACAAAACTTTTTGATGGAGCTCTTCGTGTTAATGCGCGATGAAATTCTGATTTTAGTGAAAATCACAAATCAACTCCTAATTTTTGGGGATTGTAGATCCGAAACTATTGGTCACACACGAAAAACGTAAAGACCAAATATGTGAAGAATTATGTTCTCTCCATATGTTATTTGAACTCCATAGCACTTCGCACAACGGCGCTATTTTTCCAAAAGTGGAGTTTTCACCCCAGACCATCAAGTGGCAACCCCAGAGGTCGCAAACCTAGGTGTAGTATCAGGGGACCAATGTCTACCATAACACCAAATTTTATTTCATTTCGACCTTTTGCGAACCAAAAACCCCTACTGCCTGGACTATTTCTCGTGAGTTGTGTTTTTTCGTAAGTCACGCTCTAGAGAGATATCTGAACTTTGCAGCCTTCTATCAACGCCAGGCATTTTTTCTATTCCTCTCCATGGCTAAGAATCTAAGAACCGAGGAGCGAGCAGGTGTGCAGAGGAAACAACGCCGTATAGAGATATTCGTCCATTTTTTTAATGCTCAGCCTCTCTCAAAGGCTGAAGTCTGTGGCACTGTAGGAGCGCTGCGAGAGAATAAGCACCGGTGTACGTTAGATTTGAAGCGCTGTAGGTTGTAACCGCCGAAGTCCTCCAAAATAGGGAACGCTGTAGGAGACTGGCTCTGGGAGTAGGGACCTCGACCTATAGTGCTCCTTGTTTGGACGGCCTTTGATGTTATTATCTGGGAGAGCTCATCCGAACATCTTTCGTGACAAAATCTGTAAAACAGTGACAGGTCGGTCAACCTTCTCCAATGTTCCAGGCTATGGAGGTCCTTTGTAAGACTAGGCGTGTCCATTAGTCTAATTGCTCTCTTCTGGACAGAGTCCAGAGTGCTTCGGAGCGCATCACCACACATGGGAGCAACAGTCCAACGATGGTCGGATCTGTGCCTTGTAGAGCAGCAGCCGATGCTCTATTTATACAGCTTCCTACAGCGGGACAAAACTCAAAGCTTTTGGGATGCCGTTTTAGTATTGCTGACGATATGGTCTTGCCGGGACATGTTATTGTTAATGTTGATCCCCAAAAGTTTGACGGAAAGTGACTCGACTATTGAGTGACTCTCCGTTTCCACAACTGGCGAGATAACATGAGACTTCTCACTCGACTTTTGTTTTTATATCTACGTTTATCTGTGAGGCATGTATGTCGCTGCCACCGACGTACCGTCTCCTGGAATGATAGTGGCTTGCCTGGTTCCGTGCACGATATTAATGTACTGTCCTCTGCGAAGCTGTAAATTGGACTGGATGTTATTTCCAGCAGCTCAATGATGTACAGCAGAAATAGTAGGTATAAGGTATAAGACAGACCCTTGAGTCATAGCGGCGTTTAGTGAAAATACGTCTGATGAAGACCCTTCGACTACAAGAAACAGATATCGGTTATTCAAGAAGCTACTCAACCACTGCCGCAGGCCCGATGATAGTCCATAAGCAGCAAGCTTGACCACAAGTCCCTCATGCGACTCCATCGAAGACTTTCGACATGTCAACTGCAACAACACGGGCTCCGCCATGATTTTCAATTGCTCTGGTCCACAAGTGAGTAACGTAGGTCAGGAGGTCAGCCATAGACCTCTGCTTATGGAAGCCATACTGGCGACCATTTATGATGTTACTGTTGTCCAGGTGTTTCAGGAGCTGTGTATTAATGATAGTATCCGTAACCTTGGACGTGATGCTGAGAAGAGCCGCAGGTGTATAGTCAGTGGGATCGTTTTTTTGTCTTTACATCAAACAATAGGGTATTCTTAAAACATTCCGTAGAATTTCCTCGAACATAGATAGAACAACGAATGAGACCTCTACCTGAATAGGCAGAAGGAATTCGACAACAGGGGTTAATAGCATTCGCTCGTTTGGTGTGGACCCACCTTTACTGAGCAGCATTCGTACCGGCTCTGATTCCTCCCTCCCCTCCATGCGTTCTGAACGACAAACGTCAACATTTCACCATCCACCGTGTATGTGTACTCCAAAATTGTATAAAAGCCATTGGTTATCTAACTATCGATTCGAATATATATTGTGCATCATACATGTACCTAACCAATGATAAATATTTTATATATTTCTCTCGTCTGAAATCAATGCGAGCAGAGGTGCGAGTCTAGCTGCAGGTTATCACGAAGGAGATTTTACCACAACTGAAGAATAGAAGAAAGGTGAAGAAAGAGGCATAAGCATGATTGTTGCTTTTATTGTTTCTTGGTGATGAAATTGCTTTTGTTAGCTACATATATAATAACAGCTTTTCCTCGGCATCCTTTTAAAAAATGGCGTAAGTAGCAGAAGTTATGCAAACAATTTTGCACACTATGAAGCTTTTCTGCTTAAAACGCTTTACTAATGTTTCGGCCATATATGTAGCCTTTATCATCACAAGCATTAATTTGAAGTAAGCTACATCAACTAATAGCTGACCCAAGGAACAGTTTTTGAGAAATAGCTTCCTAAGTCGACGACGATAAAATATACAGTTTCCTTCTGATTTTTTTCTAAATCTCATACGGGAACCAGCGAGAGAAATCTGCATCTTATTTGGAATCCAAGACCAAACAATGGGAAAAGTTGGGAAAACGTATGGCCCACTCTTTGATCCTAGGAAATCTATCCATTGCTGCTCCTCATTTCGAGCTTATCAACAATGCAAAATCACCACATTTTTCTCTTATTATGTTATTCAAAACTAATTTTTTTTGAACACTTTGTACTTTGTTCAAACGTTATTCCAGAAAACGTAGTTTTCCTTATTGACTAGTGAATGAGATGGTCACGCAAAGGATAAGTTTCATCATTACATTAACCCAAAACTACATGTTTGCATAATGCTTAAGAAATGAGTTTTTCCTCAACATTCTCCACCTCAAACGTAAAATTAAGAGGGTTTCTAAAACCAAGGAGCATATAAAAGTTTTTCTCGGTATTTTCTATATTCCAAATATGTACTCTTATTCCTATCTACCTTCGTCTTGAGAATAATAATAATATCCAAAAGTAGGGTTTAAACATTCTTAAGATTTTAGCTTCAGCTCTTTTGCTTACTTACTACAGCAGTAACAGTACGTCAAAATTGCGTTGCAATCATATGAGTGGTTTCAACATGATTTGATTAATTATTATCAAGATGCGCAGTGTGTATCGAGTCTAATGCTGAGAAATATTCTACCAGTTTCTTTCTTTGAGGATAAAAAAGAGCATATTATACAGCTAGCGTCAGAGCTGTACAAAATAGAATATAAAAATGCACAAAAAATATAAAAACCATCAAAATCAAAACATGCGCTCAAAAATAAGCAAGGATCCTAGAAACTAGGGAAACACAAACTACGCAACCTAACCTTAAATATTCACTCACCTACACATGAAGTAGTTCAGAGTGCATATACAATGCAATCAAGCATTGATCGATTCTAATCATTTTTTTAATACATCTAAAACCGGATATACAAAGAGTCTAGAAAGGTATAGGAACACTTTGCAACATATCGTACGTGCACCACCTCACCCAGGAAAAATGTAATGTTATTTCTTTATTGGTTATGGTCTCTCATCGACGAAAGTTACTTTAAACCTACAAAAAGTTTCGGTTCCTGTCTATGTATTTATCTCCCATAAACGCGGTGTCAAAATTATACCCGTACTTTCCAAGCTATGGAGATAACAAAGATTACTTATTAAGTTTACAGCTCCGCTACCGCTGGAGTAATTTCCGAAAACTATAAATTATTTTCCGTCCACATGTCGCCTTTTTACTTTTCTCCAGGGAACTGTCAGAAGTTCAAGACTTATTGTTCTCTAACTCCCATAGAGGGGGGGGGCGATGTACAGGGATCATCGTTAGAATGGGGCGAACACCCCGGCCGTCCGACGGTGGTACCCCGACTGATTCTCCCTAAGGTCGCTCATCCAAATGCTGATCGCACATGACGCTGCTGCTCTCGATGTTCGAGCTCTATTCACCGCTCCGCCGTGTGGATTCTGCATCCCCGCACACTTAATTTATGATCCTACCTTCGTGTTTTTTGTTCCATGTAGGCTTTGTTATTGTTTCCAGGCGCCATTTTAGAAAAACCTTAGAAAGATTTCTGTCAATATGAACTGAATTGAATATGAATTATCAGGTGGGGAATCTTAGTGAGGCTTATGGTAATTTACTTCTGATTGAACATACCATCCTTCCGGTTATAAGTTCTAGATTCTAACAACTCAGCTACTCACCGGCTCTGGTGGTACATAGGCTACTGTACGCTCATAAATGGATGGGCCAATAAACGTCGGACAAATTTAATACCAGACGTGGACGACCAATAGAGAGCGACATTGCTTTCCGTGATCGCGAGTACAATACTTAAAATATGTAAAAAGCCAAAAGCCAACTAAGTTGATCTTATGTTAATAATAATAATAATAATAATGTCGCCTTTATTTTGCTACAATTACATCGTAACAGGAACTATGGACAACCTCACTGGCGAAGTTTAGCTAGCGCTACTCTTACACTTAACCAATGAGGTTAGCAACAAGTTTTGAAGATTACAGATAATTCTTAGTTGAACAATTCAGTTACAAAAAACTGGAATCATATACAAATCTTATAGTATCAAAAGGGATAAAATGATCAAAATAAATATAATATAGTTTGTATAATATGTCTATTAGGATGCAGCTGTTAGGTAAATGATGAATTAAATATATAACATTTGAATTTTTGTCAAAAAACTGATAGGGAATATTGTTTATATGGTTTTGGTAAAGGATTATAAACAATAGCAACGTGATATGAAAAACTTCGTTTAAATAATGTCGTAGTATATTGTGGTTTATGGTGTCATAATAATTCTATTCCTCAGAGTTTCATTCTGACTATTAATAATGAATGATTTTTTTTCTCTCAGATAAAGAGGCTGTGATGTTAACAATAATTTATGTATAGAAAATGAGTAATGATACTTCAGCAAGTCATTAATTCTGAGCCATTTATGTATAGGGTATTTAGCTGAAACATAGTCACATTTATGCATTCTAAAGATGAATCGAAGACAACTGTTTTTTTATAATTTGGATTATTTTTTTAGTGAGAGGAACGGAAAACAGCTTATATAGGTCATATCATGCGAGGGGAAAAATACGAACTTCTGCGACTGATTATAGAAGGAAAAGTCCAAGGTAAAAGGTCTGTCGGAGATGGTTTGGTTGCTCATCACTTGACATTTTCCGCATGGCCGTATCTGGGACTACGTTAGCTATTTGGATCGCCAACCTTCGAAAGGAGACGGCGTCATAAGAAGAAGTCCAAACAAGGAAAGTACAAAATGTTACAGTAATTTAAGACTGATATCATCAACGCTTCACAGAGTTTCTTACGTAACTTATAATTTAAAAGAAGTCTGTTTGCAATCAAGGCCTTAGATAAGTTTTTTGAGAAAGATTTTTTACGTGCTCGATAAACCTAGATTGGTGTCAATAACTACTCCAAGAATCTCTGCACAGTCAAAAGATGTCGTACCCGATTCACAGTAACGTGGTGGATCCTGTACCGTATTAGTGGCATGATCTCGCCTCGTACTCGTATAGTAATGTATTACGGTAACTTGTATTTGTAAACAACAAAACGTACTACTTAAACTACATAAATATTTTATCACCCGTAACGATAAATATCCTGTCTATCTTCCGAGCGGCCTACCGGTTGGTCTGTCAGTTTAAAGATCGCCCCGTATGATCTATCCTTTTTGGACCATATTTTGGTGATTTCAACTATCGCTCTGCTTAAATCTAAAGAATGTATGGTGTAATTAGATTAATCTACAAACAAATCATAGATCTCCTATATGTAGCTTTGAAGCATTCCATTCGTTTTGTTTAGTAGTTTATCTTTCTTCAGGGTGTTTTGTAGATTACTTTCATATTGACCACCCAAAGGCAACTAACTGTCCATGCAAAAGTTAGAGCCTACGACGTAGCGATGTACGTGTATTTGGGCTAATATCGATTTACTATGTACACAAGGCGATTGAATGTTCGCATTATTCATACGCTGCGCTGCTTTCATGAAACTCAAAAGGATTCTATGATGCGCAGGAAATAGCATATACCACACCGGCTTTCATTTTTGCAAATTGAACTTAAAACGTCTTAGGTTTGCTGCCTTTTCGTACAGAGTGGTAGCAAGATACCGATAATACTTGTCGCTTGATAATCTTTGGCAAGGCATTTGGTTTTCTCAATCATGAACTTCTTACGGTAACATATTATTTTCGTTATTCATCGTTGTGACTTACTTGAAAAAACTGTCCATCGAGGCTACATTTTATCTGTCACGTCATAATTTGGATGGAATGCCCTATTTATGAAGTCTAACGTAAAAGTGGTAAATCTGACAACACTGATGTTAGCATTTTTGAATTCCGTATGTTCAAAAACCCCCAAGTATTGAATTTCACCGCTCCAGCTGTGGCAGTTTTGGAAACATCTACTGGGTACTGCTCCGGTACTGTTTACCGAAACAGCGATGTTGCCGTATCTCAGTAATTAATAGAAACAACATTTTGAAATTGTGAGATCTTACTAAGTCGACTGCCCGTGTGGGGGCGGGTTGGAATATCTCTCATCGTATATCCTGCGTGTCGTAAAAGGCGACTAAAAGGAACACCGAACTACTGTCGGTATAAGCAGTAACCTCTTCTCAACCAACAGCTTCGGGTGGACGAGTTGAGAAGAGTCAGGACACCTTCTTGTCCTTGGGGTGAGAAATTGCCCCTAAAGGCGGATGAACCAGTGGATACCATCTGGTCAACGGCATGAGGATGCAGAAAGCAAATGGGAAACAACTGCATTAAAGATCTTAAAGATATCCCAAGAGAAACTCATAAAACATGTAAATGCATTTTACGAGTTCACAACATGTCTGTTAAGACATTGTGACTAAGATGATGACTGCATCGACATGCGTAATTCATTGCAATGAAAATAAATAGAGGATTCTATTTAAAATAACAAAATTATGACGTGTAACGTAGAAGTGGTAAACCTGGCAACAATGCTGTTAGAATTTTTGAACTCTGAATGTTCGAAAACCTGCAGGTATTGATTTTCTGGTTCCAGCTGTGCAAGTTTTGAAGATATTTAAGCGTTCCTGTACCTTTTCCAAATATATAGTATGAGCAAGGAAAACGGTTTTATTATTTTTAGGAACACCAGTTAAAACTTGTTCACGCCGTAACCCATTACTAGGGAGTACTTCTATGTTAAATAAAATATACAGTGTGTTCTATTAATAAAAATCGGGGATATTTTTTTGAAATTTTGGAAAAATAATTTATATCTTGGCAACGTCGCAAACACGAAAAAAAATATCACTAGTCGAGATAGGACATTAGTAGATATTCCGATTTAAAATAAATGATACAGGGTGTTACATTTGAAAAAGCAAATTAAAATGACCTTCAAATTGCCGTAATTTAAAATTCTACCAAAAACACCCTGTAGATGCACGTTGCTGGTAATATCCAAAATAATATTCATTTGATATTCAAGTAACTCGATGTGCAATATTATTGAGAAAAGATAAAGCAATATATTAATTTGGACGTATTACTTGCGACCTTGCAAATCCGGAAATTAATAGAAAATAAATTATAACTTGGCAACGTCGCAACCGATCCCAAAAATTATTTAGAGCTAAATAGAGATCAATGATGGAAACTAGAAGAATTTAAAAAAAGTAATAGTTCTTTATAAAAAAATTAAGTTGATCACTATCCTACTTTCCCGCAATACCCTGTATATTTCAAAATATTTTTACGATATGCGTTTTAAGTAACCAAATAACTTTTGTATGTGACATTTTCTTCTATCAGGTACACCTTGTTGAGATATCGAGGAATTACACACTAAATGGACACCCTGTATTAGTCGCATGAGGTGATGTCATGTATATCATTGTATACTAGGGTAACTGGTATTTATAAATAACAAAAGGTACTGCTTAAACTACCTAAATGTTTTATGATAAGTAACGATGGTTTGGCGTTTGTTGGATGTACGGTGGGAGACATGGAGTTCAAAATGTGGATAAATATAATGCATAGTACTTATTTTGATTTTTGAATATTCGGCTATTGTTTTGAATAAAAGTCCGTTATATTAATCAACAAGATTTCTTAACTTTTTTCGTTAACGTGAATAAGTGGCATCGTAGTACAGGTAATAATACCATTTTCAAGCGATTTCCCGCATGTCGGACTTTAAAATCAAGGTGCTACTGGAATATGCCGGAAAAAGAACCGACTGCCAGTGGGACTCGAACCCGCGCCTCCGGAATTCTGGTCCGACGCTTTGAGCTGACCGATGGCGGTCATGGCAAACCAGCCCGCGAAGCGATCTCAAGAAGGATCGAATTTCGCTGGCGCTTATTTTTCCGGCATTTGCGGGCAATAGCACAGAGCTGTCTGTGCTGGCTCGACCTAGTGACATCGACATATACGAGCCGCTCCGTGCTGCCAGAAGATGGCGACTGTGGAGCCATCAGTGGGTGTGAGAGATCGATGCTTCTTGAGATCTCTTCGCGGGCTGGGTTGCCATGACCGCCATGGCTTAGCTGGTAGAGCATGGGACTAGAATTCTGGAGACGCGAGTTCAAATCCCGCTGGCAGTAGGTTTTTTCCGGCATTTTCTGGTAGCACCTTAATTCGAAATACATGTTTTACAACATCCACTGCACTGGTGAGATAGTTCCACATAGTGAGAGAAACTACATTCTACGAGAAACAACCTTTCATTACGAACTGGTCGTTATTCTGTTGGTCTGTGTTTCACAGAGTTTACACCTGATTCATTTTGTCCCTCGTCGTCCTTCCATAAATTAGTTTAAAACAAAACGACACCCTTTTTTCGATTCTTTCTCTTAAATTTATTTTTGAGCGGTTTTTTTCTCCATAGTTAGTTCTTCTATTCCATTTAATTTGTATGCCTATTTCATTAATTGGGGATAATTCCTTTAAGTGCCTAAGCCAATGATTTAATTAATCCGTTCGATAAAGTGGGTCATGGACGCATAGGATACTTTTGTTTTGGCATCCATTCCATTCGGTTTCTGGCGTTTCGGCTATGAATACGCACGACATAGTACATTATTTGTATGCGGCATACTCTACGTGTTATTAAACTATGGAAACTTTATTTCGCTGGTAGATATATCTAAAAAGATAGCACTGTTGCAGCCAATGGCGTTTCAGGTCACGATTGGATTGATTTAATTTTTTCCGACTGGTATCCCATCAGAATCCATTTAAGCATTAATCGTTTGAACGCTCACCTGCGCCACCCGGGGTAGCAAATCGGGTTTTTCAGTCTGGATTTTGATTTTTAGCCTAGCGGTGAATAATTTAAAATTTCACTAAAACTGCGATACCATAAAAATTTAAATTGTTCATGGGCATACATTTTTAAATCAGTATTGAAGTGGCGCCAATTTAGCTGACATATTCCAAACAGCGATTTCCAATTTCTCTGTGAAAATCGTTATTTATTTATCATTGCACCCCCTTCCCCACTTCTCTCGACTACCCTCAACCTCGCTCCGCTCGACGCGTCGCGCTACATCGCGTCGCGTTGCTTCTATATACGTTCGTATATATATGCTGATACAGGGTAACACCGCTCATATTACCAGATAAATATTTTGTACGTAGATTCCATGAACCTTGAACCATGATCAATTGAAAGTGACGCAACGTGTCCGTGCCAGATCAGATTTTCTGTAATGTTTACTCCTAAGAGCTTGAATGAGTAACTTCTTCGCAGGGCCCGATGGCTCATTACAACTGGGTTTTGGCTTGGGCACTTATTTTTTGATAAGTGTCTATGCATGTTATATTTGAAACACTGCAAACGTTTGCTTTGTTTATTGTTTGTGCGTCTTTTGTGCTTGGTCAGTAAAATCGAATTTGCTATTTGTTGGTAACTCTAGTGAAGCTTTACGGACTTGCTATATTCGAGTGTAGTTAACAGCTTTTCGCGATGGAACTCAAAAAGTGCAGTGTTTGTAACATGGTTTGCATTGGAAGAATTTTCAGGTTAGTTGGCGTTACACAGCATTGTTTACATTTAAACTGTCACTGCGAGGTCACAGCTGATCAATATTTGGTGGCTGAAGTGTCAAAGATGATGGCTTTGAGCACGCCATGCTGAAGTGGTCTGTTTACTACCTCTATGTTCAGTTGTTACTCTGAGGTGATAGCCAATATAGATAGAAAAGGAAGGGCAAATAAATGCCCTGACAGCTCATTCCACAGTATCGAAGTTCTCCAAAAGAAGGAATGCTGAGGAGACTGGTTCGGGGAGTAGGGACCTCGACCTGGTAAGGATGAGCTCGCAAAGCCTCTCTAGTTTTCCTCGTTGGGACGGCTTTTGTTCTATTATCTGGGAGAGCTCACTCCTTCCGTAAGAGAATCTGTAAAAAAGGGACAAGTCAGCCTACCCTTCTTCGACGTTAAGGGTTTAGGCGTATCGATTAGTCTAACTGCTCTCTTCAGGATAGTGTCCAGAAGCTTTAGAGAGTGCTTCGGAGCGCATCCCCACACATGAGAGCAATTCTCCAACAATGATCGGATCTGAGCCTCGTAGAGCAGCAGTAGTTGCTCTGGCGTATACAGCTTCCTACATCTGAACAGAACTCCAAGCTTCTGATGCCGTTTTAGCAATACTGACGGCGTGGTCATGCCAGAACATGTTACTGTTAATGCTGATCCCCAAAAGAATATTGGGTGACCCTTCATTCCCACAGTCGGTAAGCCAACGTGGGACTTCTTTATCAGTGTTACTGCCTGAGTTTTCTGTACGTTAAACTGTACTTTATTTACTAATCCCCACTCGGAAATTATTTTGATAGTTATTTTGATCTGTAAGGCATGTTGTCGTCGCCGACGTACCGCCTCCTGCGATGATAGTAGCTTGCCTGGTTTCATGCACGATATTAATGTACTGTCGTCTGCGATGCTGTATATTAGATTGAATTTTATTTCCAGCAGCTCGTTGATGTACAACAGAAACAATGTAGGGGATAAAACAGATTCCTGAGGAATACCGGCGTTTATTGAAGATGCATCTGATGAACAGCACTAGACTGCAACAAACAGAAATCGGTCGTTCAATTTATTTGAGAGCGTACAGTACTGGATCTTGGAAGCATTACGTTTTACCATATTCTTGAGCCCCCAAGCGGTAATGGTCTCCAGACCCTCTGAAAGTGAACCAGCCGCTGCCAGCATTCTGCGTTCAAGGTTGACCACAGAGATCGGTTTATTGCTCATGATGCCTACATGTAATGTACTGTCATCCGCAAAACTGTGAATTGGGTTTGTAGTACTAGAGAATGCATCGTTGAATGTGAAGCAGAAAAAATTTCGGAGCCGGTGCTTATTCCCATAATTTCTTAAGGTAGATTAATGACGTAATACTTGAAAACAGTTACAGAACTGACATTAAATTGTGCAGAAAAAATATGAAGGAATTATTATCTTTTCTATCAATACAACGACAAAATAACGCTTGGTGGTTATAGCACAAAGCCCTGTATGTATCTAGTAACGCTATGCCTTATTTCGATGAACGCTAAGTTTATGATTTGACGAACCTAGTCACCAACCTTCAGAACATCACGCCATAGCAGGGAAGGTGTCAGGCCACAGATCAATCTTAGCTAATGCTGTCGTCGTTCGTAATATTAGTGATCAACGTTCATAGATTGATGATCACCGACTATTGACATAAGGTACTTCAGCGTAAGCTGTCTATTCCAGTTAGGTGTGTTAATGACCAGTAAGCATAGATCTATGCATGGTAGCCGTTAGTTCAAAGTTAAGCCACGTAAGTTGATTAGCACAGATGTTTATGAACGGATTTTCATTGTATTACATGACTTTCGTTCTGTGATTCAAAAAATAGAATCACAAATTACCGCCATGCCATTTTTGCTTTGTTTAAACCATTATCCCTTAAAATGACGCTATTCGTTATCTCCCAGTTGCTAAGTCATAGTCCTCAACCACATCTAAGACACCACGGCATATCGCATCTGAAATTTTCTCGAAATTTAAATAACACGACATATATACTACGAGGGTAGAAAAATGCAAACAGACTGGCAGGCAGACCAACAT
Organism: Callosobruchus maculatus; assembly: GCA_951848785.1. Taxonomy (NCBI): domain Eukaryota; kingdom Metazoa; phylum Arthropoda; class Insecta; order Coleoptera; family Chrysomelidae; genus Callosobruchus; species Callosobruchus maculatus. The sequence goes on from CATOUR010000032.1 coordinate 4,003,455, forward strand.
ATCTATATAAATGAGAATGATAGAGTTTTCTATAAATGTCCAAAAATCTTATTCCACCAAAATCTGAAATTTTTATAATATGTATTCCCTGTGAAGTAAAAAGGAATATACTGTTCTCGAACCTATTCAGATCTACCGGAAGAAATCAAAGGTATTTTGTATATAAAACATATTTGGACAATGATATGTTCATTTTCATTTATATATTTTTTAAGTATACCTATATTTATTCATTTCGATATGGTGTGATGACGAGGAATTGAAGAAATTGAATAAGGAAATTTCCCACGTACAAATCTTGATAAAGATTTCAGTGGGTTTTCTTATTTGTTTTCCTTGTTTTTAAGTAAACGTCCTGTGCTATGTAAATTTCGGAAAATAAATGAATTTGAATTTTGAATTTGAATTGTCAATATCATTGAGCACAAAGTGCAACAGATTAAAATGAAATTTTTGCAAACTTCGTACCACGGATTTATCGAAAATCACAGATTAAATGAAAAAACGCCGAGACACGTCAAAAGATTTGTCTAGGGGGCAACTTTTTAACTAAAAACTATTTCTCCCCCTTGTACCCTCTGCCCCCAAGGGTCATCCCCTTAAAAAATTTAAATTACAAGGGGTATCGACTAATATCTTGTTTCAAAGGTATGTCGAAGTCCTTTATTCTGACGCTTGCTTTTTTAGAATCGGTCGATTCACTTTCGGGAAAATTGGAATACTCTTTATATATCTTAATTCGTTCAAGTAGAATAAACGCACCCGAAAATATCACCTTTTATTGCAATAAGCGTTCTAAGTATTGCCCATCATCAGCAAAACAATGACGATGTTCAAATTCCTGACGGGCAATTGCAAAAACATGTTGTGGGATATCATGGCAGCTTTCGATGATGCGTTGACGAAGGGCATCCAAACTTTCAGGTTGGAGAGTAAACAAAAGATTTTTAGTTTTTCTATAAAAGCATAAGGATTTTCGTTGCTCCAATATCTGCAGTTATACGTATTAATAAATCCAGTTAGATTGAATGTGCAGATAGCTACAACCTTATTGTGAAAATTAAACAGCGCTGTTGTAGCAGGCGACAGAAAGGTTCTGGCGGTGCGCCACATGGTACCCGAAGGTAACGGCAAACCAAAGAAAATCGCTGCTGAAGAGCAGCAGATTTTTTGGTGGGACGCCACGGCGCGTCCGCTTGGCCACCAGAGAGCGCAGGTTCTATATGCTGCTGCATATGAAAGCCAAAATACGAGGGTTGCTCTATATCTCCGTCAATCCACCAGTACGCACACACCTGTTTCACGCTTACTAGCTTATATAGAGCAACCCACCAAGAAATCTGCTGATGTTCAGCAGCGATTTTCTTTGGTTTGCCGTTACCTTCGGGTACCAGATGGCGGCGCACCGGCAGAACCTTTCTGTCGCCTGCTACAACATGCTTCACATGTCTGGTAGACATGAAAGAATTGATGCTCTCTATTTCCGTCAATCGACCTATGGCGCACTGATGATCGCTAATAAGCGTGAAACAGCTGTCTGCGTACTGGTGGATTGACGTAGATATAGAGCAACCCTCGTAAAACAGCGCTGTTGTTGTAGACTTTTTGTTTCGAAAACCATGTTTATGCTTGCCAGATATTTAGCTTTTATCTATAAATTTTCTTAGTCTATCAAGAGAAGCCTCTTAAAAAACAACAAACGTGCCTTTTGAAAGTTTGCTAACAAGCACTGTGAATCTTGAAAAGAGTGTATAAGTGTTGTGATCGCACACCGGTACCGTGATCAAAGTTGCAATCGACAATATTTTTCTGCAATTTAATATAAATATGTCCACACTGTAACGACCCGCAAACAAAAATATCCCATTTTTAACAAAGGTCCAATCACCATTGCACAGTACAACATTCTCTATATACGCAATCGATATTAGCCCGTCAGTTTGAAACACGCAGGGCCAAATGCACATTTCTGATGCACTCGCACTGCACGGGGCTGAGATAAAACCAAAATTATCCATACAGCAGCACAGCGGCGCTCCGCACAAATTCCAACGGGTTTTCAGCCGAAAGGACAGTGGAGTACCCGATTAAAACACAAAAGGTGTCCGATGGGGTGTAAGAAGTGTATTTTGGGTAGGGTTAGACGGCATCGGCAATGTCATATCGACCACTGAAGAGTCCACTGCAAGAACCGGTTAAGTCCAGTAATTTTTGACGATATTGGGCCGGTTGTACAAATGCGAGTTTAGCACGACTTTTGTTAAGCCTAAGCTTAGCTGAGTTCAGGCTTAAAGTCGACACCCGTTGTTCAATGGCCGGCTTAGTTAAGCCTGGTGGATAATGAAATTTACTACAGTTGGCATCAATGAAGCAATACATACTGACATAATCATCCGAAAAGTTACGTTTTTTGGTTAGGCACTTATGACAGTTTGTGTCAAATTTCGGCAACGACCGTTTCTGTCTCTGTTCTTTCATTTACTCTCTTTGTTAAATTAGACACAAATCTTTCAAAAAATATGACCTAATAAAGTGACAAGCAATTTGAAGGTTTCTTCTTGACATAACATGTCACTTGTATCAGGTTAGGTTTAAACCTCAGCTCGCGTTAAGCTTCGGCTTACGTAAGCTCGTGTTAAGCATGGAGTGGGGGGGCTAAGCTAGCATTGTACAACGGACGATTTGCAACTGACGTGGTTTAACGTCGGCTTACCTTAAACCGAAGCTTAAGCTTGCACTGTACAACCGGCCCATTGTGTTATCCACCTGTTCTTGCACAGTTTGGAATTCTGGATCATTCAGAGCAAAAACGAGGCCTTTATCTTATACTACACGCGATCCAGAACTGTATTATTGGTTGTCTGGTTCTTTACACTGTGCAAAAAAGTCCTAGACTGGCTTTTTCTTGCACAGTATGAAACGGACCCCAACCTCTTTTATTTTTGGTACGAAATTGTATTTGTTGAATATTAATAGTGTATATGGAATAATATCATCTGAGAATAAGCAGTTAAGTAATGACCCCTTTTTGTGCACTCATACCGACAGTGACGAAGATTATTTGCCAGAAAACGCCAACTCTAACCTCAATTTATGGCCCAAAATCAGAATACAGCGGAGGTCATTAGAGAAAATACAAAGAATCATCACATACACATTTAAGAAACTGTCTTTCGTAATACTTCATAAAATAAAAGATATTTTGTCAGATCTACATTCTATTTGCTTCTTTAATATTGAAAGATAAACAAACTGTGCAAGAAAAGGTTAAGTCCAATAATATATTATAGAGCAATTTAAAACATGACACTAACCAATTTTCTAATGTGAACTCTGTATAGCTATGCACACAGTACACCACAGTCAAAACCTTCTCTACTCCTTCAAAGTTCCTTCAGGCCGTTTTTCTTCCCTCCTGAAAAATTTACTCTAATGGACATAACCGGTTCTTGCAGTGGACCCTTCAATAATTGAATAATTGTTGACGCGTCAACTATTGTGTCGACGTCGACCTCATGGGTGACGTAAGTAATGTCGATAATTGATTCAGTACACAAACTATAGCAGCAGCTGTTTTGGTTGAACATCTTATCAAGCAGACCATGAAACAAGTGTTTAATAAGACGATAGACGGCGGTATAACTATTGGCGGTCGCAAAATATCCAACCTTAGATTTGCTGATGATACAACCCGCATTGCCGCTTCTCAGGAAGAGCTAGTAGCTCTATAAAACATCTTAGAACAGCACAGTGCAGCATAATTATGGTCTTGGTATTAACTACAATAAGGCCAATGTTATCATCGTAGATAGAGAGCATGATAGTCATCGAGAAATAAAGTCAATAGGCCGTTTTGAAGTAGTTCAAAGTTTTGTGTACCTCGGTTCTTTGATCGGCAATTCCGGTAGCTGTGGGAATGAGATTCGACGGCGAATTCAACAGGCACGTGTGGCCATGACAAAGCTTACTAAGATATGGTGTGACCATAACATCACTAAAGCTACCAAAATGTCGCTGGTTCAGTCTGGTTCTCCACATTTTTGTATTCCTCGGAAACTTGGACTGTCAGGAAGGCAGATCGGGCTCGCATAGACGCTTTTGGAATATGGACGTGGAGGAGAATGCTGAAAGTTCCTTATACCGCCCATCGAACTAACGTTTTCATACTGGATGAGCTCGGTAATCCAAAGAGACTATCCTCCATTGTGTCGGCGAGAATGCTTACGTTCTTCGGACATATTCACAGAAGCAATGATATGGAGAAACTTATAGTTCAGGGTCATGCCCCGTGTGGGCGGCGCCGTGGCCGTTCCCCTACACGCTGGCTGGATACCACGAAATAGTTGCTAGATATGAGTATCAAAATCGCCACTGAACTGGCAGTAAATGGCAAATGATGGCGAGCTACAGTTCTCAAAGCTATTGATAATATTCATATCGGCAATACTCTAGCTCCGACTTAATGCATTTTACAAGTTCACAACATGTCTGCTAAAACATTGTGACTATAATGATGATGAAGGGAGAATATGAGCACTAATAATAATAAGTCAGAATTGAACGCTGAAACAGTTTAAAAGTTCTTTCCGTTCTCCTCACGTTGAGGTGAGAAGTATAAATGGACCAACACTTTTGAATTTTCTAATGACTACTTCTAAGAGGTGTGTGAACGTGTCCTCATTTTGAGAACAATTGCTCGACTTGCGCAAAAGATTCCGATATCTTTTGTAACTCAAAAGTCAATTGCCACATACCTCGTCTTCCTCTTCTTCACTTCAGGTTTTAGGCACTTTGTCTGTTACGATACCCATTGTTTTCTTGGCCTTCCGACATCTCTTCTTCCAGAGCATTGATAAAATATGGCTCTGACTGGAATCCTAGTTTCGTGCATTCGTTTAAGGTGTTCTTTCCATTTAGTTCTATTTGCTTTCATTTATTCGTTTATGTTGAAGGTGTTTAATTCCGCTCTTACATCTGTGTTTCTTAATCTGTCTAATTTTGTTCAACCTTTCACTCTTCTTAGAAACTTCATTTCTTGTGCTTGTATCCCATTTCCTTCATTTTTTGTTGTTGTCCATGTTTCACTACGATATAAGAGGGCTGAAACAGCTATCGTCCTATAAAATTTGATTTGAGTGTCTTTTCTTGTTTTATTTTTCAACCTTCTACTGATAGTTCCGCAAATATTTGTGAATTTATTAGGTTTTTCTTATATATCTTTACTTCTGTCATAAGATATATCGCAGCCTAAGTATTTGAAATATTTTACCTGTTCCAGTACTTCATCGTTTACGACAATCTTTGTCCTAACTGGATATTTATCTAAGAAATCCATGGTTTTAGTTTTGCTTGTTGATATTTTCTTGTCATATTTTGGACATATTGTTTGTAGGATGCATATTTCTCTTTGTAGGTCATCTGCTATTTCGGCTAAAAGTACCAGGTCATCAGCATATAAAATAGAATTCAGGGTAATATTTTGGTTTAGTATCTTGATTGGCATCGCCTATATGGTGACTAATTTTCGCTGGCTAATTGGTAGAATACCTCCAAAAAATATAAATCACTTAACGCTCTCAACATATGTTTCCTCTATCTCTATATTACTCCAGATTCGCAACTCCCTCTTGTTAATATTTACCTTGCTAAAATTATTACTGTGTCCATTTCGCCACAATTTGCCTGTCATTCTTTTAACACCACATTTACATATATTTTGAATAGTAAAGGGTAAAGGTGAAGAAACGAGTCCTTGGCTGACCAAAGGCCAAAGGAGTCATATGGCAACGCTATTCCGTTTTTTAATACTCCGAATAAAGTCGTGTTGGATGTTTACGAGTGAATAAATATCAGATGTATTGATCGATTCCTAGGTATCTTTTTTGCATCGTAAGATGTTATCTCTCTAACCACGCCACACTGTTCTTCAGTTCCAGTTCCTTTATTGTAATTTGGACTTTAACAAATATTTATTGCCATATATGTATTATTGATAGATATGTTCATTGATATTTTTATGCGTGATGGTTATGTTAAGCCTCTTTTATGTTCATCTTCCAATAAATCAAGTTTCCAGGTTAAGCTATAGCTTGAGTTAGGATACAAGCCAAGTTAGGATGTCAATAAGTAAAAGTTGAAGGAGTTCTTCAGAGCGACATTCAGTAGCCATAAGGGTTTTCGACCTTCCATAAAAGATGGAACTTAAAGGACGTAAAGATATCTATATTTGTTCTTGATACACAAACAAACATTTGTTTGGGAAACGTTCCCTTAGCATGTTTTGACACGTTGACACCTTTCAAAAAGCATTCACAGAGTCCACGTCAATGCAGCCACGCACAGTACTATTGCAATATATCAGACGTCTAAATGCAAAACCCGACAAGTCCACGGTAACAAATTTTACAGAAATCAAGAAAAACAGATCAGAGTCTTATTATGAGCGAAAATAATACTAAGTCGAGAGTATGATAATATACGATGTTTTAGGATGTTAAGTCTTAACGCCCCAAAATCTAGGACATATGGTTTTTCTAAAATCTGACTTTTAAATTTGAACACGTCGGGTTTTGCATGTTAGGAACTGTGACATGTGTTTGACTGCTATTTTTGTGGAATCGGATCAAAATAAGTGAAACACTTATCAATTTGGATTATTTTACTGAATATAAAGGAATCTAATCAAACGCTGTGCTCAACGACAGAAACTATAAAGCTAGATATTAGAAAGGATACATTTCAACGGCTACAAGGTTTAAACGTCAAAATCTAAATTTTCTGACAAACAAAATTCTGCAGAACTAGCACATTCATTTTCACAATTAGCTTCGATCCTCTGCATTAATGTGGATCTAGCTTGTGTTGAAGTAGGCTCTCCAAAATCCGCATCCAAAGCATTTTTCAAAAAACATGGTTATTTTTATCAATAATTTAACAATACAGCATAAATTAATCTCATTCTCTCAGTAAACTGAAAAACACATGAATTCACAACAACGTATTTTCAGCGGCTGGATAAAACAAAAACATACAACGGTCAGAATACCTCGTGCGATCGACATGTGACTTGCTCCCGTTCTCCGTATTGGCTCCTGTGGACATGTCGGTGTTTGAAATAAAACACCGCTTGGACTTGTCGGTGTTTGCACCTAAGTCTAGTTTTCTTAGCCAAATATCTCATGTCTAGTGTCGGGTTTTGTAAGCGAAAAATATATAAAATGGTAGCGCTTCAAATAATGAACAAAATGGTATATAACACTCTATTTTGAAAAATTTGTGACTTGTCGGGTTTTGCATTTAGGCGACTGATATGGATATTTAAACAGCAGCATGGTACGTCATATTAACTATATAATTTTTCAGATAGGTGATGGTTTCCAATAAATTTTTAATTTTTTGTTTTTTGGATACCTGATCATATTTACAAAGTTTTCATTTTTAGACGAAATCTGATAGTTTTGTAGAACTTGAATAGAAGTCCTGCCTTGATAGTGTTTTCAAGCCATTGGCGTTGGTAGTATGGTAAATATTATTTGCGTGATTCAGCACAAATTTGTCTAGTTATTATTTATAATATTTATTTTTTTATAAAGTTCTTATTGTGGTAGATATATTATTACTGCCATTTTTTAAATCACTAATTAATCTCTCCATTATATTAAGTTTTTCTTTTGAACGCATAATAGATTCGATTTCATTGAAGTACAGCAGGCCATTGTTCAGCTTCTATAAGTTAATTACGTTAAAATCATATTTTAGTTTAGATACGAGTTTACGAATGTCCTGGAATGTTCTAAAAAACTCATAAAGGACATGGACACTCTCCATCAAACTTCCACGCGCAGTTCGAGTCCGATTTAATCAGTTACGTATCGGGCACAGTTCTCTCATCCACTCTTTTCTTTTGCTTGGCACCACCCCTCATAATTGTAGTTTCTGTAGTACCCGTCTCACCGTTCTTCACGTAGTCTAAAAGTGCCCAGTTCATCACACCTTATGTTAACTATCGAAATTCCCTATGACGTACATAGTCTCGGTATACTGCAAAAAGTGATCAAGTCAAAAAAAAAGTTCATTTCAAATGGCTGTTGAAAGTAATTATTTTAGTAACAAATCACTCAACGCGTTTTGTAGAAAACGAAGAACTCACAATTTTTCACTGCAAGTTATAGTATTGTAGCCATAAGGTTCAGTGATCTTATCTTCAATAACTTTGAAGAAATGAGACCATTTTCTGACAAGGTCACACTTATTGTTAAAAAATATAGTAATATTGACTTGGTCACAACAAATTTTACTTTTCTTGCGATAATAAACATAATCAATCATATTTAAGACTAGAAGTTTATGTCCGGCGCATTGTTTTTCTTGTACCTATACAAGGAGGACTTATGCCAGCTTAGATAGTCAAGATGGTCATTTTACGTGGTATGTCCCTCAATGTACAAATGATCAAGTAAAAGTTGATCACTTTTACCTGATAACTTATTCGTTCTACAGACTAGATCAAAACGAGCTGTTAACGAAACGGGCCAAAATATCTGAGTATTGGCTTGCGCAATTTTTTCTGAAAGAGACAAAATTATTTGTAGTCACTTGGCGTCGAAAACATCAAATCGTCAATTTTTGACTTGATCACTTTTTGCAGTATACCGCCGAATTTGATAGCCCTGGCAAGATAAAGAGCACTCTACTGTACTTCAAAAATTCTAAAGTCTAACAGAAATCGTAAATCAGTGACTCTGTGTACTTTTCAAAATTTGCTCTCCTGTAAATAGTGATAACGGCAGCCAATGACCATAGCAGTCGACGCTGCCTATAAAGCGTCGTGTCCACTTGCAAGTAACTTGTGATAGTTTTTGCAGCAAGTACTTGCTTGTTTGACTACACTATCTTTTAATTGTTCGCAAATTTAATCTAGGAAACTGCTTTCGCAATTTCACTTGGGCTTGATTGTTGTGATTACGAGTACACTATAGATAAGATGTCGTATGCAAAATCTGTAGCTGCTGCGATAGTTGTGATATATTTAATTAAAAAAAAAAGCAAACAAGAGAAAGATAGAAAAAGGCGGAGAAAATGTTGGATGAGAAATTGGATTCCGCGTAGAACTACTCTAGGGATACACTTTTCTTTTTTTGAATTTTTCTCCTCTCTTGGTTAACTTGCGTTCTCAAATTATGTAGCTTCCTTTGAATTTCCGCTGTAGAAGTTTTAAATAAGTCGGCCAATTTTTATAATGCATTCTGCTTTTTGAACCTGTCCTTAAATTCTGGAGTATGTACATTCCATAATTCAGGATATACATAATTCAAAAATTTCAATCAAAAGACACGAGTCTTCTCTCGTCTAGTTGAACTTCTCCAAATTTGATTTACAACACTACCTGCTGCAACATTTTCGAAACAGGCTCGAAATGTTTGTGGCAAACTAATTTCCTGAGAGTAGCCGTGTACACTATAAGCTCTCAGCAATTGGCAAGTCCTTTATGTGCAAGTAATTTTGCTGCAATATTTCTGTGATGACGTCGTGCACACGCTACGCAAGTGACTTGTGAGAGAAACTCTAGCAATTTTATTTGCTAGTGGCCATGAGGCTTAGAATTAAAAAATAAAAAGTCGTCGTTAAATGCGATGGGTAATAAGACCAGTAAAAAGACGAAGAAATAATGATTTTTTCCTGAAATCCTGTTTCACAAAAAGTCTGCATTGTTTTGACGCGTTCCAAAACGCATTCGCGGAGTTCGCGTCGATGTTGCAGCCCCGCGCATACCAATCGCAATATATGTATATATGCATATAACTGGGCTGTAAAATATATTATTTTGTTGGCCTGGATGTCATAGCAGAATGGCGGGGGTGTCCGGCAGAGAGGGGTGCGCGGGGCGGCTGGGCCGCGCGGTACAGTCCCGGCAAAATACCGCGCCGCTCGCGCAGCGCACGCCGCGTTATATTTGATTTGCTTCGGTTCGATTGTCATCTAATTGCGTTTTGTAATCGATTGGGTCGTCCCATGTGCGTATTCCTCAGGATCCATGGCCTTGCTGGATATATTTAGGGCGGACTTGTAACAGAAAATATATTTAAGTTATAATGGGGTATTTTCCGTCCCCAAAAACTATGTAACTAGCATTTTTACTTTTTACTGTGAACGCGAAGTGGCTTAAAAGCATCTGCAAAGTTCAACCATAAAATTTCGCGCTAAAGCTGTGACGTAATAAGTCTAAGCATGACGTAATAACTCTTTCGAGGAGTTATCCTTAGGGCCGGTTGTACAAACACAGTTTAACTCGAGTTCAACTTTGAACCAAGTTCATCCGTAATTTGCTGTTTCTAACCTGAATATCCGACGTGAGTGACATAGTCAAATGCGATATTTTCACTTGAGTTACATGATGGAGTACTTTGACGAACCTTTGACTGAGGATGATGATTTTCTAGAGTTAGTAGACCTAATACAGCATCTAATAAGAGAACCTCAGAAATTCAGACACGTGAGGACCATTTTACTAAATGGAATGACAGCGAATTTCGGGTCTATGGATGTACTGTTTCTCATCGGCAAATTTTTGTTTTGTCCTTTTTTTAAAATTTTCGTATTCACTTTTCTGTACCTTTGCTTCTCGAAATGTCTCTCCACGCAAACGCTTGAATTTGGACAAGTTCAACCACGTCTTTGTTTTCATTCTATGAGTATTTGTATCCGTTTTCTTGCGTTCCAAGATATTCTTATATTTTTTCACCAATTCTATTAATATGGCCTCTTCTTTCGCCATAAAGTTAGACGCTCTTTTTTGCATTCCATTGTAAAATTGCAAAATACTTCTTGACTGAAAACAGAATTTGATGAATGTCAGAATTTGACATTCATAGACGTGACATTAACATAACCTGCATAACTCTAGACATTGATAACGAAAAGTAACTAGTTTCGTCACCAAATACCCTATATCCCTTAGACAAGGAAAGAGAGAGGACGGAACCCGCGACTGACATTTCTGATACCAAATGGCACCAAAGCGCTATTCCCAGTGGCGTAACTAATGGGATTAACGTTCTGGTTGAGCTATTTGTAGAAATAATCTTTTTCAAATAAAATTTAATGAAATATTGTTATTCAGGGTTTCTATATGGCCAATTTCGCCATCCACAATTAAAACTTAAGTGACTAACATTACCGTAACCGTGATTTTCATTCGACTGCTGTTTTGTGGCCAATAATATATAAAAATTGATAATGTATATATTTTATTCAGTCATGAACATGTTATGTTCATTTGCAGTATATGACTGATGGAAGACACGATTATACTTCTACCCAGAAAGAAAAAAACTGCTTGTAGTTTGTAGTAAATCAATTTTTTATTATTAAAGAACACATAATACCTATAGTATATTTATATTTATTGACATTATGTTTATATATAAAATACTGTCTATTACATACTGTAAACAGAAGCAGCAATAAAACATTTTTGTTATTATAGATTAGCTTACGAGATTGAGGAATTTGATGCCTTCAATCTCGGAGTCCCCATATGCAGTAAAAAAATCTACTTGCTGTTACGCTGTTACTTGCTGTTTGTAGTGTGTAATGAAGAGCAGTATTTTTAATTACTCCAACGAGGCTTTTTTATACATAACTTCTTTTTGCGACGGTGGCAATAATTAATGAAAAGGCTGGGGGGTTAAACATAAAAATTATCTCAGACATGAAATAAAGTAAGTTTTGGGCTAGAAATACAAAGGTCCTTTAATCTTATCCAAAATCAAAACATTTACAAAATTAGAAAATGACTCCTAGATTAGCTAGTAGTAAATAAAAACGAACAATTCATTCAATATAGGTGAGGTCCTATAACTTACATAGAAATTACAACTCTATTCTATCACTTAACCCCTTGCTTCCAGTAAGTTCTAATTTATTGCAGTTATGTATTTACTTATGGGGAAGTTTGGGTGAAACTCAGTATTGTGTGCTTCAACAAAAATAATTTTTTTGTAGGAACGTGGCATTTCGCTTGCTCCTACAATTGATGGCAGTCAATATTACAGTCACGAAGGTCAAAAACTACCAATATTTTACTGCCCTTTAAACAGAATCATTTTTGTTAATTGGCTCCGAACTGGATTGTCCTGTTGTGATCGAGATTTTACAATAAAATGGATTCTGATATTTAAGTATTTTGTGCATACAGCTTTTATTAAAAAATATATATGATTTACATCATTTTCTAATACGTGACGTTCTAAGCAGCTGAAAATAGGGGTGCCTAGAAAACTTGATATTATTTTGCTTATCAGCAAAGGTACAAAATGTTTGGTGTGAATACAATTTTCATTAACTCTCAGAAAATGTTCCGATTTCAAACATATCTTGATAACATCATTTGATGGGTAAGTCAGACCGCCGTGGCTTTTAAATTCAATTAGGGAATTGAGAAACCGATCTCTAGTACCAATCAATGCTGTGACACATGTTTCACATTTTATTGTTTTTTGTAATTGGTGCGAAACATAACCAGCAATATATTGCACAATTTGGGATGAACATTCACTTATCACAGGTGCATTCATGATGTAGTCATGATCCTTCCAAATAGTTTCTAGATCATCAGAAGGCTCATTTATGTCTATTAAACTATGGTTAGATAAACTACTATTAATTACATCTTCAGACCTTACATTTTTTGTAGAACTACTTAGAATAGGGATTTGATCTAATGGAATACAGTTACCCATACCGCCCTCTCTAATTTCTGCTCGAACCAGAAGCCTTTTGTAAGCAGCTAGAAACTGTCGAGCGGTTGGGTTATTATTCCAGCCACCTCTTGATCTAATTGACGGAAAGAATAATTCTAAATGATCTTGACTAATCTTATACAACGGAAGGTACAGTAATGTTTTTCTCTCAGAAACAAGTTCTTTGTACAATCCTAAAGAACTTGATAATGAAATTATTAATCCAATAAACCCAGTTTTTCTGTTAGACATGATTACTTGCTCATTATTAGATAATTTCAACTTTGAAAGATAAAAAATTGCACTATTGATAAATTCCGCAGATCGATCTATATTTTTTTGACATAATGCTTTTTTATAACCTGGTGCTACTAGGGTTCTGCTGTTTAAGATATCGAAAATGCTATTTACAATTCTAATAAATTTAACTGTTGCCTGACTACCTTTAAAATCCTCAAGATTCAGCTTTTTTTCGCAATACTCAATAGCATCGGCTACTGATGCACTAAGTAACTGAACTGCAAGCCGAACCTTCATTTTTTGTTTGAAAAAAATAATATGAGCGCGACGTAACTTATTCCCTAAATGTAAGCCCTCGCTAGTTTGCAGCTTCTCTAGAAGCGCTATGTATTTCCATTGAATAAAATTGTTATCACAATCAATTAGGATTTTCTTTTCACCAAATGCATTGCGAACAAGTTTTATCATATGACATGGATCATAAAAAATATATACATTGTGATCTGTAACTCTGAAACTTGTCTGTATATTTGAAATGTTAAATAAGAATCCAAAGTTATGACACATAGCGGTATTAGATGGAGCACCATCGAATGTGATTGACATAACTTTGGCTCCCGTATCTTCAATCAGATGGATGCATTGAGATACAATTGAATGTTTTTGACTGCCATTCAAAGAATCTGTAAGAAAGTAACCGACAGGTAATTTCCAAGTTCCATTGATGCAAACCAACATTATAACAAAAGCTTCTTTGGCTAAAGCATTAGAGTCATCGTTTAAATTTGTACCACAGTTCACATAACCATGGAATTTTTTTCCATCCCATTCTAAATGTTTCCGTATGGCTATTTCATCGATAATTAATGAACAAATTATTGGTCTGTCAGATGATTGAACCTTATTTCTTAAGGTATTTATTGATTCCTTGGTAAAACCAGGCTCAGCATCCACATTCTGAAACCATTTAGCAATAGTTTTGCCATGCGGGAGACAAGTGTCAAAAACATCTCTCACATAGTTTTATGCCTTTGGTGAAAAAAAATTTAATGTCAGGGCAAATTTCCTAAGTTCAGGTGAATATTGAACATTTCTCCCCATTTTTCTGTTCAATATTTCTATGTTAACCTTGCTCATATTTTGAACTAAAACTAAATTTTCTTGAGATAGTAAATTTTGTCGCTCTAATTCCTCAGCAATTATTTTTAAAGAGGCTACTTTTTTGTGTGCTCTTTTCAGTGATTGACCAAGGGCACGGATTTTTTTCGTTTTTTCCTTATTCTTATCTTTTTGCAGCAGCAGTTCTCTTCTAAGTTTCTTTTTCCGGGGAGAGTCGTCCTGTGCAGCCAGAGCTGAGGTTGATGGCGATGGTTCTGGATGAACATCACGTTCACGGGGTCTTTTTCTTTCTTTTGCCTAAAATAACAGAGCTGTATATTAGACAATGTTTGAAACATTATTTCCGAAAAAAAGACAGAACAAATTAATTTATGATTTAAGTAGATGTGAATGAGTGACTGAATCTTATAGGAAAAGTGACAGTAACATTTTGTTTTGATTTCGTATCGAGTAAACACACCTAAATATAGTTGTTTAATAATGTAACTGTAACACAAGAAATTATTACATTTTTGAGGTTAGCTGCCTTTTGATTTTCATAGCTATCAATTTTTAAATGGTTATTCAGCCATTCGTAATCGTATTTCTCCTTACTTTATTGCACTGTTTATTTTGGAAACGTCATCACTAATACTCAAATATAAAACCAAATTTGAGACCATAAATATAGAATATAGGCATAAGGCATAAGAATGATTTTAAATTAATATCACACCCAAATCATAACTCATTAATGATCCAATTATATACAATGGAGTGAAGATTTATAACAAACTTCCTCCTCACAGGTTTTAGTGAATATCCCAAAAGTTTTGTTTGTTATTATATAGCTTTGTCAATAAGAATCTTGTAAATTCTTAGACTATAAAGTATATCGATCTATCTATCTATCCATCTATCCATCTATCCAACTATCCATCTATCCATCTGTCCATCTATCCATCTATCCATCTATCCATCTATCCATCTAATCCATCTATCCATCTATCCATCTATCCATCTATCCATCTATCCATCTATCCATCTATCCATCTATCCATCTATCCATCTATCCATCTATCATAATCCTAGAATGTTTATTATTTTAATATTGATTAAGCGTAGACAATGTAAGCTAGGAATTATAACTTACAATTTTTGGACGTAAGTATTCCGGAAGCTCGTCAAATATGGTGGGGATTGCTCCTTTCAGAAGATATACTTTTTGATTTGTTTGATGAAGGAAATTCTGTTCAAAATGCTTAGAACAAAGCCTATCGTTGCTTGTAGGCTTCCAACCTTCGATCCTCATATTTTTGATCCATAAATCATGTCTAGGAAGATCTTTAGGAAACCTGTCGAGGAAGAAAGAAAATTAATTTTATTATTCATACAACTACAAATAAAGGCCACCCTTGAAATGCACACCTTGTATAAGGGTATTGGTATATTATATATTACAATGCAAAGTCATAATATTTCTATTCAAAATGTAAGCTATAATAGATACGCCACTGGAAAACTGATTGTATTTGAACCAAAAAATCCCTTAAAAACATAATTTTTAGACTTTACGTGCTCAAAAACATTATGATTCGCATGTTAGTGGTACATTCCAAATTATATTTCGGATACACATATATCTTTGAACTAGATATCGAGATATTTGCATGAATTTCGGATACACCAAAAAAATAAGATCATAAATTTACCTGTGAAAAGTGATTCCTGGCTCCTTCCTGCTGCTGTGGCTTTTACAACGGTAAGCTGCACACCCCACCATTACGCTCACCGCAATATTTCACAATTATTGGTCTTAAAAACGTTAAATATCGCAAAAAACACCACCTTGACACTACCGTCAGTTTTCCACCAGCATTTTGACAGCTATTCATTTTCGGTATCAGCTAATCCATATAGCATCAAATGGGCGTGCGGTATCCCCTCTCTTTCCTTATCTAAGCTATATCCATTGCTACCAATCCTCTTTTGATCCAGTTCAGCTCATCCTTCCCAGAACCGGGTCTGCACAACGCGTCAACCGTTGAACCGTGTTCATCGCGTTCATCATTACGTGATCGGAAGTTTACTGAGGGTTTGTAGGTACAACCGGCCCTTAGAATGTGACTGTACCTTGTCATCTGACCTCCTTTTCTCCATCTACACCATTTCATGATCTATCTTGGTTAAATGAGATACCGAGACAGTCGTGACACCAGGGGAGGTTATGTATGCATGATACTAGTGACAGGATGTTAAAGACGAGTGTTGCCGAATGACGAGTAAAATTGTAAAAAGTAACTATGAAACAGACTCAGAGTAAACTGCTAATTACATAACAATGCAACAAACGGAATAGCTGTACAATATAACATTTATAGTCTACAAAAAGAGGGAAACTACATAAACATAAACATAAACATAAAATAAAGTTTACAAGTTTACATCCTTTACAGAAAAACAATGCAAAATATTAACAACGTGACAATCTTTGATTGGTTGATTTCTTAGGCGGGAGGTTTAAGAGATTTAAATGAGCTCTTTTCAACGGGACGATTTTCAAAGCCCATCTTTACTCCACGTGGACAGAAACTGAGCAAACACTGCCATCATTACAAATTAGATACAAGCAATCCACTTCAGCCATTAAACAGGCAATATTAGCAAGTTGGAAAATACCCCATTGCAGGAACGCAACTTCAGAAAATTGAACAAAACCAAAGTTGTTGCCCCAGGTACCCTACCCTACCCTACCTAGGTATTAAGGAACGCAAATTTCCCGGGATTATCCAATCCCGCGATTTTTGGGATTAAGGTTTCGAATCCCGGAATCCCGGGATTGATCCCGGAAAATTAAGGTAAATAGACAAAGGCTTCTTCAAGCGAAAGAAAACTAAATATGTTCAGATAACAATCAAGAAATACAAACCTAAAATTCATTTGAGAAGTTAGGCATGTAAGAACAAAGGACGCCAACTTAAACAAACTTAAAGGATCCTTCGAAAAGTAGAGTATACGAAATTAGACCCAACAGTAAGGTAGTACAATAAATTATTCTGACAGAGGAGGGTTTAAGAAATAAGAACGTAAGATTTGTGCAGGCAGTTCCTGAAGCTGAAAAAAGATCTCTGATTCCACACTTGGAGGTGGAACAGTTAGCAAGAACCAACTGTAAATTCCTTCTTTTATTTCCACCTTCTTCATATACCACCATTTCTGGACTAATAGTTGTTAAAGATCAGGAGGGATTCATACATACACTATTATATCCTTGTCAGGTGCCATCGGTATTTTTGTCATGCGGATTGTGTAAATAATCCGGAAAAGCTGTTTGACGTTCTTGTATTCGATGTTTGAGAGATAGTTTGAACCAACCTCGAAAATCCCGGGATTGGATGCTGTCAGATCTCGGCATTTTTGGTATTGATAAATGAGAAGGATCCCGGTTTTCTAGGATTATTAATCCCGGGATTACATTCTCTGCTGTGTATGCTTAGATCAAATGTGCAATTTGATAGGCTTTCTAATGATATCAGGTTGTGAATATCAATCTCTGATAGTTTTCATTTAATTTCGAGGTTTCAATCAAATAGGCATTTTTTAATTGCCCTATCTATAAGAAAACTAGCAGGCCATGAAATATAAACAAAAACGTGTTCAGATGGAAGAAAACAACTAACCTAGCAAGATACGGAAGAACTAGAGTAAAAGGAGAAGATCATACATACAAACCGACTCTAACCTAAAACAGCGGCGGTAACATGTCTAAGGTCAAAGGAAAGCTGGAGTACGACAGAAACGGCTAATTTTTGCAGCCTACTAGCCACAGCGATGTACTAGAGATTAAAAGTTTCCAAAATCACTAAAAACATTGAAATGGAAGCAAAACTTTCAGCGATTGTTGCTTTCAGTTTAATATCTTCAGAATGCAACTTCAAATTTAATGCTATAAAACAGTAGTTGTTTCCGTCAAAGACAAAAGTAACAGTACCCCTGACTGTCTGACTGTAGTCCTTTAAATTTTTCAGTATCTATTGACAAGATCGCAAAAAAAGGAATACTGACAAATCGTATTTCAATTTTGTGCCAGCTAAATTATGTTTAATAATTTGAGCAGATTTTTAATTCATTCTTCATTTTCGGAGATCTTGCTTATGGGTACTGAAGAACTTGCAGAATTCTAGTTCGGTTACCTATCAGTTTTTTAAATCGTTAAATGTAAAATTTTATTCTGAAGCTATTAAACTGCCAACAACGTTCGGTGGTAGATTTTCTTTCATTTCAAAATTCATAACGATTTTTTGAATTGCCAATCTTTAGAATATTGTAGTAGCTGGCATGCTGTGAAGAATATCCGTTTCTGTCGTACTCCAGCTGTTTTTGACCTTAGATGTGTTACATCTGTTATTTCTGGTTAGAGTTGATTTGTTGTAAGTCATTTTTATAATTTTGTCCCTTTACTCTAGTTCGTTCATATCTATCTGCTAAGTTAGTTGTTTTCTTGCATCTGAACAGTTTTTTGTTTATATTTTATAGTCTGCTAAGTTACTTATAGGTAGGAAAATTGAAAAACATCGGTTTGATTGAAAATTTGAAATTAAATCAAAACTATCAGAGATTGATATCTATAACCGTATATCATTAGAAAAGCTGTCAAATTTTGCATTTGACTGTGTAAAAAATTAGGCATTCCCATTTGAAAAAATCAAGTTATCTCTGATGTTTCTTTAATTGATCTACCGATTTCTCCAAGTACAGATGTAATTCTAACTCGACCGTCTAACGTAAACTGACGCATTTTATGCTTAGTGACACAGCAGAATCACAGCCCTCTAGATTTTATAGTAGCGATATTAAATTTTTTTCTGACATCTACTTATACCAAAAATTGTGATTTGCACCTAACCGGTTTGATTTAATTCCAGTGTGTGATACATGTAAAGTTTCACTCAAATTGACCCGAGAATCTAAATATGCAATAATATACACGGTGCTCCATTTAAAAAAAAAACATAACTTTGATCTGTCACGCTTTTATTAGACACCCTGTATAAAAGTCATTATTTTTAAACTGTAGCCCAACTCGACCTACATAAATGGTCGCAAAAGTCCGAGGCGTTGAGCTTGACTCATCCTGTATAATATTAATAAAAAAGTAATCTTATTCAGGTGACGGTCTACTTTACTTTTGATTCAGGGTCAGTGAAGCTACTGCAATATATTTACGGTATGCTTTTTATTAGTATTTGTATTAAGTTTTCAAAGCATTAGTTAAAAAATATTACCAGAAAGCTTGTACCCTTAAGTTTTTCTGACTTTGATTTTGATACATGTAGAAATTGTGTATCAATTTAAATTGATAATTATATGAAACCTGATCTCATTGCACTCAATTATATTAGCTAGTTAATCTGCACACTTCTTAGATAATTTGGTCACGTACAACCAATCATTCAATATTCATATTAATTATTTGCTAACATGGCAATATGCATTTTATAGTTTACAGCCCGTGAACTGTATTAGATGATAAAATACGTCAATTGGGAAGATGGTTAATTGTATATTGAAACAAAATTAACATCTTGAATTGGACTGCTAAGCTATATATATTTATTTGTATACCTAACAAATAAATATATTGATAGGAAAATATTGATTGATATATGGACTGGTAGAAAAGTGGGATGCTGTAGTATTTGTGAACCAGCACCAAATGACAAATCTTCATACCACTACTATTTTTTACAAAGGATCGTCAATATGTGAAATATTCTTTAAATAGTGACATTTTTATGATATAAACCTGGAGTCTTATAATTCCAGCATGAAGAGCACTGATAAATACTATTTTTAACTCTTGAACGGTACCTATAGTTTTTGAATCAGAATACAGAGTAATATCATCCATATCATCCCCATATCTTTTACTTTCGATCGTTCCTTTTTTTTCTGTGCTAAGACAAGTGTTGAAAAAAAATGTTGAGTCTCCTTACAGCAAAAATGAGTAGTATGCCTTTTCCGACATTTAGTACATACAGGGTGTCCCACGACGATTAATACAAGCAAGAAATTCAACTATCTACAGTTAAAAAATATCTTCGGCTGAGTGGGAACGGTCAAACCTACCAAAAAGCAATTCCAGTTAATATTGGTGAGTCCCGCAATTCAGCTTGAATATCATTTCGACCATTTTGATTCCATTTGACAACTAAATTGACAAGTAGATCAATAGGTCAAAAGATTATACACATATTATACTGGATGTTAAACTGAAAGTCAAATGAACAAAAAGAAAAAATTGAAAAAACTCGATTCAGTAGGATCATGTAGTGAAACTGAATCTACAACACAGTCAACACAAAAATCCGAAGCTGAGAAACTGATAGAAGAAAACAAACAATTAAGAGAAATACTTGAAGAAAAAGAAAAATTAATATACCAACTCACAAATGAAAACCTCAGACTCCAACAACAATATGATTTAATAGCATCGAATATAGTAGAAAAAGACTCGATAGTTACCACGTTAGATAAAATTAGTATGAGACTAAATGAAGTAGAAAAAAATCAAACAGCAAGAGAAAAATCATATGCCCAGGTATTGAAACAAGAATCTGTACAAATTAAACAAAATTCAAATAAAAGTATAATTATAACACCTACTCATACTCAATCATGTGATGAGACGAGAAAAGATCTATCAAAAAAAGTTTCACTTTCAAAATTAAAAATCCACGTTGCCAGTATTCAGAACTCAAAAAGTGGTGGTCTCGAAATTAAAATCAATGAAAATAATCACAGTGAACTAAAAAAAATACTGAACGAAAAATTGGATACCGACTACAAAATCTCAGAACCAAAGATGTTTCTTCCAAAAATCAAAATTGTCAATTATAAATCCAAAGAAAAACCCAACGAAAAGGAAATCGAAGAGGACCTAATACGAGAAAATCACTTTATTGAAGATGGGGATATCAAAATTACATACGTGATGTACACACCAATAAAGAACTCGTACACCATCCATGCAGAGACCTCAGGAAAATTATTCAAACATATTTTTGAATACAACAATGGCAAAATTCTTCTTGGCTGGCAGTGTCTACATGTTTATGAAAATAATAAGGTAACACAATGCAGAAGATGTTTTCGATTCAACCACTCAGAAAAGAAATGCAGGAACAAGAGGATCTGTAGAGATTGCGGCATCGAACACGAAAACAACGACAATTGTAAGCATGCACAAATTCAGTGTTGCAATTGTATATATATGAATAAGAAATTCAACAAAAATCACAATGTCAACCATTGCCCAACAAATACAGATTGTCCATCCTACAGGTATTATCAGTACCTCTACAATACAAAAATACTCTTCTAAATTCTAAGTTTTAGGTCATCCTACAGTAACTACTTAGCAAGTATTAAGTATGTTTGAATACATAAACAATTTCCAAATTCAAAATATCAAGACAAATGTTTTACAAGACGTTGATGCATTTAATAACTTTTCAATAAATTCCTATGTTAGTCTCAAGATTTTTCACATGAATATAAGAAGTATTAGTCATAATATTGATTCATTCAAAGTTTTATTAACTAGAATAGATCATACTTTCGACATTATTGTTTTAACTGAAACATGGAAGCTGATTGATATATCGTTATTTCAGTTACAGGGATATGACACCTTATACAATTTTGGCACATATAACCAGAATGACGGGGTGATAGTATATGTAAGAAACAATCTCAACTACAATCACGAAATATTTTCGTTGAACAATGGGATCAAAATTCTAAATTTATTCATTACTTTTGATAAGAAAAAAATTAAAATATCATCAATATATCGTTCTCCGTCCTTAGCACCTCATGAGTTCCTAACCGATATAGAAAATTTCATCAATAATCATGATAATAACCTTCTAAACCAACATATACTTATAGGTGATATTAATATCAACATTTTGGAAGAAAATTCAATTACAAAAAGATACCTAGACATCTTAAATGCTAACGGTTATTTATCATACATTAATGAACCGACTAGAGCAATCAACGGGACATGCATAGATCACTGTTTTATTAAAAACTTTGCAAAAAATTTTTCCTATATTCCATTTATTCTTGAAACCGATATCACGGACCACTTTTCCACTATACTATTCATATGCTCATACAAAAATATATCTAACAAGCTAATAACGGATACAGGCAACAAAAATTACAAATTTTTTATAGATAATTCTAAATTGATCTCCAATGCTAAAAAAGAATCATGGGAAGGAATATATTCCTCGAACGATATTGATCAAATTACAAATATATTTGTAGATAAAATTATAAATTTAATAAGCACAAGCACAAATAAAGTTAAAATCAGCCACAATGAAATAGGTAGGAGTATGTGGATAACTAAGGGACTTATCAAATCTGCAAATGAAAAAAATCGACTTTACATATTAATGAAACAAACAAATACTGAAGAAAATATAAATAATTATAATAGATATAAAAATAAATTCATAGAACTAATTAGACAAACCAAAAGAGAATATTATTTAAAAAAAATAGATAACAATATCAATGATCCGAAAAGACTTTGGTCAACTATTCATGAAATTTCAAATAAAACAAATCAAGTCAAAGATACTACCATTAATGAATTAAAAACGAGGTCTGGGAAAGTTACAAAAGATCAACAAATCATTAGTGACGAATTTGTGAAGTTTTTCACTGAAATTGGTGAAAATTTGGCAAACCTTCTACAAACAGTCCCGAACATAGGAAAAAGTAACGAAAAAAGATCACTAAACACATTTGTTTTGAGGGAAGTAGATTCCAATGAAGTATTAAATATAATTATGTCATTAAAGAATCGAAAATCTCCCGGACTTGATGGAATTAGAGCTGAACATCTCAAAATCATAGCACATGAAATAACAGAACCATTTACCCATATTATTAATAGCTGTTTTCGGTTAGGAACATATCCTTCACAATTTAAGAAAGCTATAATAACTCCCGTCTACAAAGCAGGCGATAAAACAGAGGTTAGCAATTATAGACCTATATCTGTGATATCAAGCTTATCAAAAGTAATTGAAAAACTACTCTCTACTAGGATACAGGAATATCTGACTAAATATAATTTATTACATACAAATCAATTTGGATTTACAAATGATAGATCTACATCAGATGCAATTTTGACGGTCGTGAATGAAATTTATAAAAATATAGATGAAAAAACACCCTCCATTTGTATCTTTGTTGATTTGCAAAAAGCGTTTGATACAGTGAATCATAAATTACTTCTGAACACCTTAGAACGACTTGGATTTCGTGGCACGATGTATAAATTGCTTGAAAATTATTTATCTAACAGACCACAATCCGTGAAGATAGCAAAATCAATAAGTAAGGAAATGTTTGTTAAGTGTGGTGTTCCACAAGGAACAGTTTTGGGACCACTTTTATTTAATATATATTTAAATGATCTTTTCGAAATTGATTGTGTTGGTAAAATAATCAGTTTTGCAGACGATACAGCCATACTGTATAAAGAAAAAGAATGGGATAAGCTAAAAAACATTATTGAACACGATTTTGTCAAAATTATTCAATGGCTTACTCAAAAAAAATTGACAATAAACTTTTCTAAAACACACTTTTTACCGTTTACTTCCTATTCTAGATATTTACCTTCTTTCAGCAATATTACGTTAAACATAAATAATAAAATAATCAAAATTGACAGATTAAACAGTATAAAGTATCTAGGAATCTATTTAGACACACACTTACGTTGGGATGTACATATTAATAATCTATTAAAAAAAATTAGATTCATTTCATACAAGGTAAAATTACTAACAAACATTTTAACAGAAAAGCATCTACGTACAGTATACTATGCATTAATTGAAACCCATCTCATTTACGGTATATTGGCATGGGGTGCTGCATGCACAACATACATAAATGATTTAGATATTCTCCAAAAAGCAATTCTAAAATCTATGTTTAAAAAACCAAAACTGTATCCTAGTGACGATTTGTTCAGGGAAGCTCTAATATACGATGTCAGGCAACTTTATTTCTTACATACTATCTCTCGTTATCACAAAAATTCAAATGAGCAAGACAGCATCAAACACGATCATAACACAAGATATAAATTACATGCAAAAGGCATACCTAAAACAAGAAAATCGATTATGCAGAAATCATACATTTATTTAGCGCCAAAATTATATCAGAGAGTACCTAATGATATAAAGGAACTACAGTCCACTAAACGATTTAAAAAATATCTTAAAGAATGGTTGAATACACTAGATAGGAAAGAAATACATGAATTAATAAATAAATCATATTATAACTAAATCCATAAGTAATCTTATAATTTTATAAACAAATTTCATTCAAATTACTCATAGCCATGTTATCTAATCTCTACCATATTTATCTTATACATACGTAAGTATGTGATTGTAATATTTATGTACGTATACATTGTAACACTGAATTCGTCCATGCACAGGCCTAGTCCTTCTATGGATGTTAACATATTTATTTACTCATTTTTTTCAATTATTTGTCCTTTGTACTTTGAGTAAATAAATATTATTATATGTTAAAAACAAAAAAGTGCAGCTCGGGCTCCGACACACCGAGCTGCTGTTCCATTACCCAATGACTACTCCTCACACCGTGAGGTGAGCAATCACTGGGTCCGCGAATCGTGCGCCCTAAGGACACGAAGGGACCCAAGGATGACTGCCTTCTGCATTCTGGCGGCTAAGATGTGCACCGCCGCACGGCACACCGGTATTTTGCGCAGTGCAGAGAGCAGCGTATTCCTCATTCCACCTAGGGATCCAATGACCATAACCAGCAGACTTACAGTGTAGTCTGGCCAGAGCCTGCGAAGTTGTCCGAGCAACTCCTGATATTTGGTCCGCTTTTCCTCCTCCTTAGAGACGATGTTCACTTCGGCAGGCGCCGAAAACTCAATAACGAACATCGTCTTCTGTTGGTGGTCGAGAAGGACTATGTCGGGCTTGTTTGCCTGTACAAGCTCGAGCGTGGGGAACGAGTAGTTCCAGTAAATCCGGCATCTCTCGTTCTCCACAACGGACTCTATATCCCCTGGAGCGTATGGCAGCACCGGTGTCTCATCGATACCGTATGAGTGCCTTAAATGATAGTAGAGCGCTCGTAGAGCCGCGTTGTGCCGATGGACGTAAGCCGTCCCAGCGTACGTCTTACACGCCGACAAGAGATGCATAAGCGTCTCTGGCGCCTGTCGGCAAGCTCTACAATGGGTGTCGGGTACATCTACACCCATAACCCTTTTACGGTATACCAAGGTGTTGAAGACACCGTCTTGGCAAGCCATTATAAAGCCCTCAGTCTCCGACTTCAACCCACTAGACCTTAGGAAAGAGAAGGTCAACTGCTCAGACAAGCCATGCTCTTCTAGATGTTTGTAGAAGATTCCATGCATTGGCTTATCTTTATGAAGTCTTAAGAGGAAGTCGACTTCGGCAGTTTTAATGTGGGCTTTTAATTCTGCGGGAGCAAGTTCCGTAATGGACTGCTGACACCTCCGCTTGAAGTCGAGTGTGAGGCTGAGCTCCTCGGCTGCTCGTTTCGCTGCGCTAAAAAGAAAGGCTCCTTTTCCCGCATTCTCGTGCTCTCGCACGAAGCGGATCAGGGGATCGGTGCTGTTCGTTACATAGCAGGCAGTGGCCAGTACTACTCTGTTGTGCAGACGCTCCAAACTCAATAGTCCACGCCCTCCCAGGTGTCGCGGGAGGTATATTCGCGGGACAGAGGACTTAGGATGCAGGCTTCTCTCCATATTCATCCTTTTGCGGGTCTTCGTGTCGATTTCCTTCAGCTCGTTCACTTTCCAGTGTATAGCACCAAAGGTGTATAATAACAATGGGACCGCAAGCATGTTTGTGGCAGCGACTTTGTTCTTGCCGGACAGTTCTGACGACCAGATCTGCCGGAGTCGGTGCAAATACTTGCGGCGGAGACACTCTTTAACCAATGTTGCCTCTTGGACATGACGCTGCGCCACTCCAAGGTAGGTATAAGTATCTCCGGCATGCAGTTGTCGCAAGATGCTCCCATCAACGAGCTGTTCCTCATCTCCACTATCTCCGCTTCGTCCTTTCTTGAGATGAACCAATGCACATTTGTCTGTCCCGAACTCCATTCCGATAGCATGACTGTACTCCTGCACCACCCTCAGCGATTGTTGTAGTTCGCGTTGGCCGGAGGCATAAAGTTTTATGTCATCCATATAAAACAGATGGGTGACCTTGTGCCTCCGGTTATTGGGCGTGCCACAGCTGTATCCTTTAGTATTTCTCAGCGCTATGGACAGAGGCAAAAGTGAGATGCAAAAGAGCAAGGGACTCAAGGAGTCTCCTTGGAAGACACCTCTTTTCAATGACACCAACTCCGTCTGAACCCGAGTTTCACCTGATGTTATGGTGAACCGGGTCTTCCAGAGTGGCATCAGTTGTTTGATGCACCCCACTATCTGATTATCCACCGAAAGACATTCCAACAGCCGCACAATGAGCTCATGAGACGTGCTGTCGAATGCCTTGCGATAGTCAATCCAGGCCATAGAAAGGTTTCGCTTGTACTGCACAGAGTCCTGCGTGACACATCGGTCAATCAACAGGTTCTCCTTGCAGCCAGCTACTCCTTTCTTTGACCCTCTCTGTTCATACACGTCGAGAAATACAGGATTCACAGCTTGAAGGATACGCATGTACAAGATTCTGGTGAAGAGCTTGTAACACGCGTTCAGACATGTTATTGGCCTGTAGTTTTTGGGATCAGACAAATCTCCGGTCTTCGGGAGAAGCACGGTTCGACCCTCGACAAACCAAGCCGGAATTGGCTGCTCCTGATTTAGCCACGAGTTAAAAACTCTAGCTAAATGCCGGTGGCAACTGGGGAATTTTTTCCACCAGTAGGTGTTTATGCCATCCGGGCCAGGAGCTGCGAAATTCTTTGCGCCTCGTAAGGCGTCAAGAATTTCTTCCGTGTTTATCGGGTGACGCAGTACATTCAAGTTAGGAGTCCTCCTACAAACGGACTCAAACTGCGCCAAGGCCGGAGTGTCTGCTGAGAGAGGTTTGGGTTGTTCGTAAACGTCCCTCCAAAAGGCCTCCACGCGATCAGCAGTTGGCGGCTACTCTATGGCTGGAGGCGGCTGTTGGAAAAGGCGAGAAGGTCTTTCGTAGAAAATTCTGTTCTGCTCCAGACCTCTCGCCCGCGCCACCAACGATCGCTTAGCAGCGATTAGCATCCGTATCCTGTCAAGACAGTGTTGCTTGACAACAACCAGTACCGCTTGACTGAGTGTATGATGGTTGCGCCTCAACCCGTAGGCTATCTGGCGCACTCGGCGCGTAAAAGGCTTCCCAGCCGCTCTATATTCCATCACACACTGGATACGGGATGCTTCCTGGCGAGCCAACTGGATTTTCGCTTCCATTTGGCGCACCCGTCTCTGTGCTCTCTCAACAGGAGAGTATCTCACTCTCCCCTGTCTAGCTAGCCTCAGAGCCGCAGCGTAAATTTCGCAATTGATGCTCCAAATGTCAGAGGCCTCCGATAGACGTTCACCCACAACCTCATTCTCTCTCTTCAAATCTGCCAGCTTCAAGGACCTTCCGTTGTTATGCAAGGCCCTTCGGTCTCTGAAATCCCCAGGTGAGACGACTTGGTCGATTTCCCTCTCAGCGGGCCTTACCGGTGAACTTTCAGCCTGGTTAACAGGCCTTCCGTCCGCCGAATGGGCAGGCTGAGCTGGAGCACGAACATATCCCTGCCTCCGGAGGTACGACACATAATCTCGCAAATTCTGAGAGGTAAGCGTGCTATGCTCTGGGTGCATTTCACACCACCTCTCATACATGCGGGACATGTATCCCCTACGGCGCGGGCTACTGCTCTCGTAGCAGCTCAGTAGGTCATCCTTGAGCTCCGTCGTCCACCTAAAACGGTCCATGTCATTGCGGGGGTCGTCAACAGGGCAATTCGAAGCACCGCCACCTTGCCCAACGCCGGCTTCCGAAACCGGCTCGGTGTGGGTGCTTTTCTTCCGGGGTGGTCGAACCCGAAGATAGGGCCCGTCAGGTGGTTGGCCTTAGGGCCCCCAGACGACATTTCCGGAGGCAGCCGTCCAAATTGCCTCCTGAGGATGCACCTGCGAAGGTTGCCGGCTGGATTACATCTGGATTACAATCAAGTATGTGATTGTAATATTTATGTACGTATACATTGTAACACTGAATTCGTCCATGCACAGGCCTAGTCCTTCTATGGATGTTAACATATTTATTTACTCATTTTTTTCAATTATTTGTCTTTTGTACTTTGAGTAAATAAATATTATTATTGTGTTTAAAACAAAAAAGTGCAGCCCGGGCTCCGACACACCGAGCTGCTGTTCCATTACCCAATGACTACTCCTCACACCGTGAGGTGAGCAATCATTAGGTCCGCGAATCGTGCGCCCTAAGTAGACGAAGGGACCCAAGGATGACTGCCTTCTGCATTCTGGCGGCTAAGATGTGCGCCGCCGCACGGCACACCGGTATTTTGCGCAGTGCAGAGAGCAGCGTATTCCTCATTCCACCTAGGGATCCAATGACTATAACCAGCAGACTTACAGTGTAGTCTGGCCAGAGCCTGCGAAGTTGTCCGAGCAACTCCTGATATTTGGTCCGCTTTTCCTCCTCCTTAGAGACGATGTTCACTTCGGCAGGCGCCGAAAACTCCATAACGAACATCGTCTTCTGTTGATGGTCGAGAAGGACTATGTCGGGCTTGTTTGCCTGTACAAGCTCGAGCGTGGGGAACGAGTAGTTCCAGTAAATCCGGCATCTCTCGTTCTCCACAACGGACTCTATATCCCCTGGAGCGTATGGCAGCACCGGTGTCTCATCGATACCGTATGAGTGCCTTAAATGATAGTAGAGCACTCGTAGAGCCGCGTTGTGCCGATGGACGTAAGCCGTCCCAGCGTACGTCTTACACGCCGACAAGAGATGCATAAGCGTCTCTGGCGCCTGTCGGCAAGCTCTACAATGGGTATCGGGTACATCTACACCCATAACCCTTTTACGGTATACCAAGGTGTTGAAGACACCGTCTTGGCAAGCCATTATAAAGCCCTCAGTCTCCGACTTCAACCCACTAGACCTTAGGAAAGAGAAGGTCAACTGCTCAGACAAGCCATGCTCTTCTAGATGTCTGTAGAAGATTCCATGCATTGGCTTATCTTTATGAAGTCTTAAGAGGAAGTCGACTTCGGCCGTTTTAATGTGGGCTTTTAATTCTGCGGGAGCAAGTTCCGTAATGGACTGCTGACACCTCCGCTTGAAGTCGAGTGTGAGGCTGAGCTCCTCGGCTGCTCGTTTCGCTGCGCTAAAAAGAAAGGCTCCTTTTCCCGCATTCTCGTGCTCTCGCACGAAGCGGATCAGGGGATCGGTGCTGTTCGTTACATAGCAGGCAGTGGCCAGTACTACTCTGTTGTGCAGACGCTCCAAACTCAATAGTCCACGCCCTCCCAGGTGTCGCGGGAGGTATATTCGCGGGACAGAGGACTTAGGATGCAGGCTTCTCTCCATATTCATCCTTTTGCGGGTCTTCGTGTCGATTTCCTTCAGCTCGTTCACTTTCCAGTGTATAGCACCAAAGGTGTATAATAACAATGGGACCGCAAGCATGTTTGTGGCAGCGACTTTGTTCTTGCCGGACAGTTCTGACGACCAGATCTGCCGGAGTCGGTGCAAATACTTGCGGCGGAGACACTCTTTAACCAATGTTGCCTCTTGGACATGACGCTGCGCCACTCCAAGGTAGGTATAAGTATCTCCGGCATGCAGTTGTCGCAAGATGCTCCCATCAACGAGCTGTTCCTCATCTCCACTATCTCCGCTTCGTCCTTTCTTGAGATGAACCAATGCACATTTGTCTGTCCCGAACTCCATTCCGATAGCATGACTGTACTCCTGCACCACCCTCAGCGATTGTTGTAGTTCGCGTTGGCCGGAGGCATAAAGTTTTAGGTCATCCATATAAAACAGATGGGTGACCTTGTGCCTCCGGTTATTGGGCGTGCCACAGCTGTATCCTTTAGTATTTCTCAGCGCTATGGACAGAGGCAAAAGTGAGATGCAAAAGAGCAAGGGACTCAAGGAGTCTCCTTGGAAGACACCTCTTTTCAATGACACCAACTCTGTCTGAACCCGAGTTTCACCTGATGTTATGGTGAACCGGGTCTTCCAGAGTGGCATCAGTTGTTTGATGCACCCCACTATCTGATTATCCACCGAAAGACATTCCAACAGCCGCACAATGAGCTCATGAGACGTGCTGTCGAATGCCTTGCGATAGTCAATCCAGGCCATAGAAAGGTTTCGCTTGTACTGCACAGAGTCCTGCGTGACACATCGGTCAATCAACAGGTTCTCCTTGCAGCCAGCTACTCCTTTCTTTGACCCTCTCTGTTCATACACGTCGAGAAATACAGGATTCACAGCTTGAAGGATACGCATGTACAAGATTCTGGTGAAGAGCTTGTAACACGCGTTCAGACATGTTATTGGCCTGTAGTTTTTGGGATCAGACAAATCTCCGGTCTTCGGGAGAAGCACGGTTCGACCCTCGACAAACCAAGCCGGAATTGGCTGCTCCTGATTTAGCCACGAGTTAAAAACTCTAGCCAAATGCCGGTGGCAACTGGGGAATTTTTTCCACCAGTAGGTGTTTATGCCATCCGGGCCAGGAGCTGCGAAATTCTTTGCGCCTCGTAAGGCGTCAAGAATTTCTTCCGTGTTTATCGGGTGACGCAGTACATTCAAGTTAGGAGTCCTCCTACAAACGGACTCAAACTGCGCCAAGGCCGGAGTGTCTGCTGAGAGAGGTTTGGGTTGTTCGTAAACGTCCCTCCAAAAGGCCTCCACGCGATCAACAGTTGGCGGCTGCTCTATGGCTGGAGGCGGCTGTTGGAAAAGGCGAGAAGGTCTTTCGTAGAACATTCTGTTCTGCTCCAGACCTCTCGCCCGCGCCACCAGCGATCGCTTAGCAGCGATTAGCATCCGTATCCTGTCAAGACAGTGTTGCTTGACAACAACCAGTACCGCTTGACTGAGTGTATGATGGTCGCGCCTCAACCCGTAGGCTATCTGGCGCACTCGGCGCGTAAAAGGCTTCCCAGCCGCTCTATATTCCATCACACACTGGATACGGGATGCTTCCTGGCGAGTCAACTGGATTTTCGCTTCCATTTGGCGCACCCGTCTCTGTGCTCTCTCAACAGGAGAGTCTCTCACTCTCCCCTGTCTAGCTAGCCTCAGAGCCGCAGCGTAAATTTCGCAATTGATGCTCCAAATGTCAGAGGCCTCCGATAGACGTTCACCCACAACCTCATCCTCTCTCTTCAAATCTGCCAGCTTCAAGGACCTTCCGTTGTTATGCAAGGCCCTTCGGTCTCTGAAATCCCCAGGTGAGACGACTTGGTCGATTTCCCTCTCAGCGGGCCTTACCGGTGAACTTTCAGCCTGGTTAACAGGCCTTCCATCCGCCGAAGGGGCAGGCTGAGCTGGAGCACGAACATATCCCTGCCTCCGGAGGTACGATACATAATCTCGCAAATTCTGAGAGGTAAGCGTGCTATGCTCTGGGTGCATTTCACACCACCTCTCATACATGCGGGACATGTATCCCCTACGGCGCGGGCTACTGCTCTCGTAGCAGCTCAGTAGGTCATCCTTGAGCTCCGTCGTCCACCTAAAACGGTCCATGTCATTGCGGGGGTCGTCAACAGGGCAATTCGAAGCACCGCCACCTTGCCCAACGCCGGCTTCCGAAACCGGCTCGGTGTGGGTGCTTTTCTTCCGGGGTGGTCGAACCCGAAGATAGGACCCGTCAGGTGGTTGGCCTTAGGGCCCCCAGACGACATTTTCGGAGGCAGCCGTCCAAATTGCCTCCTGAGGATGCACCTGCGAAGGTTGCCGGCTGGATTACATCCTTGGGCTTCGGTATACCCTGCGGTGTCGCCACGCACCGGATAGCCTACTGATGTTGGGTGGCTTCCTGCGGGTGTATTATCAGCCGCCCCTAACATGGAGTCAGACGCTGTCGGAGTACCGCTCCTCACATGGAGATCCGTCGTGTCCTAATTGTTGAGGAATAGCCGATCCTCTGGATGCAGACGCTATTCCACCGTGCTAGTTTTGGTCCGCCCCGGGTATTTGATTTCCCCGGTACCACCCATATCTGGGAGGCGTTCCCCTATCCGCCACCTTGGGGAGGCGCCACTGAGGGGATCTAGCAACCCCTCGCGGAAATATTATTATTATTATTATTATTATTATTATTATTATTATTATTAATATATCGGAATTGGGCAGTAGTAGAGAATTATGATTTTGGGAGTCTAAATTAGAGCAAATGCAGTATCTTTTCCTATTATTGTGTTACCAAATGAGGTATTTGTTTTTGGTCACGTCACTTTAGATCACTTTAGACCCCAAGTGTGCTAGATTGTTGGAATTGTTTTATCGGGAGGAACACAGAAAGGCACCAATATATAGGGTGTCCCATTCATAATTTTAAATCTGACGTCACGTGACCAAAAACAAATACCTCATTGGATAACACAATGACAAGAAAAGACACAACAGCTGTTCTAATTTACATCCTCAAAATTATAGTTTTCTACTACTGCCCAGTTCCGATATATTGCTTGTCTTAGTCGTCATGGGACACCCTGTATATTTGTACTTAAAAGAAGGGTTCTTTGCTAGAATAATAAAATAAATAACAAACTCGAATTCATTATACCTAATAATTTACTTTAGTCTTTGAGATGTTATGAGCTATTGAGAGCAATTTAGTGAAGATAGGATATTATTAGTAAAGTTAGTACGTAATTAGGTACGAACTCAAAATACCGTTTTACGAATTTGCATCTTAGTACCAGTGCATCTTTTACTAAATGGGCAAACTAAGTGTTGAAAGAGACTGAAGCGACTGATATCTCTGTATCTGTCGAACAACTTAATAGTGCAGTTTGAAGTAAAATATAAGATAACCCCATATTTCGAGCATTACTGGATCCGCCCAGTACATTCTTCTTCTACGTCTAAGTCTATTTTTGTCTTTGACGCCACATAACATCAGCAACCATCACATTAATTTACCTTAAAATCAGGAAGCAGCGAGGGAAGCAGCCTTCGGTATGTACTGTATGAAAAAATAGTGACCCAGAGTCAGGTCAAAATTTCACAAAATGTCAAACACATCATGGAAATGATTAGCATTATTTTTATCTTAATAACTTTTACCAAATGAATATGTACTTAATAGTGATACTGAATGACTTGATTCAGCAATCACAAATGCTATTCGATTTTGCAAGAATTTTGTTTTGTTTGTAAAATGTATAACTTCACCTACCTTACACTGATACCTCTTCCTATTGTAATTTCAAGCTTAGGCATTCCAGATTGAACCAAAGCAATTAGAAGGTGGCGTTCTCCTGAAATACATAAAATATACATATGAAAAATGTATTTTTATAACAATTAGCGATTAGATAGCACTCACCAAACGACAGTATGCATATCAATTATGTTTCTCAGTTTTATTCAATTACTAGCCAAATTCGTTTTACTTTTTTTGTGAATTCTCTCAACTGACGGGTTCAATGCATTACCGTAAAACGAAGAAAATTGCTCCGCCAATAACTTACCAATTTAAAAAACAAAAGATGGAATATTGATTTAAAATTAGGCCATTGTGGGAGATTCTGCAAAAATAACAATGGCCAAAGACACCGCCATAACGGCGGCTCTTTACTTCCGCTCTTTCATTTCGCGACGTTCTTTTATTATAATAAAGTGTTCAAAGGGAATGTAATAAGAATTCCATGGCGCACAAAGCTTTTTCACTTTGGAAGACCCATATTGAAGCTTCGGGCTTACCTTATGACATTGGGCATAGTATGTCCCTATTTATTAAGACTACAATCATCGACCCACCTTTAGGTAAGGTATGAAGGCGTGATCACATCTCAGTAAACTAGCGATATTTCGAGCATATAAATTTGTTCGCGAAAACTGTATAGTGTAGTTAAAGGACATCCTTATAGTTATTTCCTAACAGTTACAACAGAGCTTCATATTTACCAAGTGTTGAGATTTGTTCTGCTCAGAGTGATATAAAAAGCACTTGTGTTGAATATTAGTTTCATGGTGACTAAGTCACATACATACGTCGAGAAAGATATTATTAAAGAACTAAATTGTCTGTGTTCTTGTATAAGCAGAAATAGTGCTTGTTATTGTTGTTATAGGAGATCGAGTGAAATGTCTGAATAGGTTAAATAAAGAACATCAATTCTTAGTAAATTTAAATCTGACCGTATCATCAAGTTATCTCTGATTCTTTGTGTTTTTATCAATGCTGTAGACTTGCAACAAATAAACTGAAGACTAGTGGGTTCAAGAGCACTCGAAAATGTACTGTAAGAAACCAATTGCATTAGAAAATACAAAAACAACTGTAATATGCTAGGAATAAGTGAGCATCAAGATTCAGTATTGAGCATACGTATCACATTACATCTATTGAGCTTAAAGCAAATTCACTACCTTCATGTCATTGGTTTAGTTTTTAAGACTGTAAATAATTGTGTATGATCTAGTAGTTATAACATATATTTATTCTAGAGATACTAAGACAAAAGTTGGACCAATTTTTTTATGCCATGTAGAATGCTCATTTCCAATGAACTGTGTTTTATCTCCATCAGGCTAAAGATAAGCTCTGAAAATATTTACAACAAAATTAATGACCATGCTATGAGAAATTGACCAACATCATTTGATTCTGTTGTAATTAAACGAGTCTTTCGTTGATTCCCAAGACATGATCGTTTGATTGTTTTTCAGATTTTTCATTTGAATATATCAACAAAATTGGTTATAATTCAACAGTATTCCTAAATTGATCAGGTACTCTTATTTAATATGTCTATAAGATGTTATATGGGACTGTTATGTTTTTCGCATTGAAAATCTGCTTACCAGATAGTCATTTGCTTGAAAAAATGGCTTTTATGACTTTATTATTACTGATTAATTCTAAATACTCTTCGATTAAAACATCGTCCGCTTAATGAAAACCAACTTGGTGCCTAAGAGAATCGTTTTTTCATAGTTATATGAACTCTGTAAATACTCTAGCTCCATAATTCGATCTGAATTATTTGAAGAATTATTGTGCAATGCAATTAAGCCTATCAAGTAATTTACTACATATAGGGTGCGTTTTTAGTACCGGCTCTGCCGATAACTCCACTACTGTAGCAGATAGCGAAAAAAGTTGTACATAAAAGTTGTAACCACGAATATGCTCCTTGCTCAGAAAATATTTTGATTTATACAGAGTGATCCATAACTACGTGGCGCTGCAAACATATATTTTTTTAAATGAGACACCCTATATATTATCCCATTTTCAGATTATACTAGTAATTTCTCTTCTCACAATATAAGGTATTATAACATTATACAGGGTATTTCAAAAGTAAAGGGTGATGCAGAATGCAAAATCCATATTTCCTCTTTTTTTTTAAATGTAACCCCCAATATTTTATTATACCAAAGAATTGCTTCTAATATGCTCTTTCACCTTTGTATCACTTGTATGTACTTAAGTCCATCAGTTTCCGAGATATTTCGATATTTCTGTAAATTTAGAATATAGCTTCTACATATTTGTGTACTAAAATTTATTTATTTTTATAAAGTACTATCGAATTTATTTTTATTTAACGAACAACTAAATTAAAAGGTCATGATAGTATTTGATGAAGTCAGAACCCTGAAACATCGAAATAATAAAGTCAAGTATGCTGAGGAAACAATTTTGTAGGCGCGATGCACAATTATCAAGCAGGTAGGCTTTGAAAAATTGACTGTTTTACCTGCTCAATAATTCCGCACTGTGTGAAAAACGAGCTTTAAAAATTAATTTTTCCATGGAGGGTATTTAGGAGAATCTTTGAGAAATTACCTATACTTGCCTCTAGAATGTATCAACTAGGAACAGCAATATCCAGAACGGAGGCACTCTAAAAGTAATGCGTTTGAGTGACTGAAGAATCGTTTTATTTGGACTGTGTCATTTAATATTTCATAGCCTACTTGATAGATCTGCTTGATAATCATGCATGACGTCTATAAAATTGTTTCCTCGGCACACTTGACCTATATTATCTCATTAATGCAGTGTTTTGACTCGATCACGTACTATTATGGCCTTATATTTTAGTTGTCTGTTAAGCAAAAGTAAAATTTGATAGTATTTCTCAAAATAAATGAATTTTAGTAAACAAATAGAAGGTATACTTAAAATTTGTAGAAAAATCGAAATATTTCAGAAACTAATGAATGCAGTCATAACAAGTGTTATACAAGGACGAAAGAGCATATTAAAATCAACTATTTGGTATAATAAAATATTAGGTGTTACATTTGAAAAAAAGAGGAAATCTAGATTTTGCTTTATACATCACCCAGTATACGAATATGCGTCGCGGGCTTTTTTTATGGCCGATTTTGAAACTAAAGGATATTTTTCATCCATTCGTGTAAGAAAAATGATTTTTGATATACAGTACGTTCATTTGACAGCGATTTGGATATAAAAATGGTCATAACTTTTGAAATACCCTATATAATGTAAAAATACACTTTATTGGAAGAACGGAAATTGCAAGTAGACTTTGAATATGGAATAATATATAGGGTGTTTCATTTAAAAAAATGCATGGTTGCATCACCACGTAGTTATGGATTACCCTGTGTAAATCTAAATATTTTCTGAGCAAGGAGCTTATTCGTGGCTACAACTTTTATATACTTTTTTTTTCACTATCTCCTACAGTAGTGCAGTTATCGACAGAGCCGGTACTAAAAACTGACCCTGTATACGTAAGAATACAATGTAAATTCACATTCACCAAAAAACGACTGGTATAAATTGTGGTGGAAGAGCATTCATATAGATATATTGATTTTATAGTTTTGGTGAAGGTGCAGTATTCATTCTTCCAATCTGACGCTACAACAGTACAGCGAAGTTTCTTATTCTTTCTCATCGATGTTAGTCGTTGGCTTTTGTAATACTTGATATTAGACACCTAATTTGAATAAAACATTCGTTTCTTTACGAGCTGAGTAGTAATTATATTATCTTATTTATTTCTATCATTTATTTTGTTATTACCTGTTACGTGGTAGCAACTGTCATTCTCTTACCCATAATACCAACTCATATATTTTTGGAGAGGTCCAATGTTTACTAGTTTCTTCACATAATCATTAGATTATTGTAGATTTTATTTCGGAAGTCTAGTCACTTCTACATAAAAATTACCTTTTATGTCACTCTCGGTGAATCCACAGGATAGATGAGACGGACGAATATTTTTTTGATTCATTATTATCTTTAGCGATGCCACTGCAGTATTAATTTTGACCGAAATCGACTTTTATTCGCTTGTAAATTCTCAACATGAGTGACAAGTACCGGAACAACCAACTTGACTCAACTTCTCTATTATAACATTTAGGGTACGCTCGAATTTACTCTGAATAGAGACAAATAATGGCATAAAATTCAAGATATATTTCAATGTGTCGAAAAAGTTTCTGTTCCCACCATTTACTACATATAATTATTCATACTGCGATAACATATCCACGGAGAACATTTTTAGTTTTCATGCAAATTTATACTCAATTTGCATACAAATATATTATTTGAAAATAACAAATACAGTGACGCCCTGCTAGTATAAATAGATATTTCTAGTAGTGCTCAAATTTAAATTGAATCCAAGCACTACGTATACATAAAAGCAA
The DNA here is from genome assembly GCA_951848785.1 of Callosobruchus maculatus. NCBI lineage: Eukaryota > Metazoa > Arthropoda > Insecta > Coleoptera > Chrysomelidae > Callosobruchus > Callosobruchus maculatus. The sequence goes on from CATOUR010000032.1 coordinate 4,041,520, forward strand.
TAATGCAGCATCCCGGGCATTTCATTTGTGGGAAATGCTGCAACGCTTGATTACTGATTTTACTATAGATGTGCTTCCATTTATAGATTTTTGCATATATGCTTATTTATATTTTGTGGACTTTAATTTTTCATAGTTCAGTTGTTCAAATAACACTGTCTATAAAACCTTTGAGTACGGTGTCCCAAAAAGTTAATAAAAAAATGGAGCTAAATTCAGGGTGGCAAGAGACAAAGATACGTAGATGATAGATTGTCTTTCATCCCGGAATGTACGATTGGATGAGTGGAGCAGTTAAATTTTCTCCCCATAGTCCCGTGAACTTCACTGACGGATTGCGCTCAAAGCAGTCGGGATCCTGGGAGCAGGCTTCTACCTGGAGTGCAGCGAAGTGGCGCACGACTGTCTCCTAGGCGATGATGTACACCATCACTACGCCCTATTGACGGAAGTCGAAGAGTGACAATCAGGCAACTCTGAAAGCAGTAGCGGCTCCCGAGAGTCAGATCAGCTCTGGCTCAAGAATGTTCTGTCGCTCTTCAGAAACTCAAGAAGGTGACCCTGTTGTGGGTCCCGGCCACATTGGTATAGCGGCTAACGAGAGGGTGGTACAGAAACAAGAGGATCGCAATACTTACAGACAGTCAGGCTACGCTTAGGGCACTAGAACGGCCCAAAGTTACGTCTGCTACTATGATTAAATGGCAGATTTTTGAAATATGTTTTAGTGAGGCCACAATCTTCCGTACACTCACCATTGGCTCACCATGTATAATAAAAATAGTAAAGGGCTTATAACTAAACCCTGTGGCACTCCTGTCCGCACGAGTCACATTAATTGTATAATGCTATGTCATCTATTTACGTTGAGCATATTTCATCCTACACAGTTCCATCTCTGACCTACTTAGTTTTCTACAAGATGACGGACGTTGTCTAAAATTACATTGAAAATCCCACCCCCATGCCGCGCATAAAGTAAAACCAATGGCGATGGTCGCATGTTCCGTTTCCATACTAATTATATTTCAGACACACTCCAATACGGACAGAAGACTGGCGAGGAGAGAATCGATAACTAATCAAGAAAATGCAAATGATAAAATATAAAATTAATTCAACAAAATGAAGACCGCTGCTCGATTTAAAAACGTTCCGAGGAATCAGAGGGTCGGAAAAATGAGTGAAGGGGAAAAAAGTTCCCGAAAGAAACTCCGTGGTTAAAACACTTGAGAGAAGTTCACTATGCAAGTGAAGCGGAAAAAGCTCCTGATTTTAGATTGCATTAATGTTATCAATATAGTGTATCAAAAATCCTCATCTAGCCTAAGACATAATAAGAGAACGGCTTCCATAACTTTCTTATTGTTGTTGCCTCAAAAATGTACGGATGTACCTACAATTCAGAATACTTTACTGGCCTATAAATAAAGACACATACATTTTACTACCGTTCCGCCTGCCTCTGTAGCGCTGCTCTGAAGTAGAACAATTTTGAACAAAATAGAATGTTGAATATGCTAATACATTAACTATCACAAAATAAGATATTTATTATGTTTTGAGAACTAGGTGGAGGCAGTCCAGGTGATGATTACTTATCTTAGTAACCAGATGGGTTGCATTGTTGAAAATATTTTGTGACATATAGAAGCCTCAGAATCATGATCAGAGAATTAATTGCTTGAGAGAACAATGTAAAACAGAACATTTCAAGGTGACACAAAATACTATATGTGCCTCAAGGCTCGAGGATGAATTTGGTTACTCGAAACGTCCTGAACAATATCTTAAGTCTTGGCCTCTATCCAGTAATTACTATAAATTACGGGGCCAGCAAAAATATGATGAAACTGGATACAAATGGATCCAAAACCTCAATAATATAACAGGTAGTTATTTTATCCTTTGAAGAATATTCATTCATCGGCTGAATATGGATCCATTCGAATGTTATATAATCTAAACTTATTAACAGATGTTAATACTACTCCTATTACTACTGTTGAGAAAAAATAAAAAATAATACTTGAATCTAGTTCCCAAGTCCAGCCCCCATCCCAAAAGTGAGCATGGCCTTAGGTCCTGCCCATCTTGTCTTCAGGTTCGAGGACATTTGTCTGCCTGTGATACCCAAGAGCCTCACAGGGACATAGAGTGTCTGCCTCTTTTTTCCTCACCACGGTGTGCACACGTCTGGCCGCTTACTACTCCCGTCACATACAAGTAATATCTGAAGGTGTTATGGCCAGATAGCAGTCCCGCAAGTGACCTTGGCCTGCTTCTGTCCAGTGAGAGACAGAACTGCCCCACCTTGACCAAAGGTCCTAAAATAAGTCCTCCAGCTTGACGGAGATGTCCATGCAGAAATTCATCTCCATCCCACAAGATTTTGATTTTGCAACCACTTATTCCTCGACGCTCGCCTTGCGAGCACGTTCACCGTTTCAACAAAGTATATAAATGTCATCTTTTTTGATTCAAGTCAGTTATTCAAGGTTGATTACCTACTTGGCATGATATGAAGACGTTGGATGAAAGGCGAGAGCTTCTGGGCCTCCAGCCTCCTTAAGGGGCTAGGATATAGCGCGCAAACTTGAGAATCCAAGAAAATACGTATTCTCGTGCTAACGTTTCCTGAAGTATTGTGTGACTAAAATAAAATGAGAGGAAGTAAGTCCTAAGGTTGCCTTGCCATACTACTGACGGCCTACCCCCGCAAAGGCGATTTCGCATCAAGGGGAGCCCAGAGAGACCGACCGGTTGCCTGCTGATAGTGTGACGTTCCCTTTAACTTACAGTAATAATTCAGCAAATTGAAGAAAAAAGCCTGCGTTATGTCAAAATGGTGGCCTTATTTTGATGTCGTGTTTGGTTCTTAAATTACAGACATTTGAAGGATGTATAATTTTGCATTGCGAGTTTTTTGAACATACGTTTTTGAAAAATTCGCTCTTAGTTGTCATTCACTAAGGTCTTAGCTATCACCATCTGAAGTTTTATGTATGTAGTTTGAAAAACGAGTAAGTTGTAGGGGAACTATGTATCTATAAATGTGTGTACCCAGGCCCTTTAAGGTGCATCCACACCAAACGCGCCACACCGCGGTGCAACGCATCCATCCAAGTTGCATTCCGTTTGGATGGGGAATCGCTCAAGAATGCGCAAAAACGAGCGGCCCAGCGCGTATTCACTGTTGTTCCACCAAATATGGGACCATCAAAGGAAACTCGTGGTTCGTGCGCATTTTGGCGCTACTAGTTTGGACGTAGCACAAACAGACGTTGGTTATGACATGGTGCATTGTTAAAGCTATCTGAGATACATATTTATTTCGTATCTTGAAACTTTGAAAGTATTATAATGGCCGAGAAAATGACAGACAACTATGTAATCAATGCCCGAATTATGGGATCCTACTAATAGGTAGATGACATTGTGCAAAAGCTTTTCAATTGCACAGATCCACGTAAGTTTAGTAGTTTAGTAGTTTTTTCGACGGCTTACTGGTCTTACAGTCCACCGGCTGCGACTTTCCGTTTTCTTCTGTTCCTACACTGTACCTTTACGCTGTAAAAGGTGCAGTTAAGCCCTGGTCTGAAGACAACCCGCCATACCCAAAAACAGCAATTTGATTTATCTGCGATAGGCCTTCACCCTTATTCATCTTATCAAGTAGTATTCTTACGGAGTCCACTTATTTGGGTTCTTAGTCTCATCCCAAAGGAGATATCTTTCGTACATCGTGAACATAGCGCTACCACCGCACATATGTTTCCAATGTGTCCAAAGCACTAATTAACAATCTTCCACTGACCTAAGGTTTTTTTTTGGCAATCTCCGTGCTTTATTATTTAGACATGTTTTTCACTGCTGTTTAGGTATTAGGAAGGGTAACGAATTTGTATAACACTTTATAAGTACTATTAAATGTTGGCATCTATGTAGTGTACTGGTGGTAGAGTCAATAATCTGACCTTTCAATGTATTCTGATCTAGCTCACTCTCTATTGTAAATTATGTGATGGAGAGACAATGAGACTAACGGTATGAAACACGGTATTGTACTAAGAAGATTATTATGACCAGACTAAGTCTGTATCATATACACAATAATTGCGAAATAAGAATAAGGAGCAAATTACAAAGCCAAAAGCTTCAATTGTGAAGGTTATATATCACACCATAGTACCTTTAAAAAATGATATCAATAGCCTTTCTGTGTGCCGCTACATTAAATAGTGAACCGAAGTAAGAGCGGAGGTTGCACGCTGCTTGACAGACAGTTTATCAGGAGGCGTGAAAAAATAATTGGTTCATACTGCTGCAAACTCACGGAAAAAGGGGAAAATGCTTTTGCTAAAAAGCTTAGCTTGATTGCTGCACGATGGTTGATAATTGGTGGCTGTGAGTAGCACAGATGCACATGCATTGATTCCATAAACACAATAGCTTGTAGCAGTGAAAAGACACCAAACTAAAGGTAAATAACTGAATATTTCCAAGTATTGTTGTCGCGACTATACAGTCGATAAATTAGCTTACTTTTCACTTATAACAATATATTCAACAATATCAGTTGCACGAAACGATCGCACCTTCTTTCCCCGGTGTATTTAGGCCTTGCTCCATGGCGACTGCTTCAGTTATAAAAAAGTAATTATTTTTATAAATATTATTTGTTTCGAATTCATATTTTTTCAAACAATTTGTACACATATTGTTATACAGAGGTCGTCAAAACAACAATAAGGTATTTATCGTTCAACATATGTAGTTTTGATGACGCACCAGTAAAATGCATTGAACAAACATAGAGACAGCTATAAGTGAGAGGAAATTCGTTAAAGCATTGTACTACATTTTTGCATATGTCTATCCAACTAGTTCAAATCGACTTCTCTACGACTACGAAAAGAAGTTTATGTGTTTTTGTTTATTTCTGTCTCAACGGCATCGACTCCCCTTGTCATAAGCCTTGTGTTTTATGTACGCTTTGTTACCCTCTCCTGGCACCCTCTAGTAACAGCACTGGTAACAGAAACCAACAGTAAAGGCTCAGGTTGGGATTCTCGCTGAGCATTTTTTTTGGGAATTTATTTCTGATTTGAAAAACCAGAAATAATTTTTCGCTTTCGACGGGAATCGAACCCTGGACCTTCCGATAACGAAACCTCGTCTCTACCCTCTGAGCCAACCCACCCCCTTGTCATTTTTGAAAATTTTAAGTTAACCTAGCCACCAACATCGAGTCACCATGGCGAAAAGATCTGAGATTTTTCGAGCTGATTCGATCCAATACATATTTTAACAATTATTAAACCTTCATATATCGATCGCTCAGCAACAATATTATGTAGAAAATTTATAATTTGGTTTTTCCATATCCATGCCATTTTGTGTATTTGGGTATTTCCTATTTATTATCTCATTCAGCTTCATTTATTTGTTGTTTTTTGTAAAGTATCCTTTTGCAAATCGGTAATTGATGCTCAGTGCTATAATCAAAAGCTAAAATTATTAACTAAGTGTATATGATCCAACTTTCACAATGGGCAATATCGCATGTATTCCACTCTAAAAAATGTATCCAGAATTTAAAAATACCACTGCAAATTGAAATAACAACATTGTTTTACATTTAATATTTCCCGTCAAATATGTCGAAAAATCCCAACAACCGGAGCACCCAATGTAATGTAATTACTTGTATAACATTGTTGTATGGCAAAATGCAGCGGAAAAATATGAAAAAAGTTGCCGCGCAATTTTCCAACAAAATGCAATTAGTTACATGCCGAACGGCATGGCGGCTAGACACAGATATATTTCTGCCCAAATACAAACAATTTATCCACTGTCCTGGACGCTCTATACGAGGGGTCGTAGTTGGCACTGAACTGAAAAGGCACATAGTTCATTTAGAAAACACCCTATCCCGAACTGTGTTTTACGTATTGTGTAGTATTAACGAGTTTTTGGACCACTCGAACATAACTAATATCCTCGTTAAAGTTAAATTACGATAGTGCTAACTACTACTAGACGACAATGACCTTTTGTACCAGTAAAAATTACCTCATTTTGCGTTATTGATCTTTTAATTGTTATGTACTATAAGCAGTGTTCCTCCACTGAATTTTTTTTACGCTTCTAATAACCATTTAGATTTCCTCATTTTATATATCATCGGTTTTTATTCAGTCAAATCGAAATTACACTGAGAATTGCATTCAGTGCAATTATCAGTCGCTATGTTAAGTTTGACAACTTCACTCGAAATTAATTCCAAAGTATCACGTTTCGATAAGTTAAATTTTAATAATACTCAAGGGAAATAGCATAAAACTTTTAGGGACACTCATTCATCCAGTAATCTGATTGGTTTTTGAGTCATGTTTGCCTTCAGGAACAAAACCTAACTGATTGCTGCGTAAGATGTTTCGGCAAACAAAAGTTATAAACAAATAAAGCGTAAGAATGGCAAATTTTGTCTTAAACTGCTTACCAGTGAAAAGTGTTGAATAGTAAGTATTACTAAGACAAACCATCTTAAATAGTATGGAATATGGCTTTAGCTATAAAATGGCCGTTTTTTCGGAAAATACCATAAAAAGTTTTTATCTATTCTTATTTATCTATTTATTTATAATTGTTAAAAAAATTGTGAACCCTTTTGGGCATTTTTTTAAACTTTTCACTTTGTAAACAAATATTATATAGATGGGCTATACATATGTTCTACACATAATTTAGGCCTCCTGATAAACTTTCACATTTTTGTGAATTTACTCAGCTACCAATAAATCCTATCAAACTACACCATTCGGCATTTTATTTATATTTTGGATTCTCTACAAAACTGTCATTTTACTTAGAATCCAAAAGCAATATTTCAGCGGACTGTTGACAAATAGGGTTGCCGAGACTAAAATATTGAGGCCCCTTTTTACTTTCCGCAGCGATAGGTGAGCGAAGTATAAAGATCGCGCAAATTTTCGATTTTGAAATAATAACGCTTTTTGGGCGTCTTCTGATATATACATAACGAAAATCCGCGTCACTGATTTCCGACGGGCTGTTTGACTATCTGTTGGCGTTCCTCTAGCCTCGTAATCTCAGTAACTGCTGCTTGGACGGCGATAAAAATTTGGTAGCGATATCCTGTGAGGTCGTACTAGGCAAAGCTGCTATCATTTTTTGGGTAAGGGTGAAATTAGGGTGGTTGGGGGGATGTAAACCTAAAAAAAATGTTATAATCATAATAGGATGTCCATTAACTTGTGAAAGAAAGGTCTAACCGTATACACTTCTCTAGGTGCATCCGAACATTGCCTAGCCTGTTACAGAAGCCAAGGGAATTTTGTGATGTATCCATAAGAATACTGCTTTGGATCGATTTGTATTGTGTAACGTGGAAGCTTTTGATTTGATTTTAATGAAGCTTTGACACAGTATTATTCGCAAAGGATCATCAAACTTCCAAATATCCTTGTCTCTTAATTTTTCGTGCCTATGATACTTCATCTGCCTATTGGCGCGCGAAGTAAAAAACGAACCAGAACCTAGGGCACATCCAGACATCAGTCTTAGGGGGAGGGGAACGATGAATAAGGGTTGTGTATACCTTCACCATTTTTGTAATACCTTCGTTAAGGGGCCTGTGTACTAGTGATGTAAAATAATCAAGTAACTATTACAAAGTAATCGTCACTAATGAGTAACTAAAGGTAACGAGTCCCTAACAGTCACTACAATCACGCCACGCCGTCCTCAACCAGTAAATCCCAGGACTGTACCAGAGCGTATTGGACCGGGAATGGTACACATTATTCAGGATACACAACACATACAGAAACACATCAATAGTGGTGGTTTAAGTAGGTTTTAGTTTGATTTTTGTTCTATCAGTTTAGATTTTTGTCCTTGTTTTCGAAGGAATGTCTTCAAACATACTGTTTTTAATAAAGTATCCACCTTTGTATTATGAATACCTATCAATAAATAATATACATGCCGACCTCAATGTTCTACAAAATGACTAACTAAGTCAAAAGTAGCATGGTCAACCCTTTAAAGCAAAGTCTTGAACATACGTACCTAAAAAGTAACTAAAGTAACCAGTAACGAATTTCGAGTAACGAGTCCTAAAGTGGAAAGTAACGAGTCGTTACAAGTCCTTCAAAGTAACTAAAGTTTACATCACTACTGGGTACACACATTTATGCATATGTATTTGCCATGTTAAATCATGGATTCCCATTTCGAACAGAACAAAATTTGTTTAGTGTGCAATAAAACTCACAACGCAAAATCATACATTCTTCAAATTTCTGTAATTTAACAAACAAAAACGATATCAAAATATGGCCACAAGAGTGACATAGCGCAAGCTTTCTTCTTCAATTTTCTTTTTGAATCATTACTAAGTTTGAAAGCAACGTCATGAGCTTCGAAAAGTGAAATTCATTTTTATGGCGACCTCTGGACCTTACCTTTGGACTTTTGGACTTACATCCCTCATCTTACACACATACACATATACTGGAGAAAGAGAATAGGCGGCCACGCCTCCTTGCTAACACGGGAATACGTATTTATTTGGATTCTCAATTTCGCGCGCTATATCCTAGATCCTTAAGGCAACTGCCTCACTTTGTTGCCTTGCAGAAAAGAATATGAGATTGGTATTATAATAAAGATAGAGAAAATAGGCAACCACCGAAGCGGTGGAGTCTTTCTTCAATTTTAATTTGATGAAATATAAAGCAAATATATTACCTATTAGCGTAAACATTTTATTAGCGCAGCTCAAAAAATTAAATGATCGTAAGCACTAAACAGTCAGGTAGCCTGAGCATTTTCATATGAATATTAATATACAATGATTTCTATATGCGTAAAGTAACAAGGTAAACAGTTGATTTTAAGTTATCGAAAGGTTTGCAGAATTTTATTTTCAATTCAATGATACCTGACCCACATTATTTATCTGTAAAGCCAAAAATATGAGGAAAACAAGTATTAGTAACCAAAATATGCTAAAATAGAAATACATTATGCAGTATGCATTGACCTGTTATTTTTACCTAAAACGCAAGGTATATGAGTAGGTACCAAATTTCCAGTAATATGTTTTTGTTAATATAACGTAACTCAAATTTAGATATGAACCATTCATTCGTTGGAGAACAATGAGAAAATCTTTCGGGCCAAAAACCTGTACATGCCTGTGACGAAAACATTGCTTTACCCAACCCACGCCATCAACTTTCTCACCACCTCTGTATATTGCTATATATCTACAAACACAAATGATTGCCCGGCCTAGCTACCGTTAAATATTCTAGCTCTCTCGCTCTGTCTGTCGAAACTTTCGAAATGTCATTTCGTCGATTTTGTATATGGCCTACGTGCCATCAGAGTGCAGCGCCCAGCGCTGGATGCACTTTTGAATAAAATATTATGCGTGTTTTCATATGAACACATCGAACGGTGCGAAATAAAACCAAATGCATTTTGCTGTCAGGTTAAATAACGGGGGAGAGGGTGTCACTACCTACACCCTCATATCTATCCAAACACTGTACAGCCACTCAGTTCTTCAATAAATAATTTCTGATGGTATTCGAAAAACGTTAGCATAAAAATACAGGGCAAAATAATAGCTTTTGTAAGCAGTCTGATTGATATACAATTTATCTGAATGAAGTACATACAGAGATAAGCCCCAAATAGTACAGTGAAAATCTAGTCTAACTGTACAATTCCTATGTTGTCCAAAATGTTTCTAAACTACCACTATGTATTTGGTTGTTGGCCACATTATAGTTTGTCGTTCTACCACTAAATCGAAGAGAAGCAATCTGCAATTTCCTAGTTTCCATTTGACAAGGTTGTAACAGTTCACCTGTTTTGAAGATTACTTCTTTATTATTTACTTGGCTGTCATACTTAATGCCCGTGTGGGGGCGGGTTAGAATATCTCCCATCGTATATCCTGCGTGTCGTAAAAGGCGACTAAAAGGAACACCGAACTACTGTCGGTATAAGCAGTAACCTATTCTCAACCAAAAGCTTCGGGTGGACGAGTTGAGAAGAGTCAGGACACCTTCTTGTCCTTGGGGTGAGAAATTACCCCTAAAGGCGGATGAATCGGTAGATACCATATGGTCAACGGCATGAAGATGCAGAAAGCAAATGGGAAACTACTGCATTAAAGATCTTAAAGATATCCTAAGAGAAACTCGCAAAATGTGTAAATGCATTTTACGAGTTCACAACATGTCTGTTAAGACATTGTGACTATGATGATGATGTCATACTTAAATAGCTCAGATGTTCCAATTCGGAGCAACTATTTCTTCATTATACAAAATAGTAATGCTTCCATACTTGTTCAATCGTACCACTTTTTATTTCTTCCCTTTCCTAATCCTGCCATAATCATCGATAAATGCACAGCACACCGCAATATACGCAACACACAAGGGAATATTTCTTCTTGTTTTTGTGCCTGCCTAAAAAGTGGGGAGTTTGTAATCTCTCTTTGCGTACCTTGTGAGGTAACAGCGTAAAACCCTCCCCTACTCATGTATACATTTTGAGCTGTTTATACGCCAAAACGGCTGTGTAAGAAAGAATAATTTGCGTGTGCAATTATGTTCTAATTAAAATAAGAAATTCTGCTTTTCATTGCTACGGTTTCGCTTGTATCTGCTTTTGATTCACAGCAATTCTGTGACTTTTTTCCCTGAACATGTGATTGCGAACCTTTTGAATCTTTGATATAAAGTTAATCACGCACTGCATATTTTTTAATTATCTAGTAACGAGAAACACTGAGCATCAACCGTTATTTCTAGCCATGTAGTTTTGTGCTAAAATGCCTTATTTTATATGTGTTTTATATTTAACATTTTTTTGCATAAAAATTTATGTAATTTCCATAAAAGTGTCGTGTAGTCACTTTTGCTTTTCAAGTAATTACCGAAAAGATCTGTGTAGGACATTTAATTTTGTTTTATTAAAGGTGGGGAGAGATTGTAAATATTTCATACAGTTTTTACTGCTTTATAACTGAAAAGATCTTCTTGGACTTTAAAGCATTTGTCAATATATTTTTTTAAAGTTTGTTTATCTGTCTGCTAATATATATTTTAGTTTTTACCATGTGAACATATTATGAAAGGTGTCTGCTTTTTGGCTTTTAAAATCTGCCCCATGTTACTTTATAGATTTGATTCTCAAGTAACGAATGCAAATTTTCAAATTGTAAGAACACATCAAGGTCCATACTTGATGATACTGATGTCTTAAAGTACTGGAATTGATATGAAATATCAGTATCAACTGGCGTTTGGTACAGCTAGAAGTCACGTATCGAGTATGGCTGTTGCCAACATACTACCCCTGTAGCTCTACTAGGGTAGCATCCTTCCATACCGTAGTTTAAGCATCCCTATATTAAAATGGCACAAGCTGCATTGATTACAGAGTGCATTGCATAATGGTTAGCTGCCCAAGGGCATACACATACTAAAGGTAATTTTATTAAGGAACAGATAGCACAATAGCCTGGCGAGGCTGAAATCCTGGGAACTGAGCCGCTATGTTCCTCCCATCAATAAGACGACAACACTATTAAATAAGACATAACCAAAAACTCTCAAGAACGTGAGATGACAGTTCCGACTGTTCATTTGCTAATAGTAAGATAGCAAAGAAGCTACCTGGCCTCACAAAATCTTCGCTTTGAGACAGGAATAGCAACTGGACACTTTCAGCTAATAAAATATCTCTAAAATATAAGTTCGATGTTCGCTGATATATCCTTCTGCATTCTGGGGACCAGGTAACCAGATTTTCAGTTAGCTGTGTTACCATCCTCTTTATTGAACACTCAGTTTATAAATTTCTTGGGAAGGATTTAAAAGAAGTCTACTGGGGCTGTTGCGATCTTGGGAGCCCTAATTCTCTTTAATGCAAAATACCGAAGTAGCTGTAGGCGAGGTGGTACTATCCCGTCTTTGCCAACAATTTTTATTTCTTCAAAGGTTTGCGGCAGCTGCCTCAATAGATCTTCTTTTGTCTGTTCTTTATGTTCATGTTTTTTAAAAGGCAAAATTGAATTTTAAAGAACACTGAAAAAAATCTGTTTCTGCGAGCATCAAAAAAGTATCTATGTCTAGATTTAGACCATTGGACAACAATACCAAACAAATAGGCAAATCTGACCTCACTGAACAGTCATTTTTCCAGAAAAAATTACTGAAATTATACAAAAGCCACAAGCTCCACATCAGTCAAAAGAGTCAAATCAATCAGGTGTGTACATGCACCTAATAATTTAACTTCTATAGCGCTGTCTACCTGTATTTCATCTAAAATCCGTACTTCTATGTCCTTCTTCTTCGCTTTTGAGCGCAAATTGCACTTGAAAATTTTAATATTTTTCTACGACGTTAAACAATTGAGAATTAATTGGAGTCATTTCTTAATTTCTCCTCCTTAATCCAGACGTCTTTATCCCTCTCGCGAGGGCTACTTCGATATCTGATTGCGATCTTTTTCTAACTCTTGTACGCCATTTCGACGTCTCTAATTAAAAGGCAGAAAATTAATTTAATTCCGTAATTGAATTTTTCCCAGCATAATTTTTAGATTTGCTCTCCTCCAAATCTGGATTTTAATAAAACCATTTATATTAATGGATTTCTTATCTCTGGATGTTAATTGAGTGTCGGAGGAATTGCAGTAGTTATGGCACTTACTGAAAAGAGAGGTGAATTATTTATTTCTAATATAGTCTAAGGAAGAATGATGTATCCATAGATGTACTTGCATTCGAGTGATTTGAGAAGCAATCCCTACAACAATGTGCCCCATCAGTATATATGTGTGTGTATAGAAATGGATTATTTTGGATTGATGTAGTTTGAGCCCACCTGGTTTCGCTGATGTTCTTTAAATATAAAGGCTACGTCTTAGAATATCTGTGTCCTGAAGGTCTGAACATGGAGGTTGAGAGAAGTATCAGAACGGTCACCTACAGACTGCTACCAACTGGCGAACCGGACAGGACAAAAAGGAACTAGAACTGAACACAGCGGGTGTGAGTGAAACCATTAACCAACATAAACTCGGAATGGTCTCGGACACTATGGTTCCCCAAGCCCATACTGAAAGATCCTACAACGATCTTTGTCTCATCGTTACTCCAACATTTGACATACACACCTATGTTTTTTGAACAAACACTCACCTTGCTTATTTGTAAGTGAAGTACACCGTCATGTACAGGCGTTTATACAATTTTGTTAACTGTTGACCTTTTGGTGAAATATCCATACCGAAAAGAGTTTTAAAGAAGAGTCTTAGAGCCTCTAAGTGTCTACTAAGCAGTGAACATTTTAATTTTCATACACGGTGGTCATAAAGTTCAAAACTGCGTATTTTTAAATAGAATACCCTGTATATTATTAGATATTTCAGTTATTTCTTATATTTAAGCAAAAACTATAATTATGTCACCTATGTGCCCAAATTCAACCATTTAGGAGTTACAGGGTTCCTAAGATGAGGAATAAATCATATTAATAATGTTAAAAGCTAGCGATTGTTAGCTAAGATGTGCAAGTTTTCAAAAAGGCTAAAGCTAGGATCCTTCAAACTGTTTTAGGAAAGCCATCTACTAATATGGTTTATTGATCATGTTAGAAACCAGATAACTCCGAATATGTAAATTTAGGTACATTACGTTGCTCATGGCTTTTGTTTGAAATCCAAAGAATGATAGGTTTATCCAATAATCTACAGGGTGCTTAAAACAAAAATTCGTAGCTTTGACGCACCGCGAATTTATGACCAGCCTTGTGTAACTAAGCTTTCCCTGCCTAGTTGACACTCAAAAACTGAGAAAATCCTGAGAAAGAACTTTTCCAATACTTTGATTACTACTTTTATTGTACCTTACAATGGACGGTGTGTACGAAGTGTCTCATATTCATACATATAGACTCGTTGCGTCCATTACACGTTTGACGACAGGTTGAACAGGTTGAAGAGCTCACGAAAGTGATGCTCTGCAGTTTTCTAATATTATCAACCTACTAAAAATAATATTGCGTATGGCGTCAAGTGACTAATAACCCTTTAGACCGAGAGGTATTAGGACAATACAGCACTGACTGAAAGTATCGTAACTTCAGTTCACGTTATTTATTTGCTTATGCTTATTTTTTTATTTGTTTTGTCTCTCATTACTCCAGTTATGATGGTTGTGTATTTTGGCCCGTAACAGTTATCTTGGCTTGAAGGTGGCCAGCTGCCCATTGTGGCCAAATCCAAACTGTCCTCTCGAAAAAACAAATATCTACAGAGTAATGTCTATCGTTCGTAATATACTATACGCTCTTCATAGATTCAACAGATGCTTGCTCACTGTTCATTAACTTAACGTGCAGCAAGCATAAGCTGAGGTTATTCTATTCCTTGTTTCGATAAGAGATAAGAACTCACAGGTTTATGTCCATTATTCGTTAATTAAATGTACAGCTGTGATAACTTGATCAGTACGAATATTTACTCGCAACCGTACCATTGTACGCATTAAACTATACAGCGTGGTCCACTAAGGGCGCGGTGCTCCCTAGCGGCCATACCGTTTAAATTAGACGAAAATGTTTTAAATAAAAAACGTTTCTTTTCAAATTTAGAAAATAATTTCAAAGATGGCGGGCTTCCGGTTATACCGGAAGTAGGCATCAACTTCCTTATTTTAAATGGAACACCCTGTATATTATTACGTTTTTGAATTCAGCATCGATTTTTAGGTCCAGTTCGTTAACCATTATTTATGTCTACGAAGCGTATTTTCGGAGTTATTCAGCAATTTTTACAAAATTTGACGTTTGTAGTACTTTACAAGAAACGTTAATATCTCGGAAACTAAACGCGATATAAAGATGCGGTTTTCGGTTTTGAAATAGGCGAGGAACGTGTTTGTGTTTCATTAAGATCGTTGTTCCAAAAGAACATTAATTCAATAGACTAGCAATTTTCAAGTTTGAAAAATTAAAAACGTTAAAAACTTTTATTTTTCAAATGGGATGGTATCATAAGTTTCACATCGGTGGATGCGAAATTAAATTCTCTTTCACTTTTATCTAGGCACATGTGGTTCTATCTTTCATGGTTTGCAAGATATTTACGGTTTTGTAATTATGGCGTAGGAATTGGAAAAATCGTAGGTGGCGAGGCTCGCAGACGAAATAATTGGCAGCAAACCTTTCGTCCAAAGTGTTTCGATCTCTTATACTAAAATGTGCTTTTGCTCCATCTACCTATAACCACATTATTCTTAAAAACTCCAGTGGTAAATTTTCCAACAGGCTTTCCAGATTTTCATTTAGAAAATTTTAGAAAACCTTAGTTTAATATGCGGTTTCCAATAATACCACCCCAAATGCTTAGACTCGATGCTGGTTGTCAACAAACCTCTCTAAATTTGGGTTTACGTCGGTATAGAAATGTAAATTATGCCAGTTTACATGGCCGTTAATGATAACGCTGTAGCGACATTTCATAAAAAAGAAAATGAAAGAATTTCATAAGAAATGTAGCTTCATTCGTAAACAACACACTTTTGGAAACGAGTGCATCTTCTTGGATTCGAGCATGACTCCAGTTACAGAAATTCATCCAGTTTTCAAAGTCTTGTCTTTCAACTGCTTGATTTAGCTGCACGTGATAAAGATGCTATATGTACTCCGTTAAGATCATGCTCACAGATGTTTGACCAATGCCCAAGTAGCGACTAATTTCTGCTGTAGCACTGCTATGCGGATATTTAACTACAATTGCGAGAATGTCGAACTCACTATCTTCATATATTACTACATGTTTCCTTCTCTCATATTTTACGCCCACGTAAATCCAAATTTTGAGGAGTTTGTTGTCACCCAGCATGCAGTCTAAGCAATTGGGGTGGTATTGTTGGAAACCGCATAATAAACTAATGTTTTCCAAAATTTTCTACATGAAAATTTGGAGAACCTGTTGAAAAATTCACCACTGGAGTTTTTAAGAATAATGTGGTTACAGTTAGATGGAGCAAAAGCACATTTTCCTGCCAATTGTTTCGTCTGCGAGCCACGCCACCTACGATTTTTCTAATTCCTACGCAATAATTACAAAACCGTAAATATCGTAAAAACCATCAAAGATAGCACCACATGCGCCTAGACAAAAGTGAAAGAGAATTAAATTTCGCATCCACCGATGTGAAACTTATGATACCATCCCATTTGAAAAATAAAAGTTTTTAACGTTTCTAACTTTTCAAATTTGAAAATTTCTAGTCTATTGATTTAATGTTCTTTTGAAACAACGATCTCACTGAAACACAAATACGTTCCTTGCTTCTCTCAAAACCGGAAACCGCATCTTTCTATCGCGTTTATTTTCCGAGATATTAACGTTTCTTGTAAAGTACTACAAACGTCAAATTTTGTAAAAATTGCTGAATAACTCCGAAAATACGCTTCGTAGACATTAACAATGGTTAACAAACTGGACCTAAAAATCGATGCTGAATTCAAAAACGTAGGGTGTTCCATTTAAAATAAGGAAGTTGATGCCTACTTCCGGTATATCCGGAAGTCCGCCATCTTTGAAATTATTTTCTAAATGTAGAGCATTTGAAAAGAAACGTTTTTTATTGAAAACATTTTCCTCTTATTTAAACGGTATGGCCGCTAGGGAGCACCGCGCGCTTATTGGACCACCCTGTATATGCATATTAATAAAATTAAAATATTTTTTAAGAACCTACGATTTGCTTAGTAATAATATAATGATAATTATTATTTATTCATACAGGCTGGTACAAGCAAATGCCACCCATTTAAGGTACACCGTGTAGGATATTGGCTGGTAAATAAAACATTAAATTCTGACACTTCCTAACTGGTCCACCACGCGGTTCCTCTTCACACTCGCCCAATCCATAATAGTTCCATATATCTTCAAGGTCGGTGTTACCTTTATCTGGTGGGCCATCATAATTATCATCCAAATATCTTACTTATGGTCTCCCCTACGTATTCCATCAACTGAAAATAATAGTTTACATACTCTCCGCTCACTGACAATTTTGGTTGTTGACACTGACATTATATCTTTAAAAAAGGAATAAAGCAGACCGAAATTTCATCACTAAAAAAATAGAAATTATCAGGATCCCGTTTTATTAGTCTTGGGATTTTCATGACCAGAATATATCCATTTAAATCCATAATAGATACATTCTTAACACTGCACGGCTGATTTTATATGTTTAGAAATGCAAAATAAATGAAACTTTGACTAATTTATAATTTAGTATTTTTCAATGTCGGTCCTTCATGGCCAGAAAATTGAGAAGGGTTAGGTAAGTTGACAAAGGATTGTTTAAAAAGTTTCGTAGCTGGTATTTTTCAATTTTAGTCCCTCATGATTAACAAGTTGACAAATGTTGGAAAACGAGTTGACAATGATCAACATGTTTTGAGTATTTCAGATAAATTTTGTACATTACGCACAAAATAATAAAAACTTAGAACAGCACATAAGATCAGAATAATAAATCTTATAAAGTTTTTAGGTACCTGACATCTGATAGAGCTGAAAAAGGTGCAAAAACTAGGTTTGTATGTATTTGTGTATTTACACTTTTTGGTAACCACTCCATCAAAACTACTTGGCCATTGCTATA
This sequence comes from Callosobruchus maculatus, assembly GCA_951848785.1. Lineage (NCBI taxonomy): Eukaryota > Metazoa > Arthropoda > Insecta > Coleoptera > Chrysomelidae > Callosobruchus > Callosobruchus maculatus. The sequence goes on from CATOUR010000032.1 coordinate 4,059,275, forward strand.
CTGATTTTTGTCCAAAAATTGTACCAATTTCTGTTAAAATCAGATTTTTCTACATATCATTTATTGCTTTGTCAGAACGATATCCATGATTTTCAAAGATTATACCAAAAGTAGTCCACTGTCAAAATTTCATTTAAAGATCATCAGTAGTAGCGAATTATTATGTTAAAGAAATGACTTGAAAATTGCACAAAAGGTGCACCAAGGTTCCGTTGCATCCCACGCGAAATCAGCTTCTTCCACTAAGTTCAGGAGCTTCATATATTCGCGTTGCGACAAAATCTTATTGTAAGCTATATTTCTAAGACCTTCTATGAACTTTTCTCATACCTTAAGCCACATCGGTAAGTCTAGCCCTATTTTCCCTGGTCCATACTCGTGGCCTAGTAATACCACAGAATGGGTCTGAACCTATTAAACGACTTCAAGCACCTTGCCGCGCAAATTCATCCAGCCTATGACTTCGTTTATGCCCTTCGTGCCTTAGTACCCACACTCTGGTCACGTTATTCTCGTTCCCTAATACACTGCCAAGTTATATACCTTTATGGCTATCATTTATTTATCAGATTACTGACAGTCAGATAATAAACAGCAAAACGACAGGCAGACAGACAGACGTGAATTATGATATGAAACGTAGAGCAATAAAGTACTGTAATCCTTAGTAACTAAGTTTCAAATGTACTGAGTAAACAAAAAGTACTTCATAGATAAAAAGCTTATTGAGAAGTATGCATAACTGGATGACTAAAGTTTTCTCCGTGACTGAATAAAATTTGAAATTTGCTTCTTGTAATTCACTCGTGCATTTGATCATATTTATTCTGTTTTCATTGCCATACACCTCTATCATTATTGTAATTACTTTAAAATTTATTTCCAACATCTTTATCTCACACATTTGACACAGCAGCCTTAAAGGTAAATTTTTCGAAATCAGCGCGGCAATCAAGATCAAGCATGGTAACAAACCCCACCACAAAGCCAACCGATTTTCTTTGAAAGGGTTACCTTCTCATATGTCTACTCAATTGATATAATTTACATCAAAAAGATCTCCTTCCATCAGTATTACATTACTGATGTCCGATTCAAAGTGGTCTGTACGAATACTTCATAGCAAACCTATGTCATAACTTAACTTAAAACTAACACACAGAAATGCGCGGTTCTCAGTTAACCCGAAAGTTCCTAACGGAAATCACACGCTTCATCTCATATAAACAATAGAGCAGCAAAGGAAAAAGGCCAAGAAACTAAAAAATATAAAAATGCAACCCTTAGTTTCCTAATCCATTTCTCACATGCTACACTTAATCAAAAATAGGTAACAAAACGGTAGATCGCCTCTATGCAAACGTAGTGTAAGGGCTATTATAACGTACGGCGCTCACCCCAACTAGCGTTTTTTGCAGCCATTTTGCTCTACCTGATCTTTTTTGTTTCTGCATCCGGAAGAATAGAGTAACCTAAAACTGTATTTGTTCAGAGAGTGAGAGGGTCACTGTAAATGAAATTAAAATATTTGACCCTCTATTCAATTAGAAGGGCCTTTGGGTGTGTGTCCATTTTTATAGTTTTTTGTTTTCTTTGGCTTGGTCGTCAAAGCTTCTACGTTGATTATGTTATGTAACGGATATTTTTCAGTAGCGCTACCGCTGCTCAATTTCATTGAATGAAAAAGGTAAGTGATATTAATAAAACAGTATATCAAATTAGTGAACGGTAACATTAGTTTGATACGAGTTTCATCAACTAGTGTATATTGCACATTTAATAGTTCAGATGACGCGCGTCCGACGCGCGTTCGCTTGACGCTCGTTTTGAAAATACACAATTAATTCAAGCTGTTCACATGGACGCGCACACGACAAATTGTACGCGCGTATGGCGCCACTAGACTCAGAGAATCTCAATACGCGCGTCGGTCAGCGGCGACGCGCGTATTGCAATACTAGACGTTCCCATTGCCTGTTCAGTTGGCAGTTGGCACGCGTCTTTTCTAGCGTTCAGTCGACATACCTGGTGTATCTTTGCAAAAATTTATTTCTCACGTATGCTATGAAATGGAAACAGAAGAATCCAACACAGATATTTTCATTGATGAAATTGAGAAGAGGCCTACGATTTGGGACATGGCATTCCAAATTATATTCAAATAAGACGGAAAAAAGAGCGCCTTTGAGGAACTGGTCCTAATGTTTTGCAAATCCGATGATAACAGCAAGCACCCCCGCAGATGTTAAATCCTGTTTATCTTGTAGAGCAATCAAGTTCAAGGAGTTGTTCCCAGGCATCACTTGGTCAACAATATAGCATGCCCCACCAACCAGATAGTTATTCCAATACTTCGTATGACATTCGGCCATATACACAACTTCATAGCCAACAAACTTATCCTAACAGTGTACAAGTCCAAGCAGTTGCACCGGTACCCACTCCATCGCCGTGTGCTTCAACTAATGTTAGTAAAATTCTCAGGATTCATCTGCACTCGCGTTGTTCTCGAATACTGGCACATATTGACCAAAATTAACTTTTGTCTTGTTGTTTTGATTAAGAAATGTGTTAAATGTTGATATAGCAATAAAACAATTTTATAGACTTATCTTAGTGTAACAATGAGTTTTTCTTCTGGTGAAATGCAATACCTCACTGCATTTGTATCTGCTACAATGTCATTCTTAATGATCTGCAGTAAGTTATCAAACATGCTGAACTCCTGAAGTAGTTAAAAAATTTAGGTTCGTGATTTCGCAGGCTGGGATACAGTGTAAAGTATAAACTTGTAAAAAATCTATTCCTTAAAATTGGGTGAACCCAGTGTGTCCTTTCCCTCCTACGTCATTTCCTTCTTCTATATGCTAACCAGACACAAACAGCTTCTCCTACATCTATTCTCGTTAATAACAACAAATAAACTGACACTTGATTGCCTAGTCTCACTCTATGTAAAAGTTGTACGAAATCCTACGCGTGTCATCTGAACACAGACGCAACAAACGTACGCCGCGTCGTACGCGCGTCATCTGAACTAAGCATAAATGAAATTTTTGTTTTTACTTCTACTTACTAATTTTATATTCTATAACCAAAGTTGATTTGGTTTGATATTTAGTTTACAAAAGTAAAAATATTTTGTTTGTGGTTATTAATAAAACCGTACTTTTGTTTACTTTGTGCATTTCTATCATTGCTGTTACTAATGTTAGAGTTCAATTATTGGGGTTAATCCCGAAATCGCGGGATTCCGAAGATACTAAACAGGATCTCGATCCCGAAAATTGGAAATCCTAATACATACTAATTGCTCAGGTGCACGGAGGCTATTTGACTTCTATAACTTTCATGCAGGGCATACTCCTTCTGTTGCCTGTCTTATTCTGATCTCGTCATTTTCAAGTTCAGCTGTATAAAATTCTCGTCCGGGTGTTTCCATTTACCCCGCCTACAAAAAGTACAAGTCTAAAAAAAGATAATTAACCAATCTGATAGAAAACCCGGCGAACGAGAGCGTACACACCCCAGATGTTTATTTTTCCGAACATCATTAATTAAATTTAAATTGGGGGGCTCAATTTTCTATAAAAACTTAATTTTATTAAAAATAAAAACTAGGAGACCGAGGCGGGTCGCTGTGCGCGAAAATAAAAGCTCCTAAGTGGCCTGTTTTTCTTTGCCAATTAAGTTCGCCGGTTTGTTATTTCTAGCTCATTTTTAATTACCCTCTGCTCTTAAGAGAATCGTCGTTTTTAACTGTTTTTGTAACGTCGCGAGCACTGGGGCGGCAAGGTCCGCATTCGACTGCTTTTTCATCGATCTTCAGTGGCGTGCCGAATCAATTCGATATTTCTATCTTCTGTACTGGTGGTAGTGGATCTGCTAAGAGTACCCCATTGGGCCTATATACTATAGGATGCCCCAATAAGAACGATAGGAAAGGAAAATTGAATAAAACAACAACGGTTTGAGATATCAAATTGGTTTTGGCTTTATCTTGAAGCTACATCCATGACATTATGTATGGAATGGAACATCATTCAAACGTCTACCTCGGGCTCCCTGGCAGTGCTTCAAGCGGTCGGTCCCATTGCGGATGACATTCTGGAGTATTTGCGGCGTTATGGCGTTAATGGCTACTCGAATATTATTTTCGAGGCTATCCAAAGTGGCTGGTTTGTTGGAGTAGACTATTGATTTAACTTACCCCAAAGAAATTAATCGAGAGGTGTCAAATCACACGATCGCGGTTGCCAATCCATGAATGGTCATCTGGTGATGATCCAGTCGCCAAACTTCTGTCGAACAACTTCAAGCGTTGCGTCGCTTGTGTGGCCCGTGGCTCCATCCTGTTGGAGCCACATGTCGGTAATACCGATTTTGTCGAGCTCTGGCCACAAAAATTCTTCTAACATCGCTCGGTAGCGTGGCTCATTGTTTGTATCGGTGTCTCTCATTTCGAAACAAATAAGGAGCAATGATGTCGCCATGCCACAATCCGCGCACCACACATTCAATGTTTGCGGGTACTGGACCACTTCTTCGGTCATTTGTGGATTTTTCACAGCCAGTAACGGCAATCCTGCTTACTGACATAGCTACTGAGGTAAAAATTGGCTTCGTCTGAAAAGTTGATTTTTTTGGCCAAAATGAGGATCTTCGTCCAACATTTTTAGTGCCCAATTTGCGAACTCACGGCGACGGCCTATGATCGTCCGGCTTCAATTCTTGCATCAGCACGATCTTATACGGGTGCAGTCCCAAATCCAAACGCAAAATTCGTCGAGTTGTCGGGGCACAATTCCGCCGCTCTGTGTCGATACGACAAATTTGGGTCGTCGTGAACACTGACCGCTACGGCGGCGATATTTTCTTCACGTCGACCAGTTTGGTTTCTTTAGGTCCAATAGAGTGTACTGTCGCTCAAACTTTTCCACCTTGCGACGAATTGCCTTCTCACTGAAGCCATGATGAGGCTGAGTTCACGACGAAATGCGCGTTGCGTATTTACAACTGAGCGGGAATTTCCGTAGTACTTTTTAGTAATTTCCAAATGATCGGCAAGCGTGAAACGATCCACGATGAATTGTCAATTCTTACTGAATATTTTGATAGCTGGATGACGTTTGTACCAAAATAGCTGTCTAGATATCCCTCTTAGAAAACCTTTCACTTATATTGGGGCACCCTATATAATAAACATAAAAAACAAAGAAGTGCAGCCTGGGCTCCGACACATCGAGCTGTTGTTCCATTACCCAATGACTACTCCTCACACCGTGAGGTGAGCAATCACTGAGTTCGTTGCTCCCTAAGTAGACGAAGGGACCCAAGGATGACTGCCTTCTGCATTCTGGCGGCTAAGATGTGTGCTGTCGCACGGCACACCGGTATTTTGCGCAGTGCAGAGAGCAGCGTACCCCTCATTCCACCTAGGGATCCAATGACCACAACCAGCAGACTTACAGTGCAGTCTGGCTAGAGCCTGCGAAGTTGTCCGAGCAACTCCTGATATTTAATCCGCCTTTCCTCCTCCTTTGAGACGATGTTCACCTCGGCAGGTGCCAAAAACTCTATAACGAACATCGTCTTCTGTTGGCGGTCGAGAAGGACTATGTCGGGCTTGTTTGCCTGTACAAGCTCGAGCGTGGGGAACGGACTCTATATCCCCTGGAGCGTGTGGCAGCACCTGTGTCACATTGATACCATATGAGTGTCTTAAATGATAGTAGAGCACTCGTCGAGCCGCGTTGTGCCGATGGACGCAAGCCGTCCCAGCCTACGTCTTACACGCCGCGCCGACAAGTGATGCATACGCGACTCTGGAGGCTGTCGGCAAGCTCTACAACGGGTCTCGGGTGCGTCTGCATAACCTTGCTACGGTATACCAAGGTGTTGAAGACAGCGACATGGCAAGCCACCATAAAGCCCTCAGTCTCCGAATTCGACCTAAAAGACAAGCCATGCTCTTCTAGATTTTTGTATTCCATGCATTGGTGTATTAAAAAGAAATCGACTTCGGCAGTTTTAATGTGATAGTATTATTACCATTACCATGGGTTGTCAGATTTTAGTATTGATATGACAACTGCGCAAAGCAGGTGCGTGCTTTTTGGCAGTTTTTATTAAAAAAAAATAAGCAACAGCTGGAATTTCCTGGGATAAACACAAAGTCTAAGTTCTACTCGTTTTCCATGTTAAGAATTACAAATTATTAACTTGAATACCCACATTTATAACATTGCCACGACAGACGACCAATGAACCAAATATTTAAAGCTTGATGCTGTGGCTTGAGTATAAAGCGGATCTATACCAGGTGTTTCCTAAGGTGGGACTTTCTTCATAGGGCATCTAGTAGTCACTAAAAGGAGTGATTTTTCCCAATGTCTAACATATATAAATGAAATGTTTAGGAATATCAAGATATTGGCCTATAATGAAATCCTATTTGTTGATCTCTCCCTGTGCGATTCCATGAAAACAGACACAAAAAATTCAGGTGGAGGATACGTAGCAGCGCGCTGGAGGTCACTCTGTCTGTTGACGTGTGACATCGGACTTCAAAAAAAAAAAAAGAACAACAAAAATGGTGCAACTATAATGAACTGGTGGACACGATATCAGTGAGTGTACGGTGAATGTGGTGAATATGCCTCTCAGACTTCGCAAGTGTATGCTGATCGTCTCCTTTGCCATATTTACGTTGCACCCTGTCGATTTGCAAAGGCTGGAGACACAGGATATTTGTATCCTATCATCTTGGACACGCTGGACGACCTAGACAACTTCGATGGTCCAAATTGAAGAAGAAATACTTGCACTTTTCAATCTTGTGGCGCGGAAAACTGTATCTATAAAACTCATGTGACACCATGTGACACTGTGACAGCACTGAACTTAAACCTTCACAGCGAACAAATAGTAAGTATTTTCACACAATTTTTTCTTATTTTTCTACTACCGATTCATTGTACATTAGCTTTGTCGTTTCTGAAACGGAAACACCAAACTTTGAAAACACCCTGATGTACAGGGTGTACGCCTCAGACTTTTGTGACCAAACTATACCACTACTTAAAAAACTAACTTTGCAGGTGTATGTAGGTCGATTTGGACTAGATTTTAAAAATAATGACTTCAATACAGGGTATCTAATAAAAGCGTGACATATCAAAGTTATGTTTTTTTAAATGGAGCACCCTGTATATCATTACACATTTTGATTCCCGGGTCAATTTCACTGTAACTTTATGTACCACATATGGGACTTAGATCAAACCGTTTAGGTGGAAATCACAATTTTTGGTATAACTAGATGTCAGACAAAAATTGAATATCGCAGCTATTATAAAACTTTGAGTGCTGTGGCTTTGCCGTGTCACTAAGCATGAAATACGTCAGATTATGTTAGATGGTCGAGTTTCAATTGCATATTTGTACTTGGAGAAATCGGTAGATCAATTAAGGGAACTTCAATCAGTGGTAACTCGACTTATTCAATTTTTTTATACCATCAGATGTGCCATTTGATAGGCTTTCTAATGATATCAAATTGTAACCACAGAATATGTCCTAGAAATCATGTTAAACATGTGCTTGTAATATAGGATGTTCCTGTCAAATCGTAGGTTCAATAATCATTGTTGATACATAAACGTCGTATGGAGATTTCGCGAGATACCAAAGTCTGTCAAGAAATTGCTGAAAATTGGTAGAAGTTCCAAGAACGAAACCTTTGTAGGTATGTTTCATACATAGGTATAGGTAAAGAAGGTTGGTGTACAAGTTGAGTCGAGATTAAGCGATGTTTTGTTCCATTACCAGATTAAATGTGTGAAAATTCACCGTTGGCAATACGTAAAGGCGTATCTCGAAATTCGGCGAAAATGGGATTGATAAATTTGACCGTGCTTCAAATTGTGACCTCAAGGCGTACTGCAAAAGCACACTGTCCTCTAATAGAAAATGAAAACAGTAGGGCGTGACGTTTACAATACGTATACCTAGTCACTCTTCTCTAAATCTCCTCTTGAAAGATCGGTAAAAATGAGAAACGCCTTTACGGATTATCAGCGGCGGATTGTTCATTGTTCAACATTTCCTGAGTTTTATACAATACATGAAATGAGTATCTTACATAATTTAGAGCACGAAACTTCCTCAAAGCTAGGCACTACTGCTTAGGCAATAAGCTTGTTTTCACTCGTACCTAGTTCAGGAAAGTTTCTTACAAAGTGTACATTCAAATAGATACGCATTCTGCAGGTATAGAGAAGAGGAAAAGAAAAGTGAAATATACAGACGAACGAATGCAGCGGTGATATGGTAGCTATTCTGTTGCACTCCACTGGTCCACCAATAAAAATCATATATAGTTTTTCAGTATACTTTGCTGGCGTTTCGGCCACCTCTCCAAAGATAAGTATTTTCACGACTCCTTGTGGTTTATTGTATCTCGAATGAGTTGCGGTATCGTCTCATATTGTTAAAATATATAGTGTATTAAAATATTAACAGATGCCTACATGAAGTTAAATTATGGACACTCTCAAGCGCATTCAAGAGCAAATAGGTTTACTCATCAAACTGCCTTATTATGTGTCCACTGTATCTCTTCATTGTAGTATGATATATTTCAAAATGGTTATTAGTATAAGCTAAACGTGATTATTTACACATTATTATTTATATTTTACCCCCCCAATCAGATGTTATATTTGATTTGTCTATTTAATACGCTTGACTTTATCGGTTGAACTTGGTCTTCACTTTTTTTTGGGGGGGGGGGGGGAGTTATTAGCAGTGGCCCTCTCCAAGTCACCCACCGTAGTCCAATTATAACTATACTTATACTTTTATAAATAGTATATAGCTGTAATGATCAGAGTAACAACTGAACATAGAGGTAGTAAACAAACCACTTCAGCATGGAGTGCTCAAAGCCACCATCTTTTGACACTTCAGCCTCCAAACATTGCCAACTAACCTGAAAATTCTTCGAATGCAACTAGGGTGACCATTCGCCCGGAAAATGCCGGATATATCCGGAAATTTGAAGCTAAATTTTGTGTCCGGGCGGAATTACAAAAATCTGTAAAATGTCCGGAATTTGAGCCGAAATCGAAAATAGTTGACACAAAATACAGAAAAATGAATAAATACAGCTAACGGGAACACAAAAAAAATCACAAAAATCGTTAGAATGACCAGAATTTCAACCCCAATCAAAAAATAGTTGGCACAACATACAGCAAAATAAACAAATACAGTTAACGGCCAGGCAAAAAAGGCACTAATGTCGTAATGTCGCTCGATGGCCTATCTCTCTCCATTCTCTTACAGTCAGTACCACCCCCCCCCCCACCCCCCCCCCCACCCCCCACCCCCTCCGTTAAGCCTAGCGTCCGGAATTGATCTATGAAGTATATGGTCAATGCAACCCATGTTACAAACAATGCTCTGCACTGTCCCATCCCGAAAAACTGTTATACTACACTCTAATATAGCACAGCAAGTCCGTAAAGCTTCACTACAGTTACCAAGAAATAGCGAATTCGATTTTACTAACCAAACATAAAAGATGCACAAACAAAACAAACGTTTGACAGTCGGGATTTACCGCAAACAAATCGCAGGAAAATTATATAGGCGTTGCCAGCTCCTCAAAATTTATGTAAGACAGAATTTGCGTTTATGATGCAGAAACATGCAGTAACGCAGTAGAGGTCAACATATCTATTGATTTTGCTGTAATCATTCCTGAACTATCAAAATACCGTCTTTTTTAACGTAGAATGGAATATTTCTGGATACTATACAATTAAGACGATAGTAAACAATTATGATTGCCGTATCTGGTGGTCAATATGACAACGTAAGAAAAGATGTTGGCCTATTAGAATTAGTTGTTTACTACCTCTATGTTCAGTTGTTACTCTGAGCTATGAGATTAATATCAGTAATACGAGGAATTATTTTCTACTTTTCCTTCCCGGGATCTCAGATGACCCGTAGCATTTCCCCGAAATGTCCAATTAATTTTGGGACATCTTTGTTCCATAACTTCTATCATCAGCACTCGCATGCTGAGGCTTGTTTAATTTTTTACACATAGGTATATTCACTGAAGCAGTAGGGAGATATCGTCTTTTAGAAGGCACCAAAGTGAGCTTATTCGTTTTTATGCATTTGGACCAACCAGCAAACCGGTGCTTTAATTGGTGAAACATTCACGAGTTTTTGAGTTTTGCACAGATGTGTTTGAAAACTCTACGACACTGTTTTCATCGATCCTTTTCCCTGTTTGCCCAATTCGCAGATGTTAATTGCTATTTTGTCGCCCGGTTTCTTTTATTCCGTTTTATTCTTAAGTTCTTTGGACGTTTAAGGCTTTTGTGCCCGATTAATTACTATAACTGGCCCTCGGATGGGGTAACTCTAATTTATTATAAGTGGTAGTATGGGCTATACTCCGTACAAATTCCACTTAATTGGGTGTTATGTACACTCCAGTAGAGCACGTTATCAGGTTATCGTTAAGCCATTGGTATAGTGTCTCTTTTGCATGCCCTTTAAGTTATCTTCGATAGTTCTGTTATTTCACTATTATCACTTATAAACAAATGGGTGATTATATTTTCAACATATCTTAATAGTGCAATATACACAAAAATTACCATACTCGTATTAGTCACAGGCAGAAAAACTAAAACTTAAACGTGTCAAAAACTTGTAAAACAATTTTATTGCTAAACTCAATAATTAAAAGTACATGCAAAAGTCCCTAATTTTTTTCAAAACATCTTAGGTAGTTCATCTAAAACATTACAGAAACCATTAATTTTACAAATTACTTTGTGATAGCTGTTAATCGGCGAAAATGTTTTTGTGTGTTTCGGTTTATTTTCTGTATTATAATTTTCAAAAAAATTAATATTTGATTTTAGATGAATACGATTCAGTTTTTCAAAACCTTCCATTCTATTTCTATTCAGTTGCCATCGTTTCTGAATATTTTCGCATAGAGGCCAACATGACAGTTTCGAAAGAAAACAAGTGAGACAGTTTTTTGAAAGCCTCAGTAACAATATTTTACTATTGGACCTTGGTTAAAAAATATTTCGTTTTATTGCTTTTAATATTGATACAACAGCACTGATGAAGCTGTGAGTGTAGAAATATTTCATAAGAATAAAAATTGAATGTATAACCCTCGACAAAAGAAGTAAGTATATACTCATTTTAAGGGGAAGACCCCCACACCTCAACTACAACGGCTGTCCTTGCCTGTAAAATATTTTTAAGGGTCTGGGGTATAGCACGCGAAATTGAGAATCTAAGAAAAGACGTATTCCCGTGTTAGCGAGGAGGCGTGGTCGCCTGTTCCCTTTCTCCAGTGTGTGTGTCTAAGATGAGGGGAGATAATTCCAAAAACACAAAGGTAAGGTCAAAAGGTCCAAAGGTAAGGCCCAAAGGTCACCATAAAAATGAATTTCGCATTTCCAAGCTCCTGACGTTACCTTTAAAGTTACAGTAATGACTCAAAGAGCAAATTGAAGGAGAAAGCTTGCGCTTGTGCAACTATTTAGCCTTTTTTTGATATCGTGTTTGGTTGTTAAATTACAGGCATTTATAGAATGTACGATTCTGCATTGCGAGTTTTTTTGCACATTAAAAAACTTTTTTGAGAAAATCGAAAATAGTTGTCATTCATTAAGTTCCCAACTATCGCCTTCTAAAATGTTGTATATTACGTAGTTTGAAAATAGAGTGAGTTATGCGAGAAATTGTGAGTCCGTGTTTTACATAGCAAATACGTATGTATAAATGTGTGTATCCAGGCCCCTTAAGGCATTTTAATTGATGTGACATTTGTAATCGTCATTTTCACTTCATCACATCTAAAAATAGTACAACTTTAACTCTTTTTTTACTACAAAATATATAAAGTACATTTTTATAGGAAAATTGTTGCCCCATTTTAGTTCGGTTAATCCGATCGCTCTTTTCACAGCATATTTATTGCTTTATTGGTTACAAAAAAGAATCCCTGTTACAGACATGCATAAATACATGCCTGCGAATCACATCTGTATTGTGTTCTTAAGCATCCTGGACATCATGTTCACTAGGGAGTCCAAAATAGACCCTTGCACGTCCCCAATTAAATTCTGTTGGCCAGCTGAGAAAAGCAATACCCTACATCTCCATTCAAACTTACCCCTTCCATTTAAAAACCTACAAATCTGCTCATTGAGGTTCGAAATATAAAATTCAAGAAATTCGATAGCTGGATTATATTAAGGTTCCTCCCTACCAAAGTTGCACACATTCAGTGTAAAGTCTGATGAGCCGCATTAAGGAGAGGGCGTTGTGTTGCAGAGGGCTAAGAACTCTTTAAAAATGAGGGTGTAAGCATAAGGGGAACGCTCCTTCGCAGATTTTTTTATTCCCTAGCAACAGAAAGATTGCACTGGGACTGGAATTTTCGTTTTCAGCAACTTCGTGCTTGATTTCTTATTTACATATATTTAATTTTCCGAATCATTTGAAGAGCATGTACCGTGTTTCATTCGCAAGCAAGAAACAGTAGTTTAAGATTGCATGTCCCAGGTTAGAGGGCCATAACTTTTAAATTCATAAAAAATATATTTCATATTCAGGATTGTTTATGAAACTATAAGAGATACGATCCACATACAGGTTTGTAAAAGAGCTTTCAGAGTTAAAAACAATCACAATCAACTGATGACTTCACACAAGTCAATATGATGTGAATTTTCTCTGTTATCATCCCCGCTATTCAAATTTTTACTACTAATCTGAAAAAATAAATCTAGTCTAATTGAGCTTGTATACAGCGTAACTGCGATCTTAGTATTTGTTGAAGCTATGTCATTGGTTATGTAATAATTGAAATATAAGTATACGTATAAGTTAAAATAATTTATGTAGTACTATGTTTCCAAAATGAGTTAACAGCACAAAATAAGTGCAACTTAGAAGATCGTTTAGCATGTTTTCAATATTTTGACTTCCCATTGTGGTGCTAGAATACTAGTAAACTCAAAAATTGCTGCCCTTCGGTACTTGGGATTACGGACTATTATTTTTTGGCAATACAGTCATTTTCTTTTCCTAAAGAAACTGGTCGCGTGAGACTTAAAATATCCCTCTCTCTTTGTTTTTGTACTCTGTAACGAGTGGATACTAGTATTTCGAAAGTCATCGAAGTGACCTAACTTCTGAAGATGCCATTCACTCGTGGTGGCGAATCGTCAAGCATCAATGCTCAACGACGCCAGCCTAAAAACACAGCATAGTAATCAACCAGCACAATAACTCAGCTTGGCGGCAATTACTCGCTCGTCCCCACTTTTGGATGATTTTTTTGTAGGGATGCTAACGATATTTCGATACTTGTACTTCTGCACTAATATCGAGTATTTTTATCTTAGATACTTTTTGAGCGATTCCAAGCTGGTATCGATACTTTTGTAAGGGTAAAAAATATCGAGTTGGTACCGGTATCGATATTTTAATTTTCGCATCTCTACCCAAACTTCACAGCCGTAAAATCATCCACAAATCATCCGAAGGTCAAATTTTCTGGGAACCATTTTTATATAGGAAATCCTTAGAGATATTGTGCTTGTTGTTTACTATGCCGTGCTAAAAACGCAAGAAGCACAATTTCACTTGTTTCTGTTTTTTTTTATATTTATATCAATACAAAGCATATAAAGTGCATGCTTTGACAGGTAAGTTTTTGATATTGACTGACTTGTCACTTACTTCTCTTTTATTAGGTATAATCCTTGGACCCAACCCTAAAAAAAGTTTATGACCGCACTTTCGAAACTTCGTATATTTGTTATTTGGGTAAATTTTGAACTTAGCGAAGTTTTTTTTATGGTCAGCCTCCCGCAAAGGCTGAAAGCGTATGGCGCTGTAGAAGCGCTGCGAGAGGATAAGGGTCGGTTTACGTTAGATTTGAAACGCTGCAGGTTATAGCCGTCGGGAAACAATTCCCCCGGCAGCTGATTCCACAGCGTCGAAGTTCTCTAAAAGAAAATGTACGATAGAGTGACGCTTGTCTCTCAAGCTATCTGAAAGTCATGGATTTCACGTGAGAAATTAATTTATAACCGCAATGGTATTTTTTATTTTAATCCATAGTTTGTAACAGAAAAGAGCAAAACAATTTTGGGTCGTTTGAATTGTCGGACAAGCGAAAATTGTCAGTTATCGAAAAAATGTTGGTTTGCACCTATGAAGTGTTCATCTCAAGTCCCGTGTTTGATACATAAAGTCACAGTAGGGTTGACCAAAGAATCCATATATGCATGCCATGATATACAGAGTGTTCTATTCATAAAAGATACCGTTGTTATGTCTTGTCAATCTATCTACTGTATTTTGGCAAACACGAGTTAATCGTTTTTAAACCTACGTTTTCCTAATAGCGTCACTTTGTATTTCAATGTTGATTTTTTCATAATAGGTACGAAAGGCAAAGATTTTTGTTTTATTGTAATGTTACAGTTAAAAGCCGTTCTCGGTTATAACGCGTTTTTGCTTGTTAAAACTGGTAGTCACAAAATGCCTTTGTTAAAACTAGAATATTATAGAATTTACTGATTTGAATATTTAAATTTTAAATACAATCAGTTCTAACTTTGGATATAAGTTAAAATGAGTACTTGGAAAAACTTGTTGGATATTGAAAAATTGGGACATCTGTTTATTCAAATATTTATTAAAGAAACATTAACATATATGACAATAGTGTCATGGCGACAATATTAATTTCAAGTAAAGACAATAACCAAATAAAGAAAACCAAAAACAGATTAATAAAAACAAACATAATATTAAAAAGAGAAGGAATAAGCTGATCTACCTGTTATTGACAAACTATCGTGGAATTTTGAGTTACAAAATTTGCATTTTTTATTACCGAGACACCTTTCTGATGTACACCATTTACTGCACACTTTAACCTCGGTTGATACAGATTTAACTGAATCATTTCTTTTGATTTCTTAGCTGCAGTTGATTCTAGTTGTAACAAAGGCATTTGTTGAAAGCGTTTCAACTATACAACGCGTTGTAACTAAGAACGTTTTCTAACTGAACATTCAACATACATACACCATCATATCGGCTTCTATGTATATATCTATTATCACTAGAATTTACCAAAGTATTAATAAAAACTTCATCCGATTTGGAGGTAATTTTGCATCTACTAAAACTACTACGCTAATCAAGACTCTAGTAGTCGATAAAATCTGTACTGTCCGCAACCCTGATGTACACCTTACGGTTGGATAAAACTTAAGCAGATATGCATAGAACTATTCACTGAGATACACGCGTCTTTTTGTTAAGTTGGATTTGACTGCGAGTGTTATTTAAAAGTGACATGAGAAAACGATGAATGTTTAATACAAATTCTTTCAATTTTTGTTGAACTTGATTGGTGGTTTACCGCCACACAGTAGCTTTGCTACCTGTAATCCTTTCTGAATGGAAAAGGTGTATTTATAGTTGTACTCTTCACATCACATTACATGCAGTTGCTTTAAAAACGTAGTCCGACCAATACTGTTATCAAAACCTTTTTTACGAACACCCCGTATGGTAGCCATAACTATCGATCAATAATCGCGAAAAAGCCGCGGGTCGTCCAATAAAAATGCAACTCGTCCTTTTTTTCTCCCCAGTGCATTTCGCCGACACCCTCTGTCGGTCGGCTCGATCCAACCACCCCCGTTCCCTTCCACCCCCTCGCCCGCCACACCCCGTGCCATGTTTCCCGCTGCAACACGGGGGCAAAAGAATGGCCAGATTAGAAATACGCCATTTTTCAATTTAAGGGAACCTTCTGGGAGATAATAAGAGATTTCCGCCAGTCAGTTCTCAGGATCGAGCGAATTAAAAGTCATTATGAGAGGTTTTTCCGCAGGATTGTTGGAGATAAAAAGCATACAAAGAGCAAGTCAAGAAAAATGAAATTCTTAAAATTGAAGTGACATAGTGGTAATGAGGATAATGATAAGATTGTGATTTCTCAAATCGTAGCTATGGAGTGAGATTTCAGACTAACAATTATTGTAAAGTCCAAAAATGCATCCCTCTCAGTTTGAGGTTTCAGGAAGAAAGGTATGGGTACAATAAATCTATAAGTAAATAAAAGACAGTAATTAAAGAAAAAGCTATAATCGTTATATTACGCCTTCGGATAGAATGAAGTTATTTTTCTGATGACCGCAAATACCAGATACTTTTTCATGAATGTCGGTGAGTGAATCAAAGAAATTTCTTCGTCACAACGTTTCAGTACAATGCATTTAAATCTTCTTCTATATCAATTAAAATTTACTGTGCACATAATGACAACACATAAGATTGTAAATATACTTGCTACAAATTTAGTACATTTAAACGCAAAGAAAATTAAAAGATCATAATTTATTCATACAGCAAATGAAATCGCTAAATTGATTTACATCATGTTATAGAAAGTTTAATGAAATTGAATGATTTTATTGTGAATCATACCCTTAATATTTCCTTTGTATTACTAGTTACTTTCTCGTGGTAGATCTTAATTTCCTCTCATATGTTGAACAATTATTCATACATTTGCAACATGCTGAAAAACGAGACAAACGGAGGTTGTTTCAATCATTCACCGATATTCATTAAAAGCATCAGGATGGACGACGATTTCACTAGACCCAGTAATTTTTATGCTTTTCCTGGAACGCACAACTTCGGCTACATAGCGGTTTTTAATATTTACACTGGTTTTCGTATTGAGAGTTCGCAAATCTATTTCCAAACTTCAAATCAAAATACCTCCTTCTGAGAGCACAGGACTGCTTTCTATAAAAAGAACACTTTATTACCCAGAGCCGTGAAAGCTCTATTTCCTCTGCCAGCTTGACCAATATCTGCATAGTTATATTCTACAAGCCAATTTATAGAAGGCGTTTGTACCTATATACAAGACACGAATAACATGTATCTGATATGGGTGAGTACTTTGGAGGTTATCTTACCGTCACAGAATTTTCGTTGCAGTATGCAAGAAACTTTTTGTGCTAATCATTGGTATGCAAAACTTAGGTGCCACCATTCTTTGAAATCTGCACCTAAATATCCTCAGAATCAGTACAGTGATTAGAAATACGCTAGCGAAAATGGAGACAGACTGAGAAAAATGAATGACATAGGTTTGTAGGTATCACAAAGCATCCAAAAAATGTATTAATTAAAAATAAAAATTAAGTCCTCTCCAACCTATTGTGTGGGGAGTAAAAATATGGACCTGCTACAAAACTGCTGGATCAATCATTGGTGCTTAGTTTTTGGTGCCAAAATTTTTTCAGACACCGTTTTATGCGAAATTTTATATCATCCTTTATAAACCTCTGGGAACTGGTTCTTCGGCTATCTATTACTTTTTTCTCAGGTACTAAAAATTACAAATTGAGACTATACATTTTCAAAACTAAAATTAAGCATACAAAACGACTTGCATTATAAAGGAAGCCTGCTACAAAACATAAAATAACAAACACTATTACAAGGGACAAATTGACAATCTGCCAATATAAAGCTGAAAAAAACTATTTTATTTTAAATTTTAATTGGAATTGATAGCCTGTTATCGTCTAAAGCCATAAGTATAGCATACTTTTTTCCGAAATCACTCTTTCAGAATTCGTATTTGACGCAATAGAGATATAACTAAAGACTGTAGGTATGGATCGTAAAAGATTTTCTTAAATTATGTTGTTTAAAACCTTAAAACAGTGACACAAAACAACTGATTCGCTTTTTCCACATAAGAGTTGGTGCTCCATAGTTCAAACTTCACCTATGTTTACAATATAGGCTATCAAACGTTTAATGTCAATTAGTTATGAGGCAACATCAATAGTAACTTTTCTCAAAATTTATAAGCTCTAAGCTTGAATTTATAGCTCAATAAAACTTACACGGTAGCTAGCTCAAATCCTATACCTACTTATAGTTGCCTATATACACAGAGGGTAGCCAATTCTAAGGCTGCCATGATAATCTGTTTTTATGTAGCAGTTCGGCCATTTTCTTATTTGCTGTGGAACCGTGCAAGCTCGATGCAATTTCTTAATTACATGAAATCTGCTTTATTTCTGGAAAATTCCATAATTTTGAATTATACGTCTGAAATAAGACACGCAACCCTCTTGGCTGCCATCATCTAATTGCACCGCTTGTCTCTATAACTGTATTAAGCGGGAGAAAAAGTCTGAGAAAACGCAGGACAAGCGACCGAATTAGCCAGATATTCTTCAGACTTCATCCACTTTTCCTCCACCTAATTTCCTACAAAGAATCCAGGTTTTCAGACGTATCTTGTATCGTGTAGCCTTGCTTTCGATACTCAGCAAGGCGATTGGAAACTTCATCAATCTAAACCTACTGCATGCTGCATGCATTAGGTATATGAAAACGTCATCAATGCTTTTAGTAGTTTTATTATTTCTCTCAGTTCTTATTGGTAGGAAAACAATATTTTGCTGCTTACACACGAGATAGGCAAAGGCTTCGAAAGGATTATGTAATTCAGGATAATTATGTTTTCATGTAATGAAGGCTTAAGTACTGTTGTATACAATACGCAAGAAGTATGGTGCGAAGTCTAGCTGTTGCATACGCACACAACCTCATCTAATTTTAGAATTAAGTAAACATTTTCAAACAAAAATATATAATGAATCCTTACATGTTAAGATAATTATACAGAATATAATTTTAAATCGTACCAGAAAATGTCGGAAAAAGTGGGCGGCCGACGGGATTCAAAACCACGACTTCCGACATTTTCTGGTACGAATTTAAATTGAGAAATCCACAAACGGATGTAAGCATGAAAATAAAAACAGACAATCAGAAAGTAATATTGTGCTAAATTAACAGTATTTATTGTACGTAATTCAATCTTCTTTCCAATTAATCGTAAGTAGTTAAATTGCATTAAATGTAAAAGAGCGCTTAAAGAGACTCAATCAAAAATAGGATAGAATGTCGGGTAAAACTAAATTCCCTATACTTCTTATGTTTACAGTATGTAATTTATGTGTAAAAATTTACTACACACCTAAGTAAAGACACAGAGAGAAACGACATGGAGGGCCAACATATTCATATATATTTTGATACCTAAACACAACATCGAATTTAGTAAACCACCCTAATTCATTAATTTCATAGCTCACACTCTTTTAATTCTTTAATCGGAATATATAACGACTGTAGCAATGCGAAATACTTTGCAGTCTAAGCAGTAGGCATAGATTTGAAAATATCATATTTATATAACAAACAAGTTCAGGCCTTCAACTCTTATATAATTTTCGTGATAATTTCAGTGATGAGCTGTCCTATGTTGGCGTATAAAATAGAAATATTTGGCAAGGACACAAATATTTGAAACTTGTACACTCATTATACACATTCTAAAATACTGTGAGCATTGAAACACATTTGGTGATTTAAGTAATCTTTTCGGTTGAACAAGTATCAGAGTTTATCATGCAATAAACTCAAACTGGAGTTATACAATAGATTGAGTAGCATCTGTTATGATTTTAAAGTACGTAAAAATCAATATCGACCTTCAGTAACGTTATCTTTTTTGTGGAAATCACCTGAAAATATCTTAGACTCAGAAAATAGCCATTGGGATAGTACTTGTATTTATTGCAAGTTTCTTCAAACACGTAGAGAAAAATAAAAAAATTAAAACCTTTAAAGTATAGATACGATCGCAAAATTCACCCAAAGCGTAACATAATAAATGAATATTAAATCACAGCTTTCCACGTCATCGACTAACACTAATTAAGATATGATGAAGGTATAAGGTTTCCTTTTCTGTGCCTTACACTGGAAGAAAGAAAGTATGTGACACCTAAAATAACTAATAAAACAGTACTTTAATAAGTGGAAACCAACATTATCGCTTCTCGTATCCAAAGTGCCGCTTATTAACACGAACTGATCATTTATTTATGTTTGGTGGTCATTAATACTATGTAGCTATTCGTAAAATTAATGTCATCGCCGACTGGTACGACTTGCCAGAAGCAACTCTGCGTTTTCTAAACGTTAATAACTGGGTGCGCAGAACCAATACCTTACTGTTAATAGAAATAACGCATACACCTATATTATTTTTTACTGCGCAGTCTGGCCAAATGGCCACTCAGAGTTAACCACATACCACTCAAGCATCTAACCATACATATTGTTTAAAAATCATTATATTGATGGAGCAATAAGCCTCCATCTCTTCAGTTGATCAAAAGTCGTCAGTAATCACAGATTCTTAAATTAAATATAAAAAAATTTTTCTGTGCCGTGATAAACTGTCACAACAGCTTCGTATACTCCATGAATTATTTAAAAGCACAATACCTCAAATTAGAGATTTGGGCGTGATTGCAATAATAATTATTCAACGCCCAATGGTGTTGAATGTCAAAAATACACCTATTAGTACGTCGCATTACCGTCGCGTCGTTTAGTTTTACACCTGGACGAATACCATGTTTTAAATAAACGAATCATACCATTCTGAATTATCCCTCAATTACACATACGTATTTTTTTACCGTAAGCAATGAAAAATGCATAGGTTTTGATCGCCGCTTGTTTTAATTATGGCGGAATCGCTGGGCAGGACAGTATCCGATGAATTAATTTAATTTATTTTTAATGAGGCTTTTTGTTTGCCAATATAACAGATTTTAAAGTTAAATGGAGGGATATATCAAACCTGCTATCATATTTTTGGATTTATTAAACGTAATGCGAATATTCCATTCATTTTTGCAATTTCATTTTGTCGGTAGGGGAAATTTGATTCCATCGTAATCCGAAACATCGAATGTTGCTCTGGTTATAGATATTATCTTGGTTTCTTGAGTAGAGCTTTGCTGTCAGTATTGCTGTTAGTAAACAAAATTAACAGGTGCAAGGGAAATATGTTTTAAGAGTCGCGGTTACATTATCTGCATGCATCTTTAAAGGTATGTTTGTAACTATGATGTCCTGGTCAAACTCAGACACACGAGTTCGTCAATTTCATTTTTACTCATTTTATTCATTTGTATTTGTATGTATTTCATTCATAAGCATATCGATCATATATGACAATACACCAGTCCATGACACACATGATTCGCGTGATTTGCAAATTCTGTAACTGATCATTTCTTTGTCCACACACAAAACTAGATGAAACTAGACGACCACAATTTATTAATGTTTTTACAGCAACGAAATGCTTAAAAAGTTTCAAATAAAGAAGGTAAAAAGTGAAACTGTCAATATAAAGCAAACCCAAATTTTTGTTTACATGTTTTGTCGATAAATTGTGATCTAGTTTCATCCAGTTTCATTGCACTTTATCTAGGGACTTCATGTATATTATGTAATAACTTTTTGTTTGTGAATATAACAATTTTATTTTTTCATGTGAACTCTTACTGTACTGT
Organism: Callosobruchus maculatus; assembly: GCA_951848785.1. Classification (NCBI taxonomy): domain Eukaryota; kingdom Metazoa; phylum Arthropoda; class Insecta; order Coleoptera; family Chrysomelidae; genus Callosobruchus; species Callosobruchus maculatus. Next base: position 4,080,838 of record CATOUR010000032.1, read on the forward strand.
ACTTATCCATCTATTAATTAAGAGCTCTTATTGGCATGTCCGCAACTGCGTAGTCTGGTAAAAATCAACTTCACCTACTAATTTATCAATGAGTGTTTGAAATTGGATATTGGATCGGCTTCTTTAGCAAAATCTATATAACAAGTCATTATATACAGGGTGAGTTTTTAGTACCGGCTCGGTCGATAACTCCACTACTATAGAAGATAGCGAAAAAAGTTGTATATAAAAGTTGTAGCCACGGATATGCTCCTTACTCAGAAAATATTTAGATTTATACAGGGTGATCCATAACTACGTGGTGATGCAAACATGCATTTTTTTAAATGAGACACCCTATATATTATTCCATATTCAGATTCTACTAATGATTTCCGTTCTTCCAATATAGGGCATTGTTACATTATACAGGGTGTTTCAAAAGTTATGACCATTTTTATATCCAAATCGCGGACAAATGAACGTACTGTATATCAAAAAGTAATGAATCAAAAATTATTTTTTTTACATGAGAAGATTAAAAATACCTTCTAGTTTTAAAATCGGCTATAAAAGAAGCCCGAGACGCATATTCGTATACAGGGTGATGTAGGATGCAAAATCCAAATTTTCTCTTTTTTTTTTCGAATGTAACCTCCAATATTTTATTACCCCAAAGAATTGCTTTTAATATGCTCTTTCATCTTTGTATAGCACTTGTTGTACCTACGTCCATCAGTTTCTGAGATATTTCGATTTTTCGGTAAATATAAAATATAGCCTCTATTTGTGTACTGAAATTTATTTATTTTGAGAAAGTACTATCTGATTTGTTTTTTATTTAACGAACAACTAAGTTATAACGTCTTGATAGTATTTGATGAAGTCAAAACCCTAAATCATCGAGATAATAAAGTCAAGTATGCTGAGGAAACAATTTTGTAGGCGTCATGCATAATTATCAAGTAGTTTTACCAGGCAGGATTTGAAAAATTGACAGTTTTCATAATATACTCAATAATTCCGTACTGTGTGAAAAACTAGCTTTGAAAATTAATTTTTCCATTGAGGGTATTTAGGAGAATCTTTGAGAAATTCTGTACTTGCCTCTAGAATATTATCAACTATGAATAGCAATATCCAGAACGGAGGCACTCTAAAACCAATGCGTTTGAAAGATTGAAGAATCATTTTATTTGGACTGTGTCGTTTCATATTTCATAGCCTACCTGATACATCTGCTTGATAATTATGCATGACGTCTATAAAATTGTTTCCTCAACACACTTGACCTATATTATCTCATTAGTTCAGTGTTTTGACTTGATCAAGTATTATTATCGCCTTATATTTTAGTTGTTTGTTAAGCAAAAACAAAATTTGGTAGTATTTTCTCAAAATAGATAAATTTTATTAAACAAATAGAAGGTATATTTAAAATTTGTAGAAAAATCGAAATATCTCAGAAACTAATGAATGCAGCCATAATAAGTGCTATACAAAGATGAAAGAGCATATTAAAAGCAATTCTTTGGTATAATAAAATATTGGGGGTTACATTTAAAAAAAGAGAGAAAATCTAGATTTTGCATTCTACATCACCCTGTATACGAGTTTGTGTTGCGGGATTTTTTTATAACGTATTTTAAAACTAGAGGATATTTCTAATCTTCTCATGTAAAAAAAATAATTTTTGATTAATTACTTTTTGATATACAGTACGTTCATTTGACCGTGATTTGGATACAAAAATGGTCATAACTTTTGAAACACCCTGTATAATGTAACAATGCCCTATATTGGAAGAACGGAAATCATTAGTAGAATTTGAATATGGAATAATATATAGGGTGTCTCATTTAAAAAAATGCATGTTTGCATCACCACGTAGTTACGGATCACCCTGTATAAATCAAAATATTTTCTGAGCAAGGAGCATATCCGTGGCTACAATTTTTGTATACAATTTTTTTCGCTATCTTCTACAGTAGTGGAGTTATCAACCGAGCCGGTACTAAAAACTCACCCTGTATATCAAGATACAAGAAGTATTATGTATTAGACGAATTTTATTGAAAGTTGTAGAAGTTCATATGCCTTTAGTTAGAACAGCTACAAATATCGAAGTTTGAACATGCAAACCTTTTGTAGTTCTTAGTCACTCTTTTTTCAGCCAGTTTTTTTTCTTTTTATAATACTGTAAACGTTGCTAATTCACATAATCTTAAAACTTTATCAGAAGTCAAGGTAACGTGCTAATGATTACTATAGTAATTTTTTTCTTTTCCATTCTTTGTTGGTTTATTACGATTTTGCCAGCACGACAGCTAAGGCTATGTCAAACTAAAAATGATCCATGTGTTTTTTTTTTTGGATTCTTCATTAACTGACAGAATGTTTATATAATACATCCTTTGAAGTTTTGGAACTTTCTCCATAATACACGTTTTATCGGAATTTCAAATAAATTTAAATTGACGTATTATTTTCCTCTGCTTAACTTGGACCTTACATTAAATATGAGCATAGTAGTCTTTTAAAACATACCTAAATGAGGAAAACCTAAAAATATGCTAAAAAGTAAGTAAACGCCTATTGTTTTCTTCTAAAATAAAAACATGCTTTCAGGGAATCCTATTTCAAATAATTCTACAATCAGAAGAATGATGTATTAGTCTTAAATCGAATTGTTTTATATTAATAAACCAAAGACTAATTGCAAAATAAAGGCCGGATCCTCTCATAATAAACTGTAATTCAGTTATGTGATATCCATCAGCATTCTTCGCAAGCCGCAAACCATATACCTAAATATGTCGTTAGTCGCTACCCCCTCAACAACAAAATTCCTTCGAACGAGTCTGCAAATTAGCACAACTAAAACTATCCAACTGCCGGTATGGCACGGTGTCGGCCAAACAAAAAACAAGAGGCGGCAACGACCGCTACCATGAAAAAACAAAAGACCGTCGAACATCTGCCGGTCGCCCTGGCCACTGTCCCTAAAATTTTTGACCTTTTGTTAGTTGACCCGACCCCCGAAATCAGCCGCAGCTTCCGTGTTTTGTCGGCGGCGATATTCCGGCCAGTGACGTACCCAGCAAGGATTAAAAATAACGAACAGAACAGTGATTTCAGGCACGAATGAATGAATGACTGAATGAATGAATGAAAGAGGAAGAGAGGCTTTCTGGTGGCCAGAACCACCAGTGCATAGGCCTACAAGCGGGCCCTTATGCACAGACACGTATTTATAGGGGGCTCCAGGGGATCCGGACCCTCCCCGAAACGTTATATAATGCCATCTAAAAAATGGTATCCACAAATTTTTTTTATGGTCGCCCTCCCGCAAAGACTGGAAGCCTATGGCGCTGTAGAAGCGCTGCGAGAGGATAAGTATCGGTTCACGTTAGATTTGAAACGCTGCAGGTTGTAGCCGTCGGGAAACACATTCCCCGGCAGCTGATTCCACAGCGTCGAAGTTCTCCAAAAGAAGGAATGCTGGAGAAGACTAGTTCGGGGGTTAAGGACCTCGACCTGGTAGTGTTCCTAGTTCAGACGGCGTGTTATTATCTGAGAGAGCTCACTCGAACATCTTCCGTGATAGAATCTATAAAACAGGGATAGGTCAGCCACCCTCCTTCGATGTTCCAGGCTGTGGAGGTCTTTTGCGAGGTTAGGTGTATCGATTAGTCTAATCACTCTTTTCTGGATAGTGTCCAGAAGCTTTAGAGAGTGCTTCAGAGCGCATCCCCACACATGGGATACTCCAGCGATGGTCGGATCTGTGCCTTGTAGAGCAGCAGCAGTTGCTTTGGTGGTGTATACAACTTCCTACAGCGGAACAAAGCTCCAAGTTTCTGGGATGCCGTTTTAGCAATACTGACGACGTGGTCATGCCAGGACATGTTATTGTTGATGTTGATTCCCAAAAGCTTGACGGAAGGTGACTCGACTATGGGATGACCCTCCATTTCCACGGTAGGTAAGCCATCGTGAGACTTCGTTGTAAGTGTTGTTGCCTGAGTTGCCACCTACTCCAGCATGTCTCGGCACTCACACAAGCAAACGTCATTCTAGACTTTTTTACATTGCAGAACGAGCCTTGGTGTAAACCTACAAGCACTTAATGCTTTTATTGTTGCCTGGCTGTCAGAACAGATGCTGATCGACCTGACTGTCGCCTGAATTTTGTGAATACGGAAGGCACAAGCTAATATCTCATATATCTCTGCTTGAAATACCGTGGTGTTTCCCCCCAGGGAGAGGGAGAGCTTCTTTTTTGGCCTACAGACCCCAGGGCCGGAGCCTTCCTCGGTGAGTAAGCCGTCCTTGTCAGACTGGCCCTCCTCCCTCAAAAGGCCGGCTTCCGCTTGGCTTTCAGGTACGAAGTCGTAACACAAATCCTAATTACATGATTAGCAAAGTTGGATACATACGAGCAATGACATCGGTTAAAAAGTGACACCTAACACCTCATTCGTCCTACATTCACAGCCAGGCGCAGTAAGAACTCAGCTTCGGTGGAGCGCGTTGATGTCCTACTCAAAGCCGATATAGCATATTGCCAGATTGTAAGGATGCTTGTTACACAGATTTTGTCATGAAAATCGCAAGAAACAGCCAATCTGTTGCACTCAAGGATGTGGTTGTTTAACTGTCAAGACTGTAGCTCCCAGTATAACATATTCTGTGGGTGACTTCCAGAACTGCAAAAATATGTCAAACAGAAATTATCCTATAATTATTAGCCTCTGCCTAAGGTCATATTTATTGTAAGAACTAAGGAATATCGTGATTCTCTCGGACTAGGAGTAGGAACACTTTCAAGCTGTTGAAGTTCTGGAGTGACAATGCAATGTATTTGTACTACAACGTGTTACTGATCTGACGGTTTCAGTCAGTTTTTCTAAAATCGACCAATTAGACAAGTCGACTAACTGATTTAAGGGAAAAGTTCAAAACATGGGAAGTACAACAACTAAGGTGGATTCCTTCGGTGACAAAGGAGCTCCGAACACTATAAAATTTGTGTATCATGCACTATGTACGAATAATTACGATATACCGGATCAGTTTTATAAAGAAGTAGGTTTAGCTTGAAAGGTGATAATTATGTAAATAGTAGTAACAAAATTTAGTTGCAGTGATTTCGATGCTGTTTGAGAAATGGTTATTCCGAAGAATAGAGAATATTATGCACATAAGCAAAGGGATAAAAATACAAAAAGATCTGTGCATGATACGTTATAAACTTTTATAAATGAAGAAAATAGAAAACAAAATGTATCCGATTCAGAGTAGAACAGTACAATTATTATGTAGTCGTTGTTTATGATCCTATAACTTAGATCACGGCTGGGATTGCCTTCTATAAAATATTTAACCTGAAACAGACTGTGCCTGAAAAATTTCTTTTATTGTATTATCTAGAATAACTCAGACAGCCAGGGCCATTCCTGGCTACTGGTGTAGCTTGCCGCCGCCCCTCTTTACGTTATTTTAAAATATCTATTAATTTTGCGACATAAACTACAGATTGTGCTAGCATTGACGTGAAAAATGCGTCCAAGTCTTCATGTTGAATTTCCAACTCGATGTTTGCTTCTGTTGGCCATTCTTTGAACTGTAGCAGCATTCAACGCTCTTGAACGTCCACTTTTTGGTAAATTATACAAGGAATACCTTCTTCGCATCAGTAGCGTAACTTCAAATTCGCCCCCCTCCCCCGCAAAATACTTCACGGGACCCCCCGGAAGAAGCTTCACGGGTCCCCCGCAAGAATTTTTTGGTGGCTCCGTTTTTCATAATATATCATGTATATATACAGGGTGAGTCCTAAGTTGATTCTTTTTTTAACTGTGTATAGATATCGATGGAATAAACAACTTTTTTAAATAACTTTTATGCAAAAATAAGCGAGATACAGAATCAAGCAAAGTAAGTCTGGATCCTGGCCTGGACTTGTGTTAAGTCGTACCTAGTCTCTTCTTGTTTAGTTTTTTGCTCGAATTTTTATGTCTTATCATCAGGCATTATACCCGATTGTACCTGTCGATTAGCGCACTAGTCACTTTCAGCTTACATTTTGACAACTTATGTCATAACCAAAATGGTTTTGAAAAAAGATTTCAAAACTTATGCAACATACGTTACCCACAAAATATCCAATACATTAAAATCGTCCGACATTGATGTTTGTTTTCAATGCGTCGTTTAATTTCGTGCGCCTCTGGTCTCTACCTGGACGATCAGCTTTTGTTTCATTCCCTGACCCCTTTACGCTCAGATTGATGGGTGTGTATAATGTATTCTTTTTTTTTGTCCAGAGCTTACGTGCCCTGATAGAGGATTTCCAGTGTTAACGACTGTTGATGGACCTTTTGTCCGACAGGGTAGTTGAATTTATTAGAGAAAGCGCAGTCCCAGAGGAACTTCATGCTCAAAGCTGTTGCCCAGAAGAAGAAACGAAAACATTTTGATCTAATGCTGAAGGTCTTTTCAATTTTCGCCACGTTAACCCATATTTTACTTCTGAACAGACTCTCTACCGTTAAGTCTTAAAACAAATAAATAACCGAGAGTCAAAACTTTGATTTTTGTAGTAAAACAAAATGCCAAGTATGAATTTATTTGAAAAAAAACGTACAATATCCCATCAATATACAGTTTTATATACAATTGTTTTATATTCCCGCATGGATCCGGCATTTTCGCACGGATTATTATATTTTCGAGGGTTGCTCTATACCTCCGCCAATCCACCAGTACGCAGACAGCTGTTTCACGCTTATTAGCGATCATCAGTGCGCCACAGGTCGATTGACGGAAATAGAGAGCATCAATTCTTTCATGTCACCCAGACATGTGAAGCATGTTGTAGCAAGTGACAGAAGGTTCTGCCGGTGCGCCATCTAGTACCCGAAGGTAAAGGCAAACCAAGAAAATCGCTGAACAGCAGCATAGATTTCCTTGGCGGGACGCCAAGGTGCGTCCGCTTGGCCACTAGAGAGCGCGGTTTTTTATACGCTACTCCGTATGAAAGCCGATATACGAGGGTTGCTCTATACCTCCGCCAATCCACCAGTACGCAGACAGCTGTTTCACGCTTATTAGCGATCATCAGTCCGCCAAAGGTCGATTGACGGAAATAGAGAGCATCAATTCTTTCATGTCACCCAGACATGTGAAGCATGTTGTAGCAAGTGACAGAAGGTTCTGCCGGTGCGCCATCTAGTACCCGAAGGTAAAGGCAAACCAAGAAAATCGCTGAACAGCAGCATAGATTTCCTTGGCGGGACGCCAAGGTGCGTCCGCTTGGCCACTAGAGAGCGCGGTTTTTTATATCGGCTTTCATACGCAGTAGCGTATAAAAAACCGCGCTCTCTAGTGGCCAAGCGGACGAACCTTGGCGTCCCGCCAAGGAAATCTATGCTGCTGTTCAGCGATTTTCTTGGTTTGCCTTTACCTTCGGGTACTAGATGGCGCACCGGCAGAACTTTCTGTCACTTGCTATTATATTTTCGTTCTTCTGTCGTTCAATGGAGATAATATTTATTCTATTTATAGGTAAATCTTAAGGTAAGATTAAGCCTAATTGAAGTTGCCATACTTTGTTAAAAAAATGGAAAAAATAAGCACTATAATTTGCTTCTGAAAGTCTAACAGCGTCTAACAGCTAGTATATGGTATACAAATCTTGCTGTTTAGACCCTCTGTATTGAGCCACAGGTCACAGGTGGACTTACAAACGCTTAAAATTCAAATTGCGCAAAAAGCTTTCTGAGCTACTTGAAATACCGAATATTTGGTTATAGTAATTTATTATCTTACCCCTGTCCTGATGTGATAGCAAAAAGCAGACTGCAGGTTGTACAAAATAATAAATTGTGTCAGATTATTCCATAGTCTCAAATCTTTCGACCATGCATCGAGAAAAATAGGTACCTATGAGCAGGTTAAAGTTAGATCTGTTGACCAGATTCTGTATTTATTGACAAATTAATGATATCTACGCCTAAAAATGTCTAAGGTAATACCTGACCTCACAGGCAGTGTGCATAGCAAGAGCACCAGACATATCAGTACAATAACCATTTCTAGCCTCAGTTCCTTCTTATTTCAGTTCTATATACAGCGTGGCCCAGAATTTTCTCGGTACGTGATGTTTTCGTAAGAAAAACAAAAATTGAAACGGAAACTGAGTGGAATTTTCTAAGGTACTATAGGGTCTATCATACCATGGTTTCAAAATATTTTTTTTGCACTTCAATCCTTAAAAATCAACATTTTTTTAAATAGCAGAAAATAGTTTTTTCTTCACAAATATTTTATTTAAAATCATGTTGCAGCTTTGATTTTATTCACAAACCTATTTATTTCATCGTCATGAGCACATAATATCAACAAAATATAAGGATTTGTTTGAGGCGTAATATTTTCGTAACAAAAACACTAAAAACAGATAAAAAATAACTAAGTGGGCCTTTCAAGGGTACTGAAAGGTCCATCATACCACGCTTTCGAAACATTTTTTTGTACCTCAACCCTTAAAACTCACTCTAACATTTTTTTCAATAAGCACATAAATTTAAAATCGAAATAAGGATTTTTTAGGCGTAATGTTTTCGTAATAAAAAAATACCTTTTTTTTTAAAGCGTAAAAGGCCACTTAGTTTTCTTTTTCTTCAGTTATTTTACAAAACTAATAGGCGTCAAACAAATTCATATTAGATATGCTTATGTGATTTTACGAAAAAAATTAGTTTCCGTATAACATCAAGGTTCTAAATAAAATAGAGTTAACATTTATGTAGAAAAACCTATCGAGTGCTAAGTGAAAACAAATGCTGGGGATGCTTTTTCGGGGATAATGTACAAAAAAATGTTTTGCATGCATGGCATGATAGACCCTGTATAGGATTGCAATTCAATTCTTGCTTGAACCGTTTTTCGTTACGAAAATGCAAGTTTTAAGAATAGAAGTGGTGCTAAATTCAAAGTGATGCCATTAAAAAAATTAAGAAGAAAACATCAAAATCAAATTACTGACCTAAAAGTAAGTTTTTTTTGTCAACTATACCTTCGCCATTGATGCCAAGCACGAAATGTGTTTTGTACTTCCAAATAAAGAATATTTTATTTGGTGCTACGATTTTATTTTTACAGAGTCTATGGGCTCAGAGGTACGAAGAGCCTCAAAATCCCAGCCTCCCACCTTCCCTCTCAATAAAATAATATAAAGCTGCCTCGTGTTGTCTCCTAAAATCTGAGAATTTTACGCTCTGGGTCTTGAGCTCTTCCCTCTTTGCAACGAATTACTATAAGTCATACACTGTTTCCATTATTACCATGCTAGTAATGAGATATCAGCGTTTTGTAATAATAGGCAAGTTACCACTTTGCCTGTTACAACGTGAAAAATGAATAGTAAGAATAAATAAGTTTAGTTCTAAGCAGTTATGCGTTGTTGCTTTTAGACAACATTTTTTACAATGCTTTCTTGATGATGCTACAAAAAGTTCAACCTTACGCCAAAAGTGAATCAACATTTTCATTTTGTACATTGAAAAACCGGTACGCATATTTTATTTAACAGTTAAACTATCTTTGACTTTATATACATTTATATTTATATGCAATATATGTATAATAATCAATAATGCACCAGTATATTATGCATTTATATTAATTATCAATCTATTATCATGTGCCCATTAGTAACAACAATATTTATGAAAATCATGTGCATCATTAAATTGTGTATACAATGCAGTTTAAAAATAGCCCGTATATTAATCATAATAATGAAATATATTTTTACCCGTGCTCTTAATTGATGCAATTTAGCTTATAATTTTTGTTTACCAATTCGTTTAACATTGTGTGGACTACATGTTTCACAGCCTGGGAATGGATTTTGCGGACGCAAACCACTGCATTTTCGTACTAAACGAAATATGTCAACTATGTAGGTAAAAGATCTATAGGTGGAACAAATGGAGCCAAGTAGACTTACTTCATACACTACGCGCACTAATGTTGGCCAACCTTTAAACTAAGCACATTTATGTATATATTTATACAGGGTGTCCCACGGCGATTAAGACAAGAAATATACCGGAACTGGACAGTAGAAGCGAATCATAATTTTGGGGGTTTAAATTAGAGCAAATATAGTATCTTTTCTTGTTACTATGTCACCTAATGAGGTATTTGTTTTTGATCACGTGACGTCCGATTCAAAATTTTTAATGGGACACCCTGTATATTTGTGACATTTTGTTTTCCTCCCGATAAAACAATTCCAACAAACTTCACGCTTGGGGTCTAAAGTTATCTATTCAAGAGCTACAGCGCCGGTACTCTGTAACTTAGAAACGTGTTTCTATGCACTATACTGTATTCACAGCCAAGCTAGACCAAATAAAAACAAGCCCGCGTGCGTGATCGGCTCGTGTCGGTGGGGTCCGTAATAGTACATTACATTATGTGTAAATTGTGTTATAATCTGGCAAGTGAAAATCTCCAAGGCTGACTGGAAAGTAGATCCAAATATGCAACGTTAAGTGTTCATTGCCTAATGATCATTTCAAACTAGCAACTGGCTACTTTTGAGTTGCAATGGGCTCGTAGGGCAACTCTTTTAAATAGTCATATAAAATTTCATAATTGCACTGGACTATAGCTGGCGCGTCTGCAGACGTTAGCGGACAGTAACCACGCGAATCTTGCTTGTGACTGTTTATTTGAAGTCTATCTTGGGATTGAATATACTGTATGTGCTATGGGATCGGGTGGCCTCGTAAATATGACAGCATAGTAGACACGTGATAGGCACCCGAAACTGCCCGATCGTCATGGTCGTCATGGTGATAGAAACTTGTTTCTATCTCTTAAGTTAGAGAGTACCGACGCAGGTACTTAAAGGATGGTACCACTACCGTTGATTATAACATGTACCCCTACAGTTAAATTACGTTGGTAGTGTCACACAATTCGTCATTGCATGTCAGAGCGGTCCGGTGGACCTTTGCTCTTAGTTACAGTCGTGTCGGTCGATCGGTCTGTCAGGTCTGGTTACCCAGAAACCAGACAAAGTCAGGGAGAAGTAAGGGAAGCAAAAGAAAGGAGGGAAGAAGAGCAAAGAGGGGGAAGTTCGTTAGTTGGAGGGTTTAGCTTGACATAGCCGATTGAAGTTCGGAAATTTTTGGGTTTGACCAGAAGTTAATTTTGGGGTTACATGTCTAAAAGGGAAAAATTTAGTTTTCAAAATTGCACGATTTAATTTTGATCACAATGCGAGCCGCGGCTTTGTGTGCTTGCGAACTTCCTCGACTGTGGCTTTGGTAGTGTTTCATAATGGTAGTGGTACAGTCCCTTAAGTACCTGTAGCTCTTGAATTAATCACTTTAGACCCCAAGTGTGCTAGTTTGTGTTGCAATTGTTTTATCGGGAGGAACACAAAAAGTTACAAATATGCAGGGTGTCCCATTAAAAATTTTGAATCGGACGTCACGTGGCCAAAAACAAATACCTCATTGGGTGAGACAATAATAAGAAAAGATATTATATTTGCTCTAATTTACATCCCCAAAATTATAATTTGTAACTATTGCCCAGTTCCGATATATTGCTTGTCTTAGTCGTCGTGGGACACCCTGTATTTATATATAGAATACAGCTCAGTTCTCTTAAGTTGTGTGAAGACCTGATCTGATGTTTGGAGAGGTGCTGTTGCTGCTATTGTAATCATATTCTTGACGCAGTTCAGACAGAAACAGTTCGGCCAATCGGTGACACGACATTGGAGCGCTATCTCCAGCCGCTTTATTGTTAGCGCATGATTGGTGACCCTTTATTTTTTTCCGGTACACCAACGGCCCACTCTTTTAGTTATAGAAGAAGAGTAGTATGGATATGCCGGTTCTGATCCTCCCTGAAGGTCATTCAAATGGGGTGGGGATGACCTTGGTTTCCATATTTCATGAGGTGTATTGACGTGGGTTTTTCTTATAGGTGCCGGTTCTGATCCTCCCTGAAGGTCATTTTGTAACGTTGTCTTTCCAAAAGTGATCGTATCTTAATGGGGCTTTTTAAATGGGGTGTTGGGTAACCTTGAGAGTTCCAGTTCACATTGTGCTTATAGACACTGATTTTGAAATATTTGTCATTAGTGTTTGTATTGGTTATTTGCGTAACCTTGAGGTTTTTTTGTGTTATTGTATAGCTGCTTATTTTGAACGTCCTTGAATGTGATTATTGAGACTGATATTTCTTTGCGGTTTTGAGAAGAATGCACGGTGACGTATCTTCACCTTGATGGTATCTGTATAAATAGTGTACTAACGGTGCTAGTGATCAGTAAAAGTCGAGAGACGATCGGAGTATATTCCCGAAGTATATTGTGTACAGATATAAATTGGTGAGCACCCTTTTATATTATTTATCCAACAGTAACATTATTTGTTTTTCTTTAAACAATGTCTGTCACTACCTCTGAATTGCATGAAATTAACAATAAAATCAACTGTGAACTAAATAACAAAATACCGTTCAGAACTTTATCTTCATTAACTGTAAACAAAGCCCATACAATTAAGAATCTGTCACCAGTCAAATCAAAATTTGGTGAATGTCTAGTAGCAACACTATTAGAAGATAATGCTGATGAGTTCAAAGTATGGTTACCGAAAAGAGTAACGGAACATATGTCTGAAGCGGTGATCAAAGAGATAAATGAATCACAAAATAAATATTCACTATCATATATAGGTCAAAGTTCACCTAAAACACCAGGCACTCGCTCCAAATGTTTGATGAAATTTGATTATATTCAACAATAATATATTTGGTGATGAGGTAGTACAGATTGTGTTGGGTATAAATAATATAATGGTTACTCCCATGTATTGGACCCCGATATATGGAAGGTAAATTCGAGATAAAAAAAAACATTTGTTTGTAGCTGATATTAGACGTTCCGTTTGTTTCAGAAGCAGACTAACTCTCCATTCCCATTATATAATGTGGATGCAGTATTCGGCAATGGGGTGGCCTGAAGCAAAAGATCTACGTAGTGCCATCCAGAGAATTGCATGCCAGTTGGTGGATTTGATTTTCGATGAGGAACATTCCACAGCGTATGACTTAAGTATCTGCTGGGATGATGAAGAGGTCGAACGAAAGAGGATACTAATAAGGAAATATGAAGCAGGGGAAAAGTTATGCAGACAGTATTTACGTGAAGAATGTACCGTCGACCAACTATGTGATGGAATGATTAATAATCAACTCAAACCATTTTTGTACGAAATAGTTAAATACTTACCTCAAGATATTATTATCAAATATCGCCTTCTAGATAAGGAATGATAACTGTATACACCGTGTGTCGTTTTATATGTATAAATAAAAAACTAAATGTACTAAAAAGCTGTTTTATTTCTGCGAGTTAGATATAATAAAAAATCAGAGACACTTAGTAGGAATGAATAAGTCCATTTTGAATAGATCCATCAAAGGCGTTGTAACTAATGCACGAATCATGAATTATCAATGCATACACCTTCGTATTCGCTGGGAAAGAAGATCTGGTTTCAAATTCCAATGATATATCCACAGTTGAGAGCTGAAGGTTATCAGGTTGATGACTGCAGTCAATCACAAATAGAGGATTGTCACTAAACTCCTTTATGTTAAGAATTGGTTCTGGAATGTCCTTGTTATAAAATGTTCTTTGGAAGCTCTCAAATGCATAGTAAGCTGCAGTATTTAGCTTTCTGTTGAAATCTAGGTTCCATCGTTCATACGGATATACCTGATTATTCAACTTTAATCGAATTGAATTTATGTTGGCATGAATGAACTTAGTGATATCCTCTTTAGGATTTTCTGCTAATTTTGAGTCTTGAAATCCAACGATAACAAACAAAGGCCTCTCCAGTTTGTTGGTTGTTCGAATTGCCCAGACGTCTGATGATGTTGAGCGAAGTGATGGCAGTTCATACAAATCCCAAGAGCGAAATGCTACCTTAATCCTTGAATTGAGACTGTTTTTATTCAATCGCTGTAGAAGTTTTACCTTGTATCGATCTTCAGGAACAATATGTTGAACCTTCCATTCAATCTTCGATATTGTTAACTGAGCGTCACATTCACCAACAAAGCAGTTTTTGAAAGATCTTGCAATTACCAAGACGAGCTCTTGTTTTATATTCAGAATTCCTTTTTTGTAGTCCTCTGCGAATCCCATTATATGCTTTAGAGGTATCCTACCACTGAATACTTTGCTGTTTAAATCCCATATCGCTAAATTATCAGCATTCAGGCCCCATCCGGTACATAAAAGTGTATGGGCTGCACTTTTACCATGTGAAATCATTGTTTTCATTGTTGAAGTTATTCCAGGATTCCGCACAACAACAACTTTTTCACCACCCATATGCAGAGAAATTTCATCAAATAAAAAGGATAGAGCATTATTAGATAGGTAGCACGTCTTCGTTGCATCTGCTGGGGTAAACGTTCCTTCAATGTAAATGTAACTGTCAGCAATATTTAAAATGAGATCTTGGAAATTTATCGGTATATGAACAATATCGGAGTTCTTGAAATACGGCGAACCGTACGGCTTGTATGTGTATTCATGAAGGCTGGCTAAGGAACGGTCCATGATAGGTTCCTCAAAAACATCCAACGTCTCACTTGATACGTGCAGAACCATTTTTTTTGGTAAGTTGCAGTCCTATAGATTCGAGGAACTTACGATTCAGTAGAGAAATTTTCGATGCTGTATCCTTGGCGGCAGACGAACGACGAATAACGTCAATTCTCTGATTTCGTCGTATTTTATGTCTACTTGTGTGAACTTTCTTGACATTTTTCAATTGGTATGAACCTACGTTGTACAAAAAACCCATCTTGCTGAATTATGAAGCTTGTTTTAAGTTAAACGTCGCAATTCCAATTTAACGATTACTTTTTCACCACGGAAGTTGATTAGATTCCCATCGTCATCCAAAATTTTAAGTGTGATGTTGTCGATAAACTGACGTCCGCTTGGCTTTACGCTCATATATATTACATTCTGTGGCTCCTTTGTTAGTTTGAATCCTGGCTCGACGTCTATGTCAAACTCGTAAAGAGTGTGCATTTCATTTCCATTGTGGTACGCGCCAGATATCAGTCCACAGTCGATTCTTATCAATCTAACTGTAGTTATATTAACCGGTAAAGTTGACACATGTATTTCATCATGTCCAAAAATCTTCGGTTCAAACCCAATCAAAGATGCGATTGAGTTAGGAAAAGATAAGTCAACATCATACGCTGAGTATAGCTCACACTTTAATGTATTGTTGTTAGCTTTGAGAGAGAACAACTCATCAGTTGTGGGCTTAGGTGGGTGTATACTGATGGGCTTTATTGTCCTTTGTAAATATTTATTTAGTTCATCGATTTCGTAGGTACCTGGCGGAATATATATAATTTTGAATTTGGTGTTATCTGTTGGATACCTC
This sequence comes from Callosobruchus maculatus, assembly GCA_951848785.1. NCBI lineage: Eukaryota > Metazoa > Arthropoda > Insecta > Coleoptera > Chrysomelidae > Callosobruchus > Callosobruchus maculatus. The sequence goes on from CATOUR010000032.1 coordinate 4,096,338, forward strand.
AAAGCGATTAGATTATTTTCTTCGTGTACGTTGAATATTGAGTTGTAGGAGTAAAAACCTATTAGACCCAAACCATACTGGGCGCTAGTATCTAGCTCAATTGGTGGATAGAAATTAGCCGACAACTCGCTGTCATAACCCGTCAACGTAAGTGTGTAAGACATGACTGATGGGGTGCAAAAAAAGGTAACACTTTGTATATCCAAACAGCAACATTTATTGAAAACAGCAATTGTTTTTTTGATTATTATTCTTTAAAGTAATATCATGTAAATTACAATAACAACAAAATATTTTTCTTGGCGGCGGCCCATCTGCTTGATCGCCACTCTGATGTGTATCATAATGCTCCCAGCAGAATTGGAATCGCTGCATGTCCGGGTCTTCCTTCAAGTGTAATGGTAGTTTGTACCATACATGTGCTATTTCATTAGGTGCGCATGCTATGAGTACTTCTTTTGGTATGTGAGCAAGTTCCTCTTCTGTCATGTTCAACAGACTTCTTTCCTTTGAGAATGCTTTCAGGGAATAACTCATTTTTCTAATTGTTTCACGATCCATTTTTATTAGCTTTCTGCTTTTCCTCGGAAAGGAATCGTAGACACAAATGTCCACACCAAAAAGTATTGAAGTTCTGCTGTCGTCTGAGATTATACAAGATCTTAATTTTCCTTGATTGATCGAATAAATACTTCACTAGCTCGTTCGTTGGTGGTAGGTTGCCGAAACTATCATAATACAACACCACCATTCCCCGTTTTATATATGATACCCAATGTGACCCACCCCCACTCTTGCTATCTAAGTTGATAATGGCTGACTCATTCCAGAATGGACCTTGTTTAGGTAGATCATCACGCATAAAAACTCCTCTGAAATACGGTATTTTTAGCTGTTTGGCATAATAAACAAGGTCGTTGTCTGTCAGCGGTCGTTGGGGTAGGGTTTTTAAAAGTTTTTTGAAGTCCGAGCTTTGATAAACAAACCCAATCCTTTGCGGTATGGTTTCAAATATAAACCACTGCCAATTTTATTCATACCGGAGATAGATGTAGAATTTTTTTCTCGTGCTGAATTTATTGCTTTAGAGGTCCTAACAATATTTGCAATACCCCCAGCGAGACTGCCTAATGCTGAGAGACCTGCAAAAATTGGTATCAAGGGTAGAATTCCACCTACTTTTGGAATAGGTATAACTCGCGGAAGGCGAATACGTCGTTTCCCTCCCAGAGACTTGATATGCTTCCGGGCGGCTAATAATGCTGCAGAAGTTGCTTTCCGTAGCACGTTATTATCTTGCTTATGGTTCGAAAATCTCTTCATATTTTTGCGAACTCTGTTTAGTATCCCTGAACCAAAATGCACCTTCTTTGTAGCCTTCCTCATTTTCCTACGCACACATTTTTTCTTATTCCTTCTACGTCGTGATCCATAACCCATTCCCGCATGATGTTTTACACGTAATGCATTCCACAATTTTTTACGCATGCATTTTTTCCTACTGCGCCCACGTCGTGATGCAAGACCCATTCCAGTGTGACGTTTTACTTTCATAATATTTGTAACTAACCAGGCAGCTGCTTTTTCTCCGAAGTTTGCATCAGCTGATTTGACTCGTTTCCAGGCTTCTTGTTGAAGCAGGTAGTCAGCCGAGTGTCTTGTAGCCAAGTCAGATTTGCGGTATGCAAGGTCGTGCTGTAAGCAAGCCGCGTCTAATTTATTGATTCCTTTTTGGCCAAGAGCTAGCCTTTCCTCCACGCGCGTGCCCGGCCCACAAAACTGATAAAAGGGTAAATGTGCTTCGAATGGCAACTTATCTATCAACTTGTTAACAATTCCACCACCAGTTTTGGAAATGCTGCTACACCTTCTCCCAAGAAGTATCGGCATTTAAATAAAACATATATAAACAACTGCGGCTTATATACGGTTAAGTCGTTGCACGATGAAGGTGACAAAACAAGATCAGGAATTAAGTATTAGCAATATTGATGTAAAGGTCACGGATTTGGAAAATAATACTTCTCATCATCGACATGGTATACTACTACCATCCACGATTCGTTGTATTATTGTTGGCCCATCAAACTGCGGAAAAACCAATGTGCTGATATCTTTGTTGTTGCATCCTGATGGGCTTTTCTTCGAAAATATCTATATATTTTCAAAATCGCTTAATCAACCCAAGTATACATTCATAGAAAAAGTAATGAAGTCGATTGATGGATTGGGATATCATGCATTTACCAATAACTCTGATATTCTACCACCATCAGAAGCCAAACCAAATTCAGTTTTCATTTTCGATGACGTTATATGTGAAAATCAAAATGTTATCCGAGAATACTTCAGTATGGGTCGACACAAAGGTGTGGATTGCTTTTATTGCGTGCAAAGCTACAGTTGGATACCAAAAAGGGTGATTAGAGATAACGCAAATCTGATTGTGTTGTTCAAAGTTGACAACACTAACCTCTCACATGTTTTTTCAGATCATGTGGCACCCGACGTAACCTTTAAGCAGTTCCAAGATATGTGTGCAATGTGCTGGAGGGAGAAATATGGGTTTCTAGTAATTGATAAAGATAGAGAACTAAAAGATGGTCGGTACAGGAAAGGATTCGATAGTTTCATAAATCCACTGGTGGACTAGGAATATCATCAATTGAATGTGAGACTGCAATCAATGTACATCGCAGCTGTAGCATTACCATAACAAGTATGAAGCAGCAACAGAGCAGCATTGAGATTGCTCTCAAAAAAGAATTAGTGGAAGCAACAGAGTCTGTCCAAAAAAAATTTAATGCTGTAAAGAAAGGTCGCGACATCGATAACACAGCATTGGAACGGATATATGAACCTATTACGAAACAGCTGAAGACAATAGCGAATGCATCAGTTCATACACAATCGAAACAACCAATGCAAAACGTTGGTCATACAAGCACTCCTAAAAGACCACAATCTACATATCCAAATCAAACCCTTCCCTCTACTAGTACACCAAAAGGGGCGAGATTCGAAGAATTGACTTCCGCTGCTTTTTCCGGTATAACACCAATAAAGGAGTTACCTGATACACCATCATCAATTAATGAGAGGGAAAGAGATTCAGTTACTCAGTATGTATCTACAGCTAATTCAAGTGTGGACAGAGAGGCAGTTGCTGAGGTGCTGAAAAGTCATATAGATAATTTGAGAGCAGGACATCCGGCCTATGGAAGTGTTTATAATGTGAGGATCAACCCACAATCACAGAAGCTGTTAATGGGTGTACATGAAGTGGAATTTGATGATAAGGCGGTTTATTTATCGTCGGGTGATAAGACTACTAAATTCAAACTATCCCCAGACTTACTAGATATGATGTTTGTAGGAGATACACGAAACTCCAACTCAAAAACTCTACACACATTCAGGTCCATATTGAATCTAACTAATGTACTTCGCAAAGATTACACACCTCTTAATATTTACAATGTCGACGGATCTGAGTATTTCAATAAATTATTTAATATCCTATCTACATCATCCCCTATGCATTTGAGAGCCAGAGTTGGTAGGGGACATACACAAATGAAGATACCTAAGTATAAGATATTTAACACTAATAAACGCGACTTTGTGTACTGGAACGACATCAACGAGCTGATTGATCGATTGAAATTGCTATACAGCTCAAAATCAGCTGGTCATACAAACCACGACAACGAAATTTTATCTATAATAGAAGAATTGCGTGAAGAGGGCGTAATACCCTAATTTGGGGTATATATATTTGCGAGTTGAAAGATCCCACTAATAGTATAACGCTTTCGTAGCGATGCACAATACGATAGATAAGTTTGGTCGTCGCAGTTCTAAGCATACAACTGTACGTGGTATTCCAGGTATTGGTTTTAAACTTACACAAACTGGAAATTATGATATCAATGGAAAGCAGTTAAAGAATGTTGGTGATCCTACAGATGAAAATGACTCTGTTCATATAAAGTATGTTGAAAAAAAACTAAAAAGTACCGCTGATATGCTTGAAAGTATAGTGAATAGCAAAACGCTAGAATTGAGTGATGGCCTTGAGAAAAAGATTGATGTATTAACAACCAATTTGATATCCATTTTAGAGCAACTAGAGGTTCTATATAATTTTTGCCAGAAATTAGCTAGTGGAGTCAACAGGGAATTCGATGCTGAAGGTGGCCCTGTTTTACCAGCGTGGCTTGCAGGCTACACTTTAAATCAACTCAGACCATAGATCGGTTGATTTTTCATGATTAATGATCAGTTTCTTTTCTACAATCACCTGAGTCAGACCTCTACATGTAGATATGTCAGTTAACAGCGCAACAAAACGTGGCATAGCAGAAGAATTACACAAGGCAGTTCGGAAGAACTTTCGCCGTCGAAAAACTATCATAAAAGGTTTCGCTGACTTATGGCAAGCCGATTTAGCGGAAATGCAACCTTTTCATAAGGAAAATAATGGCTATAGATACATATTGGTAGTCATTGACTGCTACTCTAAGTTCTTATGGTGTAGAGCAATTAAGAATAAAGATATGCAAAACGTGACGGCTGCAATGCATGATATCCTGCAGGACGCTAGCTATCATCCAACCAATCTGCAAACAGATAACGGATCTGAGTTTTACAATCGCAAATTTTTTGATCTGATGCAAAGGTATGGAATTAACCATTACTCCACGTTCTCTACGAAAAAAGCAGCAATTGCCGAAAGAGCTATTCGTTCACTGAAACACTTGTTGTACAAGGAATTTTCTGCAAGAGGTAGTTACAAATGGATTACAATTCTGCAAAATGTCACTAACTTCTATAACAACAGGAAACATCGAACAACAGGATTGGCCCCCATCGAAGTCGATTTTCATACACGATTGAATGTGTATCGCAATCCAAAGGTAGCAGGCAGAAGTAAGCTTAAACTTGGGGACATTGTGAGAGTAAGCAGATATAAAGGTGTATTTGAAAAAGGTTACACCCCCAACTATTCTACGGAATTGTTTAAAATACGCAACGTTAACATTACAAATCCAGTCACATATATGTTAGATGATATGGATGGGCAACCGATAAGCGGCTGTTTCTACGAAGCTGAGCTAAAAAAGACGCAGTTTCCAGATGAGTATCTGATTGAAAGGGTCTTGAAGAAAAGAGGAACCAAGCTCTTCGTTAAGTGGTTAGGTTTCCCGAAAGAAAAAAATTCGTGGATAGACGTAAAAGATGTATTGTAATGATTCAATAATATATTTGAATGGTTTCTCGATAACTGTGTAAACTTATTTCATTATTTTTTGTTTGGATGATTTTTAGATTCGTTTATAAATAAAACAGTTGTTTGGACTAACTGTAGTTTTATTTTTTCGCATATATATATATATTTACAATAATAATCATTCATTAATTTGTTAGATTATTAAATCGGGCGACCTCGCTCGCTCTCCACCTGCGTCTCTCCTTCTTAGACAAGAACGGTGGGGGCATCCGCAGGACCGCCCTGTTTTCTAAGTTCGGTTTATAGCTCTGGTAGTTATCGCTATCCCAGTTTTCTGAAACAAAAAAGTGTTGTTTTGTAATGCGTGCGAAGATTGCAAGATGCAAAAGGTGAAAGGTGTATAAGGATATATTGCTAAATCTTACGAGGTTTCATTAAATTTAGATTTTTCAGGAATGATGGGTACACACGTTGAAAGTATCAATATCATATTATCAATACACAACAAAAAATAATAAAAAATTGCTATGTTGGCGCATGTTGAAAGTATCAATATCATAGGATTGGTACAAAACAAAAAAAAGATGCTAAGTTGGTGGTGGTTTGATTTTTTCGCATTTAATGAACACATTTTATACCTTCAATCTGCACCTCTACATTGGTGGTGGCGACTTCATCACCCTGCTCTCTTCCTTTTACCCCACGGTTGTCAGAAGCTGTAAAAAAGAAAGAATTATCGATGAGTATATGGTTAGTTTGTAATAGAATACGTTTGCTTCGCAAAAAAAAGTAAAAACATAGAAAGATAAACTGTTTTTGATAAATTTTTAGTGTCATCAATAAAGGTAGCATTTCATAAACTCGGAAATAATTACTCATAAACAAACTACATAGGTACCTTCAGATGGTGCATGACCCTCTGCCAATCTTCGCCGACACCGCACCAGGTGATTCGCCATCGACGACGGCTTCACTAGATGGTCCGCGATCAGCGGACATTGCCGCAGACCAAATGTCCGGTGATCTGTGGTCGCTGCTGCCACACCACCCTGACATGCTGTCTCCCGCAGCCGCCTCGCCACCTCTGTGAAGCCGCTGTATCGGCTATCACCCGGAATGACCTCTGGTGCTGAAAAGAAAAGAAGAGTACATTGTAGAAATACATATGAGTGGATACTAGCGAAAACAGACTTGCTGTATTTTGACTTGTTACTTGTACGCAATGTATACAATGGCAGAATAATGTTTACCTTGACTCAGGTGCTCCAGGTCCAAGATGTTGAATCCTATGGCTTCCATTCTTCCTCTTGATTATCTTGCTGTAATCTTGCTATAACTGAAGAACTGAATCACGAACTTCACTAAGTAATTCTCGTTCAGCCACCGTATTTATACGATATTAGGGGACTAACGCTTCCCCTCCTCCGCTTCAATCCTCTCTTAGGGTACGTCGTTTCAGGAATATAGAAAGACCAACCCACCAGCCAATCGGCGTATAGACCATTAAGTACGTTATATGCTTTGGCAACGCATTCGCACGTCATCAACTGCTATTGAAACGGGAATATAGAAAGTTCAACCCACCAGCCAATCGGCGTATAGACCATAAATCCCTATTGGTGGAAATGTTATATGCTTTGGCAACGCATTCGTACGTCACCAACTGCTATTGAAACGGGAATATAGAACGACCAACCCACCAGCCAATCGGCGTATAGACCATAAATCCCTATTGGTGGAAATGTTATATGCTTTGGCAACACATTCGCACGTCATCACCTGCTCCTGAAATACTTTGTCGCCCAACCCCAACCATGCTAATTTAGATCTGTGTACCACTATATCGATATCTGAAACCAACAAGAATTGTGGATGCTCCCACCAATATAACCTTATTGGATGCGATAGTTTCACCCAACCCACCCATCTAAAGCTTATTGGTTGTGATTGTTTCGCCCATCCTCCCCATCCAAGTATTCGTCCCCTCCGCTCTGATTTTACAACTGAATTATGTTGTGAATATTGTATATCATACCTATATCACCAACATTATGGCCGCAACCAATAATCAAGATGTTATAGTCGTCGGGGACGACTTACGGGCCATCCTGCAGGAGTTCGAAGATGAGGGGTTGCCTTTTACGCAGCTGGCTGCAGATGTCCAAGAAGAACTTGAAGAATTCGTCCATGTGAACCCACCAGCTGAAAACAACACCAGTGTGAACACCCCTGCAGCAATAGGAGCTGGCGTGGATGCAACGCAAGCAGCCGCAAGTGCAGTGCCTGCCCTGGCAACCAGTGTGAATACTCCTGTAGCTATAGGAGCTGGCGTGGATGCGATGCAAGCGTCCACAAGTACAGTGCCTGCGATAACGAGTAGAAAAATAAAAAAGGCACCTTCCAAGCCTTTTGGAGCATTATTGCGGCAGACATTGGAAAAATCAAATAAACCTCCAAAAACAGAGATCGAAGACCAGACGGAAGCGTTGAGGAGTACTGTTCAACGCATCAAGGATGAAATAGCAAATAATGAGCGGCAACTGGTAGAGGAGCTGGCACTGAACGATAGTCTCCAAGCAGCACAAGTTATCGATGAGCAAAAGTTGAAACAGCTAGACGATGAAAGGAAGCGTGTAAAAGAAACCAAGACGAGGAGAAAGCGACAGTTGGATGATTGCAAGAAGAGAATCGACACCCTACGAGTGACATCAACTCAAAAAAGATGCAAGCTGACTGAAGAGAAGGAACGCATTATATCTTTCTTTGAGTTGTAAAATAAACAGCAAAATATTATATATATATTTATATACATTATATGTATCGATTTGCCTCATATTACGAATATTGAATAAAAATAAAAAAAAGGTATGATCTTTTATTTGATGATGGTATATTGTGTAAGTACCAGTGGGCTAACAGAAACGGTAAATATACCTTGTGGATTAGGGTGTGGCTTTACAGTACCCACCACCCAACGCCACCGATGTTCCACAAATAAAATGAAGAGGTGGGGAGGTATGGAGGGGGCTTTAGTGTGGGGAGCTTAGAACATAAAAGGCAGAGTTCTTGTCAATGAAAAACATAGTGCAGAGTCAACTGGTACAGTAATACAACTAGCAGCGAAATGGACCTCACTACAGAGTCAAACGGACCTTGCGACTCCACGTCTTGGATGCAGGATCAAGAGGACAGTTCCAGCATATGGAGTATGGAGACTGCGGTACCGGATGATGAGACACCCGACCAATCTCATTGGGCGGTGGCGAGACCACCGATGGACCATGGACCATGCGACTCCACAGTACAGCCGCTGGGGTTCCTGTTGTCTACTATAGACAGCTCATCAGATAACAGCGATGATGATGATGATGCTGATCCTTATCGTCCAGATGGTCCATCAAACCTTAGAGGTGCGCGGATAGAACTGCCTTTTCTCATAGATAGCGAGGAGGAGACATGAGGTGCTATTATTAAATTATAAAGAGATTTTTTTTTGTATTAACCAATAAACTTGTTTTTTTAAATCGTACCTTTTTTCAAAAAACCTTACCATCGTGACAGAAAAAAATTCATCGAGCGTGGGCGGCTTTGCCAACAAACGATCTTTCTAAAAATTTTATTCAGTGGTGTACTTTATTTTCTCATTTTTTATCAGTCTTCCAATTTTGTCTATCTCGATTTTTTCATGCTTCTAACGTTTTTTTTTCACTCTTTTTTTCTGAAAAACCACCGTTTTGAAGGACCGTTGAAGATCACATTTGGCCCTCAAAATGCGTCAAAATGGGCCTCCGCCGAGCCTTTGTATGCGCGGCGAGATAAGGTGGGTCGACGGCGGAGCCGTCGACCCACCGCCCGTGTCGATGTTAGTCGACGGCGCAGCAGTCGACCTAACCTCCACCTTTACCGAAACTTAGCACGACCCAGTAAGCACTATGTGTAATTGGAGACTATGCACTATCCTGTTGTCTTAGAAACCAACCTATAATTTTTTTCACCCGGGGTTTCGGGCAGTCGGGTAGTCGACGGCGCAGCCGTCGACCTAGTCTCTGCCTTTACCGATACTTATCACGAACCAGTAAGCACTATGTGTAGTTGGACACTATGCACTATCCTGTTGTCTTGGAGACCAACCTATAGTTTTTTTTCGCAGATATTTTTTTATAGACTAAACTTTTTTTTTCATATTTTTTTTATTTCTCATTTTATTAACCAGAAAAGAACTAGATTTCAAAATCGATATATATATATATATATATATATACAGGGTGAGTCAAGCTCAACGCCTCGGACTCTTGTGACCAAACGATACCGTCTTTCGAAAAATCGACTTTGCAAGTGTATGTAGGTCGAGTTGGGCTACACTTTAAAAATAATGACTTTTATACAGGGTGTCTAATAAAAGCGTGACATATCAAAGTTCTGTTTTTTTAAATGGAACACCCTGTATATTATTGCATATTTGGATTCCTGGGTGCATTTTAGTGTGACTTTATGTATCACACATGGGACTTTAAGCGAACCGTTTAGGTGCAAATCACAATTTTGGGTATAGGTAGATGTCAGAAAAAAATTGAATATCGCAGCTACGATAAATCTTAGAGGGCTGTGACTATACCGTGTTACTAAGCATGAAATGTGTCAGCTTACGTTAGACGGTCGAGTTCGAATTACATTTGTACTTGGAGAAATCGGTAGATCAATTAAGGAAACTTCAATCAAAGGTAACTTGATTTTTTCAAATGGGAATGTATAATTTTTTTTATACGATCAAATGTGCAATTTGATAGGCTTTCTAATTGTATCAGGTTTTAAATATCAATCTATGGTAGTTTTTATTAAATTTCGAGATTTCAATGAAATCAGTGTTTTTAAATTTCCTTACCCATAAACAAACTAGCAGGCCATGAAATATAAACAAAATCGTATTCAGATGGAAGAAAATAACTAACTTAGCAAAAAGATCCAGCAGAACTAGAGTAAAAGAACAAGTTTATAAAAATTCCCCACAACAAATCAACTCTAACCAGAAACAACGGCGGTAACATGTCTAAGGTTAAAGAGAAGCTGGAGTACGACAGAAATGGATAATTTTTACAGCCTACGAGCGACTGCAATGTACTAGAGATGAAAAATTTCCAAAATCACTAAACACTTTGAAATGAAAGCAAAACTTTCAGCGATCGTTGCCGTCAGTCTAATATCTTCTGAATGCAATTTCACATTTAATGGTACAAAACAATAGTCATTTCCGTCAAAGTCAAAAGTAATGATCCTCTGACTGTCGTCCTTTAAATTTTTCAGTATCTATTAGCAAGATCGCAAAAAACGAATACTGACAAATCATATTTTAATTTTCTGCCAGGTAAATTATGTTTAATAATTTGAGCAGATTTTTAATTTATTCTTCATTTTCGGCGATCTTGCTTATAGGTAAGTATTGAGGAATTTGCAGAACTCTAGTCAGAGGTATCGAGTACTATTTCTTTAAATCATGAAATGTTAAATTTTATTCTGAAGCTATTAAATTGCCAGCAACATTACGTGGTAGATTTCCTTTCATTTCAAAATTCACAATGGTTTTGTGAATCGTCAATCTTTAGAATATTGTAGTAGCCGGTATGCTGTGAAAAATACCCATTTCTGTCATACTCCAGCTGCTTTTTGACGTTAGATGTGTTATGTCTGCTATTTCTGGTTAGAATTGATTTGTTATAAGTCACTTTTATAACTTTGTCCCTTTACTCTAGTTCGTCCGTAACTATCTGCTAAGTTAGTTGTTTTGTTCCATCTGAACAGTTTTTTGTTTATATTTCATGGCCTGCTAAGCTGCTTATAGGTAGGAAAAGCGAAAAACACCGGTTTTACTGAAAATTTGAAATTAAATCAAAACTACCAGAGATTGATATTTACAACCGCATATCGTTAGAAAGCTTATCAAATTGCACATTCGATCGTATAAAGAAAACTATGCATTCCCATTTGAAAAAATCAAGTTACCTTTGATTGAAGTTTCCTTAATTGATCTACCGATTTTTCCAAGTACAAATGTGATTCGAACCCGACCGTCTAACGTAAGCTGACACATTCCAAGCTTAGTAACACGGCAAAGTCACAGCCCTCTAAGATTTATAATAGCTGCGATATTCAATTTTTTTCTGACATCTACCTATACCCAAAATTGTGATTTGCACCTAAACAGTTCGCTTAAAGTCCCATGTGTAATACATAAAGTCACACTAAAATGCACCCGGGAATCTAAATATGTAATAATATACAGGGTATTCCATTTAAAAAAACATAACTTTGATATGCCACACTTTTATTAGACACCCTGTATAAAAGTCATTATTTTTAAAATGTAGTGCAACTCGACCTACCTACACTCGCAAAGTCGATTTTTCGAAAAGTGGTAGTGTTTGGTCACAAGAGTCCGAGGCGTTGAGCTTGACTCACCCTGTATATATTTGAATTTATTTATTTTTAATTATAAGACATACATAAAAAATATTGTAATAAAAAAACACATTTGTACATTACTACTATCTTAGAAAATTTTACACAAATATCTAACACCTGCATACAAATAAATACAAAATTAAAAGTTTTTGTTCACATATTTTTTTTGTTACTCATTTATTAAATAATCTCATAATCGATATATTTATATATTTTTTTTCAATTATAAGATATACATAAAATTACATTTGTACATTGCTACTATTCTATAAAAATATTATTAACTGAAACACTAAATTTGAGAACAAGTATAATTTATTTTCTGTAATTATTATACATGAAAAGTTATTAATTATAAAATATATATTTTAACAATAATATTTTTATACATACATGAAATTTTATTAAAATTGAGTAATACATTTTTTGTAATTATTGTACATGAAGATTTATAAAAAAATAAAATATACATTTAAACAGTAATATTTTTATATACACATGAAATTTTATTAAAATTAAAAAATACATTTATATAATAAGATTTTTATATATTCAATGAAAATTTGTTAAAATTAAAAAATATATATTTAATAACAATTATATATATATGAAAAATTTATTAGTTAAAATATACATTTATACAATACTATAATTATAAAATAAAGATGCTATACAAATATCTAACTCTAAATATATACATATAAAACCCTAATTCTAACTATAAGGGAAAGTGTAGTATATATCTATATATATACTATATATATATATACTACACACCCTTCTGGTTTTGGGACAGACAGATCGGATGGTAATCCACGGATTCGATCGTCGCTATCTGTCCCTCCAGCTTTGCTATCTTCGCCTCATAATTTTCTATCTTGGAGGCTCTCTCCTCCAGGCCTTCAAGCTTACCGCCGGCTTGCCGCAACTTCACGTCCTGCTGCTGAGCTTCTTTCCGACGTTGCTGCAACTTCGATTCCCTCGACAGTACTTCCTCCCGAAGTTGCTGCAACTCCACCTCCTGCAGCAGAACGTCGCCCCAAAGTTGCCGGCTCGACTCTTCGGCGGTTCGCTTCTCCTCCCTGGCGGCCGATAAGATCTGCGGGAACTGGTCCTCCTTCAGTTCCTGCACCCTCACCCTTGCGTCCTGCAGTTCCTTTCTCATCTTAGCAGTCGCCTTGGCAAGCAGCGAGCCAGGATCCTCCTCCACAGTCTGGCTGCTCCCACTACTGGTCTGGCTGCTGCTGCCGCTACTGCTTCCGCTACTGCTTCCGCCACTGCTTCCGCTACCGCTGCTACGTTGACTGGCCTCGTGCGATGTCAGCGACTCGAGGGACGATTGAGTCGCTGATATCCGCGGTGTCCTGGGTGTACGCGGCAAGGCCTCCAGGATGTCAGCCGGTGCCGGTGAAAATGATGACTGGGCATCATTAACCGCAAGAGGTTCCGGGCTTCGACTTGCCTGATGAAGCTCCGAAGATGTCGTCGTCGATGACTCCACTGGAGCAGTAACAAGCACATTCTGATGCACTATAATTTTGTGTGCTTGATTCTGATCCGGTGGAGTAATCGACAACGGCAATGTCGGGGTAGCTTCCTCAACAACCGCCGAAGTCCGGACGGGTGACTCTCGCAAAAAAGGTGGTTCCGTTACAGTCGGAGCCTCGTGCAATACGGAGAAGTCTACCGTCGACTCCGGTACAGCAGCGGAAGTGGCAAACTGGGGTACAGGTTGCCGAAATCGAGCTGTGTAAGTCTTGCATGCCGACTTACACAGCTTAAATTTGGCACCCTCATTTCGCTTCCGCTGCGTTGCCGAACTCGACGGTACTCTTACAACCTTCTTTCGCGGCTCTTTTTGCATCGCAACCACTTTTTTTTGCGATTCATCACCATCTACCTTCTTGGGGCGTTTGGTACCCGTCATCATCTTCATAGGCGCCGTCCTTTTCCTGGTGGTAGGACTTGCGCGTACTTGCGAGGGACCAGCCTTGGCAACAGGCGATCGCGATAGCAGCGTCGATCGCTTCGGTGAGCTTTGAAACTCATCTTCTGAGTCGTATTCGATGGGCATCTGTAACAATAAAGAGAAAACCATATTTAGAAACATATCCATGAGGGTAGTTGGTAGAGCGGTCTCCCAAGTTAGGATAAAATTATTTTTACTTACACTTCTCTTCAGAGACATGGTTCGTAGCTGGTTAGTTGGTGGCTGGTAGTGAGATGTATTCTGGCGGCAAAAGCTGGACAGAATGATTTCTACCTGTCCTCGCCTGCACTTTTAAGACCTCAATCCACCAATCAGATAGTTCGAGAGTAGGGGTAGAGGCAGAGGTGTACGCCCACTCCTCCAATGGGGATGAAAGACAGCCCACATCCCTACCCTATCAACTCCAATGTCGCCATGTTTTTTTTTGTCTCTTTCTACATCAATGTGTATTTAGAACTTATGAAATATTTCATGAGTTTGAATACCTGGAGCGGTAATGATTTTTTAAGTATGTATTAATAGATGTGTATGCCTTAAAGAGGGTAGCCATGGGGCACCATTAAATTTTAAATGGGTATTTATAGAGGCTTACCTTTCTTCATGGAATAACCTAATCTTAAAGATGGGGTGGCAATAACAAATTTTGTTAATGGCTTAGGGATTATATAGAGGCTTACCTCTCTTCGTGGAATAATCTAATCTTAAAGATGAGGTGGCAATAAAAAATTTTGTTAATGGCTTAGGGATTATATAGAGGCTTACCTCTCTTCGTGGAATAACCTAATCTTAAACATGGGGTGGTAATAAAGTTTGTTATGGACTTAGGGATTAAAGAAATAAACTGTATTATGAGTTTACGAGACCCAAAGGGTCTCATTCCCCGAAACACTCCGACTGCTAGGGACAGCTCGCCTTTTCTATAATTATACTCGTTTAAATAAATATCTCAAAGCTTTCTTGTGGATATATTTATTGATTAATACAATTTGAAATTTTCTTATGTATATATTAACATACCAAATAAAAGTAACTGCAATACACAAAGATTTAAATATCAATTCTAAAACTACAAATATAATACGTTGAAAGCAACTTAAAATTCCAAGACTCCACTAACAACTATTTAAGATATTAAATTCTGCAACAACCAAAAAATTATGAACAGACAAATTGAATCTAAAACTATGAATCTAAAAGAAAGACACTCTATGTATTAATGAAAATTATGATCTGCTCTTTCGGCTAACGACTCGTCTTTCAGAACTTTCATATGTGGTTGCGGATGTGACGGAGGCGGTGTCCTAATCCACGAATCAATAGCCTCACAAACTCTCAATGCACATCTCCCATTCGTGTTTTCGGAATGGTAGTCACACTTTTTGCTATGAACACTCTGCTCTGCTCTGCTCATGCCCACGTTAAGACAGATACTATGATCTATAGCCTCAATGTTCACTATCTGTATGTTTTTCAAGTTTAACATAGCTACAGCTCTCACTACATACTCATACTTCTGATGGCCCTTAAGAAAGATTTTATCGCTGTTCCTGATATGTTGTTTAATTATTTTCATGATTTGTTGCGCATTTGTATTTCCACTACTGTATCTGATGCCATGATTATATTTTTCCAAAAACTTGACGCTTCTTTGATCTTTTACGCTCAGTTCATTGAATTTAATGACGGGTTTAAGCACATAATGAAATAAACTTCCACTTTTCTTAAACCCTATCTCTTTTGGAACAAACGTAGACTGGATATTATATCCTTGGATATCTAGAACAACTATAGTCATTTTTGAAGTCTCACAATGAATCTGATGTAGATTGTGGGTAGTCTGAGTTTAGGTTAAATAAAATGTGCCAACTTTATTCTGCAAACATATATTTAATACTATCACACTTTACAAGCTTACAGTAACTTAAATCTAATATTTAGAAACTTCGGCTAACATTAATTGTATAAGTAGATCTAAATTACCATCTTCAGGAGCCTCATCTCGCGCGGTGATCTGATTAATGGCATCGATAGCATATTTTACATTCGATGCGGGGTCTGTTTGGTAAAATTGAATGTCAGAGTGCCCCCAGGGTAAAGTTTTTGTTGTATTTGGAATTATAAACCTTTTATCATCGTTGTGTGCTAAAGCTACTTTATTTTTGACTTCTGTATATACATCATGCAACCTGCTTTTGAATGTATTCATTTTTCTTAAAATCAGACCACCATTCTCTAGTATATGCTTATAATCATTACCACATAACTGATTTTGTATTACTGCTTTTTTAACACCCTTTGCTTTTTTCATTTCTCCCTTAACTGACTTGATATAGTACGCCTTCGCACCTGTTCCGTAAAAACTTATTATAGGATCTTCTGGAAATTCGTCTTTCATTTTACCCAGAATAGAGTCATTGACTGGAATGTTGAACTCATTGTTTTGTTTATAATTTGAAGTATCAAACTCGCTAATATTATTTCTCATAAATTCATAGAAGTCATCTGTATGAGTTTTCAAAATTTGCGAATCTGTATCACAGTAAAGCATAGATACTTTATCGTTGAACTGCTTTTTAAGAAACCCATAAAAAAAATCATACATTACTATTTTAGATATGTCCAGTATACAGAATCCCACGTATATTGGCTTAAAATAATGTACTCTAACTTTTCCTAAATGGATAGCTGCAAGATTTTCGTTGAATATGGAACAACTCTTGAAATTTGGACGAGCTACTAGTGCTCCGACACCGATGCTATTACGAAGATTTTCCCAATGTGTGACCAACTTTATATCTCTTCTATTATCTACATTTTCCATAGTTTTTCCAAAAATTGCATTATTTAGAAGCTTATAAAAGTCCCTTTCAAATTTATTGTTTGCTTTATTACGCATTGCCGTATTGAGATCGATATATTCCTTCAACCAGAACGATTGTTTGAACTTAAGGATCCTGTGAACCTTGGTTACTTGCAAACCATACCGTACAGCTTGTTGTAGTACGCGATAATGTACAATATATTTTTTCTTGTCGTACAGATTTGGGATTAATTTCGGAATCTTTGTCTTGGCATTTGGTGGGATCATACTTTCCACCAAAAACGGAAGGTCGCTATGTGAATCGTGTAACCCTTCAGGATATCGCACATCAACTTCCAAGACATAGCCATTCTCACCGTCTATTTTGGCATTTTCTAAATCGAATGTAGATATTTCTGAATCCCCCATCCATTCAAAACCTCCCGTAGGAAGAGGTGACGACATAGCATGCCCGTAAAGATTCGTGGCATCGAGATATGATATAAATGTCGATTCTTTAGATGGATCATAATTTGGTAAATATTTATTATTTGCTTCGTGCATTCTATCGCTGCATTGACTTATCCCCCCGCGAATACCATTCTTAAAGAACCCAATCATATCTATGTCCGTAAGGAGCTGGAGATTAACTTTGGTATACTTTAACATGGCATCCCAAGACAATCCAGGAGATGTAAAATAGTGTGCTGGATCCAATTTGTAAATATTCATACTATTTCTCCTAAACCTTTCAAAGACATCACACAAGAGAAGCACGTCTGTCCGTAAATAAATATCAGAATATTCACCTAGATTCCTACAGTTGAACGTTCTCCATACAGTTATTGCCCTCGAATATTCCTCCTCAGATATATCTTTCTCATTCAACTTATCATAAAACTCTGCCTTTGACGGTAAATATTCTTGATCCAATTTCTTTACATCATCCACATAATTGTAAGGAAATACACCTTTCTGTCTAATTAAATTAAAGACTCTAGGGTCTGAAAAATACTTTTTACTCTCCAGAAAATCCCTACTAGTCAAACTGTCTGATAATGCTTGTAAAGATCCAGGTAGAAAACGACAACTATCGATAAATCTCATTTGTAAAAACTTCCTCCTTATTCTACCGGTTCGGTCCACATAGTCATGCATATACAGACTTTTTGTAAATGAAATGTATTTTTCCTTATTCTGGGCTACCACGTCTATCTTATCTCCATGAGAAGATAGTTGTTTGATAAATAGGTGACAATCGTACCCACTTAAATTGTGCGTTATAATTGGTATAAAATTTGGTAATTTGAAATTTAAATTACATTTCGAATGTGCAGCCCCGAATCTAACTTTACCAGTTATGTGGCAATGATCGCGAACTTTAATATCGGATCCTGAAAATGGTTTCTCACAGATGTTACATTTCGTTGAAGTATCAAATTCAATCTGCTCTTCCGGCGTTAAAGGGATCATGGGAGTTACATCTTTCAAATATTTGAAATATAGTTCTTTAAGATCAGCTTCTAGCCTTGTCACGAATTCTTTCGCCGCGTCTTTACCTCGATACAAGACAAATTTGGATAAGTCAGAATCAAATGAAGATTTAATAAAATATGAAAATGAATATGGTTCATGTGTGTGGGTTTCGTTTGTATACGAATATTCTGGGTTGGGTTCACAGTTATCGATTGGTTTTAATAATGACTCAAAATCCGCATACACAACAAAGGGGACCGGCATTTGCTTTTCAAAATTCTCGAATTTAAGTATGTTTTCTGGAACCTGATTACCAAACTTATCAATTCGTAATTTTTCTGTGGGTGTTATCGTGAATATATGATTGCAATCGTTCCTTTGGTGAATATCTAGATACGCCTTAGTTGAAAAATATAACAAACAACCGTCACAAAAGTACCGCTTATGCTCGTTTGAACTTAACTGATGTGCAACTAACCGTGAAAGATCTCTTATCCAACAATAGTGACCATTCCCCTTATCATCCGTTAAATAGAGCAGATTGACATGTAAAGCTAATTTCTTCTGAGCATATCTCAATGGACCAACTATTTCGTATGTGATATTACCATCTTTGATTATTTTTTCAATTCCGTACACGTTTATAGATATATTATTGTTTCTCTCGAACAATGAGATATCTTTAAAAGTAATAGGAAAGTTCATACCGTGGACATTCAATATGGTTGAAAAATGCGGGTAGGATGACACTTCCGCTACTCGGGTGCTTGCTGGTAGTAGCGCTGATGTGACGGCCCAAGCAAAGCAACACTGGTCTTGATTTCGCACATTTACCACTGCCTTCTTTTTCTCTATAAAGTATGGTAACTTTATATAAGACGATCCACCCAATGGTGAAAACTTGTTAATGTTCACTTCAGCATAAAGGATACATTCGATCGCCCACCCTGAAAATAAAACAACAAAGGTTACTATCTCAATTTATGCACTTCTCTAAATATCTAACATACCAGAATCCTTCTCCTCAAACTCAGATGATTGGGATGTAATTTCATCAGCAAACCGTTGATAAACATCAGATAGGTCTGTGCTCTCGTCTATTACTTTATTAACCGTATTGAAGGATTTGACGTCTGCCACATCACTCGTTTGTAATACATACTTCCCGAATACTTCCATGTTCACTTTCAGGGCTCTGTGCACTCGAAGTTTCTCTTCTATTACATCTAGAGTATTTTGCTTGATGTTATCGAAAAACTCTTTAAAGTCGGTATACAATTCTGATGGGCTAAATCTATAGCTGGCAATTCTACATTTGAATGCACTTTTTATAAGTCTCACACCATCAGTGATCGGGATCGATGAATTTGTTCTATGTTGTAATGTCCTTGCGTGGGCAGTCATTCGATTTTTCGGAAGTGAAACATTGCAGCAAGGACATATCATATTCGGAGGTGTACTATCCAATTTAATTTTTTTAGCTTGTGGTCCACTTGTGGAACTGCCACTGCAAACATTTCTCTGATGTCGACGCAAATTTTCCGAACGCGTAAAATTATCACCGCAATCACTACATGTATGCATCTTATTAGACTATATCTTGATCACTGTCTGTCAAGCAACTGTAGCATCGATGATCGAGCCTCCTCGATTTATAGCTAGATACTCAAGGGCATCGTACCCCCACCTCCACTCATTCGCTTATCATGCAAGGCCCGACGTTAGCAAAACACGTTCTTTTGTAAGGCCAAGCTCAAGGCTATCCCCACCCCATTTTAATAACATTCAGGGAGGATCACTATCGATCCTCATAGGAAAATCATACAACTAATTTCAAGGTTATACAAACAACCAATACAAACACTAATAACAAATATTTCACAATCAGTCAATGTGAACTGGAACTCTCAAGGTTACCCAACACCCCATTTAAAAAGCCCCATTAAGATACGATCACTTTTGGAAAGACAACGTTACAAAATGACCTTCAGGGAGGATCAGAACCGGCACCTATAAGAAAAACCCACGTCAATACACCTCATGAAATATGGAAACCAAGGTCATCCCCACCCCATTTGAATGACCTTCAGGGAGGATCAGAACCGGCATATCCATACTACTAAGAAGGCTTTTTTATTTCCTCTCTTACCAAGCCTGACGGATGCACTTGTGGTGTTGCTTGCCATCATCACAGGGCATTTATTCTTCATACATCAAAAATGAAGCCCTATGACCGCACGCTTGTTCACAGGATGTCCAGGCTGTCTGCTATATCATGGCTGTATCGACACTGTGAATGTTGGTACGTTCACAGTTTTACAGCAACAAGCTTCATCTAACCCTTACTTCATAACGATCAAAGCACCCTGGTATTTAAGCTTTGCCTTTATGGTCTATATGATTATGTTTTTCAACGGTGATATGATGATATCTATTACTTCCATTTCGAGCTTATTCATCGTAAATTGTTCTGCATATAATAGAAAGTAAAAAACCCGCTACAAAAGCAAACAGTGTGGTGACAGCTGATTAGGAGCAGCATACGTACATTTGCTGTGTGATAGTTTATTAAAATCAGCCCTCAGGTGTCACTCTTTACAACGCTACATCAGAAGTGAGATATAATAAGATCTTGCATACTTCAAGTAGTCACGCAAAATATGTATTTAATATTAATATGTTAAATAGCATGACAAGATTATCTAAATTGGTGGTAGGTTCTAAATCTTTGTGCAAAAACATAAAAAATACAAATGATCAAGTCCGCACCTCGACTACTTGTGGAGTACTCAAGTGACCTGCACTCTTATCCGGTTGTTTGCATCTTTTGGGTGGCGTACAGCGATTTCGAAACTAACTACCTTCAATAGTCGTATATTATATACTTGCATTTTGTGCAAATGTATTGATTGCTGTTTGCTATTCATCATCGTCGTCTAAAGTCCTTGATGAATGGTTCGGTTCAATACTTCCAAGATCCAATTACAGTAGGTATAACACCAAGCAACGCATTTTTCTTCGACAAACTGCCAAGCTTGGCCAATATAAGTGATTCAAACTTTTCCAGGTCACAAACACGTTTCTTCAACTGGGACTGCTGCTAGGACAAATGTTTAGAGCTTTAAAGTGTCTCCCAAAATTCCTTACTAGTTAGGAGAGCTGCTGCTTTTACTACTCCGTCCATACTCGATGCGGTTAAGACAACGGCAGTTCGACTAATCGGTAACATCGCATTAATGCGCCACCTCCAGCCTATTTCAGATTAGCGAATAGTTGGTGACCTTTCACTTTTTATCAGTATACCGACGAAGACTGCATACCTGAGGTGTCATCTATAATTCCTCTTCTCACCGAATCTTTTAGATGCACCTGCGGGGTTGTGGCTATCTATATCATAATAAGAATAAGAGAGCCATTCTGACAGGCTATGGGAAGGTTCGTTCGTTCAAAGCTTTTTCTAATCTAATCTTTTCATAGCTATCGTATCACCCTAGTATTTGGACTTCAGGCTCCTTACGTTTATAAAAAAAAAACGTTTCGTCAGCGTCACTTGTAATTGCATTTATATCAACAGCCTTCTCAGTACTGAGATCAATTACTGTCATTTTCTGTCCAAAATTGTCCTACAACTGAAAATAACAGAATTTCTACAAAAACAATGTTGTGTGGCTTCGTTTGGCAATTTCTACAGGCATTGTCACTAGAAAAGTCTTCATTTCCAGATGGAGCCATACGTTTGGTTTGCGTTAAAATCGAAGCTATCGTCCACGATTGCACGGGACATCCTCAGGGCACCACTCGGCTTTTAACGCTCAGACGCAGGCTCTATCTGAAATTGAAGAATTTTTTAATGCGGTGTAAGCTATAACGTATTTTTATTATTCGTCCTTGGTCCTTGGTTCTTCAAGTGAGATTTTTTGTACGGTTACATCAGAAGTGGGATATCATAGCATCTTTAATTACGCTGGGTATTTTATCAGCCCGCCGTACCGTACATCCCTTCAAATAACGGGCGCCCGGAAAAATCCTGTAAAACTTACAAAAGATTCCGCGAAACCCCACCGTCGAGTAATACTGGAGGCGCCAGGCAATAAATTACCAAGTTTTAAAAAGTTTTGTCCTTAGATCAAAAACAGGCCGCTGGCTTGTATGAAACAAATGAATGTCAAGAACGGAGAAGAATAAGAGGAATAAGGTTGGGATAGATAAATCTCCAGTTTAAACACTCTAAAAACTTATTTCTTTGAAAAGGAAAATGCTACTTGATTAAAGGTTTCAGTTTTTGTTCTGTTTTCCACCACATAGACGTAGGTTGGCTCCAGTTTTATATTTTAAAGAACTTAGAGGCCGTAATAAATTAGAATTAACTTTTCAGATAGAATGTAATAAAGTTAGTTTAAAAGTAAGTCAAAAGAGTTTCAATTCCATTAATTCATCTTAAACAGTCGTAGACGGTACATGATCATAAAAGAACCTTGATGGAAGGCGACTGATATATTTGGTGCCCTCCATCTCTACAGCTCGAAGATCAATGTGCGATTTTTGAGATATCTGAAGGTGCGCTAAACCCTATTTGTACGACCTTATTCAGCATCCCCTTCAATGTCTCTATTGGTTTGGATTGCGTGCTGCATCAACCATATGGTAATCACTGGTTTTAGTTCAAGCAGGATTTATGACAGTAGGAGTATCTCTGCTTCATTGAAATTATAACCTCTGTTTGCTGAAGCACCGGAAATATATGCCATAAAATCATGCCAGAAGTCTTATGGAAGACGATTGGTATACTGAGCATTATTTCACCTTACTCAACACTTCCTTCAATATCCTAATTGATCTGCATTAATTGCACGTCGCCTCTACCAAATGGTATTTGTCTATGGTACACGATAGTCCAGTTTTGGACAAAACATTTGGCAACAAGTAGGATGCCTGCGCATTCGCTACTGTGCACTTTTACATCCAACTTGTTCGAATATTTATGACGTGTTCCAAATATTCGGCAAATTGGATGCAGAATTGCACATTGAATTACTGCGCATTAGAATCTTTTGCTGGTGACAGTTGAAACCTGAGGTTATGAATATTGAATTTTTTAAATTTGCTTATGGTTTGCATGTTTTTGTATTTTGTCGAATAACAAGCTTGTTCGCAAAAAATCAACCAAAGCAAGCACAAATTTCCGAAATAAAAAAGAAACACAAATATTAGGTTAGAATAAGATCACAAACTTGACAGCTTAGAGATTATGTACAGGATGTTAAGACGAGAATCATGTGCTGGAGTCGCTTATTGACAGCACTACAATGACTTTGACTGAACATTTTTGACTTGAACTGTCAACAGACAAATGACATGACTATGCTACTGATGCTCATGTCCTTCTCCTATATTTATAACAGAGTGTTTGACCGTTAGGAGAATAACTTATCATTCCCGTTCATTACGATAATTTCTTTATCAAAGTTTTTATCCAATATTTAGCTATTTAACGATTCACTAAATGAACCTGTAGCTGGAAAAATAATGTCCATAAGGTCGCTTTTGCAGACCTCCTTTAGGTGCGTCTATGCTTTCAGTCGTCCGTAATATATATTTTAGACAATTAAAGTGATCTTAGGAGTCTCATTTAAATATACCGGATGAAAAACGGAGCTAGACGTTACAAAGAGAACTTGCTAGTTGAAAAATTACGAGCAGATGAATAAGAGCATTATTCTCCTGACGACAAAAATGGCTGAGCAAGTCACCCCGGAATATAGAAATAAAACGATTTTTTTGGCAAATAAATCTTAATTCGCACCATTGCATAGTAGCAATTCATAATTATTAAAAATTTGTTTTGAGATACGAGCTTAAATTGTATAGCTTGGACAAGCAATACATGCGAAAACAGATTCTCAGTAAATTTGTGACTCTTTTGTTAATTTCACCTAATTATGAATGGATTGATGAATGATTGATAAGCTTTTAATAAACATAAACTGAAGAATGAAGGATACATTATTCGTGGTGCTGATTATTATAGCTGGCCTAGGTTTGTATGTATGTTTAAAAAAAATGACCTCGGATTTCCAGGGTTGTCTATGTCACTTTCGATTCAGCTGACATGGAGTCGAATAGAGAGTGAGTCTAAAGTATGGAACGCCTCAATTATATCGGAAATGGTTTGCACGATCTCTATAAATTTTTGGGTAGGTGGGTTTTGCAATACCGCTTGCCTGCGATGGCATTCACAGTGTTGTCAAATCTACGGTTTTTTGGAAATATAATAGAGTTTGTAATTTTGAATTAATATTTCCTCCTTTTCTAAATCAGTGGAGAATACTAATTATTTTTGTATAATATTTCCTATACCTAAGCGTCATAATATCGGAGTTACAACTAAACAAAATAAAAAGACATGAAGTCAGTTACAGCAGGTGCTAAAAATGTTGCCCGTTTACTTCAGTGCAACAGCCCATTTGATTCTCGAAACTTCGCAGTACATTTTGCATCCACCCTAGTTATTTTAGCTATGGAGGATGCAATTTAAATTTAGATGTAATTCCAAAATATAAAATATTACTGAAAATAATCTTTTTTCAAGGATTTCAAAAAATGAAGAAGTATACAGGGTGATTCATTTGAAATTACAAAGTTCCTCAAAAATCGTAGAAATGACAACATTGTAAATACCATCGCAAGATCGCCTGTGTTACAAAACGCACATATCCCAAAATTGATGAAAGTCGTCCAAACCATTTCCGAAATAATTCCTACGACTCTTTATGTAGGAGATTTGTAACAACTAAAGTTGAGAACGGTTCAGAGGTATGCTTATTCTGCACAGATCCAGTATTACAACGTTAACTCTGTTATACCTATACACCATCACTGAGTCAGATATTCAGTTAAACAAAATGAAGGAACTCAATGCGCGCCATCTAGCAAGTATACCGACAGATGGTGGTGCCACCTGTTGATAAATATATTCACAAGCCTTTTAGCGCCATCTATTGCAAACTGCCGTTCCTGTGAATTTTGCTAATGCACAGCTTTGAGTTTTGATGGATCCAGTTTCTAAAGTACAGATTAGAGTGCGGTAAGGTAAGAGGTAACGTAAGACGTAAGAAAATAAACCTGTGGAATCAGATGAGAGTGTTTATAGTCGTAACGTAAGAGCTAACGCAACACTCTCATCTGATTCCACAGGTTTATTACCTTACGTCTTACGTTACCTCTTACCTTACCGCACTCTATTTAGTCCCTAAAAGGGACTAAATGTTGCGTTAGCTCTTACGTTACGACTATAAACACTCTCATCTGATTCCACAGGTTTATTTTCTTACGTCTTACGTTACCTCTTACCTTACCGCACTCTAATTTATACTTAACTCACCTATGAATCGGTAGAGATGGCATGTCTATGGAGAAACATTTTTCACTAAACACTTTTTATAGCACAAAGCATTTTTATACAGCTTCACTTTCACTACACTACACATTCTAAGTACTAAGAAACAAAACACTCGTTCACGCACTATATACATTGGAGTTGATGATAAAACTACGTAAAACTTAAACTATTTGCCCGGTTGCACTTGTTGCCCTGAGATGGTTGCATAGTTGTGTAATAATATTGAGTTGCCCAAACTATCAAAAAAATACTTAGCCCGAAGATTTGGTTTTTTTCTTTTTATTGTTGCCCGAAAACACACTGCTTTTTAACCAACACGTCGCCGACTCCGAAAAACTCGTCACTAATTTTGGAAAATCTCCGAAACGGAACATATCAGATGTAGAATTTCGTATAATTCAAGCGACGCGTCCGTATTTTGGAAAATCTAAGTGTGTACTAAAGGGCATCTTGGAGGGACGGTGGAAGGGTCAACGCCGCACGGTGCGGACGTCTGTAAAAATCGCCTTCACAAAAAATGTTTCTATGCAAACAGGTATGATTTTAAATGGCGACCCTTTTGTGGGATATCGGAGGGTGAGATTGTGCATGAATTTGCATATGTGCATCGTGCCCTGTGGATGCTGCATTGAGGTTGATCAAGGGCGTCTGTCCCTAGGTCAATGTAGTAGCGAACGTGATATTTGTATTAAACAAACTATATCTAATCTTTTTCAAACACTCACCTTTCAAAAATTAGCTGGTTACAAATGTTTTACTGTACCATTAAATCAAGGGAAGACCTTTTATTTAACCATGACCCAGATTACGTCGATCGTTTCAAAGTTAAGTTAAACCCTGCACATTTTGCCTCAGACTGGGAGCATAAAATTTCATATGACGATTAGAGTTCAGATTGGAAATGGACAATCTTGTCATCAGGTGTATAACAGTAACTATGTTATCCACTTATGAGTCCATGTAACAAACATTGCACTGCACTGATAAACATACGACGTTTGAGACTGTTGAATTGAACATAAAATTCGAATTTGCTACTAGACTAAAAAAGATAGGTATAGAAAACCCTTAATACAGTTTTGAAGTAAATGAATATTGTTCAACGATGCGGAAATGACTGTAATAACTGACGCGTTGAAATTTGCAGCACAAGCCGGAGGCGAGAGCTGTAAATCAGCAAGTGAGTTATTACCATTACCTTTAGTTTGGTTATCGCTGTATAACTTAATGAGGGTGGATAAATAATATTATAAAACCAAACTGCGATAAATAATTCAGGGTTATTCTATGCAAAATAGCGAAAGTCAAAAGCATGCTTCGTAGGTCCTGTAACATTTTTCCTGTAAATGCTTGTGCTTTAAAAACCACTTGTTTCGCTTAAGTATCCATAAATACCTAACTGCAACATGTAAGAAGCCTACTAAGAATGGATGCTGGCAATATCTTGTTAACCATTCACATAACTTCAGGAAAATGTAAATCGGCCAAGAGAAATCGCTGGAAATTATTTTCAAGTTCCTCAAGTAGCCACTAGGGGGCGTAACTGTTGGGATCAATCAGAAAAACAGCTTTTTCTCAAAAAATATGCAAATAAACGTATATTATAAATTATTCCATCTATACTGGACAATTTTTGATTTTTTTGTTAACTGTCTTTGATGTAGTAGTGGGGGAACGTCAAAAAGTGTTTATTTAAATGGCAATAAATTTGGTACAAGTGAACGGAATTTAACAAGCTAGGTCTCGTTTGAAACAGCTGTTCTTCCCTAATAATCTGCTACCTAAAAATTATCTTAAGTTTATCTTAACTTAGTAGCTACATGGCAGTATTTGACATCATAACAATTATTACGTATTATTACGTAAATTATGACTTTCAACAGAGATAGATAGGGGGACATTGTTAAAATGTCAGCGCAAAATTCAACTTCCTAGCTATTCTCAAACCGGAGATATCCATAAAAAGAGTTACAAGTGTGCTGTGAGTTTCGGAATTGGTATCCTATTGGGATATAGCCTTCAATAATAATAAAAATAATAATCAATTTATATGCTGTAGTTTATCGCCCTGGAGGTTACTTCAGAAAGTCAAAATATGATTTCTAGTGGTTTTACTTGAGTAACCACTAAAACGTTGTGACTGAGGCTATACCCCTAAAGGGCATCAATTGGTTCTGAAACTCATAGCACATTTGTCATAATACTTACTTGTTTTACTGATATCTCTCTCAGCTTTTAGGATTTACTAATTTAAAATTGGATACGAGCTACGATCAACTGAAAGTGACAAGTGCAATAATTGACAGCTTAAAGCCCTGATCGATAAGAGAAAAATCCGAGAAAAAAACTAAACATAAACAGACTAGGCACGCCTTGATACACAAGCCCAGATTTGTTTTCTTTATTCTGTATCTTGCTTATTTTTTAGTTTCTGGAAAAAGGTTTTTTGTTGTTCGTTCTAACGATTTCTATACACAATTTAAAAAAGACATGACAGACATGTATAATGTATATGGCTTTGTCGAAACAACAGATCGTCTGGAAGAAATTATCGTATGGTTGAAAATTATATACAGGGTAAGTTTTTAGTACCGGCTCGGTCGATAACTCCACTACTGTAGAAGATAGCGAAAAAAGTTGTAGATAAAAGTTGTACCCACGGATATGCTCCTTGCTCAGAAAATATTTTGATTTATACAGGGTGATCCGTAACTACGTGGTGATGCAAACATGCATTTTTTTATATGAGACACCCTATATACAGGGTGGCCAATCGGGTGACGATAATATTTTTTTTTTTTAGATAGCCCGTACCGAGACCTATCCAAAACACCCCCATGTATGTGTACCGATTATTGATAGTTTTCGAGTTATGATTTTTTTTTTGAAAACTTAGAGATTTTCCAGTTTTTCCAAGAAATTGTCAAAAACAAAAACAAGAATGCTTTTTGGCTTTTATTTTTTTCAGCAATTATACTGAGTATTATGCCTATTTTAATATCCAATAAAGAGAACCTGTACATCCGAACAATAATTAAGTACATTTTGGGCCCAAAGTTTGAAATCTCTGTTTTTAGTCAGGAGACCAAAACCTTCAAAATAAAATTAAAAATACTTATGCCTGGTTCTGGAGCTGCAATCTAATTTTAAAAACTCTGCAAGACATTGCACTTTCGAAATAATAATGAAAAAATAGCACTTATGGGGGCATTTTGCGCCGTACGTGACTGTTAAAGGTAAAAAGGTGATAATTCACGAATTTCCAAGATGATTTAAAAAACTATTATTTAACTTCATTATGACAAATTAAAGAAAAAAAACTCATAACAACTAATAAACTTGATAATCATTGATGTCTTAATCACTTTTAATAAAAAAAATTAATACCTGTGCTTTTTACTGTGTACTATTGAATTTCTGCTAAATTAAGTTGTATGGAAAGTTAACAAAGGAAAAGAATAATAAAACAACAATCTGACTTTTAATTCCATGGCGGAATTACCTGGGAAGCGTTATCGTAGCATACACCATACCATTTACTTGCCACACCGATAGGTGAGGGGAGGATTGTGGTCGTGAAAATTTTCGATTTTGAGATAATAGGTTTTGTGGGCGTTTTATAATGTCTACATAACGAAAATCCGCGTCACTCATTTCCGTCATTCTGTCTGTCGGTCTGCCTGTCGGTCTGTCTGTCTGGACGCGTTTTTCTAGCCTCGTAATCTCAGTAACCGCTGCATGGACTTCTGTGGGGTCTTAGTAGGTAATTTCAAATATTCCTCAAACTTCGTTTTTAGGCGTTTTACAGGTGCTTGATTATTATCTGCGTTTTTTTGGGTGGGGGTGGAATTTGGGTATTTGGGGGGTGGGGGGTTGAAAAACTGAAAAACTTGTTGTATTCATGATAGGCTGTCTACTGACCTGTCAAGGAAGACCTAGCGATATAAATCACCTTTTTTAGGTCCATCCGAACATTGCCTTGCCTATTACCGAAAATTAATTAACACAACTGCGCTTCGCCGACATGAGCTCGCAAAAAGCTACTCTGAAAGAAAGGGATGGCGTATGCTACGACATCGCTTCCCAGATAATTCTGCCATGAAATTTGAAGTCAGATTATTGTTTATTATTCCTTTCCTTTGTTAACTTTCCATACAACTTAATTAAGCAGAAGTTCAATAGTACATAGTAAAACCACTTCAAAAATCACAATTTGGGTATTAGTTTTTTTATTAAAAATCATCAAAACATCAATGATTATCGGGTTTATTAGTTGTTACGAGTTTTTTTTCTTTAATTTGTTATAACAAAGCGAAATAATAGTTTTTTAAATCATTTTGGAAATTCGTGAATTATCACCTTTCTACCTTTAGCACTCACGTACGGCGCAAAATGTCCCCATAAGTGCTACTTTTTCATTATTATTTGGAAAGTGCAATGTTTTGCAAACTTTTTAAGATTAGCTTGAAGCTCCAGAACCAGACCTAAGTATTTTTAATCTTATTTTGAAGGTTTTGGTCTCCTGATTAAAAACAGAGATTTCAAACTTTGGCCCCAAAATGTACTTAATTATTGTTCGGATGTACAGGTTCTATTTATTGAATATTAAAATAGGCTTAATACTGAGTATAATTGCAGAAAAAAATAAAAGCCTAAAAGCATTTTTATTTTTGTTTTTGACGATTTCTTGGAAAAACTGGAAAATCTCTAGGTTTTCAAAAAAAAAATCATAACTCGAAAACTATCAATAATCGGTACAGATACAGGGGGGTATTTTGGATAGGTCTCGGTACGGGCTATCTAAAAAAAAATTATTATCGTCACCCGATTGGCCACCCTGTATTATTCCATATTAAAATTCTACTAATGATTTCCTTTCTTCCGATATAGGGTATTGTTACATTATACAGGGTATTTCACAAGTTATGACCATTTTTGTATCCAAATCGCTGTCAAATGAACGTACTGTATATCAAAAAGTGATGAATCAAAAATCATTTTTTTTACATGGATGGATAAAAAATATCATCCATCCATCATCCTTTGGGATAATAAAATATTGGGGGTTACATTTAAAAAAAAGAGAAAATCTGGATTTTGCATTCTACATCACCCTGTATACGAATATGCGTCGCGTGCTTTCTTTATAGCCGATTTTAAGACTAGACTATATTTTTTATCCATCCGTGCAAAAAAAAATGATTTTTGATTCACCACTTTTTGATATACAGTACGTTCATTTGACAGCGATTTGGATACAAAAATGGTCATAACTTTTGAAATACCCTGTATAATCTAGCAATACCCTATATCGGAAGAACGGAAATCATTAGTAGAATTTAAATATGGAATAACATGTAGGGTATCTCATTTAAAAAAGTACATGTTTGCATCACCACGTAGTTATGGATCACCCTGTATAAATCAAAATATTTTCTGAGCAAGGAGCATATCCGTGGCTACAACTTTTATATACAATTTTTTTCGCTATCTTCTACAGTAGTGGAGTTATCGACCGAGCCGGTACTAAAAACTCACCCTGTATCTAGTACGCTGTCGTGGATTTAGCTATTGGTGGTGGAGGGTGGTCCTCACGAAATTTCCTGAAAAGCAAAAACAAAAAAGCTGATACTACTTTACTCTCACTTGCAGTCACAAAGCAATGATCACTTTTTAAAACTCGTTGAACAAATTAATTGTACGGTATGTCGGTATGTCCTGTCGAGACTTCGCCTAAGAAACATCTTTAGTTTTATTGGAGTCTACAAGAGTCTCATACAGCTCAGTATGGCTTGCTCTTTTAAAGCAATATTGCCTTGAGAACGTCATTGAGGCAATGACATGACCTTCTTACGGCCGAGAGGGCCCACACAGAAGATTCTGCTAAAAACCTTGATTAAAATATATCAAATTTTTTTAGTTTAAAATTTAAAGTCGCATATACATTATTTTCAAAACGCAAGGGTTGACTTTGAATTTATTTACAGTCGCCATACACGATATGGATTGTGTTATTATAATTACATATACATTACATATACAAAGTAATTGCGCTAATCGGTAAATCAAAAAATATGGCGAAATAAACGCCCATTTGCAGGATATCCCTTAAAGCTCGTCCTACATGTGGATAATATCGCCTTGACACTGGGATAATTGTTTTAAAATAGTTAACCTTAAAGTATATTAGTTGTTCCGTAATATATCGTAAGTTGGTTAACCTATTGATGCTAAAAATTCTGCGTGTCACTGCCATTGACCAACTAAAAACTAGTTTTGTACATTAATATTTTGTGCTTGGAGTTGAGCTTTGATATGACGTTTGTATTCCTGGTCACCAAAACATTTTTTTAAATTTTCCTTTGAAATGCTTATTTTTATTTATTTTGCACCACATATTGAGTGTGGATCCGTTGTTAAGTTTTAATTTTATCCACGACAATCTAACAAAAAAAATACTTTAAAGTTTGAAGAAAGATCTTAGTTGTGCCCTCAGAGTAACAACTGAACATAGAGGTAGTAAACAGCTAATTCTAATAGGCCAACATCTTTTCTTACGTTGTCATATCGACCACCAGATACGGCAATCATAATTGTTTACTATCGTCTTAATTGTATAGTATCCAGAAATATTCCATTCCACGTTAAAAAGGACGGTATTTTGATGGTTCAGAAATGATTACAGCAAAATCAATAGATATGTTGACCTCTACTGCGTTACTGCATGTTTCTTCATCATTAACGCAAATTCTGTCTTACATAAGTTTTGAGGAGTTGGCAACGCCTATTTAATTTTCCTGCGATTTGTTTACGGTAACCTCCGACTGTCAAACGTTTGTTTTGTTTGTGCGTCTTTTATGCTTGGTCAGTAAAATCGAATTCGCCATTTATTGGTAACTGTAGTGAAGCTTTACGGACTTGCTGTGCTATATTCGAGTGTAGTTTAACAGTTTTTCGAGATGGGACAGTGCAGAGCAGTGTTTGTAACATGGATTGCATTGGAAGAATTTTCAGGTTAGTTGGCAATGTTTGGGGTTTGAAGTGTCAAAAGATGATGACTTTGAGCACGCCATGCTGAAGTGGTTTGTTTACTACCTCTATGTTCAGTTATTACTCTGAGGTTGTGCCTATTGACTTTGAAAATAATTATGTAACCTTTGAACGGCTTTATTGAGTATTTTCCTTCAACTGTTTAAAACCACTAGCTTTTTTTAATGAACAAAATAGCTCTACAAGAATTTATATGAGACCACCATAAAGCGTCCTTAAAACTTTACTGCTTAAATTGACTATTGATCGCATGAATCCATCTTATGGTCCAGGGGATCCGGACCCCCCCCGAAACGTTATAAAATGCCGTCTAAAAAATGGAATTCACAAATTTGCAACCAACCCCCCCCCCCTCCGCAAATTTCAGGTGGCAACTCTACTCTGGACCCCCTCCCCCCGAAAGGTAAATCAAGTGACACCCATAATCTGGACCCCCCCAAAAACCAAATCCTGGATGCGTGCCTGGCAAATATATTCTATGTTGGCTAGAACTGTCCTTTGAACTACATGATGGATGAATCTAAAGTTGTGTGTATTCACCTACATTATAGCCTACTCATTTAACAATTTGTTAGTTGTACTAGCGACTTACTGATGAGATTCAGAAAACTCTAAAGTTGTCACCAATTTCCTAAACCAAGACACATAATAAGCCAGGGCTGTGTTTCTATCTGATGAGAAAACTATACTCATAATTTAAAAGTCTTGATATTTAGCACCTCAGATTTATCAATTTCACCACCGCATAAAAGAGAGATCAAAAAAAATCAAATTGATCGATTGATTAATTAATAATACTGTTTGTACTTTGTATCTATCCCTGACGAATTATTGAGGAGACCTTGAAAAGTGGTCACAATTTCCATCTCGATCCGATAAGAGACAACACTTTGAGAGTTAGCATCACTCTTCAGAGTCTTCAGCCTAGGATTAATGAAATTGGAGACTTCTACTTTCCTCCACATGTACCCAACGAATTCGCATGTACCTAATTATGCCACGTGGAACGGAATTTAAGTCCTTGGAGATAAACACATATCACAAGTCTTTGAAATTACACTCATATTGCCCTCTATCGGATGCCCTTTAAAGGCTAGCTTCGGCCCTCTAGGAATGGATGCCTGAACGAGGCGCCCCATATCAACCCCTACGCGAACAGATCGAAGGCCCGTCCCGTTGAATAGTAGATCCCGGTAACTCTCGTCAGGGGTGAAAGAAGCAGAAAAACGAGCGGTTATAGCCCAAGACTGTTAGATCAGAACTCGTAGTATAATTGATCTATCATAAATTACTATACAAGTTTCTCTGAAATTATGTTTTGTATCATACAGATACACTTATTCTATACAAATGTTATAACCGATAGGAAAATAGTGATATTAAAAAGGCATGAAGTTCTTCATGAATATGTTCACTGCCCAAAAATGAAGATGAAGTATTTCTGATAATTGGTTTCTTTTTGTTCAAATAAATTTTGTATGAGAAAACAATACTAAAAGCTACCAAGTTTCAACTGGAATATTTGCGGTTTCATAAAAGAGATATCGTTTTTAGTTACTTGCTATAAAAATAATTATCAATAAATTAATCAAGATCTAATTATGGAAAAGTTCGCAGTATCGCTAAGACTCGGCATGCATCGACAAGAACATAATGAGGGTGAAAGCAATATATTAGCGAAACCATTGGCAAAAACGGCTGCCGAAACTAGAGTCCTGGTGCCAGAACCTCTTTGTGTCTTGACCTACGGTACTATGAAAATACTGTGAAAGAAACGTTCTTTGAGCTACACTTCTGCCTGCTCGCACCCTCCCACATAGCACTGGATATTCTATGAATATTCTTTAAATCTCCTACATGTTCCATGAATATTCAGTAGAATCATAGAATATTCGTTATTTCTCTTGATTATTCTGGATTATTAAAATAATATTCTTTATAGAATATTATTATTTTATCCACTTAGGATAATCAGTGATTATTCGTTTAATGTCTGAATTATTCCAGAATATACCAGTAATATTCTTCATAGAATATTATTTTAATCATCTACTAAGAACAAAATATGTAGCTATTTTCTGAAGAACATTTAGTAATATTCGTAACAGAACTATTTTCTGTATGTAGGCAAATAATATTCAATATAAGGTATTATTAATTTATATTTGCACCTTTCTCAGTGAATTAAAAAAAACTTTCATTTAGTTCTATTCGTTTTGCGTTCATCCTCCTAAATATACCTAATAAGTATTATGTCCAATTTTCAATAGTTTATTGTGAATTAGCCATTGGCAGCAATACGGTAAAGTGAGAGCATCTTATGGTGATGTAGTGATGTATGGTGACTATGGTGCCGTTCATTCGTCAGTTGTCAATCTTGTCAGGTTGTCACGCTATTCTTCGCTTCAAGTGTTCTGTGCTTCACCCTCCATTTGGATTAATTTGTAATATACATGTGATGTGGGCATTTTAGCGATTCACGAGTTTTATTCGAGAAAGGCGTGCATTTATACCCAATTTTGTACAATAAAGTTGCTAGTTGTTATAAAGTGTGCGACAGTGTTCCAAATTATGGTCACCTACTATGGTGTATGGTTCATTATATGATTATTGTGAGTAGAATTTTGAGGTTAAATGTAACAGGTTACACTATATTTTAAAGTTTTAAACATCTTTAGACTGAGAGATGTCTAACCACTTAACTTTTGTGACCATCTGCCACTAGTAGGTGCTATTATTTTTGGAACAGTCTCCATAATACCATGAAAATGTTTCCTACATGAGATAATTTAGACAAAATGTTCCTAGAATATTCAAAAACATTCTACTACGATTGTTCATGTAATATCCTTGTGGAATATTCGCCGGAATATTCTAGGAATATAGCGTGTTTTTCCCATTTCGAACGTTTAAAGAATATTCTGTAAATATTCTAATTATCCATAGAATTTTCTCAGAATAATCACAATGTCCGTAGTGAATGTGAACAGAATATTCTCATATCATCCAGTGCTATGTGGGCTAAGCTAGATACTACCTGACCATGACTAGACAACGCCACCGCTTTGTCATAATGCGATGCGATTGGACACTGTCACTTAAGGTCCTCCATAATATAAGGCCAAGTGAACAAGAGACAGCTAAGCACATACTTTGAGACTTACTAGCTGATCAGGAGGAAAGCTCTAGACTGGGGTTAGAGGTGAATGCATCAAAGACCAAGACATTAATCTTTGATCGAGACTCACAAGAACAACATGTGAACATTGCAATAAACGGCATCAATCTACAAAATGTGCACAGTTACATATATCTGGACAGAGAAATAAACCATCAGTTAAACCACGCTAAAGAAATTAA
Organism: Callosobruchus maculatus; assembly: GCA_951848785.1. Lineage (NCBI taxonomy): Eukaryota > Metazoa > Arthropoda > Insecta > Coleoptera > Chrysomelidae > Callosobruchus > Callosobruchus maculatus. Next base: position 4,132,102 of record CATOUR010000032.1, read on the forward strand.
GAGAAGGATAGAAATAGCTAGGACAGGTTTCTTAAAGATGAGAAATTTCCTATGCAATCCAGGTTTATCACTTGAGGTGAGATTAAGAACAGTAAAGTGCTATGTGTGGTCCCTGCTCATATACGGCTGTGTGGCATGGACGGTGAAGCAGGAAGAGCTACGGAAATTGGACGCCTTCGAAATGTGGATGTACAGACGAATGCTCCGTATAGCTTGGACTTCTAGAATAACAAATGAGGAAGTTCTAACTGAATAAATACCCGCCCTCAGTTAACAAAAATCATGAAAATAAGGAATACAGCCTATCTGGGGCATCTAATGCGGCACGTGGGATATGAACAGCGCCAACTAATACTTGAGGGAAAAATAGAAGGAAAAAGAGGCATAGGAAGGAAGAAGAAGTCCTGGCTAAGAAACATAAGAGAGTGGACTAACTTGGATGGCAATACTCTAATCCATCAAGCTCAACACAGAGAAAAATTTGCCATAGTGGTCGCCAACCTCAACGGAGACGGCACCTAGAAGGAGGAGCTGATCAATCCAGGTATGCACTCTGAGGCATTGTTCTGGTCTATTATGACCTGGTTGAAACAAGCTGCAATTAACTGTGTCACAATCTTCTTGACTAGGTTGAGATGGCTCCATATACTTGTACCAACTCTAAAAATAAGAGCGACAAATAGTTTTCGCATTAAATGACGCTCTCAAAAAATATCTTGCTTTATTGATTTAAATCCTTTTAATCCTAATGGTAGGTTCGCTTGTAATGTGGTTTCTGCAAAAAAAGCATTAAGCACTTTGATCCAAAATTTCCTACGCATTTTTGAGATAAATTCTAAGCAGCACCCCAAAAGCTAGCTCATACGAAAAATAGAAATATAAGCTTTATTGATTTAAATCCTTTTAATCCTAATGGTAGGTTCGTTTGTAAGGTGGTATCTGCAAAAAATTATTAAGCACTTTGACCAAAAATGTCCTACGCATTTTTGATATAAATTCTAAACAGCACCCCAAAACTGAGTAGATAGTTCATACGAAAAATAGAAGACCAAGTTAAATTTTTTTGGGATCCCGAAGGTATCAAATAGCCACATGACCTTTTGTTATGCTCAAAGAAGCCGCGAAATTGGGAGGCATAAAAAATATAGTTTAGTATTAAAATTATTCACCACCCAAGTATTATCGCTACCTCAAAATTTGTCCACCACAATCTTGAAAAATCCTTAGAGACGAGTTGAAACATTTTTCATATTAACTTATTTTTTATTGCTCCGTCACCATTGGATTGACCTTCAAATCTAATAGTTTCACCCTCGTTGTCAAACTAACATACAGTAACAAAATTCACTAATATACCGGTTTTTGGGACATCATTAGGAAATCCGAAACTTGAAAAATAATATATCCGAAAGTATTCTTATTACATGCTACAGTTCATACTTTCGTAGGTACATTAATAATTCTTCTCATATATGGCATACTAATATATGCAAGGCAACCATCATTGCATAAGATAATAACGTCATAGCTGTCACATCCCACTTTTCTTCAATGTAAAAATCAACATAGATGAATGTAATGTTCATATTGTTAACTTATGCCAATATAATGCAACATGAATAACCTTGTTCTGCCGTAAAACCGTCTACAGAAAACAAGATTAGGACCCATCTACATGGCATTAGGTTTTTTAATTTAAATTAAGTCCTATCTCATAGGAAAAGACTTACATTTTTGACGAGTTTAAAAATAATCATTTTTCTAATCTGTCATTGTATTTTTGATAACTGATCGTTAGATTATAATATTTATTCACGTACTAGGTATATGTTATGTGTTATGTATATCATCCTTGGATACTCTATATTTTCTCTTCTTTTTCTCATCTTTTTTTTTTTTGGCGTGTGCAAATAATTTGTTGTAGCTGCACCAATAAGTAAATAAATAGAGAAATAAAACAAATCACATCAACTTTGTCTAAGTTATATGGGGTCCAAAGAGCTCTCGTTTCTTCTTCTTATTATTATTCCTCCGACGTTGGTAGGCTTCTTAAAAAAAAATCTCTTTTGTTCTTGCTGTATTAGAGATGAACGGTAAAAAAATACACTTCTACAGCTAACCCAGTTATACAGAGCCGAAGAACTACCAGATGGCAGGTTGACATAAAACATCGACGGAAATTAATGACATGGAGAATTTTCGTCACCCTAATACCTTCTCCGCCTACTGACGAGAGATGTGTAAAAAGTACTTATGCTGACGTTGCTGCCTGGTACTTTGTCTAAACGTCCTGGATTATAGCTATAAAAAAACAGGGTGTGCCCACCGTGCCGTAATTGTTTTTTAATAGAGGGTTGAAACTTTTTCCAGTGCTTTTTTTGTTGGGAGACGGCCACTCGGCGGTGTTTATACTGTCAACACATGTTTTTTAATTCGATACCACCTTTTTTGCCATTCCAGGCGATATGGAGGTTTTTTATTCGCGTTTTATGCTTTGTTAGGGTACGTGATATGCGAGGAACATGATGTTGTGGGCAATAATTGTTTTTTTGGAGGCTTTTTTATCCCACATTCTGCTACACCTTTTATTAGGGAGGATAGGTGGAGGCACGCGTTCACTTTTTATACCTCCATTGATACCGGTGGACATGTGGCAAACAGAAAAGGACCAATTGTAAAAAAACATAGTGAAATGGGAACTGAAATTTAATTTCCGTGCTTTTTTAAGGAACTATCTCGAAATACTCACGGATTTGGATTAAACGGACACGGTCATATCAGGTTATACGTAACAATTATTTAATGAATACCGTTATCGTTAAATTTGTCCTACATTCTGTACTGTTAACAGGTAACGACGGTAGTCTGACAAAATGACAGATGTCATCAAACGGATGGAAACAAGATAACTTCCCCCTTGATGAAATTTATCATTTCGATTCAACCGTTAACGAAATTACAAAATTGGTTGATTGAAAAGTAAAATAGTATTCGCGAAAACGGCCATTGAGTCTGGTATGAGGTTAAAAAGCATATTTTTTAGCTACAAAAGCTGCCTAGTCATACACTATAATCATACAAGTGCAATATTTTTGTAATGTTCTTAAATAAAAAATGTTTCCCTAATTTAAAGCATTGAGTAATGTTTTCCTTCAACACTGTTGCTGGATTTATGATAGTAATATAAAACAATTTTGCAAGGAAATTTACACTTTTCACTTTGCAGTTTAAACTCACTGCACGTCTTTATTACTGAACCACGAACTGTGAAGGCAACGCTAGCACACAACGCATGCTACTAATGTTCAAGGAATGTCACATTTAGTGCCATTCCAAATTCATCGATGACTTATATTGAAATAAATTATATTATTTGTCTCTAGGCAGCTGTGCATAGCCTCAGAAGTATATTTTGCGCGTAATCTGAATCCTGAATCTGAGTCCAGAATTGGTTCATCACGTAAGGCTTCTCAGATGTTTGAGGTCATGTACATGTTAGATACAGCTTCCACGATATTTTTATAATCTTTTTTAATTGGTCAATTTAGTACAGCTGCTTGTCTCTTAAGATAAAGCCTATATGAGTTCTCTAAAGTAGTATTTTTAATGTAACGGCGCATCAAAGGCAACGTTATGCAATTACAATTTTTGGAGAAATGTCGAGCAGGTCTATAGAGAGCCCTGAATAATATCTAGCCCAAACATTTTTCCGATGTATAGCTCTTTGATCTTCCTCATAAAATTTTCTCTCCGATACTCACATTTTCGTCTCTAGGTATCTGTATCTGTAGAGTGGGGAGCAAGAGTAGTACCACTGTACTTAGGCCACAATTGGCCCATTGTTCATCCTCCCAGGGAGTTGCTTCCATTCCTTCTACCTATTTTAGGAAGGTGGTCATGTCATCTGGGAATATCTCCCTTAGTTGGGCAGGTGTAGACCAAGACTCGCCGAACACACTTTCTAATAGAAGATAAGTCTGGGCACTCACATATATGACATATTCCACAGTTTTCCGTCTTCGCTTCCATAATGTGAAAATGGCCAGTCAGAAATCCTATTATATGACTTAGGTTTGACCTGGTCATCGCCAAGTACTTCTAGGATATTGCCATGCTGAAACCTGTAACGCTTTTCCTTGGCAAAACGGCATCTTTATGGCTCTGTAGTTTTACCATTTGGGCATGGGGTTTTCTTCTTTGGTCAGCAGCCTTCCTGGCTAGAGAGTCCGCTGCACGGTTGCCCTTGTAACAACAAGGGGAGGGAGGTGTTGTGCCCTTTAACCCACCTCAGGATAATATTGTTTTTGTCTGAATCATGGGCTAATGATTGTTACAGTCTTGCCAGATACATCTCTCTTGGTTACCTAGTTCCTTAGCAGCCAAAGAGTTCAAAATAGAACCACCTATCCAAGTTGAGTACAAGCGTTCTTGGGGTGTAGAAATCTGTAAAAAAAATCTCTATCAACATGTAGGAATATTGAGGTTTTGAATGATACAAAGGAATTTATTGGTATTTTTCCTGTAACATAAATATCAATGTTTATTATTATTCAAAGGAAGTGAATTTGACATTTATGAATATCTTACCCTAATACATTGTTATTGTATAGTGGTCCTGTAGAAGTATTGACTAGACAAGGGTTTTATATTCACGAAGTCATTTAGGAGCGAGTGGCTCGCTCTATATGCAAGTTTGTGTTAGTTTACTTCATTATCTAAGCCTTTTTCTATATATAAAGTACTTTTTAAGTAACTTTTGGAGAGATGTCACAATATACTTATCTGATGAGAAAAATTATTAAGGGACAGGTTGAAGAAAGAGTCTTCTAATACTGTAGGCATAATATCGATATGTCCAAATTGGAAGCCTCTTCAAGAAACCATAACTTCAATCCTAGCTCAAACTACAAATTAATATTTACTTTGTTCCTGAAAACCTTAATACTCAAAACAGTTCTAGAATTATGTGAGCTTGAGCATTAGGACAATTCATGCTTGCTATTAGAATGAATTTTACTGAAACATCTCTAATATTATTCCCTGTCCCCGGTATTACACCTCCTCCATTGACTGTTTCAGAAAATCGGCTCTGGAACCGCCCTTGAAGCATTAACAACCCACAAGCAAAAAAGGTAGCGTCAAATTTGATACCACTTAGATTAGAATTGAACCAGCCATAACTGCTTGCAGCTCACTTGAAAATACTTTAGATTATAATGATTAGGCATGGATGGTGGTTCGAGTTGTTGTGCCAGAAGTTTGGAATCATCAAAACACTGACAGAACGGGCAAGAAGAGTGTGTGAACCAGCCGAACTAGGTGCTGACCTAGAACATCTGAAGAATGCGTTGAAGGCAAAGGGCTACAAAGAAAAGCAAATGACAAGATCTATCCGGGCTGGTAGAGTAGAAAAGCAACCCCAACCACCACTAGTTGCCAAAGCTTTCCTAACTTATGTTCCCCAAGTCACAGACAGGATTGGGAGGTTACTGCAGAAGGAGAATATTAGGACGATAGACAAACCAACTGGGAAAATACAACAGCATTTAAGATCGTCAAAGGACAAAAGGCATCCGTGGACAGGATCAGGGATTTATGGGATACCGTGTACTTGTGGTAGTGTATACGTCGAAACAACAAAGAGATCGGTACAAACTAGAAGTTCGGAACACAAATCAAATTGCCGTGACATCAGCTTCTGAGGATGCCGACCACTCGTGTTGACGAAATGTCAAGCAGCGAAGCGCGCCGACGCTAATGCGAGCGTCGACGCCGGCCGAACAGCCCAGCAACCAACAGTTCATCGGATCATGGCCGCGAAAGTATTACACAATACAAATTAGTATTATTAGTTTAAAATTGATATGAATTGAATTGAATTTTTCTTTGTGTGTTTTATTTGTAGATCTGTAATTACCAAGTGCAACAAAAAAGTACAAAGTTCACTTTAGAATTTACCTAATTTAATATGGAATTCCAATGCTCGTTTTAATTACTGAACCACGAACTCTGAATGAAGTATCAACACACATACTAAAACAAATGGAAAGTGTTAGCTCTAACTGAAATTACACGGGCTTCCAACATAACAATATGAATTTCTGGAACAGCTCCGCCTGGTACCTTTTTCAATTCATCTTACGTTTTTCCTCATTTATAATTCAGGGTGCAGCATTACAAAGTCCGAACTAATTACAAACAGGGCTGTAAGGTTGGAATTCCTGCGCTCCGCGATGAAAATTAAAATGGAAAATAATATAAAACAAGGCAACGGAAAGGTTGCTCTGGGATATGGAAGAAAATTGTAAAACGACGACGAGAGCGCTCTGTCGGAATGACTGGAGTCGCCTACGTGGATGAATTAGAAAATTATCCAAAAATTCATCAGGAGAGCGACAAAACAGCACATTATGTGGGATTTTTTATATTTATGTCTCCAAGAGGGCAAATCTTATACACCAGAATACTGCCTCTGCTATGAAGAGCTAAGATAAGGGAGGTTTGTTCACACAGACTTTGAATACCCAACACTGGTAAGGTCAATAAAGACACCTTCTAGCTGCCTATTCCAGATCCTGGATTCTCTGGGGGCAAAAGTGTGGTCGTACCACTCGGTTCTAGATGTTTGAGGAATGGTCGCTCTGAGATGATATGCATCAGTCCCAAGTCTGCATTCAGCAAGCAGAATTATAGAGGATAGGTCGGAGGAGCTCCATTTGAATAACGGTGGTAAAGTGAAAAATCACCAACCACATACCGGAGAGAAACTAGAGGTGGCGCGCTAAGACACCAGGATAGCTCAACCTTCTAGATCTGGATCTGTATCACCAAATATAAGAAACCTAAGTCATGCCAGGCCCTCATAACGGCACAAAAAGTGGGATGTATTTCCTCATGTTACATATGGCTTGTTTTGCTATTTCCACGAGCAACATATCGCGTCGGTTTAACTGACACTCTCCTCCTAATAGACCTACTATGGTTCTCATAGCTTTTCTATTGTATCTGAGTTGATTTCTAGTGAAATTGGGCTTTGATTCTGCTATAAATTGATTCATCTGACTCATCCTTGACCAGATATTCATTATGATTCCAGGAATTTATCTCAGGTTACTTAATTTATTATTCATTTATTCATTGCCTACTACGTACGCTGGTTACATTTTCATTGTCCGACAAGATAAAGTTAGATGAAATTTCATACTATGTCTAAGTCCACAGCAAACATCTATCCCGAAAGACGTACTAAACAATGTCGTGCATCTGCTGTTGATCGGTATACATTCATTAGGTTACAGAAAATGAAAAAATGATAATTTTTATCATATAGCTCCTAACACATTGTTGGACACTCTGCTGGCCGGGAGGCGTAATATGGCACCTCAAGACATGCCCATTTTTTCTGCGTTTGTAACATGATTTGCGTTATGAAAATATTTTAGGGGTATTTATTTTTGACTCTTTTTTCCATTTTTGAGGTTTTTGGCGACAATAAAAAAAGACGGCTATATCCGTCGTGTCATATCACAGCTGACTCTATGTTCTAGAATGGCAACCACGGATATAGCCGTCTGATCAGTGTAATCGTAAAATACATCTTGTGGGAAGAAGATGATAATTTTCGAGACAAAAACTAAAACAAAAACAGTATCAAAACAAAAAAACCAAATTATTAGCAAACAGAGGTATCCCCGAACATAACAGAATTCAGACACAAATTTATGTTTGATGCCACCCTTCAAAGCAGTCTGGATACGGATACAAAGTATCTACTAAACACATGAAAACATAAAAACCAAACAAAAACACACTCGCAATATGGCAGCTATACACGAGTTCAATGCATCACGTTGGAAGTTATGGACGGCTATAGCCGTCGTGCTGTTTTACCCATGCGCCTTAAAACATGAATAGTTGGGTTAGCGTATAGTGGGTTAGAATTTAGCAATTTCAGAAATGAAGAGCTTCACGTTACGGCACAAGCATTGAGAGTATGGACGGTATCCTATTAAATACGGTATTAAATACGATACTGTCCATAACGCTATGAAAAATGGTGAATGCGGCGTCTACTTGTACATTATAGTCATGTCATTGAGACCTGGGTTGAGGCACTAATTCTAACCCTGCACTGTAAGTAAAATAAAACAAGAAAATACCGTATAACACAGGCTTTATGAATTATTTGTCAGATATATTTCAACACGATGCATATTGCAGTTTTGGAACATCTTACACAAGCTGTTCGCTGTTCTAGTCCTTTTGTCCTCTTTTCTTTGACATATTTGGATCATGTGATTGCTGTTGTTAGGTAGCTTACTATATCCCTAACCTAGTAGAACTGCTATCCAAATTCAAGCCAAGTTGCTTGAATATGGTAAAATACTTGAGGCTCAGTTGGGATCACATGATTGTCACCTCAGCAACTTTATACGTGTGGAGTAAGTTTCCTCAAATGTATACCAGCACGCAGTGGTGTCAACCGCACCGCAAGAAGTTACTGGATTTTTCAGTTCCGCTTGTGGTTGCCAGAAAATCCAGTCAGCGTACCATGGTTAACGGTGACCTCATTAATCATTATTCGTGCAATTTGTTGATGCTGATAATAGTTTCGGTAATGGAGGTTTATATCCTTTCTCAGTCCTTCCTTTTCTGAAATTAGTTGCCATGCCAAATGCCAGGTACCACAGTAAAATATACAATCTGACTAAAGAATTTTATGCAACAAATGTGTTTTAGAGCAAAACCAAACTTCGGTAGAGTTCTAAATCTTTTCAGAGTTGTTCGAAAACTCAAGAAACTAAAAATACGTTTGTGTGCTATCTGAAGATAAATTGGTTGAAAGTTGCATTCTTCATGCTTTTTTTTAGCGGTTCAAACATTTTGCTTCCAAATAAGTTCCTGGTAAAGCTCATTTCGCGACTTTAGACATCATGGTTCATCATCATAGTCACAATGTCTTAACAGACATGTTGTGACCTCGTAAAATGTACATTTTATGGGTTTCTCTATCTACAGGGTGAGTCAAGCTCAACGCCTCGGACTCTTGTGACCAAACGATACCACTTTTCGAAAAATCGACTTTGCGAGTGTATGTAGGTCGAGTTGGACTACATTTTATAAATAATGTCTTTTATACAGGGTGTCTAATAAAAGCGTTACATATCAAAGTTATGTTTTTTTTAAATGGAATACCCTGTACATTATTGCATATTTAGATTCCCGGGAGCATTTTAGTGTGACTTTATGTATCACACATGGGACTTTAAGCGAACCGTTTAGGTGCAAATCACAATTTTGGGTTTAGGTATGATATGCGGTTGTAAATATCAATCTCTGGTAGTTTTGATTTAATTTCAAATTTCCAATAAAACCAGTGTTTTTCAATTTTCCTACCTATAAGCAACTTAGCAGGCCATGAAATATAAACAAAAAACTGTTCAGATGGAACAAAACAACTAACTTAGCAGATAGTTACGGACGAACTAGAGTAAAGGGACAAAGTTATAAAAATGACTAACAACAAATCAATTCTAACCAGAAATAGCAGACATAACACATATAAGGTCAAAAAGCAGCTGGAGTACGACAGAAATGGGTATTTTTCACAGTCTACCGGCTACTACAATATTCTAAAGATTGACGATTCATAGAACCATTGTGAATTTTGAAATGAAAGGAAATCTACCACGTAATGTTGCTGGCAGTTTAATAGTTTCAGAATAAAATTTCACATATCATGATTTTAAAAAATAGTAACCGATACCTCTGACTGGAGTTCTGCAAATTCTTCAATACTCATAAAAAGATCGTCGAGATTGAAGAATAAATTAAAAATCTGCTCAAATTATTAAACATAATTTACCTGGCAGAAAATTAAAATATGATTTGTCAGTATTCCTTTTTTGCGATCTTGCTAATAGATACTGAAAAATTTAAAGGACGACAGTGAGAGGTATCATTACTTTTGACTTTGACGGAAATGACTACTGTTTTATACCAGTAAATGTGAAATTGCGTTCTGAGGATATTAGACTGACGGCAACGATCGCTGAAAGTTTTGCTTTCATTTCAAAGTGTTTAGTGATTTTGGAAAGTTTTAGTCTCTAGTACATTGCAGTCGCTAGTAGGCTGTAAAAATTATCCATTTCTGTCGTACTCCAGCTTCTCTTTAACCTTAGACATGTTACCGCCGTTGTTTCTGGTTAGAGTTGGTTTGTTGTAGGGAATTTTTCTAATCTTGTTCTCTTACTCCCGTTCTGCTGGATCTTTTTGCTAAGTTAGTTGTTTTCTTCCATCTGAATACGATTTTGTTTATATCTCATGGCCTGCTAGTTTGTTTATAGGTAGGGAGATTGAAAAACACCGATTTCACTGAAATCTCGAAATTTAATAAGAACTACCATAGATTGACATTCACAACCTGATATAATTAGAAAGCCTATCAAACTGCACATTTGATCGTATAAAAAAAGTTATGCATTCCCATTTGAAAAAATCAAGTTACCTTTGATTGAAGTTTCCTTAATTGATCTACCGATTTCTCAAAGTACAAATGTAATTCGAACTCGACCGTCTAACGTGAGCTGATACATTTCATGCTTAGTAACACGGAAAAGTCACAGCCCTCTAAGATTTATAATAGCTGCGATATTCAATTTTTTTCTGACATCTACCTATACCCAAAATTGTGATTTGCACTTAAACGGCTCGCTTAAAGTCCCATATGTGATACATAGAGTCACACTAAAATGCACCCAGGAATCTTAATATGCAATAATATGCAGGGTGTTCCATTTAAAAAAACATAACTTTGATATGTCACGCTTTCATTAGACACCCTGTATAAAAGTCATTATTTTTAAAATGTAGCCCAACTCGACCTACATACACTTGAAAAGTCAATTTTTAGAAAAGTGGTATCGTTTGGTCACAAGAGTCCGAGGCGTTGAGCTTGACTCACCCTGTATATCTTTAGGATCTTTCATGCAGCAGTTTGCCATTTTCTTTCTGCAGCCTCATGCCTTTGACCAGATGTATTTACCTAGGTCTCCTGACTCTTCTCAACTCGTCCAACCAAAGCTGTTGGTTGAGTAGAGGTTACTGCTTATACGGACAGTAATTCGGTTCCTTTTCGTCGCCTTTTACGACACGCAGGATATACGATGGGATATATTCTAACCCGCCCCCCCGGGTTAGACTTCAAGGTTAGTTGACTATATATTTTTCCTCGGAAGTAGCACTCACCTATCATTTAGTTTTTTGGGAATCAGAATACACACAGGAGCTTTTATTGAGCTATTGAGCATCCAAAAAGAATCTGCAATCTTACATTGGTCCAGTAAATGTGATACGTCCTGTATATTCCTTTATTTCACTAGCACTAAATAACTAGTTTGGAATGCACGAAAACTGACTGCTAGTTCTGAATTTTCAAGTAAAATGACTTTCTTATCCAGCTACAGTAAAAGGATTCTGTCTGAAAGCTTTATCTTAGGACTGCAAATAAATTTTTTAGGCTAGTGCGCAAATGCACGTATTCAAAGGATTATGCTCGGGCACATCCTGAAATGGGGACAGCTCGTGATGAGCCCGAATTAGCATACCTCTACAGCTTACAAAACACGGCTGTAAGGGTGAGTTTCCTCTGTCGTGTTCTGGAATTGGAATGGAAAATGATGTAAAACAATAGTCCTTGGGATATGAAAGAACGGTAGGAGGGAAAGAAAAGCAGCCAGCTATGAAAAACAGAACTCCCGTAGGAGAACACAGAAAACGGTAGCGCCGTCTGATCTTTTTGCCAAGGGGGCTTGAAATCGTACATGTATTCGGCCTTCGGTACTAATACTCACAGTATTCTTCAAATATTTGATAAAGAGATTGCTTCTCTGGATATTTTCTAGGATGGTTTTTGCAATTGTAAGAATGCTGGAATACAATATTTACAGACTTGAGTGCATTACAAAGTTTGAGAAACATTTACCCCAGACAGTCAGGGCCATCGAGGGAAAACTCGAGATCCTATACAACCATAAGAACACAGTTAAATTCTTGTGGGAACCTTCGTAGGTCGGAATTACTGGAAACAAGTAGGCCTGGCAGCAACACGAGCGGTGATCGGACCTGTTATCATGGCACAATCCTCCTCCTCCAAATACCAATAACAAACTCTACCGAATTAAACCTGATGTGAAAACTCTACTGGCACTTCCAAACAACAGAAGAGACCAAGTCATCATCTCACGGCTGAGTATCTGTCACACCACCTCCAAACATGATCACATCTTCACAAGAGGATCCCAACCCCAGTGCGCTACGTGTAAACAGAAGTTTAAGTGATAAGCACATCATACTGGAGTTTGTAGTGAGCAAGAGGTCACTGTTCAAAACTGAATGCAATATTTTGAAATATTTAACGTGATCAAGATGTCCAGTGGTAAAATTTAGAAACCAATTTTGTGTGACCGTGATGACAGATTCTTTTAGTATCCATGCTTACCAACTCAGAGAGAATGAAATCAAAACAGAGAAATGTTATGATATTGTTTTATTACTCGACTCTTAAGGTCGGTTTTGAATTTATTAATTATGAGTGCTGAGTGTTTATGATGTTGTTGTATATTACTTGATTCTTAACATTGTAAATGAATAAATAAATATAAACAATAAATAACATATAAAGGGGTGATTGAAGGAAACCGTATAACGCGTAAGCAGTCTTGACTCCATTTAGATCTCCTAAATGCTAGAGCCTCTCGCAGAACTTATAACAATCATAACTCATAACTTATAAATATCATATATTAATAAAGAGAATCAGTAAGGGTTGAAACAGATACACCTAAATACCACCAAAAGTGTCTCTGCTCACCACCAGCCCGCAATATCCCAGGACATTATACATATAGTAGACAGAAATCAGAGACCCCGCGTGAGGTAATATCATCTTAACCACCAGATTTATCGTATATCTTATAAAACATACTTTAAGTATTGTAGCAACACCACATGAGTTAATAGCACAAAGTCAAAAGACAACATACCTGTAAATATTGGTTAAAAAGTCTCAAAATCTCCTTTGTTGAAATTTTGGTCTCTGGCTTGTTACGTTTTTCAAAAACCATCCCCTCTCGTAATAATAAACAAACCCCTTTGACAGCTGTAACTCAAGTAACAAGATCCCATCACAGAACAACCCCTTTAGCTTAGATTCATGGAATGAACGGAATATACTATTAAAATCTATGAAAAGTCACCCATGATCTTACAATAACAAAATAGTAGGAAATATATGATGTACCACCAACACATTATTTATCTGAACTTATACGCCTAACATATTTTTACCGTTTTTCTTTTCTATCATTCGTCACTGTCAATCTTCGGACGTGTGACAGCTGAGAGCGCGTTCTTCTAACGTATGACAGCCAGGAGCGCGTTCCGAATCAGCACAAGTTCAGTGATTTTGCTTCCAAACCACAGACCATAAAACAGAGGTTCCAAACGCTCTTGCTGTGAAATACCAGAAAATCTCAAAGATGAATTAATATCCAAACACCTTAAATTTGATTAAAGCTTAAAGGATACTATCACTTTATTTAAGTTAATACCTATGGAAGTAATTGTACTTATAACTAAAAGCTACTAGTATTCCGCCGCTATAATAACCCTGCACGGTTGATGCGGTTTCTCTGTTCAAAAAATATTCACAACAAATTAGTATTTAAGCAGAAGAGATGAAATCATAATAAAATTGTGCCATTACACTACTTACTGTTATCTATTATAGCCGATATCTAAACAAACAGAATAGCCATTTAAATTGTTCGTTAATTACTCAAAATATAGGAAATATTTATGTGCAAGTAATGGGCTGTGGGTTGTAAGTACGCTACCTTTAGATTACTAGAGGTTTCCAAGTTGTTCCATTGACCTTTGATATTCGTGTGGACACTATCATTCCTATCCGTCTGACTATCTGCTTCTCACCATTTTTGTAAATACTTAACTGTTGTAAAACTTGTAAACGCTGTTTCGACTTTTGATATGAACTCAGACAAAACATTCAATTGGCTCAGCCTTTCCCTTTTGAACACGCTTGTCACGCTTCCATGTATGTTTGTGAGCTTGTAATACTCTTTCAGATTAGTACTGTTTCTATAAACCAACAAGACTGCCAACACCAAATAAGTATCCTTTCCTTTACCATGCTTCTGGAAAGATAGTTGTTGAATTTTCTCAGGCGTGTGACAGTAACTGCAACACAGCGCCGGCTGTTGTCTTAAACTATATATAGCTATCCAGCTGGCTTTGTATTATAGCCACCTACAACAGGCGATGCGGAACTTTGGCGCCACTTTTCGCCTGAGTTGGAATCTTCGTTACAATTCACATTGACAACGTCTCTGTGTTCTTGACATTTGGACAGTGGCAATTGAATTACGAGTAAGAAAATGAACAATCTTGCAGGGTGTGTAGCTTAAGTTCATTGAAAAGAATAGATAAAATAAAGTTGGCAGCTCCGTGGTTCGCAGTTAGGTATTGTCTCAAATAGCCGAATCACTTTTATCAAGAGATAAATCTCATACCGATCGACCACAAACTGCGCGACCTGCCACAAAAATTGCATAAATTAACGACTTTCTACAAAATGAACGTCCCAGTGACATGTAGAGTGGTCTCTCGTCGATCGCCGAAGCTAAGTAGCGTCGGGCGCGATTAGTACTTGTTCGGGTGACCGCTTGTAAACAGTGCGTGGTTGTTAGCTTTTTGTATTAGTAGAAGATCCGAATATAGAGCGCTCTTCACCGAACTGGTTAATGGATGAAAACCATTTTATATTAAATTTAATATGTTAAAAAACATATAGCGAGTGGGTTGGCTGAAAAATTTCGGTCCAGGATATGATCAATTAAATATTGAAAAATTAATTTTTTTAAACATTTTACTGGTTTGGTTAATAGACAAATCACATACCAATCGAAAGTATGAAGCCCATAGAATATGGCTACGTTTTTCCTGTCCCAACTATAGGGTAGGCAGGTATAAACAGGTAAATCAATAATAGTAATTTGCACCGGTGTGGTTAATGTATGAAACTTATATCAAAATAAAGATAATTTTATTGCAAACACGTCGATATAGGGTTGTCTGCAAAAAATCAGTCTCGAATTCCGGTTGTCGAATTTTAAATATCAAAATATTGCTGCCAGTGAATACGTGCGCCAGAGAGGTCCGAGCGAACTATCCCGTGTATTAACAAAGGATAGCGATACACTCGTAAATACATCATTGCATTGGAACAGTTTGCCTCATTCTTCTGAATTGAAAAAGCGTGTTACTACTTCTATACAGATTGTTGTTATTTATAAACATTAGGTTGTGATAAAAAATGATTAAAAAGTGTTTTCTATGCAATTCGGACCATGATGTTCTTGATTTTAGCGAAGAAACGTATAAAAACTGTTCGTTGAAATTAAATTTTCGTAAAAAGAGAAATTTTAAATACAGTGACGTTGAGTTAACCAATGCATCACTTGATTTTGTAGGTTATCATACCACGTGCTACAAAAAAGTGACTGCTTTGGGTAAAAAATATAATGAAGAGTTTAATAACTTCATTGGTGAGAGTACGGTAAGAGCATAATAATTTAACCTTCAAAACTATCTTAGTAAATATATCTTTTAAATTTTTTTAATTGTGAAATAATGACATGGAAAATTCATAAATTTATACATTTTTGATTATGTTTTATTCAAATAAATCATTTCAACTTCACGGACACATGACATGAGCACTTCTTTCATTCAATGGCCGAGCTACACGCAGCTGCTTTGCTGCGACTTTGTTAATACACGGGATAGTTCGCTCGGGCCTCTCTGGCGCACGTATTCACTGGCAGCAATATTTTGATCTTTAAAATTCGACAACCGGAATTCCAGACTGATTTTTTGCAGACAACCCTATATCGACGTGTTTGCAATAAAATTATCTTTATTTTGATATAAGTTTCATGCATTAACCACACCGGTGCAAATTACTATATTTGATTTACCTGTTTATACCTGCCTACCCTATAGTTGGGACGGGAAAAACGTTGCCAACCTAACGTTTGCATATTCTATGGGCTTCATACTTTCGATTGGTATGTGATTTGTCTATTAACCAAACCAGTGAAATGTTTAAAAAAAATAATTTTTCAATATTTAATTAATTATATCCTGGACTGAAATTTTTCAGCCAACGCACTCGCGATATGTTTTTTAACATATTAAATTTAATATAAAATGCTTTTCATCCATTAATGGGGAATGTTCTTTAAAAGCGTGTTTTTTCAATTTGTTTAAACTATATTTGATCTGCCTACTCGTAGCAGCTTATGTTCTGCTACACAGACTCCATCACTAAATCCACAGTGGCAGTAAGAATTGCGGTAATTCACGTCAGGGTACTGTTCCACTCATGTTGGTTAGATCAAATTGAATGCCAATATTTATCATATTTTCATGCTCTATAAGATCGTTTTCAGTCGAATGCAATTTTTGAACCTCTGCCGTTTTTATTGTGGCGTTTGAATTAGCATGAGGTGACAGCTGATTTCAATCTTGATTTAAAAAATTCTTTTACTCACGACTTACGATAACTCCCCGGATAATTCAGACGACAGCAATGGAGAAAACTGATAAAGAATGGGTGCTTTTAAATGTGTTTATATAGTTTTTTGCGGACATTTTGTATTGTTCCAATAACTAGTTTCGTGGAGCTTGTAATACCATTTCAATACCCGTTCATGAAAAATTTAAAACTTGATTTGTACTGAAAATGAATTCATTACCACATAGAAATGTATTTTTTTAACTTGGTTATTCAAACAAACAAGCGATGGAACGAAAACAATGGATATCTTCCTTATTGATCTTCTAAGGGGATCCTAAGGTGCAATCCACTCCCAGCATCCCGCTTATGGTTCCTATAATCCGTCTTCCTTCAGCAATCACGCTATCTTTCTCACACCAGCGCTAGCGGCGATAAAAATCCTCCATTCCACTTGCCAGTATAGAAAACGAGTGTTTCGGTCCTTTTTAGAAAGGAAAGAAACGTCCCCATCTCCGTCTCGCTCCCACTCCGCGGGTAGGTCGGCGCCGTCCCAGCGTCTGAAGTATATTTTCAGCGTCTAAAATACCGATCAATAAAACATCTGAACGTAGGCGAGTTTTCATTGGTTCTGGCCAAGGAGTTTTTCCCCCACTTTCCGCGGAAATGTCCGTCAGAAAGGTTTCTTTTGTTTCCAGGTTTTATATTAGATTTTCGTCGACGGCGTCGGGTAGGAGTGCGCGTACAGGATCGTATTAAGGCAGCTCAGACAGTTATTCTACAAGAAATACTTTTAGAGTGAACATAGAAGTGAATAGGTTTTATCATAGCATAAGAGTTGACCATGGTTGTTTACAAATAAAGAGCATACAACCTTACCTTGGTGAATATTATACGAGGATGTCATAGAACCTAGTGTAGGATGTGGGGTATGGCCCCTCCAATACGCAGGCACCGAATGTGTTCTCCTTAAATGTGTATTTGACCGGCCCTGTACGTTTCTCACAACCACTGGAAATTAATTGAGCAGGCTGCGCGGTATACCCCAGAACCACATAAACGACAAAAGGCCTATGGACAAACATACCAACATAACTCAGCTTGAGTTGGCCGGTATAACCAGTCTAAATCTAAAAGTACATTAGGGGTAAAAATATCAGAATTTACAAGCTAATGACGAGTTCAGCTTTTTATTGCTGTTAGGCACTTGCGAATGCATCTATCTGCAACAATATAATATTTAGTTAGGTAAAAGGGCACTAAAAGTCCTAAGGTAGTATTTTAGCGGACCAGTTGGATAACAGGGATGCCGAGACCAACATCGGGGGATCCAAACTGTCGAGAGAGCGCACCCAAAAAACCTTTAAGTCCATGTGGAAAAACGCTTCCGAGAGTGCGTAACTGCTGGGAAACTTCTTAGCTACCCTAGTGGAAACCTAACTACACACTACACTACTGTCCATGTCCAGCGAACATTTCCGAAATGCTACTGGAGCTGGAAACAGTCAGCTAAGGAAACATCTCTAAAATATGAGGTTAAGTGATGTAGGGGCTGTGCACAAGAAGATCTATCAATGGCGCCTAACTGCTGTGATCTTGACATATCATTTTCCTTCCAGTACTAAATAGAGAATATGCGAGGTTAAGCTGGTATCCAGTCAGCCTAGATCAGTTCTATGGATACACAACTTATAACAATTCCAGTAACTTATTCAGTGTAGAATTTCATGCCTAAAAGTCGCACTACTTCTGCAAACGGGTCCCCAAGTTAACGAGATAGAAGCATCGAGTTAGACTTTTGCTAGGGTTATGGAAGTGGGTTCGTATTGGAAGATTTGTTGGAGACGTTACTGCTTGCCTTTTTTTGGGGTAACCATGTACAATCATGACTGATTATCTGGATAAAGGTAGAACAGTAATTGGGAATTGCTGTCGAACAAAAAAGCTTGAGCTCCCATCCTATAAACCAGATCTAACTCCATCCCATTGTCACCTCTGTCAACTGTTTGTTGAAGGTTATCTGTTTTGGTAAACATCAAATTGATCTTGAAGTTTTTGTTGAAGTAGGTTATCACTGTAGCAAGGACGATGGCGCATTACAGATTTTCAAAGTTCGTCCCATAAAATAACACAAAACACGTTTATTCATTTGCACGACTAATCTAGGCCCATAATGATAAATAGGAAGCTGAGCATAAAGAAGTTGCTGATATTTCGCGTTTAGTCATTTTAGAAGTCTCTGATTATTTAAAAACTCTGAGTAGTAGGTTCGGGTACCTCCAAAATGATTTAACTGTATTAACCATATTTTATTTTAATGTATTGAACATAAGAAACCATTCACTACTGTGAGGAGGATAGTAAAAATGTACAGTATACCAATATGGACCAATGTTTATATCTAGCCTTAGATGGGATGAGAAATTTTAGATAGAGGGAAAAAATTTAGAATATGGGTATACTCTCTATAATTTAATAACATTCTTAGAAATGTCAATCCTTATACTTAACTTAAAGATCCAAAGCCAAAGTACTTGACGCCGTTTCTTCTGAGGACTAAGTTCGAACTGTTGCTCGTAATGCAAATTTTTTCATCGAACTACGTTTCTCCACAAATCAGAGTTATTTGATATTTCTACAAAAGAACTAGTCAGTCGTAAATGTATGACAATGTATGTACCTTTTTATCGCCTTTCAATGACTTTCTTCCTGGCTGTTAAACTGCCTAACTTTTCTGAGATGTATTCTTCTTCTTAGGGTGCCATGCAGATTTCCGTACGCGTTCATCCTTTCGCTTATCAGATCATCCTATTTATTGCAGCCCTCTGTAATTCCTGGAAGTCGCTTATTCCTGTCCAGTGACGGATGTTTCTCAGCCATGATAGCTTTTTTCTTCCAATTCCTCTTCTCCCACCTTCGATCTCACCTTGAAGAATGAGACGCAGGAGGTGATAGCGTTCCCCACGCATTATGTGGCCTAGGTAAACTATTTTCCACTTCCTTATATACTCAAAAAGTTCTGCTAACCCAGCTCTCTCGAGAACGTTCTCATTTCTTACATCGTCGACCCAGGACACTCTCAGCATTCGTCGCAGTGTCCACATTTCGAACGCTTCAATCTTATTTACAATGGCTGCCTTCAGCGTCCATGTCTCCACGCCATACAACAGAGTGGACCAAACATGGGATGTATGGGATGTATAACTAAAACAAAAACTAATACTTTCTTCACATCCCACTGTATTATACAAGTGATAACGAAACACCTATAACATCTACAGACGATTCGACCATGGAACAAGGTATACGTAAGCAATGATAACCGCGTCTTCGCGACATGGACATCTAAAGGAGCATCTAAGTTGGAGAGAATGAACAAATTCGTTCGTTTTTGGTTACTTGATGTCGTCTAAATATAAACGAGCATTAGCATTCGTCGATGTTCCGTGTTTTCTGAGTGTGATGCGAACCACGATTGGCGATAAGCCTCGTCAGATCCACTTCCAGATTTTTTTGCCACACCTTCTTTTTGTCTTCCCCTTCTGAATAACGCAATAATGGGATTTGTTTTCTTTTTCACCTCTGTGGTATTTAAATTCATGTCAGCAGCAACTTTCTTCCAAGTGTCATTTTATGCTCAACTTTTTATAATATCTGAATCTTGGATATTAAAAACAAACCTTACGTGTATATCTGTACAACTCAATCAGCTCAAGAGGTTTTTCATTAGTCCATTCCATTTATTAAATGTCTGTTATCGTCAAATGAAAACAAAACACACCGAACGAATTCAGTTGTTCAACTACACCGTTTACATTGAGCATGAACATCCTCTGCTGATTCGCTAAAGAACCGATAAACATCAGAGCCGGTACGAACGTGAGCGAATTTGTTCGCTCTTATTCGATTCACCAATAAGGGGTCTGGATACACACATTTATACATACGTATTTGCCATGTAAAATACGGACTCACAATTTTTCGCATAACACACTCTATTTTCAAACTACATATATAATATTTCAGAAGGCGATAGTTAAGACCTTAATGAATGACAACTATTTTCGATTTTCTCAAAAAAGTTTTTCAATGTGCAAAAAAACTCGCAATGCAAAATCATACATTCTATAAATGCCTGTAATTTAACAACCAAACACGATATCAAAAAAGGGTAAATAGTTGCACAAGCGCAAGCTTTCTTCTCCAATTTGCTCTTTGAGTCATTACTGTAAGTTTAAAGGTAACCTCAGGAGCTTGGAAATGCGAAATTCATTTTTATAGTGACCTTTGGACCTTACCTTTGGACCTTTTGAGCTTACCTTTGGATTTTTGGACTTATCTGCCCTCATCTTAGACACACATACTGGAGAAAGGGAACAGGTGGCCACGCCTCCTCGCTAACACGGGAATACATCTTTTCTTGGATTCTCAATTTCGTAGGTGCTCGCTCTAATTTAAGCACACCTTAAGGCGCGTACACACACAGCGAACGAAGGCGAATGAACGGCTCCGAACGAATTCGTTCGCATAGTATAGTATAGTATATTACCACTCTTACACGTTACATGTTTGAGGTTTTAACAGTATTATTATATAGATACACTACATCACCTAGCGTCTAGATATGTGTGTAAAATTCATTTACAGAGTAAAAGCATTCGCTAAGTAAGAACTTTTTGACAAACCTACCGAATTGGTAAACGTTAATAGCATGTATTTCATCATTTCTATGGTATCTCAAAAAGATATTGTACATGTTAACTAGAGGCTTGTTTACAGCTGCCATGCGTATACGCGATCGGGATACTGCAAGGTCAGTGGCGTACCTCGTATCGTACATATGTATACAGGGTGGCCAACCGGGTGACGATAATAATTTTTTTTTAGATAGCCCGTACCGAGACCTATCCAAAACACCCCCATGTATGTGTACCGATTATTGATAGTTTTCGAGTTAATTAAGTTTTTTTGAAAATTTAGAGATTTTCCAGTTTTTCCAAGAAATTGTCAAAAACAAAAACAAGAATGCTTTTTGGCTTTTATTTTTTTAGCAGTTATACTCAGTATTAAGCCTATTTAAATATCCAATAAAGAGAACCTGTACGTCCGAACAATAACTAAGTACATTTTGGGCCCAAAGTTTGAAATCTCTGTTTTTAGGCAGGAGACCAAAACCTTCAAAATAAAATTAAAAATACTTATGCCTGGTTCTGGAGCTCCAATCTAATCTTAAAAACTCTGCAAGACATTGCACTTTCGAAATGATAATGAAAAAATAGCACTTATGGGGGCATTTTGCGCCGTACGTGACTATTAAAGGTAAAAAGGTGATAATTCACGAATTTCCAAAATGATTTAAAAAACTATTATTTTACTTTATTATGACAAATTAAAGAAAAAAAACTCATAACGACTAATAAACATGATAATCATTGATGTTTTAATCACTTTTAATAAAAAAAATTAATACCTGTGCTTTTTGCTGTGTACTATTGAATTTCTGCTGCTAAATTAAGTTGTATGTAAGTTAACAAAGGAAAAGAATAATAAAACAACAATCTGACCTTAAATTCCATGGCGGAATTACCTGGGAAGCGTTATCGTAGCATACGCCATCCCTTTTACTTCCCACACCGATAGATGAGGGGAGGATCGTGATCGTGAAAATTTTCGATTTTGAAAGAATAGGTTTTTTGGGCGTTTTATAATGTCTACATAACGAAAATCCGCGTCGTTCTGTCTGTCGGTCTGTCTGTCGGTCCGTCTGTCGGTCTACCTGTCGGTCTGTCTGTCTGTACGCGTTTTTCTAGCCTCGTAATCTCAGTAACCGCTGCATGGACTGTGATGAAATTTGGGCAGCAGTGTGCTGGGGGGTCTTACTAGGTAATTTCAGATATTCATCAAACTTCGTATTTAGACGTTTTACAGGTTCTTGATCATTTTCTGCGTTTTTTTTGGGTGGGGGTGGAATTTGGGTGTTTGGGGGGCGGGGGGTTGAAGAACTGAAAAACTTGTTGTATTCATGATAGGCTGCCTAATGACCTATCAAGGGAGACCTAGTGATATAAATCACCTTTTTAGGTCCATCTGAACATTGCCTTACCTATTACCGAAAATTAATTAACACAACTGCGCTTCGCCGACATGAGCTCGCAAAAAGCTACTCTGAAAGAAAGGGATAGCGTATGCTACGACCTCGCTTCCCAGGTAGTTCTGCCAGGAAATTGGAAGTCAGATTACTGTTTATTGTTCCTTTCCTTTGTTAACTTTCCATACAACTTAATTTAGCAGAAGTTCAATAGTACATAGTAAAAACACTTCAAAAATCACAATTTGGCTATTAGTTTTTTTATTAAAATCCATCAAAACATCCATGATTATCGGGTTCATTAGTTGTTACGAGTTTTTTTTCTTTAATTTGTCATAACAAAGCAAAATAATAGTTTTTTAAATCATTTTGGAAATTCGTGAATTATCACCTTTTTACCTTTAATACTCACGTACGGCGCAAAATGTCCCCATAAGTGATACTTTGCATTATAATTTCGAAAGTGCAATGTCTTGCAAAGTTTTTAAGATTAGTTTGAAGCTCCAGAACCAGACATAAGTATTTTTAATCTTATTTTGAAGGTTTTGGTCTCCTGACTAAAAACAGAGATTTCAAACTTTGGCCCCAAAATGTACTTAATTATTGTTCGGATGTACAGGTTCTGTTTATTGAATATTAAAATAGGCTTAATACTGAGTATAATTGCGGAAAAAAATGAAAGCCAGATAGCAATCTTGTTTTTGTTTTTGACAATTTCTTGGAAAAACTGGAAAATCTCTAAGTTTTCAAAAAAAAAAATCATAACTCGAAAACTATCAATAATCGGTACACATACATGGGGGTGTTTTGGATAGGTCTTGGTACGGGCTATCTAAAAAAAAAATATTATCGTCACCCGATTGGCCACCCTGTATTGGCGTGGGTTGTAAATTTGAAAATGTTTTTATGTATGTAAAGTAACGTGTCGTGTATGAATATGCATGGTAGTGGAAGGATCCTATTTTTCTTAAACAATGAACGAGAAGGTGTGCTGTAAGGGACACCTTCAATAATCCTAACGGCTGCTTCTTGCATCACAAACGCCCTGTGGGATATAACTGAATTTCCCCATAATAATGTGCCATACGTTAGATGAGAGTGAATGATATTGAAATAAACTGTCCTTAAAGTACCCCCATCGAGAAATGGTCGTATACGACTAAGAACGAAAAGTTGTGATGACAGCCTAGCGCAGACGTAGTCAACCTGATGAGAGCAGTTCAGGCGCGTGTCCAGCACAACTCCTAAAAGCCTCACAGGTTCTGATCTAGCCTCCAACCTATCGGAGCTGCACAAGATACGCGCCGTGTATGTACCAACCAATGGGTTTGTACGAGTTCATTCGCCTTCGCAGAGCTTCGCTCAAAGAGCGGAAGATGAAGGAAAATTCGCTGGAGAATTCGTTCGAGTTCATTTAGTGGGCGTCTCGGCAAATTATTGTCTGTTGATAGCTGTGGTTGACAGATAGTTTATGGGTTAGGTTAACTTATATTCTCTGTCCCAGTTGATGTTGATTTGAAAAATCTGAAATATGGAGTGGAATAACACAATTTCGTTGGAGCTGATATCTTCGTATTAAAAATTAGAGTGCTTGTGGAATCCTACTGACATTGATTAAAAGCAAAACAAAGAAACTAGATGCCTGGAATGAAATAAGTCTTAGCATTAATATTTCTAGTGCAGGTGTGGAATCTCTGAATGCCGTGTCGTGTTTATTAATTTGCTAACTAAGTTGGTTTAATATACATTCGAAGTTGGTAGAATCTATTCTGCAAAAGTTTTGGAAAAAGTCATAATCCGTTTCGTACGTATTCCTACTTTTAAATAATGAGGTCATCCACGAACGACGTTTTTTCATTCGCTGCCTAGTTTCCCCATTAGTAATAACACACACTGCATTAGCAATAATAATTATTAATTCGTCATCAGATGCCTTAATTTCTGTCCGGTGAATACCCATACCAGAGCGAAACAAAGGGCATGAAAGCGAAAACATTCGTTCGTTAAGTGTAGATGGCAAGCCGATTTTATCGGCGAAGGCTATACAAATTTATCTAAATCTTCCGAACGAATTCGTTTGCCTTCGTTCACTGTATGTGTACGCGTCTTTAACAGATGATCCGCTATTAGCTCAAACTGGACAAGTGGAGACTTGTATGGAGCATACAAGGTTAATGATATAACAATAAATTGGGGGAAGTTACTGAGGCCGAGTCACGAAATACACGCGCAGGACAACCAAACATGTGTTTGGGCTCATTTTGTTTTTTTTTAACGAAAAGACTTTAAACAATCGGACATTGTAGCCGACAACAGAATTTTCTTAGTGCCTCTCTGGACTTTCCGGCTGGAAACTTGGAGAAATAAGGGAGGGTACAGAGTGGCACGAGTGGGGGTGGCGCGGGGAAGAGGTGGCAACGGAACCAAGGGGAAAGGGCGAGTGAGGGGTGTTTGCGAGGCGAGAGCGAACGCCGCGTACAGCCACCTAAGGATTTTGCACCGTTACCGGAGTTTTTCTTTCGTTCTCCAAGATGTTTTTGTTTTCTATAGGAAACAAAGTTTGAAGTAAAATAGAAGCTTTCATTCTTTATAAATTGACAGCTTCATACATAACGTCAGTGACAGCTATTTTAAATACATATGTATTTGCCATGTAAAACACGGATTCGCAAGTAAACGCACAACTCACTTGTTTTTTAAGGTGATAGTTAAGACCTTTATGAAAGATATCTCAGAGCAATTTTTCCAAAAGTGTTTTTTTTTTGTGTGAAAAAAACCCTCCACGCAAAATCATACATTCTTCAAATGTCTCTAATTTAACAACCAAACACGATATCAAAACAAGTGACTTAGCGCAAGCTTTCGTCTTCAATTTGCTTTTTGAATCATTACTATAAGTTTAAAGGCAACGTCAGGAGCTTCTAAATGCGAAATTTATTTTTATGGTGACCTTTGGATTTTACCCTTGGATCCTTTGACCTTACCTTTGGACATTTGGACTTATCTCCCCTCATTTTAAACACACATAGTGGATAAAGGGAACAGGCGGCCACGCCTCCTCGCTAACACGGGAATACGTATGTTCTTGGATTCTCAGTTTCGCGCGCTATACCCTAGACCCTTAAGTGTCCCTTAATACTTGAGGTGTCCCTTAAGTATGGTTTTGTGTTTCGACAGCTACTTGAGCGTCCCTCACGTAAGTTTTGAGTAATATCAAAGTAATGAAATGTCAATATGACAAGTCAACATGACATTTCATTGCAGTTAAAGCGATTTCGTAGGTTAATTCTGGAGTAAGGTGTTGTCAGTTTCTATCACATCTGGAAAAATTTACAATATGAAAACTGACACAAAACAAAAAGAGATAACAGAAGACATCAAAATGCGTAGGCATAGTCATAACAAATTGACTTATATTTGAAATATGGTAACGTCGCCAAATTAATCCCGCCATCTCGCAGATATTGCCTAAAAAACAGACATACAAGGAAGGCCACACTTGAGGTTCCCTATTATTAGTATTACTCAAGGGAACCTCAAGAGAACCTCAATTTCTTGGAAGATTAGGCTATGTGGTACAAATCTAGCCAAATCTAAATTAATATTGTAACATCCTGTATATTACATTGCTTGTTTGGATTTGTTAATGTTTCTTTCACAATGATTAGGTTAGATTTTTTTGATGTGTAAACGTCATCGAATCATCTGGAATTTTCTAGACTGACAGATCGGCATTCTCGAATGTCATCTGGGTGTCTGGAATCTTCTAGATGGTTCGATGAGGTATATAAGGCACCACGAGTAGCGTGGCAGGGTCAGTTGAGTTGAGATCTAGTTGAGATAAGGTTGAGGTTTTGTATTAAGTTCTGAAGTAAAACGGTGAAAGTTACGTCGAGTTTGATTCCCTGGGTGAAGAAAAAGAGGCCGTCGTGACAATTGGTGTCAGAAGTGTGGGATTATCCAGCGAATCAAGCCAAGAAAAGGAAACAAGAAGTGAGTACAGCGTCAGTTAATGCCAGTAACCAGAGCTATGGCGTCCGAAATGAATGCATTGATGATCATGTTACAAGAAATGAGGGCAGATAACGCAGAAATGAAGACCAGCTTAAACAACCAGGCAGCCGTTATGCAAGCAACCGTCGCAAACCTAGAAGAAAAGCTAAAGAATCACCAGGACGAGGCAGTCGTGAACCTTGAAGTAAAGCTGAAGCGCCATCAAGACGAGGCAGTCGCAGACTTGAAGAGTGGACAGGAACTGGTGATGACTCGGTTGGAGGAGCAGAAGCAAGCCGTAAGTCAAGCATTAGAAAATCAAGACCACCGTATTAGTGCAATTGAGGAGCAGCTAGCAGCATCAGAAAAACACGTTGAGGAACAGCTTCAGCAAGTGAAAGATCAGGTGAAAGAAATGGTTAGGGAGGAGCTGCGAGAGTTTAGTGCAGGTGAGCGTAGTTTAACAGCTTCAGCACCTGCTTTTACTGATAGACACAGTGGCGTAGTAGCAAAGCCCTATCCGTACAACGGCAAAACGTCCTGGGACATTTACTATATGCAATTTGAAAATATCGCTCGTATGAATAACTGGTCAAATGAAGAAAAAGCTTGTGTGCTTACATCCATGCTAAGAGACTCTGCCGCAGCTATTTTGGAAAATCTCTGCGCATCAGACCTACGTGACTATGATAAGATAACATCTGCACTAAAGTTACGCTTTGGAGATGCACACTTAACAGAGCTGTTGCATGGCCAGTTGCATAACCGGACACAACAAGCGAAGGAAGATTTAACCACATTTGCATACGAAGTCCAAAGCCTAGCTAAACGAGCATTCGTCAGCAGTCCCATCGAGACACAGGAATACGTCGCTGCTCGCCAGTTTGTCGAAGGCATTGCAGACACGGAAGTTCAACGAATGGTAAAACTATCCAGTCCCATAAATTTACAAGATGCTGTGATCAAGGCTTTGCAAATTGAAGCTGACATAAAAGCCATGCGAATGACAAGGAGGGTGCGCGCTGTCGAGCAAGATACAGAAGCAGAAGTCAAGGCCACACCGTTTATTTCAGGAAGAAGAGGTGCTAGCTTCCAAAGAAACCCAGTTCGCACAAGCCTAGGAGCTGAAAAGTTTACATGCTGGAAATGTGGACAGAAGGGGCATCTTAGGGTAGGCTGCCGCACCCAGGCTGATAAGATACAAGCGGATGTAGAAAAAGCAGATGAATATGCGAACAAAATGAAATCCATGCAAGAACCTATAAACTCAATGAAGGAGCAGTTTGACAAAGACATAAAGAATTTAGTAAAGAAGAATGAAGAAAGTATTGCCAAACTTCAACAACAACACGGAGTAGCCATGAGGGAACTTAGAGCAGACAGGGATAGGATGAAGCAGTTGCTTGCCTCTCAGGAAAGGAGAAGTATGCATATTAAAGGCAAGTTTGAAACGAATAGAAAGAATCTGCTGAAGAAGGACGAACAACACGAAATAGCCTTGAGGAAGCTCAATAAAGAAGTCTCTGCTTTGAAGGGCGAAATCAAGAGATTGAAAGCTTTGAATCAGTTGAAGAAATCAGAGAGGGAATACGACCAAGTTAAAGATGAAAATGCAATGCTCAAACAGAAGATAAATCAGATGGAGGCTGAGTATGCATTCTGTAAAAAGAACTTGAACAAAGCGAATGACAAAGCCAAAAGGGTCGGTATCAAGAAGAATGAGTTGAGAGAAAGGTTGGCGCAGCTTGAAGCAGAAAACAAGAAGCTGAGAACAGATTTGAGCGCCGAGGTCGATGATGCGAAAAAGCGAAAGGAAGATTTGTCTAAAGCAAGAGAAGTTCATAGTAAAACTAAACAGCGACTGATGAATTTGGAAAATGAGAATGCTCGACTGAAAAAAGAGCTGGAAAACGCATTGACTGAAGTAGAGTATGGTAGCTCCAAGATGAAGCATATGAAGAATGAAAACAGTAACGTGGAGCAGAAGACTACACAGCTGGAAATTGAGATCGATAAGAAGAAGAGAGAACTGAGTAAGGTTACTGAGGATACAAAGAAGGGTGTGTCCGCAATATTAGCGAAGCCATTTTACGATGTAAAGTTAGAACAGAGATTGGCACAACTGAGGAAAGAAAACCCGAGGATAGGAGCAGAGTTTGGCGCTGCACTCAAGGACGCATCATGGGGTTTGGACCAGACCACGCAACTCAAAAGCGAGAATGTTAAGCAAAAGAACAGGATTGTGCAGGTGGAAGACGAACTCAGCAGGCTCATAGAGGAAGTGGAGAATAGCCTGAGTGATGGGAAGAAGGAAGTGTCGAGAGGTGACAGTCGTCAAGGCGTAAAGGTGCAACTGAAGAAAATGATAACAGAGCTAGGAAAAGAGAATCCTGCTGGAGCTGAAAATGAGAATCGCAAGTTGGGCAAAGAATATCGCAGTTACGAGATGATCTGGTATGTTCTTGCAACAGACGACGGAAGGAAGGGTAGATGTCCGAAGCTACAACGCCATGAGGAGGAACCCTACGTGGTGATGAAGCGCCTCAACGACGTAGTCTACAGGTTATGTACGGAAAGTGGAAAACCGAAGGTCGACTATGCTGATGTCTGCGGTGATACAAGAATCGAAGTTGTTCGTCGAGGACGCCGAACGCTAAGGGGGGAAGAGTGTAACATCCTGTATATTAAATTGCTTATTTGGATTTGTTAATGTTTCTTTCACAATGATTAGGTTAGATTTTTTTGATGTGTAAACGTCATCGAATCATCTGGAATTTTCTAGACTGACAGATCGGCATTCTCGAATGCCATCTGGGTGTCTGGAATCTTCTAGATGGTTCGATGAGGTATATAAGGCACCACGAGTAGCGTGGCAGGGTCAGTTGAGTTGAGATCTAGTTGAGATAAGGTTGAGATTTTGTATTAAGTTCTGAAGTAAAACGGTGAAAGTTACGTCGAGTTTGATTCCCTGGGTGAAGAAAAAGAGGCCGTCGAGACAATATATTGGAGCAGTTCAAGTGTTTGAAAACAATGATTACATTATCATAGCCTCTATGTGTATATAAAAATAGGTGTACTGATGCATTTTGTTACTCTCTGCATCATTTTGTCTACTAGTGATTCCATTTTAAAATTTAAGAAAGGAATTCAAATTTAGCCAATCAGTGCGAAGCGCGCCATACATCAGCAGTGCATTGTTGCCACATCATCTCCCAAATCATGGCATTGAACTAATTTTCACGAAACAATACTGTTTTGTGATTTGTCATCTGCCAAGGGAATGCCCTCTGTGGGTTTCATCTTTTGGCTGTGTCACATCGATATAAAGGTTCTGCGCGAGAGAGCGTTGTTTTGTGAATTGTGTAGTTGGTTGTCAAGTAAAGTTAAACCTAACCTTATAATTTTATAAATTTCCTGTCTCTAATCGAAGCTCTTTGTATTTAATTATTGTGCGGTCAATGACAAAATCTGAAAATTTTCGCATTTGTAGCTATCGACCACGTCAGTAAAGTCTGATTCACTGGCCGCATGTTCGAAATTATGTATTTCTTCGAATGTGAAGAAGGAGACATAAAGGCATCAACTGAATATTGGAAACTCAAATTCATTTTTATTTTCAGATAATAAAATGGAAAACGTCTGCTTTGTGCCTTCATGGCGGAAGAGAACAGCGTAAATTGTTGTCCTCTGAAACTGGAAAAGGAGATATACTTAAAGAACATGCATATTACTGTTGCAAAGATATAATTATGTTGTTTATTATCCCAAATGTTATTCAAAGCTTCTATAACTTTCTTCTTAGTGTTCACGTTTTTTATCTCTGTATTGAAGAACGGAATATTATCTCCATAGGTTTACCATATACATGTCAACCTTAAGCAGATTATTATTTGAACCGGCTCGGCTTAGTTGATTTACTATCTTCTTTACTTATCCTTGTTGCTTATGAGAAACTAACTTGAATAAAACGTAACTAAAATGCTGATAGAGAATACCATACAATAAAAAGGGAAATAAGTCAGAATTCCAGACGAAAAAGACAAATTCAGTCAACCCACCCTACAACGAATGACGTTCGAACTGTCACTGACACATCCGTCGTTCGATTGGCTGAACCCCTCTAAGACCGTGACGTCACAGTTCAAATGTTTTGCTCATTTTCTCGGCTTTCTCGTGCCAAAAAACTGAGGCAAAAATATAAGGAGGTTCTTACGTCACACTCTATCATATGCAGTCATAAAAAGAATCATGTACTGTCCAGCACAGTGTTACAACCGCTGATCCTTGAGCACCCACTATATCAAATATAGATGATACTATCTTGGCAAAATCACGCGGTATATAGAGAATAGATAAATGACGTGCCAGTTCTCCCCGAAATGCTTTCATTATCGCATAGCTACGAAACAAAGCGATCCACCCGAAAAACCATAATTAATGAATGGCAATATGAATGGTTGATGAAAGCAAATAGTTTCGCCGTTTCTCCTATACGTATCTCTTTATCTTTTAAATAATATGCAATGAGAACAAAGATGGCCGCCTTAAAACTAACCTTAATTTATCAATGTCTTGAAGATAACGAAACAATGGAGTGTGTAAAACATCCATTGTTTCTGTTTATACAGCAAAACAACGTAATGTCGTCGGAACAAAACAGTGCACAATGACCAAGGCCTTCTATTAAATTTACTTGGGAATTCGAGCAGCTATACAGGGAAGCAAGCTTATGGAACAGCACGTACTAGAGATGCGAGGAACAGTTACAAATAAAAACACAACTTACCAATAGTAGTTCAACTGATATTTTCTTTAGAAAAGTATTTGCTTTCACCTAACATGGACTTTTAGTAATGCTGTCAGTATATGTATATAAATAGCTAAATTGGACTGCATTGCGATAGCTCTACGCATTTGCATATTTTTCTACGTATGGTCACTTCATCATCAACTAGCTGTTCAGCTGTACTTGATTTATTCAGCGCACAGCTCCTGAAATACCTAGACAACAATAACATCATAAACGACCTCCTGGCCTACGTCACTCACTTGGGGAACAGAGCAATTGAAAATCATGGCGAATCCCGTGTTGTTGTTCGAAAGCCTTCGATAGATTGTGGCATGATGGCATGAGGGACTTCTGGTCAAGCTTGCTGCTTATGGACTACCCCTTATAGTTTAACGTACAGAAAACTCAGGCAACAACACTGACAAAGAAGTGTCACGTTGGCTAACCAACGCAACGCAACGGTGGAAACGGGAAGGTCACCCAATAGTCGAGTCACCTTCCGTCAAGCATTTGGGGATCAACATCAGCAATAACATGTCCTGGCATGACCACGTCGTCAGTATTGCTAAAACGGCATCCCAGAAGTTGGAGTTTTGTTTCACTGTAGGAAGCTGTATACACCAGAGCAACTGCAGCTGCTCTACAGATCCGACCATCGTTGCACTATTCCTCCCATGTGTGGGAATGCGCTACAAAGCACTCTCTAAAGCTTCTGGACACAAACAAGGAGAGATCAATTAGGCTAATCGATACGCCTAACCTCACAAAGGACCTACATAGCCTGGAGCATTCAAGAAGGGTGGCTGACCTGTCCCTGTTCTACAGATTCTATCACGGAATATGTTCTAGTGAACTCTCCCAGAACACCAAAGGCCGTACGAACAAGAAACACTAGAGAGGCTCTGCGAGCTCATCCTTACCAGGTCTACAGCGCTTTTGCGGGAGACTGACCATAAAAAAATCAAAGAAATCAAAGAAATGAACATGAGTTGCGCCAGAATGAGCTTACCAAGCTTAGATATGGATATGTTTATGTGTACTTAAAATTGAGATACCAAATTTTGATACATAATATAATTATATTTAAGAACATAGGTCTAATATGAAAAATGATAGAAACTGCATCCGCTGAGATGTCAAACATATTGAGAAAGACATTGCAGCTACGCAATTTAGATGAATTGTTACTGAGCCTTAACAAACAAAAAAGGATGATGAAACGCTTGTGGTGAAATTAGTGATCTACAATTTTTGAAATCCAAATTTTCGTAATTAACTCCTTAACAAAAGATTAGTGCAATATCCATCCTATTAAAAAAATACATTTTTATCTACAGCCACTAAAACAAAGAAAATTAATATTTGAATTTTAGCAGAAGTTGAGTAATCTGGATGGTGTGATCTCCATTTTGGTTTAGCGTATGGGGTGAAGTTTTACGTGCCAAAGAGTTTATGGATCTAATGTGTTCTTATTGTACTGCATGACATCAAGCATGTTACTACTTGATGTAAATAGAGCGATACAATTAACTTCTCTAAGGTGAGACCATCAACAAATAGGTAGAGGGTTTGAAATATATACCATCAACTAATTTTATTTCTATACCCTAGTAATTTTTTATCGCACTTCTGGTGCTATAAATGATAGTGATGGATCGGAAGCTGGACATTCTGCTCGGGCTGTCATAAAAATATATGTCTAGGAATATAATCTAAAGCACTCTTTGGAGCTGGAACCTCTGAGGTCATTCCAGAATGCATCTGCCTGACGCGCCTTGTAAGAAAGTATCTCTACTGCCCCGAGCAGAGTAACTGAGCTGTATAGAACAAAATAGCATCAACACATGTTAGCCCAAAAGGCTAACTTCATTGTTCTCAACCATTTCTGTAGAATGACCTTTCGGATATTTAACGCCTAAACCGTTACAACTCCTAGCGCTATTACAAATATTATTATTATATAAAGGAATTGTACAGGGTACAAGGTACCTACTATAAACTCATTTATAAAGGCAAAAGACAATCAATACATTCATAAATAGTAGTATAGAGTAAATGTCAGATAATTCTGTATGCGAACTTTAGACGCAGCAGTATTATGAGTTTGATGTGAAGTGGGAGTTAACAGCGTTGAGGGTGGTCCCTGGTCAAACTCGACTGGTGATTGGCAGTTGCTGCAAATTGCTCAGTTCAGTACTACACAAGCCAGGTAGGCACATGTGATCACGTTATCACATTGAAGTTTTTTTAAGCCATTGGTGGCAATTCGAATGATTTAAATTGATCTTTGAGGTTAGGACCTCTGGCTCCAAATGGTAAGCAATTGCAAGATGATGTACTAATTCCATCTAGTTCTTGTCTAAGGATATTCAGCCGCATTCCAAACAATATTTTGTGTGTGTTTCTGTGCAGCAGATGACACATGGACTAAACAAGGCTAAAATGGATCTGTCGGCCAACAAAGTCATGCTCACAGTTTCCTGGGATTTGCAAAGCATTCTCATATCGATACTTAAATTATCATCTGTGAAGGCTACTCACAGACGCTGGACTGATTTGATACTGTTTTGGAAAATATACAACCGTCTATTGCGGATAAAAGGATGTTGCACTGTCTCAATCCCAGGTATGTTTCTCAATGTAAATATATCATTCGCTTTGTTTTTTCTGCATTCAAGAGTTCATTTGATTTTCATCCATTTGAGCAGAACCAGCTCTCTGCTCTTGACTGTGCTTGCTCAGGCTCAGCAATAGTCTCATCACAGTCGCTAGCAGTACAAAATATTGTTGTGTCATCAGCAATATAGTTTGCTTCATGTTCTATCCATGAGAAATCGTTTATGTATAACAAAATTAATATGGGGCACATAATAGAGAACTTCGGAACCCCTATGTTAACCTAACTTCTTGCAGATGTCACAACAGATACCCGTTCAACTTGCTGCGTATAATGGCTACCATAAGTATTATGCTGTTTGGCCTGTAGTTATGGTAGCTTACTAGCTAAGAATGCTGTGGTCCACACAGTCAAAGGCTTTGCTAAGATCAGAAAACAGGACTGAGATCAAGTTATTGATGGCCAGAATTGTCTTTTTGTGTTTTATAGAGCCAACATGAGAACGAGAAAGCAAGCCCTCTGATTCAAGGTACTTAATTATTCTAGTGGACATACATTTTTAAAAATTTTTAGAGGTAATAACTTTCGGTTACACTGGCCTGTAGCTTTCCGGTTGGAGATGATCGCCTTTTTTAAAGATTGGAATAGCTACAGTTGTTCTTAACTGATCCGAAAATTTACATTGCTAGAACCGATAGTTGTCTGTTTTAATTAGGGGAATGATAATGTAACCTTTTATGGCTTTTCTGTTTGCCACATTAAGCATGTTTATTTTTTACGTTATTAGTAATGTCCTTCGCTTCATTATACGTTACCCGGTAAAGATTGAAATGGGCTATTTTTGTTTCTGATACCTTTATGATTATTAAATATTTTCCACTTTGTTTTAGAAAGGTTAGTGGAAGAAGGAGCTTTCTCTATTGCGTCTTTGTACTAACTAATTTGCTCTGGTATTTCTTGTACTGTACTCCCAAAAATTTGGAATGACTCCAAGTTCATTGTTAAGGCAGCCCATTTTATTGAAATTATCAGCCCTAACTATGTAAGGAATTAGAATTATACTGAATCAAAGAATTGGAAACACCGCGAACTGAGTGTATCGAGCGAAAATAGGATTATGTAGTCATAACGAAAATTATAGTCTCCTACACTGCTGCAGTTTCAGTTATGGTTCAGGTCAATGGTCTACGAAGAAGGATGAACGAGATAACACAAAACAGAAAGTAAGGTTAACCAAACTAGCTGCAGATGAGGTGGTACGTTGCTTTTCGCCTATACCTCACACAAGGCATGGTCTTCTCGGTGGCGCTATTTTGTATTACATTACAAAATAAATAATAACAATAAAATAATAATATCTACAATTTTTTGATGAAAAAGGGAATGAAAAGTCACGGGCATATCACTATAATAACATTTCTTTAAGCACCTACACGACTACCTCAGGTGCTTAGATCTAATACTTCGATACTATAGAAACGCGTTCCACGACAGGATAACGTATCGTTAATAACAACACATCGCTACGAGGTCTATCCCACCACACGTTGGATTTTATAGGGCTGACTTTTACGAGATTAATGTCTTCCGTTTTATATTAGGTCGTTAAGGCGATGGTACTGGCAGATTTTTAGGATAGTTCAAGTTGTTAGATGCTGTGCCAGTTATTTCATCAAGGCGCGTATATGGGAGGGACAATGAGGGGGTTCACCATTTTCCATTGTGTATATGTTATAGCTTACAGTGCATCGAAGGTT
Organism: Callosobruchus maculatus; assembly: GCA_951848785.1. Classification (NCBI taxonomy): domain Eukaryota; kingdom Metazoa; phylum Arthropoda; class Insecta; order Coleoptera; family Chrysomelidae; genus Callosobruchus; species Callosobruchus maculatus. The sequence continues at coordinate 4,167,940 of CATOUR010000032.1, forward strand.
TTGTCATAAGCAAATATAATGCAAAATATGCGCGTAAGGAATAATCAGTTTATTTTAATAGGTACTCACAGTCATGAAGTTATTAAAAAACATAGCGGAATCGCAAAAAATGTAATGGTCTTTTCTAAATTTACAAATGTTTTTACTATTTCATTTATTACCTACCTGAGCACCACCAATCAACTAAAATATAAATTGGTATAGCTTTCCAGTAACAATAGTACTTCCTTTGATTAGAAAACTCTACCTGTGCAACATAGTGTTAAATAACAATTACTTAGTTAGAATGCAAAAGGCAGTCAACCTTGGATCCCTTCATCTACTTAGGTCACACGATGCGCCGACCCAGTGATTGCTCACCTCACGGTGTGAGAAGTAGCTACTGGATAATAGGACAGCATCCAGTCAGAACATGAGCCGCACCTTTTTTAAAAGCTTTTATCTAACTTACAATGTGGTAGATATGTATGTTTGTTCCGGTATAATCTTGCTACTATATTCTGAAGCAGATGTCTTTAACCGATTAATATGAAATTTTGTATACCTATAGGTTAAGTTTGGATGACAATACTCGATAAGTAATGTGACGTCATTATGAATGCAATCTGGCGAACCATCCGAGATATCGGAATAGTAATTTTTAATGCATTTCTACAATATGGGTATCAAATGAAAGGGCTTATTGAGAGGAACTCGATAATTAATGTGACGTCATTCTAGATCCAATATGGCGGAGCATCCAAGATGGTGGAATAGTTATTTTTTCGGCACTTCTGATGTGATAACGGTAATGATAAGAAAAACAAAGGGCTTGCCGAGAATAATTGGAAAAATATTTTGGCGTCAGTCTTAATCTAATATGGTGGACTATTGAAGTTTTCTATGCTTTCCTACAGTATCGGTATTAAATAAAAGAATTCGTTGAGAATAAAAATACAGGTTAGTAACTAAAAAGCAAAATACAAATTGATATCAAAAACCTTTTTAAAAAAGCTTTCATTAGAATGCCCCAAAAGAAGAAAATGAAATATTCCTTTAAAATTTGAACTGTTAACTTATAGCTTCAATAAACATAATTCATATGGTCAAAAAATTTTGTCGCGAGGTCTGCGTAGGTACCTGTACGTGTTTAATTAAACTAAAATTTTAAAAACAAAAAAGGAGTGCAGTGCAAGTAATATGTCTAACAAAATTTGATTCTAACACATATTTATGTTGATCGTAGAAAAAATATGCGTAACAAGTGCAAAAATCACATCAATAAATTTGTTGATAAAAAAAAAATAAAAAAAAGTTGGAAGGCCTGGGTGTCGATCCAAAGACCCTGAGATCCACTAGCGGACTATCTGGGCCATCCTTCGATTGAGGAGATCTTGTCAACGAAACATATTTGATTAGGTACTTTGGTACTTACTTACTGGAATCTGTATCTGACTTCAACTTCAGACATTCAAAAACATATTTATTTATGAAACTTATGTATGATCTCCCCATTTATGACAAAAAAAAATTTATTCAAAACCTCACTTGAATAGGAATTACACAAGTAAATCATGCGACAAGTGTTTATGATCATATAAGTTGTGTATAATAATGAGTTGATGGTTAAAATTTTATTTTCTTCCTTTTAGGGCACTAAAATAAAAGCTTTTTTCAAAAAAGGTTCTTCTGCTTTCAATTGTTTTGTTCGGTCACGGCAACCAATTCTTGTTTCAGTTTTGTAAACTCATATGGCCTATCATTTTCTCGTAATCTTCTGTCCAATGCGACACATTGCTACAAAATAATGCATTACCGCCTAGCTATTAAAATCCAGTTTCACTCGGAAGATAATTGAAAACGGAAAAATCTGCTTCGTACAATCCCCATTCGGCTTAGCTCCCTGTTGCATACTAATTATGAACTGAAACAAAACATTTTCCATTAGAAGAAGTCCAACTCGGAAGCATCGCCGTATTTTTTGCTCCTCTCCATATTCAGAACTCCGGGAAATTCATTCAGAAAGTTTCATTAATCACTTAGAATTCACCCCAAATTTAATAAAAAAAACAAACGTAATACCCCTCTCCGCCTTTTTATCAAACGTATGCCAAGCCGAGGATATGCTTAACTCTAATTAAAAGTGTAACTTTTATAAAGCGTTCCTTTTATAAATAGAGAAGGGCCATAGCTGTTCAAATCAGTGACGTACTAGCAATAAGGGAACAGTAAATGGTGTAGATATTATATAATTCCATTAGTGGCCTGCATTTTTTCTATACAATCTTTAAAAAGTTTTTCTTCCAGAAGTATTTCCAGATCTGATTTTTGATTCTCCATCTCAGAATACTAAAAAAAGGCGTGAGTGTTAGGCGAGAAATACCTTCTAAGGAAGTCTAGGGCGGCTTGAAATGATTAAATTAGATGGGTTTTTAACAATTACCTAGCGCTATATTCATAATAATTTAATAAATTATTGTGGGTTTACTAACTCGATTATGGTGATTCGAACAATATCGTAGATATCTGCGTATTTAAGCCAGGGGTGTAACACGGAACACCAAGACGAAAGTACCTGTCTTAAGTAAGTGTATTGTGATGTACCTACAGTCTTATATCGAAAGGAGCTAAGTAAAGAGACAAAGACAAGAGTGCATTGACAGGCATATGTTAGAAATATTTTTTTTTGAAAACCAGTGTTTCTAAGTATATTCTCTAAACTGACAAGAAGGCGGATATGTTCATTTAGTCTGCTTCTAAGCGCTTCCGTCATCTGTTTCAATTTGGTATTCTCTAGGCTATGGCTTCAATAATTCAGGCGGCGGGCGAGTGTGCAGCGGGTCTGCAGCCATTTTAGACTTAACCACTGTGTCCTTTTACTTATAACATTGAACCTAATTTTGCCAGAATACCTTGACCTAAGCCAATGCAATTTATATTGCCCTAACTTTCACCTGGGTACACCCAACGAAACTACCTTCTACGCCTTACTCGTTTTCTTAGCCGTAATCGTAGCAACAGCATAGCAACAACATGATAGCAAAAAAATTAAAACCTTTGAAGGCTTTCAGGTCATAAGAGAAATCCCAGCAGAGGCTACAGGTTCCTGGCCACAAGCAACTTGTCCACAAGAGTCATCAGTGGCTGAGACTAAACAGCTAAAAAAGCCATAAGGTTCCTTCAGAACTGAATCTCTGGAGAAGATCGATCTGATGACAGAAGATGAAACTCTTTTCGCAAGTATGTCAAGTTTAGCTTCGTTTTGCCCTGTTCTACAAAATGATAAGTTTTTATTTGAACCTCTGTAATTAAAGAAAAACCTGTAAAAATGTCACTGACTGTAAATTTCTTTTAGCCGATACTTTCGGCACCAAATTTAGTTGCTCTAAATATTGACTTGTGTTATCTTAGGTATTCTCTATCCTGCTGAAGATACCCTTAGGTATCTTTTTATGGTTTCGCTGACTTGTCATGAACACATTTTGTTGTCAACAGCAGCAACAGCAGCATGTACGTCTCTGATAGTGAATTCTAAAGAAAATGAGCATATTCAAAATCCCAACTAAGGTGACCCTTTCATAAGTGAAAGGGTCACCTTTTTGTTGGCCCTCCGACTGTGTATAACAGTGCAATCTGAATAATTTTTAGGTTTTTTTCTTAATTGGTCATTAGCCGAGTCTACGATGCACTATTCCAAAAACCCATCCAGAGTATTTAATAAGCATAGGAGAAACATTCTTTGAAGCATCTAAGCATATTTTGTCAACAGTAATTTTTTGAAGACCCGCTTTATTTCGAAAACTCAAAAGTTTAATCTTGATGCTTTATTAACAAAAATTTCATGTAAAATTCCTTTATCTTAAAACAGTTGAAAATGACTACCTTCAATTAGAATGAAAAATTTAAGAAGGCTTGTATTCAAAAGCGGCTATAACCATTTAGAGGTGGGCATTGCTTAAGCCCTCAACACAAAATTGGAATTGTTTAGACGATGACCCTCACTGCAGATGTGGAAAGATTGGTACTGATCAACCCTGTATATTAGAATACCAATGGATCAGTAATGAAGTAACAGACCTGCATTGTCAAACTGTATTCCGTTACCTGCTAATATGATCACTATACTAACTAGTAAAAACAACTGTGCAACATTATATAACTTTTGTACACAAAACCTAAAAATAACGATGTAACTTTCAACTATGACTAATGTAGAACAACATGTTTTTGTTCACATAGTTATTGAAAAAATAGACATCTCATCCACAATACAATTAAATAATAAGAAGAAAATATTCAGGGAGTAATTTGACGCAATTGAAAACTGTTCGGTTTTGCTCTGAAAATTCTCAACAAAATGAATAAAAATGCCAGAAAATATATTTTTATCATAAAACTGGAACAGAAACAAGGAAAACAGGAGAAACATCAAATATATATGAAAAACAGCTTCTTCATCTAAACAGTGTCACACTGTTGATCCTCATATTTCTCCTTGACGTTGGTTCAGAGATTAGACCAACTTATAAAAAGTCATCCATAGGATTAAAACAAATGGAGGAAAATCACCAAAAGAATACCTGATAACTTTGTATAAAGAATGAGTAGAACAAGAATTTTCAAAGTAGTCCCATTGCATTCAGAGTATTTACACGTTTTTTAGTATACAAGGACTGCGTATTTGTCTATCGTGTTCAACACTTACTACGTGACGTCTGCCACCTTATCTGCTATTGGTTATACCAGTCTTACATTTTCTTTCAATGTACAGGGTGTCCCATTTTGGGCACTTTTACGGGGTTTTTTAGTATACAAGTACTGCGTATTTGTCTATCGTGTTCAACACTTACTACGTGACGTCTGCCACCTTATCTGCTATTGGTTATCCCAGTCTTACATTTTCTTTCAATGTACAGGGTGTCCCATTTTGGGCACTTTTACGGGGTATCTCGGCTATTTTTGCGGTTTTCGCGACAGTGTGCTACTTTTTTGTGAACATAAAGATGCCGTTAACAAAATTATCATGGCCCTCTTGGTTTTTGAGATACAGGGTGAAATCGAAAACTCTCGATTTTGGGACCACCCTCGTATCTCGCTTGTCTTTTATCTTATTGAAAAGTTTAAAAAAGGGTGTTATGAATTTTTCTGTAGAATCCAGTGGTGCAGTTTGATTTTTTCTTGCTCTAACCATTTTTCAGTTATGAAGCAAACATATATTTTTTTAAAAGGAACACCCTGTATATTATTTTTGAAGTCAATCGGAAATAATTCAGGCTTTTCAAAAATATATATATATTAGTTTTAAGTTATTTTGAAAATTGCGCTCAAACTATGATTTTTTCATTTTTTACTTTACTTGTAGCAGAAGGCCATGGTTAATCAACTATAAATAATAAGCATCTCTAAGCAGTTATTAGTCTAGAAGAGACTTCCTACTCAAATTGGAAAAAACAGAATCAAAATACCTTTTTTTTAAATAATAATGTAATATTGAGTAGATAGAGAGACCGTCAGTTTTTATTTATATTTTTATTAAATGTAGCTTTGTTCTTTCTGTATTTTTATTTTAATTATTGTCAGTTTTCTATAATAAGGGCAGCTTAGATACCCAGAGAGACAGCAACCGTTTCCAGATATATTTGCTCGTCTAAAAATAAATATAGTTAGGTACGGATCCTTTATTCAACCACGTCCTAAAACTTATTTCAAGGACTATAGGGGGCAAAGGGTAACAAACGTATTAGGTTACATAGAAGCAACGCCTTCATCGTCTTGTAAGCACATAGAAGAAGCTGTAGTATCAGCTGCAGAAAGAATTCTAAAAAAATACAATTACCATCCATACAATTTTTAGATACATCAACATTTGCACAAGATCCAAGTTTGGGAATATTTAGTCGCCATAACACGAAGGAGACCAATAATTCTTTTAAGTGCCATTAAAAGAACAAGGATTGTGCCAGATTTGCATTCGAGAAAATAGTCTCCAACTTGAACCAACATCTCTAAAAGCTCCTCAATGTTTTTAGGTTTTATTTTGATTCAAATTCAAATTTAATTATGTGTTGGTATTCTTCAGATATAACGTTGTTTGGTTTCAAGTAATGTAATAATGGACTAAGTAATACTTATTGCACATTATCGCAAATAGTAATAGCGTATAAAATACAATTAAATAATTGAGTTTAAAAGTATTGAGTATCTTGCATCTTAATAATTGTTCACTTGGATATTGTTTTTATATAGATTAGTCATGGCCTGCTGCTACAAATAAAGTAAAAAATGAAAAAAAACAAATTTTGAGCGTAATTTTCAATATAACTTAATACTAATATATATTTTCGAAAAGCCTGAATTATTTTCGATTGACTCAAATATAATATACAGGGTGTTCCATTTAAAAAAATATATGTCTGCTTCATAACTGACAAATGGTTAGAGTAAGAAAAAATCAAACTACACGACTGGATTCTACAGAAAAAATTCTACAAAACTCTCTTTAAGAGTTTTTAATAAGACAAAAGACAACCGAGTTACGAGGGTGGTACCAAAATCGACAGTTTTTGATTCCACCCTGTATCTCAAAAACAAAGAGGGCCATGATAATTTTGTTGGCGGCATCTTTAGTTTCACAAACAAGTAGCACACTGTCGCGAAAGCCGCAACTCTCTATCATCAAAAATAACCGAGATACCCCGTAAAAGTGCCCAAAATGGGACACCCTGTACATGTTGATGTACACTTTGGAGGCTTTTTGATCACATTAAATGTAGAATCTACTAGCTTGCAAGGAATTACCACCAGCAAGCTCCCCTTTGCTAAGAATAGAATAGAATAAAGACGAAGATAGGCGAAGAGCCATGGGTCACTCAGCCTGAACAAATCCGACAGATGGTAGCTGACCAATAATTATATGAGACGCATTCAAAAGAAATCCACGTCTGAACTGTGTTTTCTTTCGAAATCTCCACTTGTTTACTATTATCAGGCAAAAGCGACAATCGGAATGTTGTTAGAATAAAATAATGCAGTATGCCATACTTCTATTACGGCGACACTAATATAGCTTTAAAATGAACATAAACGACAAAAACTGAGCCAGTATCTTCAAACAAAGGCGTTTAGAAGCTAAGAAAGCGATTAAATAAGTTCAATAAAACATCCTGCATAAGTGAATCTGCATGCATAAACAAGAATTATCTTGAAATTTCCTCTATCCTTGGAACTGAAGTCTGACTACGACACTGGCTGGATTTTTATCCAGTATGTAAATATGTCGTAATTAAAAAGGACCGAAGTGAAAAAGCTTGTATAAGTTTCAACTTAAGTGAAAATATGAATGCGAGGGCTTTTTACAGCATAAATATTCACATATTTCAGAGGAAAATTACTTTTCTTTCCCTTTTGTATGAAAGATACATATTGTAGGGTCCGTTTAACTCGGTTAAGGCTCCATTGTCCTCGGCTGGCAGTTTGAAATGTTTTTCAGGGTAGGAAACTCGTTGCCTACTTTTTGCTTGGTTTTTGTCCTTGGATGTGGGCACTGAATACAGCTACAATATGTATGTAGGATTAAAATAAAGGGCATAAAGATTAATGATTTATAACTGAGAGTATCTACACAGCAATATGCGGAGAGTTATATTTTCTTTTCGGTCATATAACTGTTAGGTTCAGGTATTATGTTTATTAAATGCTTTTTACTTATGTATACGAAATAAGCTATCCTTAGTCTGTGGGAAAACTTTTAAATTAAGATTTATGTTAAAGAATCTAACCCTTTGTTTATGTGTTAAGAGAAACGTAATGTATATGTCAAATGTATGTTTAGTATCAGTTGCAGATCTAAATTGTAAAGTATACAAGAAATGAATCATAACTTCTAAATTATCCAAAATCAAATTCATAGGATATGGGGAGGTTTACATCCTATTACTAGTCACATTAATCACTAACTATTGTTTGAAACAAAGTAGGCTATGAGAATTGAACAGATAACAATTTTTTGTATACCGGTTGTCCCAAAATGTTTTTCACATGCCAAATCTCACAAGATAACGGAACAGAAATAAAGATAAATAGCTGACTACCAAAAACTCTCCAAGATGATACCCAAACATATGCCAGTTTTTTCTAATATTCAGAATGTCATATAATATGTTGATACCGCATTGTGTAACAGGCTTTCAAGAACCGACATCGCTTTACAAATATGCTTAAAAGATGTCCTTCTCAACTTGATTTTTTTTTATGGTCAGCCTCCCGCAAAGGCTGAAAGCCTATGGCGCTGTAGAAGCGCTGCAAGAGGATAAAGGTCAGTGCACGTTACATTTGAAACGCTGCAGGTTGTAACCATCTGGAAACAAATTCCCCGGCAGCTCGTTCCATAGCGTCGAAGTTATCCAAAAGAAGGAATACTGGGGGAGAGATGCTCGGGGAGTAGGGACCTCGACCTGGTAAGGATGAGCTCGCAGAGCCTCTCTAGTGTTCCTCGTTTGGACGGCTTCCGTGATAGAATATGTAAACCAGGGATAGGACAGCCACCCTTCTTCGATGTTCCAGGCTGTGGTGGTCATTTTTGAGGTTAGGCGTATCGATTAGTCTCATTGCTTTCTTCTGAATAGTGTCTAGAAGTTTTAGAGAGTGCTTCGGATCGCATCCCCACTCACGGGAGCAATACTCCAGCGATGGTCGGATCTGTGTATACAGCTTCCTGCAGCGAAACAAAACTCCAAGCTTCTGGGATGCCGTTTTAGCAACACTGACGTTGTCGTGCCAGGGCATGTTTTTGTTAATGCTGATCCCCAAAAGCTTGACGGAAGTTGACTCGTCTATTGGGTGATCCTTCATTTTAAATAGTATAAATAAATCGTATGGTGCTATTTTAAATTTGTATCGAGCCTTTCTGTTACATAATACTCTGGTGTCAGGTGTGATTTAAACAGCCTTAATTAAATACAAAAAAATTCTAAAAATAAAAGGAATGCAATTTATTGTAGTTGGTACCACTTTTTGTTATTATTCCTCTACTTTCGGGAATTTTGAAAAATAAATTGTTTCATTTATAGTTTTGCATATTTGATGGAAGCACTTTTCAAGGTCAACTTTGCAAACACATTTAATATGTTTTTTATTCATTTTTGGAGCAAGTTCAAATTTTTTAAAGATTATTGTATCACAATACGAGATAAAAGCATGGAGAAACTTTTGGCCGTCATTGTAGATATCCGATCTCAACTTTGTACTGTTAAATTATCTTACGATATTTGGCAGTTGAGGACTATACACGTACATATAAATGCCGTATGCGTTACCTTAACCTAGGCTTGTATAGCGTCAGAATGTTAGAGAGTGAAAATTGCTGTGTAGCTCTGAATAGTTATCTCTGGGCTGGGGTGATTATTATTCAATAGAATAAAAGCTTTGAGAACCATAAACTTAATAATATAGATCGATTTACTACTCTGGACAACACTGTGCAGCAGGTTGTACTTGTAAATAGTATTAACACTTATAATTATGTTTATCGCATGGCATTTACGCAGTTTTTTATTATTCCTATCTGCTTTTTGTTTATGTTTTTTTATATTTTATTTAAGTATTATTTCTTTTTGGTTATTTTTTTCATGAATATTGTTTGTTTTTTAACATTCTTTGATAATAAGTAATAGTAAAATTACAATTACAAGTGAAAGCCGTTCTGGCTGCGGTAGTAGCAGAGAGCAAGTCATCGTATCCCCCACTACAGACCCTGAGCGCACTCTCTTTTAATGTGGATGATATGGTTTGCTTGTTGGTCTCACATGCAATCTGGGGAATTTTACCCTACGGTGAAGTATTTATTTCTAGAAAATCTCTATTGGTTGAACATCTGACCGCCCTAGCACATAGTTGCCCTTTTTATGAGTGTGGTAGCTGTTATCTATCACTCTGTGCCGCCTTTCTGTTTCCGGCTCCCTCATATATCTTACCGCCTCTCTAGGATCTCGACTTTAAACCGCACTTGCCTTTTCTCGCTCTCCCAAATGTTCCCGCTCCGGTTTTCGGATCTATTTTATTTGTGGGCGGCTCTTTTCCGTAAATAGATAGGGTTGCGGCGTATCTGTTTGTATTCATTTATTCACTGTAAAAGCCAAAATATGTACTATTCAAGAGTTGTCATCAAAAGGTAGAGTATAGGTCAAGTAGCCTGGCTTCAAAAGATAATCACCAATTCTAATGAATCCATGCAGTTTGGCACCTGATATCAATCCTCAAAAAGTAGAGTGGCATATGAACAATTATTCTCAACATACGAATTTTAGATCATACACTGCAAAGATAACATTTCGGCGACATCCGAGACACCGGATAATACCCTAGGTAATACTGTCTGATGACGCCACTTTCTCATGTTGGCCAAACATCAAGCAGCAATAGTATTTCAAACAAATAGCTATTATGCATACATCAAAAACGTTACGGAATATAAATAACACAACTACATCTAAGATGTGCATGGTCGCGTACTCTATACTCAACAGTGTTTTCACAAAAAGCTATAAAACTGCTTAAAACTTAAGGATCCATAGAATCATATTTTATAGTTACCCCCTTTTATACAGGGTGCCCAAAAGAAATCGAATAGAGCAGTTTATTACCATATTATGGAGGAGTAGTATATATGTGTGAGTCACTACTATAATGTCTAAAGCTAAGACAAGATCTTTACCTTTATCTGAAAATACAGGGTGTCCCACGACGATTAAGACAAGCAATAAATCGGAATTGGGCAGTAGTAGAGAACTCTAATTTTGGAGGTGTAAATTAGAGCAAATGTTTTGTCTTTTCTTGTCATTGTGCTGCTAGGTGTTTGTTTCTGGTCACGTGACGTCCGATTCAAAATTATTAATGGGACACCCTGTATATTTGTGCCTTTCTGTATTCCTCCCGATAAAACAATTCCAACAAACCAGCACACCTGGGGTCTAAAGTGATTAATTCAACAGCTACAAGTACTTAAAAGATTGTACCACTACCATATTATGAAACACTAGCAAATAATTTAGCTGTAGGGGTACATGTTATAGTCAATGCTAGTGGTACAACCCTTTGAGTACCTGTAGCTCTTGGAATGATCACTTCAGGCCCCAAGTATGCCACTTTGTTGGAATTATCTTATCAGGCGAAACACAAAAAGGCAAAAATATACATGGTGTCTCATTAATAATTTTAAATCGGACGTCACGTGACCAAAAACAAATACCTCATTGGGTAACACAATAGCAAGAAAATATACACCCCCAAAATTATAATTCTCTACTACTGCCCAGTTCCAATATATTGCTTGTCTTAATCATCGTGGGACACCCTGTATATATTATTATTTAAGAGAGGTGTCTGCTGTACAAAAAAATATTAAGGTGATTTCTGAAAAAAGCTAATTTAATGTGGTATTATGTTATTTGTTTAAAGCTTAAATGATGAAGGTTATTAGGTTCAGTAACTTTATGTTTTTGTAGGGCTATCTTAACCACAATTTGCAACTGTATCGGGATATTGTTGATACGATGACTGCCATTATTTTTTGAGTGCCGTTACCTGAAAGACCAGCAGTTTCTCTTTTTCTAAAAAAAGGCGTGCTGTGCAAGAAATTTCATTTTAATCTAAAGCGTTCTAACGTCTGTCGGTCTCCAACATAAGCATTATTAGGACTTGTCTGGATGTAGACCTGGGAAAGCATTCATCAAAACACCATGCCAGAAAAGCAGATTTACTTGAACAAGAGTCAGCATCGAGCATTAAATGGTTTTTACAAGACATTGTGGCCTGAAGAAACACCTAATGAGGACGGGCTATAGGAAGGGACCTTGACTGTACTGTACATTACGTTGTTAAGGATAGATTCAGCCTTCCACGTGCTCTGTGAGTGCGCAGTGCTAGATCACCAGAGACAATAACTCCTTGGTAAGCTTAGGCTAGAATCAGTGGACGAACTGTACAAACTAATCAAGTGGCTTAGGCTGCTGGAGTGGATATTCTAAAAGACAGAAGTTCTAATACAATAAGTCTTAAGGCAGTATGGATCGTGGTAGTTCTGTCAGGCGGCTCAAAAGAGAAAAAAAGGTGCAATGTTTGGCAAGGGAAAGAATGCGAGGCAAAAGAATGCGGGGAAAAATAGTGCTGTTGTCAGATGTTTCGCTTGAAATATAGAATATAAAAATACTCCATATCGCGAACTTTCATAACATGTACTGCTGTATAATACATGTACTGCAATATTATCAATTAAAATATATGGTTATTAAAGATCGACAGCATAAATATTTCGGAACAAGAAAAGGGTTGAAAAGTATTTGAGATAATCTGCTACTTTCGGCAACGCCGTAGGCTGCCCTCATTGAATGGCTGCTTGCCAAAATGAGGACTCCTTCTCCCCCCTCCCTTTCCGCCTCATCCGTCTCTCGCATTCTCTGCCTGATCGAATACTATGTGTGTATGATAATTTTTAGTTCAGATTTTCATCAATACAAATCGATTTGCTTGCAATTTTTACAATACTTGGTAGGAAAAACCTCAGTAAGCAATGTCTAGCCTAAGTTAATGTGTCTGGGTGTGGATATCATCCCAGCGGGAAGAAGGTTTATATTAAAAAATTCTTAGAATTTGGTACAAAAACGAATTTTAGATACCGTATAAATGTTCTATACAGTTTATTTTGAAAATATGAGTATATACTTTTTCACTTACTCATGAATATTTAATGTTTTTTATGCAATTTAGGTTTTCTATCGGATTCTCAAAAATAATTCAGAAACTCCATAGTTTACCTTTCAACCCTTGAATGGGTCAATTTTTATTTTATCGAGTTTTTGAAATAAGAGCTAGATTTCAACCCTAAGAATAATAAACACGTACTGCCATATTTCTACAGTGGTATACTAGCCTACATGTGAAAAGTTATCTGTCCTTTTCCACAACTTATAGTTACAAGATTTGTTATTTGTCTCGTTCATCCGTATCAAATATATTCATCTAAAGAGATTTATCCATCGTGGAAAACGCCGTGAAATATCTCATTGGGATCTGTACAGAACCTCCCTCCCCTCCATGCAAATTCAGCGATATTTCTCGGCACACTGCTGGATAAGAATCCTTCCGGGCTAATAAAGAAGGCCATTAAAACAAAGACTGCTCCCACCTAAAGCAGCCGAGCGCAAGCAAGAAGAAGGAGGGGGCGAAGAGAGACGGAAGGTGACGTCAGCCTCTCGCCATTTTGCCGTAGTCATTAATATGAAAATGTCATTATACAAAAAGAAGCCGTCTTTGTCTGACCGTTTCCCCGCGACTGTACAACTTCTCTTTTCCGCTTCCTTCGCTGCTTGCGGCGCTGTTCTAGCTCGTCCCGCACCCCCACGCGCAGCCATCTGACACTCAGGGGTGGGTTTCCCAGAAAGCGTTGAGGGACATGCAAGTGAAAAAAATGTACTCTAGACGGATGTATTACCCCAAGAACATCAAAGTTCTTGTATTTACAAATTTCGTAAATAAGGTAGATGTTCCACAAGGTCTGTTTCGCACCCTTGACTATACAATTTTTGAGAACAACGTTTTCAATCTTCTCATGAACTGTCGAGCATATCTCTTTCTTGTGATTTATTCTGGTTTAGATGACGTGTCGTTTTTTCCTGGCTTCTTCTGAATTGTCGGCGCCGCGTTTCGCTAAGTGCGTGCATTCTTGATGTCGTGTCATTCCTCGCGGCTTGTTCTGACCAGTTGCGGTTGTGTTTTGGTTGAGTGGCGTCAATTCTTACTGACATGGCCGTTCGATGGTCATTACGTTTCACTTTTGTATCCAAGTTTTTCCGGTCCAATTTTAGTTTTTCTATATTTATTGAGGGGCTGCCATATTAATCTGATTTTCACACAAGGCTTGCTATACGCGTTCTGAGTTTCCTCCGATAGTCTTCTTTGATGTGTGTCAAAGAATGCATATCCTCAGAAGCTAGTGGAAACAACAGTACAAAGGGATAATACTAGCAGAAATATGGGTCCTGAGGAACATGGAGCATAGGCCTTTACTCAGTATATCATACGTGAAAGGATTATCAGACGCAGTCAGAAGAATAAAGTAAGAATACAAAACTCAACACACGTTTCTCAAGAAGCACTACCGTCCCAGGTCTACTACCGAAAACAAAACCCAAGAATTATCATCGAGAAACTAAAAACTACATCTACGAAGTTCCATGCGAATGCAGCAAAGTACACATAGAAGAAACGAACTCAAACACTGTATAGACAATGTTAGCCCGCAACAAGCCTTTTGAAACCTGAAAGACGTTTTGTTTGACCACGTGGCAAGGATTACAAATGAATCTTGTATTTCTTGTAACTAAACACCAAGTTAGGCATTGGACACCAATAAGGATTGAAGAATCAGTCCGTTCATCCACCTGTCAGGTGAAATTGCGTGTCATAAAGCTATGCTATAGAAAGGTCGCTGAACGACAACTGAAGTATTCGTCCGTACATCCAAAGCAGGTTGGAGCTGTAAGAAAACGCTTTGTAGCGTAGGGTGTAGTATTATGGGTACCAAGGCATTTCGGAAACGAAGGAAGTGAAGCAGATGATTTTCCTTCATATAACAAGAGCCATTACATACGCCAGCACTGGGAGAGGTTAACGAGAATGGCCCATGCTGAGGCATTCATACCGGATCCAACTGAGAACATGTTGACTATAAGGGATGAGTAGAAAAGACCTTATATCCTTAATTGAACTGTACACTGGTTATTGCAGATGAAGTTACAATATGACGAAACTGGGTTTGGCAGAGGATGACCGATTGCACGCTGTGTTTGATGATAAAAATTGATACCTTAAGCTCTTTTTCTATATGTAGCTGAGATCAGTAGCGTGCCAAGACCTTCGCTGCCCCCCCGCAATTTTTTTCACGGGGCCCCCCTCTACATAAAAATATATACTACCTGTACTGGGTGAAAACGAAACTACTGTCAACCTCTCACGGGGGGAGGGGGGTGGTTAGGTTTAGCATGCTCCACCTGTTGGTGAACACAATATTACTCGTACTTCCATCGCGGGTATATTTTTGAAAATTTCTCCTCCTCGTTCTTCAACCCCAAACGAAAAAAACTACTGTCTACGGTGATATTTCAAATCGGTTTATAGATGGAAAAAATTTGGTGTGTCCTCAACTATATATTATGAATTTTTTTCTCTCGGGTTTTTGAAGAATACAAATTGATAAAACCTTTCGAACAATATGATTGTACATCTACTAACGGCACATATATGCGTCGCGTCCGTGTAACCTTGCCACCTGTTCCAGATGTTGTGGATTCTATATTCGTTCGACCACGTTGACGTGTTGTCATAAAATAGGTACTTATATTTAATTTGTTTATGGAAAATTATGTGGTATAGACCTATTCCGCCGCTATAAAACAAGTATAAGAATTATAGTTATTACTATCTAAAAAGCTTGCTCGACTTAGTCGAGGCTAAGCGGGGGCCCCCGGATGCCTGGGGTACCCCCGCACTGCGGGCCCTGCGGGCCCTTTCGACACGCCACTGCCTGAGATCTGTATTTTGTCTTTAAAACAATCACCGTAGAAAATCTTGTTTAGCAAAGGCAAAACATGTTTTACCAATTTGCGTAAAAACTCATGTTTTCGATGGAATATGATTTGTTGGAATTATATGCTAGATGCTACTCAAAGATCTTTTAGTTGCATGATTGATGACAAAGTTATTTGAAAAATTTGAAAAACCCTATACTGAAATGACTACTCATGTCATTGCACTCCTAGCCCGGCCTGTTGAATAATTATGAATGTTGTCAAGAGAATTGTGCAAAGTCGACAAGTGACAGTAAATCGACGCCGAGAAAAGCTTCATTCAGTCGTCAATGTTGCGCTACGGAAGCTGCGGTCAAAAAGACACCTCACAAATACAGAAAGATTAAGGAACAGTGGCTTATATGCTTTAGTAGCCGACTAAAAAGGATCAAAATATTAATTACTTTATGTTTAACCTGGAAGTTCTAAAGGACGTTGACTAAACCCGCTTGTCCAGAGTAACACTGACGTGTCATCTACTAATTCCTAGCATAGGTTCAGGGCCGGTGCGGAGGCTGTTGGCCCCTATTCCCAACTAGGCTATCCATCCTCTCGTTGCCCAATACACCAATGTGTCCAGAGACTCACAACAGGGACACATCCTTGTGGCCTGCTAGTTTCTGAAGGACAGTACACAAGTATGCGCTAATGCATGCCGAATAAAATGGTCAATAAACTGTAATTCGCAACTATGGTTCATATCGAACAGTACTGGTTCATGAAACTATGAGAGATCAAAGGCAAACATGTTGGAAGGCTCATTGTTCGATCTGATTGTCACCGACGCCACTGTCCATTATCCTCCCTACTTTTTCTACTATGTTTCTGCCGCACCCCGAAAAGCAGAGGGACTCAAGGCAGCAGGAATTATTAATTTCCTTAAAAAGTAATTTCGAGTTGGCTAACGAAGTTCTGGTTTTGGAAAGATGTGTGGGATTTCCAACCAGATTCTTGCTTCGTTTCCGTTAAATCATAAGTGCCACGAACTTTGTTATAAAATGGTAATTGTGAACTAAGACGATTAGGTATTTATTCAGGATTTTGAATCTGAATCAATTATTGTTGATCTATAACTGCCCGAATGATGGTAATAATAGCTCTATATTCATAAGTCAATGTCAGTTTTAACAAAATATTTTGTCTTTGTTGTCGCCTCTAATACTACTTTTTGCAAACACTTTATTCTTATACACAGTTCCTGAGTCAAAGCCACTACCCGTCTATTTTCAATAGAAAACTCATTAGTTGAATATTCAATAGTAATCTTTTCAGCTTTCGAGAGTGCTTTTAGCTATATGATAAGGGTTGTCAAGATTTGCTTTTTCGTTTATGTTTTCCGTCATGGGTACTACTTTAATCAGTTCCAATGTCAACTTGGCAACTCTTAGCGACACTGATATTAGTAACTTTGTCTTCATGTCTCCGTTCACTGTCACAAAGTATCTAACTTATAGAATGCTTAGTTTTCAGTATTTTTGGTATACACACACTAGATACTGCTTATGCTTAGGTTGACCTTAGCTCTAACCTAACTTCATATACAACTTATTTATAATATTTTGCTTACTGTTTAATCTGTGCATATTTCTTCCTCCATGTATGCGAGGTTTCAACTTTTCAATATTATTTTATTTAAATATCTATGTGTGGGTAAGTTTATAAAGTAGGTTTGTGCTTGTTCTTCATTTATTATCGATTTCTTTTTCATAATTTCAAATATTTTCATATTGCAGGAATATTTATTTCAGTTAAAGTAAATTGAGATAACATGGTCGAGGTCCTCAAGCAGATACATACACTACATTAAAATAAATTGTAAATGGCAATATATCATCAATATCATAATATGGTATGCGTTGATGATTATCGGTTCGTCCTTTGAAACTTCCAGATTGAAATAAAGTAATTAGCCCAGGAAAATAGGAATTTCACTGCGGAATTCGAGCCAATTAGCCAGATTTTTGCACGGACCTTTTTTTTACCAGCGCCAATTTTTTAATATCCAGACGACACTGATGAAGAGAGTGAACATATTCCAGAAATCCTGTAGGCTGGTAGAGCTAACTTTCTGATGAGAAAGATGATGATGGGAACGAAGCAGAAATTAGATGCGAACCACCAGGACAAGAATACGGTGAAGAAGAAGAGGAAGATGAACCGCTATTAATAAAAAGTTCCAAGTTTTTTATACTTATTTAAAAGTTACTCAAAGCAAAACTAATGTTATATTTTCATAACCGATGACTCATTTATTAACCTTTGTTACTCATACAATTGACTGAGTAGTGAATAATCGCATGTTTTCGATAATAATGTTATTTTCGATAATTATTCGACGTAATAACCATTATTAATACTTATATTCCACTATTCAACAACGTCGCATTGTATCGAAAATTGAAAATTGCAAAATTTGTAGAGAATTTTATACTCTTCAACTTTCCTAATAATCAAAAATATCATAGGTTGCAAAGCAAACTAGATATTCGCAAAAAATTGATTTTTATGACAGTTGAGCTTCAACATCTCAAGAATTCCGAAGTTGACCCCTATTTTCGCCTTATATGCCTGGATGAAATGTAACCTTTGTTCGTTTTTCGTAGGCTAGAGCATTCGGCCATCGAGAAATCCTACAAAATAGAGCAGCCGTGAAGGCAAAGTCTAAATACGAGAATACATTTCCTGGCAGTTCTCTCTAACTTACCTTTGGAAACAAAGGTGCGGTCGTAACCTCAGTTATTGATGTACTCGTATGAAGAATGACCACCTTAGGATGAGACGCACCAGTCACGCAGATAAATTGCTCAATGAGCTTCGGAATTACAGAGGGTAGCTCAGCTTGTAAAGTGAGACATCACCAATCGCACTCCAGTGAGAATGTTGCTGGAGTTGGCGCGTTAAGGGCAGGTTACCGATTAGTCGAATAGCTCTTCACTGGACTGCGTCAAGTATGGACAGGAGTAGCAGGGGCAAGAGCTCCGCAGTTGTGTGAGCAACATTCCAGGCTAGTTGTTATCTGGGCTTTATACAGAGTAAGAAGATTGGACGGTGAAACGTACTATCTAGCTCTGAATAGGTATCCGAGCTTTGTTCTAGCAGCTGTTGCAGTTGACGAAATGTGTTTGGACCAGAACATGTGTTCTGTAATGTTGACTCCTAAGAGCTTGAGTGAGACCTACAAAAATAAGTTAGTCATAAATCAGCTACTAAAATACCACCAAGATGGATTTATTTTAATCAACCTTTATCAGAAGAAAAATCATCTCTCTCTATAAAAGAGTTAGCCTCTATACGCGCTTAGGTGAAAGATCATTGCAATCTATTCTGGCAAGTTAAATCATTATCGAATGTTGTGATAACTGAAGGAGTAGGTGGTTCAAACTTGGAGAGGATCTTTTAAACATGGTTTTGCCTTCAAATGACATTTTTCTGTAAATACTATATACAGTATGTGTAGCACTACCACAGTTACTTTTCTGCTCCCCAAGGTTGTAAATTATGAAGTTCCTTTGAAAACCCACGGTATTCGCTCTTGTCTAATCAAAAATCATATAACTATACTTCCACCACAATTAAAAATTCGCTTTCGTAGGTAGAGCATAACTAGATGATGATGTTGAATATTTGATATCAAAAATAAAATAACCTCCCTATTTCATTTCCTATTGATTCCAGTGTATATCCATTGTGGACAGAACCAGAGGCTCAACTATTGGCATAGAACGCTAGATTTTTTCAAATCAATATTTTTTCCAAATCATGTTTTCCTCGTAGTTTTATATCTGAGAATACCGAGTTATGAGTTGCCGCTAACTACAACAGGAACAAGATAAATGACTATAAGCTATATTAGTATGCAATTATGTAACTGAAAGATTCATACAACAAGGGAACACCGCAATATAGTCTTTTCTCAACTTCCGGTATTAATTAGTGTGTTGAAGGTAATTAGTGGTCACTTTAATAACGATATGGTCTAAGCGAAGACAAAGAGCGCGATATAATTGCAAGGGGAGCTCCAACACTATACCGCATTGAATAGTTGAGTGACGATATTTTCATACACAACGAATATGGATTTTTCCAAACGAATAATATCCCAATCATCCTCGGTCGAACCCTCTTACACTACAGCACTATACCGTTACATATACTACAAAACGCTAACTGACTAACCTACCTGTATATCATTTCTGCTTATTGCAATTTGTACTGACTGGATTAGAGATCGGACTGTGGTATGTGGCATTGTATTTCGTAATATACAGGGTTGGGAGAAAGTATGGAACCAAGCAAATAACTTTGGAACGGAAAGAATTATATTGCTGAAAATTTGCAGGCAAGTGTAGTGACCTATAACGCATCTGAAGACATTATGTTGGCTATTAATGTACTTCCGGTTTAACCGGAAGTATCGTCAACTTTTTAAATTTAAATGGGACACCCTGTATATTTCTGCAGACTTTAATACATCTTTTTTTTCCGAATAGGTCCATGGTGGGTTTAGTATTAGTTTCTGTAAAAACGGGAAAGATAAAGCTTTCGGTTATGGCTATCGCGTGACAACTGACAAAGAAGTGTGTCAACTTTTCAATGATTTACATCCCGGCAGGGGTCCTATAACACGTTCGACGGTGACTAAAACACCAAAACGTTTTAATTTAACTGGAAATATTAAAAATTTACCTAAAACGAGAAGACCGCAGACCGCTACGGACGAATTTGTGAGACAATTAAAAAAGGTTTATCTTTCCCATTTTTACAGAAACAAATACTAAACCCACTATGGACGTTTTCGGAAAAAAGGATGTATCAAAATCTGCAGAAATATACAGGGTATCCCATTTAAATTAAAAAAGTTGATGGTACTTCCGGTTAGACCGGAAGTACATTAATAGCTAATATAATGTCTTCGGATGCATTATGCGTCACTACATTTATCTGCAAATTTTCAGCAATATCACCCTTTCCGTTTCAAAGATATTTGCTTGGCTCCATACTTTATCCCAACCCTGTATAGATGATACATATTTGTAATGAAATGGTAATAGGTGTTATGCAAAGTCAAAACCAGTTTTTCCTGAGAGGGAATGGGAAGGCATTGAGTATGGTGGGGGGGTCAGGTCTCCTTAGGTGACTTAGCCTTAGTCGTGACAGCCAAGGACGAGGTGGATATAAGGTAAATCTGGCCTTGCAGAACATTGACGACTGGATCAGGGATCATCACCTAGACGTAGCTCAAGAAAAGGCTGAAGCAGTGATACTACGACGATATAGGAAAAAGAGAAACGAGGTGAACTTCCAGCGTAGAGGCAGGAGCATACTCATATTTGGCAGTCTATATAGACAATATGAGGTGCTTTTCAGACGACATTAAGAAGCTAGAATAGAAATGCTGTCTATATTGATGCCGAATATTGGGGAACTCGGCAGTAGGCAAAGAGCACTCCCGAACGGAATCGTAAAGTCTAATGCCCTTTACGGAGCGTCAGTATAGTACAGAGAACTCAAGAGGAAAAAGCATCAGCAGGAGCTGGATAGACTGCAAAGAAAGTCACTGCTGAGGGTAGCAAGTGCCTGGCCTGTCACACAGTATTTGGTATTGCAAGTAGTGACAGGGCGAAGGCCATTTCATCTGGCATCTGAACAGAGAAGAGACATCTACCTCTCGTTAGCGGATCCAGAAACGAGGTGGAAAGACAGCAGACAACGGACCATAGAGAAGTGGCAGCAGATATGGTCTCAAACAACGAGGGTTGCGCAGTGGACAAAAAAACTGATACCAGCAGTAGCAAAATGGGTAAACTGCGAGCACAGGACTACCTGCCATTTCCAGACACAGGCTCATGGCCCGTTCCGTGTCTATCAAAAAAGAAGAATAGTCACCGAATATTTAGTGCCGCCATGGCGAACCGATAGACACGGCGGAACATAAGCTCTCCTACCGGAAGATCAGATCTTCAGATGCAGATAAGATAGCGAGACTGATGATCTCCTATAAAATTTATTGGAAAGCCATCC
This sequence comes from Callosobruchus maculatus, assembly GCA_951848785.1. Lineage (NCBI taxonomy): Eukaryota > Metazoa > Arthropoda > Insecta > Coleoptera > Chrysomelidae > Callosobruchus > Callosobruchus maculatus. Next base: position 4,189,560 of record CATOUR010000032.1, read on the forward strand.
ACTGCATGGTGAGGAAAATTCTGAGCGCCAACGAAAGCGAATAATTAAAACCACAAGACCTACGAGCTCTGACTAGCCCTACCCTCATGTTGTTATGTCGTTCGACGAAGGTTTCCGTGAGTGGGCGTGGAGGTAAGATAAGAGGGGTTTAAGCTGTGGTACTGGTTCTGGTACATCGTGGGGCGGGCAGAATCTCTCTTACACTTCTGGGTGTGGAAGTGCTTCTGTCCTTGCGATCAAGCCGTTTTTCCTAAACCATCTGAAATGAAAAAAAAAACTGCATAGCGTGATCAGCAGGATCTGAGCACTTGATCCAAAGGTGCACTGGCTCTGTATGGCACTAGTCAGATCCAGGATTCACGGCGGTATACAACCACACCATAATACATCTAATGGAAGTTCTAGTCTCTCTAAATACGACGTTCCTTTTTCCCCGATATCCTCTGGTATTTATATCTCTTAGTTTTAATTTTCCACATTTCGCGTGGAGTGCAGCATTGAGTTTCAGGCAGGCATTGTGCCTCAGGGATGCACTGTTTGCTGCAGCAACGTGGCATAACGAAACGCAACAATGAAATCAGGATCTTTTTCAAACCTCTTTCACCGTGCAGCTCTGCATTTTATACCAGATAAAATATAAATAAGACAATGCTGCCTCTGGTTGCGTCCAGAGTGAATAGGCGCTGGAGTCTGTAGGAAATTAAATAGAGAGGTTCTTTATTTTTGATGTCCGCAAAGTATGCCATCATTTAATAATGCTTTATCTTCGAAAGTGCTCAAAATAACATAAAACGAATTTTTAATTGAATTGGGAGAAAATACAGACATCTTTTAGGAGAATGAATAAACGTAGATTGAAAGAATTAACATAATTTTATAGCACTAAAAAGTGAAAAATCATTATTATAAGATGAGTATAATAATGCCATATTTTTCGCCCATCGCTTTTTTCACAATGAGACGAGTATCTTTTGTTCAACATATTTCCAGCTGATATTATGAATTATTTTTCATTTTTTAGTGCTGTAAAAGGTTGTTTCTTTTTTTAACATATTAATTTTTCACTTGTTACTCACAACAATGAGACAAACTTATTAAATTTTTGTATTGTCATCGTTTTCTGACAAGTGTACAAAGTTTATATTAAATATGTTCGTTTAAGGTGGATCAGAATCAAGTCCCAAGGAGTCAGCTAGAAACATTATGAAGAAACATACAGGTGAAGCCAATATATATAAGTTGAAATGACATTACAGTGCCTGAAACCTTTTACAGTGCTGACTCCTAAGGCAATGGAAAACGTTGGAACAGGAATTATTATAACTCAATATACATGTTTTAATATATACCAATAGAAATATCATGATTAAGGTTTAATTTGTTAAGGCCTTTTCACAGTTTCTCAAAAATAAAACACAGATATATGTCACATTCACCATTTTTTGAAATGCGAAGAAATGTATCAGAACTTCATTTTCAGGCGATCCTAATCCTAATTATTAGACAAACTTATTGAATTGTTCTATTGGCACCGGTTCTTGATAAGTGTATAAACGTTAAATCAAATCTATTCCTTTCAAGATGGTCGAAGTCGAGTCGACAGGAGTCACATCATTACATGAATTTCAAAAAATGGCAGGATCGTATGTGGAACTAAGTGGGTTATTGAGGGAACGGATGAGACAGAAGGATATTCTTAATTTTTTTAACGGTTTAATATCATACGTTTTTTTTTAAAAAAACCTAGATCGTAAAATGTGTGTTTTCAAACCACGAATTTTAGTAATACACCTACGGGTTTTTTAAAATTTAAACATGTAAAGGTCGTTCCTGTGTTCGTTTGTAATTTACAAGTATATGTTCGTTTGTGTTCCTGACCTGTTAGTAGAAGACGCCATAGTGGCATAAGTTTTTTGAAAGATTTTATCAAAAATTGTGACCATTATTTAATAATTGCATTTAGAAGTCGTGTTGCACTCAATGCAATTGCTGTTTTCAAATTGGCAAACCTCAACGTTAAAGCCCTGAAGATGGCAATAAACATTGCCGAAAGCTTGGCTGTTAGCACCAGAGTCTCCTCCATGCTGTGACCCAGCCTCTTTTTCAAAATTTTGGCCACAACCCCAAGAACTTTTTCTCATCTAAATTCAGTTTTTGGCCATAAGCTTACCTTGTATTACTAAATTATATTTATTAAACCAAAAATGAAACCAAATTTAATAAATAACTTAAAGTAATGGATATTCACAAATATAGTAATTTTAAACTCTTTCAACTTTTAAACGTTAATAAAATCATTAACAAAATCTCCTCTCAAAGATTTGCCCCAAGAGAGTGTGAGTATTACTGACATTTTTGCTGTAAGTTTGGCAGTATAGCTAGTAACTAGTCCTTTGTTTAACTGGCCACGCTCCAGAAATATGAGCATATATCAGTAAACACCTTCCGAAATCTTGCACCAACGTATACCCTGTATTTGTCGTACGTAGTTAGTAGCTGTAGCGTTTTAAAAACACATGTACCTCGCGATTCAAATGCAAATGTGATGGCGGTGTTTATCAAGTGAGCGCTGGCTCTGCGCGTCCGCTGTGCTTTTGTTCCGACTCATTTACCTCTTCTTCTCCTTCCCCTTCATTTGTTCTCTGCTGTCCCCGTCTTTTGTTTATAGCAACCCGTCCGACAAGACGCAAGCTAAATAATAAAATTTGTAAAATCCAGCAAGCTATGGTGGAGGAGACGTTCTGTAATGTTGCTGAAGCAGAGCCGTAATCAAAAACTACATGAACAACAAATCACGCCGTGTATACATGACTGGCAAAGTTGGATCTGGGGTGCAAATCTGCTACGCAACTAACAGAGAAAGTACATACGGGCAAAGCTATCGGTTAAAATAGAGAATCTAACGCCTCATATATCCTGTATCCCCACTAAATTCACAGCCAGGCGCAATAAGACGGAGGAAAGCATTCACGCATTGTCGTCTTACTCTAAACGAGTAGCGCATGTCGCCAGGTTACAAGTATGCCTGTGGCCAGCGATTAGCATGAAAATCGCCAGAAATCGCCAACCTTTGACCTGCATGAATGGAAATCGCTAGAAAGGGAGACTTCGCGGATATGAATGTGAAAATTACCAAAACCGAAGCGTCCAGTATGACATATTCTGTGGGTAAGGGTGGCGTCTGACCTACGGAACTGCAAAAACTCTCGGACTCCCAGGCCGCTTAAAATGCCTTGGCCTTTTAGAGAAGATTACATCAAAACTGGTATAAGGGTTATGGGACTGTTTCAACACTCTCACCTTACGAGCTTCACACAACGCTGTAGGTATCAGTTGGGAACTAGGCCAGGAAGGTATTGGTGGCCATAAGTGCACAGTTGAAAGTACACATAAACATTGCTACGCAGGCATTCCTTTTTTTAAGTTAATAAAAGACGTATCAGTATTTTCTCTGTCTATATGATTGGAATTAAAGCAACATCACAGTGAGATCGATTTATTTGAATACTTTTAAGGGAAATCCATTAATTGCGAATCAAATACTGTTTATTTCGAAATATATTGGGTATTTTTGGTCCACCAAAAGTAACGAATTTCGCGGCTATCGTTATTTTGAGCATGCGAAGAAATAAGAAATGGGTAAATGATGTCCAATAGCGATAACGAAGGTCGACCAATTTGACTTGCCTGATCTCTCTCCTTGAAGAGCCACATGGTCAAAATGTTAAAACAACTAACAATATGGCCGCTTTATGCGGCTCACTTAGTGCATTAATTAGAAAAAGTTGGGGTATAAAATGCAGCTCCAGTTATTTTTTGTAGGATAAGGTCATTCAAACAAAAACGCCTTATTTTTCTATATGCGACGTTTCGACTGGTATTAAGTCATCTTCAGGCAACTTAAACAATTGATGGTGCGAACTATAAACAAATTAACTTAAACAACAGAAATACACAAAAGACATGCGCGGTGTATTCTAGGCATCAGTTGAACTAGCGATCAAACTTTACTTTCTGTGCTAAGTTTGCGAGACAACTGACGACTGACGACGAAGCAAGCTTTAAGTAAACACCATCTTTGAGAGTTAGGCAGAACAGCAGGGGCGAACCTTACATCTTTCAGGAAATTGAACGCACTTAAAACCGATGGTGTACCCAGTACACCAGCGCTTGTAGTTAAAGGTTAAATGTGGCTTATCAATAACCTTCTCTGAAGATATCTTGCTACGCTCAAGTTATAGCGGACTATTTACATCATTGACAGTGCTCGTAGGTTTCAGAAGTTTCTCGATCTGTGTCTTTCCTCAATCTCATGGTTTTATTCAAAATACATACGAAAGCATTAGTATTTGCCTACTCCTAGTTCCACTCCTGTGCAAAGAACAATGAAGACGGCTCTATATTGTTAAAAACCCATTATGGTGGTTGAAATGGCCGTTTTGCGAAGGAGATACGTTTGAGGCTGCCGTTATATGCCCAGATTTAATGGCGTTCACTCTTTATTACAGAGAAATTAAGGCTGAAAGAAGAATATGGCGACCGTTATACCAGCATCGGCGAATAGGAACTAGATCGTATTCGTGCACCATTTTAAGTACGTTTTAGGAAAATGAGAGGATTTTGAAATCTATGAGAATGATGATATGTAAAAGATATAGCTCAGAGACAAGATAAATATTGTTATTACCACAACAGAGCCACAATTATCCGAATTATTTATTTAGCGTATGGTTATAGCACATGAAAGAAAGTTATAAGAGAGTTAAGACAAACAATACATTAAAAAAAAATAAAAAAAGATCACGATCTAAATATGCAGTAACTAGGCTATACGTTAATACTGAGCCTATAAATCCATTCTACGGCTGATGGCTTGGCTTGGAGGAAGTTTTTGTTATTGCCTGGATTTGCTCTAAAGCTGCATTCTTGTACTATATGCCTGACAGTTTGGCGTTCCGCTCCACAGCTGCATCGTTGGGATTCGCGCTTGTTCCATTTGAACAGCGAATCAACGCACACTCCACACGATGTGCGAATTCTGTTTAGGGTAGACCCTTCCTTTCGGTGGAGCTCAAAATCATCAGGGGGTTCTTGACCAACAGTTAGATTACTGTTTACTTCTTCTGGTGTTTGAATCGCCCAACTGCCCCTGTCAACTGCAGGGTTAAAATCGTCAGACTCAACTTGAAGAGCTGTTGTAATTTGTGGTTTTCCTGACCGTAATCTGCGTAAAGAGAGATCAGGTATATCTTCGTGGTATGGCAGTGAGGGATTTGATTTGATTTTTTTATATTCTTTCTTTCTATATTCTATATTCTTTCAACAGATGGGTGGTGGAGCCATTGGGCTCAGTGTTGGGAACCCCCGTGTGGGGGCGGGTTAGAATATCTCCCATCGTATATCCTGCGTGTCGTAAAAGGCGACTAAAAGGAACCGAACTACTGTCGGTATAAACAGTAACCTCTTCTCAACCAAAAGCTTTGGGTGGACGAGTTGAGAAGAGTCAGGACACCTTCTTGTCCTTGGGGTGGGAAATTGCCCCTAAAGGCGGACGAACCAGTAGATACCATCTGGTCAACGGCATGAGGATGCAGAAAGCAAATGGGAAACTACTGCATTAAAGATCTTAAAGATATCCCAAGTGATACTCGTAAAATGAGTGAATGCACTTTACGAGTTCACAACATGTCTGTTAAGATATTATGACTATGATGATGATGATGGGAACCAGTAAGTTGGTGTTGATTTCTTGCATCCTGTAACAGTTCTCATAATTATCAGAAAATGTGTCATCAAAAGTAAGTACAGCCGAGTTGGACATCTGGCGATCTCGTATTATATTATTAATCTTAGTGTTTGTAATTTGGATTAAAATGAAGCTATACCTTTTTATCAAAAAATTTTGTGTGTTTCCCTTAATTCAAAATGAAACTTGCTGCAAGACCCTTTATCTCGTACCCGCATTGCCCTTTTGGTGACTCGTGGTATCGCAAAATTGGCCAGAGTGGGGCCACATTGAAATCTGTTGTCATGATACAGTCATACATTGCTACAACAACAGTAAAAACAAAAAATGATGTCAAGTTAATTGACTCAGTACTTCCCACTCATTACGGAGATGCCTGTTTATTACTTTCCTATAGAATGAAGCTAGAGTCTGAGATCCCCTGAGAAGTGTGTTATGCCTCTAGGTCTTTCTTTCACAGGTCAATGGATAGCTTATTATGAATATAACAAATTTTTGTATTTTACGATACACCACCCCCAACCACCCCAATTTCTACCCCATCCAAAAAAGAAGTAGAAAACGATTAGGAACCCCTAAAACGCCTGAAAAGGAGGTTTGAGCTGTTCTTATATTTTTTGTTTTTTATTATTGCTGCGTCGCCACTGAAACGATTTCTAAAAACCACAAACATTTTACATCCCTACCATGGTAGTAATACCACAGCATAGTAAACAACCAGCACAATATCTCTGAGGACTTCCTATATAAAAAAATAGTTCCCACAAAATTTGACCTTGGGATGATTTATGGATGATTTTACGGCTGTGAAGTTTGGGTAGAGATGCGAAAATGAAAATATCGATACCGGTACCAACTCGATATTTTTTAGCCTAATAGGCGCGTTTGGTTCGTACAGAGAATTTTGTGCAACTGATACACCCCTCTATAATTATATAATTATTTTCGATACCGATACCCCTACAAAAGTATCGATACCAGCTTGGAATCGCTCAAAAAGTATCTAAGATAGAAATACTCGATATTAGTGTAGAAGTAAACGTATCGAAGTATCGTTAGCATCCCTACAAAAAAGAATCATTCAAAAGTGGGGACGCGCGTGTAATTGCCGTCGACCTGAGTTATTGTGCTGGTTGTTTACTATGCTGTGGTAATACTTACTACGTTCCAAAATCCCATCAAAGACCTCGATTTGCTCTGTAGCGTTTCAGTATTCACTCAACATCAAACTGTCAACAAAAATCTGTGTTCCATTATTGCATTTCCGAGGCCATGGATGTCATCGTTTTGCTCGGAAATCAAATTGAGATTTTATCTATCTTTGTGTCAAGACTGTCAAGAGATATTTTTCACTTGACAGCTAACAACTTACCATAACCTATTCTGCTTTATTTGTATGCATTGACATTCTAACGGGTACGACTACTCTGACACTCTGACTCTGAAAAAACAGCACAGGTTATGTGATATGTCAACATTTTCAAAGAAAGATCTTTGCCCTTTCATAAATATTCCAACATCCCTAACATCTGGAATCAGTGACTATCCTCGAAAATTCATCTGCTCACTGGATAGATGGGATTTTGGAACGTAGTAACTGTGTGAAAATTTTATTAAAATCGATCTAATGGTTTCCACGTTACACAATACAGAACGATCAGTAGAAATAATCGTATGCATACATCACAAAATTCTAAAGTCCCTTGGCTTCTGTAATAGGACAATAAGACAATGTTCGGATGGACCTAAAAAAGTGTGTTAGGACGCTAGGTATTTCTTTCGCAGGTTAATGGATAGCCTTTTATGAATACAACAAATTTTTGAATTTTACAACCCCCTACACTCCAACTATCCCAATTTTACCTCCACCCCAAAAAAGTGGAGAAAATGATCAGGAACCCTTAAAAAGCCTAAACACGAAGTTAGAGGAATATTTGAACTTGTTTGTTCTTTGAGTCCGACATGCAGGCAGGTCGACGGAAAGTAGTGACACGGATTTCCCTTGTCATCCTAAATCGTTCAAAATATTCGCGATCACATTATTCCCGTCACCTGCGCTGAGGGAATTAAAATCATTAAGACAAAAAAAGATCATTTCCCTTTTGTCATTCTCATTTTAAGATTGCCATTATTAAAGTCCCTTGACGAATATAATAAGAAACGCGATACAACGTGACATTAAAGTAAAGAGTAATTTTAGGAGGGGGATTCGTTGAGTTTCGTTTGTATGTAAATTGTGATATATTATGCATTTTACTCTTCCCCTTTGCTGTACGCTAATCTTGTTTTTAGGTATTTGTCTAATGAACTCCGCTTTGGGCACCTGAGAAAATTCGGCTTGTGAAATTTGTATGTTATGAAGAGAAGAACTATTGCGAAACGTATTTCGGGTTTTGAAAACATAAAAATCAAAGCTACGGATACTGATGAGGCTCGTATAGTAATATTACATAGTACAATATAATTATACAGACATTATATTTAGTAAGTAATTACTCTATATCTCGCAAGATATACCTGATAGAAGAAAATATCGAACATAAAAGTTAATTGGTTGTTTAAAGCGCATATTCTAAAATTATTCCAAAATATACAGCGTGTTGCGGGAAAGTAGAATCATGATCAACTTAATTTTTTATATGGAACCATCAACTTTTTTTATCTCGTTTAGTTTGATCCTTGATATCTATATAATATGTAACCTTAAGATATTTCTGGAATCGGTTGCGACGTTACCAAGTTATAATTTATTTTCTGTTAATTTCTGGATTTGCAAGGTAATACGACCAAATCGGTACTATCAATTGTCTCAATATTATTACAGAGATAGTTACTTCAATTTTAAGCAAATATTATTTTGGATGTTACTACGTGCGTCTACAGGGTTTTTTCCGAAGGAATTTTAAATTGTGATAAACAAACACATTGTTTTTTCAAATGTACTGTTTTTTCGAGTTTGCGCCTTACCAGCGGAGTGATCAATTATTTTTTACAAAATATCAAACAAACATAACCCTGTTTTTTATTAGAACGTACTGTATATTTTATTTTACATGGAAGTACTCGCTAGTGAATGCTTACGGTGTGAACAAGTTTTAACTAGTTTCCTTAAAATGGTAAAACCATTTTCCACGCTATCTATTCCTTATACAGGGTTACTGGAAGGTACCGGAAGGCGTAAAAGTGTCTTCAAAAGTGCCAAAACTGAAAAGATTAAATTCTGTACCTGGGGGTTTTTGCATATGCAGAATTAAAAAATTCTAACAGCAATGTTGCCAGATTTATCAACGAGATAGGGTATTAGTAGATAGGGTAAACTCGCCTATTGTTGGCCCCCTTCCTATCGTTGGCACTCTGATCTATTTTCCTAAAAAATAAGGTAACAGTAAAGTAATGTGCTTTCAATGTTCCCGTATGACCTGCAACATCGCTCAATATTTTCCAATAGCCTAATCGTGCCTATGTTTTTTAGTATGTCTTCGAGAGCAGAGCGAAGGGGTTGTGTTTTTGAGAAGAGCAAATCGCGGAAAATTATTAGCGTTTGTACCCTTGAAGTAATGTCGTGGGTTAGATATTTATCTATTTTTTCTTTGATAAATCGTATTTTGTTCAAAAAAATAGGGTGCCAATCACTGGTTACATAAAATGTGCGTAATGCCAATTACCGGCACCCCTGTGCCAACTATTGGTACCTGGTAAAAATAAGCCTGCCTAATGTTGGCACTTTCATAATTCCTGATTTTTTGACCTACTTAGTTCATAAAAATAATTGAAATCTGAGTAGTTGATAGAAAAAAGGGTTAGTAATGGAAATAGTTACCATAGGGAAACAATATTCATATTCTCCGTTAGTTTGTTACTTTCTATTGGTAGTAGTAAATCTAGCTTCGTTCCGTAACACCGAGATTATTTTGTGGGTATTATTTTAGAAAATTTGCATGTTTTTTTACACTATCAGTAATCAGAAATAGTCGAATACAATCACAGCTATTTATATTCAGTCTGAAAATGCAATTTTTCAAGGCTTTGTAGAGAATATTCACGTGCCAACTACTGGTAACACAAAAGGGCCAGTTTTCCATTACTTGGGACGCGACTAAGATTGTAAAAAACAAGATACTAATATTGTTGGAAACTTCTTAAAAAACACTTAAACTGTAGGAATTATCATAGCGCGAAACCTACCATACAATGTGTCTGGAAGAAAATAAAATCTTTAAAGATCCTTTTGTGTGAAAAATGCCTTACACGAATGTAGTAAGTGGGACCAGAATTTGTTTCCCGACGGCTACAACCTGCAGCGTTTCAAATCTAACGTGAACCGACACCTATCCTCTCGCAGCGCTTCTACAGCGCCATAGGTTTTCAGCCTTTGCGGGAGGCCGACCATAAAAAAATTCTATGGACGAAACAAAGGTTATTTTTTCCGATCATTGGTTGTCATACTTTTTAAATTTTTCTTTTAATAAACCGTTTAGTATTTTGTCTGTAGTCATCTTGGTACATGAGATAAGCTAGATACCTCTGAAACAATTATATAAAAAAATATTAGCCATAATCAAATCAACTATCAGATGCAATGCCATATAAGCACCTAGGTAGGTACATATGTAGATATCAATAATATACTGGCCCACGGGTGCCAATAACTAGGCGATAGTGAGTGCCAACAACTGGCCAGGAGTGCCATTAACTGGCACTTTCACAACTTTTCATTTTATACTAATTCCATGGAAATAGCTCGCTGCTTCTTGCTTCTTTTTATGTTTTGTGGCGATAGAATGTTAGGGGTACATAACTTCATAGCTTCAATAATAGGTTTGGTACATAAGCCTTTTAAAAGGACATCCAAAAGTAAGCAATCTCTTAAAGTGCCAATAACTGGGTAGTTTACCCTAGTTCGATTTGTTCGGTTTCAAATAAAACATATAGGGTGTTACATTTGAAAAAACAAAGTAAAATGACGGTAAGGTTATCATAATTTAAAGTTCCTCCTAAAACATCATGTAGGCGTACATAGTTAGTGACACCCAAAATAATATTCGCTGAATATTCAAGTAACTATCTGTATAATAATATAATGATATATTGAGGAGATTTAAAGGAGTTCATCAATTTGGACGTATTACTTGCAACCCTGTAATTCCAGAAATGTATTGAAGATAAATTATAACTTGGAAACTTCGCAACGTTTCCAGAAACATCTTAATGTCAAAAAATGTTAATGGTTCAATATAAAAAAATCAAGCTGAGCGTGATCCTGCTTTCCCGCAACACCCTGTATATTTCAAAATATTTTTATGATATACGTTATAACAACCAAATAACTCTCTGTTCGATGATTCCTCCTATCAGGTATATCTTGCGAGATATCGAAGAATTACACACTAAATGGATACCCAGTATATTGGGTACACCACAGTAATTTAATATTATATTTGGTTGAATACGCTACTCACTGTAGAATTTGGTTGTGATACTGTTTTTCAATATCATTGTTATAGTACAGTCTATATAACGTTTTGTCTACACAAAGCGAAGAGTTCTCAAAAATGCCTACAAGGGTTCACAATTTGTATAACAGTTATGAATAAATAAAATAAAAGCTCATTATGGTTTTTTCGACAAACTGTGTTGTAGGGTTGTCTGTCACTTCATAAACGAATATTATAAAGAAACTATGGAATAGGCCGACCAATTACCAATCTGTTATTCCCTTTCTTCATCCAAGTTTTGTCAATCTAGCTAAAGTGACTGGTTTCATATTGCTGACTCCATCCTCCTTATAGCCTAAATTATGCACTAAAGTACCTGCCTTGACTTTCCACAGTAATAGGGAGGAAAACATTATCTTGCGAAGAGAATTGAGATATGTTTTTTCTGACGCTTTATGGTATCCACATCACAAAAACTCATTTTTATTTCTGTCTGCCCGGCTTTCGTCGCGTTAGTCGCATTGTGACCGGTGGGTGGCTCAGTGGGTAGAGCCTAGGACTCGTGACCTCAGCCAGAGGCAAAAATTTATTTTCTGGTTTTTGAATCAGACCCGACCCGACCATTCACTCTTGGTTCAGTGCTATCCCTAAAGTGGCACTGGGAAACAGTAACAAAGCGTTCACAGAACACAAATACACCAGGCTAATAACGGCCAAGAGAGGGAAATGAGTATGTGTGTTGGTGTGTGTGTGTTATGTGGGGTCGGCAAATAAGAGTCAAATGTTGCCTACTTGCCTGGATTCGCCTCCCCACCAACACTACTAGTACTAGTCCTATTAAGAGTGTTATTATTATGAGAGATAAATATTCCACAAAAATATAAAGTAGAGTCTGGACACCTCCATAACTGCTCTTTCAAAAAGGCTTTTAGCTACATGCTCTAAAATGCTTGTTCTTAGGTAAAAAGATCAGTTTTTTTGTTTTAAGTATACCACTATATGTATATATTTTAAAGCAGTCAAAAATGCTCAAAAATGAGTAGATTCACGAAGGAGTAAAAAAGTAGGGATATCTAGCTCCAAAAATTAGATCCTTTGCGCTTTTGCCCCCTCTAGAATAAAAATAATATTATCAGTGGTTAATAATTTTCAGTACGTATTTCGTTTTAGATGTTTGCTTCTTAATTTTTCGTATCGCATAGGATAAATGCCAAAATATCAGAATATTGAACAAATAGCATGTGCAATTTATTGACATCACTCCCGAAGATAATTTATGTTTAGCAATTAATAATACAATATGAACAAGTGGTATTTACTTCCACATTTTCATATCAAAATGTCACTAGCAAACTAACTTTCAGATCTATCTACCTACCTGAAATTCGTTTTAACCGCTGCCAAAGACGTTGTTGATGTTGGGTATATCCCATAAGGGTGAAAAGAAATTTACTGTAGACAGATTATTCAGACAGACAAAATATCATCTTCACAAAAGCATGGAACACATACGTGTCTCTGAACCACAGTTGGCGATTTAAAACGATAACACTATTTAGAGAGCCTCCTGGTTCCGTGAGGGGTGATCAAAGACATGAGATATGGCTAGAGGGTCTAATTAAGAGATCATAAATAACTTTTATGGAGTATCCATAAAAGTTCTACTTCTACTGCTGAATTTTAAAAAAATTATCCTGAGCATAACCTGTACCGTTAAATCTGGCCAAACACGACCACAAGCTGTTGGTGATTTTACCTACATACATTTAGTTTCAAGTTTGTATTTAGTACTGCGTTGCCATCGTAGATTGGAACAAGGATATTAAATATTCCCGGTAAAGATTATCCAATCACGATGCTGTACCGTCTTCAAGGTTGGGAATAAAATCTGCTGTTGCCGGTTGTAGTGGAGAGTCGTATGAACTAGATAAATCGGATATCAAGTGATATGAATGATTTGCCGTTTCCTTTATAAATAATATGCAACAGGACGTAAAGGAAGGAAATAGGGTTAATTAGTAGTAAAATTGATTAGGTACATCTTTTTTGGTACATCTTTGGAATATTTCAATTCAGGACAGCATATATTGTTTTATATCTAACGTTATGGCCACGTCCTTACTTCTTTCATTGAATTCTTTTCGCTGGTCAATTTATGATGACCACAGAGTAACTAACATGGGCAGCAAGTGATTCTGGAGATACTGAAGCGAGTCCAAACGAACCTTACAGCTTCCTATATTTAATAATGTGATCGCAGATTTGTTGGTGTTATTTATTTATTTCGCGTATGGTTATAGTACACATGAACAAAAATCATAAAAAAAATAAAACATTTTTTTGCTTTTTTTTTGTTTTGTTTTTTGGCTTCTTGCGTAGCTAGGCAGTAGGTTAATATCGAGCCGGGAAATCCATTCTACGGCTGATGGTTTGGCTTGGAGGAAGTCTTAAGTAGTTTTTAATTTTTTTTGTTTATTTTTGTTTTTTAGCGATCTAAAGAGTAACTATGCTATATAATAATATCGAGCCTGGAAAAATATTGTACGGCTGAAGGTTTGTCTTGGAGGAAGTCCTCATTGTTTCATTCTGTTGGGGGGTTGACCATTCGTTTCGGTAGAGCTCAAAACCGGGGGGTTCTTGACCAACAGTTAGTTTACTGTTCACTTCTTTTGGTGTTTGGCTCGCCCAAATTTCTGTCCATCTAACTGCAGGGTTAAAGCCATCAGACTCAAGTTGAAGAGCTGTTGTAATTGGTGGTTTTCTGGACAGTAATCTGCGCGAGGAGGGATCAGGCATATCTTCGTGGATTGGTAGTGAGGGATTTGTTTTGATTTTATTGTTATATTCTTTCAGAGGGGTTTTTCTCGAAGGATGGGTGGTGGAGCTATATTAGGCTGGTCCTTGGTAACCAGCAAGTTGAGGTTGATTTGATGCATCCCGTAATAGTTCTCGTAGAAGTGTTTAACTGGGCGTTTATCAGTCTAATATGTGAGCTGTTTAAGCAGAATTGGTGGTGAGCAGAATTCAGCCGCAGTGAAACAGATGCTCAAGGCCGAAGTACCGAGCTTAGAAGCGGAAGCGCCTCAAGAACTTCCAGATAATTTTTGCGGGATGCAATTTCTGCTGTTTACTTTGACAGCGATGGACTGACTTTTTTAAATAATAGTGTCCTATCTATCAGTGTGACACTTAGGTATGTGACTGTGAGATCATAGGTTAGCAGGGTGCCGTTAAAGTAACTCTTTAGGTCTCTTTTGGTCAATTTAATGTTATAGTGAAAACACGATGTTTTTGTTCTGCTCATATGTTTATGCTGTAATACAACTGGCTAACTGCACGGGCTCCAGCTTAAATATTAAAACTATAAACAGAATAAAAACAAGAGCATCCTCTGCTTGCTGCTTTAAACTACTGCTTATCTATTAACAATAGGCACGAAAATAAAAAATGTTTGACTTGGTCTATAAACAAAACAAGATATGTGTCTTTTTGCATCAATGACAAGTGGATCTCACAATATAGCTACATTCCCTGACGTTGGTGTTTTAGTCAATCACTATGATCACTATGACCAACAAAAATGCATGCACAGGAAGTTCTTAGGCCAACTTCACACCATTTTTTTTTTTTTTGGAAATGAGGTATTATTTCTCTAATCAGTCTCGATTGGAGCAAATAACTTGTGGAAATTGTGGCAAATTAATGTTGATAAACAATACAGAAGCTCTTCTGGAATGTAGTGATTGTTTCTCACTCTTCTACACGACAAGCAAAGGCATCTTAGTGATGAGGAATATTTTACAGCTTTTTCAGTTCAAAAATTAAGTCTCTTGATCTCGAAAGACAAATATTCAGGAGCGTATATGAACATCTGTATCAATTTTACACCTAGGCAACGAACAGAATTGGATCCGACTGACTGACTTGGTGCTTGTCAACCAAAAACAAGGATTTTTTTCGAATTTTCTGCAAAATGTTTTACGGAAAGGACTATAGCGGCAGTCGCCATCAAAATTCTTGGTGTAGTTCGGCTTATGCTTCTTGAAATTACTTCTACGATCAGACACAATTTAAAAATATGTAAGAAATGCAGCAAATTGCAAATAACAAATGCTTTTGTTTGTTTGTTGTTTTATGGAAATTTGATAGAATAAACTAAAAACTAGATTGATTCTAAGTAACTAATATGATGTTCAAGGTAATTTTTCAAACATCAATTCAATGAAATTAAATATCATAATTACACGACCAGCCGATTTATTGATGAGAAAGGTGAGTTTGATACAAGTGCACGTACTACATAATACGAGCTATTATTATACGTATCCTAAAACTACTGAGCTGCATCATAGTATCGTCAATACTAAAAAATATCTATGGAAACTAGGATCAAAAATTCATGATGCCTCCAAGAGCAGAAAGCGATTTAACAAAAAAGTTTTAAATATTCAGTGATCTGATAATGTTTGCTTTTGTTCATTGCTTTGGTGCGACTTAACACATTTTTTAAAACTATGAGGCGTTGTTGTCATGGTCAAAGTGTGAAATTTCATTGATATTCAGCTAATGGTTTGCGAGCTATAGTATATAGGCCTATAGGGTATAAATATCACCAGACAGACAAACTGAACTGAAGAAGAGTAACAGTTATCTTTTTCTATTATTCTACATCCTCAGCCTATTGGTTTCAAAAATTATAATGAAATGTAAAAATGTATCCCGTTTTATTTCATGATTACTTTCTGCGATAATCATATTCACATACGCATAGTTACAATCTAGTCTGGCTAAACCAGACGTCTGTGGTGCGCCAATAAAAGACAAAATCTGGGTAGCTCCTTGGCCGGGCAGGACTTTCTAGCGTGGACATCGAGGAAAAGGGGTTGGAACTGGTCAAACCAGTATGATATGTAAATTCTCCAAAAGCTCAGGTGGTCACTGACATTATGAGAACTAACGTAACGGTCAATCCCGATACGGGACCCCTTTCGAAGGTACACCTTTTTATACATATACCTTCATTATGCAGTGTGTGCCGGTATTTGCCAAATGTGAGATTATTTTGATATGGGTTTGGTGGTCTAATGTGCTAGGGTGCATGTCAATTGGTGTGTGCAAAGAGTCCACTAAATATACTCGAGCAATGAAAATAAAATAAGGAGTGTTTCCATAACGCTCGCGCAATAATCTAAATATCTAGATTTTTACTTCCCACACCGATAGGTGAGGGGATTATTGTGATATCGAAAATTTTCGATTTTGAGATAACACGCTTTTTGGGCATCTTATGATGTCTATTTAAGGAAAATTCACATCACTAATTTCCGTCGGTCTGTCTGTCTGTCTGACTGTCGCGTTTTTTCTAGCCTCGTAATCTCAGTAACCGGTACATGGATTATGATGAAATTTGGGTAGCGGTATGCTGTGGGGTCGTAGTAGGCAATGCTGCTATAATTTTGAAAATCGGTGCATGGGCGGCGGATTAATTAGCAAAAAACGAAAAAATTCAAATATTCCTTAATATTAGGTCTTAGGCGTTTTGGGCGTTGCTGATCATTTTCTACTTTGTTTTGGATGGGGGTGAAATTGAGGTGGTTGGGGGGTGGGGCGTTGCAAAACAGACATTTGTGTTGTATTCATAATAGGCTGTTTATTGGCATGAAAAAGAGACCTAGCGGCATAACAAAATTGTTTAGGTCCATCCGAAAATTGCCTTGCCTGTTATAGAGACCAAGGAACTCAGAATTTTCTGATTTTTACTCATGCAGACGAGTATTGCGTTTGATAGTTCTGTATTGAATAACGAGGTAATTATTGAATTAGTTTTAATGAAATTTTGACACAGTTTTAGGAGTTTTCGGTCTTTTCTACTTTTCTTTGGGTGGGGGTGAAATTGGGGTCGTTATAAGTAGGGGGTTGTAAAACTGAAAATGTGTTTGTATTGATAAAAGGCTCTCCATTGACCTGCGGAAGAAGGACCTAGCGGTATGATACACTTTTTTAGGTCCATCGGAACTTTGCTTTGCCCATTACAGAAACCAAGAAACTTAGAATTTTCTGATGTATACTCATACATACCAGTGTTGCTTTAGATCTTTTTGTAGTGTGTAACCTGGAAGTGATTTTAATAATATTGCGACGCAGTATTATTACCGTGGCGAGAACAGAAAATCCGTATGGTTTTTAGAAATCGTGTCAGTGGTGGCGCAGCAATAAAGCAATAAAAAACTAAAAATACAAAAATAGCTCAAACTTCGTTTGGGCCAACACTAGCACAATAGATACATCTTATGACAGGGCGTTTCAATCCATGGGCACCTTGGAACAAAGACGCTGTTGTACCGTTCGACTCTTTATGTATCAAGTATGTTGGTGTGAGATGCAGTAGTCCCGCGGGGGGTCTAATAATCTAGGTGAGTGGTGAAGTTATAGAGGTACCCGTACCGCACGTCGGTGGGATAGCGGCTGAAGGTGGCGCGTTAAGGCTGGCCCACCGAGTAGTCGAATTGTTCTTCTCTGCATAGCATCAGGTAGACAAGTTTATAGGCGCAGTATCAGCTCTCCAGGTATGGAGTAATACTCAAGGCCAGATCTTATTCGGGCTTAAGCCCAGCGTAAGAAGGTTAAGTGGTGAGGAGTATTTTCTGGCTATGAATAGGTGTCTGAGCCTTTTCCCAGCAGCTGTTGCAATTGACGAAACGTTTTCGTGTTAGTTAATGTTTTCTGTAATGATGTTGCCTTCTAAAAGTTTGAATGACATGAATGACTTCCTGGTGGAGCCTAATGGTTCTGGGTACAAAGTACTGTCATAAGCAATACTGAGGGTTTGGTTTATAATATGTAGCACTGGAACCCCCGCGATGATGTTATAGAAGGAAGAGTAGAAGACGTCTACCCTGACAGAGATTTTGTAACCAGAGATGAAGTCTGCCTTTGCCAAATGAATGGATGGAAGATCTGCAGTTGATCTTCGATATAGGAATCCATATTATTGTCAGTAGTTGATTTAATGACGAATCCAAAGGCATTTCGTAAGCTCTTGATTAATGCATTCCTTCGAGCATTCCTCTATTACTTTCCTGATCACAGAAAACAGAGCTATAGGTCCATAGTTAATTGAGACAGTTCTGGCTTCCTTTCTTGGCACCAGCTGGATATGAGCTTCCAAGCATTTGGAAAGTTGCTGGATTTCTAAGACAACCAGAAGAGGTGGTAGGGGAGGGATAGCACTTCTTCACAACGACAGCAGGGATCATGTCGGGACCAGTAGTCCTATTAGTGGTATGTGACTGCGCAATACATTTCGAAGTGTTTAGGTTTTGAACCAAAAATCGCTCAAATCTTGAGGCATCCTCGGAATGGATGGTACTTGGACATCGGTAGGGACATTTATTGTGGAACTGCTTTGTCTTTGAAAGTTTTTCTCACTGTTACGTCCCGACGTGTGATAGGAGAAAAGCTATTCTTAGAAAACTTTCCCTCTATTTGTTTAGCTACAATCCAGAATGATCCGCTGCCATTCTGTCATATTTTGAAATTGGTTGGCTAAGGTTCTCATAAGTAATGCTCAAGGGATACTTAAGGGATCCTCAAGTAAGGCTTTCCTTGTGTATCTGTTTCCTAGACGACATCTACGGGAGTTTTTTTTTCATGACTATATCTACGCATTTTGATGTTGTCTGTTATCACTTTTTGTTTTGTGCCAGTATTTCATGTCTTGTGACGAACATTTTTCCAGATGTGACAGAAACTGACAACACCATACTCCAAAATTAACCTCCAAAATCGCCTTGATTGCAACGAAATATCACGTCGACATGTCTGTTGATACTTGAGCATTACCCAAAGGAGCTGTACGTGAGGGACCCTCAAGAAACTGTCGAAACACAAAACCTTACTTATGGGTCCCTTAATACTTGAGTGTGCCACAAGTCTCTCAAGTATTGAGAGACGCTAAAGTATCGACTATGAATACGACACTAATAGCGTTTCTCACTGGGCACATTTTAGTGCACTCCGTGCGACTTTTGCACTGGGTTCTTCCAGTGGAATACACATCAAGAAACATCAACTTGTTTTGACAACAATCTTTGCATATATTACTACTACTATACTATACTACTTACTCTGTCTAAAAACTGTTCAATAGTTTCCATGTAAATGCTAATTCTGGGAATTTTTTCTCCCGAAATTCTTCCTAAATACATATTTGTTCAGCCTCAGAAGATGAGCTGGATTCTGCCAATTCAAACAAGGAAATTAAAAGTGTGATTTTTTCGTTCACTCTACTCATTCTGACTTCAACGTAAACTATATTCAAATTTCATTCGTTCGTTAATGTTTAATAGCCTTATCACAGATATACTACAGCAGATTTTTTAAACATGAAATCTGATTTGATAAAACGTGAAGTTTGATAATTTGAGAACGGACGATGCAATATCAGTATCTGCTCGATGGATATAGAATCAGTGTACCTTGATTCTGGCTCCCAGAGACCTTTTCGTTCCTTAACGTATATTTTGCCATATCACGGTAGGAACATTTTCTCCCTGAAGACGATTGAAAGTAGCAAATCAGTCGAAACGTGTTGTGATATTCAAAAATTGCTCTTAATATAAGTTATGTATTCAAGTAAAAATCAAATAATAAAAATACAACCTATAAAATTAATAACAAAAGGTATTTTTAAAATGCAATCCGGAATAGATCTTTTGAAACATCATTGTGGCATCGACATGTTTGCTGGGATCACATTCCGCCATCACACGAGACAAGAGCATACGCAGAAGACACGAACACGGTGCAAACGTTTGCGTCACCGATACATTGTCGAAAAAAGAACGCTGGATGGAAGTGAAAGGCTATTTAATTTCCTCTTTCTGCTCAAGTGGACATTTACATGAATGTCACGCGCACCTCCGGTCCTGCTGTCCTATTCATAAGCCCTCGGCGCTGCTGGTCAAACCTGTTTGGAATTGAAAAAATCCTCCTCCTGTGACAGACTACGCGAGGGTCAGTTTTTCAATGGAAAAAGGGCGTCTGCTGCATGTATGCCAATGGACAGTGGTACAGTTAAACTGGAGTACGGCACCTTATAAATAACATTTTCGTATGACCATCTACAAAACTTACTAGTTTAAAGCTTGACAAACCGATTTTTTCTAAACATGATATGCATTTCACTATGTCAACATCTTCAAGAGAAGACTAAGCGGGTAACCAATTATTCTTCGAGAAACTAACCTAAGTAACAATAGTAAAGAACGAATGTTCTTCGTCAACGGATTTTGTACATAAAACGATGTCGGTAATGTCTTGTTTTTGTTTGTTACGGAATTAATCGCTGGCTTAAGTAGGCGGTCTGCTTTGCCTACGCTATTGAGGGTTAACAACTCAGTCTAAAATCTTTCCCTGAAGATGTTAACATAACTAGCGAAACAGTTCACACCATGTGGTGTTTGTTAATTCTGCACCAGCTCATCAATCTCACATTATGACCATCTATCAAAACTTCAACCGTGATATTACTTTTAATAATAAAGCCTTTAAAAGTATCATAATGTCCGCTTTAAGTTTTCCTTCATCTCAGATGACAAAGCTGCAAACATTTAAATATAGCTACTAAATTTTGCACTTGCCACAAAAAAGGTGACCTAGGACTCACGTATATATTTATATGTATATTCATGAAAGAAGTGTCATTGCCATCGTATCATCAACTGTGCAAATGAGACGTCATACGACGCATAGGTTTAATTGTAATTGATGAATATGTATGTTTAGGAGGTATACTTTATACTTTTGTATTAACAATGTCTGTAGTATGCTTGCTTCGAAACACAGCCAGGGTGCAAACATAGATTTCCGACTTATAACTTAAGACGGGTTCCCACGATTCAGTTTCGCTGAATCAGTTTGACTGATTCAGTGATACTGAAAGCGATGTTCGTTCACACTGTTCAGTTTTAATGAATAATATTAACCTATTTAGCATTGATAAAAGTAACGTTTGTATTTATTTTTTAACACTGATTCAGTCAAACTGAATGAAAAGTTGGACTGGCTTTCAGTTTGACTGAAAGCACAAACCCACTGATCAGTTTCACTGAAAAGGTGTTCACACGCTCATTATCTGTTCAGTATCACTGAATCAGTCAAACTGATTCAGCGAAACTGAATCGTGAGAACCCGTCTTTAGCGTATCGTATTCTTCATAAGAGATTTACTTGAGCAAACCAACAGCCGCCTCCTTGTTTTCCATGTTTTATAGGCCTATCTTATATCGTTATATGAAAATTCAATGCGAAAAATAAATAAACAAATTACGGGATGGGATGGATGTAATATTTACAAGGACGCGGAAGCAATATTCCGTCTGTAGCATACAAGTAGTAAAACCTTATAGTACAGTTCAGCCCCTCACTATCACATTTATCCCTGTGCAGTATATCTAATATGACTGGTCTAATAGGTAATTTGGTCTCGGTAGCTGTTTCTCTGTACTCGTATTTTGACCACTAGCCAGATGTTCAACTGTTTACTTGGCACGTTCGCGGCTCATTCGGCTGGGATATATGAGCGTCTGTTTTATGTTAGATTAGAGATTCCGTTCCTTTGAACAGATTGGTCAATCACATAAAATTCAAAATTATTCAATCGATGGACACAAATTTAAAAGGTTATACAAAGGAAAACTATTTAAGATCTCTTGTCGCTGCTGAGAATCGAATGACTGGATACGTTATCAGATACATTGCACTTCACTGAGCCTTAAATAAAACTGTATCACTTGAAATATATAAGCAGCGTGCTAAAGAACTAAATTAGTTTGCGCATTTGTTAATTGACTAGCTGCATTTTTTGATAACCACCTTCAATGTGATGCTGGTGATGCTTATGAAACCTTAAGGAGTTGGATCTGCTTCTCTGAGAAAACCAGAATAAGAATGTGGTTTGAAACACTTTGATCTTGATCGCATGTTCTTGAAGCCTATTTTTCTCCTCCTCGTCTTGCATTGTTACTACTCATGATGCATCTGCTATAATTAATTTATTGTAATAAATAAATGGTTAGCCACTGGCAATCTTTGAATCTGTCAACTGGCGCCTCGGCAATTAAGCTATAGCTTCCTGCATGATCGGATTCAGATATGAAATGGTCGTTGCTATTTTCAACACACATTAATTGATTTTGTCTGTGATAATAGATTCGTTGTCCCAGAACGATTATCGGACCGTGAAGAACTGCAAAACTACAACGTTCCATTCAATGGAAAAGAGACAATAGCTCTAGGAAAAGTATAAAAGGCATGATTCACATAAAAAAATATAGGAGAGCTGTAAGTTTAGATCTGATATAGAGGTAGGTAGGACACATGATAATTTTTAAAATGGAATTTCTGTATCTTATCTAATTTTATGTTAATGTCCATTTCAAATCTAAATGTTTAGGATTGCACCCCATACTGTTTAAGCTAACGAATCAGTGTTGTCAGATTGAAATGAGCGATTACGTATAATGTGTGTTGTAAGTAAGTAATTATATTTCTCTTAGTAGTAACTAGATATCGGCATTTTTTGGTTACCAATTGATGATTATACCCACTTAACTTTCATTTTAATCCATATTAGTTCTATATGTCACACATTTGAAAATAGCTAAACTGATAACGGTTTATATTCTGTTCACTGAATTTGTTCGAAAAACCTGAGGTTCCTATTGATTTGAATTTACAGTTATTTAAGAAAAACCCAGTAATATGGCGGCACCAGTGCGGTTTTAAGGTGCAATATTCCACCTCTACCTTCCTATTCCTATTTGATGCAGTTCCCATGGACCTAAAAAAATGTATTATGCCTCTCGGTCCTTCGTTCGCAGGTCAGTGAGAACTTATTATCAATAAAAAAACTTTTTCAGTTCCACAATCCCCTACCCCCTAACCGCCCCAATTTTACCCCCACCCAAAAAAAGTAGAAGACGATCGAAAACTCAAAAATGTCTAAACACAAAGTTTGAGCTGTTTTTATATTTTTTGTTTTTTTATTATTGCTGTGCCGCCGCTGACTCGATTTCTAAAACATCATACGCTTTTTCCATCCTCGCCATGTTAGCAATACTGTGTCAAAATTTCATTAAAATCGATTTAATAATCACCTCGTTATACAATACAGAACGATCTGAAGCAATATTCGGACATCGCTGCTGATGCTGAGAAGAGCCACAGGTCTATAGTCATCAATCGACAATAAAAGTATGAACTTTTTACAGCTGTTAAACATTTCGAAAGTGCTTTATACTCTCAGTCATCGATTGATTGCTATTAGCGAAATGCCACTATTATGGTTTCTATGAACGTTCATATTTAAGGGGCCGTGCAGAAGGTTGTTATTAATAATCAGATATCAGACGAAGAACTGAATAAGGATCCTCATTATTTTTAGATACATTTATCATGCATACAGAACAGTCACTTTTGCATAATATATCTACTTCGCCATTCAAATCATACAGTCCGAGATACTGCAGCAACAACTCTAGTTTAGTTGTTATAAGATATTCCTAAGAAAAATGAACTATCTGCAGGTATACAAAACAGTGCAATACTAAGCTATAGGACAATAATGAAGAGTAACATATACCATACTGAACCAGAGTATCTACCATTTATTGTGAGGTTTTGCCAAAGTAACAATCTATTTTTAGAAACAATTCCGCAAATTCATATTTTGTAGGAACATATAATATTTAATCAGCGGTCTGTAAAAAGTCCCTAAGTATTCCATGCCAGCCACAAACAGGTCAATACAATAATAATACTAATATAGTGAAACAATGTTCTGAATAATAAAGGGTAGGTGTGCTTAATCTCACCCCTAAAATTGTAGTTGTTACAAAAGTTCAGTAAAGGCGATTATCATTATTATTACTCCTTTTACTATATTTATCGATTAGGATTATACTCTTTCAAGAACTGGTTCACTGACCTTTCTGAATGTTAGCCTTCGAAGACAAAACACAATTAAAAAAATATCTTAGTGTGAGCAACGTGTGCAGGTGCAGACACTTTCATTGGTTATGCTTTCTGAGCCTTCATCCTAAGCCGAAAGTATCACCTGACAACAGCTAAATTCGACTTTTTTATTAGGAAATAAATAAATACAGATGTGACAATACTCGTAAGTGGGTAATTATCCCGAAATGTAACATACAACTTTCTTTTGTGGCTTAAAGTTTGAAATAAAGCGCAAGGGTGTTATGGTAGATGATACCTGAATTTCTCAATTCTGCCAAAATCGACCATTTTTATTAAGCAAACAGTATCGCTCTGAGCAGACTTTAATCATTCTTCCTTACAAACCATTAGCTCACATCTGGAAATAGGATTGAAATTGTTCAATATAGTGCTGCACCACCGTACATTAACATTTGTTAATGTACGGTGGCTGCACCCAGTACTTTTGCAGCAGTTCCTCATCTAAAACCGGTTTCAATAGTCTCGCCTAGTCTAGCGTTAGAAAATGGAGTCAAGTTGATTGACTCAGTACTTCCCACACATAATGATGATACCATATTACTATTTTCCCATGGCACGAAGCTATAATCTGAAATCCCCTTGTAAACAAATCATCGCCCAACCGACCGCAAAAAAACATCCAACACAAAAACTCTCGTAAATAGTTTCTTGCGTGTTCCTCCTTAGGAACTAGGACGCCATGCTTCAACTGGACGATGCGATCAGGAGCCTACAAACAACCCGCTACCCCCCAATCATCCCAGATTCATCCCCACCCAAAAAAGTAGAAAATGATCTCAGGAACGCCTAAAACGCCTAAAAACAAAGTTTGAGATGTTTTTATATTTTTAGTTTTTTTATTATTGCAGCGTCGCCACTAACATGACTTTTCAAAAACAGACGCGTTTTCCATTCTCGTCACGGTAGTAAATTCTGTGTCAAAATTTAATTAAAATAAATCCAATAGTTACACGTCACACAATACAGACGCCCAAAAAGCGTATTATCTCAAAATCGAAAATTTTCGCGATCACAATATCATCTATCGGTATGGGAAGTAAAACTCGGCCAACAAAAATCCTCCTAATTTTTGTGATTGGTGACAAGTAATATCTGTTGAATTAAGCACCTTCTTCCGATACATTTCAGACAGTGGAAGCAGTAACTCTCATAGGTGATCATAAAATAATAGGAATACTAAATGTCCAGGTGTTCCTCATACCTGTGTTCATATTTGCATTAATTGAAATTACAAAAAACAACAAGCACTCCTCCCTCATTAAATCAGTCATAGAAAAAAATGTTTAACTAGCCACTACGAAAGCCATCCCCTACTAATCTAATAAACCTTTAAGCAGGTGACGGTGAATAGAAAAGAGTTTTTTATCCGGGCTACTGGCTTTCATCACCTTTCCGGTCTCAGCATCCGAAAGGCAGCAGGTAGATGGCTGATCCCTTTTAAAAACATCTCTAAAGGGTCCAGTTGTAAAACAAGTGTGCTTTTCACCCTTTCGGTTTCACTTTCCTTTCAGAAGTTGGTAAGTTATACCTTTATGCTTCACTTGTTTTGGGGTTAAAAATAAACGAATAGCAGTTTTCTCTGTGAAAGATTGAACTGGTCCAGCATGTTTATATGTCTAAAGTCCAATATTCTGAAGAGGGTTTACATTTGACATAGTATAGAGTTCTGTATCAGGCTTAAAAGCTACAATACGTTACTTATTAGTACATTATTATAATTAAGAAACTAAGGTTTCTTTCTATACATTAGTTGAAGATTTCATGACAATAGTATATAAACAAGTGGATACCATTATCGCGAGTTGAACACTATACTTTATCTACAACCAAAGCAGTGAGTAGTACGATTTAAATACACAATAAATACCTGTCATTAAAATAAATACTGTACAGCGTTTAATTATAGCGTCTACCTAATCATATGCATTTCCATGAGATCAGTACTGGTATCTTGTAGGCGTTGCTGATAACCCACGGCTAGATAATAGTATATTTTTCAACGAGCGGTAATGACTGTGATATCAGCTTAAGTTTGTAGCGCGAGTCATAGACAAGCGCGGTAAATCAACAAATGAGTTACTGCCATTACCGCGAGTTGAATACTATAGTTCCATATCTACGATCAAAGCTATGAATAGTACGATTTAAATACATAACAGTTACACAATATTGATAACTTATAACCTCACTTCTGTCACTAGAATAAGTACTGTCATCATGCGAATTAGCGTTTGACATTTCCGAGCAACATTTGCTGTTATTATAGCGTCAACTTGATCCTATGCATTTCCTAGAGATCAGTACTGGTATCCAGGAGGCAGTGTTCATAACCCATGGCTTGACCGTGAGTTGTGAAAAATAAATTACGCTGTTTATTTATAAGTAGTATAACCTGTTTAGAAGTAGTTTGGTAATGGCTGTTTAACTAAATGGGAGTAGATAGAGATTATTATATTGGCCGTACCCAAGCTAATGCATCTCGATCAATTACATACTCAAAAACTCAATAGCTTTGCTTCTGGATAAGTAAAAGGAGTAAGCGTATGTTTTGCATGCAATATGTTGACAGTTATACAAATACGTAGTCACATTATACCAGGTAGTGCCATTTTAGCAAATAGATTTCTACACCTACCCGAATGCATATGGGTAAAGAATTGAAGGGACGCAGAAGCTCTTACTTTTTGGTGAAATAGTCATTTGTGTTGGGCAGATTTTTGGTTATGAGGGAATGTCATAAGCTAGATTCATTCTATCGAATAACTTGCCAAAATGATATTGGTCTTGCTATGAGCAACGAGGATGTGTGGCTAATGCTGGATCAGACAGCTTGACTCTAATTTTTGATGATACATTTACACGAACCAGAGAAAGTTTGTAACAAAAGCTCTGATTACATGTATGTAATAGGTATTAATATTTATTTTGAGGTGCTACGATGGTTTGAGCAATTTTCTTTCCAGTGGTGGTAGTCTCTAAACTTTTGATTTTGTTCAGTAATTATGGATTTTCAAATAATATGTTTGATTTAGCTAGGGAAAGCGGTTTATAGTTTTGAAAACATGTTCATTGCCATCAGGTTAAAAAGAAGCACGCTAACAGCTGAGGAGATAAAATACGTATCTTTCAAAAGTTTAAAAAGTCAACCCAGACAAGATAGCATTTCTAACAATAGAATTGGAGACCTGCAGTGAAAAATTCTAGCTAATCATTAAAAAACTGATTTTACAGAGCAAAATAATCTTTGTACATAATTTTTTTTATGGAAGAAACTGTAACTGGTTTGCTGAGCTTTTAGGCATTAAAAGTACCTACTACTCAACCTCACAGCGCATTGCATAAACTTAGACTATATGCCTAGGAATATAAAGTGTCATCGAGAGATTTTTTGTCAGATTTACTCGATATTTTTGATCGACCAGCCATTCAAAGCAGTGCTGGAAAAGTTGTATAGTAGAGCCCAGAGATATACCATTTGTGTACGTTTTGCGCTATATAAAAACTGCATTCCATCTCTTAGTACAGTTCATCATTTGGAATAGATACAGTTTTGATAATATTCAATGGTTACCATTATTTTACTTTCGTACTCGTAACCAATTCATGGAATGTGCTTCTAACCAATTTTCTAACATAACGTAACCTTTTAGAATGGTGAAAATGAAACACTAAGTTGTATTTGAACGTAAATCTGTCGGATGACGTTCACGATGTATATTTTGACTGAACTATGATAAGACCGACACATTTTAGGATTATTAGTGACTCCATCGCTGAAGAGGACCGGACTTAGTCAAATTGTTTGGGCAGGTATTGCTACCGTTATTGATAGCAACGCCAATCTGCTTTTACTTTTGTGCGCTACTTTTCTGTCTGAATCGGACGTTTTTTTTGGAAGTGTGACAGCTAGAGTATGTTTCGGCCTTGGGAAGATAATGGGATTTCACAGCGATGTGAATTACCCTGCAGCAGTGAAGCTACGTCGGCGGTTTGTCATTACGGTGGTGAAAGTAGTGACTATAGTACGGACACTGATAATGAATTTGAACAGAGGGAGGTGGAGGTAGACCAATTAAAACCTCACAAAAGGTCACATCTTAGCGCAGATGCAAAACAAATAGTACTAAATGATAATGAACTAACGAAGGATCCGGAGAATGAAAATAAGGAGAGTATGATCAAAAAGACGTCAATTCTAACAGACGTTCCATATACAACAGTATGTGAAATTTTGAGAAATGGGCCACAAAAGAGGAAGCGTAGGTTTGATGCTGGTGTTTCAAAAGAACTAGATCCCACGATCACAAAATTATTGAGGAATATTGTGTACGAAAAGTACAAAATTAATGAACTACCCACAATCGAATCCGTTCAAAGACAATTGGCTAGAATGGGGTAACAGTATCCAAGGAGTACATTGCAGCGATGGATTAGGAAGATTGGGTTTAGGTACAGAACTGTGAACAAACGAATGGCTATAATGGAAAGTGCAAGGATTGTGGAATGGCGGCACGATTACTTGAGAGCAATACCGGAACGAGCAGGGGAGGTCAGTGTACTACCTTGACGAGACCTGGTATGATCCCCATGATACCGCGTATACTTATCTTACACTGCGGATCATCTGAGGGCTAGGTCGAAAACGCACTCAAATTATGCGGAAAGAAAATTGAAGACTGCAATATAGACTACCACAAAAACATGGACTCGGGAATATTTGAGCAATGGTTTGAGTATACACTTATTCCCAATTTAAAGCCATTTGGCGTCATCGTAATGGACAACGCAAGCCATCACTCCAGACCAAGGTACAAAATTCCGAATTCAGCGTTATCGAAGGCGGAAATACAAGATTTTCTCATAAAACAGGATTTGTACTTTGAAGAAACTTACAAAAAAACTGAATTATTGAAAGTCCTCCACACTGAATAGTTTGAGAAACAATATGTCATAGAAAGCATAGCTAAAAAGTATGGTCATGATGTCTTAAGGTTGCCTCCCTATTTTTGCATTTTCAGTCCTATAGAATTAATTTGGGGACAACTAAAACAACGAATCGAACATTAAAATTGAGTGTAGAAAGGAATAATTTACCATATGGTTTATACGGTTATATTGAAATGTCTCTACCATATATTTATCAACAGATAATAAAGTTTCAAACATCTTGTTCAACCAACTGATGTATGAGCACTTTATTGGATGGAATGAACATTTTCGTTGTTGCCCACTCCATCGAATTCGAACGCCCAGTCCGACCCCGTTTCCTTTCTCTGTCGGCACTTTTTGCGGAGATCCTCACTTTGTAAACAAATGAATATATCTCTGGGCTTTACTATAACAGGTTTATTGTAATTTACATCCAAAGGCACATCTTAAAAAAAATTGCGCAACGTGTTTCATACAAACTGTTTATGAAACCTTTTGTTTTTAGTTATTATTCTCTTTCGTATAAATTTCTTCTGTCGAGTACATACCTACATACTTTTCCCGCTTTCAAACAAATGTTAATTCTGTGTCCCGTGTTGTCAAAATGTTCGTTAAGTTTTATTATTGTGGGCAGTGTTTTAACCAATATCTAGATATTGGTAGATAGCCATACCCTTGCCATGATTACAATGTTCATACAATGAAAAATTCAATATTTGGTAAGTGAAGTGGCAAAAATAATAATTTTTAGATTGTTTTTTGGCAACAAAATAGTTAATCAACCAAATCAAATTTATTGTTTGTGCGTTTTGGCAAGCGGTATATAACGTTATCAATCAAATAGTTACTGCTAGCTTATCTAATACTTTTTTTTAATTTGAATGCCATTTTGTTTCGGGTTTAATTGACATAAACCTGATACCATCAATTGTTTCTAGATGCCTGACGATGACTACATATAAGTAGAAACGTTGCATGAAGAAAAATTAGAAGTTGTTGTTTTAATTCCGACCTAACCCTAAAAAATAACAACAGTTCATTATAGCAGGTCAAAATTGTTACACAAAAGGATTTTAAGTATCGGTATGAAACTTCACATATTTATATTAGCGTATGCATAAATAAATTATTTACATAGATATACTATGATAATGGAAACCTATTTATTGACCTATATATAGGACTAAGGCTCTCTTGACTTTTTTAACGATTTTTTTTAGAAAACCTCACTAATTTTTGAACAGAAGCCTACGCCTACACAAAGGCTTTACTAAATACTGCGTTATAATGTTTATATTTAGAGACATTTATGAACATACCTTTTTTCGGTAATATGGATTACCTATGAGTACCTAACCTAAATGTCGCGACTTTGGTGCCATGACACTCGTTTGCATGTTTCAGAATGCCGTCGACAGGTCGCGACGTTCTGAAACATGCAAACTTCGAAGTGGTCAATTTCATGCGTATGAAAGTGAGGTTGTATTAGTTTACAAGTTACAAAATGAAAACCGAAATTGTTGCTTTCGCTATTGTCCACTTTTTGAAAGAATATGAGACACTGCCTTGTTTCTCACTCATAAATGCCACGTTGTCATGACTTTAAGTGTCACTGTCGCATGAAAACGAGCCTTAAATGCTTATAAAAACTTCTAAAGAGTCGCACTACAAAAAGTGTATAAGCAACCAAAATCTGAAGTACCTAGGTGTTTCGAAACACCTACGTGTGTCGAACAGAATCACCATCAAAGCAATACAGGGTGTTCATTTGAAAACTTCCCACCCTGGATTTCTCGAAAACTGCCGACTAAAAGAAAAAATCCCGAGACACGTCAAAAGATTTGTCAAGGAGACAAATTTTTAACCAAAAACTACTTCCCCCTTCTACCTTCTCCCACCAGGATCATCCCCTTAAAAATTTAAAACAACAAAGGTATCGAGTAATACCTCGTTTTAAAGGTATGCCAAAGTACTTTATTTTGACGTTTGATTCTTTAAAATTGGTCGATTCTTTCCGAGAAAACTAGAATCTTTTTGTATCTTAGCTTGTTCAAATCGAATAGAAAAATACATAAAAACACTTTTTATTGCAATAAGTGTTCAAATATTGCCGTCGATAATGCGTCGAGGAAGGTCATCCAAACTGCCCGTCAGGAAATTAAAAATTGTCTGTATCATTGTGTGGTCAATAACGGCAATATTTGAACAACTGTTGCAATAAAAATTGATGTTTTCGTATGTTTTTGTATCTTATTTGGCTAGGTTAAGATACATAAAGATTATAATTTTCTCGAAAACGAATCGACCGATCTAAAAAAATCGAACGGCAAAATAAAGGACTTCGACACACCTTTGAAACAAGATATTACTGGATACTCCTTGTCATTTAAAATTCTTAGGAAGATGATCGTGGGAGGCAGAAGGCACAAGGGGGTGAAGTAGTTTTTGAGTAGAAAGTTGCCCCCCCTTGACAAATCTTTTGACGTGTCTCGGCGTGCTTTTAATCAGCGGTTTTCGAGAAATCCGTGGTGGGGGGTTTTCAAATGAACACCCTGTATGTACAGTAATTTTGTGACGAACCATACCATAAGGAATTGCAAACCCAAACTTAAATCACTGAGGTGTAGAAGACGCACACAGGTAGAAACACGTAAGGGGTTCATATGCATATCCCTATAAAGCAATGCAAGCAAGGGCGCGTTTCCCACGTCCGTCTAACGTGACCCTTCCGAGCGGAAGACCGCCGCAGGAAAGGGTCAGAAAAAATAAAAATGACCAATCTTTTCAATGCCGTCGCCGGCAAAATAAAAACCAAAACGAGTTTGACCAGTTCGCAGTGACCGGTATTGGAATACATAAGCGACGACCCTAGCTAAAATGTATGTCCCTCCCTTGCCCTTCCTTGGTAAAAAAGGTAAAAGTGACCCTTTCTTAGGATATTTTCATACGGGTTGGACATCTGTTGTATATTCGGCTAGGCAGTAATAGTGAAATAGTAGTAGTGAGTGGTTTCTGGTGTTGATTTTGTTGACAGTGTCATAAAGATGGTAGTAGAGTGGCGAAAGAGCAGTGGAAATGAGATACTCCTGTGAGATTTGGGTGTGGATAGGGATCTTTTTCAATGCAAATCGATCTCATCGTGGATTTGGAGCTGAAGTTGAAGACTACAATATCATGACGAAAAGGAAAAAATGGTAAATGAAACAGTCTTTAAAATAACTATGTTGCGAGTTTCTCAAACTAACGTATTTTAGATGACTCAGATGCTCATGTGACAGTGTATTTAAAGGTTTTGAGCACGATTTTCGCATGATATTCCCTGACCATTTCTCATAAAATATGAGAGATTATTTGCTTCCAAGCAAAATCATGGTAGCATTTTTTAATAATCTTACTTCATTTTACTTCCCACACCGATAGACGTTTTATGATACCTGCATAACGGAAATCCATGTCACTCATTTCCGTCGGTCTGTCAGTCAGTCAGTCTATTGGCACTTTTCTAACCGTGTAATCTCAGTAACCACTGATTGGATTGTGATGAAACTTGATTAGCGATATGCTGTGGGGCCGTAGTAGGTAATGCTGCTATAATTTTGAAAGTACAAATGTTTCGTGTTAGCATCGATGCTATGTGGCAAGTACTGAGTCAAGATGCTTGACGCCATTTTTTATAGTAGCGCGTAAGTTATCATTGATTCAGATGTCAAATAACTACTCTGACAGTTTTCGGAATAATGAAATACTACTAATATAAATTTAATACTCGTAATGTTGAGCATTATGGTGTGTTGCCTTTTCGTAAGTGATATCTATGTCTAGAAGTTAGCTTTGTGGAAAACAACTTGAATGGTACTTTAGCAGTAGTCGTACTTTAATCAGTAGAATTTTATACTAAGAGTTCATTTCGTTTACCGGGTAGGCGTTTTTTATATAGCAGCGGTTTTAGAGAGACTGGGACATCGCAAGGTTCTTTGGCCCAGAACGGCCAAATCTGACTGTTGCCTATAATCATGTAGGCTGAATCCCTATATTCGGGTATTTAGTATTACTGTTAGATATATAAAATAAGTCAGGACCAAGTAGTATAGACAGAGACAGAGATGTACAAGGGAATTCTTTATGCCGGCACTTCACTTAGCGTAGCGTATATGTGGATTTGTTTGATTTTCCAAAAACTGACGATCTGTGGAGAACTTATTTTGGCTACTTCTCCATTTGGGCAAGTACAGCGAATCCGTTACGCTACGCCAGGTGAAGTCCCGGTATAAAAAATTATTTGCTTTAAACATGTATATTTATTTTCTATCGATATAGTGGCGGACGTAGTTTTACTAACTAGGCGCAACTACAACTTTAAAAATTTCTGCTGTTATGATTAGTGATCAGAGATGCATCTTAACGTTCTACTCCAATTCAAGAAGTGCTGCAATCCTTAAGAATCAGTTTCAAATTAAATAAGTCTTTTGGATATAACCATTGCCTCCTGTCGTATCTTCGTGAAAAACTGATTTTTAGACACAATATTCACAATGTCGATATCAGACATAACCTAACCCTTACAATGCCACTGCATCTGACTGCTTTATTCAACCGAAGTTTTACGCAAAGCGCTGTTGTAACTTATAACTCCTTACCTGATAGTTATAAAAAATTACCTTGAAGACGTTTTCCGAAAGACGTTTTCAATTATTTAATGTTGAAATTTTAGATGTTTAATCGGAATCAACTATTGCTGGTTCTATTATTTGTTTGAGTTACATTATTTTAGACATCACTTGGTTGTAATGTAAATAAATGTTCTTTATACTTAATTACCATAAATGTACTGTAACGGAATTCTGGTTTAGTCTACATTAGGTTAAGTGTAAGAATAGCTGAGCTAAACTTCGCCTATTGAAGATTGAAGAAATAAAGACGATTTATTATTATTATTATTATTAAATATGCTTATCTTATTTTTATGAAATTTTTCCGGGTACAGACATATTTAGGTTTTCAAGAACCCCAAATCAAGTCCCAACTGGCTTCTACCTCTCCCAAAAAAGAAAAACTGTAAATTAAACAACAAAAGGTTTGAATAGTTTTTACGTTGGACATTTTTGGATCATCTATCTGCCAGCACTAGGTGCTTTTCCAAAACTAGTAAAGTTTTTCTGTATATAATTGTACACCATGAAAGGTTGTATGTAATCTTATCCAGAGGGGCAAGGGATAGCGATCAAAATAATTCCTAAGTCTATGGGGGAGTAAAATTTCTTGATGGTGGGGATTTGGAGAGATAGAAGAAGCGTGAAGGTGGAAGAAGCACCCAAATTATCTTTAGCGCAGCTGGTTGCTATTTTGCGAGAATAGGTTCAGCCAACAATATTCTTAGAAAGGCCACATGTTTTTTTAATGACATGAAATGGTCAGTACCAGCAAATTGTATAATTATTGAGGGGTAAATGCCAAAAATTCTGAAACCTACATTTACTTTATATATCTATTGTATGGCTGTGAAGCTTGGACTTTGGAGGCCCGTGGTATATGATTTTGGCACAAGCAATGCAAAAAGGTTTAGTACTATAATACCATAAGTTGTGAACTCTATTATGTTTTATGAGGTTCCCACTTATGGTAGCGCTCTGAACAAAAGAAAATTGGCAATTAATGTCGAGAAGTCAAACAAAGAAGGTAGTACTGGTACATCCGTATAAAATATTTCATTGTGGCCTCTGAGTTCTACAGGAGCGGTAGATATTTCTTAAGGCGTGATGAACTGGACAGACAGAAGGCTGCGTGGGTGGAGAAGCATACCACGCAGATTCTTGCGAAAGCCAACCAGTTATTTTGCATTAAAGGGAAGGACATCTCAAACCCTTCACTTA
This sequence comes from Callosobruchus maculatus, assembly GCA_951848785.1. Lineage (NCBI taxonomy): Eukaryota > Metazoa > Arthropoda > Insecta > Coleoptera > Chrysomelidae > Callosobruchus > Callosobruchus maculatus. Next base: position 4,224,577 of record CATOUR010000032.1, read on the forward strand.
AGTATAGTAGATTGGTAGGCGATAACAGAAAGCCGAAAATGACCTTAATTGAAAGGCTCACCGCTGACAACTTTGACAAATATGTTGACAAAGGAGAAGCGCTTGATACTCATCCGATTTTGAGACATATGATTATAAAAAATAATAACTAGCATGATTGCCAACAGTACCTGATCATTAGTCTATCCGTCCATACGTCCGCCTGCCTATCTGCCTGTCTGTTTTTCAGTTTGTTGCCATTTTTCTACCAGCGTATCTCAGAAACTGCTTTACCAATTTTGACCATTAAAAGCGCGGTACGCTATAGCGCCGTAGTAAGTAATCTAGAATATTTTTGAGAATCGGTAGATTAAATTCTCGGGATAAATCCACATCTTTTTTTGAAGACGTCTTTATTCTTTTCTATGGATGCCGTCAAGAAGGACAAGGAGGGGCAGTTTCCTGAATGGAAAAGGTCATTGCTGAACAAGCAAGAAATGCTGTTCTTTTAAAATCGGTGATCTGCGTCCGTTGAACTCACACTTTTTGTATTGGGTTTGAAAAAGATGTGGTTAAAAAGATGGAAAATAAATTATTTCAAAGTGACTTTGCATTAAAGTACAGAAACCCATTTTTTTATATTAACATTTGGTTTACCAACCCAGTGAAATTCCATTCTCAAAAAATATTATCTATTAGATTATTATATTAAAGAAATCCTACTTATTAGACGTAGCAGTACGGACATCTTTTCACGTATACTGATTCACGCCAAAAACGATTGTCCGATTTCTCCGGGAAACAACTCCCCATCCCCCCCGTTGTCCTCCGCGCTTGACGATCTTGTCTTTATTTGCGATTAAGGCATTACTCTCAATTGCTTACGCTAATCAACTACCACTGTTGAGCTTGAATGGTATACTTTTTAATGTCGCTTTACGACAATGAGTTTGATTGCCTTGGGATTTTGTAGTATCTGACATTCATTATATTTCATGTTCCAAAAATTCTGTAAAACTTAACAGGCATCCATGATAGCCTTTTCCAAATACAAACGCGTTTCCCTTCATTTTTGTTTTCTAATAAAATATTATGACTACAGTATTCTCATTTTTTGCGACGTTATATTGCCAAAAGTGGCGTCTAGTGGCTTGACTCGGTACTTCTCTTCCTTGTCCTCCCGACCTTACCAATTTCACCTCAATACTTCAGAACACTAAGCTTGATGAATAATCACACGTCTGCATATGATGCTTTGATTTACGATGAGACTCCTTTGTACTACAATGAAAACCACTGAAAATTATTTTATTTTCATATAATATATTATTATTGTTATAAATATATTTGAGTGGTACATTTGCAAAGATGCATGGAAAAGATCCGTATACTAAACAAATAAGCTGATAATTTCCAAGCTGTATGCTTATGAAGTGTATATGTACCAAAAAGTTCATATACACATCTTTAGAAACAATGTTTGGATATGACTGTAAACATTAGGACATCACTAACGTCATTTCTTTTAACGCAGTAGAGTCCTTCATGGATGGAAAGAAATTTACATTTCCATCATACCCCATCACATACCAATGTACCGAAAAAGGTCAGGAACCCCCAATACGTCCAAAAGCGAAATTGGAGCGAGGACTTCCTTTTTTGCTAACTACAAAACTACACCACCGCCAATACAGCGATTTTCAAAAATATAGTAGTGTAACATACTATGATCTTGTATTATATAACATGACAAATTTCATGTAATACGAGAATACAAAGTACCCCTTTTGGCATGGAAAACATCGACAGATATGTCCTCAAAGGCAATATTCGTATAGCTGCCTGAGGTACAAAATATTACGAACATGTTTTTTAGGTAGTCATTTTTTAATAGAAATTTTTTTTAGTTTGCCCCAATAACATGCCTCCAACGCCATCAACTGTATTCTCCTTATTCTAAGCGGTTAAAAACGAGTTCGATGCAGTTCAGAATTTTTAATCTTCTGGAATGACACTGTACCGCTTTTCAGAAGTACAACACCGTTGTTCTCTACTCTGTATGTCTTTTCACATCCCAAACTCAATGAAAATCTCAAAATCGAATATTTTCGCGTTTGCAGTACTTCGCTCATCTACTGGGAAGGAAGAGGAACAAAACATTTGAAATCTACAAACAAAGAGACATAAATGACTCTGCCATAATATATAAGGCCGATGACGGTTTATGGAAATCTTAAATTGCGTATGTATGCATACACAGTGAAAGCGGATAGCCTGCTTTGTCCAGCACCGAACCGCTCGCAGATAGAAGCCAATAAATTCGAATAGGTTAGGAAAAGAAACGCCTATGTTCTAACGGGCATGTGAGTGTGCCCAAGATCGCGTTGTTATTATTTACTGTGTTCACAAACACGATGTTATTTTTTACAGATATCTGCGGGATTTAAATTTTATGGAATTGTTTAAAATAGTCTTATGCACTGTTAAAACCCAAAAATCGTTCAAATCTATAACAGTTAACTCGAATCGATCAACCAAAACAAAGTAGCTATTTATATTATGCCTCTACATGAGTGCTGTTATTTTTAGGACTCTTTACCTGCTATCTGTACAAAGGGTATACGGGTTTATCAGCGATTCAACGGTCAGTGTGCCAGCTGCCGCGTTAGGATTGTGGGCACAACCAAAAACCTTGTTTACTTCTTCTCACCTATTCGATTTCGTTGGTAGAAGCGTACAAAGCGGAGAACCTTAAAATAAAATTTCATACATGCATTTATAAGCCACTTTCAGCGCCAGTCGGGGCGGGTTCTCTGCTTTCGTACACACAGTGAAAGCAGTCTGCCTGCTTGCGTGGACCTGCAAGCAGGAAACCGCTCCACTGTGTCTACTCCCTCGGGAGGCTATTATAAAGCTATCGGTATATTATAGTATATATGTAACTTCAAAGTTTCAGAATGACAAATGTGTCAAAATAGGAAAATCTAAATAATTCTAGGCACCAATCCTGCGATAGAATAATACAAAGCATCAGTCACATGACATGACAAACTCGTTTTTTGGTAAAATACTATGACATGACTACGGCTAATTCTAGTTTCATATGATGGCTAACATCGATTTTTCAGCTGACCTCCAAAAAAATCACGTTGTACTTGCGGCTGCGGAGCAAGATATTTTCTGAATCTAGAAATCGGTGTATCGAGTTCTTTAACCCCTAACGACGCCCATGGTTCTTCCCCGCGTTGATGACGACGACGGAGCTTCGCTTTGCGCCTCGTAAAGGACGGCCATCTTAGATCCCCTCTTTTTCCAACATTAATTTCGTTCCCTTTGTCTTTAATTTCAGTTTTAATTCCATGGCCGCTGCTTCTACTTTTTACCCTCTTATTTCAACCCTCGCTGCGTGTTTCGTTTTTGCCGCCCCCTCTCGTTCCCCTGCTCCCTTCCTTCCTGCTGCCTCGATACACCCCCCAACGCCCACTTTCTGAAGTTCGGGCTCCCCTTTATGCCGTTTCGGGAATTCGTTAGAGAGCCGGCAATATTAAAGAATAAGGGCAGAAGATACTTTGAAAGGAGTTCTAATGCGCTTCAAGGGATGGATGAATTATGCAAGCTTTTGTTGCAGCATACAGGGTGGTGACGATGCGAATTCAGTTCAATTCAGAAACTAATGGCTCCTGTCCACGTGGAAGCGAGTTTCTTTCTTGCTAGACTTATCGCGCAAATAATACTGGCTGGCTAAAGGTAGAGCGACTCAAAGTAACTAAAACAGTCCTTTCAGTCAGACTGCAGCACTATAGTCCTCTAGGCTAACATATCAACCTTTCGCCCAAATATCCATACAGACAATTATTCGATTGGAGTGGGTCATGCAACATATACTTCTAAGAGAAATAAATCAAGTCATCATCATGTGAAGAATAGCTTGATTGAGTTGTTTTAGAAGGAACTTCTGGTTAAACTTATATGTACTGCCACCGAGTCTACACTAGAAATTGGATACTCATCTTAGAGACTGATTCTTGCCTGTGGTGGTTTATTCCAATATGCTTCACTTCAATGTTGCTGTTACCTATGCTTCATTCTTTTTTTCAGCATTTTTATCCTTGAGCAGCAATAAAATGTTATAAATAACCTCTCACCCAATCTGAACCTTGACACATCATCATCATCATAGTCACAATGGCTTAACAGACATGTTGTGAACTCGTAGAATGGACTTACTCATTTTACGAGTTTCTCTTGGGATACCTTTAAGATCTTTAATGCAGTAGTTTCCCATTTGCTTTCTGCATCCTCGTACCGTTGACCAGATGGTATCTACTGGTTCATCCGCCTTTAGGGGCAATTTCTCACCCCAAGGACAAGAAGGTCTCCTGACTCTTCTCAACTCGTCTACCCAAAGCTGTTGGTTGAGAAGAGGTTACTGCTCATACCGACAGTGGTTCGGTTCCTTTTAATCGCCTTTTACGACACGCAGGATATACGATGAGAGATAGAACGGATAGAACCTTGACACAGCAGCCCTTTATATTCTGCTTGAAACCTGTCAAGCTTCTGACATTCCGAGAAAGGTAGGTAGCTTACACATTGGAGGAATTATTCAATAAAACATCCACATAATTCAAATCAACTTTATAGAATTCAACCTACAGCTTGTTAGCAAGCCGCAAGGATACATCTTCTGTCAAGCTTCTGGGGTTAAGATCAATAACAACAGTCCCTGGTTATTATTGCTAGGTTGGCTTTCCAAAAACTGGAGTGATTTTATAGTGCACTAAGTTGTATTTCTAAAACTATTGCTTAAGGCTCAAATTCGAACTCGGGTCATCACACCATTGGAATAGTACTATAACTAATGTATAGAATTGAGCTCCAAAATACTTACTGAAGCTATTCGGAAAAGGGCGACAGGTTAACGAGTCAATGAGTCTGATATTAATAAGTACATTCACAGTCTTGAACATCAATAAAGTTGCTGATTTATTCATATTCTCCAGATTTTATTTTGGAAGATCTATTAACGACAATGACACCAAGAGCTTCCTAATATCGAACACTAGGAAAGCCTATTGGGCTCATCCTCACCAGGTCTGTCTTTCAACATACTTGACACATTGGCGCATTTGAGGGTCACTTTGCTGAATTGCAAAGCATGTTTACTTGGAATCGGAGAGCACTCAAATTACTTAACTAAAAGTACACTTCAATATCAGCCATCAGCAAATATGTTTGGGACTCAGAACTTAGTGAAAAATGGGATCAAATCTCTGTAGAATACAAAGAGGGTAATAGCTAAAAGATAAAAGTAAAGCAACCTGTGTATATAAAGTTGAATCACCATTGCACGTCAAATTAAGCAGTTGACCGGTCAATGTTCTCCAAAGTTCTCCAAACTAAATAGTTGATCATAATGGTATTTCAGATTTTTCTATTATTTGTTATTGGAATTCAAGTGACATGCAATGTCTTATTATTCACTCGTAAGATAAATAGCATCGAGATAAAACATCGCTGACCAATTACTAGTTCTCATTGTAGATTTACCAACAAAGCTAGTACAGCATTCTGGGTTTATAAGACTTTAGAATCATCTACTTAGTTGGGAATTTAGTTTACAAACAAAGCAGAATCTGGTTCATGGCATTCTGGTCATACAACACTTACTCCAAATTAAATTTTCTTCAAACTTTACCACTGTTCTTTGAAAAGAGTGATCGAGGTGGCCGAAACGTCAGTAAAATTTATCGTCGAGTATACGAGGCTGTTTATTTATGAGCCTGCCGATGTGAAATCCGTAATTTTTTCTTACAGCCTTAAATTGACAATGAAATATTTTTTTTAACAAAAACGTGGACCCGACACACCGAGCTGCTGTTCGTTTACCCAGTGACTACGCCTCACAATGTGAGGTGAGCAAACACTGTGTCCGCGAATCGTGCGCCCTAAGTAGACGAAGGGACCCAAGGATGACTGCCTTCTGCATTGTGGCGGCTGATGTACGCCGCCGCACGGCACATTGGCTTTGCGCGCACTGCAGAGAGCAGCGTATTCTTCGTTCCACCTAGGGATCCAATCACCATAACCAGCAGACTTACAGTGTAGTCTGGCCAGAGCCTGCGAAGTTGTTCGTGCACCTCGCGATGTTTGGTCCGCTTTTTCTCCTCCTTAGAGATGATGATCACAGTGGTAGGTGCCGAAAATTCTATAATGAGCATTGTGTTCTGTTCATGGTCGATAAGGACTATGTCGGGCTTGCTTTTCTGTACAAGCTCGAGCATGGGGAATGGGTAGTTCGAGTAAATTCGGTATTTCTCATTCTCCACGGCGGATTCTACATCCTCTGAAGCGTATGCCAGCACCGGTGTCTAATCTATACCATATGAGTACCTTAAATGATGTAGAACACTCATAGAGTCGCGTTGTGCTGATGGACGTAAGACGTCCCAGCGTATGTCTTACACGGCGGCAAGAGATGCATAAGCATAAGAAGCGCTTCTGACGCCTGTCAGCAGGTTCGACCATGGGAGTTGGGTATATCTACACCCATAACCCTACTACGGTATAAAGACACCGTCTTGGCAAACCCTTATGAATTCCTAAGTCTCCGACTTCAACCCACTAGTTCTTAGGACACAGAAGAGAACTGCTCAGATAAGTCATGCTATCTAATCGTACTGCTACTAGTACTTTGGTTATTTATAATGTTCCACAGTTTGTTATATTGTAGTTCTACAAAATGTCCTGCCTCTTTTCGTTTCACCATTGATATATGTATTCGTTGTTGGCAATCACTGTAACAGTTATTGCATAAAACTCAATACGTTGAGTTAATTAACCAGAACCATACCACCATTTCCGCATTTTTTCATTCACAATTACCTTACGTAATTGTATTACACAATCGCATAAATGTACCTATAACAGCAGCACAAAATATCACAAGTGCATTATTTGGCAAATCCCACGGCACATTACAAATTCTGTTTTATTATTGAAATCAATATTATAATTATGAAATTTAACTCAATAAATTGACGCTTATAAGCCATATTTCATTCACATCCAATAATGGAAATTCTGGCGTATTTGTTTTGGCCGATGTGCTTATCGCACTAAAAATATAATTAATTGTTACAACACTTTATCAACGTGGCTATCTTTCATGCTGTATGTCCGTACCCGTGTTTATCCGGTAGTGATAGATTTATATTGTTTATAACGCCTAAATTAAATATACCTAATTTTATATATCGGAAATCCATTAAAGTCGGATCGACTTGTCGACAAAATGAAAGTTTTTCATTAAAACTTGGCCCATTTATTCGATTTTTGGTAAATGCTCATTAAAAATGATTTTATAGATGGTTTAGATCAATTAAAATATACCTGTATAATATACGAAATATTATCGTTAGCAACACAAAAACAACGTTATATTATTTTAGTTTAAATATAGTACTAAATATAGAACCGAAGCGGATACTTGTGATAGAACAAATTAGGTATACAAAAACAAATTTAGTTTCAGAGAGGTCACAATTAGCAAAGTCAGAGTTGCTATTAACGGCTCCTATCTCATTATTAGCATAAGGTGTACCTTTTTGAAAAGGCTTGAAAACTCCGACAGATGAAACATGGCTAAATAGATTTTCTTACTAAGTCCTACCTCACAACACCTTTCTTTTTGAGGTACACTTTTCAAAATTCCCATCTATCGATGTGTTATTGAAGGAATCTGTGATTAAATTAGACACCAGATGCAATGGTTAAAATATAGAAATATGTTGTTTCTGTACCATTAACTTCTGGACACCCTGTATAAATAACATTACGCAATCTGGCTCAAAACTATGCCTCTATCACAAGTGTTAGTGCCCATGATATACAAAATCTAGTTTTGTGACTATTTGACGTATATCCAAGCAGTAAGAGGTATGCTAGAAATACATACGAACATAATTATACTTGAACGAAGAAGAAGTACAGGTAATTAACATTTAGAAATCAGATGAAGGTGGTACAACGAATAATAACTGCATACAAAAATGTATCCAGAGAAGCTCAGATAGAGCTTAACCGTACAGTCTCATGGTGGAAAGTGCACGTACCCATCCAGAGCAATAGACAGAGCTGGAATATAGAAGGCTCACACGGCCTGTTTCTTTGTCAAGGCATGTGGATACAATAACCGCTTGAAAACTCAAAAATATGGCAAAATAATTTGATTCTAGGAGCCTTTACAAGCCAGGATTCCGATTTAATGGAGAATTAGGCTCGGCCAAGAAGCTATTCATTCCAATTGGCAATATTGTAGTCTATATTGAAGAAAACTTGATGTCATATGCACAAGTTTCCTCAATTACAACAGCTGTTGAAAAGAAGCTCGGATGCCCATTTAAAGCCAGAAGTACAACCCAGCATCCAAGCTTCTTATGCTAAATATAAAACCTGGCCTTGGAGTAGTAGCGGCTCGTGACTTAAGAGACCGGTGGAGCCAAAATATAAAAAATAACCTAAATGTACCGGCACCTTAAAAATATAATAAAACAACAGTAAAAACACCCAAAATTTTATCTGAATATAACCTATGTACAAAAATAAAAAATACACGTTTAATTTGCCCGGTATGTAAGATCTAATCGTCTTTCTTTATTTTATGCAAAAGTGTCAATAACCTGTTTGTTAAAATTGATGATGACAACCTCAGAGTAACAACTGAACATAGAGGTAGTAAACAACTAATTCTAATAGGCCAACATCTTTTCTTACGTTGTCATATTGACCACCATATACGGCAATCATAAGACGTATTTTGATCGTTCAGAAATGATTACAGCAAAATCAATAGATATGTTGACCTCTACGGCGTTACTGCATGTTTCTCCATCATAAACGCAAATTCTGTCTTACATAAATTTTGAGGAGCTGGCACGCCTATATAATTTTCCTGCGATTTGTTTACGGTAACCTCCGACTGTCAAACGTTTGTTTTGTTTGTGCGTCTTTCATGCTTGGCCAGTAAAATCGAATTTGCTATTTGTTGATAACTGTAGTGAAGCTTTACGGACTTGCTGTGCTATATTCGAGTGTAGTTTAGCAGTTTTGCGAGATGGGACAGTGCAAAGCAGTGTTTGTAACATGGGTTGCATTGGAAGAATTTTCAGGTTAGTTGGCAATGTTTGGAGGCTGAAGTGTCAAAAGATGATGGCTTTGAGCACGCCATGCTGAAGTGGTTTGTTTACTAGTTGTTACTATGAGATGACAACAAACTTAACTTTTTTTAATTCTCTAGTCACCTCTTCACGATAAACTTCAAGCATACAGTCCAACAACTCATTTTGAATTGTTTTATAGGTTCGCTTAAATAATGTCGCTTTGCTAAAATGATGCTCTAAATCCCTATCTAACTGAGAACTAAAATTTATTAATTCTCGGGATACTCCTCTGTTTACCGATTCCTCTGTATCATTTTGACCACGTAATGCTAGTCCTAAAATATAACGGTTTTTGTCAACTTGTTCATTTTGTTTCATAATCGATTCTCTATAAGCCGAATTTAACCGAGAAAGTACATTTGATTTTCCAAGCAAAGCAAAGCTAAACGTATTATTTATATGCACCCTGAAATTTTCATACGTTTTAGTTTTCCCATAGATATGCAGTAAATCGGTAACTCCATTCTACGTCCAGGTAGGATCGCCACCAGATAAAACACATGGGAAGCAAAAAAAAATGGGCTTTTCTTATCATATCCAGAAATCCAATTGTTTTTATTACACATATTTCGATTGAACTTCCGTACTTGGCTTTTAACATTCAACGAACTAGACACATTTGCATGTTTTGAATATATAAATTGGTAAGCGCTCTTCCCAATTCCTTGATTTCAATTTTTTCCTCAATCCAGTATGTGGAAATCAGCTAATAGTATTCATTTTGGCAATAGTCTCTCACTTATTACGAGTCACCACTAAATATTATTAAAATAACTTGCAACTTTTACGTCGGGGCGCGAAACGACAGCAGAAACTAATCCGAATATTTCCAATCTACAATGACAACAAGATCTAGTCTTGGTGAACCAGCATTTACCTGGCTCCTTTTCTCATCAAAATCACGCTCTGCGCATAACGTTAATATGACCTCGTTTAATCTTTCGGCATCGATGTATATAGCAGAATTGGTGCCGCTGCCTGTTTGGCTCCGATACCGGATCGCACGCTGTACTTTCACAGCAATAGTCTGGGGGTGTTTGTCGAAAAATTATAATAATATATTGGATTTTTGTGAATGTTTAATTTTTGCTAAATAATTAAAAAAAAAAGATATAATATTTAAAAGTAGCACAAAAAAAGTTAGGTACTCGATTTATTGTGGTGGTGCCATGGCTCCTTGGCTCCTAAGGCGAGCCGCCACTACCTTGGAGTATTGCTGGTATACTTGGGGAGCTGCTGCATTTTGTTATTCTTTCCGTACTTCACCTATGCTCTAGAAAATAGCAATTACTTGACTCAAATGAAAAACCAATAATTAGGGTTTTCATTATTCTACAAACACCATCATGTTGGAATACATAACTAGAGGTATTCGTATTCTTACCAAATTCGCCATCTATTAAGTTCACACTAAAATCTGCAACATATTTCAAAAATACCTTGATACAGTAATTGGTATCCAGTATATACAAAACAGTATGTTACATTTTACTAGGAGAAGGAGGCACTTATGTATGAGCACAGAAGCTATGGCCAAGCCAATACAAATAATTCTCTCCAATGAAAGTCTACTAGACAGCTTTTCGATAAGCTATTAAAACTATTTAATTACTATTGAACTGTACAATAATTAATTTTTTTCAAAGTATATAATAATATAGTAGGTCAAACTTTTCGTTAGGGCGCGTGAATTAGACGTTCGTAAACAGCTAAATCTCCTTATTTTCCTAAATACGACTCTGTTGGAACATAACAAAAGAGTGCCTTCTATTTATTTAGATTGCTCCAGAGATTTTATGGAAATACTTCGCAGTTTTCTCCTTATTCTCCAGGGTGTTTTGTAGTGAAATTAAAGCTATATGCTTCTACCTCCTGCCAATTTTCTCTGGTTGTTCCCGCTTTCCAACGGTCTTTCGCAAACAGAACCGTTTTCTTATTTGACTCGCCTTAATTGAAAACTGGCTGTATTTGCGCAGAATAAGAACCACTGTTTACGTAATTTCATGTCTGCTGGCCACAGAAGGTAGTGACGTGAGTGTCCGTAATACAGTGTATATTGGTCACGTAAGGTAGCAGACCTTTTGGGGCCTGAGAGTGCTGTAGAAATAAGGTGTAACATCGTCGTCTTTATTACGATGCAAGGAGTAAGTGTTACTTGAACGTGAGCATTATGAAGGCGAAGTTTGGCTAAGGATACTCTTACACTACCTGGTGCACAAAAGGTGTAAGCAAAAAATGTAAGTACAAAATTGTGAATTATAAGGATCAACAGGTGAATGTACAAGACAATCAAAATATACATAAAAAATAGAAAATACAAATTATTAAAATAATCTGTCTAAAGAGATATGGTAGAGGCATTAATTGAAGAGATTAAAGACCAGTGACTAAAATAAAAGATTTAACTTTTCCTTTGGAATTAGGTCATACCAAGAATTTCCCGGTATTATCAATGCTATTGTAAAACTTTACAGATATATGAAAAGCATTTTTTAACGAGCACAGTTCGATGACAAGAAATAGATAGGTCATGTTGATACCTCAGGTGCCTACTGTTGGCACCACAACGAAAAATAAGCTTGCCTCTCAAGTAACATAGGATCGACCATTCTCATCCAATGAAGTGTGAGAAAAAGTTCCAAAACTTATATATGTATATATATTCATATGCCTAGAGGGTAAACAAGGTGAGACAGCCTCGTCAATAGTCTGACTGATTCGCAGTGGCTGAAAAAATTTCAGTTCAGGAGGCTCTCAAATCTCAGTGAAACCCAGATTATAGTTGTACGAGAATGCTTGTATCGCTTTAACTTGGTTGGTTACTTGTAGGTTTGAATACTTCAAATTGCTTGGAATAGTAGTTAATTATCGGTTTATTGAAAAGCCTTTGTGTTTCTTACGTTATCGGTCAATCATTCAGACTTGCACAGTGACGAAAATAGCAGCCGCATTCTAAATATATCTTGAAACTAACTTCGATTTCTAGGTAAGTATTTACAAATCGATGTTTCTCGTTCTCCAGGAATGAAAAAGTAAGAACGATAATGCTAGATCCTTACCAAAACTTGATCACGCCACAGTGTCACAGAGTCTCAAAAGTTTGAGCATTCATCAAAACATAAGAAAATGGATATTATATTCCGATTTAAAGGCTACTGTGGTAAGATTTGGGCTCCACAAATGGGCACACAAAATCTCAAACTTTAAGTTCATTACAAGCTAACAAAACTTTCGCATAATTTTGAAAGGTGCATTACTTTGATTAGCTGTTACGTTGGTTAAGCTTAGCATTGATAGGTATCTTTGGAAGCCAGACATTTTAAGGCCGAAACTTCGGCTTCTGGTATTTATCAGCATTGATCGAGGAATCTTTGAAAGCCAGAGTTACTTCGGCTTCCAGAGGTCAAGTGACGTTCTTATTTCATCGATTGTATATCTATCGATAGCTTCTAAGCCACAATATAGTACAGCAACCCCCTGTTGCGCGAATCAGTGTACTACACGTTCGAGCAAGTTCACAAGCACACAAGGCCGCAGCTGGCACTATGATCAAAATAAAATGATGCAAGTTTGTAAATAACTAAGTGTTTGCCCTTTTAGATTTCGAACCTCAAAGTTACCCCTTTTGGTTAAACCCAAAAATTACCGAACTCAAATTGACTATGTCCCTCCAACCAACGGACTTCCTCCTCTTTACTTTTCTTCTTCCTTTCTTCCCTTTCTATTCTTTTCTTATTTCTCCCGGACTGTGTCTGCTCTCTCGGTAAGCAGACCTGACAGACCGATCGACTTAAGCGACTTCTATGGTGAATCAAATAAGGAAAGAGGCTTTCTGGTGGTCATAACCACCAGTGCATAGCGGGCCCCTATATGCATCTCTCCTTACCCTAGCTCCCAAATTCAGCCCTTATTGCAAAGGTGAGGATGGTCTTTGGTTCCGCCCATCTTCCATCTTCGGCTTCAAGGACTCTTGAACCTAGTACAGTCTGCTAGATGATACTCAAGGGCTTCACACCGACAATGTGTGCCGAGGACTCTTCCTCTTCGCCAAAACGTGCGTCTATCCCCATAACATACAAGTGACATTTGACGATGTTATGGTTATGGCCAGGTAGCATGCTCACAAGTAACCTTAGCCGGCCTCTGTCTAGTGGGAAATAGAACCGCCCCACTTCAGGGAGAGGTCATAAAATAAGTCCTTCAGCTTGACGGAAATATCCAGAGATTCCTCTTTAACTCATAAGATGTTAATTTTGCAACCATACTTCTGTTTTCCTCCTCATGATACCTGCTGCCAGCCCCATGGTCGGCTCAGGACCCCCTCGACACTCGCGTTTCATTAACGCAAACTCCAGCATGACTCGGCACTCACTTACTTCATGTCTCACCAAAATGTCATCCAAGACCTTTCTATATTGAACAAGGAGCCTTGATGTTAACCTACAAGTAGTCAAGCTTTCAATGCTGCCTGGCTGTCAGAGTCCCTGAATTTCGTGAATACGAGAGACACAAGTTAAAATCGAATATATTCCTGCTTTGAATATTGTTGTGTATCCCGCAAGAGAGAGGGAGAGGCACGGCCATAACTAGAGCAAAGGTCCATTGGACCGCTCTGACAGGAATGGAGAAATAGTACCGCAATACTTTCAGGTCACTATCACGTCTACTTTCAAAATTATCCTAATTACTTATATGATAGCTGGAAACCCATTTTTAATCCCCAGTTTTAGAACTAAGGCATCCTCGGCATAGGCGAATAGAAATTTGCAAAAAGAAATCTAGTACCCGTCATTTGTACATGATAAAGCACAAGAAGGCTCGCGACTTTTAGGGATGTTTGTCGAATTTAAGTTGTGCTTTATGTATCTATGTCTTATTGTTTAATTTCTAAAAAACCACGTTTTGATTCCATTACAATGATTCTCTTGGCAACGTATACCTCCTGAAGTTTTTCTCATTCACTCCGTCAAAAAAATTTCTAAATATAAATATTCATCCCCTTCATGACTCCTGGTTTTAACTCCTTGTGGGTTGCTGAAAACGTTACAACGAAGCTTTTCGTAAATACCGCCTTCAGACGAAAATTTATATTTATAGAAATGAAAACGGATAAATTAATGAGTGGAAAATGGAATTCTCTGCAAATTGCTTTCAATCTACCTTCTTTGAAGTCCATTTAGATCTACTCAGAGGAACTCTGAGAAAGCCGGCAAGGAAACACGAAAAGCTTTTGTTGCTGAGATCCAACGAAACGATGGGTTTTTTATACAAAGGGAAAATATACGACTGGCAACACAATTATTGTATTCATTTACAGTAGTTGGATAATTGGTACGAGCCTCAGTATTGGGGTAAGGTTAACGGAGACATCAAATAATGCCAGTTCAAATAAATTTGAACAGCCTTGAAGTGAGCAACATTGCCGCTGAACATTTTTTATCAAAGTAATGCTTCCTGTCCGCCTGCCTTTACACGACACTTATGCAGCTACACCTACTTATAGTATTATTACATATATCAAATTTTAAATTCTGAGGCATAACAAGACTGTTTTTATGTTTCAATAAAAGAGCTTCTCAAAGGAAATGATTTTCACCTTACCCAAAGTGCACTCAAGGATATTACAACCCTTGTTTGGAATATGTCTTGAATCGCATTAGGCGGATGTCACTATTCCACGACAGCACTGTTTTGATCTTTTGGATTTCATCAGGCGTACCCGGGTAAAGCCCGGTGTCAGTCTTATATGAAAAATCAACAGAAACATGCGAAAATCAGCAAATATATGAACTAGTTTATGAGTATGGTACTGTAAAACTAAAACTATTAATTTAGATGGAAAATTAGATAAGCGCGAATTGTATATAAAATGGCATGGCTCAACAGCTGTAGTATATTAAGTCGCAGGAAAAGATTAAAAGTTCAAGAAAGAAGAGTAATAATAGCTCAAAAGATAATGAAAAAACATACAAAAAAAGGAAACATGAAAGAAAACATAAAAAATGAAATACTAACTGCTATTCCATAGCTATGATTTATATTCCACTGTCCTACATCTAATACAGTTTAAAGTTACCCCTCCTTTTGAAAGGATGGGATAAAATGATCTGGCCGGTTGGTCTCTGATCAGAGTCATTATAGTAGCAAAAAAATACTCTGAGAGGAAATAGCCTTACCGGCATTAAAATACACTATGGGCTCGAGTGCTTTCTTTGCGGAAACATGAATAAAACAATTTTCGCCTTACCCAAAGTGTGCTCAAGTATATCACAATCCTCATTTGGAACCTGGGCTGAATCCCACCAGTCATGATGTCTCTAGTCCACGACAAGCCTGATAGGCTTAGGTATATGAAAGCAGTGAACCAACAGAAACAATCTCTCCGAGGGCAAATACCACTACTGGAATTGATTACTCTATTGCCACCAGTGCTTCCCTTGGGAACTACTCATTCAATGGACAACGAAATTTAAAATTACCGTTACGTATGCAAAACATTTCGTGATTAGTTCTACTTCCGCTGAGGTCCATCTTGACCTGCTCATTCAAATTCTGAGAAGCGCCGGTAGGAACCATGAGAAGCTTTTTTCTTTACTTCTGTGTCATCGGCATCGACTACTTTGGTCATTAGCCTCGTGTTCTGTGTAGGCTTTGTTACTGTTTCCCGGCGCCACTTAGGAACAGCACTGTTAATTAGAAGCCAACAGTGAATGCTCAGGTGGGGATTCTCGCTGAGCTTTTTGTTGAAAAACCAGAAATAAATTTCCGCCTCTAACGAGAATCGAACCCGGGACCTTCCGGTCACGAGCCCTCGACCCTA
Source organism: Callosobruchus maculatus (assembly GCA_951848785.1). Taxonomy (NCBI): domain Eukaryota; kingdom Metazoa; phylum Arthropoda; class Insecta; order Coleoptera; family Chrysomelidae; genus Callosobruchus; species Callosobruchus maculatus. The sequence continues at coordinate 4,240,597 of CATOUR010000032.1, forward strand.
ACCACTGGGCCAACCCACCCCCATGAGAAGCTTTTGTTTTTTCAGGTGAAAACTATTTTCACGAAGTCGACATCAGCTCAGCGGTCACTCTAAGAGGTTAGTCAGAGAAAAACAGTAATCTACCTAGAAGAAATTGTATCACTAATAGAGTAGCGTACAAGTGAATAACTTTCACCACTTTGAGTGCGAATAATTTCAACTGGTTCAAGCTAAGTGTATGAACAAAGAGCTCAAACAAATGAGAACGAATGTTACCCATTACAATATTTAGTTAATTCGTGTCAGTTCTTCATACACTGTGACAATATGGTGATAGCATTACTCTATTTTGCACCTTTTTCTTAAAAAATATATTAATTAAGTGGTCTCATCGTAAATTAAGGTATCGTGTGTCGGGGATGGTATGCAGATCTGTCCAGTATTTTGATTTAACACAGATAGTGTCAGCTGGGATAGCGGTGGAATTGAAATGGTGGGGAGGGTGGAGGAATCAGTAACTCCTAAATTTTTGCCATTACCAAGAATGTGCTGTAAGTACTGAGTCAAGCCACTTGACGCCATTTTTTTTTGTAACGTGAGAATCGGCGGCCGTCGGCGCGGTATCCCAATGCCGCGGATGTTGTGTGCGTCCGTAGGTGCATGTGTGTGTAGGATTCCCCCTTCGGAGCTGAAAATACGCGGTCCGCGGTGTTTGTTCCACACCCTCGCGCGCTCCTCGGAATCATGAATGAAAATGCATGTGTGGGGCTGTTGGGATAGGCAATGATATCACCACGCACCCTCTATCTGCTCGTATGCCTTAAGTTTCATTATCATGGCGGGTCTGCCGCTCATCAAACGTTATGGCGACTACACGCCTCAATCCAGGGAGGTGCGTATGATCATTTAAAATACCTTAGTTTGTTTTTTTAGTTACATAAGTAACTTGTTTTTCATGATTTTTACATTCATTTGATTATTGTATGACACAGGGGTTGAGCTCCGACGCCTCCGACCCACTTAAGACAAACTGCCAAATTCAGGACCCACACCCTTTCACCGTCTCAAAAATATTCAAACTTCCTAGTCTCGGACCACAGAGGCTAGGAAAAAAAGGATTATGTGATATTGAAATAAGAAGAACAACTTAATTTGAAACAGGATACTTAAATACATACATTTAAAGACCTTTATTTCAATTGAAGGACTTTGAAGGGTGTACTTGTCTCCTATTTTTTGTCTTTACAGCTATAGCGGCAATTTCAATCTCAGTCACTTTTGGTTCAATTTATCTCAGTACTTAGTTGTGATGCAGCTAATCGCTGAAAATCCGTCCTCACAAAGATATGAGATATTGAAGAGCAGAAGGACTTCCATAGCTGCATCAAACATGCGAGGATAGTGTTCTCAGAAACCGAGAGGCAGAATTTCATCAACTGCTTGCGATTGAAACTATTTTTCACTTTTCAGACGTATCTTCTGGCAAATTAATGAGCTCTTCCCTTGATAGGATATCTTAAAATGGGTAACAAAGCCAATTAACGAGTCGCTCGTTTTCATCTCTTCACCGAAATAAGCAAGATATTTTTTAACAATGACAAATAATTGGAAATTGCAGACAGTACATTCGTATTTGGCTACACTTGGTCATGTTTCCGGGCTCACTCAATAGGGTAAACTACCCAGTTATTGGCATTATTCCTTACTTTTGGATGTCCCTTTAAAAGGCTTATGTGCCAAACCTATTATTGAAACTATGAAGTTATGTGCCCCTAACATTCTACTTCCACAAAACATAATAAGAAGTAAGAATCAGCGAGCTATTTACATTGAAATTGGTTTAAAATGAAAAGTTGTGAAAGTGCCAGTTATTGGCACTCTTGGCCAGTTTTTGGCACCCACTATTGCCTATTTATTGGCACCCGTGGGCCAGTATATTATTGATATCTAGGTACCTACCTAGGTGCTTATATGGCATTGCATCTGATAGTTGATTTGATTATGGCTAATATTTCTATATATACTTTTTTCAGAGATATCTATAGCTTATTTCATATACCAAGATGTTTGTTTCAATTCAGCTGTTTAATTGATAAAACTATAGACAAAATACTAAACAGTTCATTAAAAGAAAAACTTAAAAAGTATGACAACCAATGATCGGAAAAAAATAACCTTTGTTTCGTCCATAGAATTTTTTTTATGGTCGGCCTCCCGCAAAAGCTGAAAGCCTATGGCGCTGTAGAACCGCTGCGAGAGGATAGGTGTCGGTTCACGTTAGATTTGAAATGCTGTAGGTTGTAGCCGTCGGGGAACAAATTCTGGATAGTGTTCTCAGAAACCGAGAGGCAGAATTTCATCAACTGCTTGCGATTGAAACTATTTTTCACTTTTCAGACGTATCTTCTGGCAAATTAATGAGCTCTTCCCTTGATAGGATATCTTAAAATGGGTAACAAAGCCAATTAACGAGTCGCTCGTTTTCATCTCTTCACCGAAATAAGCAAGATATTTTTTAACAATGACAAATAATTGGAAATTGCAGACAGTACATTCGTATTTGGCTACACTTGGTCATGTTTCCGGGCTCACTCAATAGGGTAAACTACCCAGTTATTGGCATTATTCCTTACTTTTGGATGTCCCTTTAAAAGGCTTACGTGCCAAACCTATTATTGAAACTATGAAGTTATGTGCCCCTAACATTCTACTTCCACAAAACATAATAAGAAGTAAGAATCAGCGAGCTATTTACATTGAAATTGGTTTAAAATGAAAAGTTGTGAAAGTGCCAGTTATTGGCACTCTTGGCCAGTTTTTGGCACCCACTATTGCCTATTTATTGGCACCCGTGGGCCAGTATATTATTGATATCTAGGTACCTACCTAGGTGCTTATATGGCATTGCATCTGATAGTTGATTTGATTATGGCTAATATTTCTATATATACTTTTTTCAGAGATATCTATAGCTTATTTCATATACCAAGATGTTTGTTTCAATTCAGCTGTTTAATTGATAAAACTATAGACAAAATACTAAACAGTTCATTAAAAGAAAAACTTAAAAAGTATGACAACCAATGATCGGAAAAAAATAACCTTTGTTTCGTCCATAGAATTTTTTTTATGGTCGGCCTCCCGCAAAAGCTGAAAGCCTATGGCGCTGTAGAACCGCTGCGAGAGGATAGGTGTCGGTTCACGTTAGATTTGAAATGCTGTAGGTTGTAGCCGTCGGGGAACAAATTCTGGTCCCACTTACTACATTCGTGTAAGGCATTTTTCACACAAAAGGATCTTTAAAGATTTTATTTTCTTCCAGACACATTGTGTGGTAGGTTCTAGTACATGACCTGCATTTTATGCGTATCTCATTCGAAGTTATATTACTTCTACAGGGGTAACCTAATATTTTTTTCAGAATAGCTTGATCGGTTTCACTTAGTTTTCTATATTGGTGGCATCCGAAAGAAATATACTTTTCCGCACTATGATAATTCCTACAGTTTAAGTGTTAAAAACCTTCCAACAATATTAGTAGGTCTCTTGTTTTTTACAATCTTAGTCGCGTGCCAAGTAATGGAAAACTGGCCCTTTTGGGTTACCGGTAGTTGGCACGTGAATATTTTCTACAAAGCCTTAAAAAATTTGCATTTTCAGACTGAATATAAATAGCTGTGATTGAATTCGACTATTTCTGATTACTGATAGTGTCAAAAATCATGCAAATTCTCTAAAATAATGCCCACAAAATGATCTCAGTGTTACGGAACGAAGCTGGATTTACTACTACCAATAGAAAGTAACAAACTAACAGAGAATATGAATATTGTTTCCCTATGATAACTATTTCCATTACTAACCCTTTTTCCTATCAACTACTCAGATTTAAATTATTTTTATGAACTAAGTAGGTAAAAAAAGCAGGAATTATGAAAGTGCCAACATTAGGCAGGCTTATTTTTACCAGGTACCAATAGTTGTCATAGGGGTGCCGGTAATTGGCATTACGCACATTTTATGTGACCAGTGGTTGGCACCCTATTTTTTTGAACAAATATATACTTTATCAAAGAAAAAATAGATAAATATCTAACCTACATTACTTCAAGGGTATATGGTATTGGAAGTAGATATTTTCATTAAATAGTTTTTTTATATCAATAATGCCCCGATAGTGCGTCTTGACAAAACGCTAATAATTTTCCGCGATTTGCTCTTCTCAAAAACACAACCCCTTCGCTCTGCTCTCGAAGATATACTAAATCACATAGGCACGATTAGACTATTGGAAAATATTAAGCGATGTTGCAGTTCATACGGGAAAGAACATTGAAAGCACATTACTGTTACCTTATTTTTTAGGAAAATAGATCAGAGTGCCAACGCTAGGAAGGGTGCCAGCCATAGGCGAGTTTACCCTATTCGCAGTCAAAAATTAATTATACAGCGTCGATCACGGCGTACACCTTCGCATAAATATAAAATGCACCACTGTCAGATTGTACGTATGTGCATTTTAAGCAAACATGTACTTGAAATACAGTTTTTCAAAATGGAAATAAGAAATATGAGGGGTCATCATCTACCAGTTATAGGGTTTACTTATTTTTCTTTACACAAGATAAATATTTATTATTTGAAAGTCTCTTAAAACGTGGTATCAGCTTGTAACGTTTCTAGTATGTATGTGTAATGTCATTGTTGTTAAGTTGTAATTTGTGTAGTTACCTAAGGAACAAGGAGGTGTAGGCACAATATAGTTGCTGGTAGTGTAGACAAACTGTACAAGATTTATTTGCAGTCTTATTTTATATGTTCCAATTTTGGAAGGAAGAGACGTACAACCTGAGAGGTGTAACAAGAGCCGTGAGAAATATGAAATAGACAAGGATGGCAAGAGACGAGAGGATATGAAATAACGTGTGCGTGTGAGATAGCGGCGAAATTCCCAAGTCTCTTGCTACACCTCTCAGGCTGTACATGTATTTTTTTCAAGTGTTTGACTGTCTGTTGGGAAAAGCGGCATAATCAAGTAATGCCAGGAAACACGCACAGCAATGATTAGTGACAAAAAAGTAGTCTAAAAAAACGAAGCACGCCTGTTTTTATATCAAAATTATCGTAAACCTTTATTGAATATCTCCAATAAAAACAAAATCGATCGCTCTCCATATGGTAGGGCAGAGGTAAACCAGAGAGCAGTACTCCCAACATAATTGACGTTCATTCGCTATGGACCAATTAAGCAACCCAATGCTGAGATACTATGACGGATTTTAAATCAGTCACAATCAAAAATATATGTTACATCGTTCTTTTATGGCTTATCAATAAATCCACATATGCGGGAAGCAAAATTTTTACGAACGTTCCGACCACAAGGCTTTTTTTATCAAAGTACAAAATTTAACAAAAATTTAATTTCGAATAAGTTACATTTTCAACAGCTCTGTCAGGAGAGTATGCTACAGGGGGAAATATCCGATTAAGGGTCTCCAAACCAAAGAGTGAGTAATCTGTTTTTGTCCAATGTCCAGATCCTTTATTGTTAGATATCATAATATGAGATGCCGTGTTGTCTTATCTTGAAGCTGCAGTCTATGTATGTATCACGTTATTGACTTATAAGACAGACAACATCGTAATCCTAGGACACTGTAGAGCAAATTTCTGTTTTCTTAACACTTAGGAAGTTGCTATTGGTCACTTATTCCAAATTAAGGCCACAGAGTTGGCCGAAAATTCAGTAAAAGTTCTTCTATCATTTGTGGTTTTATTGATGGCTGACTAGAGCGTAATTGAATAGAGAGACAGTCATGAGGGTTTGATGAATTACATTAATAATACTTCTACCTCACTTAACCAAAGTGCCATATCTGTGAGGAAGTCGAAATTGAGTAAAATGGGTTTGTGTTAAAAGGCTTCGCCGTTGTAGATTAATTCAAATATTCTTCTTTTTATACTTTTTCTATGTACCTAGAGGCACAGAATTAGTTCCACTACATAATTTTGTCAAAAGATTGATACTTTTTCCAAAAATAGTGGTTACTGCGTACTTACTAAGCCAATTATAGTAATAATATAACTCCTGCTGCTTAGACAAATTGCAATACTGCATTTTTGCTAAGCTTGCTATTGTTCATCTATAATAAAGGTTGATCTAAAGTGAATCAGACCACAAATGCATACATTACTTTATTACAAAAAATATAGTTTAAGGTTTTGGGTAACAAAAGTCATAAAAAACAAACAAAACTTCGATATTTCACTTAAACTGTACAACGGAAACTAACCACATTTTCGTTACCACATTTCCGTTACGTACACTGTATTTACCAGTTCAAACTAGTGATCATACTTAGCCAAAACGCCGTAACCGCGGCATTTTTAGGAAGAAGGCAGCAAGTGAAGTTCTAACGCTGCATTTTTCTTAAGTATTTGTAAGACACTGAATTTATTTTAAGCGTACTGCAATATCAGAATGGTAAAAAAACCCTAATTTTTAACCTTTTTGGGGTTACTGCGTTTTCGCTAAGGGCAGCAGACTTATGTTAGCCCTACGACCAAAGTACTTTCAAAAAGCTTTCCACCAATCGACCGCTCATTTCATTACATGTGCCCGGTTTCCTTCAATAATATTGTAAAGTAGCAATGGGATGATCGCACAAGCTGTTTGAATTCTCTCTAAACCCTTCTCTTAAATTCGAAATAATTTCTACTTCTGTGTGTTTTATCAGAGATAGGACCAATTGGATAAGTTTGCAGCCTGAGGCGAATTTTAAATTACCAGCTTCAACTTTATATTACTTTACTTATCTAAATTGAACCAATATTACGACGTTCCAAGTGTTTTATAGCTTTATAATAACCGAGCTTATTTCTTCTTCTCTCTTCCTTCGCTTCCTTGCGGATCGTCGGCAAAGTTAGATTATGCTGAAACGTTGCATAAAATGACTTAGTATACGAAGGTGTCCCGCAAATTTTGCGATAGACGGACTTGATTTCAATAAGAAAGTCAAGTTGATTGACTTAGCACTTCCCACACATAATGACAATAGCACTGTATTCTTTTCCCATTGCATGAAGCTATAGTTTGAAAACCCTTGCAACCAAATCATCGCCCACCCCCCGCAAAAAAACTTTCAACACAAAAACTCTCGTAAACAGTTTCTTGCGTCTCCCTCCTTAGAAGCTAGGACGCCAGAGTTTTTTCTGCATGCTTCAACTGGACGATGCGAAACGATCAGGAGCCTCCAAACCGAGTTCCAAACCATCTAAAAAAGAAGTTTGAACTGTTTTTTTAGTTTTTTGATTATTGCTGCTTCGCCACTGACATGATTTTTCAAAAACAGACTTGTTTTCCATTCTCGCCGCGGCATTGAATTCTGTGTCAAAATTTCATAAAAATCAATTCAATCATTTTCGCTTTACGCAATATAAATAGAACGAAATAAAGCAAAACAACGTATACATCACAAAATTAGTTTCTGTAATAGAGGCAAGCCAATATTCAGATTGACCTAAAAAAGTGTAATATGTTGCTAGGTATTTCTTTCCTAGGTCAATGGACAAACTATTATGAATACAGCAAATTTTTTCAGTTTTGCAACTCCTCACCCCCCCCCCCCCCAACCGCCCGAATTTGATCCTCACCCAAAAAAGTAGAAAATGATGAGGAACCCCTAAAACGCCTAAAAAGAAAGTTTGAAGTGTATTTATAATTTTTGGTTTTTTTATTATTGCTGCACCGCCACGGAAATTATTTTTCCAAAACATATGCGTTTTCCATCCTCGCCGCGGTAGTAATATTAAAATTTCATTAAAATCAATTCAATAATTTTTGCGTTACGCAACATAATAATATAACGATCTAAAACAACACTCAACAACCCAGAAATAATTCTAAGTCCCTTGGTTTCTATAATAAGAAAGGCGATGTTCGGATGGGCCTAAAAAAGTCTATTATTCCGCTAGGTTTTCCATTCACAGTCCATTATGAGTATAACAATTTTTTCAGTTTTACAACCCCCCACCCCGAATTCACCCCCACCCAAAAAAAGTAGAAACTGATAAGGAACCCCTAAAACGCCTAAAAACGAAGTTTGAGGAGTATTTGGAAATTTTCGTTTTTTGCTAATTACTCCGCCCCCCGTAAAACGATTTCCAAAGTTATAGGAAAATTACCTACCACGACACCACAGCATATCGCCGCCCAAGTTTCATCACAATCCATGCAGCGGTTACTAAGATTACGAGGCTAAAAAAACGCCAACAGACAGACAGACAGACTGTCTGACAGACAGCCAGACAGACAGACAGACAGACCGACGGAAATTAGTGACGTGGATTTTCGTTATAAAACGCCCAAAAGGTATATTATCCCAAAATCGAAAATTTTTGCGATCACAATACTCCCCTCACCTATCGATGTGGGAAGTAATAAGCTCAAATATATTCAAAACAAGATAGTACTGTTCGCAGATGATAAAACAGTTACATATAAATTAGTAAACGTACAACAACTAAAATCTAACCTCAAAAATTTTGCAATTTAGCAACACTTGAAAACTAGTGTGAAGTAAATAATCTGAAACTGAATGTTAACAAAACACAAATCATTTAATTTGAACGCAATAAAAAACTAACAAACCTTGTATAGAGTATAAAGGGGAGAAGCTAAAAGCTTAAGAATAGGTTTTGTTTCTTAGTGCCACAATAGGCAATGATTTAAATTGGGAGAGTTCTGTCGAAAGGATAGCAGCTCAAATGAGCAAATATTACTATGGATACTAAGGATAATGCATGAAAATGTTGGTATTTCAGGGGCAATAACATCATATCGTGCATGTCTGCAGCCACAGGTTAGATATGGGGTGATATTCTGGGGGAACTCAATTGGTGCAGGACGAATCTTAAAATTACAAATAAATATCAGAACAGTCTTAAAGATAAATAGAAAAGGAGGCTGCAAAGAACTTTTCGTAAAAAACAAAATACACACTTATTATTGAATAGGGTACAACTTACGAATTCTTGAAAGCGTAAAATTTGTATCAAATAATCCTATTCCTGCATCAAAAAAGAACCCATGACCACAATACCAGGTATATTCCAAATCTCATAACAGATACAGCCTATTTTTCACATTTACAGAGAAACGTCACATGCAATGCTACAAAAATCTGGAATTCTCTATCATTAAACTTTAGTGATACAAATAGTAAAACTACTACTACGAAACTACTAAAATCTAAACTAAAAAATCTACCAACACTTAAAAGTTGGTTTGTAGTTGAAACTTTAGCAATATGGATATTAATAAAAATGTGCAGGGAATAAAAACATTTTTGGCGATAGAATCATATTATAGCTTGCAGGATTTTTTTCAGGATAAATCAAAAGATACACTTTTATAACAAATTAGGTACCTCAAATCCTTCAAGTACTCTGTTACATGAAATTCTACCTTCTAACTGGGAAAATAAAAATAATTAAATAACAGAAAAACCTGAAAAAAATGATAGGTTTCTGTCCAAAAATTTAAAAAAATTAACGCGCAAAGTGTCGCTGTTTGTAATTAAAAAAAGTGTGATTTACTTTTATATATTATATGATAATATTTACTTAAATCACAAATAAGTAGTTAGATAAATAAGTAGTTAGTATTCATAATTTAATCCAAATTGACAAGTTGTGCACCCTCAAAGGGGTACATGTATTGTAATTAAGTTCTAATTCAATTTTAATACTGTATAGAACGATGATTATAGAATAAAATGAAAATACTACATCAGTACTTACAATGCATATAAAAACTCATCCTCAATATACGTGTATAATATAGTACTTGACACTCAAAGAATAGCTGCAACGTTATGTCCAAGACTAGGTTACGACTCCAACATATTAAAAAAATTGCAGCAGTGGCTCCCATAGGGGGGCGATGATGCTGTTGCAAGGGGGGCATGCAGCTGTTTCCAAAATCATAATAATAATAATATTGTTACGTTTTGGCCACCTGTAAAGAACGATTTTCCTACTTTGATAAACAAAGTATTCGAAATTTTATTGCCATTTGCAACATCTTACCTATGTGAAACTGGTTTTTCTACACTAGCTGTCTTAAAAACAAAGCATGGATCATCTCGCTTAGTGATTAAAAACGACCTCAGAACCGCAATTTCTTCAATGATACCACGGTTTGTGAAAATTTATGCTTAAAAACAAGCTTACGATATTGATTATGTTCTTTTTTTGTATTTTTGTAAGACTTGTTTTTATTGTTATTTCTTATAATCAATAATATTTATTTTTCATGTACATTTTTACATAATATTGTATATTATTTTGTAGCCCATTAAATGAATTATAATATCAGTTGAGTATTTATGGAATTAGATTGTTAGAAAAGTTAAAGGAGCACAACAATTTCGTCTTTTAAAGGAGGGCGCAGGTACAAAAAGGTTCAAAACCACTGAGTTAAAGCAAAAAGGAGGAAGTTTAGGTCCTTAGTTTAATATCTTGTCACGCGAACAAGATTTTCTAAACGCAAAAAAATTTTCAGATCCAGTCGGTTCTATCTCTGGTGACGGCTTACCGGCTTTCGCGAGCAGCAAGAGCAGTATTTATTTTGTTTAAAGAATCGGACATACATATTGATATAGTAGTTGGACTATCTATGCTAACGTCCTAAATAGCTGCACAACATTCTAAAAAACTAAGTTTTTAGATGGCACGATGGAACGAAATGGAATCTAAAGACTGAGTTAATGCTGACTCCTTCTGGACTAGTTTCTAATTAGGTGGGCAATCACTAACAGTTCTAATACTGCTGAGTGCTGTACCTTTTCATCGTTAAAGATACGCTCTGATCTTTTTTCTAATGCCGATAGTCATTAAAAATATTTATTAAATTGTATTCACTTACAGGAATACACGATAGCGTTTAGCAGTTACCAGTGCGATTATGGCCATACAAGCGACATCTAAAAGTGACCTTGACTAAGATCTTCAAGACCCTTTGAGTATTTATGGTCCAACAGCTTTTTCGTGCAAATCCACTCTGTGGTCTCAAACAATGAATAGCTTAACTTCCCTTATGAATTTAACCTTGAGTGACGTCAGGATACTTCAAGTCGAAGTTCGTTTCTGGGATCAAACTTAGAGGTTCTTATTTGAAAAGGTGTTTGGCCCTAACATCAGCCTGCATGTTCCATTTAAGATAATAATCGAAGTTACCCCTTTTCTCCCACGAAATTTGTCCGTGTCGGAACTTTGAATTGATTTTTTGTGAATAGTTTATAAACAGTTGCGTAAGTAATTTAGAGGGGTGTACCCTGTATAAACATTATTTATCTTAGAGTATGTCTAACAAAAAAATAAGAGACTTACTATAAACTAGTTGCGCCTCTATTACTTGAGGTTTGCTTAGGATTTAGGTGTTAACATTCAGTTAACCCCAGTTTTAATGTCTATGGTGGTCTATGGTATTTCAAGTGTCAAGAGTAGTTGACTAATTTTATTTTAAAGGAAATGATGGCGATGTGAACGATTTAAATTTATTAACTTACTGATCTACTTACCGAATAAAAATTCTATTTTTTATCAATCTAAATCTGCTTCTAAACTTCCATCATCACGGATATCTAAAAAAAATGTTCATAGCTATAATTAATAAAAATTATAGAGTAATTGTTTTTCAAAAATTCACTAACGTTCTTACCAAATGAACGGTATATTATTTTACTAATATGCAGACAATTTTATTACAAATACAGTATAGGAATGTTTACGAAAATCTATTCATGAATAGCGGTTTCCACGCATTTAAGTTGAAGGATTGGAGCGAGCAAGATGTGTGACGGAGAGCCACTATATATACTATTTGATGCGATAAAGAAAAAAATGATTTGGAGCGAATAGTGTGTAATGTCAAAATAATTTAAAATGATGGAAAATAAGTGTTTTTATGTGAAATAAATTATTCTGTATTTTTTTTTCAAGGAAAAACTTTATTTAATATCCTGTCTATGTATTTCATATAAAAATATTTAATAAAGAAGTTTTTATAAAAAGTTGTATCTAAAATTTAATAATAATTTTCTCCCTAAGCATGTATTACTTATTTGGATTTTTGTTTGCGTCCTTCGCTATCGCATCCATCGGATAAGTATTTGCAATGTAATTTATGCATTTTAATATACATTTTATTAAAGTGAATTTTTGAAAAATACTTTTTCATAACTTTAATGGTTTTTTTCACAAGAAGTGTCATTCTGATACTGAATATAGTATACTACTCTTCAAGACTTCCCTGTTTCTAAAATCTTGCAAAGCTGTCAAGCACTTGCATTACTTAGTCAAGGTTCAATTAAGATTTTTAGTCAGTAAACTATCTTGATATTAAGATTCACCCAGGGATTTGCCTTACAGGCTTGTGGCTTTCGTTAGGTAGAAACAACGAGAAACGGTACAACAAAAATAGTACCTCTAACAGTTATAGAATACTTATAGAATACTAGGCCATCTAAAATTAAAAAAGGCAAATTACTTGAGTGGTTGTATGACAGCACTCACCCTTTTTGTGATATAGGTGAAGTTTCCAAAGAGCAAAAACAAAGTTGATGAAGTTTTTCAAAATCCCCAGTGAACCATTAATAAATATTAGACGGAGCCAGAGAGCTTCTCGTAAAGAGGCCATATTTTCAGCTTGAATAAGAAATATGGTTTTGAAAGTTGGAAAGTAAGAAAGTTAAATAGCTAAATAAGTTGGTGCGCTTGAAATAATTAAAGTACACAGTCATGAAAAACAGTGCCGTAATTAATCTTAATTTTAAATGACTTACCAGGCGCGGCAGCGCGAGAAGCCGAGCAACTTTGTCCTAATATGAAGAAAACTTCTTACTTCAGTTACTTTGGGCTGGATGATGTATTGCTGTGCTAATTTTTCGAAGCATGTTCATACTGATGTTTTCCAGCTTACGTCTCCTAAGCTACAGATTTGGAATGACGGCCTAGAACCTTATAGATTTTGCCCTGCCCTTTATTAATATCCATCTAGAAATTTCTCGTGTATATAATAAAATGAAAATACTACATCAGTACTTACAATGCATATAAAAACTCGAGATCAACTGTGTCCTTTTGTTTTCGCTGCCAGTTGTAGAATAATGTTATAAAAATGGAGTCAAGTTGACTGACTCAGTACTTCCCACACATCATGATGATACCATTTTATTATTTCTCCCATCCGCTCGCAAAAAAACATCCAACGCAAAAACTCTCGTAAATAGTTTCTTGCGTCTCCCTCTTTAGGAACTAGGACGCCACAATTTCTTGTGCATGCTTCAACTGCACGATGCGTAACGATCAGGAGCCTCCAAAACGTCTAAAAACGAAGCTTGAGCTGTTTTTATATTTTTAGTTTTTATTATTGCTGCGCCGCCACTGACATGATTTTTTAAATTTAAATTCTGTGTCAAAATTTCATTGAAATCAATTTAATCATTTTCGCCTTACGCAATATACATAGAACGAAATAAAGCAAAACACATAATGTACAGATCACAAAATTGGTTTCTGTAATAGGCAAGCCAATGTTCGGATGGACTTAAAAAAGTGTAATATGCCTCTAGGTATTTCTTCTACAGATTAATGGACTGACTATTATGAGTACAACCAATTTTTCAGTTTTACAACCCCCCACCCTCCCACCACCCCAAATTAACCCTCACCCAAAACAACGTAGAAAATGATCAGAAACCCCTAAAACGCCTAAGAACAAAGTTTGAGCTGTTTTTATATTTTTAGTTTTTTTATTATTGCCGCGCCGCCACTGACCTGATTTTTCCAAAACATTCGCGTTTTCCATCCTCGCCGTGTACTGTTTCAAAATTTCATTAAAACCAAATGAACAATTTTCGCGGTACGCGATATCGAACGATCTAAAGCAATACTCGTATGTATACATCACAAATTCCCGTGGTTTTTATAATAAGCAGGCAACGTTCTGATGGACCTAAAAAAGTGTAACATGCCGCTAGGTTTTTCATTCACATATCAATGGACAGCCCATTAAGAATACAACAAGTTTTTCAGTTTTACAACCCCCTACCCCCCAACTACCCCAAATTCACCCCCACCCAAGAAAAAGTAGAAAATGATCAGGAACCCCCAAAACGCCTAAAAACGCATATTTCAATTTTTTTGTTTTTTGCTAATTACTCAGCCCCTCGTATAACGATTTTCAAAATTAAAGGAACATTACCTACTATACGACCCCAGCATAACGCTGCCCAAATTTCACAATCCATGCAGTGGTTACTGAGATTACGACGCCAGAAAAACGCCAACAGACAGACAGACAGACCGACAGATAGACAGACAGACAGGCAGACAGACCGACGGAAACCAGTAACGTGGACTTTCGTTATGTAGACATCATAAGACGCCCAAAAAGCGTATTATCTCAAAATCGAAAATTTTCGCGATCACAATACTCCCCTCACCTATCGGTGTGGGAAGTAAAAGTCAAATTTGTTTGCAAAAGATGCAATCTTTGTGTTGAGTTTAGATTAATTAATCATGCCCTGCAGTGTAATAAAATATAAGATATATCTTTATAAAATAGAACAGACAGTTAAGCAAGCAACAGACTTTCACGTATCATTAAAGTTCATTAAAAATTTGAAGCTGTTAAGGTCTTGCGATTGGACGCATCTTCTAACTTCCAAATATACCTAGTTATAAAATATTTAGGTGACTAGTCTGTAAAGGTCCGGTCAAACAGAGGGCGTTCTAGAACGCGGCTTTATGGCGTTTTCTAAAAATACAACGGAACGCTGTAACGCGGCATTTTAGACTGCCCTCTGTTTGACCGGGCTTTGAGTTCATCTATGTTTGAATCACTAAACACCTTTACAAAAATTGGCTTAACGCTTTTGCTGAACCCGTCAAACAGGCCTGTTTTGTACAAACAACGGAATGCTGTAACGCGGCGTTAGAGAATACCGTAACGCCGCATTATAGAACGCCTTCTGTTTGACCATGCCACATTTTCATGGTACCGACGTTCCAAGAATGTACAGGGAAGGAAGTATACTCGTCCCACTCACAATCAACCTAACCTATATTTCCGTCAGTACCCAGTACACATTTTTGTAGGTTCAGCATTAAAAAAAACACATTTTAGTTTTATAAATCATTGTTACAACTCATCCACTAGAAGAAATATAGTACGTCTATGTTGGTCTCCCCAAAATTTAGAAGCTTATGGGGGTTTGGCAGTTTAAAGCAAAAACAAAATTACGTTTTAATTTTCCCCAATACGCCTTGATGTCGTTAAAACATATAGCTCTTCCTCTCCCCTTCTGCATTTACAGTAGAATTAATTTCTCATTAAAGTTCTTGAATTTTTTGTTTTTAAATATGAATTTACGAGAGAACAGTTTTCTGGCATTTACAAGGGGCTAATCCTCATTCTGTGGTTATTAAAAATGGATATTCCTTTTTGTCAATTATTTCCATAAAAAGACCATGCTCCAGTATGCTCAACTCCACAACTGTTTTCTCAGCCCTAGCTACAGTTACAATTACATAGGAAGTAGTTGTCTTGGAATACATCTATTTGTTATCTGCCATAAGAACAGAAAGATTAATTTAAAACGAGTGGAAGATTTTTAGAACGCGATTCTCATAGAGGAACCTGATGGAGGTCAAGTAAATATACTTTCAATTCCAGTCTATGAAAATGAATAGATATATCGACATGTCTATTAGATAATGTAGCCCCATAACCACAGCTCAAAACAACTAGGTGCCACATACATACCTGAGGCTGTTATAGGCTGAGGCTGTAATCATCCAAAATCTATCAGAATGCTTATCCTATAAACATCTATTTCGAAATCAGTAATAAAAGGCAAATATATGCAAGCGGTGAACCAACAGAAACAAGTACTCTGAGGGCAAGTATCTCTACCAGCATCAAATTACACTATTGGCTGCAGTACTTTCTTTGGGGAAACATGAAGAAAATATATCCTTGACACCAATTTAACCGTTGACGGCGATGATTCGCAATGAATGGAAGCTCTAGATATCGACGATATGATCTGAAGCCCATTTCATGGCATCTGTGGTACACTGTGCGGATTTGATGCGGCCTCTCTATAGCTACATACCAAGCGCCACCATCTACTGCAGTGGATCATATTCTGTCTCGAAGGGCTAGTAGTCGTAGGTGAGGATCTTACCGGTCTGCAGTTCACTTATGTGCTCTAAAACCTGTAGCTCGCTACATTCGCGCTTCTTCAATCCATACTCGCCACGAGGCTACAACTGAAGCCCAATGTTAACAGCAATTGCTCTGATGCTCGTTAGCCTACAGTCTAACCTCGTAGACTAGGGCTGTCGTCGATTAGGGGGCATCTTTACACAACTGTCTGGTCTCTTGCTACATTTGCAACAGTTTTTGATCGGCATAAAACCATACCTTAATTTTACTGGGAGCATTACTTTTTTCTAGGTGTTCGGATTTAACTTGCAGGTCATATATTACTTCATTCCATAGTTCTATAACCTAGTAATGAAACTCTGTCACACGGTACTACGCTTACGCTGAAGACAGAAAAAGTAGAGCTTTCAAAAATCATGGCACTGGAGACAAAGTAATAATCACCCAAAGAAGAATAATTTGGACACCACTAAAATTCTTTAACGTATGTTTCTTTTGAGGACGTTAAATTGAAGTGGGGGTAGATTTGAGTGATGGAAAATCTCCAGTATCTTTTAGGTGCTATGATGGAGACATGTTGTTTGCTTCTGTAAATCGTGCCAGTAGAGGCGGGCTAGCCATCAAAAAGCAATTACTTTTAGGTGTTCTGGATGTCTCTGAACCCTTTCCATCTTGTTTAATTCATATTTCACAACTGGATTTATTACAGAGAATACATGAGAAGTACTGAGCCAGCCACTTCTCACTTTTTTCTAAGAGTCTGAGCTTTTGTATTTGTGGAAGATTATCTACAGAAATAAAAAGGTCACTTGTTTTATAAGATACAGTATTCAGTTTTATAAACATATAAGCTATGAGTGTCTTTCATGTACTTCGGTCACTAATTTAAACTACACTCTACTTCACGACGTTTCGGTTTATTGTACTTAAACCATCATCAGGTGTAATCACATGAGTTGTCGTTTACATTTCTGTATTTTTGTCTCTATCAACCCGTAGATGTTGTTACAGAAATATAATAGACAGCTCTTATAACACTTGATGATGGTTCAAGTATAATAAATCGAAACGTCGTGAAGACTTATATATAGTTTAAATTATTAACCGAAATTCAAGAAAAACAGCCTTAATGGGGTATTTCCAACCTGCCTGTTTAATGGCTGAAATGGATTGCTTATATCTAATTTGTAATGATGGCACTGTTTGCTCATTTTTTTCTGCCCATGTGGAGTAAAGATAGAGTTTGAAAATCATCCCTTTGAAAAGAGCTCATTTAGATCTCTTAAAAACTTCCCGCCTAAGAAATCAACCAATCAAAAGTCATTTTTATGCCGGATGTAGATAGGATGTGACTATATTTAATTTGAATTTTATGCGTAGATTCAAGGTTTTCACGTTGTTAACATTTCGCCTAGTTTTTCTACATATAGAGGATATAAACTTAATTTTATGTATTATGCTTATATAGTTTCCCTCTTTTTAATTGAATAAAAGTTCATGTTTGTAGACTATAAATCTTATATTACACTGCAATTCCATTTTTTGCATTATTTTGTAATTAGCAGTTTACTCTGAGAATGTTTCCCAGTTACTTTTCACAATTTTACTCGTCATTCTTTAACAGCCTGTCACTAGTGTCATGCCTTACCTAACCTACCCTGGTCTCACGACTGTCACGGTATCTAAATTAACCATTGGCGATTCCAATTACCGATGAGGGCGCTGGCGTTTGTAAACAAATATGGAGGATAGCAGGTATAATTACGGCCGGTTGCCCCATGGTAAAATGGTAAATAAGACATTCACTGATTCATTCTGCTCAGAATAGAATATTAAGGTATCATTTTTCAAAACAGTTTACATAAATTACTATTTAAGCTCTTCCTCACTTTTATTTAACACCTAATCATAAGATTTTATTGTAACCCCTACATAGTATGAATAGCCGATTTAAGCAATATTAAGGCACATGTACAGCCTGTTGTTATTAAAATGATAATCGCAAATGAATAATAGATCAGCTTATAGTTACCTACCTTTGGCACAATAATACTCCTTTTTAAAATGCTTGGAACATACACACATGTATTTTGTAACGGGCTTTCCCATCAGGCCAATCTTTTTCCAGTTTCCTCTTCTTGACCTAGAGCATTCACTATTTTCGCCTTGTTATTGCTGTCTTTTGGAGGAAATGCGTGGAAATGAATGCCTTTTTTGGAGAGGCAACCATAAACACTACAGTTTGTATTAAACTTGCTAGCCTTTCTTGACTTGAGGCCTGATGTAGATGCCATATTCTTGACAGTAGCGTATGAAGAAGGTCTGAAGAAATATTCTATGTCGAAAACACGACTGAACGAAGAAACATAAACGGCATATAAACGGTTAATGGCATGTTAAATTGTGTGCCGTCCGAAATTCGAGTACCTGCTTTGTCAGTGTACATTTTTGCCGCTAGAGGTCTCATCGATTTTTGGAATTGCCAATTATGAAATGATATAAACAAACATCTGTCAATGTCAATACGAAGCGGAGGTTATGTTGTAGATGGAGAAAAGGAGGTCAGACGACAAAGTGGAGTCACATTCTAAGGATAGCACCACGAAGGACTTATTACGTCACGCTAAGATTTATTACGTCACAGCTTTGGCGCGAAATTTTATGTTTGAACTTTAGAGGGGATTTTAACCCACTTCGTGTTCACATGAAAACGTAAAAATGTTCGTGACATGGTTTTTGGGGACGCAACGTCAATATTCCGTCATAAAATTTTGTTCGGAAAATACCCCATTCATAGTCGCAGTCACTAGAGAAGTAAGTTTGAACATCTAAGTGCGCCAGTCCTTATGACCCAACCGCAGTCACAAAAATTGTCTACATATTGTTAATAAACGTTGGTTTAGGCATATGTAATGTGAGGCTTTATCTGCACTCCCTCATAAAGTACGTCCTCCCCCTCATCAAAGTACCGAATGAAAAACTTACCCCAATTTGAAGTTTGGCGTTGGGGAACAAACGTAACAGCCGCCATCAGATATTATCAAACGAAAACTTGGAAAATTCGTTGGAAACAAAGAAGGAAATGGAGCAGCGTTGCTGAAAATCCCTCTCCCAAGCCGGCACTCGCCATATTTGATGACGTCATAACTGGTTGATAAGATAAGGAGGTCTTAAGACTTAAAGAGAGTCGTTGAGTTTTACAACCTCATTTTAAGATATGAGCGGTACGGTTTAAAAATGTTAATCAGCAGAAAGCTTAAGGGTACTGTATAACTTTATATCTGTTCCGAAAGTAGTCTTACGGAGTTTATCGGGCAATTTTACGAGGCATGCGGTTAACTGAATTGGAAAAACGTTATAATTGGAGTAAACGTTCAATTGGATTAACTAAATTGGATCTAATAAACCTTGTTTACATCTACACTTGTTCTGTGATATAAAATCGATAGTAAAGGTGGCCATTTTGGGTTTCAAAGTGTGGCTGTATTCTATACGAATGGCGGGATCTAGAAAATAGAGAACGAATTAACGAATTCTTAGACAAAACGAAAATTCTGTGAAATTGTTATATCGATTACCCGCGAATAAAGAATTTAGTGGATGTTGCAATTTTTTAATCCACAAATTATATAAGAAAGAATTCTTTTAACGGTGAAAATATTTAGATTACAAGACAATACCTCTCTGTAATTTTTCATGGGAGGAGTGCATCAGCTATTAATCACGGTAATGGCTGCATCTAGTTTATTGAAAATTTATATTTAACAATTTTTGCAGAACTTGATGTCCTTTAGATCGTCCGTGACAAGATACAACACTTTTAAGAGGCAGCGTAATTGGGGGCGTAGGAGGTATGGATATACCGGGTTAGTAAAAAGTACTGGAATGAATGAATATCTCCAAAACTGCGAAAGCTGGAACGATAAAATTCAACAGCTGGGGGTTTCTTAACATGCAGATTTCAATAAAGCCAACAGCGGTGTTGTCGGATTTACCATTTTTACATTTCACGCCATTGAATGGAATTCCGTATTTATGACGTGTAACATTAAAGTAGAAATCTGACAATATAGCTGCTGGCACTTTTGAATTATGCATTTTCAAAAACGCCAGGCATTAATACAACCAATCACTCACTACCAATTCACGAAGATAAACCTGATCTTTCCTTGCGCATATTAAACTGCAGAACATCACCAATTACAAGAGCTTTCCAACTTGAGTCTGATGGTTTTAACCCTACAGTTTGATGGGTACGAATTTGGGCGACCCAAGCATCAGAAGAAGTGAACAATGATCTAACTGTTGGTCAAGAACTTCCTGGTTTTGAGCTCCACTGAGAGGAATGGTCGACCATAAATCGAATTCGCGCGTCGCATGGAGTGTGCACTGATTAGTTGTTGTTTAAACGAAACAAGCGCGAATCCCCACGATACCACTGTGGAGCGGCACGACAAACTGTCAGGCATATAGTGCAAGAATGTGGCGTTAGAACATATCCAGAAAACACCAGGGACCCCCTCCAAGCCAAGCTATCAGTCGTAGAATGGATTTATAGCCTAGTTACTATTTAAATCGCAACGTTTTTATTTGCTGTTACTTATTTTTTTTATTTTGCGCTGTTTGTCTTAACTATTTTACTTTCTTTATGACCTTTTTTTCATGTGTACTATAGATAAACGCTAAATAAATAATGATTCCAGCTTTAGCAGTGTTGGAGATATTTAAGCGTTCCATTGCTTTTTACTAATCCGGTAAATAAACTAGCATGAAACTTTCAAAAACAAATACAAAGGAGAAAGGTGTGCGCGACCACACTGTCCCACATTTTCGTAAGGAGAATAGTTCTCCATATCTAAAATGCGCCTGCCTATGCCTTCTGTTACTTGCAATTCAAGTAATGAAAAATGTTGATCTCACCTCTTCGTAAGGTAGAGGAAATGTTCAGCAGCATCCTCCTGAATTACAGCATTTAAATGTTATTATTTATAACTAAATTCGACACTAAAGTATACCTCATACGTAGGCCGGACGGTCAAGTTCAAACCTAACGGATAAGTTATTTATTCCTAAACTGCTCTGTATAAATATTGCTATTCAAATTGAAGTATTCTAATTGTATAGCTTAAGCCCACCACAACTTGAGAAATGTGTCAATAAGCCGCAGTCAACTGGCCACCTTGTATTGATTTTGTTTATTTTAAGTACTAGTAATAATAGAATCATCATTTCTATATTACATTGTTTACAGAAATACTCAAGACGGTAAAGTATGAGACAAGATAGATTTTATATAATCTTCCATGCCTAATAATTTTAGCTGACTGAAGAAGGTAATATATCCCAAATACATTTTAAACAGAAACATTTTATTGCTACAATTAACCATCATGCTTACATAAACTAGCCCTAAAGCATCTAAAAAACACTACAAAAGGGATGTCTTCCACCCGTCCGTAGAGAGTAAAGCATGGAAACTTTGTCCACCCCTAAGAATATCTCGTGTCTTCCATTTCTTGCAGCTCGAATAATAAATGTTGCTCTCACCCCTCCGCAATACACGGGCGATTCTCACCAGTGAATTATTTATTTCCATTACCTCAAATTCTGTTATGAATTCCCTGCATCTAAAAATCTTCCCAGGATTTTCCACCTCCATCGATACCACCCACCTTTTAATAGCCTTAGGGTGTTATTAGTCTTCGCTTCCTCTCTTTAATTTCGTTCAATTCTTAATCTGGTAATTTTGAGTAGATGGCTCATTAAGCATATGGCAGGTTCTCATGAAGATATCATTTATTTAGGGCGTTTTAGTTTAACAGAGTTGTTGTGGATGGATTAAAGTTAAAAACTTTTGTAATTACGTCGGAATATCACAATGTGCTATCTTATACTCAAACTGAAATATTCAGATAGTATAAAACGGAATTCCAGATCAAGGTTCAAAACCAAGTTTCTTATTTTTATATCATCTGTACGTACATACTTATATAGGCTAGTGACTTTAATTAGATTTTTTGAGAAAACGCCGCTGCGGCAAGGACGAAATGCTTTACAGTGTTCCAAAATTCATCCAATACTAATCAAATATGATTTGATATGATACGATGAATTATCAGAAAAGGATCAGAAACCTCCTGAAATGCTGAAGACGAAATTAAGAGGGGATCTGATAATTTTTTGTTTTTTTACATATTTCTCAATTTTCAAGATATAGCAGCATCACATACTACGATCCTGTAGCATATCGCTACTAAAATCAATCCAAGCAGCGCTTACTGAGGTTACGCAACTAGAAAGATGTCAATAGACAGACAGATCAACAGAAATGAGCGACGTGGATCTCCATAAATCCCCAAAAAGCGTGTTATTCACAATATTCCCCTATCCCCTATCGGTGTGCGTCACTATGTTTTAGACGTCCGCGTCGGGCACTCAAGTGTTTATGATTGTGTCGGAAACCCTGTATAGTACCCCTTGCAGTAACGATGGTGGTAATCCCTTCCTTAGCCACTGCTCTGTCACCTTTGTCACTTCTCTTCCTTTTTCAGGGAGGGATCGGAAAATTAAAAAATTACCCCATGAATAAAAAATGTACATGACGACACGTCTCTCAGTGCTACTTATGACGGTTCACAGTATTTAAACTTTCGAGGTAGGAAAAACAACAAAATCGTTTTCAGCAGATGTTCGAAATTACCACGGCCATATTGAAGACACGTCACTCCATTCAAGACAGTTACGAAAATAGTTTTTTTTTTTAGATTTTTAAGGACCGTCGCTGGGCCGCAGCCCAGAGCGAGTGGGTCATGTGAACCGCCCCTTCCTCGGAACCGTCATACAGACATATCTTCGCGTTAGGGGCTGTCTTCTATCTTCTTTCATTCTGCTATTCGCCCTACGTCTCCCCTCCCCCAGATATGTGGGGATTAGGAGTTCGGGATTGACTTTCTTCTGTCCCCTCTGCACTGTTCGGCATCTCTTCCCTTTCCTTCGCGGCCAGGATCTTTTTTATCATGGTGTGAATTACTCTCCACTTTATCTTATTTTCGACCATTTCTCGTATCAAGCTGTCAGGCTCCAATATACCGCATCTTACGCGTGCATCCTGCCTCCATACCTCCCACCTAGAGCACTCGAAGATTACGTGCTCAGCAGTTTCCTGATGTCCACAATAGGTACACGAATCATCCTGTATATGGCCTACCCTCTTCCTGTATACCCTGAAAGGTCCATGCCCGGTCAGGGCCTGCGTGAGGTAATAATCCGTGATCCGATGTTCACATTTTAGCCAAATTTCTAGGTTGGGAATGAGTCTTTTCGTCCATTGCGCCGTATCCGTATGATCATCCCACATACGCTGCCACCTTTGTAGAGTTTCTTCCCTCAATCTATCCTTAGTAGTCTTCAGATGGCTGTTTTCAGCTTCATCTAGAAGTTTTCTCTCCACCACCAACAGCTCGATAGGTGGGACCCCTGTTACTACCTGCAATGACCTAGCTGAGACAGTTCTATAGGCTGAGGCAACCCGTAACAGCATCTTCCTTTGCGTGCTCACCAGAAGATCCCGATATTTCTTAATGTGTATGGCATTGTGCCAAATAGAAGCTCCGAAAAGTATGGTAGAGTTAACTACTTCATTCAACATCTTCCTTTTTACGCTTGTGGGACCTCCTATATTAGGCATCAGTTTTGATAATCCAGTTATCCGGTTTTCCACCTTTGCCACTGTATCTACCACATGCGGTCCATACGATCCTCGGCTGTCGATGGTAATCCCAAGGTACTTAATAGCGTTCCGCGGTATAATCGATACTCCTTGCAACGCGAAGCTAAGTTTTCTTCTCCTTATTCCCTTCATTATAACAGCTTCTGTTTTCTGAGGCGCCAACTTAAGCCCATGCCTCGCCATCCACAGGTCAATCCTTCTTAGAGATTCATCTACTCTAAAGGCCAGTTCCTCTTCGTCTCCTGCTGTTACCACCACTGCCAGGTCATCGGCAAAAGCTATAGATACTGCTCCGTCAGTCAGTTCTACCGCCAGGACCCCATCGTATAGAATGTTCCAGAGAATTGGGCCTAGAACAGACCCCTGTGGGACGCCCATGGTTAGTTCGATCTCCTCGTCATCAATTTTTAGCTTCCTCCGACTGAAGTACGAGCGGATTACGTTTTTAAGGTATTGCGGTACTTTCCTCCTTTCCAGCTCTTTAACAATCAAATTCCAGCTTGCAGTATTAAACGCATTTTGGACATCGAGTGTTACTAGAGTGCACCATCTATCAGATGTCTCTGCGCTAATCTTGACGACTGCCTTAACCGCTTGAATGGTAGATCTACCCCTCCTAAAGCCGTACTGATGATCATTCAGGCCTTCCCTGCCCTCTATGTCGTCTTCTAACCTGCTCCTAATCAGCTCCTCATATAGCTTGCTCAGGGTGTTAAGGAGGCAGATTGGTCGAAACGCCGAAGCATCTTCCAGCAGCTTTCCCTTTTTATTTATCAAAATCAGCTTAGCTATTTTCCACTGATCTGGAAACTCCTGGGCACGCAACAGCTTATTCATTATAGCTAAGAGCCAATCCGGAACTACTTTAACCGCTTCCTTCAGTGCTTCTGGTGTTATGCCATCGATTCCAGGAGCTTTTCGCGATTTCATTTTATGCACAGCCGTTAAGAGTTCGTCCTGCGTAAATGGCGGTACCTATCTGGATGAAACACCACATTCTCCTTACTTCCCTCTGGAAACAAGATTGTCGCGATAATTTTCTTCTTCTCCGTTGACAGAGGTATCGGTCTCATATTTGTGAGTCGGCCTAGGGCAATTCTATATCCGCTCCCCCAAATGTCGTTATTTAGGTCTTCGCATAGCTCCATCCACGACTGTCTTTTGGACTGTATTATCCTTTTCACAAGATCCTTTTTGCTCTGCCTATATTCCTTCTCCAGCTCTTCTACGTTTACATGATGGTTTCCTTTATGTTTTTTCGTCCGGGATCTTAGCAGCAGTCTCCTGTTCTTCAGACATTTAGCTCGGAGCTCCCTGATATCCTCATTCCACCAGTATGGCACTTTACTATCATTCCTTAATGGGCATTTACTGAGGTCGTAGGCTTCCTTTATCAGTCGAGTGATGGTGTCTACATTCTCGTTCCTTGCGTGTGGCAGGTTTGCTCTCCAGCTCAGCGCTTCTCGAAATGTGCTCCAGTTATTGGCAAAGATCGTTCTTTCCCGTATGCCTCTAGTGCTAACGTGCGAATTGATCTCGAAGGCAATAAATTTATGATCACTCAGCGTTTCTTCTTCAAGGACTTCCCAGTTCTTAATGTATGGTGCTATCTTCTGCGTCGCGAGTGTGACATCTATAAAGGATGACTGGTCTCTTCTTACGAACGTTGCCTTTTCTCCAGTGTTTATTGCAACCATATCGAGCGCCGCCATCCACTCTACTAGATATTCCCCCCGAGCGTCTGACTTTGGGGATCCCCAGTGAGCAGACTTAGCATTAAGATCCCCTAAGACTATTCCTTCTACGCCACCATGGATGTTATCCATCAGTCTATCCATATCCGCCTTGAATTGCTCCAGCGGAATATTAGGCGAGCTGTAGCAGCCATATATCTTGAAGCCTGTCAGATCAATGCAGATGTATCCGTTATCCGACCACACTTGTTTCACCTGTAATGATCGATTCAAAAATAATAATGCGACGTCATTTTTTCTATCCGTTATCCAGCTACCGCTGTTAACTACAATTTTGTTAGGCTCGCTGGCAATTATTACATCGACTTGTCTGAGCGCAGTCTCGAGAGCTAGGTCATGGCAGGCTCTCGATCGCATCAAATTGGTTTGTAGTATCTTCAGGGCTGGCATCTACTGATTTTCTCGGGCTCCCTCTCTAACCCCTGAAATTGGCTTCTTCGTATGTTGTGGACAGTATTGCGACCCTGTTCGGTGCCCTGGGGCCTGACAGCTGAAGCAAAAGGGAGTGTTTTTGCAATCTTTTACAGCATGTCCTTTTTTACTACATTTCAGGCAGTGATCCTTCCTATCAGGGCCTGAGCAGTTTCTGCTTAAGTGCCCGATTTCCAAACATCTGAAGCATCTGTCTGTCGGCCTCCTTTCACTGACTGTGCAGGAGATCCAACCGATCTTTACATGGCCCCTAGCTATTAGCCTCCTTGAGAATGCCTTATGGAGGGTAATCATCGCTGTTTGGTTTCCACTTTTGGTGGTTCTCATAGATCTCACAGCAATATCTAGCTCTGTATCTCCTTCACCTCCTATTTCTTTCTTAACTGCCGCCTGAATTTCTTGCTCGGTTGCCGCTCCATCTATATCTGATATATAGATGGTAGCCTCCGGCCTCTTTTCTATCACCTTGCTTCCTACAATTTTTTCTTCTATTTCCTTCCCAAGAGTATTAACTTTCCCCTTATCTCCATCCACGGTGAGCAGAAGGTCACCAGATATGGTCTTCCTAAGGCTTTTGACATGAACTCCTGTTTCCTCGACATTTATTTTGCTCTTCATGTCTTTGAGTAGGTCTACATAATCTCTACCTCCGGCCTTCACGAGTATTTTGCCAGCTGAAGACCTCGGTCCAGCGATTGTAGGGTTTAGGGCCCTTCTTCCTTTGCTCCTGCGCATCAGAAAGCCAACCTTAACTCCACTGTTGTAAAAGACAAACTCTGCAATCTTCCTCACATAGAGTTTGTCTAGGCCCTCGGGCACTACAAGTAGAAGGCCTCTGCCTGTTGCTTCCTCATTTATAATTCTCTTCAGAGAGGAAAACAGCTGGTATATTCCGCTGAGCTCATTTACTCCATTCGGGTCGACTGTGTATGGAAGAAGGTAAATCATCTTCTGCTTACTTTCCTTTTTACCCACCCTGGTTTCACTGGTCAGAAATTCGATTTGGTCCTCTAATCCTCCCTCATTTAGGAGTATTTTGATCTCAGGGTATCTGTTGGCAGCATCCATTGTTATTCCGCTTTCACATTTATCATGTGGGTCAATGATCAGCGCCACGTCGCAGTCATTTGCTGTCTTAAAGGGGTTATCTGCCTCCGGCTTCACAGACCGGAACACTTCTTCAGGCCATGCTTTGTCGAGTAGTTTCGCCAAATCGGCGAACTCCTTTCCTTCCTCGATATCCTTCTGCAATTCCAGGATTTCCTGCCGTATTTGTCTATCCTGTTCGAATTTTATTCTTTCCCACTTATCAGTCTGGGTCCCGGCTTCTGCAGTACTTGGAGCTCTTGTTTTCGCCACTTTTGCTTCTTCCTGAGGAAATTCCAGCTCTTCGCACCTCCTTCTAGCTACCTCTGCCTGTCGCGATATATTGGTAATCGACTTCTTGATTTCCGTCTTGGTATTGGGTATTGTCTTAACAATATCCTGGAGGTCTTTAGCTGACCTCTCTAGCTTCTTTAGCAACGTACGGAGCTCTTCTATATCCTTGTAGGGATCATTTGAATCTCTCCTCCGCTTTTTTGTACCTTCTATTTCTTCTCTGTCAGACGCTCGGCTACATACTGAGCTGACTGAGCTCCGTCTTGAGTTAGTAGGTGATCTACCGATCGAAGCACGTCTTGCGAACGGATCGGCTACACCCTCCCAGTTATAGCTTCCTCCAATGCTGCTGTGAGCTACACCGGGTTCGTTTTCTTCCTTCCTTAGTTTACCAGTAGTGACATTTTGCACCTCGGCCTGGCTTCCCACCGAGAGTGCCGAGCAGTCGCTGGCTGACGGTCGGGCGGGGCCTGCTCGCTCACCCACGATCCCGACCGGAACTGGGGATCCGACCCCCTGCTCCGTAACTTTATTTCCTCGTAGTGTGTCTTCCATATTTGAGTTTTAAATATCCATGGTTATAGCAGTCGTCATCAAAAACCAAGCCATGTTCCTTGTCCAGTCAATTCCTTTTTCCATCGCCAGGTCGTCGTCTTCGTTCTCCGTGCTCCCCCCCCCTAGACACAGTAGTCACTTAGGTGACTGTCTGGTTCATTGTAGAATGGTGTACGATACCATAAAACAACGACCCAGTAAAGACATAGCCGCATCCCTTCTATGTCTTGCCTACTTGGTCCACGAGTGCCGAAGCACAACTATGCGCGCATAAACGCACATAGCCCCCCATCAGCCATAGGGACGCACCGGGTTGGAGTTAGGCTCTCCTAGGTTTGTCTGTCTTGCCCAGGGTGTGATAGGCCTCCTAATAACACAGGGGGTTCAGAGGCCATCCCGGGGAAGCTGAGACTCCCCTCCCGGTTACGAAAATAGTGGTTTAAATCCATTTTCATCAGTATCAACAGTTTAAGGATCAGTAAACGATCTAATTGGATCCTGTTTTGTTTCCGAACGGATGGATCAATTGATCACTGAAAAGTGACAGCACACTCAACATAATTATAATATAACCTCAGAGTAACAACTGAACATAGAGGTAGTAAACAAACCACTTCAGCATGGCGTGCTCAAACCCATCATCTTTTGACACTTCAGCCTCCAAACATTGCCAACTAACCTGAAAATTCTTCCACTGCAACCCATGTTACAATCACTGCTCTGCACTGTCCCATCTCGAAAAACTGTTAAACTACACTCGAATATAGCAGAGCAAGTCCGTAAAGCTTCACTGCAGTTTACCAACAAATAGCGAATTGGATCTTACTGACCAAGCATAAAAGACGCACAAACAAAACAAACGTTTGACAGTCGGGGTTTACCGTAAACAAATCGCAGGAAAATTATATAATCCTTGCCAGCTGCTCAAAATTTATGTAAGACAGAATTTGCGTTTATGATGAAGAAACATGCAGTAACGCAGTAGAGGTCAACATATCTATTGATTTTGCTGTAATGATTCCTGAACCATCAAAATACCTTCTTTTTAACGTAGAATGGAATATTTCTGGATATTAAGACGATAGTAAATAATTATGATTGCCGTATCTGGTGGTCAATATGACAACGTAAGAAAAGATGTAGGCCTATTAGGAGTAGTTGTTTACTACCTCTATGTTCAGTTGTTACTCTGAGAATATAACTCATAAAACTCATTTTTAGTATCAGAGTGTTTAGGCATTTATAGAAACAGTGATCTGATTCCACTTCGACCAGTATTCGATGCTAGTTATTAGGAGTTTGTAAGCTATCCAGTTGGATCTTGTTTTATTTTCGAACGGATGGATTCGGGTTTAATACCTTCTGAATAAAATTTAGTAGTAGTAGAAAAGTATTCATAAGCCATAAGTAACGGTACCCCTGACTGGAGTTCTGCAAATTCTTCAGTACCTATTAACAAGATCGCAGAAAATGAAGAATGGATTAAAATCTGTTCAAGTTATGGAACATAATTTACCTTGCAGAAAATTAAAATCTGATTTGTCAGTATTCCTTCCTTTTTTGCGATCTTGCTAACAGATACTGAAAAATTTGAAGCTGTCAGAGGTAACGCTGCTTTTGACTTTGACTGAAATTACTACATTTTTATACCATTAAATGCGAAATTGCGTGCTGGAGATATTAGAATGCCACAAACAATCGCTGGTAGTACATTGCAGCTGCTAGTAGTAATAGTAGATTTATGAAACATATCCCCATCATCTGGAACAAGACTTCCTTTGTGGTATCAGTAGATCATGTGTCTCCTGGACCCAACCCTATCAAGGTTATGACAGTGTGTCCCTAACGGTAGCAACGCTACAAACCGAACAAATATAAGGAAGAAAGAGAAAGCACAATGACATATTCCGGAGTGTTTTAATTAGGATCCTTCTCTGTTATGGCACTCGACTCGTCTGCTCGCCCTAAGTAATGATATCCTTCGTACAGTCGAACCGAAAGTTTATAATTCTGTTAAAGTTTTTATCTCTCGTCCCGTGTCTGAAATATCTGCGCGCACAAAGTAAATTCACACTTTCGGGAGCAGTTTTGGAGTCTTGTTTGTTCGAAGCGCAAAAATTTCTGGATAAGTTCGCTCTCGAAATGGCTGCCGTATTTATTTGTACAGCGAAGAGCGCAGATTTAAGCTCAAGGAACTAGCAGAAGTAGGACGTTCTGAAAGTTTCGTTCCTCTGGACGGAATTATTTAGATATCTGTTTTTGTTGCATTATATGAATAAACGTGTACGAACTAATGGTCATATTCACACATTGGGCTTCGCCTAAATTGGACCTCCAAGTCTACTGAATCACGATACACTTACTGTGATACCTAGTACAAGTACAAGTTTCGTCCGCGGGGATTACCCAGTTAACGTTAACAGATCAGCAATCTTCCTAAAGTAATGCCCACTCGCGTTTTTGACATGCTTTTATGAGCTTTACCTGTATGTGGGTTTGTGAGCTTGTAAACATCATATGAATTCGCAGCAAGTTGGCTCACTCGTATTCTTCCAATACTAGTCAGAAAGAATCGTTACATCTAACGAAAAAGTTGGCATAGATGCCTACTTGAGATAAATGTGATTGCCCATGCTCCCAGAAAGATAGTTGTTGAATTTTATGCGCCTATGGCACCGAGTTAATAAGTACGATACCACCTGAGCTCCTGCATTTTTACTAAATAATCAAAGGTTTTTCTCAATACAAAAATAAATTTAGTAGTCAATACGGTGTATAAGTGTGCTGTCTCTGTACTGCAAGATGGTTGTTACACGAGAAGCCAAAGAAGAGGTAGAAAACGCAGTTGTCTTAGCCGTAAGTAAAACTCTGCAATCAAAAGATGTACTCAAAACAATTACTGATAACGTTGCCTCCGCTGTGATAAAAACTATTGAAGGTCGTCTAGCTAAACTCGAAGAAGCACTGGCGTCGTTATCGGAAGAGATAGCAAAGATCCGAGATACTAATGTAACGGGCCTACAAGCAAGTGTATGTGACATGCAAAAGAAACTTGAGGCTATTAATAAGGATTTCGATAATCTGGACCAACAAAAACGCCAAACAACGTTAAGAGTATTTAAGCTTAAAGAAAAACCTCAGGAAGATACAAGAAAAGAAATAATTAACTTATTCAACACACATTTGTCTATGAACCTGAAACATACGGACATCGACGTCTGTTATCGTATCGGCTCAAAAGATGAAATGAAGACCAGAGGCATTTATGTGAAATTGAAAACAATAGAAATTAAGGAAACTGTATACTCAAAGAAGAAGATGCTGAAAGGAACCGGTATCGTTGTCAAAGAGGATCTAACCAAAGCGAGGGTTGTTATGGTTGATGAATTAAGTAAAAAGATAGGACCAAGGAATGTTTGGACCCAAAACGGAAAAATTTATGCTTTTCACGATAACCGGATTAATATGATAAGAAACAGAAGGACTATACCAACTGGTAATTTAGACTGTACTGTAGATCTTAAAAAAAAAAGAAATATTATGGGTAATTCTCTTTTTAGTTGACAGACTTTAGTTTAAGTATTAAAATCATTATATTTACGTAGTATTTTAATTATTGTTTTTTTATCATTTCTATTTTGTATAGCACTAACTGATGTAACCATATATTGTCCTAAACCTTATTTCTAAATTTCCTCCAGGAATGCTTAGGTTGGTTTATTAATGGAATGTTGAGACTTTTGAATGAACTTAATGTAGATCCTCAATATGATCTCAAAGAATTTAATACATTTGAAGAATATCTGGCAAGTGGTGACAGGTGCAGGCAGAAATGTGGCCTTGGAATAATACATTTCAATATTCGTGGCTTGAGAAAGCACTTTGATGAATTATTATTATATTTAGAATCAGGTAAGGATATAGTTGATATTATTATATTATCCGAAACAAGGCAGGTAGATTTATATGAATTCAATATACCACACTATTCCCCTTATTATAACAGTTCAACCATAAATATTTGTGATGGAACTATAATTTATGTAAAAAATCATATTTCTCCAGATGTATCAGTAGTTGTAATAAACAAAAGCAGATTTTTGCGGTTGGTTTGCGCAACCTTAAATTCAAATAATATTCGGCTAGGTATTGCTGCTTATTACAGACCCCCTTCAACAAACGTACATGACTTTATAAATGATTTAGAACAATACTTTGGTCAAATTGATAAACAGGTCCTCGAAATTTACGCTGGAGATATTAACATAAATCTAATGCAACGTGAATTAAATGAGGTAAATAGGTACTTGAACGTTTTAAATTCCCACGTATTCGTATCATACATAAACAAACCGACAAGAGTAACTACAACGTCAAAAACTATAATAGATCATATATTTATACGCAAAAATGTATCTTTGGAGAACAAAATAGAAATTGAGCCAATTCTTCTTTTTGCTCACCTTACTGACCATTTTGTGCCATTCATTTATGTAACAATCCCTAATTACAAAGCTAAGAAAGGCAACGACGCTGATCCTTATACAAAAACCAATTATAAAAAACTAAATAATCTCCTAAATGGAGAACAATGGATTGATATTTTGGATAGTACAGATCCCCAAAAATCATATGATATTTTCATAGATATGTTGACAAAATATTTAAATATATGTAACACGGTAATTATTACAAGGAATCATAGATTCAAAAAGTTAAAGCCTTGGATCACTAATGGGCTTATTTCTTCTATACATAAAAGGGATCACCTTAAAAGGAAATTAAATGCTTGTTTTACTCCAGCAATCGAAGCAGAATAAAAAGCTTACAGAAATAAGTTAAATTCTCTATTAAAAGCGACTAAAAACAACTACTATAAACAAAAGGTTAGCGAAGCAAATGGAAACTGTAAAAAAATATTTGATATTGTTAAAGAAGTATCAAACAGTAAAGGCACTCGTAATATCTCAAATACTGACACTATGTATAATAATACTTTGGTTACAGAGAATGAAGTAAAGGCAAACATATTTAATGACTTTTTTATAAATATGGGTCAGAAAATGTCAAATTCTATCACCAAAACGGACTTGCCTGAAAATTTTTTGAATGATAAGGCAATACCTACCTCTTTGTTTCTTTTGCCCACGACTATAAGTGAGATAACCGTACTAATATCCAATCTTAAAAATAACTGTTCCCCGGGACCTGATGGAATAACTACCAAATTTATAAAACATATTCACCCTTATATATTAAAACCTTTAGTACACATTATTAATCTTTGCTTGTCCCATGGGAAATGTCCGGCACAGTGGAAAGAATCTATAGTTACTCCAGTCTTTAAGGCAGGAAGTCACATTGAACCAAGTAATTATCGTCCCATATCATTAATCAACAACTTTGCCAAAATATTCGAAAAGGTTGTCAAGAGTAGACTGGCTGAATTTATCAATGTAAATAACGTTTTATCGGAATCCCAGTTTGGATTTATACGTAACTCAAGCACAGAAGATGCAATATTAAATCTACTTGATCCGGTAGTTCGCTCTTTGGACGAGTCTCAGTGTATAGCAGTTTTCCTGGACCTCGCTAAGGCTTTTGATACTGCATGTCATAGTAAGTTAATAGAGAAAATGTACAATTATGGTATACGCGGTGTAGCTTTAGAATTATTCACAAATTATCTAACTGGCAGAATCCAAAGAACGAAAATTGATGATAAGATAAGCCGTCATTCTACTGTTATGGTCAGTATACCCCAAGGGACTGTCCTGGGCCCAATACTTTTCCTAATATACATGAATAGTTTCACAAAAATCAATAACTTAAATTGCAAAATGACCTGTTATGCTGATGACACTGCCATTGTCTTTACAGGAAATTCATGGGACGAATGTCGTCATGTTACAGAAACTTGTTTACGAAAAATTAAGATATGGTTAAACAATAATTTATTGAGTTTGAATATCGAGAAGACAAAATATGTAGCTTTCTCAGCTATAGATAGGGAAACAGATAATTTTAATATTCACCTACACAAACCATGTTGCTCTTCAAATAACTGTCATTGTCCTACACTGCAAAAAACAGCAGTTGTCAAATACCTCGGAATTATGGTTGATCAGCATATTAGATGGAAAGAACATATTGTATATATAATAAAAAGGATGAGAACGCTGATGAATAAATTTTATGCTATTCGGGATATTCTGTTCAGGAAAACGCTAATGACTATATATAAATCCCTCGCGGAATCTGTCTTAAGATATTGCATTACACTTTGGGGTGGTGCATTTACTACAACATTGCAGTCCCTTCAGACAGTACAGAATACCTTGCTTAAAATAATTATCCACAAGAATAAGCTATTTCCTACAATACTACTTTACGAAGAAACTAAAGTTTTCAAGAGCATATTTTTGTTTATCAATGTCTACTAAAGATTCATTACACCCAGAGCAAATATACGCAACTCACAACCCATACTAGATCTGCAGCTGAACTTAATTTAGAAACTGATCTATTTAAAAAATCACTTACACAAAGAACTTTCTTCTATTATGGGCCTAGGTACTTTAATAAGCTTCCAGGTACCGTGAAACAAATAAAACAATCTGCACTATTCAAAAAAGAAATAACAAAGTTGCTATTAAGGAATTCGCATTTATTCGAAAATGTTTAACTAGCTGCCAAAATCTCGCTAATATAACATGAACATCCTTTGACCAGCTCTAATCCTTCTACCTGCCTCACAAATCTAAATCATAAACCTCAGCATTTTTAAATTGTATGCTTGTACCTGTCATCCAGCTTCAACTTATTTTTCACTTTGAATAACTTGTAAGAAGTATAACTAGATGCTTACTGTGTCATATATTGTACACGCTTCACATCTTATTTAAGTAGACTGGTTTGTTAGGGGTCGCTCAACAGAACAGGCAACTGTGACTAGGTCGCGCAACCTTATGAAGTTAGGTTAATTTTTGTACAATATGTTTGCAGGCGTGGAAATAAATTTGAATTTGAATTTGAATTATCGGTTGCGTGATAGTAACTGCAAGACTGCGCCATCTGTTATCTTAAACTAACATGTCATGAGTCGAACTCGCTTCGAGCATAGCCGTTACGGAACTTTGGCGCTACCTTTCGCTTGAGTTGGGATTTGCATTAACAAGTCACATTCACAATGTCTTGTAAATGACTCCGCAAATGACTCCGCACGTGACTCTGTATTCTGGACACAACGACAATGATAACAGAATTACGAGTACCATAATGAAAAATTTTGCACGATGTGTAGCTTATGTTCAATAAAAAATACACAAAAAGTAGTTAAAATAAAACTAGCAGCTCTATGGTTCACAGTTAAGTACTGCATCACCTGGCCGAATCAGTTTATCAGTTAGGGATGAACCTCCTACCGGTCGACCACAAACTGCGCGACCTACCACAAAAATTGCAAAAATAATTAACGCTTGGGTACAAAACGGTCATGTCACAGTAAAAACGCAGTCTCTCGACGATCGACGAAGCTAAAGATCGTTGGGCGCGGTTAGTACTTGTTTGGGTGGGTTAGCTTTTTTGTAATATTATTTTTTAATAGAGGTTGGTTTTTATAATCCTAATTGCCTCTTTAGCTAAATTTAAAACTTGTAAGTTATTTTTAATCGGGGAGTATTTTAACATAAGGTCTGGCAGACAGTGGTACAATCAGGATAAAGTCTGTCGGGACCGCTAGTTTATAACCGCAAAATTAATGAAATGAATACAGTTTAAAAAATGAAGTCAAGTTGATTGACTCAGTACTTCCCACACATTACGCTGATACCAGTTTATTATTTTCCCATAGCATGAAGCTTTAGTCTAAGATCCCTTGCAACCAAATAATCGCCAGAACCCCCTCCCCCTAAAATTGTCTTATGCCGCTAGGTCTTTCCTTGACAGGTCAATGGACAGCCTATTATCGATACTAAAAACTTCTCAGTTTTACAACCCCCCACCCCCCAACCACCTCACTTTCACCCCAACCCAAAAAACTGGTAGGAAATGATCAGGAACCCCTAAAACATCTAAAAACCGACTTTGAGTTGCTTTCATACTTGTCGCGTTCTTTGATTATCGCTACGCTGCCACTGACAAGATTTTTAACAAACATACGCGTTTTCTATTCTCACCACGGTAACAATATACTGTGTCAAAATTTCATTAGAATCAATTTAATAGTGTCCACGTTACAAAATACAAAACGATTTAAACCAATAAATTCTCGTATAGTATACAGAAAATTCTAAGTCCCTTAGTTTCCGTGATAGGCTAGGCAATGTTCGGATGGACCTGAAAAGGTGATTTGTGTCGCTAGATCTTCTTAGTGGACAGCCTATTATGCGTACAAGAAATTTTTTAATTTTTCAACCCCCAACCCCCCAACCACCCCAATTTCACCCCCATCCAAAAAATTGCAGAAAATGATCAGGAACCTCTAAAACGCTTAAAAACGAAGTTTGAGTTGTTTTTATATTTTTAGTTTTTTTATTGTTTCTGCGCCGCCACTGGCACGATTTATAAAAACCATACGCATTTTTCATCCTCGCCACGGTAGTAATACTGTGTCAAAATTCCATTAAAATCAATTGAACAGTTTCGTCGTTACATAATATAGAACGATCTAAAGCAATACTCGTATGTATATACATCGGAAAAAATTCTAAGTCCTTTAGTTTCTGTAATAGGCATAAGGCAATGTTCGGATAGACCTAAAAAAGTTATTTATGTCGCTAGGTCTTCCTTCACAGGTCAGTGGGTAGTCTATTTCGAATACAACAAATTTTTCAATTTTACAACCCCCCACCCCCCAACCACCCCAATTTCACCCCCACCCAAAAAAAAGTAGAAAATGATCAGGGACCCCTAAAACGCCTAAAAACGAAGTTTCAGCAATATTTAAATTTTTTTGTGTTTTGCTAATTACTCCGCCGCCTATGGACCGATTTTCAAAATTATAGGAACATTACCTACTACGACCCCGCAGCATACCGCTGCCCAAATTTCATCACGATCCATGCAGCGGTTGCTGAGATTACGAGGGTAGAAAAACGCGACAGACAGACAGACAGACAGACCGACAGACAGACCGACAGACAGACCGACAGACAGACCGACAGACAGACCGACAGACAGACCGACAGACAGACCGACAGACAGACCGACAGACAGACCGACAGACAGACCGACAGACAGACCGACAGACAGACCGACGGAAATGAGTGACGTGGATTTTCGTTATGTACACATCATAAAACGCCCAAAAAGTGTATTATCTCAAAATCGGTGTGGGAAGTAAAAAAAATTGAAAAAGATTTAATGAACTAAGAAATTAAAAATGAATATAGTTTAAAAACGCTAAAGAAACACGCTTTTAAAGAACTTAGAACTAACATGTTAAAAATAATTTTTTAGATAAGCTTAAAACAACAATGAATGAAAAATACTAGTATTATTGTGAAAATAGCGTCGGACGCTCGATTTATGAATAATAGGGCACAAACCTACTTCCATCAAGGTTATTTTCCTGAACCACGTGGAGATGATTCTAGTATGAAGGACGTCAGTCAGGAATTTTGCCAGCTATGATCTTGAACTTTTCACGTAATATATGAAGCATCCAAATGCAAAACCAGACATTTGACATTTTTATAAAATATGAGTTAGATACGGATTTCATACGCAAATGTTGCCGGGAATGCGATTTTCAGACCTTTAGCTACATAAACAGACATTTGAAGCCGTTATTTGATGTTAAAATTCGGCCTTAAATGCAAAAGCAGACATTTGTGTTCACTCCTTACGTGCAAAAGCAGACAATTGCATTTAAACCAATTTCCGTGCAGCTTCTTAGTCACATGATATCGCCAGGTCGCCGTTGCCACCTGCGCTGTACATGAAATCAGTTTGAGATCGAACGTGGTTACAGTTGAATGTTTCTTAAACATTTATTGTGGCTCCGTGTTACCGGAACATCATGAATAACATTACAATTGAGCCATGTTCACCTGGAAAAGGTAGGAAAAGGCTACTGAATAAATCAGAATGGAAAAGAGAGAAGGCCAAGAAAAAAAGGTATGTTCACTTTAAAATATTTCTTGTAGAGCCCAAGATTACAGCAGTTTATTTTTTAGGTATTCTCGGCAACACCACACTATGAGGAGAGTTGGGCGACAGATGAACGTCTTCATTTTTTCAGAAATGCATTTCATCTGGAGAACCCCAATACAGAGGAAGATCATCCTGAGCCTGCGGATCTTGAAGAAGATACCTTGATAATCTTGTCTGATGCTGAAGATAATGATATAAGAGTTTAGTTTTGTTCATTTATCCAATAAAGCTATTTTTTGGTTTCACATTTTATTACGACCTTCTATTAATATTTTTGCAATGGCTATCACTGCAATTGGCGTTATGAACACTATGAAGGTGGAAAAACCAATTGCAGGGCATTAGATGCAAAAGCAGACATTTGTAAATCTGAGGTGCAGAACCAGACATGTCAACAATTCCCGCCAAAATATCTTTTTACTAATTCATCAGATATTTTTGTGTGATGCACTATCTATCCCTACCAAAATAACAAATATTTTTGTCAAAATACGAATATCATTAGACAAGAAGTACGACTTTGGCAGGTTTTTTGCGTTTTACTCAAAACAACCTATACGTCAAATGTCTGGTTTTGCATTTGGATTCTTCATATGGTAAATTCCACCTAAACCTTAGTACCCTACAGTGATTGTGCGGAAAACTGTAGGAAACAGACTAGTACATTCAGTCTCCGAAGTAATTGGTTCTGAGTTCAGAAAGCATAAGGACGCGTTGACGCACCGACGCGATCTACATTCTTGTAAACAGCAATTTCTCAAATTTTACAATTTCTAAAACACATCGAAATAATATTGTTTTTTATTTTTCTATATTTATCGAGCAAGAAATTTCAAGTTTAATGTTTCTCATTCTTCTTCACCAAGTTATGAGTACATAAAGACATATATATCGAGATGGTGATATATAAAACGGGTGCGCTTTTTTGCGCGGTAATGTTTGTTTCCAAGATACTGCCTCAACTATATTCATAATATTGCGCAGTAAATAAGAACCAAGATGTACCCTTTCGTTGTCATTTTATAAAAAAGTCACTTTCTACCTAACTAAAATTGCCTTCAGAACATCTTATAGAAACTTTGCTTTGGCCACGACAGCGCTGCTTCCAGAAAGCTGGAAAGCTGAACAAAAACTGCGAAAGTTAATTACTATTTTAAGAGCTTAATTCAAAACTCACAGAGGGGTTGATTAAATTTTAATTAAAATGAATGAATATTTGTTAAAATTAGAAATCCGCAAGTTTGCTTTGTGCGCTTGTACACAGTTCTGGTTGGCCAACGCTAGCGTTTGCCGGAACGCGTAATACTTTTGAGTAAAGGCGAAAAGCAAATCATTTAAGGAACCTTGATCAATATTGCAGCAGTGCGAGGTCCAATCAACAAATATATGTGGAGATATGAGTGTTACACCCTGAGGGACTAATTTCTTGAACCTACTGTGCCAACTGTGTTGGGCAACTTTGCGACTATATAGTCAAGCATGATTATAGACATGTAAACGTTTGTCTGCTATTCGTTGTCAGCTATCAAAGCCATCCGGAGAATGCAGAGGACATTTGTCTTTATATCATAGTTCGTTAGTCAGTTCGTCCTTCTGTCCATCTGGTCACCCGGACCATCTTAGAAGGAAATGGGAAAACGGAAAAAGGAAGAGAAAGAGCAAGGAGAAGGAAGTGCAACTGTTATAGAACCATCATCATAGTCACAATGTCTTAGCAGACATGTTGTGAGCTCGTAAAATGTATTTACTCATTTTACGAGTTTCTCTTGGGATATCTTTAAGATCTTTAATGCAGTAGTTTCCCATTTGCTTTCTGCATCCTCATGCCGCTGACCAGATGGTATCAACTGGTTCATCCGCTTTTAGGGGCAATTTCTCACCCCAGGGACAAGAAGGTGTCCTGACTCTTCTCAACTCGTCCACCCAAAGTAGTTGGTTGAGAAGAGGTTACTGCTTATACCGACAGTAGTTCGGTTCCTTTTAATCGCCTTTTAGATATTCTAACCCGCCCCCACACGGTGTGTTATAGAATGGGAATTATTAAAAAAAATGGCAATTATGACACTATTGTGGACTTGGCCAACCATGTAGTCCACTCAGTCACCCAGCAAAGGGTTGCTATGCGATTCCGCCTGTTCGTAGGAGCGCTGTGCCTGTGTTTCGATATATTCTGTATGATCTCGTTTCAAATATACCATGGGGCATTTGAGATGGTTCATCTCAGGGTCCTGCTTTGGAGCATGTACAAGCCTCGCAGGTGCGTCTTAGTTAGAAAGTACCAAGCTGCAAACGTCCAAGTGATTGCAAATCTCCAGTGATATAGAATTGCTGTGATTTATATTTTCGGTGATTTACGATGGTAATTTACAGGTCTCTAATATCAAAACTTATTAGCACGGTAAAACAGTCAATTCACTGTGATTTACTGTAAACCGCTGAGCTAATTAGAACAAATAGCAAGAATCTCCATTAAAAAATATGTAAAAAAAACAAAAACAAACAATAAAACAAGTTTTTAGAACAAATCCCAGGGTTTCAAAAAAGCGTGTAAAAGTATGTCCTGTAATGGGTTCTGAAACGTAATAATAACATGGAGACTAAATTTTCCTGTATGAGAATAAAACTAATCATTTCCTCTTGGACATTATATTACTATTTAATTTTGTTGAATTACAAAAGTAAAGTAATTATCAAATCTAGTTC
Organism: Callosobruchus maculatus; assembly: GCA_951848785.1. NCBI lineage: Eukaryota > Metazoa > Arthropoda > Insecta > Coleoptera > Chrysomelidae > Callosobruchus > Callosobruchus maculatus. The sequence goes on from CATOUR010000032.1 coordinate 4,281,521, forward strand.
AGTTTCATGCTTCACTAATTTAGCCATCTGTCTCAGAAAACTCCGAGCCTCGACCATGACAATCGCCAAATACCTTCACTCACAGCGCAGGTCACGTGCTTTCAATGATGTCAATTCCCGACCGTTCCTGCTTCCTGCTTATCATCTTCGGCAGCCGAGACTGCTTCCACAAACCGATCCTGTATCTTGTCACTTAAGGGGCCTGGGTATACACAGTTATACATATGTATTTGCTATGCTAAAACACGGATTCCCATTTCGAACAGAAATGTAAAATCATACATTCTTTAAATGTCTGTAATTTAACAACCAAACACGATATCAAAAAAGGGACAAATAGGTGACAAAGCGCAAGCTTTCTTATTCAATTTGCTTTTTTAATAATTACTGTAAGTTTAAAGGTAACGTCAGGACCTTGGAAATGCAGAAAATCATTTTTATGGTGACCTTTAGACCTTACCATTGGACCTTTCGATCCTACCTTTGGATTTTTGGACTTATCTCCCCTCATCTTAGACACACACACCCTAGAGAAAGGGAACAGGCGGCCACGCCTCCTCGCTAACACGAGAATATCTTTTCTTGGATTCACAATTTCGCGCGCCAAACCCTAGACCCTTAAGGGCATGGGTACATACATTTATACATATATTTTAGCTATGTAAAACACGGATTTCCATTTAGAACAGAACTCACTTGTTTTGCAAAGTACATTTTAGAAGGCGCTAGGCAAGACCTTAATGAATGACATCTCAGAGCAATTTTCTCAAAAAACTTTTTTAGTGTGCAAAAAAAACTCGCACTGCATTCTTCAAATGTGTGTATTTTAACAACCAAACACGATAACAAAACAAGGCCGCCGAAGTGACATAGCGTATCAAGCTTTCTTCTTCAATTTGTTTTTTGAATCGTTACTGTAAGTTTGAGGTAATGCCAGGAGCTTCGAAATGCGAAATTCATTTTTATGGCGACCTATGCACTTTACCTTTGGACCTTTTGACCTTACCTTTGGAGTTTTGGACTTACCCCCCCCTCATCTTAGACACACATACTGGAGAAAGGGAACAGGTGGCCTCGCCTCCTCGCTAACAAGGGAATACGTTTTTTTGGATTATCAGTTTCGCGCGCTATACCCTAGACCCTTAACTTGCTGAGGAATGACGACGGAACGATGCGAAGTTTTAGAAAAAATATCGTGAATTATAGGAGCCTCGTAAATTACAGAAATCGGTAACCTGTATTGTATATTATCAGGATTCGGTTATCTACTTTATCTAATCCTATTATGTTATACAGCTATTACCAAACTACTTCTGAACAGTTAATACTACCTATAAACGGACAGCGTGTGTTATGCTTCATAACTCATACTCCAGCCGTGGGTTATGAACATCTCCCACTGGATACCAGTACCGATCTCTTGGAGATGCCTATTATGATTAAATACACGCTATAACAACTGCAAAGGTGGCCATACCGGCCATACTGCATGACACGTCAATCGCCAATTCGACGGTGTACATTATTTATTTGACAGAAATGAGGTTAAGTTGTCAATAATTGCTAAGTATTATGTATTTAAATCATACTGTTAATTGCTTCGGTCGTAGATAAAGTATAATATTCAACTCGCGGTAATGGTAATAACTCACTTGTTGATTTACAGCGCTCGCCTCCGGCTTGTGCTGGAAACTTCAACGCGTAAGTTGTTGCCATCACTACCGCATCTTTGAACAATATAGGTACTATTATCTACTTCCATCGAATTAAACGACCATTACCAAACTACCAAACATGTAATACTACTTATAAACAAAGAGCATGAATTATTTGTCATAACTCATGGTCCTGCCGTGGGATATAAACACTGCCTATTGGATACCAGTGCTTGCAAATGCATAGGATTGAATAGATGCTATAACAACTGCAAGTGTCACTATGAAACGCCAAACGCAAATTCTAACGGTGGCAGTATTTATTTAAGTGAGAAGAAGTGGGGTTAAGTTGTCACTATTGTGTAATTATTATGTATTTACATCGTACTATTCATAGCTTTGGTAGCACATAAAGTATACTATTCAACCCGCGGTAATGGTAGTAACTCACTTGTTGACTTATCGGACTTGCATACGGCTCGTGCTACAAACTTCAATAGGGTGTTTACCGCTTATTGAACGTCATACTATTTACCGGTAAATTACCGTAAATTTCAACGGTAATGTATCAGTAGTTTACAAACTCATATTTCTGGTCAGAACAAGTATTTACTAAAATTCCCAACTATGAAAAAGTATAAGATATTAATTTAACAAAATTAGTGATAAAGAGGTGAATTAAACCAGTTCTGCATCTATCGAAGCATCACCCTTTGATTACCATCATCATGTGTGGCAAACTTGATAGAGAAGCATCAAGAAACCGAGAAAAAAACCAACACTGTCCTATGTTAAGAATTCAAAGCTCAGAGGCTATATCTTGGAATACAGGTGGCCACGGGGGGTGACCAGCCAAATAGAAGTAGTTTTAATTTTACGTTACTAAAGAGTTATCTCACTCCTTTTAGAGTAAAACGTAGCTGTTGGGTTCACATGTCCTTGAATAGTGCAAACTCTACTAACTGTATCTACACTGTGTAATTTATAAAGAATATCGAGATAAGCTGTATTTTGAGACAACGTTTATACCCTTATTCGTTGTCGCGTTTGAGCCTGATAAGGCTCCGTAACAGAGGAACGGAACAATAACCACATATCCGTTCCGTGAATGGAAGTGCGCCTCTGACTCTCTTCCGGTTTCTAATTTGGAACTGTTTTGTTTCGCTTTTCACTAGCCACTTTACTACCGTGCCCCAACACAATGGGATTTTAAATGTATGACTGTACATGGAGTTCTTTCTTTCATGTATGCTAACTTCTTGGTCCAGGAAATGTCTAGAAGATATATGAATACACGCAACTTCATAGTATACAAGGTGATCCTTTGGGCTCTTTATGTAAATAGTACCAATTTTCAAAAAGGGGAATCCGCTTCCATCTATAACTATCGTCTTATTACAATTCGTAATGTATAATTATGTGAAACTATAGAAAAAATGCGGTCAAGCTAATTGACTCAGTACTTTCCACACATTATGGTAATACCAGTTTATTATTTTCCCGTAGCATAAAGCTATAGTCTGAGGTCCCTTGCAACCGTATCATCGCCCACCCGCTCGCAAAAAAGTGTGATATGCCGCTAGGTCTTTCTTTCGAATAGCCAATTATGAATAGAACAATCTTTCCAGTTTCACAACCCTCGACCTTCCAATTTCACACCACTCAAAAAGAAAGTACAATATGATAAGACGCCTAAAAACAAAATTTGAGCTGTTTTATGTTTTTAGTTATTTGACTATTGCTATACCGCCACTGATACGATTTCTCAAAAACCATACGCGTTTTCCATTCTCGTCACGGTACTAATACTCTGTCTAAATTGCATCGAAAGCAATTCAATAATTTCCATGTTACAGAATACAGAACTATATACTTAGCAATAGTCGTATCATCAAGAAATGTTTCCCTTAGTTTCTGTACTAATGCGGCTTACGATTACGAATACAAATAGAGAGATACAACGAGAATATTAGATCACATTTTAATATTTATTTTCAAGATGTCCCCAAAAGTCAATTCTTGTCAAACCCAGATAATTAGCCTTGAATTCGTTATAAAAACAATTTTTACTGGCCAGTGTGCTATGGAATCAATAAAGCGATAAATTGTCAATTATATTCTGGCAAGAATCTATTTTCTATCATCTAATGACTGAAGTACAATTTAATTTCTTTTACTGCAAGGGTTGGTAGAGAAATGACACTTGAAGACGATCTTGATGCCGGTACATCATCAATCATCTCACGTAAATTTACAATATACCATATGCAAAATACTTGAAGCTCAATGTTCTTTTTAATTTGTTGCTATCAAATTGTGGAATGACATATTTCTCAGAGGCAGCTCAAAGTCACTGAAGATCCAACTTTCCGCTTCAACTTTCTTCGATAAAATTGGATGACTAAGTTGAAACTCTAAATTAACAAGGGACGCTGTATGTGGTATGTTCTTCAGGTATTTGAACGTAAGAGCAAAGTGGGCTGTGGATAAAGCTATCAGTGTTGTTCAAACAGAACTGGCTGGCATATCGATACTTGCTAAGGAACTAAGCAGAAGAGATGTATCTGGCAAAACTGTAATAATCTGCACCGACAGTAGACAAGCACTTCTAGCCTTGAAAAGCCTCTCGTCATGTCAGGGCTAGCAATGGAATTCCGCCAAGCGTTAGCCTATGCTTCAGACAAAAACTATATTGTCCTCAGGTGTGTTAAAGGGCACAGCAACAACAAAGGCAACCGTATAGTGGACGGTCTAGCCAGGAATACTGCTGACCAAAGAATTTTAGGTCTATGCGAGCTTTCTGGAGTGTCGACAGCCACAATTGCGGAAATAGCTGAAAGACACTCCCATGCCCAAATGCTAAAACGATGGGAAGAACAAGAATTATGCCGATTTGCTAAGGAAACTCTTGCAGGCTGTGGCATGGCAATATCCAAGAAGTACTTGGCGATAACCAAGTTAAACCTACGTCTAGTAGTTGATTCTTGACAGGCCATTGTCAATTCAGGAAATACCTACACATTGTGCAGTTAATTGACACCCCCATATGTAGAATGTGAGAAAGCGAAGCCGAAACTGTGAAACACGTCATATGTGAGTGTCTAGGGTTATCTTCTATTCGAGAGTGTGCGTTCGGCGAGTCTTGGTTCACATCAGGGAGATGTCCCCAAGCGACTTGTTCACCTTCCTAAAATTGGCAGGATGAACGACGATCTGAGGAAACTACTTCCTGGGAGGATGCACAATGGGCCAGTTCTGGCCTAAGTGCAGTGGGACTACCCAGCCCCCCCACACTACAGATACAGAACTGAAGGGTAATTTATCTTTTTACTGCAAGTTCGGGTTGGTAGAGAAATAATATTTGAAGGCGATTTTGAAAAGGAATGCTTCTACATCATCAATGACTTGGCGTAAATTCACAACACTGAAAAAGGGCGAGGTTTCCACTTTTTTATTCAAAATTGCTAGAGTTGGTGACATTTCAAGCTAGGTAGAAACTGCTTTCAACAACATATTTGTTTACCAGAGAAGGGCAATATTTTAGCCCGCCATTATACCATAAACAGAATACTTGGGGAGCAAAAACATTTTGTTTACTTTAATCCTATCAAATTGTAGGATGACAGATTTCTCAGAGACAACTTAAATTCACTGAAGATCCCATGCTTCCGCTGCACCTTTTTCCAATAAGATTGCATGACTATGAAACTCCAAATTATCCTTCACTTCTGCAGCAACTGTTTTCAAGCACCTACATTGTTATTTTTATGGTACAGAAATACGTTATCCACGTAACGTGACCATAAAAGTATAAAACGAACCGGTAAAACTTTCGTAATTTGCATCTCGCTCATATACGTTCAAAAAAGCAGTTAAAACTTCGCGTAGAGCTCGTTATAAAACGGCGAGATAGGGTGAATTTTCTTAGAGGGTGGATTACACTGACGTTTTGTTGCCTTGGGCGAAACATTATCTCTCAGTCGTCTTGCTCAGTCAAAAAATCGATAAGATGCTAGAACAAAAGGAGGGAAGCTTCCTGCTGACCAGAACCAACAGTGCATAGACCTACAAGCGGGCCCTTATGCACCACTCCGTACCCTAGTTTCCACGTTTAGGCCTCATCGCAAAGGGGAGGATGGCCTTATTGCGTCCTACCCATCTTATATACTCAGATTGAAGGACTTTTGAACCTAGGATAGTCTGCCTGCGATACCCAAGGGCTTCATAACGATATTAGAATGTGTGCCTAGAACTCTTACGCTTCGCCACAGAGTGCACACGTCAGGTTGCTTCCCACCTCCATCACATACTAGTGACGCTTGAGTGTGCTGTGGCCAGATAGCAGATCGACAAGCAAGCTTGTTCGGCTTCTGTCCAGTTAGAGACAGAATCGCCCCACTTTGGCCAGAGCCCTAAAATAAGTTCTCTAGATCGACGGAGATGTCCGGAGGTTCCTCTCTATCTCATAAGATGTTGATTTTGCAACCACATTTCTGTCTTCCTGCCAACGGTACCTGCTGCCAGCCTCACAGCCGCACATAAGGACAAATAACCAATTTACAACGACAAAAATTTAAAATATGTTTATATTTCATACACTGATGACAAATTGCTTACAAACAGGCTATTTTATAATTATCTGTTAGAAACATCCATTTTCAATAATTGTAGGTTATAGTATCAAAGAAAAACAAGTTATTGTCATACAATAAAGTTTTAAGACATTTTTTAATGTAATTCTCAACAAAATTTTAAACTGAATTCACATCCACATTATCAACATCGTCTAAGTTATTATCATCAGAGTCCTCTTCCCCATTATCGACATCATCACCACTGCAGAAAGAAGGCAACCTTAGCATCCCTAATACAACTGTATTGAATTGTTTTTTATTTGTCTTCGTTTTCTTTCGATTGTCCGTAACAACAGGATCCGAGGATACTAACATCCAATTGAATATGTCACTAGTGGTGTTGATCCTTGAAGTTCTTCTGGAGTGATATTGCCTTAAGCTTTTATAGTCTTAATGGCAAGGGCAAAGATTTTATAATGTCGGCTCCATGTATTAACAGTTTATGAACACTGGCACTCATTAGGTACCAGCCATAAAGGCAAATAGCCAGTTCTGCTGTTTCAAAGCAATATCTCCTAAATAATTCCTCTTGAACATAATGTCCACAAGAAATAATAAAAAGTACATTTGAAAACCTTTCTACTAGTTCCTTATCGATTCCAGTTATTTGGCTGACAAGTGACGGGTTTTCGAAAAATTTACGCGCGGTGTTGCCATCGTTACTATTTCCTCCACCTTGTTTAGGCTGATCAACAACGAGACCCATCTGTTTATAAAATTCAGTTGCTATTTTACTCTTCCTTTCTTTTACTTTTTCTTTAGCACTGTCACCCCTTGGTTGCCATTGCTGTATTTCCAATTTATATGCTATATGCAATAGATATTCAAAGCATCTGTGATATGCATGTAAAACAGAAATGCCATTCTTGACGGTGTCTTCATCGCAAACTCTATTCTTCAGTTTCTCTAGATTGTTTAACTCTGCCGGAGTGGCCTTACAAACTTTGCATGCCTGAGAACTTGAAGTGTCAGCCAATATGTTGACAGTCTTTCCATCCATCACACAGACGGCTCACTTACCCACGAAAGCTCCAGCGCTGGGATCTCTGGGCCAAAAATAAATCTCTCCTTCTCTCTTGGGGGATACATCACAGTATTCCAAGCATTGCGTATTCGCAAAATTCAGGGGCCTAGGAGGCGGACTACTATCTGTTTTGACAGCCAGGTGCCATTAAAAGCACACATATAGTGCTTGTAGGTTTACATCGAGGCTTGTTCTGTAATGTCGAAAGGTCTTGGATGACATTCAAGCAAGACATCAGGTGCCACTTTTGTGGATGCCGAGTCATGCTGGAGTTTGCGGTAATGAAACGGCCGATCCGCGAGGAATAATTCCCTGGGTCCTCAGTAGGCTCCGACTAACCCTCTCCTCAAAAGCTCGCCTGCTTGACCCCCACTTTTCCCTTGCAGGATGCAAGGAATACAATAAGATGCTTATTTATCAGACCTAGGGAGTGTGGCAGTTGAGAAGTATAGTTTGATAGGTTGACTTAACGTACAGTGCTCGTCTAGGAGCTTTTCTAGAACGTACTATTGAATAGTTTGTCCCAGAGCATCTCTCAAATCCAGATCTTATGGTATTCAAACATTACGGGACAAGTTTCTGGTTAACAAGCCTCTGAAGAATTTTTGTAGAAGCTAGTTTTTCTCAGATAACTTTAGGAATATTTGGAAGAAGTTTTTCGATATCTTATAGTTACAACTGAGTATCTCTGATGTGGTGTTCCTGAAATATAGCTGACATAGTTTTGTTATCCGATATCAAGCTAAATTTAAATCTCTGAAGCCAACTTTGCAAAAGTACTGAGCTACTATTTTCGGTCAGTCTCAACCATCAGCTATAAAATAGATGGTTATTCTTGTTCAGTTTTCATAGAGTTGGATTCTTTTTTTCGAGAAAGGTGATATTTTTCTTTACAATATCCTCTCCCCATTTTCTTTGCTTCTTGGTAGAAAGACCTAATCTCCGTATTTTTAAACTTTTCTTCTATTTCCCTTACGACGTTTTCATTATATTAACTCTTCCTTTTTCTGCATAATTCTATCATTTCTCTCCTAATTCCCTTGCAGTTTCGATATTTAGATCACTACCATTTGTTAGCATAAGTAACCTTAACTTCTTCTTTTCTGCTTCACATTTCTCGCATTCTTCACCATACCAGTCCTTTTCCTTTGCCTGCATTGTCGTTGATGGTATTACAGTCTCATTTGTATATTCTATTATCTGTTCTAGCTGTGTCCACATATCATCGATTTCTTCTACTGGGCACGTTTTCTCTAATCTTTTATTTATAGCCTGTTGGTACTCATTTCTTGTTCTTAGCGCCTTTAAATTTTCTGTATGATATTTCCTTTTTCTCTTTATTTCTTCTTAAGAACTCTCTAATAGGTTCTTTTATATCTGCGAAATAATTTGATACATACATATTAGAATTCTAAAGTGTTACTTGGAAACAAACTGTCTTAATTGTGATGAAATTTTAACATCGTATCACTACCGTTTCTGGAACTCTTGCCAGGTGGCGGGGGAGAAATCAACAAACAACGAAATATTCCAAAATCTTTCAAACGTTTAGCTGTTTCAAAGGTCCCTCATTGTTTAATTTTTTGATGAGGGTAGATAGGGAGAGAGGAACTTTCTTAGTACCAACAAAGTGTGCAAAGTACTAAGCCGAGACACTTGACGCCATTATTTTGTTTTGTCTTTGTTCGAGTTATATGAAGATCCAACATGTTGCCAAATTGAGCTTATCATCGCTCGCACATTGCTCATGCACTCACATCTCTTATTCGGAAAACCATTCACCAAGAAAGGTGCAATCTCATATTTACCTTGAAACATATATTACTCGATTGTCCCTCATATTCAGCTGCCAGACTTGTCCACATCATGACAAAGCATCCCAGAATTTCTTAAAACTATTAAAATCCTTTATAAAATGTAAATCTCTCACTAAAGTTCAATTGAGTAGTTTTTCCAATTTCTTTTTAAGCACATGCGATCGTATGAGTAAGCAGCGGCTAATAACCAGCCAAAGCAGTTGGTGCCGCTATATAAATAAGACAAAAGAATAACTATATAATATAAATTGAAAAAAACCATTTTGAGACTGCTTATTTTTGGAGTTCCTTTTCAAATAATTCAAGCTACTTGTTTTCGTAGCTAGTCCTTAGCTTTATTATTATGAGGAATGAAGATCTACTTTTTTCAAATCTGCGATTATTCTAGTTATAGTAAAATATCTTATTGTTTTTGTCCTCTGCCAACGTTTTCAGAATTCAAAAAAGTATATTGTTTTATTGGTATCATCGTAATTTTTGGTTACATTTAGTATGGGCACCCTTTTAATTGCATTCCCTACATAGGTTGAGCTACAACCGGACGCGATTGGTAGCTCGCCCGCGTCATTCTACTCGACGCACCAAGTCTTCATGCCTGTATCTAGGCAATAACGTCAGTCCTTTGTTTTTCCCTCGTCCAATAAGTGGACTAATTTCGTAGCTCTCAAACCGACGCTGACGATGACGCGTCACTGTAGAGGATGAATACAAAACACATAAGCGCGGCTCCAGGGGGGCAGCGGGATAAGTTGCCCACATAACGTATGGGGTAGGATATGAACAAGTCAGCAGATCCTTGTATAGAAGAAATATTTCTTCCTGTATGAGTATATATGATATGCCGACGAAAACTTCGAATCTCTGTGTGACACTAATCTGACAGTAATACCGGTTACATATTTATTGCAGTTAAAATATAGAATGAACATTGTCCCCCCATTGTTCCAACTAGCCGACCAGCTAGAGATTATCTCATTAGAGGCATATCTCTATGCTAACGGGACTACACTAGTTGCCCAGTCATGGTCTAGCTACCTAGTCCAAGGCAACCTACAGACAACGGTCGGTAAAGTACTAGAGTGGGCGGATCGGTGCCTCATCAAAATCAATCATTCTAAAACGCAGACTATCAAGTATTATATCAAAAAAGCATCGCGGCACTCCTTCAGAGGTCTCTGTTAACGGTACTCTATTACGACGGACCCTTGGTATTACCTTAGACAAGGGTACGACATGGCGAAGTCATACTGAGGTGCTAAAAACAGAATTCCAAATTATACATCTTGACAACTTTGCCCTTTGCTATGTAGAACTTCCAAATTAAATCCGGTTAGCAAAATTCGGCTGTACAAAATTATTGTTAGCCGGCAATTACTTACGCATGTGCGGCTTGATGTTTTCTAGCCAAGACGCACATGCGAGTTTTGCAGGTACTCCAAAGCAGGATCCTGAGAACTATTAGAAATGCATAGAGACCTCGATATTCCTTACTTAAAGGACTATGTCAAAAATACAGGTGCAGCGACCTTATGAAAAAGCGGAATCGTATAGCAACCCTTTGCTGCGTGACTCGGTGGACTACACAGTCGCGCAAGTTCGCAAACATTCCAGGCCGCGACTCGCACTGTAAGCAAGATTAAGTCATAGAATTTTAGATCATATAAATTCACTTCTTAGCAACATCAAGGTTACTCTAGTTATTTTAACGATGCCTATTTTAACAGTAGCACTTCTCATTTTGCTATTCTTCTTCTTCCTTCCTCTTTCTCTTCTCACGTCCACGTTGGTCTAACCAGAAGAGCGCTCTTCTATGCCAACTGCATATGAGAGTTGATATACGAGGGCTGCTCTACATCTCCGTCAATGCACCAGTACGCAGACAGCTGTTTCAGACTTATTAGCGGTCATCAGTGCGCCATAGGTCGATTGGCGGAGATAGAGAGCATCAGAATTTTCATGTCTGCCAGACATGTAAAGCATGTGAGACTAGGCGGCAGAAAAGTACTGCCTGTGCGCCATCTGGTACCCGAAGGTAACTGCAAACCAAAGAAAGTCACTGCTAAACAGCAGCAGACTTCTTGATGGAAAGCCACGGCGCGTTTGCTTGGCCTGACCAGAAGAGCGCGCTTCTATGCCAACTGTATATGAGAGTCGATATACGAGATCTTTTCTACCGCCTACTCTCGCATGCTTCGCATGTCTGGTAGACATAAAAATTATGATGCTCTCTATCTCCGTCAATCGACCTATGGCGCACTGATGATCGCTAATAAGCGTGAAACAGCTGTCTGCGTACTGGTGGCTTGACGGAGATATAGAGCAACCAGCGTATGTAAAGGTCCTCCGTACCGCCTTGACAGCTAACGACGAGTAGTAGCAGAGATTTCACGACTTGACTTGATTATCAAGCTACTTGACGACTTGACTTGGTATCAAGTCAAGATCAAGTCAAGTATTTGTTTTCGAAATTCAAGTCAAGTAGTTACACATCAAGTAACTTGAAAATCAAGTTTTTCAAGCTAACTACTTGATTTTTCTTGAAAAAATAGTTCTTCTTTTATAATAATCTAATTAACTGTGAAAACTCAATAACAATAAAAATCTATATATATAAAGATGATCTTTCATTTAAAAAAGCATCAAAAAACCGAAACTCCAACAAACTTAGTTAAATAATGAATGTAATAATATAAAATAAAAATACGAAATATTCTGAATTCTGACAACAATACACAGAAAAACAACAAACTCAAACATGAAAACAGTGAAATATCTAAAATAGATCTTTAATATCCTCATTTGCCATCCACGATTTGAGACATATAAGACTTCTATCGGAGTTATCACCTAATCGATTTCTTGTTTTGGTAAGAGTTAAGGCAGCTCTTGAAAACTGCCTTTTAACTGGGGCTGAAGAAGCTGGCGTTGCCAAAAAGTCTTTGGCCATTGCGGCAAGGTTTGGAAAAATACATTCGTGTCTTTTCCACCATTCTAAAATATCTTCAGTACTTTCAGCTCTTGAGTCAGAAATATATTTGTCGATTTCGTAACACCAGGCCATATCGTCGCCTGCATTATGGGCAGGTTTTCTATTATATAAACTGTAGATCTATTTCAAACTTTTTGAAACCACTATGGTTTGAAGACGATGCTACTGGAACTGGAACTGATGGTTGTGTCTCAGACATCTGCAGAGAGTCAGCCCTGAATTACTGTGCTTAAAAAATATCTTCAAAATGTTTAACTGCTTCTCTCTGCAACTCTTTTTCTCAAATTGTATTGGAGAACGTTTCCACTTTATGTCGGGGTCTGGAATTAGGACAACACAGTACATCCAGTTAGTTCGCTCGTAATGTTTAGTGATTTTGTAATACTAATAGCAAGAGCGCTTCGTCATCGAGTGCCTGCTTGCTGTCATAACCTCGGTGAATTCCCTATTTTAATGCCTCGATTCGCATTTTACAGATCGATATCAAGTAATATCAAGTAGTTTGATTTTACTTGATATTAAGTCAAGTAGTTCAGATCGAAAATCAAGTCAAATATCAAATTTTCAAAAGCTTGAGCTTTCAAGTCAAGTATTTAAGAAAAAACTCAAGCTTCTTGGCTTGATGAATCCCTAAGTAGTAGGGATCTAACGGTGCTGCTCTTTTCAGATTCGCCTACATCCCATAGGAGGAGAGAAGCCATCTGATTAACGGGCCCGATGAACTCTTTTATGCAAAGAGTCTATAGACTTCCAGTGGGGACCTGAGCTATCCCAATGACGTGATATCGCCGCCCATGGAACACGAGAAAGAAGAAGAGGTGGAGGGACGCAAAGAACGTCGCCGGCGAGTAATAAAACAGCGTCGAGAAACTTTAAATTGGCGTTTCTTCCTCCCAGCTCAAAGAAGCTCGTTTTATACGTTGGTAATTTATAATGAATAAAATTTGAATTCAAGTTAATTGCTAGTCTTGATGGATTTTCTAGCGAGGCGGACATTTTCTTGCGTCTCTCGCTTCGCATCCGCTCGCCTTCTCTCAAGGGGTGAATACATTTTATAAATTATATCGTCGGGGGTTTTAAGAACGCCATTTGTGTTTTATCGATTTTTAATGGCGGCCAAGTTTTTGCCCGAGGGGAGTAATGTCTCTCCAGGCGCATTACGCCCTGGATGAATTCTATCCGCCAAGAAAATTTCACCCTCGCCTTTTATAACGAGATGCGGGGATGTAATTTGACGGCTGCTACGTACCGCGCGACAGCAAGAAACTATTGTAACACTACATTTCTTTAAAATATTTGGTACTCAAAGTAAAGCTTTAGGAAGGAGTGTGATTAGATACGTGGACTAATTCAATCATTCGTGCTTTTTCCACGTTACCTAATTTCTTGAAGTATTAGCTGTGTTCATGGTTCAGTTCTTCCATGTCTATCGAAGCTAACAGATTGTTGGTGGTGAGTTTAGTAAATATATGAAAGTGTGTTTTCATCATGTTTCAACTAAAAATCAGTAATTGTGGTAACACGAATATTAGTATGTATCACTGACGATAAATAAGATATAGATACTGCTATTATACGAATAAAGTAGAGGCCGACATTCGTTCACTGTTACCGACTCTGCACAATTAGACCATAGACATCTCTAGTGCCAAAACGTTTGAACTGATTTGTGCGGCCTTTTAATGGTTGTAGTCACTATTAAATTTAAGGCAGCAATTTTATGTCAGGGATATAATGTGATTCAGTTGGTTCCAAGAATTCACCGAAAGTGTTGAATTTTGTACATGATCTGTATATAAAACATCATCCAACTTTGAAATAGAGTATAAAAGTATATCAAAGTTGAATTTTGCTTTATAATTTGAGATATATGTTCTTTTTTACGTTAATAAATGAAATAAAAACCAATACGTAATTGCTAAAAGTGTATTTATTAAGTATTGTACATAAAGTAGGTTATGTATAGCGTAGAGATATATTCATTTCACAATACAAATTTGAAACAAGTCAAAAAATGAGTATCTAGCTAATAGACCTACTCCTACATAAAATACACTGTACTACAGCTAATAACTGTTACCTATTTCAACAACAAATTCGCCTATGGCATTTAATAGTAATATAATAGAAATAATATAAAAATAATATAATAAAAACTATATAATAATAGATAATATCACATAAGTACCTAAATAGTCGATTGACCCCAAAAGATTATACCATACTTCAGCTTGAAGCTAGATTCCGCAGACATAATAATATAACGCATGTTTCTGTCGTATACCTTACAAAGGTTGTTATAACCAAAATTTACCTGCCCATCTTTTATGGTAAAAGGGTACATAATTTCATTTCCGGTAATGGTACCCAGCTTATGTCAAACATAAGAATCAGAGTATTCACAATGTCGGCAATTGCAGATAGGATGCTTGGCAGCGCTCTCTTAGCGGTGGTAGTCCGTACCAAAACTTTGTTTGACCTTGACCATTCGAGATAAACGGTTATGGACAAGACACATCGAGTCATGTTAGTTGTCTAAGATATCATTAGATATTTCTAATAAAAACTCCGAAGTTATGTTCAAGAAATAATAACATGAAACACGATCCTTAAGTGGCGTCTGCACCGTTTGAAACATCGCACGATTAACATACAATGAGTGTAGTGATTTCGATTAAATCTGCCAATGTGGCCATGTAAAATACACGTTTCCTTGCCACGACGTTCCTTCAGAAAAATTAGTTTTATTGTTTTTGTTGTTCTACGATATTTTGTGTGTTTGTGATTTTTGTGCGTTTTTCCTAGCTGCTTTGCTGTTAAATATAATTATGGTGTGGTGCGGTTATTTATGTAAAATATCTAGCCGCCAGCAGCAGTGTCAAGGCTTATCATTTCAAGTAAAAGCTTGTGTCAATAAATGATTTTAAATTCGAGATTATAACTGCCCACAAGCAATGTTGACTGCTAGGCGGATGTATGTTTATGAATGGACAGGAGTGTCTATATTACTCTCCTTCACTGTCGTAGCAAGTCTGAGTTCGAAATCTCTTGAATGCAGTAGTTTGTTTGTACCTTTCTCGTCATAATTTTTACCCGCTCTTGTATATATACAGGACATCTCAACATAGATGATTCAAAAAAATCTCAAAAAATGTGTTTGCATTATAGTTCAATTTTGTTGTCTTTTTTATTTGAAATCATCTTTCGAAGCACTGTTTGTATAATATTGTTTAGGTTAAAACATAATAATAATAATGCTTAATAGTAGATGGCGCTTAGCGAGTAAAAAAGTGCGCCAAAAGTAAGTGAGATTCTAAAAAATATTTCTTAGAAATGTTAGACTTTTATTGGATAAAATTTCGATTTTCAAGGAACTGCCCCTACAACTATAACTTTTTTAGTCTCGTCCCAGTGCTCCTCAGTATCCTGTCTAATAAAAAAACTAAAACGTTCTACGTTGAACACAAGCTTTTCGACATGACTTTAAGTCGGTGAACCTGAGTGAGTGTAGCGTCGCTCATCGATCTTTTTTATCATAGCTCAAGTACAGACCCTCTTTTGGATCACTGCTGTTTGCACAGATGCTTCAATCTGAAGTCTTGTAGAAAAATGTCGCTTGAGTTTTTTTAAATAAATTTCGATAATAAACAAAACTACAACGTTCTATCTCTAGCACTTTTTCTATATAACGTTACAATGCTACATTGGACCGTTGGTGTAAGCGTCACTCCTCTGATGGAAGGGTCTGTGCAAACAGAACGCTGTACTTTTTTTATTAGACAGGTTATTGGATGAGGATTAATGGGCTAGAAAAGAAAGTATAAGGGTATTTCCATGAAAATCAAGATTGAGTCCAAAAAAGGATTAGCACTCGGATTAACATTTCTAAAGAACAATTTTATTAAAGCCCTCGTTTCTTGTCGGACTTCTTTATTTGCTAAGTTACGTCTATTTTTATGAATTATTGATGTTTTTATGTCAAAGAAATCTACGCAACACTTCAAAAGTTATGAAGATTTCAAATTAAAAGGACAAGAAAATAAAAACTGTCAATATAAGACAAACCATTTTTTGAGACTTTTTGAATCATTTTTTTGCCTATAAATATTTATAAATATTATAGCGTATTGTAGTCTAGTTTCAGCTCGTTTCATTTGTGCTCTTTATATGCTGGCACATCCTTGTGTAAATTATACGGGCATTGTCGATATTACACGAGATTGGAAAAAGTACTTAGCATAATTTGCTGGCTCAGAATTTGATATGGAATGGTTCTATTTGAGAATAGCTAATATAATTAGTATTTTGTTGTTTTCGCATAGATACATATGCATAGCTACACCAATAATTTAAAATCAATATAGCGAAACAGATAATGAGGTGATGCGAATTTAATATTTTATTTAGTGTACTGGATGCGGATCGATAAACAGGATTGTTTAATAGAATTGTCTCGTGGCTCGTGCATGCTAAGTTTTTATTTCTATACTATATAAAAACGTTTCCAGTAAAACTGTAATAAGAATAAGTGACGGGTTGTTACAAGATTAGACTGTAATCAGTTGAATCTAAAGTGCTGATTGGTATAGACTGATGTGAAACTGATAGGTTTCATGTTTATTCAGATTGATATCAGTCTGTAATCCAGCGATACTGATGGGAGAAGAAGTCGTTCTACCTTCGAATCACAGAAATTTAAAATATCAGATAAAGTTATTAAAGTACGTATTTTTAATACAACCAAATATCATCAGAGACCAGAACCGTCAATGCAACTTTTGTAAATCTTTAGATCACTAAACCTGCTATTGACAGTTTTAAGTAATCTGCTGACAATCAGGAATTATCTCTATAGCAGATGACAGTGCCACAATGCCACATTGGTATTGTACACGTATGTCATAAATTGGACTGACGGTGCTGTTTTTGATACTACCAATGCATTTTACTAGATATCACGTGCAAGATTTACTAGATTTACATCCTTTGTTGTCTTCGCAAGGATGTGGTTTTGGGTGATAAAATATCCAATACATAAAGTATATAAATTTCTTTCTCATGAAATTAATGCTAGGCTCTATAGACATTAAATTCCAGCACCAAGTCGTCTCTCATTCCTATCTCTTCCACGAGATAAAACATTTGTACCGCAACCTCTTGCATGTACTCTACATAAAGATATTTCAAATAAAACGACCCAACTAACAGCAACTATCTCTCTGGCAGAAGTTCTGGAGATCCTCATAGCTTTGGGAAAAATGAACATGGTCTACTAAGATAGTAGTAAAGTATCTATGCAATTCTGATAAACGCCGAAGTTCGACTTGTGGAAGTAAAAACTACTAAACAAGTAATTTGTAACAAACGCCTTACTCATTGGATGTAAGCACGTAAGGTATCTGCTGAAGGCTGGAAAGTTCTTTTTACAATCTCTATACCACATAAAGCTTGTCTTGGAGAGGCTGCTGCCCAGGAATACCATGTCCATATTCGATGTTGTTCTTAGGAGGTTAAGCTGGTGCAACCCCAGTGCACCATTTCAAGCTGTACTATCTGACCATGTCCCAAACCAATATGATTTGGGTTTTCTCCATAATTTCCTCATCTCTGACGCTGTAGGGCACTGGGGCAGACTGGTAAGACTGCTGCTTCTTACGTCTCTCTCTTTCTAAGGCTTCTAGTATTTGAGAGTAAGAGGAAACGTCCTTTCCGATTTTTTTACGATAAGCAATTCAAAACCCAGTGTCAGACTTCTCTATAGCAGTTAATAAATACTTCTATTCAATTTTCCTATGCGTAGCTATGTAAGTATAAAACACTTATAGGAATATGCAAATGGACCCTTTTTCTCCCCCAGTAGAAACTTGATGTGCCCACAAGTGTAGTATGAGTCACACCTATCAAAAATAATCATCGTCGTGGTTAGAAATTTTAAGGAGGCGGACCGTTATGAATATGCATCCACGTCAAAGTCAGGTTTCGTAATTGGTTGACTGTTGGAGCATTTTCCCTTAGTGAGGTATACATATTTCGTTAATACTTGCCCTACAGTTGTCCCTACCAACATGGTCTAGGCTCGCTTTTACTTATTGATTATTGGAAGATTAATTAATTAAAATGAAAATATTTGTATTTCAGCTACTGTGTAGTCTTTGTCGTAACAGAATCATGAGGATATCAAAGTTGTTTGATTTGATGAGGCAGCGAAAGCAACTCAAAAGCTAGTAGTTTTTTGTATTTATTGACCGAAGTATGCGAAATTGATTGAAAAGTGGGTATCACCAGTTAGGTTAAGTATCGAAAATTGTATAAAATAGTACACTCATAGAAAAGTGTTTCATTACAAAATACAAAGTATTGCCTGGAGCCAGAAGAACAATAAGGGGCTAATAGATAATTGTAGATTGTTGATGCTTATACTTATTATTATTTGAAAAGCTCAAGAGCTGTTAATACATTCGTAACGCTTTCCATCTTGCGTGTTACAATACTTTAAAATGAGTGTAAAAAAAACTAAAAAACACACGTCGTCATAAGACTTATCAATAATACTCAGTGGTTCGGAGCCCGGACTGCATATTATCCTTTTTCTTGCTGACGCCAGTCACTTTTGATACGGCCTGCTTTTCGTGACGTTTCACTTTTTTACCTATATTCCAGCGAAGCCTATTTCCCTGAGCTCTCTTCCATAATTGCACAGCTCGCTGTTGCTGTTAAACCGTAAGACTGTAGCGTATCACTCCAAAGCGGTATAAATGCTCCTTGTGTATCCTGAACTCGGAAGAGTCTGCAGGTGATTTTCTTATTGACCTAACCTCTTCATAGCAGCCGTGTTACTGTCACTTAGCTGTAAAAATAGTAGTTTTTTAGCGTTTCCGTAATCAATCACAAAATACTGAAGAACAGCTTGCACCCAACCGGAATCAAAAAAGGGATCTAAAGCTGATCCAACTAACAACAGATCTATAGCTCTGTTCTTTGTAATCAGTAAGCTGATGGAGAAATCCTTCAACCAAGAGCTCATGAAGTACTTTAAGCTCCATCACTTAATCACCGACAGACAATATGGATTCGGACCTCAACGATCAACTGCAGGTCTCCTGGTTTACGTCACACATGTGTGGAGTAAACTCATACATTGCAGCTCTTCTAAACAAGTTGCCGTCCTACGGCCTCCCTGTTCAGCTTTGCGGCTGGCTCGCGGACATCCTCCCAGGAAGACAAATTTCTGTCATGGTAATCGGCTTCTCCTCTTCCTTCCATAACGTGAACGCTGCAGTTCCGCAGCAATCAGTATTAGCTCCGATATTGTTTCTGCTTCACATCAATGGTCTACTCTCTGGCATTAGAAACCCAATCCACAGTTTTGCCGACGACAGTACCTTGGATGGAGAAGGCTGGCAGCGGCTGCTTCACTTTCAAAGTATCTGGAGACTATTGCTGCTTGGAGGCTCAAGAATATGGTAAAATTTAATGCTTGCAAGACCCAGTACTGTAGCTGCAGCAAAAAACCTTGGATACCTATTCAGAGCCAGAAAGTACTTGTCACCATCTATATAACCTCCTCACGTTATATAAAGCCCAGATAAAACCTGGCCTGGGGTATTGCTCTCATAGTTTTTAGTACCGGCTCGGTCGATAACTCCACTACTGTAGAAGATAGCCAAAAGTACACAAAAGTCGTAGCCACATATATGCTCCTTGCTCAGAAAATATTTTGATTTATACAGGGTGATCCATAACTACATGGTGATGCAAACATGTATTTTTTTAGATCCTGCTAATAATTTCTCTTCTCACAATATAAGGTATTATAACATTATACAGGGTATTTCAAAAGTTATGACCATTTTTATATCAAAAGCGCTGTCAAGCGAACAAACTGTATATCAAAAAGTAATGAATCAAAAATTATTTTTCTTTTACATGGAAAGATTAGAAATCTCCTCTAGATTTAAAATCGGCTATAAAAAGACCCGCGACGCATATTCGTATACAGGGTGATGTAGAATGCAAAATCCAGGTTTTCTCTTTTTTTAAAGTGTAACCCCCAATATTTTATTATAGCAAAGAATTGCTTTTTAATATGCTCTTTCATCTTTGTATAGCACTTGTTGTACCTACGTCCATCAGTGTAGTGAAATTTTGAGAAAGTACTATAGAATTTGTTTTTTATTTAACAAATAACTAAATTATAAGGTCATGATAGTATTTGATGAAGTCAAAACCTTGAATCAACGAGATAATAAAGTCAAGTATGCTGAGGAAACAATTTTGTAGGCGTGATACATAATTATCAAGCAGATTTATCAGGTAGGCTTTTAAAAATTGACAGTTTCCATAACCTGCTCAAGAATTCCGTACTGTGTGAAAAACGAGCTTTAAAAATTAATTTTTCCATTGAGGGTATTTAGAAGAATTTCTGAGAAATTGCCTACTTGCCTCTAGAATATACTCGTATCAACTATGAACAGCAATATCCAGAACGGAGGCACTCCATGGCGTCTATAAAATTGTTTCCTCAGAACACTTGACTTACAATATCTCGTTAATTCAGTGTTTTGACTTGATCAAGTACTACTATGGCCTAATATTTTAGTTGTTTGTTAAGCAAAAATAAAATTTAATAATATTTTCTCAAAATGAATAAATTTTAGTAAACAAATAGAAGGTATATTTAAAATTTGTAGAAAAATCGAAATATCTCAGAAACTAACGAATGCAGCCATAACAAGTGCCATACAAAGATGAAAGAGCATATTAAAAGCGGTTCTTTGGTATAATAAAATATTTTGGTTACATTTAAAAAAAAGAAAGAAAATCTAGGTTTTTGCATTTTACATCACCCTATATATGCGTCGCGGGCTTTTCATATAGCTGATTTTCATCTGTTCATTTGACAGCGATTTGGATATAAAAATGGTCATAACTTTTGAAATACCTTGTATAATATATTGGAAAAACGGAAATCATTAGTAGAATTTGAATGTGGAATAATATATAGGGCATCTCAATTAAAAAAAAGCATGTTTACATCACTACGTAGTTATGGATTACCCTGTATAAATCTAAATATTTTCTGAGCAAGGAGCATATCCTACAACTTTTATATAAAACTTTTTTCGCTATCTTCTACAGTAGTGACGTTATCGACCGAGCCGGTACTAAAAACTCACCCTGTATATGGGAAGCCTCTGCCGCTACTACTTGATGCCGTTGAGAGAAGGGCAATTCGACTAATTGGTGACCGGGCCTTGAAGCGCCACCTTCAGCCACCTTCCCACTGACATGCAGTTGGTGGCCCTCACTCTTCAACCGATATTCAAAAGTAGTCTCCGAGTTCCGACGCTCACCGATCCTATCAGGTGCACCTGTGCGACTGCTGCACCTCATCCTAAGGCGGTAGATCTTCATACCTCAAGACGCACATTCATTCCCAGGGTGTCTAAGACTTGAAATGGACTGCCAAGAGATGTATCTATTAGGCCTGAGGGTGTTAGCCTATTCAAGTCCCGCGTTAACAAACTTCCTCCAACATAGCCTTTTCATAGCAGCCGCGGAAGGCGTAGCGGTACTCTGAAATTTAGGATCTGCCTAAGCGGTCTGCTCAGTTATAAAAAAGGGTAAATCCTCATGCATTTATATGTTTGCGGGACTCATCGAGCGTCTCGTCCCGCGCTCCTTTATGTACAAACAGCAATCTGCTACCGTTATAGGAAAACACCATAGTACAGAAGACGCAGATGAACGTACGCAAATGTTCTCCACTTTAATACTTTAAAACTATCGCACCTCATTCATCGCTTGCATATCAAAAGCATTTCTCGCTTGCCGAAGCTTTTGCCTGCCTTATCACAAAAACCTGAATTCATCAAGGATAATGGTGCAGACAAAGTTCCATTTTGATTTAGCATCAATAAAAAGCTCTGCTTAATATACTCATTATGCAGATAAGCCACAGAATGGCTTTTTACATTTATCTCATTTGCATAGAAACATACCATAAGGTGGTTTTGCTCGATTGTACTAAATTTAAGTGCTCTAAGTTTTTAGCTGTCATAAACGAAAATTGCTTTTGTTAAAGTTAAGGGTGATGCGTTTGTTGTCTGTGACGGGTGGTTATAAATAAAGAAAGCGTAGCGTGGAATTAAGAGTAGGGGTATGATATAGCATTGTGAAAATGTAAGATTATAAAATTGAAGGTATCAGGGGTTGGTTCGGAATGTATGTATAAATAATTCCTGTAAACACCTAAAAAATGAAAGGGTTCGTCAATAAGTATTTACATTAGGAGCCATTCCAGCGAACCTTTTACTATTTTACTAGGTACGCGAGTAGTGAACCATCAGTATTGTATTACAGGCTCGAATATTTCCTTTGGGGAAACATGGAGAAAATTATTTCTTCCTTACCCAAGGATATCACAATCCTTGTTTGGATCATGTTCAGAATCGTAACAAGCACGATGTCTTTAATCGATGACAGCGCTGTTTCGATCTTTCGGATCTCATCAGGTGGACCTTGACCATTTACTATGATTATTTGGATGGCTCAGTACTTATTGAAATTTGAATCCAATTTGTATCATACCTGACTACTAATAGCCCACTAATAGCTGAAATAAACGGTCGACAATGACCTTTCAAGCGGTTTAAAAAGTCCAAGGTCAAGGTCAATTTGCTTGAAAGAAGCTGATCATACATCACTAGATAAACAGTATACATGACTTCAATGATACAGTTAATATATATAATTTGACTACAATACCCGAATAAATGTGCCCTAGATTTTCAGTTTTACTTTTATATGTACCTTCGACATCAATCACTTATTTAAAGAGAATGCTAATATTATTCATCATCATTTATGTAAAAATTCTCACATACAATGACCTTGCAAATAACTTTGGAATCTAAAGTGAATATAAATTAGCCACTAAGTAGTAAAATGAATCCAAATTGACGGTTCGTATCACTATGGTTTTATCAGGCTTACAGTATAATTTATCCGGAAATATTTTTTAGTAGTGTGTTCCAAAATATTTGTTTTATTAATTGAGCATTATTACGGTTCTAAACTGCTAGTACATAAAATAAAACAGTCAGGATTGACAGTATAGTTATAATAATAATTCCATTTTATTTCTCAGTGTACGAAACTGTTAAAAGCAACAAATGCTGCCTTACAATAAAACTAGTGAAAATAAAACAGATACATATCTCTACTATAAACAATAAACTAGGTCATAAATATATTTAGACATGATAAAATAACTAACACTGATGTTCCGGTACCGTTTACTGAAAAAGCGGTGTTGCCGTATCCCAGTAATCAATAGAAACAAAATTCTGAAATTGTGAGATTTTACTGAATTTGACATGTGCAATTCATTGCAATAAAAATAAGTAGAGGATTCTATTTAAAATAAAATAGAATCGGGGATATTTGTTTAAAAATTTGGAAAAATAATTTATAACTTGGCAACGTCGCAAACGCGAAAAAAAATATTACAAGGCGAGATAGGGTATTAGTATATATTTCGATTTAAAATAAAAAAACAGGGTGTTACTTTTAAAAAAACAAAGTAAAATGACCTTCAAGCTGCCATAATTTAAAATTGTGATATAAGAAGATATATATCCAAATCCGTGGTGAAGAACGAGGTTTGCCGAATTTGCTGGAACTACTGGTTTTCCACGCTCGAGCTTATACAAGCCAATAAGCCCGACATAGTCTTCCTTGATCACCAACAGAAAGCAATGTTCGTCATCGAATTCTCGGCGCCTACCCAGGCGAACATCGTCTCCAAGGAGGAGGATGCAGACCAAATGGCAGAAGCTCCTCGGACAACTTCTCAGGCTCTGGCCGGACTACACTGTGAGTCTGCTAGTAATAATCATTAGATTCCTAGTTGCTATGAGCGATCCGCTTCTCTATGCACCACGTAAAATGCTTCGTCTAATAATTATAGGACGCACGATTAGCGGAGCCAGTGATTGCTCACCTCACGGTGTGACTAGTAGTCACTGGGCATTGGCACAGCAGCCCGGTGTATCGGATCCCAGGTTTCACCATTTCTGTGTTAAGTTTTATTTATATTACTCTCTCTGTTTTATTTTCTATATTTTTGGCAACATGTCAACAGTTAAATGTCCCGGTTTTTCTAATTTTGATTGTTTTGCCGACCTGAATTTTGTAATGATTGTTTAAATCTTTTAGATGTTAACTGTGAATTTAATGTGTAAATTTTTTTAAAATTAAAATTTATATGTTAGACTAAATTGTCAAAGTTAATACTCAACGTTTCTCAATTTATACCTTTACTTATATATTTTTCGTCTTTATATGAATTTTAGCCCCGAAGAAGGCGTTAAATAAACGCCTAAACGTGGGCTATTTGAGTAAAAAACCTCTTGCAGCAAAATCCGAAGAATCTCTTCCATCATTTATATTGTTACTTTAAATTATTTCACTCTTGTCTTGATCATAAGAATTGAAAAGTAAGAAAGCAGATACCTGTGTGAGTATTAAATAATCAACCTTCACGCCACTTTTTTTAGTTCCCTTCCCTTCCCACATTACAAATTGGAAGTGACGCAGTTATGAAGCTCACACTTCATTTCGCCTCTGACGCAACATGTTTACCGGAGCGTCTCATTTGATTAATTACTTTTTTAAGTTCTGTTACCTTCTTCTTGGCAGTAAACAAGATATAATACGCAAGATGATGTAAGACCTTCAGACAGAAATTAATTATGCAAGTACTTTAATTCTATTCATGTCAAAGAAAATGCTGACTAACACTTATACATGGGTCATCCAACTTGTAAAACTTAAACGTTGACTAAATATGGAGCTTTCTTGTTTGCATGTTCTACCTATATGGATCAATTGACCCCAAACAATTACATTGAATTTGTAAAGACAACAACGAGCGACACAATCATTTAAAAATGATTTTCATACAATTTTTGCAATAACAGGTTTGACACGTTTCTCCTTCTTATTCCGTGGCGTTTTCACTTTTATTGGCAAAGCATTAATATTGTGGAGTCTCGCTAGGTGAGGATAACCACAATCTACAAATATATCAACTCAAACATTTCATGACTCTAATTTTATTTAAATATGAACCAAAATCATCAGGCATTTCAAAGTCTGGCTGCCCTAATTGTTTTATTAAGGCCTAAATTGATCTGAAAATCGAAAAGCATTAAAAATCGAAGTTTGGCGACCACTTGGAGATACCTTTGTTTCTTACTAATCATAGATATTTACAATAAATATAGTAACTAAAAAACACGCTTTTAAAGAACATCGGACTAAAAAATAAAAAATATTTTTTAAAATAAGCCAAAAAAATGATGAACGGAAAATACTAGTATTATTGTGGAAAAGCGTCGGGCGCTCGATTTATGAGTAATATGGCACAAAGCGCCCACGCTTTATTCACTATCATACTATTATTTTTCGTTATTGTTTTAAGCTTATTTTAAACATTATTTTCAATTTTTTTGAAGGGTATTTTTTTAATTTCTTCTATAAGTTTACAACAAATTGAAAAAGAACACGCATTAGTTCACTAATGCATTTATTAATCCTCAGTGTAACGAAGATGAGCAATTATTGTTTTTGATCAATATTCATAGCGCAATCATCACCATTACTGCATAATCCATAACTAAAGCTGTCAACTTTCCTGAATAAATTTCACAAAAGTATAACTCCCAAACAGTTGGATGTCATTCATTTTAAGCTTTCGTTGCTACGCCTGTGTGTGATATTACCAAACTTTAAGGTGTCTGCGCCATCTATTAGTCAGCGGATACGACCGCTGGTCCGACGGGTTTGAAGCCGTCAAAATCATTTTCAATCATTTCATGGATCGTTCAATGTTACAACTCACACACAAACATACAGATGAATCTAATAAAAGCGTGTTAAAAGCTTATAGCTCACCCTAAATAGTTTTCGGAAATTAGCGAAAAATGACAACAAACTACTTCCTGGCAGAGCTAACAATCAGTAAAATACTTATTCCAAGTTAATTTTGTAAAAACATTTTGTGCTTTAATGAAGGCTACAGAAGTGATTGAAACGTTAATGAATAGTTTACATTTCAATAGACATGGTTTTATTATGAGCCAGTGAAGCGCGGTGAATCATTAGAATCGTTTTGATGTCAAACGCTGTTTTCAATTAGCCCACCGGAAATGCGTCAATTTTTAAAAATAAAACGTACTATATGAAGTCACTCCAAGCAATCTCTAATAAATACAATAAAAACCTCTTGATACAAGAAATTCTACATACAGCTTATTGGATTCAACAAACAAATTCAGGAACAATATACATCTGTAGACCAGCGAACGTAGGAATTCGTGGAAATAAAATCGCAGATGTATCTGCAAAGGAAGCTGCTGATGAGGAATCAGTTACACCCAAAGATCTAAAATAAGACGGAGGTGCTTGACAAATGGCAGCAGGAATGGAACCGAAGGACCAACCAACTTAGAACATCAAAGCTTCCACAAATACCTGAAAACTACCCCCGGATCTCATATCAGTCTCACTCTGACCCATATCATCCTAGACTGCTCTGTTTACGCTCATCCTCGGCAATTTCATAATATTCCGCACAACGTGGAGATATGTCTAACCAATACAAATTGTAATGTTTTACACTTTCCGCAAAAATAAAATTGCAAGAAAATTCAATTTTTTTATAGTTTTAATATACGTTGAATGATATCGAGGCGTTTGTAACTACAAAAATCCTTCAACACACATCCAATAAATATCTGAGTCTTACATAACCTCCATCTGCGACTAACAGCCATAGCAGTTGATGCTGTGAAACAAAAAAAAACATATGGCTGCACGACATTATATTTATTTCCACAGTACCCCTTATCAATGCATCGCTGCCAAAGATAATATGGGAAAGAGCAAACTAGCGAACTAACAGAAAGTTAAGATTTTCATAGTTTATATTAGATGACAGGTTAAAAAGGCTTTTCCTCTTGACCACGGTAGTACTTTGGCTTATGCTCACATTGAAGTGTATTTGAGGAAGGCTTCTAAATACGATATTCGTAGAGCCTCTCCCGTAACTCGGAAGCTTTTAGATAAAAACTTCTCGTTTCCATCAAATGCTATCCATCGAGCGTACTCCTCGTAAAAGTTAAAAACGTAGTCAGTTGGCGCTGGCATGAGCTTTTGTGGGTTAACGCCATACATGAAAAACTGAGGAAAGTTCTGGGAATATTTTTGTATCCAATTTAACTTCGAGGTTGTTAAAAACTTTCTCATTTTTGTTACACAATGTTTGAAAGGGCGTACATGCATTCACGTGTCGTGTGTATGTGCAGACTGTCCCTAAAGTAATGGTACACTGCAAAATTGTTTGGGTAAAAGTGTTAATATTTAGGCAATCTTGTCTTAGTCGAAAATTTGATAATTGCAAGAATTCACGGTATATCAAAGGTACGTCATTTAGTTTTCTCTGGATTATTCTGCGTCGGTAAAAGATACGAAATTAGGCACACAGTGGTCTTTTTGAGGCGAGAATTTCACATAAGTTCTTAGTTCAGATGTCTCTCAATAAACTTTACATTTTTTAGACTTTAGGTATATTAAACTGAACCTTGAATATTAATAAATATTCTCTTCTTTCTGAAAAAAATGCATACTTTGTAAGCATTGCTACAAGCAACAGTTTTCCAGATGTTTGCGTATTAATTAGTCAGTACACATTCCCAAATCTAAGGCTGCGTTTCTTCCAGAGATGTGCAAAGATGTGTTACGAGGAATTTGTTTTTAACGAACCCATAGAATCGCTTGAATTACCTCGCCTGGGTCAGCATGGCTCTGTTGGAAACGACTTAGAGGCATGTTGGCGAGAAATGTGTGCTAGGTGTGTGTTTCGAGAAATATTAGCTATAAATATGTTGCGAGAGATGTGCGCTCTGGATGTAAGCGAGCAAAAAGAAAAATCTGAAAAGAGCTCGTTACATATCTTCGCTTCGCAACGCTCATCTGCACACCGTTTCACAACTTCGCCACACATCTTCGTACCGCTCATCTTCCTAGCACATCTCTGGTGGAAAAATCCACACCGTTTCACAGCTCTGCTACACGTCCTCACTGCTCTCATTTCCCTAGCACATTTCTGGTGAAAACGCAGCCTAGACTTGTGACAAATTAGGCTACGGTTAGTAAAAATATTGAGATTATAACCACCTTACATCTGCGAACAGATGCCATGAAGGTCGCAACTTGTCTGTATTTCGGTTACTATTAACTTTTTGTATAAAGGTAAATTTGCTTAAATCTCAATATATCTTTCAAAGGAATCTGTGGTTCTGCTGAGTATCATTAATTTATGGATATTCTGCATGCACCTCAGAGTAATAATAGTCCTCGTATTACTACTTTATGACATGCACATTGCACACCCTTTAGAACAAAACTCGCTATGATATTGGCTCCTGTAAATGCAGGCCATGAAAAATTTGTATGCGAATTTTCCTACTCCAGCAAGCTGGAAGTATCAAGCTATTGATCCATGGTACTTGAAGCTATCAGAAGCCAGAGAATCTCTCGCAGAAACCTTTGTGCTAAATAAACTCCAGTTGCCTGTTGCCCTGTTGACGAGTTATTAGGAAAAAATAAAATAATAGTTGCAAATCATACTTCTGTACAGGGTCAGGTTGGTGGAATCTCAGCGTTTTTGGTCAGAAGATCTGAAGTTTTGCTGTTTAACATAACTCTGCACCCTGTACTTCTATTACTATGCAAGATTAGTTTCAGAAAAACTTTCAACAACCTACCGACGGACACTGACATTCTCGGAAAATATCCAGATCCTCCGACGCATAGGTTATAACAAATTGGTTTGTGACAAACATTTTTCATAATGGCCTTATAGGTGACCTAAACATCAGTAAAGTCAATCTTCATATGAGTTTTTTATTCATGGGCCAGTAAAGGGTGGTGGAGCACGCACTATAGTTTGAAAGAAAATCTAGTTCTTGTAAGAAGACTATTCCACGATATAGTAGCAACGCTCGATGTGTACCCGGTAGTAAATTTTATAGCACTCTAATGTCTCAAAAGTTAGTCTCTCAAAACTACAGCTATACGTGGTTATACATTGAACAACCGTTAATGCAGGCCGTTCTATATCCAGGGTAGTACTGAAATAATTTTTATATTACTAGTAAAACTTATAAATGAGACTGTGATTTCCGCAAAATATCGAATTATCTATCTAAATGTCTAGATGTACTTCTACTGTCGGACTACGGACTATAATTTTCTTAACACAGCGGACTACCTTATCTTGGATTGAGGTAAAAAATTATTATGATTAATATTACAAATAAATGAAATGAAAATGAAAAATTCCGAAAACGTGGGCTAGTTATCGGTGCTTTAAGATATAGGAAGAATCTAAAAAAGCTGAGCTTATTGAATTTCTTGAAAAACAACATATCACCAGAAATTGAGATACCTATTAGAATTAGCAAAACGTTACAACTTTGATAAAAAGTATATCGTTGATGAATGCCATTGGGTGTTAAGTTTTGGGGCCACCCTTTTTTGTTTTCTTATTTTCAGTTCGGTTGAATTAACGCGAAGCGGACATCCAGCGAAATAGACTGCAATCCATTGAGAACTGCTCATGTGCTCCACCAAACGAACTTTGGCATAAATGAGCGATGGAGAGAGAAATGGGAACGGGAGGTAGCTCCAATGTATCACGTCATGTCGTGCATCACCAGCGAACCTACAGGATTCGATCTCCCTCGCAGAACTTGGACATCTCTTAACCGAATCAGAACCAACTGTGGAAGATGCACCGACTCCTTACACAGGTGGGGCAAACTTCCTTCAGCCGCATGCGATTGTGGAGCTGATAGGCAGACCATCAGCCACATAGTGCAAGACTGACCAATAAGAGCATATGCAGGCAATTTAGAAGATTTCCTAATGGCTACGCAGGAGGCAATTGATTATATATCAAAACTCGACATCTGTTTGTAAATATATACATATATGTACTGTGATGTAAGCCATACGCTAAATAAATAACGTGAAGCGATTTAAAAAGAAATATCAGAAAGTATAATAATCTCCCCGAAAGCTCATCAGCAATTATTAAACTTATTAGATATATAACTCAAGAGCGAGCAATGGCGAAAAAGCATTAAACATGTAATATTTGCTATTAAAAATAATAATAATTATTAATAGAAGTAAAGCCGTCATGTTTAAATACACGGCCGAATGACCTTATTATCAACCTAAATGATAGCGACTCATCTGGCTCTGATTTTAGTATGTGTAAAATTTTTTTAATTTCCTCATTTTTCATTTGCATTCTCAAATAATATTGTTAGAATGCAAGTTTGATTTGTACTTGTTGTACATTTTATGATGATGAATAATATCTATTAAAAATCTAGCAGGCAATACGTTTGGTTTTATTCTCTAATGTTAGTGCGGCGCTGGATGAGAACCGTCCAAACACATCCGGCACGCGACAGTGCGTTGTATAATACAGTGTTTCTCAGCCGCCGCGCCGGTCCGCGGATCGACACCGGTCCGCAAGAAATGTTTACCGGTCCGCGAAATATCGCTATCTGTCCAAAATCCAAAGTGTTATCGACCGACTACCGATATTGCAACAGTACCTATATTACAATAATAATAGTTTACTAGTTTAGAAAATAATATGATCTGCGGAAAAATAGTTTTCGATCACTATTATCCCCCAGAGGAAGATGTGCATTCAGGTAATCTATGGATAATCAATCCATTTATTAATAATCCCAATAACGACCTCACTACACAGCCGAGGAAACAGAACTTATTGACCTGTCTTCAGATCTAGGACTTAAGTGACTTAGGTCACAGTTCAATCCAGTAAATATATCTATATCTATTCTGGATACAGACTGCAACACAATACCCCCATCTTCATGCAAAAGCGTTGTAGTCTTTATTGCCTTTTCCCTCAGCTTATTTGTGTGCAACTACATTTTCGACTATGACTGTTATAAAGACGAAACATAGAAATCGACTTGCTCCTGCGCCTGCGTTACGTATTCTTGTAACTGGTTTAAAGTCCAGGATTGATATTTTAGTCAGCAACAAGGACTAGCAGCAATCTCGTTAATTTTAGTTTTTAATATATCCTTCAATTTTATATCTTGCTTATTTTGTATCTGCTTACGCTGTTCACATTTCAATTCGTTGTTGTTTTTGCTGATATATTAATTATTCTCGATGCAATGTTTCAAGATAGTTGAGTATACAAATGTAAAATAAAAAATAAAATGCTTTCAAAATCATGCTTGTCTTCAATATTTATCTTTGTGGAAAATTATGCCAATGGGTCGCATAATTAAAATTACCGGTCCGCGAGAATGTGCCGAAATATTTTACCGGTACTTGGAGTAAATCCGGTTGTGAAACACTGGTATAATACATGCTTATGGACATTAAAAGGGATTAACTTTTTGAGAAATTAGGGCCATGATATTACTGCCGGGTATATTTCGAATGTCTTTACTCTAACCATGCATCAATACTTTCAACATTCTTGTCTTGAGTAGTCCCCTCTACGCATACCGATCAAAACTTTCTACTTTCATTAAAAAAATCCGCCCACAACCGTCTACTTCCTTTTTTCCGTTCGCCGTAAAACCAATTCCGTCCCAGCGGTCAGCATTAAAAAACTCGAAAGCGGCCTCAACTGCGGAACGTCCGTATGCCGAATGCCGCAATTGGACGGAAAAGAACGCGATAGAAAGAGAGGATAAAAAGACGCTAGGGAGGGGGGTTACGGCCCTAGCCCTTATTCGTGCGTCGACCGTCCCGTAAAAATGATGCAGTTCTTTCCTACCCCTCGCCAGTTCGCTTGGATGCGGCTAGGGCATTTTTAAAACACACCCTTCTTCCGGGTTTCACCGAGGGAGAGGGGGATAGAGACACAGTTTGTCGATATTTCTTCTACGTTTCTTAAGTCGGGGGCGATCGATATAAGATCGCCTCATTTTCATAATTACAGGATGATTTTAGGTTACTAAACTTACGGAAGTTAGATAATCATTAAATATCTTAAACATACTGTGTGACCATCGTAAATTGACCAACGCGGCATGAGGAAGGGTAGCGGAATGTTCCCTCAGGTAGCAATCGTCATTATCATGTCAATTTAAAAAGGGATAGGAAAGATGGGTATAACAGAGACATTAAATATTGTCTGCTGCGATTATCCAATTCCGATGCTGTACCGTTTTTAAGGTGGGGAATAAAATCTGCTGTTGTCGGTTGTAGCTATAAGTTTTATGAGGTAGATAAATAGGGTATTAAGTGAAAATAAATTATTTGCCGTTTCCTTCATAATATCAAATAAAACAAGTCGTAAAAGTTGGAAACAGAATAGTTATTAAGAGTTATGGCAACTTCCTTACTTCTTTCACCGAATTCTCTTCGTTAATTGGTCAATTTACGTTAGTTACACAGTATTAAACGTATCGAATACACAAACAAAGATTCCAGTTGATTGACTCAGTACAGTCCATTCCACGTAGGAAGATAACAGTGACGTCATACAACTGATGATGTACGAGCGTGAACAACATGGCGGCTGACACTGTTTATAACCAGAGGAGTAACACTTGTGTTATGAATTTGAGTTTGACTAATTTGTTAGACAAATGGTATGATGGAAAAAGTAAGTAATTGATGATCTGATTTATTTCAAACGACTTTTGATACAATGTTATTGTGCCTCATACGTAGAAAACTGGTGATTAGCGGAGTGTTTGCGTGACTTAAATAGACATTGAAAAAAATAAAGAATTTTATACTATATTTGAAAATGATTGATAGCTAACATTTTATGGCCTAGGTGCTAATTAGGTAAAATACAGGATCGCTTAAAGCAGAAAAAATGTAAATATTTAAACTTTCTCATTTTAGTTTTTCACAAGACTTTTGGGAGGACCACTCTTGACATACCTCGAATACAATACATCATAAATGCAAATTAGGAATCCTTAGCGGATTAAGCAACAATTGTAGGCTTCAGTAGCGTAGAACATGAATTTACTTTATGATAAAAATGTTATATTGCATATTAAGTTAGGGCATTGTCTTAACATGTTATATTGATCTCAGTTTTCTGATTTCTCTTAAATACTGCCTCCTCCAATAAATAATATCTTCTTTTTCTATGAGAGCAGATTTTCTGTCCTGTTTCGCATAAACGAAATCCAGTTCATGTAAAACTTTCCATAATTTGTCTCTTTTTAAGTTTGGCAAGCTCTGGTCTTTATTAATTTCTACTAAAGCTTTGTCCAAAGTAGGTATTACTTTTTGGAAATAAAATGAGTGCACTTTTTTCGTATCATTTGTTGACTGTTGACTTTTTCGGTGGTACTTCCATCCTTTCGTTGCTTCAGCAGTCTATAAATGGTTGCTTCTCCCACTCCAGTCATAATTGAACACTGAGAAACTATACTCCGAACACTGCTAGTTATATGTTCATGTACAAGTGCGTCATGTACATTTAATATTACAGTTTTCAAATGCACCGTTAACTGACACTTTAATTTCACAGGAGTAAAATTTAACGTTTGTGCCATTTTTATTACACCTAATTAATATCACTACTAACAAGTCTGCGTGTTACACTATACCGACCGTAACGTAAATTTTAACTAAAATTAAACAGGGAATCTGCTTACAGGTCTTGGAAAAGTACCTGCGTCATTCTTTGCGGAAATCCCTAATTACCTGCTCATTCACAACTTACATTTAAAAGAGCACGTTTAGTATTTTAGGGGTCCTATGGTTTACATTTTCTAGAGATCAAAAATACATCTTAACAGATATAAGCATCGAATTTTATTAAGTATATCCATCTCTTCGTTATATTTAAGTAAATTATACACGCAGTTTACCAGGTTGAAAATATATATTATTGTATATAGGTAAATTCACAACATTTCATGTTAGAAATTCTCCGTCACTGTTTTCAGGTGCTACCCTCGATTTTACCTGCGATGCGATAAAATTTTAGGTATCACGAATTTTTAAATAGACTATAATAGATTAAATAGTCAGGCAACGCGTCACTTCTCTTTGAATGATACTTTGTTGTCTATCCAAATCTGATAATACCAGAAAATCACCAATTACAACTGCTCTTTAATTGGAGCCTGATGGTTTTTAACCCTGCAGTTTAATGGGCAGATATTTGGGCGACCTAAACACCAGAAGAAGTGAATAGTAATCTAACTGTTGCTCAAGAACCCCCTGGGTTTGAGCTCCACCGAAAGGAATGGTCAACCGTAAACAGAATTCGCACGTCGCACGGAGTGTGGCTCTGATTTGTTGTTTAGAGTATATCCAGGTAACAACAAGGACTTTCTCCAAGCCTAACCATCAGACATAAAATGGATTTCCAGGTTCGATATGAACCTATAGCCTAGTTACTATTTAGATAAAAAAAGCAAGAAAAGCTCTTTCACTTGTTTATGACTGTTTTCATGTGTAGGTACTATATAACCATATGTTAAATAAATAATGATAATACCAAATCTCATGAACATTTTCGCGGAACATGTACGTGGGAGATATAGTAGTAAAGCCTAATCAAACACAATAAGTTGTATATACATACTGCAGTTGATTTATGCCCTTTAGCATATACGAGCGGAGGCAATTCTAAGGAGTTAGATGGTTGTACGAAGCTTTATACATTTTTTTAACGACGAAAGCATTCACATTTGTACTTAAGGGACTTGTGATGGTAGTTGAAGTAAACAATCGACACAAGCTTTAAGAAGGCCTGTGAGCGTAAGCCTACTATACTATATTTAACGATTCCTTACAATTATTGTCTGCCTTTGGCCCTCATGTGTTGAAATATAAACGTTTTACGTGATAACGCATCCGCCACCCTTCTGGCTTTTTTCAAAATACAAATAATTTGACAAAAATTTAATGCACAGCGATCAATCATTTATTGGTTTCCACGGACTGCACATCAATAATTTAGGAAGTCACAATCGACCAATAAATATCGTCACTAATTTCAAATGAATCTTTATTAAACTCCTTACTCTTTAGTGAATGCTACAGTAGTAGCAAAAACATTAGTTTATATTTCGACAGATGCGATTTTAGCTTAGGGGGGCAGTAGAGCTCCATAAGTGAAAGAAGAATCAAGGTCATGGAGTAAGTTTAAGAAATTAGTTCTCTACTTGACATATAGAATTATACTCGACAACTTCGAATACCTGGCTTTTAGTTTTAATTTCTGGTGAAATTGTGATAAAATAATCCTCAGCAAATGGAGCCTCTTTATCGTCCTCAAGAACCAAAACGTTAGAGAAGTCAACTGGTCTCCAGAGTGCCATTACAATTCCTCCCCCCCCCCCCCTCCCTCGAGAATAACTACCACCAACAACAAGGATCAAATACGTTAGGACACTGTTATTAATCATAAATTCAGGAAGTCTAACACAAAAGTGCATAAACTTTCTACTTCGTAAGGGGCCTGGGTACACACATTTATACATAATGTATTAAATTTGCTATGTAAAACACAGATTCGCATTTCGAATAGAACTCGCTTGGTTTTCAAACTGCATACAAACACAGTATATCAGATGGTGATAGTTAAGACCTTAGTGTGCAAAAAAACTAACAATGCAAAATCATACATTCTTCAAATGTGTGTAATTTAACAACCAAACCGATATCACAAGGTCACCGCAGTGACATAGCGCAAGCTTTCTTCTTCCATTTGCCTTTCGAATCACTACTGTAAGTAGCTTCTAAATGTGAAATTTATTTTCAGGACGACCTTTGGTCCTTACCTTTGGACCTTAAGTTTAGACTTTTGGACTTACCTTTTAGACACACATACTGGAGAAAGGAACAGGCGGCCGCACCCCCTCGCTAACACTGGAATACAGATTTTCTTGGATTCTCAATTTCGTGCGCTATACCCTAGACCCTTAAAGCACCGATTACTAACACACATTTCCAGACTAAGCATGACGATTTTCTACCTGAGTCGAAGATAAGGTAAGTAAGTAAACATAATTCGACATTGCACGGAAATGATAGTCTGACTTACTGCTAATATAAAAATTATTTCAGTAGTACCCTGGAAAAGAACGATCTGCAATAAAGGGTTGTTTAATGTATAGTTACGAATAACCGTGGTTTTGGAAGATCTGAGAGATTTGAGTCATAAAATTTGCTGCCGGGTATATTTCGAATACTCACCAAAACGTCAGTATATTATGTGGTATTGATAGGCTGTTGAGGCGTGCTTTACCAGAGGGACAACCACAGTGTCAGCAACTCTGTTTCATTTTTTACTTTGTACTGCCTTGTAATAACCAGAACGAAAACAAATTCGTTTTGCCACGGGTACTTTTTGTATAACCCTTTCTTCCGAACCCTCGCTTAACAGAAAGTGGGAGAGGGAGGGGAATCGTGAGGGAGGTAACGGGCAGCGCAAAGACTCATCGATATTTCTTGGGCGCTTCTTATTTGTTTTTCGAGGGGGTTGAAAACGGAGCAGGGGAGGTAGGGAGCGGAGAAGGGAAGGACATGGGGCTCACGATGAATAAGACGCTATTAATTTTCGTAATGGGGAATTAAGGGCCTGGAACAGGGGACGTGCAGGTTCTTGCTCGTGAAGGTTCAGAATGACAGATTGATGGGCTTGATTAAGTAGACCAATTCACAGTTACGTGTTTGAATTATTGTATGGTGAACGTTAAAATGATGCATCCAGTGAGTCAAAATACAGTTTCATTAGGCATCTTCACAGGGCTGTGACGAAGTGCAGTTTAAATACACGGTGCAATAGATAACGGAATCCAAAGAATATAAAATGCTAGAGCTCTCAGTTTTTATAATAATAATAATATGTTGAAGTCGAACACTAAGGGCTTATAATGGCTTGCCAAGACGGTATCGTTAACACCTTGGTATACCGTAGTAGGGTAATGGATGTAGATGTACCCAATACACGGTCATTGTGTGGTGAGTAGTCAGTGGGTAATGGAATAGCAGCTCGGTGAAATCCCGGGCTGCACGTTTTTATTAAAAAAAAAGTATTTATCCGTCCAGATCCTTTTACAGATATGGGATATGTCACTACAGTATTACAAATGGTAATAACAAATGCAATCAATATTTTTACCGATATAGGGTATTTAGGCATGACTAAGGATCAATTTGTCTTTTTTATAGTTTAGGTTCATGCTTTAGCAAAGATGCTGCTTGTAGACAAATCTAATAAAATGAAACAACAGACTATTGCGCGGTACATATCGTATTGATATTGAATAAGCTTTAGGTTTTTCTCTTTGTGAGAGATTATCTCTACAAACTGCATACTACATCCTAACATTCTATTATTAACGTGCTTCATTCGTAGTGTTTTGTGTTTATTAATATATATTCAGCCATATCCACACTAACCTAATTATAAATTTATGGCAGCCGTGGATACATCTTCCTGGAAAGATGGTTCGCTTCACAAACAAAATACTCTCCGGTTAGGCAACATTGCAGGCACTCTCATTGGTATCTGTGTATGATTCCAAATAATGCTACTTTATGCGAATTTATGAATTCTGATCTTGAACGTATCTACAATTTCAACAATCAACATCCAGTGGTGATCGTTGAGGGCGAATGGTTATCTTACGTCAAGACATCGTATGTAGTCCTCCAACATACGAGTATATACGATTGGCAGTAATGGATCTGGAGTGCAAAATCTCCAATGCAACTAATAGAGAAGATACATGCGGGCAAAACTATTCGTTAAAAAGAGACACCTAACTCCTCATAAATCCTACATTCCCACTACATTCACAGACAAGACGCAGTAAGACGGTGGAACGCATTCACATATTAGCATCTTACTCTAAGCGACTATCGCATGTTGCCAGGATATACATATATTTATATTTACCATGAACACTGACAAAAATTGCCAACCTTTGGCATACATGAATGACAGAAATGGCGAGTTCGCGGTTGCAAATGCCAAAACCAATATTCTGTGAGTGAAGGTGAGCTCTGACCTACGGAACTGCCAGAATATGTCGGATTGAAATTATCCTATATTTGCCTGTGATGAAGGTCATTTTTATTGTAGAAGCTAGGGCCTATTCTGATCCCCTCGGACTCCCAGGTGAGTCCCAGGTCGCTTAAGAGACCTTGGATTTCAGAAAGATTATATCAAAACTGGTGTTGGCACAGCCAACACTCCCAGCTTCACGCAACCTGGTACAAATTCAGGTTTTCAAATAATTTTTATTTCGAGATATTGCATTGGGGTGCTTTTGGATAACCAGAAATTATGAATTTCGTAGCTATCGTTATCTTGAGCAGTAATAAAAAATAGGTACATGAATCCTAATAACCATAACGAAGGTCGACCAATTTTACTTGCCTGCTCTCTCCCTCTCTCTCTCTCTCACTCTTTCTTTGGAAAGTCACTATGGTCAGTAAGTGTCAATTGTAAAACAACGGTCAATATTGTCGCTGCATGCGGCTAGCGCTTATTTTTGAGGGAAAACCAAATAAGTAGAAGTTCTCGTCGGTGCCCAGATTTGTAAGAAGTATAGGTTATTATTCACAAACAAAGGAGCCCTAATGAAAAAAAAATACTCTGGCAAATTCGATCTATGTTTGGAAGAATTTATATTATCGGAAAACGTTAATGACGATATTAAACGGAAAGAAATTTCACTTAGAGGAGCTGTAACACAAAATACAATCTTTGGAAGCCGGGGATATTAGCGTTGCTATTTTAAGGGCGGCTGCAAAAACAAGAAATCTGCGTGCCGTGTCAATGGCAAAAACTTTAGTGCAAAACGTGATGGCTCATTACCATGTTGTAATAAATGTTTAGTGGAGGCTTTGATCCAGTTTTTATAGACATGTTTTAATATTTCAAGTTATCTTATTTAATGATTAGGGTATTTGATATTCTGTGTTTTTTTCGATTTCTTGTGAAGCGATGAAAATATAATTTCTTTTAATTTTCTTCATATTTTTTCAAATAGCTGCCCTAATCTGTAATGTCAACTTTGTCCATGCATTGATGATCGATATCGTGAATGGCCGGACAAAGATGCAAAAACTAAAGTATGTTCAACCTTGTCCACGACTGACGCTCATTCTCGTTAGGCTTAGTTCAGATGACGCGCGTATAATGCGCGTCGACGTGGCACACGTTTGTTGCGTCTGTGTTAAGATGACACGCGTAGAACTTCGTACAACTTTTATATACAGGGTTATTCACGTTATTCGACACGGAGCATTATAGCTAAAGTATTTGATAAAAAAGAAAGCAATAATTTGGGATGGATAGAGAGCCATAAAGGCTACATTTTAAAAATATTTTTATGTTATACAGGGTGTCCCAAAAACACGAAATGTATCAAAGTTATGTTTTTTTAAATGGAACACCCCGTATATTATTACACATTCAGATTCCTTGGTGAATTCTAGTGTGACTTTATGTATCATATATGGGACCTAAAGCGAAGCGTTTAGGTGTAAGTCACCATTTTCGGTGTAAGTAGATATCAGGAAAAAATTGAATATCGCAGAGATTATAAAATATGGACGGCTGTGACTTTGCCGTTTTACTAAGCATAAAATGCGTCAGCTTTGGTGAGACTGTCAAATTTGAATTATGACTTTGGAGAAATCGGTCGATGAATTAAGGAAGCTTCGATCAGCGATAACTTGATTTTTTCAAATGGGAATGCCTAATTTTTTTATACGGTTAAACGTAGAATTTGATAGCCTTTCTAATGATATAGGGTTGTGAATATCAATCTCTGGTAGTTTTCATTTAATTTTAAATTTTCAAACAAATCGGCGATTTTCAATTTTTCTACCTATAAGCAACGTAGCAGGCCATGAAATATAAACAAAAACCTATTCAGGTAGAAGAAAACAACTAACTTAGCTGAATAATAAACACTAACTAGACTATAGGGACAAGATTATAAAAATTCCTTACAACAAATCAACTCTCCCAGAAACAACTGCGATAACATCTCTAAGGTCAAAGAGAAGCTGGAGTATGACAGTAGTAGATATTTTTTATAGTCTACAGGCTACGCAATTTACTAGAGGTTAAAAATTTCCAAGACAATTAAAAACCCTGATATGAAACAGAAACAACCAGCGACTGTTGCTCCAGCACGCAACTATCAATCATATGTAATGGTGTACAAAAGTACTAATTTGCGTCGAAGTCGATACCTCTGAATGGAGCCCTTCTATTTTTCAATATCTATTAGCAATATTGCAAAAAAGGGATACTGACAAATCAGATTTAAATTATCTGCCATTTAAGTTATGTTTTATAATTTGAACAAATTTTAATCCATTCTTCATTTTCTGCGACCTTGCTAATGGGTACTGAAGAATTTTCAGAACTCCAGTCAGAGGTACTTTTGACTTGAGTTTTGACAGAATTGCATACTTTTTTATACCATTAAATGTGAAATTTTATTATGAAAATAATAAACTGCTTACAACATTCTCTAGTAGTTTTTATTTTATTTCAAAATTTTTCATAGTTTTGGAAACTGCCAATCTCTAGTACATTGCAGTAGCTAGTGGGCCGTGAAAAAATCAATTTCGGCCATACTTCAGCCTCTCTTTGACCAAAGATATGTACCGCCGTTATATATGGTTAGACTTTGTTTGTTGTGAGTAATTTTTATAAATTTGTCCCTTTAGTCTAGTTCGTGTGTATTTTTCAGCTAAGTTAGTTGTTTTCTTCTACCTGAACAGGTGTTTGTTTATATTTCATGGCCTGCTTCGTTGCTTATAAGTAGGTATATTGAAAAACGCCGTTTTTTTTGAAAATTAAATGAAAACTACGAGAGACTGATAGTCACAACCTTATATCATTAGAAAGGTTGTCAAATTCTACGTTTAACCGTAAAGAAAAAATTAGGCATTCCTATTTGAAAAAATCAAGTTATCGCTGATCGAAGTTTCCTTAATTCATCGACCGATTTCTCCAAGCATAAACGTAATTTAAATTTGACAGTCTCATCAAAGCTGACGCATTTTATGCTTAGCAATACAGCAAAGTCACAGCCTTCCATATTTTATAATCTCTGCGATATTCAATTTTTTCCTGATATCTACTTATACCGAAAATGGTGATTTACACCTAAACGGTTCGCTTTAGGTCCCATATATGATACATAAAGTCACACTAGAATTCACCAAGGAATCTGAATATGCAATAATATATGGGGTGTTCCATTTAAAAAAGCATAACTTTGATACACTTCGTGTTTTTGGGACACCCTGTATAACATGAAAATATTTTTAAAATGTAGCCTTTATGGGTCTCTATCCGTCCCAAATTATTATTTTCTGTTTTATCAAATACTTTAGCCATAATGCTCCGTGTCAAATAACGTGAATAACCCTGTAGAGTGAGACTAGGCAATCGAGTGTCAGTTTATTTGTTGTTATTAACGAGAATGGATGTAGGAGAAGCTGTTTGTGTTTGGTTAGCATATAGAAGAAGAAAACGCCGTAGGAGGGAAAGGACACACTGGGTTCACCCAATTTTAAGGAATAGACTTTCTACAAGTTTTTACTTTACACTGTATCCCAGCCTGCGAAATGACGAACCTAAATTTTTATCATCCGATTTGCAAAACATTAGGACCAGTTCCTCCCAGGCGCTCTTTTTTGCCGTCTTATTTGAACATAATTTAGAATTCATGTCCCAAATCGTAGGCCTCTTCTCAATTTCATCAATGAAAACATCTGTACTAGATTCTTCTGTTTCCATTTCAATAGCATACGTGAGAAATACATTTTTGCAAAGAAACACCAGGTATGTCGACTAAACGCTAGAAAAGACGCGTGCCAACTGAACAGGCAATGAGAACGTTTCAACGAATTCGAATAGGTAGAAGCAGTAAACAAGGGTTTTGTTTGGACCCACTATGTCAAGCATATTATAAATATTGTGTTTATCGTTGTGTTTATCAAGCAGTTTGATGCTCGTAGCAGGCAATTAGGGAGGTAGAGGATCCCAGGCAAAAAATAGCAAAGGATAACTTGGCCACGTTGCCAGATCGTCTCCGTGTAAACCTATTGTATTTTCGTTGACAACTGACAATATATATTTTGCAGTCATTGCAGTAATAGTAAAGTTGAAAAAAGCGTGTGAGGAAAATCACAAAATAGACTTTTGCTCCAAAGGAAGATACTGATCAATTTATTGTTATTATACAGGGTGATACTTCTTTGTCAACTGTACATAGAAGTCGTTAAAATAAACAACTTTTTCAAATAACTCTTTCCCGAAAACTGAAAAATAAGCGAGTTACAAAATCGAAAAAAGTAAGTCTTGATTGTGTAATGTGTATCAAGACGTACCTACCTAGTCTGTTTGTATTTAGTTTTTTGCTTTTTTAGGTTGATCGTTTCGGGTTCATTGTTATAGTTTAGAGTAAAATTTGGGTTTTAACGGTGCATAAAGTATTAAAAGATCATTTTTAACAATTCCACAAATTTAATTCCCGCGGATTTCTGTAAAAAATAGCATCGTGTTTGTGAACACAGTGAATAATAATAACTGGGCCTTGCCAATATACAGATGCCTGTTAGAGCATGGACTGAGACGAGCCGATTAACAATTGACTAAACCCCAGTTAAACCATTTTAACCTCAACAATTGAACCCGTGAGGTTAGTTACTGAAACTTAAAAATACCATAGTAGTTTTTCAGCGGCCCGGGAGTGGCGTCCACACACAAACCAATCTCACCCCCATTTCGGTTTCCGCTAAATGATGTCAAGCCAATATTTCTGAAAAAACGTGACAACGTCGCATCAACGGAAATCCCACCATGACCCTTTCCTTTTTTCACCCTTTATTTACCAGACGACAGGTAGCGGACTCACTGAGTTCTATTGTTTGTTTTGGGTGATGGGTGCAAACGTGGTGCAAACCTTCTCACCGGTAAG
The DNA here is from genome assembly GCA_951848785.1 of Callosobruchus maculatus. NCBI lineage: Eukaryota > Metazoa > Arthropoda > Insecta > Coleoptera > Chrysomelidae > Callosobruchus > Callosobruchus maculatus. The sequence continues at coordinate 4,324,719 of CATOUR010000032.1, forward strand.
AAATGCCAGTGACGTCTCAAAAGGGGTGTAGCTCATGGAGCGAGAGAATATTATATTCATGTATTTCCATTTCGTTTACGTTTCTATTCCAGCTAATTCTCATGAACATGCAGTTTTTTTAGCTAACCGCGATTCATAAAACTGAGATTTGATATTTGATTAAATAAGAAACGTTTCGAAGTTAATGTCACTTTAAATTTGTTTTTCCAGTTTTACGTAAAATGAATTATTGAAAAAAAATTTATTTTGCGCCGTAAACAATTTATGCTAAATATGCTAAATTTATAAAAATAGTAGAATTTAAATAAATTTATTTTATACGTTTCTTGTCTTCAAACTTTATTGTTCATTTGTGTACCAGACGGTTACCTGTTGCAGGTTCCCTTCTTCAAAATGTTTCGATCTGTAATGATAGTCTCGGAACTGGGAAGATTGCGATACATAATGCTCATAAGTACCCGTTCCCATATATTATAGTTAATGTGTCTCTGTTTCTAAGGCAATAATAGGTAATACAGCAAATTTATTACTGCATTGCCTGTTGCTCCAATGTGAGAATCATACACTCCGAAGGTGAGAAGCCTGACAAAGGTGATAAAACCTCCCTTTTATATATTTTCAGGGCCAAATTCTTTCAAATACCAAATCATAATCACTAAGTAGATGGGTTCTTCAAGTTGTATTTTTTGTAGGTCTGTTGTATTTAAGTTTATTTTTAACATTATCTGGTAATAGAAATATGTATATTGAAATATATTGAAAAAGTTCAGTGTAAGTTTTCATTTAATGCACCCCAATGTAAGTACTTAGTAGTGTTGTAGTTCCCTTTCAAATATTCAAACAATTAGTGGACCCGTATGGTACATAAATAGTCCAATAAATTTGGACTGGCTGCGATTGGTCGTAAATCCTATGCCACGAGTATTTAAGATCTGGCATCTTTCATTTTTTCCTATCACTCTGTAATAGCTTCTCTTTTCTATATCCTCAACGTAATCGTCATTATCTTATAGCCACACCGTTGTATGCTTATCTCTTCAACGTATCTTGTTACTATTATTATTATTACATAGAACAAAGAAGAAAAATGTGCAGCCCGGGCTACTGCCCGCCGAGCTGCTCTTTCGTCACACGCTGACCATCACTCCCTCAAAAATAATGTCGTCTATGTCTGTATAATAAAAGCTCTTTAAATCCAGCGGATTTCTGTCAATTTCTGTAAACAATAACATCGTCTTTGTAAACAAGTGGTTAATAATAACACCAGGGTCATGGATACACTCACATGCCTGTTAGCGCATGGGCTTTGCTTCTTCTAGCCTATTCGAATTCGTTGGAACGTTTAGTATTTCAATGCGCGCGTACAATTTGTGATGCGCGCGTCCATGTGAACAGCTTGAATTAATTATGTGTATTTTCAAAACGAGAGTCAAGCGAACGCGCGACGGACGTGCGTCATCTGAACTAAGCCTTACAGCCTGGGCAATAACGATATTGGCCTGCCTATTTGGCTCTTAATGGCCGGCTAATGTCGTCAATGTTGAATTTGCAACAGTGGCCGCATCATATATATTATTATAATCTAATCCTCAAGGAGTGAAAATGACTAAATTTTCAACCGTATCTTTTTCACTATTATCTGTGCTCAGAAAGATCGATATGCTTGAAAGAGTCCGTTCCCACAAATTTCAATAGCCATTTTGTGTACATTTACCTGGATTCCAGATATCGATTAGATCGGCCTTTATACAAACCTATCTCGTGACTTTATAAAATAGCTGACGGTAGCACAATAAGCTCGAACAAAATTTGTACTAACCGCCGCGTTCTAATTTCCAGATCCCAGGACCAGCGCGCCGTCGGCGTCGCTTCAGCACAGCTTCGTCGGCGCCGCAAAGAAAGACTTGCCGACTTGAAACGAATCTGTGAAGAAAGAAAAATCAATAAAACCCTCAGAAATCCATTTAAATTGTAAATTGGGCTTCGCTCGGCGCAACCTCCCATTGGCGTAGCTGGAGGGTGACTAAGCTGAGGCGCTTAGAACTTCGTCGTCAACGAGGTGCAGCGGCTAGCCGAACCAAAGGCCGGCTTTGATGACGGAAATTTCATGCAGCTATAATAGCAGCACAGTATAGTATACTAAACAACCAGCTGAATATCTCTGAGAATTTCCTACATAAAAATAGTTACATAAAAATAGCCTTGATGGCGTCATTGTGGGTGAGAAGTCTGGATAGGGAAGTGAAAATAAAGAGTATCGATACTGATACCAATTCGATATTTTACTAGTTATTCAAGTACTGTATCGATTCTCTTATGTATCGATATCGACAACATGGATTATCAAAAATTTGCATATTAAAAAATAAACTGCTTAAAATGCTTTTTCAAGTTGGATGTATTTCCACTACCTTTTATAATCTCGGAATCTCTTTAAAGTATCTGTAGTAGAACTTAATTTTTTTAAAAAGATCCAATAATTACTTGTTATTAGTGGCATATTTAGATGTAATCAACAACGAGTATCATTGCGAGTACCGGAATGCAGAAAGGCGTCTAGCTTCATTGGACACCGCACCACGACTTGAACTACCCAGAGAAATAAAACAAAGAGGGAATGACCTCAACAACTCAAGATTTCCTTCTACATAAATAAAAAATGGGAATAAAACCTTAACCTAGTAGATGGCGGATAGTAGTATGAAAAAAGTTTAAGGAAAGGGATGTATTCGCTTGACTGAGCCGATTTGATATATGGTAGCGACAACTGCTGATGATTGCTCAGTAAAGGCGGGTTCATGAAACTTTTCCTTTGCCGCAATTTAGCTACAAATTAGCGTTTGTGTTAATTCTAAAGTTGAACCTACTGTCAGTAATGAAATTGTTCATGAAACAGCTTTGAATTTAACTTAAGAATTAGGCGTAAGGTAATTAACTTCCAACTTTACCTTACCTTAAAGATAATTCTAAATCCTGGGAGTGTCTGAGCATGCGCGAAACGCACATAACATAAAATTATGATCTGGTATGAGGCAACCACTCCTGAGATCACCTTACTGTTTTTATTAATCTTCATTTTTGGTCGTAGTTTTAAAAACAAATTTCGCCTTTCGCAAACAGTATAACCGCTAACCCACCAAATATTAAAAATATAACCTTAAAATCAAGACAGACCGTTGAAAACAGACTTTGTGAAACGTCACATCTGTCATCCTTAACGCCAAATTCAAGTTTCATGAACGTTCTCTTACGGCTGAAGTTAAGGATAAAGTTAATACTAACGCTCAATTTACGGCTAAGTTACGGCAAAGGAAAAGTTTCATGAACCCGCCTTAACACTTCTAAATTAATTTTAACCAAAAATACTACTGACAATGACAAACATTCAAGAGATCAGTTACACCTTTTAATGAGCTCCTGATTTTTTTCTCAGCAGTGAGAAATAATTACACGCGCATCCCCACTTTTGGATGATTTTTTATAGGGATGGTAACGATACTTCGATACTTGTACTTCTGCACTAATATCGACTATTTTTATCTTGGATACTTTTTGAGCGATTCCAAGATGGTATCGCTACTTTTGTATCGAAAATAATTATATAATTATTGACGGATGTAATCTGTTGCACCAAATTCTCTGTACGAACCAAACGCGCCTATGAGGCTAAAAAATATCGAGTTGGTACCGGTATCGATATTTTCATTGTCGCATCTGTACCCAAACTTCACAGCCGTAAAATTATCCATAAATCCTCCCAAGGCCAAATTTTGTGAGAACCATTTTTATATAGGAAATCCTCAGAGATACTATGCTGATTGTTTACTATGCTGTGATATGAGCGTCGACCTTACGTCAATGGTGTCCACCGACGTAAGACAGATACTCACCCAAAATGGCGGGATGCGTGTATGATTGCCGCCAACCCGAGATATTCTGCTGATTGTTTGATATACTGTGATAGTACTTAACCTGGCGGGACTGGCGCTTTCTTCTTGAGATCGGTAACTGGCTGTGGACTTGTACTCCGCATGGCCGTTTTAGTCAATTAGTCATGATTTTTTTCTAAATTTTAGCTTTGATTTATGGAGGTATGAAAGGTGTTAGTCAAATACAGATAGATCGTTATAGTCAAAACTCAAATCTAGCTTTAAGAAGGACACTGTAATAAACTGAATAAGTAATTCAAATAATAAAAAGGTGTTTATTTTTTAAATAAGATATTTAAGTTTATTTTCGACTTGGCGATTGTCAGCTGTGCTGTTTGCTTAACCAAGCATGCATCAGCTAATTACAGTAGAAGATACAATACTTAAAAAAACCACAAGCAGTCTAAATTTAATGTGAGGCTGATACGAAAAACAACAGCTTGGAACATGAAATCGTATACAGAGTGTTTTCAAAGTTGGGACTTTTCTTTTTATAAACAACTGCCTTTGAAGTGACAAAGTTATTGTATGATGAATCAGCAGCAGCAAGAATAAAAAAGGTAAGAAAATACTTACTATTCGTTCGCTGCGAAGGTTTAAGCGCGGTTCTGTTACATGAGTCTTATATGTATGGTTCGAAGCTCGCGCCGCAATAACTGGAAAGCCAAGTACTTCTTTTTCGATTTGGACCATTCGAGATTGTCTAGGTCGTCCAGCGTGTCTATTATGATGTGGATACAAATGTCGTCTGTAGGGGGAATATGGTCAACAAAATGATACGCATACACTCGCGAAGTTCGAGAGGCATTTTGACCACGTGTCTAAAGTTAGCAGAACAAATTATTAATAACACCACAATTCAAGGCTAGTTAAAGGCTAATTAAATGCCCTAATAAGAATTTTAATGCTTCACTTTTCTTAGTGAAAATCGCATGTTCTGACAACTTTAGATGAAGTCAGCAGGGTAACCCTGTATATAATGGTCATAATGTGTGCTAGTTTGTGGAACTGTTTTATCGAGAGGAACACGGAAAGTCGCTGGTATATAGGGTATTTCACTGAAATTATCGTTTTTTTAATTATAATCATTATATACAGGGTTGCTCTACTAACTTTTTCTCAAGTTGAACATGCGATATTTAGTCAAAAAAAGTGGAGCATTAAAATTCTTATTAGGGTACTCAATGAGCCTTTAATTAGCTCTTGAGTATGGTATTATCATTTTTCAATTATGATTATTATATACAGGTTTGCTCTGCCAACTTTTTCTAAAGTTAGCAGAACATGCGATATTTACTAGAAAAAAGAGGACCATTAAAATTCCTATTAGAGCACCTAATTAGCCTTTAATTAGCTTTTCATCATGGCGTTATCATTTTTTATGTATGACCATTATATACAGGGCTGCTCCGCTAGCTTTATCTATAGTTAGCAGAACATGCGATTTTCACTAAAAAAAGTGGAGCATTAAAATTCCTATTAGGGCATTTAATTAGCCTTTAATTGTAGTTTTATAAATAATTCGTTCTGCTGACTTTGTTCTGCTGACTTTAGACACGTATTTTGACCACACTCACCGCACAATAAACTCAAGTCCACCAGTTCATTATAGTTATACCGGCTGCACCACTTTTATTGTTTTTGACGGCTGATGTCAATAACTCAAGGGACATAAAATGCGCGCTACTACCTACATCTGTGCTCCATGGGTTTTCTTTTTTTTGCGTCTGTTTTGATCTAATCGCATAGGGACGAAATTAGAAATGAAACACACCGTATAAATATTCAAATATAAATAACTCTTCATGTTAAAGCATCGACAATATCCACTAGGTTAAATAATGTCAACCCGTGAAATTTTTAGTAGAAGATGTTAAAACAGAAACGTATTTCCAAATTATCAATCCTTTAAAATAACTTGTCTCTTACAACATATTCACGATACAGCGTACCTATCGATTTCGATCTAAAATAACCTCTTGAGTGCAACTTCCAATTTGCATGTTTTTCATCTTTTGATAACGCAGACACAGAAAGCAATAATGGTCTCCATATTTTGTATGAGCCGGGATAAATTGGAATCTGAATCCCGTTTACATCAAACACACTCAAATTTTCGGTACATCGCAAACAATCACGAGAAGTATCCAGAAATCGAAAAACAAATCGAAGGACGTAGATGAAAGGCGAAAAAGTATTTTATATTGTTGAAATTACTAGATTGAGAGCAATAAAGTAAGACACAGTTTTTCTCACTTGTATCAACATTCTTTATACATTATGATAAGCAAAACTTCATAGTCAAATTATCTTTGAATATCCTCTTGCACTGTTTGTTTTGTTATAGAATTACTTAGGGTCGTAATCATAGTCGATACTTAAGGGTCCCTTAAGTAAGGTTTTGTGTTTCGAAACCTTACTTGAGGGTTCCTTACTTAAGGCTCCCTTGAGTAATACTCAAGTGACGAAATGTCAACATGACATGTCAAGATAACATTTCATTGCAGTCAAGGCAATTTGTAGGTTAATTTTGGAGTAAGGTGTTTTCAGTTTCTATCGCATCCGGAAAAATGCCCGGCACAAAATAAGTACTCGCACAAAACAAAAAGAGATAACAGAAAACATCAAAATGCGTAGGCGTAAACATAACAAATTGACTTATATTTGAAATATGGCAACGGCGCCTAATAAATCCCGCCATATCGTAGATGGTGTCTAGGAAACAGATACACAAGGAAAGCCACACTTGAGGTTCCCTCAAGTATCCGTTGGGAACCTTAAGTATTACTCAAGGGACGATTATGAATACGGCCCTTAGGCAGTAAGTTTTTCTGTCCAGATCTGATATAACGTATGTTGCAAAAGCTTTGAGAATTTTTTTCAAAACTCAGGAGGTAGTTTCACCGTTGGAAACAGTTCAGAAATCGTTACCATGGTAACCAGTTAACATATCTAAACGTAACAATAAAACCATTTTGGTTATGATATAGGTTGTCAAAATGTCGTACAAATTAGATATTCGGAAGAGTATTTACAGTCTAGTTGGACGACTTGAAAAAAAAGAAATAGTTTGCCTATATCAAGATCAATATGTTTCTGTTGCCACAATTTATCGAGCGATGCGCGAATACGAAGAAGGTATTCCTTGTATAAATTTACCAAAAAGTGGACGTCCAAGAGCGTTGAATGCTGTACAGTTCAAAAAATAGTCAACAGAAGTGAATGTCGAGTTGGAACATCAACACGAAAACTTGGACGCATTTTTCACGTCAATGCTAGCACAATCTGAAGAGAAATGAAGAGAAATAACTTAAAATTCCGAAAAAGAAAAATTGTCCAAAGTATTCCCCATATCAGTTAGAAAGAATTCCTCAATGCAGTCGCAATTTACGTCGTACTCATTTTGCTGGCCACATAAAAATTATTCTTGATGATGAAGAGTATTTCATCATTTTATAACTCAGAAATCAAATGATGGTTTGTATACAAGAGACTTTGAAGCCTGTCCAGATAATGTAAAATTTGAACGAAAAAAAAGTTTGAAAACAAAGTGTTAGTGTGGTGCGCTATATCAGACAACTGTATTTCACAGCCGTACGTTGAACGAGTTAGGGCCGAAGCGGTTACCGCAGAAGTCTATACTCAAAGATGTTTGACTAAACTGCTCAATTTTTGTTAATACCCACCATGCTAATGACAATATAATGTTTTGGCCAGATCTGGCCTCAAGTCATTATGCTTTGCGTACGAAAAACTGGCTAGAACAACACGGAATACCTTTTGTACATCGGAACGACAACCCTCCCAATATTCCTGAAGCAAGACCTTTCGAAACTTTTTGGGCTCAACTGAGTGCCAAAGTTTATAACAATGGCTGGGAAGCTCAAACCGAACAGCAGTTAAGAAGCAGAATAATGCCAAAGATCAGAGAAATTGATTTAGAATCTGTCCAAAACCTAATGAGGAACATTATGAGGAAATTGCGAGCCGTGGAAGATCATGGCCCATTAGCAGTACTTTTTTTATAGTTCTTGTTACAGTTCAAATATATTATTGTGAGAAATTTTTTAATTTTTTGAAAAACTTCTCAAAACTTTTGCAACGTACGTTATTCGAATCCAACCCGGTAAAATAGAAAAAGGTAAGCGAGACTGGTTGGCACTAAATTTTATTTAATCGAAAAGCGATAATAGTATTTATTATAAGAAAAGGCGCAATTATACCTAAGTTCAAATTCAAATGGTCATTTTCCGTAAGGAATGGGAAACATCATATTCAGGCTCATTTTCATGCATGGCAGCGCGTGTTACCCATACACATCCCTGTGTCTATGATTTGTTGGGCTATCGCTAAATAAAGTATACCTTACTGTATCTCGTCCTAACACTTGTTTAACACATTGACTACGGCACTGAGTTGCTCCTATGGAAAACGAAAGGATAAAAGAAAAACATCGTCGGAAGAGCGAGAACGGAACAGAATGGGAGGAGGATGTGACAAATTAAGACTAAGACATTTTGAGACATCTTAATCTTAATTCTAAGATAAATTGGTCCCGGAAAATACTTTCATTAATTAATCTAGATCAACTTATCTAGCTATCTAAGACTTGCCATTTAAATTGCTGTGCGTCGCTCCTCCTTCAGCTTTTTTAATTGGATCCACGGTGTTACCTAGCTACGGATGTATCCTTCGAGAGCTTCTGGATTAGTATGATAGAAGTGAAGACTGTACCTACATGTATACAGGCGTACAGCGTAAGTATCAATATGGAGCTTTTAGAGGGAACAGGTTTCTGGAAAATTTGCAGGATAAAGGAAATGTGAGATGTACGGAAGATTAAAGCAATGGGAAAATATTATCCACATGTGGGGATATGACGTCGTCGTCAATTTTTGCGACACAAATTCTACGAATTGCTGATTGCTATAATAATTTCTGATCATAGTCTTACGACTAACTACACTGAAAGACTAGTAGAACCAGTTATAAACATTGTAAAACAAAGAAACCGCTAATTGATTTCACAGAACCAGCTGTCAACTTTCAGCAAGACTCTGCGCTGATTTGATGGCGTCAAACCATCTAGATCAATTACCACTAAGACTATTTCAATGGATAGCTGTTCCCGTTCGTAATATTAATGACCTACGATCGCGTATTAATGGTCACTATATTTACTTAGCCGCAAGCTGGTGAATTTCGGTTCATCGCTTTGAAACCAGTAACCAACAAACACGAATCCGTGGGCTATATTCATTGACCCAATATATGCAACAATCGTGAGTTAAACACGAAAACTCATGTACGATCTTTCGTTGTATCAAAAACCCCGCCATTAAATTAATATTGACTTTCGTTGATCTGATATTCATTTCTATTGCAATCACATATCTATTTCGTTCAGTATGTGTGATATCCGGTTAACCAAACGTCGTAGGACAGTTATTTGACTGAGGGTTTCCCGTTGTTTACTCAGTTTGTCGTGTATATTTGCATGATTAGCATGATTGGCTGGCTAAAGCATTAAGTGCACTTTTCGTTAGATATATCTAACCGTTTTAGTTTTGATACCTTACAGTCTGAACTACAGATAAGTTCAAAGTTCAGCACAAATAACAAAGTTTGGTTGATAAAAGATCCTAGCTATAAGACTTCCTCCTCCATTATTTAATAGCTTGTGGCAAATTTTCAAATTTGTTTTTGCAGAGTTTTTTGTGCATAGACACCTTTTCATGTATACGTACTATAACCTTTACTAATTTTTCACTAAACTTTTGTATTAGTTCATATTTTTCGTTCCTTATTTACACAGCATAAAAACTTTTTATGATCTGCTGAATATTTACGTAACTCAAAGATGAGGAGGAATTACCAAAAATATCTAGGTACTTCTTGAACTCCCACGTTAGGTAGTGACTTGTCAATGCTCTGAGCTATAACTAGTCAGAGTATCTTGTTGGACAATCTTTGCCCTTGTAAAGATGTTGAATAGATCTATGTATGTACTTTAGTATTGTTTTTTAAATGGAAAGTAGCATCTTTACAGCCTTGGTAGTGCTGGGGTAGAAGCATGTCGCAGAAAATATGTTGTGCATAGTCTAGATAAATCTTCTCCTTAATGTTTTGAACATTTATCTTGTTCTACGAACTAATCATTGTTATAATGATGCTGAGGATCAAACACTAATATAACTAACTTATTACATTGGAATATTAATAGAACCAACGTGAGCGCAAAAAATTGTATATCTGTGATAGAGATTTTGAGATCATTTCTCCATGAACTAATGAATAACAATTTGTAGGCGACCACTAAGGCATTGGGTGAGTTTGACCAGCGATTATAGATGCATAGTCCAATATCCGTAAGATGATGAATGTCACTGCGACATATTAAAAACCAGCAATCATGGATCAATGCGTGATGACCTCTGATTCAATGTACAGTAATCGTAGCTTGATGAACATACGTAAATCGATGTTATGACCTTTCGTTGTATCTATAACGTCGTCGCCAAATTAATATTGAGGTCCGTTGATTTCAATAAACTGAAAAGTAGATTAGTTTTGCGTCAGTTGCAACAGCTGCTGGAGAAAAAGCTTTAGTACCTATTCTGAGCCAGAAAGTACCTCTCACCATCTAACCTCCTTACGCTAAGCCCAGATAAGACCTGGCCTGGAGTATGCTCTCATCTACATAAAAATAAATTCCCAATCCAATAATTTTAATAATCTTGCGACAAGAACATCTGTTCCCGCTCTAAGAAAAAATACTTGATGAGGAAATTGTGGTTAATTTGAACAAATAAAAATATATTTTTGACTTCAATGTTCATTCTAAAGAAATATGCTCTCTGGCCTAAAATAAAATTTCAGTTTTCTTCGATCAGTATTTTATAAAGTTTGAGTAAGGATATCATATTTTCCAACTGAGCTTCTATTATTTCGATCAAGGATATAAAAATCTTGAGAGTTGTGTGGTACCATTTAGGATGTGATAATGTTGGTTTATGCATAAATCGACAGATCGCCACAGGCCTTATCGTCATTTGTAAATAATTTATAATTTTACTTGTGGCTGTGTGTTATTGATATACTCTCATTAAAGTATTGTTGTACAGTTGTGGTTGAGGGGATCTCATTTATACAGGGTGAGTCAAGCTCAACGCCTCGGACTCTTGTGACCAAACCATACCACTTTTCGAAAAGTCAACATTGCGATTGTATGTAGGTCGAGTTGGACTACATTTTGAAAATAATGACTATTATACAGGGAGTATAATAAAAGCGCGGCATATCAAAGTTGTGTTTTTTAAATGGAACACACTGTATATTATTGCATATTTAGATTCCCGGGAGAATTTCAGTGTGACTTTATGTATCACATATATGGGACTTTAAACCAACCTTTTATGTACAAATCACAACTTTTGGTAAAAGTAGATATCAGAAAAAATTGAATATCGCAGCGATTAAAAAACTTGGAGGGCTGTGACTTTGCCTTGTCACTAAGCATGGAATGCGTCAGCTTAGGTTAGGCGGTCAAGCTTAAATTACATTTTCTACATTCTTGAAGTAATCGGTAGATTAATTAAGGAAACTTCAATCAGTGGTAACTGGATTTTTTTAGATAGGGAATGTTTGATCTTTTTTATATGATCAATTGTGCAATTTGTTAGGCTTTCTAAAGATATACGGTTGTGAATATCAATCTCCGGTCTTTTTCATTTAATTTCGATATTTCAATCAAATCGGTGTTTTCCAATTTCCCTACTGATAAATAAACTAGTAGGCCATGAAATATAAACAAAAACATATTCAGATAGAAGAAAACAACTAACTTAGCAAAAAGACCTACAAGAACTAGAGTAAAAGGACAAGATTAAAAAAATTCCCTACAACAAATCAACTCTAACCAGAAACAATGGAGGTAACATGTCTAAGTTCAAAGAGAAGGTGGAGTACGACAGAAATAGATAATTTTTACAGCCTGCTAGCCACTGCAATGTACTAAAGATTTCCAAAATCACTAAAAACTTTGAAATGAAAGCAAAACTTTCAGCGATTGTTGCCTTCAGTCTAATATCTTCAGAACGCAGTTTCACATTTCATGGTATAAAACAGTAATCATTTCCGTCAAAGTCAAAAGTGACAATACCTCTGACTGTCTGACTATAGTCCTTTAATTTTTTCAGCATCTATTAGCAAGATCGCATAAAAGGGAATACTCACAAATCATATTTTAATTTCCTGCCAGGAAATTATGTTTAATAATTTGAGCAGATTTTTAATTCATTCTTCATTTTCGACGATCTTGCTTATGGGTACTGAAGAATTTGCAGAACTCCAGTCAGAGGTATCGGTTAGTACTTTCTTGAATCATTGAATGTGAAATTTTATTGTGAAGCTATCAAACTGCCAGCAACATTCGGTGGTAGATTCCCTTTATTTCAGAATTCATAGTGGTATTGTGAGTTGTCGATCTTTAGAATATTGTAGTCTTAGCTGATATGCTGTGAAAAATATCCATTTCTGTCTTACACCAGCTACTTTTTGATCTTAGTTGTGTTACCTCTAATATTTCTGGTTAGACTCTATTTGTTGTAAGTCGTTTTTATAATTTTGTCTTTCTACTCTAGTTCGTCCATATACATTTGCTAAGTTAGTTGTTTTCTGCCATCTGAATAGTTTTTTGTTTATATTTCATGGCCGGCTAAGTTGCTTGTAGGCACGAAAATTGAAAAACACCAGTTTGATTGAAAATTTGCAATTAAATCAAAACTACCAGAGCTTGATATTTACAACCACATATCATTAGAAAGGATGTCAAATTTTACATTTGATTGTATAAAAAAGATTAGGCATTCCCATTTGAAGAAATCTCTGATTGAAGTTTCCCGAATTAATCTACCAATTTCTCCAAGCACAGATGTAATTCAAACTCGACCGTCTAGATGAGATGACGCATTTCATGATTAGTAACGCGGCAAGGTCACAGCCCTCTAGGTTTTATAATAGCTGCGATTTTCAATTTTTTTCTGACATCTACTTATACCAAAAATTGTGATTTGCACTTAAACGGCTCACCTTAAGTCCCATATGTGATACATAAAGTCACACTAAAATTCACCCGGGAATCTAAGTAAGCAATCATATACAGGGTTTTTCATAAAAAAATCATAACTTTATTAGACACCCTGTATAAAAGTCATTATTTCAAAAGTGTAATCTAACTCGACCTACATACATCCGCAAAATTAATTTTCTGGAAAGTGCTATCGTCTAGTCACAAGAGTCCGAGGCATTGAGCTTGACTCACCCTGTATATTCGTATGTAAGTACCAAGTGATATGCAATATACATACTTATTTAAATATAATTGTGAATGGAATATAAATAATGGCAGACCGGTAGGCGTACCATATTCTTATAGTTCAAGTATGGGGTACTTATCCTTTATATGCTGTGGTAATCGGCATTTTTCAGCATGAGTTTGGAAAAATATCATATAACGTAAAAAAGCCGAACACTTATACAGATGTCCTTAAATTCTTGTTCCAAAAAGACCAAAATCTTGAGCTGTTTGCGCCAAGATTATGAAATACTTCAGTCGATATATATAGCATTCTCATACGTGATATATTCATTGTTCTGTTTTCAAGATTACTATATTCGTGATTTAAGATTTCAGTATTATTACTTCAAAGACATTTCCAGTTTTGATTTAAAAATATTATTTTCATGTTACTTTATGCATAAAGGAAGATTCGTTCAAGAATGTACCTATTTTTTTGTGTGTCTGGAGAGCTGCTGCCCCTACTATTCTGTCTCTACTTGATGCCGTCCAGAGAACGTCAATTCGCCTAATTAGTGACCCGGTCTTAACGCGCCACCTCCAGCCGATTTCTCACCGGCGTGCGGTTAGTGATCTGTCACTTCTACCGATACTCAAACGGAATCTGTTATGTTATATAGTTTCGCCGCTCACCAATCCTATCAGATGTACCCGCGCGACAGCTGCATCTCATCCTCGGTCATTTTTTATACATCAAGAACCGAGCGGTACGACCGCACATTTATTCCTATTCCTAACTATACCTAACTAATTAACTACTAACAGTAGCTACAATTATTTTTTGTATATTTATCAAGTGCTTGAAATAAAGCAGACTATATTAGGCAGTTACACTTACTTTCTTATTGATATTCCATACATTTTTCGTTCGGTGTATGGAAATATTCCAGAATATTAGTTTTGGATAATTTGTGGCAACCTAACTCTGATTTCCACGGCCCCTTTCCCACCATTGGTTATTCCTACTAGCTGTATTTTATCCCTAAGTTCACATGTAAAATAAGCCATTGTCATTGTTGCACCATATGCACCACCAATCTAGAAAGTGTCCAAAAAATGACCGATAACTACTATGCTGTACCATCAATAGCCTTTCAATAAGTGAAAGGAGGCTCCTTACTAAAAATCCTCATTAAAAATTAAGAAAATGAAATAATACCCCAGAGAATACGACGGACTACTTTTCAGTTATTTGTTCTCATAATAAATGATGGTCGTTATCACAGGGACCCTATAATTTCGTAAACGAACCAAGACGGACCTCCAGTTCACTATTCTGTCAGCTGTTGCGCTTGATTATATATGGTTTCGACGGGTCAATCATTACTGATTTACTACACTTTCACCACTTTTGTTACGAGATTTTTTTGTGGCTAGCGCAAGCAATAAATAATTATATATAACATCACCATGCGTGTAGCTGGAATGTAAATTTGGTCGCTTTTAGAAATAAGAGGTAAGGAATGCGTAACATTGACAATATTCTGATTTTTATTTTACTTATAGATTTTTATAAATCCGCACCTCGGAGATAAAGGTCACAATGGTACATTTTTCTAAATTCAGGAAAGGAGTAATTATATAATAATAATGAATATGACTTTATTAACCAATTACATGGTGTATCAGAGCATGGAGCTTATTGTGGCAAAGTTTAGCTAATCAGCTTAACCATAAAAGCTTCACAAAACATTATTAGCTAAAATAAAACGTAAGCAAGCAACCTTACCAAAAATATATGAAGGAGGTTCAAAATAAAATATACAAACAGTAAACAAAGGCAGAATCGAAAATACAAAAGTATCGAATACAACGGTTATAGTATAAGCTGTTTAAATTTTTTCAGAAAGCAAGATGACCTATTTTTTAATAATTAGAGCTAAGAGAGTTATATAGCTTAGCTGCATTGTAGCTATAACTACTTTTGAATAGGGTAGATGGGTGTGGAGGTATTTTAATATTTCCTCATTAAGCAATTCTCTGTTATGTACTTCGGAAGAGAATGTTAACTTTTCTAGCAAATATTTAGGTCTACTAGTTGAAATAAGCTTTTTATTAAAAACAAGAACGTCATATCTCACCCAAGAGTACCAAATTTCATCCATTTTAGATAAAGGTATTTGGACGACACATGCATAAACCGTAAACTAAGCGAATGCAATTACTTTTGAACGACTTGAGAAGAAATTTCTTTGTAGCATAATCACGGCACGGAGAATACACCCTATCAGATTGGATGAGGATTGAAATAGCAATACTTTCGCAAAACCTCAAAGTTGAACAAGTGTTTGTTGGCATGCAGAACTCTAAGCCTGATATAATTCCGCTGTAATAAATATGACACCTGAAATTTGTATTTCGTTAGGTAGTTGTAGTGTTTGATCCGACTTTCAGCATGAATTGCCTGTAGATATCCTCTCTTTTGCATTAAGGGGAAAATGATGACGTTTGATATAGTGGGATCAGTTACTAATTTGTAATTATTAGAAAACAGTGATAACAGATCAGATTGCATATTCTCAGTTTCCTGCTGATAAATCATCTAGGTTAAAATAAGATGTATCATCACCAAACGATTGCAGACTACAAGATTTGACTTGTGTAGATGAATCGGCAACATAAATTAGGAAAAGCAGGAGTCCTAAAACGGAACCTTGAGGGACACCGAAGGAGATTGACTTGAAACTGGTGATATTATTGTTTACACATACACATTGAGCTTGATATTTCAAATAACTGCCAAAAAAGGAATAGCTGTGTGGTCAAAGCCAAAAAAACTCCAGTTTAGCAACCAGCAGCTTGTGATTGGTCTTATCAAAGGCCTTAAAGTAATCAGCTGTACCCAGAGCCGACAAACTTTTTTTGTCAAAAGCTCTGAAAATGTCATCAGGCAAATTAAAAAAAAAAGTCGCTGTGGACTGTCCACTACGAAATCCGGCCTGGACCTTGAACAAAATAGGAAGACGGCTAATAAGTCCAAAATCAGGCAATTCTTGGGAACATTTGTTTTAGGAATAGGCACTATTAAGGCATTTCTCCATAATTTAGGGAAGTTTTTCACTTTTCATTTTCTAAATATAAATTGACGATTTGAGTGTCATGCAGAATAATCTCTGGAAGGCAAGCTATAATCATTTTGAGATAAAGCCCATCCAAATTTCGAGCCCCTGATCTTAAGGGTCTAGGGTATAGCGCGCGAAATTGAAAATCCAAGAAAGGACGTATTCCCGTGTTAGCGAGGAGGCGTGTCCGCCTGTTCCCTTTCTCCAGTGTGTGTGTCTAAGAGGAGGGGAGATAAGTCCAAAAATCCAAAGGTAAGGCCAAAAATTCCAAAGGTAAGGTCGAAAGGTCACTCTAAAGATGAATTTCGCATTTCCAAACTCCTGATGTTACCTTTGAACTTACAGTAATGATTCAAAAAGCAAATTGAAGAAGAAAGCTTGCGCTTTGTCACCTATTTGGCCTTTCTATGATATCGTGTTGTATTGTTAAATTACAGATATTTGAAGAATGTATGATTTTGCATTGCGAGTTTTTTTGCATACGAAAAAAATTTTTGAGAAAATCGCAAATAGTTGTCATTTATTAAGGTCTTAACTCACCTTCTGAAATACTGTGTATGTAGTTTGAAAAACAAGTGAGTCCTGTTTGAAATGGGAATCCGTGTTTTACGTGGCAAATACATATGTATAAATGTGAGGAACATATAACACTGTATATTTTGTTAGAATTGATGACAGAGAAAAGTACAGATCCTGGTTGAATTTATGTTCATTGTATCTAGGTTAAAAGCATTTAAGGTATTTGGGAGGCTAGGTTCAAAAACAACAGAAAAATAGTTCTTCGTCTCGTTGGGATCAACAAAGGTATCAGGAAATTACGGTTTGGAAGAGAAATTGGCATTAATATACTTTAACTGAAGCCACATATTATTGGTATTTTTCTGTCTCTCAAGATTTGCTAAATAAGCTGCTTTTCCCGTCCCGTAGAAACAAGGTCCAAATTTCGCAGATTTTTATAATATTTACAGTTATCTGAAGATTTCTTAGATCTATAAAGAGACAGAGCTTTGTCTCTTTCTTTAAAAATAAGTATTAAGCCATCTGTTAGCCAGAGCGGGCAGGTTTGTTGACTCTAAGAGTTTTTATAAGAGCATCTAGGTCACAAAGCGTTAAAAGCGTCTCAGTCAGAAATTCAACTTTTTGACCAATGGAATTCATAAGAAACATATCATCTAAGTACATCGATACCTTTCGATAGGCGAACAAGGCAATTGATTTAAAAGTTATTAATGTCCGTCAGGGATCTTTCGAATAGGGTACTTGCAGAGGTCGTGAAATCGTCCCGGGAGTATACATAGCTTAAAGAAAACTATATCAAGAAGCAGTAGGAAACAAAAGGCCAAAGACAGATATTTGCAAAATAAAATATGGATATATTCAAATTTTTCCACGTGACTTAAAACAAGGGCTGACGTCACAGGTATCTTATCGATATCGACAATCGATACTCCTACAGCGCAGGTCAGTGAGATTCAACTGCAAACTAGAGACGATCTGAATTCTTTAACAATGCGACTCAATTTATTGATACTTAAACATATTTGAAACAGGCAATCAACCCACTAGCGTTTTCCTTGCAATACATTTTTATATCTGATAGGTATCACAGTTCATCCTGTTTGTGATCGAGATTCGCAACTAATCGAAGCCATCATTTTATTTCGGCGCATCCCATTATGAATGAATCCAAAGATAGAATCTAATCCAAGCCCATTCCTACAAAGTGAATTAGTAATCTAACCTTTTATTCTTTTGACTTTTGTACTTTTGTTTATGACTGCGTTTTGTGGTTATAATGATCAATGTCAAAATGTTAGGTTTGCACTGGCTATCGATATCGAATATCAATACTTTACATCCCATCACTATAGGATATCACTGACGTCAGAGGTTATTTGCGCGCCATTTTCCGGCATTTGAAATAATTTTTGGAATATCTTTCACAGCCGATTCCAAAAAACCAAACAAGTGATTTTGTCATATTTACTAGGCTCTAAGGAACGCGTAAACGACACAATATTTTTTTCTGCAAGTACCCTATTGAGGCTCGACTATTTTCAAACCAGATCTTAATCATGTATCAAAATGGACCTTAACCAAAATCCATCCAACACACCTATATAACTAGTGTTATACACCGCCC
Source organism: Callosobruchus maculatus (assembly GCA_951848785.1). NCBI lineage: Eukaryota > Metazoa > Arthropoda > Insecta > Coleoptera > Chrysomelidae > Callosobruchus > Callosobruchus maculatus. The sequence goes on from CATOUR010000032.1 coordinate 4,343,211, forward strand.
TTGACTGAAAATTACAGAGGGTAGGAAAAACAATAACCACGCCCTGGTTTTAAGATTAAAACGAAACGAAGATGATAAATTCTGCTCCATATTTTGGATGCGCAATTCGCGCAAAACGCGAGCTACCGGTACAATAGACGCTATTTATTTGATAAATTACTTTGTTTTCACTTGTACATTACTCTTCGCTAAGACTCCGAAATGCCCCTTTGCCGGAGTTTTCTTTGATAAATTTATTAAGCGTCTGGTTTTGATGAAATTAATAGCAAAAACGACTCAGCTCTGTACGTCTTATTCATCAAAGCTGTGGTTGAAGACGTGAACTTCTCGCTTCGCCGAACACAGTATGAATGTTTTTGATACAACAGGAACGCGGTTAGCAAAACATACTTTTTGTATTACGGAGTCTTAGAAAGGGCTGGATTGAGAAAGGATTCAGTCGTGCTCAAAGAAACCTTTTATTTCGGATCGAGCATTATACCCTGCTCAAATCATTTTTTCACCAAAAGGTGCAGCTCTGGCTCCGACACACCAGGCTGCTGTTCCATTACCCAGTGACTACTTATCAGGCCGCGAGGTGAGCAATCACTGGGTCCGCGAATCGTGCGCTCTAAGTAGACGCAGGAACCCAAGGATTACAGCCTTCTGCATTCTGGCGGCTAGGATTTGCGCTATCGCACGGCATACCGGCATTGCGCGTAGCATAGAGATCAGCGTATTCCTCATTCCACCTAGGGATACAATGACCAAAACCAGCAGACATACAGTGTAGTCTGGCCAGAGCTTGCGAAATTGTCCGAGCAATTCACCTCAGTAGGTGCCTCAAACTCTATAACGAACATCGTCTTCTGTTGGTGGTATAGGAGGACGAAGGCGGGCTTGTTTATCTGTACAAGCTACAACGTGGGGAACGAGTAGTTCCGATAAATCCAGCATCTCTCGTTCTCCAAAACGGACTCTATACCCCTGGAGCGTATGGCAGCACTAGTGTCTCATCTATACCGTATCAGTAGGTACCTTAAATTAGAGCGCTCGTAGAGCTGCACTGTGCCGATGGGCGCAAGCCCGACGTACGTTCTTACAGGCCAATAAGGGATGCATTATTCATATCGGGCGCTTGCCGGTAGGGTCTACCATGGGTGTTGGGCACATCCACACCCATAACCCTACTACGGTATCATCATCATCAAAGTCACAATTTCTTAACAGACATGTTGTGAACTCGTAAAATGAGTTTACTTATTATATATATATATTTATAAATAAAGCCCTGAGTCTCCGACTTCAACCCAGTAGACCCTAGGAAAAAGTGTCAACTGCTCAGCCAAGCCATGCTGTTCTAGATATTTGTAGAAAATGACTTGAGCGACTTATCCTTATGAGGTCTTAAAAAAAAGTCGGCTTTGGCAGCTTGAATGTGGGCTTTTAATTGTGCGTCAGCAGGTACCTACTCCACATGTCATTATTTACTATTTTGTTAACTTAATATATTTGATTACTCTTTTTGTTCACAATCTATCAGAGGTATCGTGAATTTCGATTTACACATAAAACCAAATCTTTCCGATAATGTGGGATAGATTCTATTGCAAAAAACGCTACAAATAGATTTGGACTGAACCTTCGCCAAAGATTATAACTTAAAACACGTGTCAATTCTGAAGAAATCTGTTACCTGTTTGGTGAGAGCTTAGACAATGTAGTGACATTTATTTGAATGTTTGATGAGAAAAATTCGTTTCATATTTTCATCGTTTTTTTTTTGTATCTTTATCATCGTATACTCTCAGCAACTGCTGCATGGAATTGTTGAAATTATGGTGTAGTATCGTGTAATATATTGTGTTTTTAGAAAAGACTATCCATTGCTCCAAAAACACTATCCGATACTATTTGAACCTATCCGACCAGCCGATATTTGCATTCAAAGGTATTTGTGAAATTCTTGGGGATATATTACAGCCAATGATAACCCTACAGTCAAGTTTGTATAAACACTAACTTGATTGCAATGAAATGTTTACCATGCTCTTTCCGTAACCAAAGCTAAAGAACTCTTACTGTTGGAAAGCTGTTCTCGTAGTGGTGAAAAAGTTATCACAAATCGCAAAACGTTTTAATATCATGGAGCTCAGAATTTATATAGGGTTATTCACGTTATTCACGGAGCATTATGGCTAAAGTATTTGATAAAAAAGAAAATAATGATTTCGGATGGATAGAGACCCATAAACGCTAAAATATCGCGGAGATTATAAAATATGGAAGGCAGTGTCTTTGCCGTATTACTAAGCATAGAATGCGTCAGCTTTGATAAGACTGTCAAATTTAAATTACGTTTATGCTTGGAGAAATCGATCGATTAATTAAGGAAACTTCGATCAGCGATGACTTGATTTTTCAAATGGGAATGCCCAATTTCTTTCATACAATTAAACGTAGAATTTTATAACATTTCTAATGATATTAGGTTGTGAATATCAATCTCTGGTAGTCTTCATTTAATTTTAAATTTTCAAACAAATCGGCGATTTTCAATTTTCCTACCTATAAGCAACGTAGCAGGCCATGAAATATAAACAAAAACCTGTTCAGGTAGAAGAAAACGACTAACTTAGCTGAAAAATACACACTAACTAGACTAAAGGGACAAGATTATAAAAATTCCTTACAACAAATAAACTCTCCCGGAAACAACTGCGCTAACATCTCTAAGGTCAAAGAGAAGCTGGAGTATGGCAGTAATAGATATTTTTTACAGTCTACTGGCTACCGCAATTTATTAGAGGTTAAAAATTTCCAAGATAATTAAAAACCCTGACATGAAACAAAAACAACCAGCGACTGTTGCTCCAGCACGCAACTGTCAATCATATGTATTGGTGTAAAAAAGTACTAACTTGCGTCGAAGTCGATACCACAGCCTGGAGCTCTTCTATTTTTCAATATCTATTAGCAGTATTGCAAAAAAGGTATACTGACAAATCAGATTTACATTTTCTGCCATTTAGGTTACGTTTTATAATTTGAACAGATTTTAATTCATTCTTCATTTTCTGCGATCTTGCTAACAGGTACTGAAGAATTTTCAGAACTCCAGTCAGAGGTACTTCCGACTTGAGTTTTGACAGAATTGCATACTTTTTTATCATTACATGTGAAATTTTATTATGAAAATAATAAACTGCTTACAATATTCTCTAGTAAATTATATTTTATTTCAAAATTTTTAAAGGCTTTGGAAATTGCCAATCTCTAGTACATTGCAGCAGCTAGTAGGCCGTGAAAAAATCCATTTCTGCCATACTCCAGCTTCTCTTTGACCAAAGATATGTTACCGCCGTTGTTTCTGGTTAGACTTTGTTGTGAGTAATTTTTATGATCTTGTCGCTTTAGTCTAGTTCGTGTGCATTTTTCAGCTAAGTTAGTTGTTTTCTTCTACCTGAACAGGTTTTTGTTTATATTTCATGGCCTGCTACGCTGCTTATAGATAGGAAAATTGAAAAAGGCCGATTTGTTTGAAAATTTAAAGTTAAATGAAAACTACCAGAGATTGATATTCATAACCTTATATCATTAGAAAGGCTATCAAATTCTACGTTTAATTGTATAAAGAAAATTAGGCATTCCTATTTGAAAAAATCAAAATATCGCTGATCGAAGTTTCCTCAAAGCTGACGCATTTTATGCTTAGTAATACGGCAGTAACACAGCCTTCCAAATTTTATAATCTCTGCGATATTCAATTTTTTCCTGATATCTATTTATACCGAAAATGGTGATTTACACCTAAAGGGTTCGCTTTAAGTCCCATGCATGATACATAAGGTCACTCTAGAATCCTCCAAGGAATCCGAATATGCAATAATATACGGGATCTTCCATTTAAAAAAACATAACTTTGGTACATTTCGTGCTTTTGGGGCACCCTGTATAACATGAAAATATTTTTAAAATGTAGCCTTCATGGGTCTCTATCCATCCGACACTATTATTTTCTTTGTTATCAAATACTTTAGTCATAATGCTCCGTGTCGAATAACGTGAATAACCCTGTATAACCACCGTCGCGTCGGGAGATATATAGAGGGTTAGCGGACCGGTATGGTCAGTTGTCATTACGGGGTTATCGATGAACAGAGATTTCCAGAAATTCCGCAGGTGGACACCCGAGTTGCGATTAATATTATTTGGAATTCTCAAAATTTTAGTGGCTTCTATAATCCGTCTTTGAGAGGTATAATAATAATATTGCACTCTGGAAGACCCGGTTCACTATAACATCAAGGTTAACTCGGATTCAGACAGAGTTGGTGTGAATCAAAAGAGGTGTCTTCCAAGGAGACTTCTTGAGTCCCTTGCTTTTTTGCATCTAACTTTTGCCTCTGTCAATAGCGCTGAGAAATACTAAAGGATACAGTTGAGGCACGCCCAATAACCGGAGGCACAAGGTCACCCATTTGTTTTATATGGATTACCTAAAACTTTATGCGTCCGGCCAACGCGAACTACAACGACCGTTAGGGTGGAGCAGGATTACAGTCATGCTATCGGAATGGAGTTTGAAACAGACAAATGTGCATTGGTTCATATCAAGAAAGGACGAAGCAGAGATAGTAGAGATGAGAAACAGTGCTCGTTGATGGGAGCATCTTGCGAGAACTGCATGCCGGAGATACCTATAACTACTTTGGAGTGGCGCAGCGTCACGTCCAAGAGGCAGAATTGGTCAAAGAGTGTCTTCGCCGCAAGTATTTGCACCGACTCCGGCAGATCTGATCGTCAGAACTGTTCGGCAAGGATAAAGTCGCTGCCACAAACATGCTTGCGGTCTCATTGTTATTATACACTTTTGATGCTATACACTGAAAAGTAAACGAGCTGAAGGAAATCGACACGAAGACCCGCAGAAGGATGGATATGGAGAGAAGTCTGCGTCCTAAGTCCTCTGTCCCGCGGAAATACCTCCCGCGGCACCTGGGGGGCGTAGACTATTTAGTTTCTAGCCTCTGCACAACAGCAGTATTATTGGCCACTGCCTGCTATTTAACGATCCCCTGATCCGCTTTGTGCGAGAGCACGAGAATGCGGGTAAAGGAGCCTTTCCTTTTAGCGCAGCGAAACGAGCAGCCGAGGAGCTCAGCCTCACACTCGACTTCAAGCGGAGGTATCAGCAGTCCATTACAGAGCTTGCTCCCGTACACATTAAAACTGCCAAAGTCGACTTGCTTTTAAGACTTCATGAAGATAAGCCAATGCATGGAATCTTCTCCAAACATCTAGAAGAGCATCATGGCATGTCTGAGCAGTTAACCTTCTATTTACTAAGGTCTATCGACACCGGTGCTGCCATACGCTCCAGGGGATGTAGAGTCCGTTGTGGAGAACGAGAGATGCCGTATTTACTGGAACTACTCGTTGAATCATAGAAGTGAAATAAGTGGATAAACTTCAAGCAATCTCTTTAAATACTGAAATCCAGTTGTATCGCATCACTTAAAGGTTTCAATAATATGCGCTGTAGCTTTTTTGATAGCAAATTGGTAAATAAATAAGCGACTAACTACACTCTAAAAATTGATTTTTAAAATTACTAACAAAGTCGTTGGTTATTTAGTGCCACCAATTTTGTTAGTAATATTACAAATTAGATTTGTATTTACATTTAGCAATCTTCTAATATTGTAAATTCACAAAAACATATTTTTGTAATATCGCAACATTTGCCTGTGACAAAGCATGATAATTTGTAAAATTATTATGCGTTTTTACACAATTTTAAGGATATTACATTGGTTTTTCACGTATATGTTTTGTAAAACTATTCTGTAAGATATGTAATTTCACATAGTTTTCTTGTAATAACACTAGATTATATTGTAAAACCATTGAACGTTTTATTACAATTTTTTGTATAACTTATTTTGTAATTTTATCTCATTTTAAAAAATTACATTGTAGTCTTACAAAAAAACCTATTATAAGATGGTTAAGAATAGGCTGTCACTATAAACATATTTTTATTTTATTTATGAAAAGAAGGTAACACAACATTAAAATTCTATACAAATACAAAATAAAAAATCTACTGTTTCAGTCTTATCGGCTGGTAAAACAGCATATATCAGCTTGTTGGCCAGGCAAATAGCTAGTTAACGTGCCACTTTATTGATAAAAGAAATTACTATTTTCTTACTGGGAGTGTGACTTGTCTTTCTCCCAGACTCAAGATGCACTTTAATAAAATATGTGAGTCTTTTCCAAAGTTACTGAAACATTTTTTGGATTCATTCGGTTAGAATTAAAATATATGACAAAATAGTAATTTTATTGCTTCTTCAAAGGAACTTGCATTGTTGAGCTGGTTTTTTCATTGTAAATGGGAATTTTCTTTTTACTTCCCACACCGATAGGTGAGGGGAGTATTGTGGGAGTATTGTGATCGCGAAAATTTTCGATTTTGAGATAATACGCTTTTTGGGCGTTTCATGATGTCTACATAACGAAAATCCACGTCACTCATTTCCGTCGGTCTGTCGGTCTGTCGGTCTGTCGGTCTGTCGGTCTGTCGGTCTGTCGGTCTGTCGGTCTGTCGGTCTGTCGGTCTGTCGGTCTGTCGGTCTGTCGGTCTGTCGGTCTGTCGGTCTGTCGGTCTGTCGGTCTGTCGGTCTGTCGGTCTGTCGGTCTGTCGGTCTGTCGGTCTGTCGGTCTGTCGGTCTGTCGGTCTGTCGGTCTGTCGGTCTGTCGGTCTGTCGGTCTGTCGGTCTGTCGGTCTGTCGGTCTGTCGGTCTGTCGGTTTGTCGGTCGGTCTGTCTGTCTGTCTGTTGGCGTTTTTCTAACGTCGTAATCTCAGTAACCGCTACTACGATTGTGATGAAATTTGGGCAGCGATATGTTGTGGTGTCGTAGTAGGTAATGTTCGTATAATTTTGGAAATCGTTGTACAGTGGGCGGAGTAAATAGCAAAAAACAAAAATTTTCAAATATTCTTCAAACTTCGTTTTTAGGCGTTTTAGGGGTTCCTGATCATTTTCTACTTTTTCTTGGGTGGGGGTTAATTTGGGGTGGTTGGGGGGTGGGGGGTTGTAAAATTGAAAAATATGTTGCTGTCACAATAGACTGTCCACTGACCTGTGAAGGAAGACCTGGCGACATAAATAACTTTTTTAGGTCCATCCGAACATTACCTTGCCTATTACAGAAAGCAAAGGACATAGAATTTTTTCTGGTGTAAACATACGAGAGTATTACGTTAGATCGTTGTAACCAGGAATCTGTTGAATTGATTTTAATGAAATTTTGTAACAGCATTACTACCATGGCGAAGATGGAAAGCGCGTATGGTTTTGATAAATCGTGCCAGTGGCGGCGCAAAAATAATAAAAAAACTAAAAATATAAAAACAGCTCAAACTTGGTTTTTAAGCGTTTTAGAGGTTCCTGATCATTTTCTGCGTTTTTTTTGGGTGGAGGTGAAAGTGGGGTGGTTGGGGGTTGAAAAACTAAAAAATTTCTTGTACTCATAATAGGCTGTCCACTAACCTGTGAAGGAAGATCTAGCGACACAAATCACCTTTTTAGGTCCATCCGAACATTGCCTAGCCTATTACGGAAACTAAGGGACTTTTCTGTATAGTATACGAGAATTTATTAATTGGTTTAAATCGTTTTGTATTTTGTAACGTGGACACTATTAAATTGATTCTAATGAAATTTTGACACAGTATATTGTTACCGTGGTGAGAATGGAAAACGCGTGTGTTTGTTAAAAATCTTGTCAGTGGCAGCGTAGCAATAATCATAGAACGCGACAAGTATGAAAGCAACTCAAATTCAGTTTGTAGATGTTTTAGGGGTTCTTGATCATTTCCTACCAGTTTTTTGGGTGGGGGTGAAAGTGAGGTGGTTGGGGGGTGGGGGGTTGTAAAACTGAGAAGTTTGTAGTATCGATAATAGGCTGTCCATTGACCTGTGAAGGAAAGACCTAGCGGCATAAGACAATTTTAGGGGGGGGGGGCTGGCGATTATTTGGTTGCAAGGGATCTTAGACTAAAGCTTCATGCTATGGGAAAAGAATAAACTGGTATCAGCGTAATGTGTGGGAAGTACTGAGTCAATCAACTTGACTCCATTTTTTCCTTATTCATCTGAAATTAAAGAAAATATTGTGCTTAAAGTAAAGTATTATGACTAGAAAACTTTTTCGTTAATTAATGATATCATGTCGAAGAAAAGGTATACAGGATGGCCCGCGTCGACATCGATCAACGTGATCAATTTCTAGAGAAATGGGTTTCAGAATTTGCTTAAATTTAATACTTTGCAAAAGTAAATGGGGCCATTCAGGTTAAAATATTTCCAAGATGGCGGCTTACCTTGTTTAAATGCACTCTGTATTCATTTTATCATTTTATCCAAACTTCAAACAAAATACATATAAAAACGACCCGTCCGCTGTTTCTCTATTCACACAAGCTTATTCTTCTCGCCCCCCAGTACTACCTTTCATCGGCAACGCGTAATCTGTACTGAGGGCAAGTAGCCATATAAAGCATTTTATCCAAATTACCATTGATATACCAATCCAAGAAATCAATTATTTTACTAACATTATTGAAGTATTTTTCTAAAATAATTATAAATTTACAAAAGAAAACTGTAAAAAACAAACATTTTGTATAATGACAATTATCTTGTAATTTTGTGTCATAAAAATGCAAGACAGCTTTGTAATTTTACAAATATTTTGTGAAAAATTGAAATATTTGTTTTTTTTTTCGTAAAATGCTCAGCATTTTTAAAAAATTTAGTAAAACTACGAATCTATTGCATTTTTGTTAAAATTCACTGTGGTTTTACAATATGACATCGTAAAGTCGCTCCAATAGTGCTTGTAATTGTTTCGTAAAAATACCCACGTTTTTTTTTCAGTGTATGACAAAATTGCTCCGTTCTATGCATCAATAGTATTTAAAAACGTATAGAAAATTTAAAGTGCCTTCCATTCTGTGTACAAATACTGTACAGAGTGTCCCATTTTGGGCACTTTTACGGGGTATCTCGGTTATTTTTGAAGATAGAGAGTTGCGGTTTTCGCGACAGTGTGCTACTTTTTTGTGAAAATAAAGATGCCGTTAACAAAATTATCATGGCTCTCTTGTTTTTTGAGATACAGGGTGAAATCGAAAACTATCGATTTTGGGACCACCCTCGTATCTCGGTTGTCCTTTATCTCATTGAAAAGTTTAAAAAAGAGTCTTATATATTTTTTTCTGTAAAATCTAGTGGTGTAGTTTGATTTTTTCTTACTCTAACCATTTTCAGTTATGAAGCAAACATGTATTTTTTTAAATGGAACACCCTGTATATTATTTTTGAAGTCAATCGGAAATAATTCAAGCTTTTCAAAAATATACATGAGTATTAACTCGTTTTGAAAATTGCGCTCAAAATTTGATTTTTTTCATTTTTTACTTTATCTATTGTAGCAGTAGGCCATGGCTAATCAACTATAAATAATATGTATCTAAGCAGTTATTACTCTACAAGAGACTTCCTACTCAAGTTCGAAAAAACAGAATCAAAATACCTTTTTTTTAAATAATAATGTCTCATTAAAATGATGATTGTGTTATTATAATATTGAGTAGATAGTGGGCTATGACTCATCTATTAAAAACAAAAAAGCAAATCTGTAAAAAATTTGCGAGATTGTCAGCTTTTATTTATATTTTTATTGAATATAGCTTTGTGTGTTTTTATTTTAATTATTGTCAATTTTCTATAATAAGGACAGGTTAGATACCCAGAGAGACAGCAACCGTTGTCAGATATTTTGCTCGTCTAAAAATAACTATAGTTAGGTACGGATCCTTTATTCTTCCACGTCCTCAAAACTTATTTCAAGGAGAATAGGGAGCAAAGGGAAACAAACGTATTAGGTTACATAGAAGATACGCCTTCGTCATCTTGTAAGCACATAGAAGAAGCTGTAGTATTAACTGCAAAAAGGATTCGAAAAAAATACAATTACCATCCATACAAGTTTAAGATACTTCAACATTTGCACAAGATCCAAGGTTGGGGGAATATTTAATCGCCATAGCACGAGGGAGACCAGTAATTCTTTTAAATGTCATTAAAAGAATAAGAAATTGTGCCAGATTTGCATTAGAGAAAATAGTCTCCAACTTGAATCAACATCTCTAAAAGCACTTCGATGTTTTTAGTTTTTATTTTGATCCAAATTCAAATTTAATAATGTGTTGATATTCTTCAGATATAATGTTGTTTGGTTTTAAGTAGTGTAATAATGGATTAAGTAATATTTATTGAACATTATATATAGTAGTTAGTAGCGTATAAAATACAATTAAATAATTGAGTTTAAAAGTCTTCAGTATCTTGTATCTCAATAATTGTTTACTTATATATTGTTTTTAATAGATTCGTCATGGCCTAATACTACAAATAAAGTAAAAAATGAAAAGACCGAATTTTGAGCGTAATTTTCAAAATAACCTAACACTAATATATATATTTGAATTATTTCCGATTAACTTCAAAAATAATATATATAGGGTGTTTGTTTCATAACTGGAAAATGGTTAGAGTAAGAAAAAACTAAACTACACCACTAGATTCTACAGACAAAAATCTATAAGACTCTTTTTAAACTTTTCAATAAGATAGAAGACAACCGAGATACGAGGGTGGTCTCAAAATCGATAGTTTTCTATTTCACCCTGTATCTCAAAAACCAAGAGGGTCATGATAATTTTGTTGCCGGCATCATTAGTCTCACAAAAAAGTAGCATACTGTCGCGAAAACCGCAACTCTCTATCTTCAAAAATAACCAAGATACCCCGTAAAAGCGCCCTAAGTGGGACACCCTGTGCATATAAAATACCCTGTAATAGCGTCTATCCATCTGCGTCATATTCATACAGAGTTTTGCTGTCGATCGTACCAGACAAGTTACTGCACTGAGAGTCTATGCACGTTACTTATGGAGCAAGGATTTCACCAAGTGGTCACTTTTTTATGAAAGCACATTTTGTTGATTTTCGGATATCTGTACAGCGTTTACAAACAATTAAGCAGAATATATAATGAAGTTTCATAGGAAAGCCACAACTCCTGACAGTCATACCCAAAAATGCGGGGTGCCCAAAAAAAGTGTTAACTGCTACACTGACATTCTTATAATTATTACAGGATCTCACTACCATCGATACTTGTGCAACTTTATGGGCGAGTCCAGTCCTGAAAAGAATAATGGGAAAGAGGCAGGCGTAGGAGTGCAGCAAGCTCCAAATAGAAGCGACCGTACTTACAATTTGGAACGCGGGATCATTAATAATTTTCATATTAAATGCTGCACTATTTGTTTTCATTTATTTCTCTTTTCACACAGCAGATATTTTAAATATGGCGTACTCCATCTTTTGTGCTCGGAAAGTGCTGTTATCCATTATTCTGTCAGACGGGGAAGAAGATTAGGATTACAATAAGAAATAAGGAACAGGGCAAGGGAAAGATATCTTTCATAGACGTATCCATGAAGAAGCATTAACCTACAGCCTGAAATGAATGATAACGTAGAACTTTCTCTAAACTTTTAGAATCTCGCCTGGGCACCACAAAGGGGAATACAGTTTCCCTCCTATCCTTTGAGTTTTTCGAGAATACAGTGATTCAGCAACTATAAATACAAGGCATCCCAGTTGATTCTGACATATTTTGCATGCATACGCTTGGCAAAGAAATGAAGGTAGGTACGTATGCGACTTATACCGGTGTACGACAAGTTTATTTTGCAGGATGCTTTAATTACTCTCCTAGTTCTACATTAACTTCAAAAAACGTTATGATGCTTCTTTTACTAACCAAAGGGGGTTTTGGTATCATACATAATTATTTTTATATAGGTTCAGACTACGGGCGATAATTTGTCTTTTCTCGTCAACAATTATTGATGAAGTTTTTGTAAAACGACACACATTAGTGAAACAAAGTAACGACTTGTAGGAAAATGTATCTCTTGATAGGAAAAACTGCTGAATGCTGCCTCTTTTCTGATCGATACACCTTGGAAGCCGTATCAGCAAATATTTAAAATAGTTTTCCAGCATACGTACAGCGATTTATTCTTCTTACGTTTGAATCACTATTTTGGGTTGTACCTAAGATTTTTAACGAAAACTCGCGAATAAAATCCGGGTGCAGTTATGTCGGTAGGATTTGCAGGCTACTCTAATTCTATTTCTATCTATCTAGGTTCAAGGCTAACGAATACTCACATATCAACGAATAGTGCGATGGGACGTCATCTTGTGTGAGTACAACGTCAAAAGCAATTAGAATGGCGCACGGAAGGATTACAATTTTGAAATGCTAGACACAGCGGCAGCATGCACGTATAATGATTTCATGGAAACTTACATAAAATCTTTTTTAAATTTTGAGATGCATAATTAAAATTGAAAGACCGTATGGGATATTCTAAATAAAAAGGGATAATATTTTGCGAAAGTGTTGTTGAAACCTGAACTCATCATCATAGTCACAATGTCTTAACAGACATGTTGAGAACTCGTAAAATGCATTAAGTCGGAGCTAGAGTATTTCCGACACGAATATTATCAGTAGTTTTGAGAACTGTAGATCGCCATCATTCGCGATTTACTGTCAGTTCAGTGGCGCTCTTGATACTCATATCCAGCAACTGTTTGGGCGTATCCACTTGTAGGGCAACGGCCATGGCGGCGCCCACGCGGGGCATGACCCTGAACTACAGGTTTCTCCATATTATCGCTTCTGTGTATATGTCCGAAGAATGTAAGCATTCTCGTCGACACAATGAAGGATAGTCTCTTTGGATTACCGAGCTGATCCAGTATGGAAACATTAGTTCGATGGGCGGTATAAGGAACTCTCAGCATTCTCCTCCACATCCACATTTCAAAAGCATCTATGCGAGCTCGATCTGCCTTTTTAAGAGTCCAAGTTTCCGAGGCATACAAAAATATGTGGAACACAAGAGACTGAACCAACGACATTTTGGTAGCTTTAGTGATGTTATGGTCACGCATTATTTTGGTAAGCTTTGTCATCGCCACACGTGCCTGTTGAATGCGCCGTCGAGTCTGATTTTCACAGCTTCCCGAATTGTCGATCAAAGAACCGAGGTACACAAAACTTTGAACTAATTCACAACGGCCCACTGACTTTCTGGCTCGATGATTATCGTGCTGTTTATCTACGATCATAACATTGGTCATGTTGTAGTTAATACCAAGACCATACGCTGCACTGTGTTGTTCTAAAATGTTTAATAGAGCTACTAGTTCCTCCTGACAAGCAGTAAGGGTTGTATCGTCAGCAAACCTTAAGTTGGACCTTTTGCTTTCGCCAATAGTTATACCGCCACTCCAGTTATATCCAATACCTGTCTCATTACAAATTCAGAGTAAATGTTGAATGTTAAATAATACCTACCTGAAATAGATTACATTTATTTGTACTATTGCGATACAGTACAAATGCCGCCACCTCGAAGGCTACACTCCTTGTATGAGAGATTGATGTTGACATTTTGACATTTTTGGCTAACCATTCTTCACTACTGCCCCTCTTCCACTGCCCTCTTCAAAGTGTTATTTTTATCCAGCTCTCGTTATTGCTTTTCATGGCCTTCAGTGCATGTATCTCGGCTTGCAGCATTCATTCTTCTGTAATGTGATTGATGATATCAATCACCTTGAACTTCAAATTTGGATATGACATTAAGACTGCTTTGACATAATTATATCCTGGGTCGTATTTTTTTGTAAAAAATAAGAACAGAATTTTATCAAGGCAACAGATACCTCTGAACTGAAGCACCGAAGTACATTAGCTCATCTTCACAACAAGATAGGTACGTTTGCTTCTCCTGGAATATCTTACTTTTGGATTTTTCTACACGCATTTATGTTTCCACTTTAGCTTGTGTAATTTCAATGTCATTTTTATAGACTGTAAATGTAGCAAATATTTTATCCAAAAACTAGTTTTGCTAAATGGTTGTTAACACTGGAAGCCTCCCAACTGGTTTCTTTAAAATTTGATACTTTCAAGTGTTGTCAAAAGCAGTATTCCATTTCAGTCAAAGCTCAACCCTTCTTCCATGTTAGTTTCTGGTAAAATACAAATATTTACAGTATTTTTTTAGTGTCAACAATCCAACTGAATTGTTTACGTGAATAGGATAAATTACCTCGAACACCTATGCAATAACTGCAATTTATTCAATCAATATTTACAACACTCTTTGATGCTATTTTTCCAAGAATAGATGTAATAGGTAAGTATTTGTCATAAAAGCAGCCACGAGTATTAACCCTTTTGTAACTGAACTTAAGCAATGCCAGATGGCTCCTTTCCTAGATGCAATGTATTGATAAGAAGCAGCTTTATATGACGTTAGCTTTGTGGCACAGAAACCAAAACAACAAAGTTACTAATGTAGCTTGAAGAATTGACCCAAAAACATTCAAAACTTGGAAAAATTGATTTAAAAAATACAGCATAAGGAAACTTTATTTAAAACCATCTCTAATAAAGCTAATTAATTTTAGTTTCTGAATTGAAACAGTATATAGCACATGCCCGAGAACATACGGCTTTTTTCGCTGTAATTGGATGTAGTAGAACAAAAGTTGGCTTACTCGTGAACTTGTTTCAGATCCGGAGTACTTGTTTTATAAAATACTCTAGAGAGCAGTACAATAAAAACTGCTGACGGAATTATTTTGGTCGAAAGTTTGCTTATTTCATTTGCCTGCACGGCTAACATAAAATAGGAACTTTGTGCGTTTTGTTATATTGCAAACTTTTTATGATTCTTATTCTACAATAAAAATGTTTTTAATCAGCTATCTTCTCTTTTGCTTTTTCTTACATACTATAAATACAGAGCGGTTCCTAAGTTAATACTTCTTTACTAATTGTGTACAGAAGTCGTTAAAATGAACACCTTTTTCAAATAACTTTATCCAGAAAACTGAAAAATAAGCAAGATACCGAATAAAAAAGTAAATCTAGGTTGGTATATTAAGGCGTACCTAGTCTGTTCATGTTTAGCTTTTTGCTCAGATTTTTGTCTTATCGATTAGGCTTGTACCTGTCAGATAGTGCAGTAGTCACTTTCTATTTATCGTTGTTAATTTTGAGTTGGTAAATCGTATAAGTAGTAAATGATTACTAAACCAACTTATAGAATTTACCGATTTAATATTAACTACGATAAACTAAAACTGTCTAGTGCGATAAGTGACAGGTACAATGCTTGATCGATAGGACAAAACTGAGAGCAAAAACTAAACATAGACTGCCTAGGCACGTCTTGATACAGAAGCCTAGATCTAATTTTTTTTTGATCTATATCTCGCTTACTCTTCAGTTTTCAGAAAAAAGTTGTCTGTCTGTTCATTTTAACGGCTTCTCTACACAGTTAAAAAATATAAACTTAGGAATTACCCTGTAGAGTGACAGTAGCTATTCATGCTTCAACACTACGTATTATGGGCTGAAAATGTTATTGGTTTCAAAAGTCTCGTGAACTAAGGAATAACGTTTCCATGTACACAGGGAAAAATATAGTCTCACGGAACAATGGCGGATTCGTAGTGTCATTGTTTTTCACTTAACTAGTTGTTCCACCTCATAACTTCGGGTAGATCACCACTAGATGGGACATAGATAAGTGTCGGTTCATTCATGCTTAATTAGGTATGATCAGGTGTTTTTATCACGGCAATGGTTTATTGTGATGTTGGTAAGAGCATTGTTTTTACTACTCGTAGTAAAAACACCTGATTATACCTCATTAAGCATGAATGGAGCGACACTTATACAGGGTGTTTATGATCTTAGTGCATTAATTTGGAGGAACGATAGATCATGATATTTCGAACCTGAAATCCCAGCACCATTTCACTAGTTAACGCATAGTTAGATAGAAAAAAATTAAAAAGGTATGACTGCAAAATCAAAATACGACAACATTGCCCAGTATGCGCCCTAGCTTCTGTCAGGTGTTTTTGGAGATATTCACTATGTAAACAGATGTTATTATCTCTAGACTTGTTACCGCATATTCTGTGTTATCAGAAAATGTTGCGACTTTTTTTTTTGAAATTTCAAATTTGGGATATTCGTATTGTATTTGTGCTACAAGCATTATAATGATCTGTAATAATCGTCCTCCACATAGCGGCATTAAGATCGTAAACACCCTGTATATGTCCCATCTAGTGGTGATCTACCCGAAGTTATGAATGGAGCAACTAGTTAAGAGAAAAACAGTAGTAGTGTTGATGCAGGGGCGAATGCAGGACTCTGATAAAGGGGAGGGGGAGGGTTCAGAACATGTTTGGTCTTTTTAAACCTAAACATCGATACACTCGCAATGCCACATCTCTGAATATTAATAACAGTGTCACTTTGTTCGAGGAGGAAATTCTTCAAGAAGCCTCGAAAATAAAAAAATACCTGGTTAAAATTAGCTTGTTGGTGCTTTTTTCAATTTTTTAACTGCAAATTATATTGCGTCCTTTTGCGTTATGAGGTTGTAATAACATTGTTTCTTTCTCAGTCACCTACTCTATATCTTGTAATCGGAAATGAATTTAAAAGGTAAAATTCCATAGATACAAAATATTAAATATAAATTTATTTTAACTTGTTCCGAAGGGGACGGGGGTCCGGTTCCGAAAACTCCTTCAGTGGATCCGCCACTAATACAGGCAGATTCATATCAAAGTTAATTTATTTTCAATAGAACCCGTTGTATATTATAGCATATTCAGATTCCTTTCCTTACGCACGCTTTTATCTCTATTTATTTATTTTATCAGATTCACTTATATGTTTGTGGATTTGTAATTCTCCTTTGGATTAAGAGGTTCGACCAAACATTGATCGCTCCTAATTTGTCGCGATAGCGATTTTGACTGCTTCAAAATCCGTCGGACCATCATCGGTTGTATCCACTGACTAAGAGATGGCGCTCAGACACCTTAATGTTTGTTAATATTACACAGAGGCGCAGCAACGAGAGCTTAAACAGCGTGACATCTGTTGTTTGAGTGACTGTTTGAGACTTTGTATTTTGTGAAATTTAATTAGGAAAAACTAAAAAAACACACTTTACTGATAAAGTTACTAAGTCTTCAAAAACAAATGTACCTAGTCTAAAAAAACCAAAAAGCACGATTCTAAAGAACATTGGACTAAAAAGTTAAAAACAATTTTTAGAATAAACCAAAAATAATAATGAAGCAAACATAGTAGTATGATTGTGAAAAACGTGGGCGCTTTGTGCCATGTTGTTCGTGAATTTAGCGTCCGACGCTTTTTTCTCAATAATGGACTAGTATCATGAATTTTTTTTTGGTTGCATAATATATGATAGAGAACGTCATAAAAAGCATCTCATTTTTTTCTCCGATTCTTTTGGGCACAGGAAAGCCGTGAAAATAAGGAAAATGTTTGAATTCTCCTAGGGCAGTGACGTCACTGCCCTAAAGGCGAACAGCCAATCAAAAGACAGATATGTGTGCTGTGTTGCCGCATTCTGATGGCGCGCGAAATGACGGAGCTGTACGCGGGCTGGCTCATCTATCTTGTCTTCTGTTGCCGTCTGCGAGTCAGAGCTGTTCTTGGCAACAATGCACTGCTGATGCTTCGCGCGGTTGGCACTGATTGGCTGAATTTGAATTCCTTGCTTCAAACTTTAGAATGGAATTACTAAAAAACAAAAGGATGTAGAAAGTAACGAAATGCAGCAGTACGTTTATTTTTGTATGCACTAAGCGGTTATAACAATGGACTAGTATCATGAATTTTATTTCCGGTTGCATATGATAGAGTACGTCATAAAAAGCATCTAATTTTTTTCTCCGATTTTTTTGGGCACAGGAAAGCCGTGAAAATAAGGAAAATATTTGAATTCTCCTAGGGCGGTGACGTCACTGCCCTATAGGCGAACATCCAATCAAAAGAGAGATATGTGTGCTGTGTTGCCGCATTCTGATGGCGCGCGAAATGCCGGAGCTGTACGCGGGCTGGCTCATCTATCTTGTCTTCTGTTCCCGTCTGATATGTTTTGTGGTTTTAATGTCCCGTGATCCGAAATTCCAGGGCTGTTCCAAATTACGGTTCTATCACCGTCCTAGAACTGTTTTCATCATGCCCCGCCCATTTTGTGATTCTAGAATCGATGATTGGTTGGTACTCTGGTGGACCAACCAATCACCGTTTTTAGAACTGTAAAATGGGTAGGGCTTGATGAAAACAGTTCTATGACGGTGATAGAACCATAATTTGGAACAGCCCTTCCAAAAGCTAAGTTAAGGTTCAATCCGTCAATCCTGTCAATCAATCGTCGTTCGGTCATTGTCATTTCCAAATTCCATTGGGCTTTGGCTGTAATTTTCAACAATCTTAAAGTTATTATTATTTGTTTGCGTTTATTTGTACAGGATATCCTTTTATTCCATTTTACTAGGTTTCAAGTTATTTTATCAGAACATAACCAACAAGTATGAGTAAAGTCGATAGTGGATTCACAAAAGCCGATTCAGATAACCTGCCTAAAGTTGATATGGCTATGGTGAACGACTTTTATATGGATAATATGCAGTTCTTCAATACGGAGATGAGAAATGTGAAAGCTAAGAAGTGAGTTTCAAAATATTTATAACACTTGGGATAGCAAATAACATGCTTATGTGAAATGTAAATGTTTTGCTAGTCGGAGCTGCTCTTGGCAACAATGCACTGCTAATAATTCGCGCGGTTGGCATTGATTGGCTGAATTTGAATTCCGTTCTTTAAACTTTAGAATGGAATTACTAAAAAACAAAATGATGTAGAAAGTAACGAAATGCAGCAGAACGTTTATTTTTGTATGCACTAAGCGGTCATAATAATTAAATCATTGTTCTTGACCTCGTGATACTAGTCCATTATGTAATTGTTCTTAACCTCGTTATACTAGTCCATTATAGTATTTTCCGCTCATTATTATTTTATGCTTATTTTAAAAATTATATTTACCTTTTTAGTCTCATGCTCTTTTAAAGCATGTTTTTTAGTTCTTCAAGTAATTCTAGTGCGACGTTATGTATTACACACAAGATGTTTGCTATAAGATGGATTTTGCGGCGTGACTAAGCATGAAATACATGCATTCAGAAATCAGTAGATTACATAAGGAAACAAAAAATAATAAAAATTTACTATTTGGTGATAAAATATATATTTTTACGACGCTTCGATGCTAAAATGTGGGTCGTCTTCAGCTAATAACTGGCAGCTTAAATTTAAAATGAAATCATTAAAATTGAACTGCGCTCGGTAAAACGGTACGGCAATATCAAACAACATGGAAATTAATTAATAAGAATAACAATTCTAAACTAAAAAATAAATTACAATACAAAACAAAAGATGAAATGAACATTAACTTACATTTTTATTTTATTTTTTCCAGGTGGTGTTAGCAATTTTCTTCTGATGGGAAACTAGTGGTACAAAAATACATAGCTGATAACAAGTACGTTAAGGCCGTTATCGGTCACTTCACCGATAATAATGGGCCTATACCGTGATCTCAAATTGATCAATTTATTTACTGCGGTATTATTTTTGATGATACATAGGACCGTTTACTGTAAAAAGTCAGCAGAAAACTTGATCCAAATGAGAATAACACTAAAACTAAAAACAAAATTGTACTGTAATTTGAAATAGCCGATGATGACGTCACCTGTAGGGAACCAATGAGAAGCGTCCTTTCGTGGTCCGTTAAGTATGAGCGGATGCTATTGTTTTGTACCAGTGAGCTCTTATTGGTTCCCTACAGGTGACGTCACGACCTGGGCGGGAAGTGTATGGATTCAAAAAATTCAATATTTAGAGCATTTTTTTTTTCGGTTATAAACACGACAGAAAAATTTTGTAAAGTTATTTATGGCATCTACGTGGTGTCAGAGTTCGTTTAAGCCAATAAACAAAAAATGTGGTATAGGCCCATTATATGTTACAACTTGTCCAAACACATTGTCAGCTTGTATGGCGACATTAGATTATTTTCATTTCGAACAAATTTATAGCTAAATAGATGATTCTGCATGAAGCAATATTACTAAGAAATTTAGCATTACGCTAAAAACATATACCTCAAACATCTGGCTGTTCAAGGAGGCAATCTTAATAACCCAAAACGCATAAATCATGAAGAAATCCTGTAGGAGTTTTATCTGTATGTTTATGCTAATCCATCCTTATATGGCATGTACCGTGGATTACTTTGGAAGTTACCTAATTCCGCAAACTTGAGGTTTTAAAACCGTAATCCAGTGTGTTTTACTTATAATGTCTCTCTTCTCCCATACTTCATATACCGTCCTCGTGCCAACTCCGTACTGGGATTTCCTGCGTTCCACTGAGGAATTATTTGCTTTAAATGCTACTTTTTGGTTTCCAAATAACCTTCAACGAATAAAGCGGTTACGCAAGCATATAGGTACGGTAATCTTGTAACTATTGCCGTAATGTAAAAATGGCATCGAGTGGCTTGACTGAGTATCCTGAAACTCATTATTTTTGGTGTTGCATGGGAAGGGTGTCCGGATACCAAAGATAGAATATACAGTGTTGTTTTGCTTAGGTATGGGGAAAATAAATTTACCAAAAAGTTCTGTAACCGGTCTCATAGATTTGCAGTCAAGTTGATTGACTCAGTACTCCCTACACATAACGGTGATATCATTTTATTATTTAGCCATTGCATGCAGCTATATTCACAAAAAACATCAACACAAAATCTCTCGTAAACAGTTTCTTGCATCTCTCTCTGTAGCAACTAGGACGACACAGCTTTTATTCCGCAAGCTTCAACTGGATGAGACGGAACAGTCGGAAGCCCCCAAATCGCCTAAAACGAAGATTCAGCTAGTTTTATATTTTTATTATTGCTACGCCACCACTGACACAATTTCTAAAAAACATACGAAATTTCCATCCTCGGCATGGTAATAGTACTGTGTCATAACTTCATTAAAATCAATTCCAGGATACACAATACAGGGCGGATCTAAAGCAATACACGCGTATATGCTAGGCCCTTTTTTCGTAGGTCAATGACGAGCATATTATGTACACGAAAACTTTTTCAGTTTTACAACTCTCCACCCTTCAAACACCCCAATTTCACCCTCACCCAAAAAAATCAGAAAATGATCCTGATCCCCTAAAACGCGTAAAAATTAAGTTTGAGCTGTTTTTAGTTTTTTTTTTGTTATTGCTGCACCGCCAGCGATGCCATTTCTGAAAACCATACACGTTTTCCAACCTCCTCACGGCAATTATACTACGTCAAAATTTCATTAAATTAAATTAGATAATTTCCACATTACTCAATACTGAACAATCTGAAGCAATACTCATATGTTTACATCAGAAAATTCTAAGTCCCTTGGTATTTGCAATAGACAAGGCAATGTTGGGATGGACCTAAAAAAAGATATTATGCCGCTAGCTCTTACTTTCGCAGGTCAATACACAGCTTATTACAAATACAACAAATGTTTGGGTTTTACAACTCCCACTCCTCAACCACCCCAATTTCATTCATTTCATTTTTTTTTGCCAATTACTCCACCGCCCCTACACCGATTTTCAAAATTATAGCAGCATTACCTACTACCCAGTAAACACTCATACGTTAGTTAAACGTTATTTAATCCCTGACTCCTTTTCATCTTTACGTTACTTTTTTACGTACAATCAACTTAAAAATGTCGCAGTTTCTAACGTTACAAGTAACCTATAAATATACGTTTTATCCCGGTTTTAAAAAAGCGATCATTTTATGTTTAAAAAAGTTCAATTTGTAACCCTTTTCGAAAACGTTTAAAAATCGTCTATTTGCAACGTTAAGAAGATATTATTTTTGCCCCAATTAAAACATTATTCTGAGGTAGTATTTGAATTGATATTAATAGTGCTTATAATTTTAAAGGGTATCATAAATAAAAAACGCAACGGTTGTTTTTTTAACGTATTTATTGAACTCTCATTAATAAGTGGATACATCAAATTAGAAGGCTGCTTATAAGGAATGTACATATAATATATAACTTAAAATGAAGTATATACACAACTTTCAGGGCGCTTATAAAAAACGCAATGTAAAATTTTTGTTTCGTTAAAGTTGCTCGTTTTTTTACTTTTCTTTGTACTTGACGTTTCGAGAGAATCTTATAATGTGGCATAATTGACAACTACCTAAAATAAGAGCATTTTCATTAAATCTAGAACAACCCTATCTATTTATTTTTCATGACCGCCACCACAATATGTCCGGCGTTAATAAAAATTAGGAAATCATAGTTTCAATTTTGCGTTAATCCAAATCATTATAAATACATGAAAATAAACCAATACAGATTTATTACTTCAACAGTATGAAACAAAATATAAAAACGCCAAATAATAATCATAAGGAGGAAGCATGATAATTACAATGCTACTATTAAAAAACGGTTATAGGTACTCCATATGAGTTGAGAAGAAAAACCAGAACAAACGCACGCCATCAAGCGACGAGTTGTAATAGCATCATTTGCGTCTCTGAGGTCCACAGCAAAATTTTAGCATTAGGGACATTCGCATTTTCATCTCAGCAAATTAGTTAGTCGTGTAGATGTACTTACCAAACGCAAGACCTGTACTAAACAGCTGAAAATTCAGGAAGCGGAGAACACTTATTGACTCTACAGCAACACGGGTGAAAATGGCCGCCGTCAGTACTGATGGCACGACATACACGCACAGTCTGGCTCTTTCGGATCAATCAAATTGCTCCGTTTAGAAACTACATTATTATAACGTTGTACCTGAACGAGCAATGCACGTTATTTTCATCTGCTATCATAACGGTTTATATAGCTTATAGCGGATTAGCAAAATTATGTATTTTGTTTGTTTTTAGACGCTTGACCAGATTTTTCTCCTAATTTAAAAATGAAAAAACTTTTGAAAAACCAGTTGCTCATATGGTTAATAAAATGGTTTAGCCAAACGTTACTTCAACATTGAAACTCTATGGATTACAGAATGATTATGAATCAGAACGTTATATTAACGTCTGAATACATCATTTTTGTCACACTTTATTTGTGGAGTACACAACGTTACTCTCAAGCCGGCGCCACATATGCGGGTATTTGCCGATTATCAATATTCGCCGTTTTTTCAACCTTGCTCGCCGAATAGCGAGCACGTATCGCCCTCTAGCCGAATAGCATATAATCGAGGTTCGTTGCTCGCCAAATACAGCATATGTGGCGCCGGCTTTATTAGCCGAATAGCAAATAATCGGGGTTTGTTGCTCGCCGAATATCGCATATGTGGCACCGGCTTAACGTGAAAGTGAGCCACGGTAGAATTATGTATTTGATTAAACGTTATTATGACGCTTTAATCAAACACTATAATTTTACACCAAAATTAAACCGTTAACATTCTAACGTAAACGTTTTATCAACCGTTCACACGTTTAAATTACGTTTAAGTAACGTATATGTGTTTACTGGGTATGACCCCGCAGCATATCGATAACCAAATTTCATCATAATCGATGCAGCGGTTACTGAGATTACGAGGGTAGAAAGAAGCGAACAGACCGCCAAACAAACCAACAGGCAGACAGACAGACAGACAGACAGACAGACAGACAGACCGACAGACAGAGAGACCGACGGAAATGAATGATATCATAAAACGCCCAAAAAGCGTGTTATCTCAAAATCGAAAATGTTCGCGATCACAATACTCCCCTCACCTATCGGTGTGGGAAGTAACATGGAAATGAGTTTTAGGCACGAAATTTTGCGGATGAATCACTTGTAGTGTTTTTCTTTCTCTTCGAACAATGTTTGGATAAGAATGTAAAGAATAGAATATTACCAAGATCATCTCCATATGATAATAAAATTGGGAGCCGTTTATGAGTACAAAAATGTGTGCACTGAAACCCATTCAGAAGAATATCTTTATCTTTACAGCTTCCACCACAACGCAGAATATGGGACGCAAACACATATTTTTTTGCAATTTCACAATGAAAACTCTCCGAGAATAAATCGACAACTGCGTTTCCAATTTGGTATACAAAATCCTGAAATTCTGAAATACGTACAGTTTTTATGCAATCATTAATGTTTAACTTGATGAACCATGGCGAAAACTAAATACTAACTGTATTTTCCTTATTTATGCACAGACTATTTCAAGGAAGTAAATTCAGAAACGCACCTGGTGTTGCTGGAACAGGAAAATGATCATAGGCGTAGTTAGTTGGTTAGGTGAAGAAGAATGAAATTAGCCCCCCCCCCCCAAAAAATCCTTCTGTTAAATCTTTGTATCCAGGGCGGGAACTTGAGCCTCCCAGATCCAGGGACCTAAACCCCCCCAGATTTAGGGACTTAACTACGCCTATGAAAATGATTGGACAATATCTTGGTAGAGTCTGTCAACTATGCAACACTTGTAAGGACAAAGAGACACATGTCAATCATTTCACTCTTAAATTTCTAACTACAATTTTTAGCTGGTGATGTTTATGGAAGTCTTTATTCATTCGATTTTTCGTTATCGGTTAATTTTACTATTGGTAATGATCATTATAGTGAAAATAGTAATATCAGGCTTAGTTGACTCATTTATGCATATGTTTGGATACATGAGAAGCCTAATTTAGTGCAAACCTACTCTCACACAGCTGATATTAAAAAAAAAAATAAATGTTAAATTTAAATGCATACTGCTCTAAGTAAAAGATGAAACATGTTTCATATAAATACTATTGTGCTATTGCAATAAAGGGTACAAAAAGCTTCTTTTAATCTTGATCTAAATCTCTTATTATTATTATTATTATCGAGCATGCTGCTTATGTGCCAGGAAATTCAAGCCTAGACTAATGTGCCGCATTCAAATAGTATTTCCGTTCAAGCTTAGATGCTTAGTCCGTAACCGTTTTATTGCAAATTTTTTTCCACATTTTCCTTCCGAGTTTATGTCATAGTAAGGGTAATGTGATTCGACAAATTCTGGTAAGTATACATATGAACAGTTTATGGTCAATTTCCACTTTTCGTTGCTCTTTATAAGAATTGTTGTTTCAGGCAATGAGGTTGCAATAGCGATTTTATAATCACAATTTATGACCTTGTTGCAGCAGTATACAATGCTGTCCTAATCAACCCTCAGGTCTCAGTGCTCAGTGGTATAGTCATTCAACAATTTTATTTCCTTGAAAATGTCCGCGTATCGCCACCTACCCTCTATCTGTGAAAGTACAAAGCCAACATCCCCATTACGGTTATGTAGCTGTTGCCATCTATAGGAGCTCGTCCTAACATCTTCAACCCTTGTACAGCCAGAAGGGGTAGTTATCTTTCACCATTCTATTCAAGGATTGAAGCTGTAGTCGATTTAAAGGATGCCATACACATGCGGTTCATCTGTACAGGGTTAAGGTATCCATTACTTGTGTATTTGAAGTTACGCTGATTTGTAAAGATTCTGACAAAAAGAATTTGGAACGATAAAGTAGGAACTAGGACACAATTTTTACTTTGCGAGCTTAAAGTGAATGAAACGTAAAGATCAGTAACCTCCAAATTGCCTAAAAACGAAGTTTGAGCTATTTTTATATTCTTAAGTATCGTTTAGGATGCGGTAAGGTAAGAGGTAACGTAAGACGTAAGAAAATAAACCTATCGAATCAGATGGGAGTGTTTATAGTCGTAACGTAAGAAGAAACGTTACGACTATAAACACTCTCATCTGATTCCACAGGTTTATTTTCATACCTCTTACCTTACCTCTTACGTTACAGCACTATAAATAGTCCCTTAGTTTCTTTATTATAGCTGCACTGCTACTGACACGAATACCATATGCGCTTTTCATCCTCGCTACCTTAATAATACTGTGTCGACATATAATTAAAATCTATTTTACCCCCCAACCATCCCAATTTCACTGTCACCAAAAAAAGTAGAAAATCATCAGGGACTTCCAAAACACCTAAAAATGAAGTTTTGGGAATATTTAATTTTTTTTGTTTTTTGCTTGTTACTCTTCCGCGAATGCACCGATTTTCAAAATTCTAGCAGCATTATCTACTAGGACACCACAGCATATCGGTACCCAAATTTCATCACAATCCATGCCGCAGTTACTGAGATTACGAGGTTAGAAGGAACGCGACAGACAGGCAAACAGACAGACAGACAGACAGACAGACAGACAGGCAGACAGACAGACAGATAGACAGGCAGGCCGACGGAAATGAATGACGTGGATTTTTGTTCTGGAGACATCATAAAACGCAAAATCGAAAATTTTCGTGATCGCAATACTGACCTCACCTATCGGTGTGGGAAGTAAAAACAACTGCTTTAGCTTGTCGCCTGTAGGTTTCCATATTCCTGATTGGCAATTAATACATACTTCCCTAACTAGCTTGTTTTTCTGGTGCCGCTTGAAAGACTGCTCAAAGAATGTTAACTCTCGTCTACTAAAATGTTCATCATGTCCCTTGTCGTTTTTAGAGGATATGTTAGGGCCGAATGGCAAAAATAGTTGTTTTTTATTTTTTTAATCTGCTGAGGCAACTAATTTCAGGTAATTTTTATCTTCTTTAATGCCTACAAACTCTTTGATATTAGACCGTAATGAGACTTAAGCAGCTTTTTCAGTATTTCCCAGAATTCTTTTAGTAAACTGAAATAGTTTTTTGAAATAATGAAAAGGCTTTCCTAAAACTCGATCCCGGGAAGATCAGGAAAGTGGAGCATACATGTTTAAAGCCTCCACTGGTCTTGTCTAATGCCTTATAGTTTTCCACCAAATATAATTTTATGCAAAAGTATTTCTCCTAGTTAATCACATTATGATAGTAGAATGTCTTAAATTATAGTAGGAAACCAAATATGCGGTCCAAAAAGGATTTAGCCTTAACCGCATGCTTCAGGGATCGGCACTAGCTGCTTTGCTGTTTACTTTCTCCCATATGCCAGAACTGCATTCCAGAGTGTTGGCTTTGATGATTGGGTGCTAGTGGTACACATAACATAGAACTGAAGTACTTTGATTCCACCGCAATAACAGCCTAGCGAACAGAGAGGTGAAAATCCGGTTGCTCACCCATAATAGGTTTCTTAAATATCTAGGAATTAACTTAACAGAAGACTCTTCTCCCATCAGCACTTGACAAACAGTACTGCTAAACTACTTTAAAGAAGAAAAAGCGTAATTTAAAAACGGTACAACGTAGAAAGCGCTACTAAATCAAACGCAGAGGCGCGCAATAGGAATCTGCAAGTCTACTTCGATATACTGGCTACCAGTGCTAAGCAATTCCTTCGCAGGACAAATGTTTTAAGAAAGGCATATGAAAAAGGTACTACAAATCTTCCCTCCATATCTACGATGATTATCATATGGTAACCCTTAAAAGTTCAAAACATCTACTTTAACTCGTTTAATTCTGGTGACTACAATAATCACATGAACAGTACCACGCGGAAGACCACCAGGGTGTGTTCTTTTCCCTGACAACATAAGGTAGACCCAACACGGCTTATGTGCAGCTCTTTAAAGGAGGGAGGTAAGTTAACATCTTCCCAGCGTGAATATGTGGCCAACAGACAAACTATTCATCAAGAGATAATGTATTTCTCTGTTTCTGAGATTGGTACACAGGATCTTACAATAATCTTACAAAATAGTTGAAACAAATTATGTCGCAAACGTGTACCAGTTAGGGCCCTGCACTGCATAATACGTATACTAGCATGCTCTTTCACCATATTTAATCATGTTTTAAAATTTTGGTGGACATGCAGGTCATTCGCCATAGCACATTGAGTTATTTATATATTGAAAGTCCGGATTAAATTATTTTTCAATCTCAATGTACTTGGAACCATGATATTGATTGTGATATGGTTAAAAAGTGTACTTAGTACACCAAATAAGGTAATAAAAAGCGTATATTTTGAGAAACTAGAAAATAATCGTCGAAAAGCATATTATAGAGGTTGAAGAATCATCCTCTACTTCTTCTGCAACGTCTTCATTATAAGGTAAACAAGATACGCAGTTCCTGCAGGCAAAAGCATCGCAACAGTTTCTTTGAGGAATGGTTTAATAGTTTTTCTGGGAGTGGGTCTCATGCCAATGAGGGGATCCGAACTGAGTAATAATCTATTAATTCGATATATCGAGGTTGCAATACTCTCTCAGTAGAGAGAGAGAGAGCGAGAGAGAGAGAGAGAAAGAGAGAGAGAGAGAGAAAGAGAGAGAGAGAAATTCAGTAATTTTCGAGCATAATGTTGATGCTATGACCAAAAGTGTTTATTACACACCTGAGCGGCCTCTTCCAACATCGTTCCTATAGGCAATAAAGCCTTTTCAATAACAGTAGCCCTATGAAGGAACATTTTGTGAAGAGTTGGCGTCGTTGGATTCTACGAATATAATTTTAGCTACAACCTTGCCGTGTCCAAACAAAGTTTCGATTTTTTGCATGTTTGTTTTAAATTAAAAATCAGATCCAAATCTATACCAGTTATCCCTAATAATATTTCACGGTTAGTAAAAAATCTTCTTGTATTTCCATCATTGCTATTACCTACACTAACACAAAATTATTCTTTTTGATTTCACAATACGTACAGCTATTTAAGTTGGAAACGTCTTTTAATGTGGCGATAGCAGAAACCGAAGTTCGTAATATAGAAGAAAAATTAATCACAGGACTCAACCAGAAGAGTATCAAAACGATTTAAGTTTCACTTAAAGAACAGTGTTACTAATGTCAGTATATACTAATATTAGAATTGATAATATGTGTTGTACATATCTTCCCCAGAAGTATCTGTAAGTAATAATTAATAAAAGACTCTTAAGAATCTGTGACTAATTTTCGACTGAAGTAGCTGGCAAGATTGCGCAGTTACGGAGTAAAAAAGAGTCGCTTTTCGTCTGGCATCTCTTCTGATATATCTGGTGCAAATCAGATTTGCCATACGGCCCAGTCTGCAAAAACGACTTCTGTCCGACTTTATAGTACAAATACTAGTATAAATACTAACATTTTTGTTGCCTGAACAGTTTCAATCACTAGCTAAAGAAATAAATAATCCCGTATGGCTTGAGAACAAATACGTCTATTATTTCTGCTCCAATTAAGTGGAGGATTAATATATTTCTTATCTTATCCAATTTTCTTCATTTGTTTTTCTAAATTCAACGTAATCTGTTTAGAGTATGATTGACAAAGTGCCCAAAATAATTCATAAAACTCCAAAAATCACTGTTTGTGGATGAACAGGTGTACAGACGTCTGGACGAAAATGTGTTTCAAAGATTTGTTGCAAGTTGCGACGTTTAAAAAGTTTTTATTTTTTGAAGTACACATAATCAGCACCATTAAGTCACATAACCTCATAACTTAAAGTTTATAAGAAGTACTTAAGGAGTATTTGTACTTTCATTATATCTGTAGGGTTGTATAACGTAATTATATAGTTTTGATAACTGGATGGTCAAGGTGAGATGAGCAACAGAAAGCTAACTCAGAACATGCTGCATAAAATTTGATTTAAAGAAATGGTTGCTCGTTTTGTGTAATTTGTATTGACAAATAACTGCACTGTTTTAGGAATTCACTGTAAGATAAAGGCTTTTGTCTACTCCTATTGAGTCAAACAGCCATTACAACCACTTCTGATCGGGTTTTCCAGTTTCCGGATTTTTGGTTTTTTTGTGTGTTTCCCGATTTGGATTTTCGAGTTTTTAAGTTTTTATGATTCCAGACTTTCAATTTTATGACTTTTCAGCTTTTGGTTGCTCGGGTTCTAAGATTTATAGGTCTATAAGTGTTCTGGTTTTTTGGAGATCATTTATT
The DNA here is from genome assembly GCA_951848785.1 of Callosobruchus maculatus. Taxonomy (NCBI): domain Eukaryota; kingdom Metazoa; phylum Arthropoda; class Insecta; order Coleoptera; family Chrysomelidae; genus Callosobruchus; species Callosobruchus maculatus. The sequence continues at coordinate 4,373,248 of CATOUR010000032.1, forward strand.
ATTGATAAATAATACATTTGTTGTTTTTTATTCAGATGTACTCCAATAATAATTATACTGACTGGATGTACATGTATATATGTTTAGCTTATTTATTGTTTGAAAAAGCCTACGCCGTTGAAGCGAAAGACCAACGACAGACAATATTCCTTCGAAACTCTAATTGGCAAGAAGCGCTACACCAGCTAAAAACAAAGCCACTAGTTTGGAACCCACCCACGTTCAGAGGAAATCAGAAGCAGCGGCAATCGTATAACTTTAATATAATACTGCTAGCCAAATCTCGGATCGAAATGACAATTTTCCTCCCCTTTTCTAGGGCGGTTAGCCGGATTCTAGAACAAAAACGATATTAAAATCAGGGGCGTTCACAAGACCTACTGGGTTGTAAATTATTCGAAGAATTTCTTCTCAATAACCTTCTATTTTTGATAAATTCATTTTCTAGTCGTGTTTAAGCTAATATATGAATATAGTGCATTTTTAAGTCTTCGCTGATGCACATACTTAGTATTTTATTCATATATATCTTAAGGAGAGAATAACAGAAGAAAAGTAGTCACACATAAATAGAGAATTAACCATATTTTGCAATTTTTTATCCAATCTAATTTGTCATAAGTATCGTGCATATCTGATTACGATTGCAGCACACAATATATGTAAACAGGGGATACGAAAACAATGTTATGCGCTCTATGATCCTTTCCTGACCCATTAAAAAGAAACATACAATTTTTATTCTATAACGGTCTGTACAGAAATAAATATTATTGAATCGCAGGATCCTCTTAAATCTAAAGCAGCATTAAATCTGTATAATAGCGTTCGGGAATCTGACCGTCAAGTTTAAAGCGTTTGAACTTGGGGCACCTCCTCTGAATATGTCTTTGTAACTGCTTTATAAGAAATGGCGAATCATTAGAGCATATTTAAGCTTTGACCTCACGTATGCTGAGCACGTGTCACATAACCTACAGCTTCCAATCACAATTCTATTGCTATTAAGGGTGTGTGAAGTGATTAGTAAAACTTTGAGCCTAAGGAAACCTACCGCTTTGCTGATTCCCAACCTGAAATGACAGTCTCTTGAAGTATACAAATACTTTTATCTTAGCACTTTACATTTGGCAGCCTTAAACCATTCAACAGAGTTCAAGATTGTTCTGTAAGCAGCTGGTAAGCAAAGTGGAACGTTACAGCCACATTTTTGTGACGCCGAGAAAAAAAAAGAAAATAGCAGAGAGGCTTGCATTTGTGAGATGTCCCCCACGTTTAAGCATCATAGATGGAGCATACAACAGTATTTATTCTTCACTTCAGGTTTTAGACACCTTGATAAGATATCGTCTTATAAAATTTGGTTTGAGTATCTTTTCTTGTTTTATTTTTCCAATATCTACTCGGCTGATAGTTCCACAAATATTTGTGGGTTTATTAAGTTGTTCTTCAATGCTTTGCTTCTGTCATAAGATATATAGCAGCCAAGTATTTGAAGTGTTTCAGTACTTCATTGTTTACAACAATATTTGTCCTTACTGGATATCTCCCTAATAAAGCTATGGTTTTAGCACAGCATAATAAACAACCAGCATAATATCTCTGAGGATTTCCTGTATAAAAATGGTTCCCACAAAATTTGACCTTGGGAGGATTTATGGATGATTTTACGGCTGTGAAATGTGAAAACAAAAATATCGATACCGGTACCAACTCGATATTTTTTAGCCAAATAGACGCGTTTGGTTCGTAC